>JAECXC010000352.1:1035000-3435000 GCA_018152125.1 Drosophila dunni | reverse complement strand
ACAAGCATAATGTTTGCTGTCATTGGCAAGTGTCCTCATATTTTAACTTGATAATTTGTTAATCACTTAGACAACTTTAAGACTATATCTAAATAAATGATGTCTTCACTCTAACTCCAAAACAAAGAACTAAATATAGTAAGTTTATAAAGTGCTATAATTTATAAAATCTAAAATATCATAATCAACAAAATCTTCTTATGTTCAGTTTTAGAAAACGAATACACCATTGTGTTGATATTTTATGATCACAGGGTATAAAAGAAACAACCGGCGAATTCGCAGAGAAAAACAGATGATCTCACTGTACTCAGCACAATAAACAAAGAAAACATACACATATCAAGGCACAGTGGCTAAAATGCTCACTTTTATCACAAAAAGATTTCCGTTTAACTGCTGAAAGTCGGAACTTAGTATTTTAACCTTTTCCCGTTAAACATATTTTATTTTATTTTATTTATTTATTGTCAGACTAGTAGCAGTCGACACAAAAAGAAAAATTAATTAAATTAATGTAATTGAAAAATAACAAAATATTTAAAAATAAGATTTAAATTAAATTTGGTTTCAATCACCAATTATTTCTATGGTAGCTATATGATGTATAAGTCCGATGTAGATGAAATTTGGTCAACAGATAGGACACAATTATAAACTGATTCTCTGTGAATTTCGTTGAAATCGGTCAATAGACACCGAAAATTGTCATACTAAGCATTTCAACCGATTGTTTCTATGGGAACTATATGATATAGTTGTCCGATTCGAATGAAATTTGGTCAGCAGCCAGAACGATTAGAAATGCATATCGCGTGAATTTCGTTGAAATTGGTCAATAGACACCGAAAATGTTCATACATTTGCATGCATTTCGACCGATTGTTCCTATGGGAGCTATATGATATAGTGGTCCGATCTGTCTTACAAATTTACAAATTTTTACAAATGATCTGCGTGCAGAGAGAATACACATCTGTACCAAGTTTCAATAAGATAGCTTTAAAACTGACAGACTAGTTCGCATAGAAACAGGCGGACAGACGGACAGACAGACGGACATGGCTATATCGACTCGGCTGTTGATGCTGATCAAGAATATATATACTTTATGTGGTCGGAAACGCCTTCTTCAATGCGTTACAAAGTTCGTGACAAAAACGGTATACCCTCTGCAAGGGTATAAAAACAAAAAAAAAGTTTTCAAATGGACATTATGATTTAAATTTAAGTTTAATTAATTAACAAACTGTACGGTTTATTGTTAAAATTAAAATATATATTTAGCCATATCTAGTTAAGCTATTCAAACTTATTAACTGTGCATATTTGCAAATATATAAACTCTCTTAATAACAGTTTATTCTCCAAATATTAGTTTATTAAAAACATATTAAGTCTGCTTTAGTAAATCAACTGATTAATTACTAATAATCACGTGTTGTCGTTCTAACAAGTCATTGTTTGCAACAAAATATTTCCATTTATTGCGTACAAATTTAATTATTGTTTTTTTGGTAATAAGCTGAACTTACAATCATAACAGGTTGGCAACATATGTCACCGCATAAATTTCAATTAAATTTAATTTGAGCATGAGCGCAAAGCAAACTCTTGTATGGTTTCCACAAACTATTCGCAAATGTCAGGCAATGTTAGGCTCATGACGAACAGCAAATAGGTGAGCAGTGGATTGGTAGAGGGAGAGTGAGAGTGAGAGGGATATGGGCGGGGGCAGGGGCAGGGGCAGGGGCTTGGTAACGGCCTAAAATATGATTTGCTTTTGGTTGCATGACAAAATCAATTGGCCCAGGGCGATGGTGATGACGATGATGATGACTATGGCAGAAGCAACAAAAGCAAGAGACACAATTAAGTTGTCACAGCATGTGTGAGACACATAGACAGAGAAAGACATATAGCTACAGAGAGAGGGAGAGAGGACGAAACAAATGTCTGACATTAATCAAAACACTCGTATATAGGTCAATAATTAGATCAAAACGCGAATAGGTGGATGAGTCATATCGGTGTTTTCACCACCAACAGTTAAAAGTCGGTATAACATGGCGTATACGTCATTGACTGTCGAGTGTTTATTTACAAATTATATACTCCGTGTAAGCGAAGAGATTCAAGCGACTACTATGCTAACCTAGCTCACAATCACGCTTTTTATGTGTCTTAGATACATTCAAGTATTTTTCTCAGTGTAATTGCAAATAGTGCGCACAGACTGGGCTGGCTTTAAGTCAGATATCAAAATTATGGACAGATTTAATGACACGCTTAGGTCACTTTCACTCTTTCTTTGTGTCTCTGTTTTTGCTTTTAATCATCTGCTTGGTAAATTATGCATACGCAGCGCTTGCAAAGTGCTTAACTTGGCTAGCTTGTTTGCCAGTTCTTCTCACCGTTCAGGGCCAAGAGGCTAAGAAGCGCTCAAAGTCCCTCAATGCTTTCAAGCAGTGCTTTGTTTACAACTAAGAGTATTTTGCAGACAGTAAAACAGTTTGAAAGATATTAAATCAGGTATTTTCATATAAACTTAATACAGTTCAATATAATTATGGTTATAGTTGAAGTGCTTAAGTCTATATTTGTAATGAATATTCTACAGCAAACTCTTCTTTTAGTGTAGAATTATTTAAATATATCGATCTAAATAACTGATTTATCTAAATCGCGTTAAAGACACCGTTTAAGCCAAGTGGTAAGCTGTGCAGCATAGAGTGTGGCAACTTAAGGGTCGACTATAAATACAAGAAAGTTAATTAGCTCATGTAGACGCTCACCTGCACACACACATACACAGAACCGCATGCACAGTGAGAAACAGACACGTATACACACATACATCTATAACTGTCAGTTGCTGGTTGTCAAAACGGCCAAGTCAACAATTTATCAACGTTTTAATTAACATACACGCAGCAGGAGCAGGGCTACAACAAGGCTAAGGGAGTAGTAGCAGCGGAAGGAGCAGGAGTAACAGCAGCACTTAAAACAAATACCAGAGGGACATAAAATATTAGGAGGCTAAGATGAGAGGGAAGAGGGGCAAGATGTCAGGTGGTAAAGACACGTGCGCGGCAGTTAAAATGAGAATTGCCAGCACAAAATGGCTACAATTAAAGGTGCGATCTGCGGCTCAAGATATTCAATTGGAATTCCCACAGTGCGTCCTACCCCAAGCCATAAAAGATGGCCAGAAAGACCGAAAGACTGAAAGAAAGAATGACTGAAAGGCGTGCAATGCTTAGAAGCGAAGAGAAAATATTTTCTGTGGTCTACAATACCGTAATTAATGGCCGAAAGTGAAAGTCCTGTGGGTTTTGCTGGGCTGTCTTGAAACTATCAAGCAATTTTGATGTTGCACAAAACTTATGCGCAAATCGCACGCGAACGTAAGACACATTAAGAGATACACAAACAGACATACATACACTTGTGTATATACACAGATATACTTAAGAGGACAGCACGAACGCCCACGCAAAATGTTTCCTTCTTAACAGCAAAAAATACTTTTGCTTTTGCTTTTTCTTTTTCTTTTTCATTCAGTAAATGAATACCGCGCATAAAATGGCCATGCTGTGTCTCTCCTTTTCGCTGAAAGTCGCTCTTTCACTACTTGCTACTCTCTCTCTCTCTCTCTATCTCTCTCTCTCCCTTTTGGACACGCACACGTACATACGTATATGGGAAAAAGTTAAAAAACAAAACCTTGTCAAGGACAAAGCACGAAACGCAGCTAAAAACAGCTGAGCAGATGTCTACAGTTATTGTTGTTATTGTTACAGTCGCTACTCTCTCGCCGTCTGTTATCGTTATCTAACATTACATTGCTCTCTCACAGTATATGCGCATAGCAGCAGCTTTTAACAGGCGTAACATGTCTGCTGTTAGCACAAATGTTAGCACTCTGTTAAGCAAGTAAACATGGCTGAAAAATTGATTATTGGAATTCTTCACAAAGCAAACATTAACAAAAAACAAATTTATGCAATATAATTGAGTTTACCCCAAAGCACAGCAGGCCGAACAGAATGCTTATTTACTTGCACAAATATCAACAAAGTTTTTATTAGATTTTCCGAGTTAAATGGTCCCTTTTTATTCACATTTTCCGGTATTTTCGAACATGTATACGCCGTATATGCAGGCGTGTTCTCTGTATCTGTCACCAACTTTGGGACCCAACATCAAAAGCAGTCAGTCAGTCAGGTCTAAGACCCAGCCAGGCAAATCAAATGAAACGCTTCGACTTAATTCACATAACTAAGGCAAACTTTTGTCCTTCTTTTAGCTTCTATCAAAATACAAAAGTTGCGAGCTCTTTCCAAACTTTTGGGCAGAGCTTCATTAAAATTAAAGCGCCTAACAAAAAGTGTTTGCATACTGGAATAGCGCGTCTACAAGCCATAATCCATAATTCATATGGTCTTTCTAGGTCGTCGAATTGAAGGAAAAGCTTGACTTTCCTAGAACTGTATACGATTTTATTTAAAGCAAAGTCGGTGAACATAACGATTTGCTTAAAATATATAAAGAAACAGGAAAAATAACTACACCAAAGATATTAGTGAAGACAACTGCTTCTTAAATCAATTACGGCTTCGCATTGATTAAGTCTTTCAACAGAAGAACACAACAAACAACAATCATCAGAAACATTTGTTGATCTAAATAAATTTTGTCTTTCAAAAACTAAATACTCAATTTAAAAACATTATCCAGATCTGCATACCAACAGTGTATTCGTACTATAGATTTTAACAGATGTCTAAGATTAAATATCAATTGATAAAAAAATTATTTCTTTTCGAACATTAACTTTGAAGCAATTGTTTTGTTCATGCCAGAGGCTTTTAGTGTTTGATTTAAAATAAATATCTCAAAAACTTATCTTCTTGAACGGTGTTCTTTACAGTCGTCGCGCTCGACTGTAGCCTTTTTTACTTGTTGGTAAGTCTTTAATTTTTGTGGTCATACATGCAAACGAACGGACACGGTTTTATCGACAGAGCTTTTAATTGAAATTAGATAATTAGTGTTCATATAATAAAGTGTTAGAAAAATCACAAAAATATGTAATAATTTCGCAATGTTAAAGATAATTTTTTCATCAATTGTTTTAGCAAAAAATTCTTGGAATGAAACAAAAATTATGCAGAGCTTTTGAAAAAACTATTTTTCGTAGAAAAGTCTAACCGTATTTTTGAACTTTTTAATTAAAAGTTTTATTGAAAAGATGGACGAATATTCATTCAATTTTACCGAGAAACTTATTTAACTTTCACAATACAAAATTCGTGGAATTAAAGTTATTTGCTAAATGTTAGCCTGTTCACCTCATCGAAAGAATATATTTTCGTAAAACAAAATTATACTTTAGTTTTTTGTTCATTTATTTAAGCAAAATTGTGCTTGAATTTCTACCATAATACTGTACAATTTTACCATACACATACGAAATATCTAAACATCAAACACAAATGGTTTTGAAGCTTAGATATTCGGTAAGAAAAATCTATTTAAGAGCTATGGAAATCTGGCTTAAAGTAAACAGACACGCATTGGCTAACAACGAATGTCACTTTTGTGCTGCTTTTCTCAATACACTTTCACTGACTGATGATGGCTGACCAGTAAATGGCTAAAATACTTCAAGCCCAAATCCTGCAACAATAACTACAACAACAGCAACAACAACAATAACCACAACAGAAACAGAAGGCAGTAGGCAGAGAAAGTCAAAAGCAATAAACGGCACAACAAATGAAACGGCGACAGAGCCAGCCAGCAAAATGTCCTGGAAATGACGGCGACTTTGTCTTGACTCGTTGCTGGCCAAATACATAAACTCACACACACACACACGCATACACAAATACATAGCCATGTATAGGTACCAACCATTCAACTAACATACAAACAAACAATACAAGTTACAACAATGGCAAGCCAACAAAGCGTGTAGCAGGAAAACAGTAGGAAAAACAGGCCAGAAGGACATGCGTCTTGCTGGGCAGGAAATGTGGCAGAAGGAGACGGGCGGTGGGAGAAGGGGAGGAGGAGACCAACGCAAAAGCAACCAAGATGACAACAAGAAAGAATTTTTCAAAGCACAAATAAAAATAATAAGCAGCTGCTTGTAATCTAAATAAAAGAAACAACCTTAATGCACATACACATAAGACATCAGAGGGGCAAGAGACAGAGGGGAATTCCGAAGAAGAAAGTACAATTTAAAGATAGACAATTGCTGATGAGTATTACTTCCCCTAATGAAAGACATTTCAACAATTTTGGTCAACACGAAATTGTTGCATACTTATGAGAGCAATGTAACAAAGCGAAATAAGAAAGACGTCAAAATTATATTACTTGGAAGACTGTAAGTATAGATCGTATATAATGGAAGCACTTGAAAAGTATTGTCCTTAAATTAAAGATAAATTCAAAGGAACCACAGATCTATATTAAATACAATTAAAGTATTCAGCAAGTCTGAAGTATCCAAAAAGAGTAGCTAAAGAAAAAGAAGACTCAATGCTAAAGGAAATCCAAAATGCACATTTTAGAAGTTATTAATCAAAACTACTAAACTCAAAAGATATTCACAAAGGATAAATTTAAATGTATTCGTAGAGTTCAATAAATCAAGATCCTTTCAGCTATTTAAAAACGATAAAAAATTAGCAATTGTTGATATTTTTTAATGAACAACGAAGTTTGAAAACAATTTAAAATTGCTGGGCCCATGTAACTAATGAACCTTGAACAATGTGTAGAAGGTTGAAAATAATAATCAATGAGCTTCATATCCAACATGTAAATGATTGATTATTATAATTAAAAACTTAAACAAGCAAATGAACAAATACATAGAAATCCCTATTGCCAACCAAATGGCTGATAATAATATGAAATTAAGCTTCAGTTCTAGAATTTGCTTTCTAATGCTGATGGATGATAACAACTGATGATTGGACAGTTTGTAAAGAAAAAATCAAACTAAGTTTGCTTTAACTGTCTCAGAGCGCAAATCAATCAAATCAAAAGTGAATGGAAAAGCCCATAAAAAATAAAAAAAAAGTCAAGATTGATGCACAGAGAGAATAAGACTTTCTAAAAATAAGTAGATCGTCTTTTAGTCGATTTTCCTAAATATAAAGTAACCGTACCATCTAAAAGGGCATTCAGTTTCTAAGCTTACAACCCTGAGGTATAAAGTAAGACTAAGACAACATAAAATCGCAAACAATTTGGTTTTAAAACTCTTAAAACACTTTAATATTTTCCCTGTGTATCCCTAAATATTCGATACAGAACAACTAATTGAAGAAAATAAGTGAATTTGCAGGAGAAAACAACGCGAAAAGTGTGTGTCCATTAAATTTACCAGGCAATTGAGTCAACCAAAAAGCCGAGCAACTAAAATGGCCAAGAGATGGACAGTTTTAGGGAGTAAGGGGAGATGCAAAAGGTAGGACGTGGTTTGAGTCCGGTAGGGCAATGTTTTACGGGCCGATAATCAATAAATGTTGTGGAAAATGTAACGCTGGGAAATTGTTACACATGCTGCAGCTGATGAAGCGAAATTAACTGAAACCTAAATGGAGCAAACGCGCAATTTTCAATGTCACGAAACGAATATAAAAACGGCCGATTTCTATGTAAATAATAGATACAAGTATTTGTAATTCCTGTCCATTGCACATTTATAGCTGAAATATTTGAAATATTTCTATCTATTTTACAACTTACATTGCTTTGTTGTTATTTTTGTTGTTGTTACTGTTGGTGGTGTTTATTAAGATGCTCCTCAGAGTCTGCTCACGCCGCGTATGCGTAATATGCTCGCTAAATTGTTTTAATTGACACTTAACAATTGAAGCGCACAATGGCTAATTGTTGTTATTGCAATTGTTTTCTGGCTCTTGTTATTGCTAGTCACACATTAATGCACATAGTCACGCGCCACACGCACACAAACACATAAACGCACGTAGACACAAGCGCGAACACACATATACGTACATTCGCCAAGATTTATGTAACACACAGTTTAACCGCCTCGAATCGGTGTGCGATAAATGCTTTATTACTGTATAATGGCCCGTATATACGTAGTTATGTTTAAGCGAATTGTTAGCAAATTTTATGCATTCGATGCGACCATTTTTATGGCATCTGCATTATGGCGTCTTTTGTTTGTTAAGTTTGTTTTTGTTTCTAGCTTTTTTTCTTCGGTTTTTTATCCGCTTTGATTTTTTTTTATTTTTTATGACTGCCGTTTTTGGTTGGCCCAAACTTGCACGGTCTACTGTTCACGACGTACTGCGCTAACGGTATTTACGTGCCAGCCACAAGAGAGCCAAGTCAAAAGGAGAGTCTGAGCACTGCGAGAGACAGCCCGACACAGAGAGAGAGAGAGAGAAAGAGAGATAACAGGTACAATAGAATGGCCGGGCTGGCAAGGGCAAGCGCGCTCTGTTCAGCTGCGACTGTTAAGCATAACAGCCTCTGTTAGGGCTGTGTTAACGCTGTTATAGCTCCAAAAACAAGAAAGAAAAGTACAGTCGAGCACGCCCGACTGTATAATACTCTCTGCATTTTAATCCCGATTAAATTATTAAAATCGGTATCGAGATATTACAATGTGCAGTACTTCAATTAAAACTCTTTGAAACAAAAACAATCTAAGCAAAATCAAACAGCTGTTTGTATGCGAATACACATACGTTTGACATTATATGTATGTATGTATGTGTGTATTCGGCGCAGCCAGCGTCTGCGGGCCGCGCTGCCGCCACACAAGCAGAGAAAACGTTCGATCACGCTTGTATGTTTCTGTCTCGCTTGCACTCAGTAGTGATATTGCGTTCAATTCTCAATATTGTAACGCTTCCAGTTTTCTTGTTTATAGTCCGATTTTAATGCACCTTTCAGGAATAGTTTGATATAGTTAGCCTCCACTCGAATTATACAATTACAATGCTGTACTATATGAACAAATGTCTAAAAACGGAACGAAAGTTGAGAATTATTGTTTTGTATTGTGGGAAAAAAAGGGGCGTAGTAGTCCAAAATTTTAAATGGCAATGCATTTATACTGTCGCTAGGAACCTCCATACCAGAATTGGTGATCGTAGGTGCCATGGTTACTGAAATATTCGCCGAAAACACCGATTTTTTCCGAGGTGTGTCTAGTTTTTTGCTCATTGTGGGCGAATGGGGCGTGGCATCGAAAAAAAAAAAGATTCTTGTATTGACTGACTAAATATGTGATCGATTGACACCAAGCTCGAACTTGTAGCTCTTACCATCTCTGAAATCTGTTTGTTCATACGGACAGACGGACAGACAGACAGACGGACAGACGGACATGGCTATATCGACTCGGCTTGTGATGCTGATCAAGAATATATATACTTTATGGGGTCTGCCACGCCTCCTTCTGCCTGTTACATACTTTGCACAAACCCAATATACTCTTGCAGAGAGTATAAAAAACACTGTTTGCTACAATATATGCGGGTATACACACGCATTTTTAAGACAGCTTGGCAACAAAGGGCGTATAAATAATTTATTTTGTGTATATGTACATTTTAAATAACACATTAATACTATACATTTGTTATTACAGCTTCAAAGCTTATCCACTGTTAACTGCGACTTCTTTCTATCAATTGACGCTGTTATTAACAGTGCGCTGTAAACTTCAAAATCACAAACTATTTGTATGAAGTTGTTGCTGCTGCATAACTTTCACTATCAACATTCGACATGTGCACAAACACAAGCACACACTCTCTCATTCTCTCTTTGACTCTCTGTCTCTCTTTACTACTTTTGAGCTTGCCAATTGTTTTTGTAACAAGCTGCGCACTCTCACTGAGAATGCCAGCAACTTTTGTTGTTGTTCTTATTGTTTTGTTTTTTTTTTTCTTTTTCTTTCTTTATGTGATAGGCCTTTTTGGCCTCTTGGGGGCTTGTTTTCAGTTTTCAATGTTAAGTACGATAAAAGAGAGCGACGCAAACAGAAACAGAAAGCAATGGAGAAAAGGAAGGCCAAGCGAACGGAGTATTCCCCGATTGTAGGGCGATGTCTTCTCTGTATTCTCAGTGGCGGCCCACGCAAATTGTTGGCCACGCACTTAACGCCCACTAATAAGACGCACAATCAGCTCAATGCAATGCAATTAATTATGCCTTTAGATATTGTGCACTGTGCGTTTTATTGTACGAGATTGGATTAAATATGTGGCTTAAAGTCAAGCTTGATCTTGAAATCTGGTAATGGGAAAATCTATTAAGGTAAAGTAGGGGCATATACATATTTATGATCCTGCGTTGCTTTGCTCGTAATAATTGTAAACAGCTGCTCTCGATTCCTTTAACTTCAGTCTTGTTCGGTTCGACGCACAAGCTGAGTGATACGACACCCACGCGTACAGTCTTCTTTGTGTGTGTGTGTGTACACGTGGATGCGCGCCTGCATGTATGCGTGAGCGTTAGTGTGAGAATATGTTATGTAACCGTTTTGTTGCTCTTTTTGATACAATTTTTCGCTTTGGCCTTGTTGTATGCATGTAGTGATGTATACCCTTCCAGAGAGTGTCATAAATATCTAATATGACATGTGTAAAGCACTCTGGGTGTTATCTGCGAGGGTATTTAATATTTGCTGAACCAAATTTAATCATTTTGTATTTATTTCTGTAATAGGCACTCTTGCTTTGTTGTTGTTTTTAGTTTGGCGCGTGGCTGCGCTAATTGAACATATCCTTTGTCTGTAGGGGAACCTGTGGCATTGAAAGCTCTTCAGTTCGATTGGTCTTTAAGTATGATAGGCCTCAGGTCAACTCCCCTTTGCGGTTAGGTAAATGAAGTAGACGGACTTGACCTTGAGATTAATAAGCTATGGTTGTGCGCAGCACAGAATAAATTAAACAAAATCTTAACACAAATTAACACAAAATCTTATTTTCCCATAGAATGTTTTGGAATAAATTTACATTCACTTGATTAAAATTAATCCATTTCTATTAATGTTAAATAACACCCAAGTATTTTAAGCCTTTACAAATGCACAAGAACTACAATTTAATAAACAAATTTATATCGATCAATTAACATGTTTTACATTTCTTGCAATGTGCCATTATTGCATTATAAATAGTGTTTAAATGGAGCATTTAACTATTTAGATTATGCCAAAGGAGCACGTAAAAGACTCAATACACTTATTTCTTAAGACATTTGTAGTGGGTCAATTTTGAGTGGGCAAAGAAGGTGAACTCTTGAAAGTAGGCAACATTTCTTGTGTTGCTTAGTCATGAGTAGAGCATTTAATAAACAGTAAGAAAGGGACAGGAAACACGACGAAGAAAGTGCGGGTAAAGGAAAGAGCGAGAAGGAGTCACGCCCACTTACAAATACACACATATGTGCAAAATAGTATACAATTTTGTGGCATACACACATTCAAGTACACGCACAAGCAGAACAACAACACACAACAAATTCCAAACAAACAAACGTGTCAAACTGTCAGTCCGTCCCTACGTCCACACGTCCATTCTTCCGTCTATCCATCTGTCAGTCAGTCTTTAACTCAACTCGTCGTCGACGTCGACGTCGTCGCCATTGAGTAGCGAGTTGTGAAGGTTGGTCGCTTCGTTGATAAACAAGAATCGATAAAGCCAAACGAGATGTTTTGGCCCTCGTTTCGTTATAACAAACACAACACAGCACACACACACCCACATAAACACATTCACGCACACTTTCCCACACCAACTACAATGTTTGAGATTGGGCTTTCGGTTCACGTTATCAGCGCAATGCATGGGAAAATTTGTACAATACAATAGAAGTAGGGGGCGTCAAAAGAGGATATGGAAAAGAATAATATGTAAAAGTAGGCTGCGCTGTTAATTCGCTTTCATTTCCGGCTGCAGACAGTCTGAGGGCCAGCGACACGTGTCACTTGAATTTTTTTTCAGTGTTGGAGTCGCCAAATTTTCGATCTTTACAGAACTCTACAAGACATTGAAATTTATATATTAATATTAAATTCATACTTTAAAGTAGTCATAAAATAGTCAGCTAGATGACTCGTAAAAGACTCAGAATGTATATAAAATTCGCACTTTATAATAAAGTTTACTCATAGTTGAAAATATATATTCTATTTATACATGTTTACAAAATTTCGGTTTAGTTATAATTTGCGCATACGCAAAAAAATCGTAAAAAAATAAAAATAAAAAAATAAAAACTAATCTAATTTGTTCAAACTTTAAAAAACAAAATAAAAAAATTTTAGTGAAAATAATATCTTGTATATAAAACAGTTTTAACATAATTTTTTTGTTTTATTTTAATATTGTTCCTGGTTTCCATCTCTTTCTTCTATTCTATTATAACTCAAAGTGGATAACCTACCCCAAATACTGAAGGACTTCCACCAAAATATATTAATTATTAATTTCCAAACTCATTATCAACACTTTTGGAAATTAGTGAAATATAAGCAAAAATACTATACATTTTGAGACCTTCTGCTCGACCCTTCTTAGCACATCTCATGGGCCTTTGGTGTAATTAAGCCAAAGGGAATAAGTTCACCTCAAACCCAACTTATCGCAAAAAGCAGAAGAATAAAGTCTCCAAGATAGAAAGATACAGTGATAACACAATGAATGGATTTTCCTTGCCAGCTATTTATACTAGTACAAATGGTTACAAGGACAACGCGATTATAAAAATCTGTGAATGAGTTCGCGGCTTTGGGGACTCCCCTACCCTACCTACCCCTTCCCCCTCACCCTTCTCCCAACAGTTTGACCTTACTACGTTTTGCAGACTGGTTTGCTGAGCAAACAAAGCATTGACATAAGCTATAAACAATAGAAAACAACAGAAAGTTAGATAATGGACAGAAATTGTTATACTTTGTTGGCTGAAAACAAACTGTCTATTGTCTAATGCATGTAAATGCAACAAAACATCCGTAAGTGACTCGCAAATCCGTGTCTTCCATGTGTACTTCTTCAGTAAATCTACCAAAGAAGAATTATGCGCTCATTCATGAGTTTACTTTTATAGTTCGTTTCAATTAGCGATTTCTATCGCTACAAGGTTGAGTAATAAACGCTAAATTAGCTTTATAAAGCATAGACCGACAATTTAGCATGTCGAATATTGTATACACTTTTCTGAAATTTAATTGGCTTCTCCTTTTTCCTCTTCTTAAAACATTTAATTTTTTAAGAGTATGTTAAACTCACATATTAATTATATATTTTAATTAGAACGCAAATGAATTGAATGTTTTTAAAATAAACACAATTTTGTTTGTAATAACATAATTATTGTGTTAACATGACTAAGTTAACATAACGGAACATGTGATAAGTCAATCCGTGCAACAAGTTAAGCCAGCCTGATTACCAATATTAAATTAATGCTTGTATTTGTTGTTTTCCTTTAAATAATATTTAATATTTATAATATAACCAAACAGCTGCCAACCACATAAAAAGCTTAATTTAAATAAGCGTTTAGTGTGCACAGCTGTCGAAACAACAATAACATTGAAACAATAACAGCGTATGAAAAAGCAGCAAATAAAACATTTTCAGCAACTAAACTAGTATTTATTAAACGGTGTATGCTTAAAATCGAAGCATATTTAATGCTTATCAAAACTTATATTTAAAAGTACTTACGATGTGGGGTGCTTGCACTTATGCTGTTTTTGAATAATTTAAACACACAAACGCACAATTAATTAAGTTTTTGTTGCCGTCACGAGAGTTAACTAGCGCGCGCCCAACGCCACGAAATGTACTAAAAAATGAAAGCCTACAGCACCAGCAGTGTTGGATAACGTCAGAGTAACACAGTTTTAATTTGGCAAAAAGTATTTTTTAATGATGGTTTTTAGCGTATATAACTCGCTTCACATAAATTCTGCTAAATTATAATTTAATCAACTAATAGTAATAAGTGTTTCCTGTTAGACTGGCAACTCTCTAAAGCTCAGTGTGAGCATATTCATCGTGCGAAGACTCCTTGTCCTTAGGCACAATGAAAAGTCCTTCGGATGTGGTCCAACGTGTGCCATGCTGCGGACTATGTAGACCCGCAATTTCCATTTGTCCCGAAATTGGCCGACCATAGGAGCGTCCCGACATGCCCAGATACATGCCAGTATCAACGTGGCGCAAGCGGACATGAGCATCTCGCATCCAGCTTTCGTTGGAGCATACAACTTCCCAATTATCACCACTGTCACCGACACCATCGACACCATAGGCTGACACCTCCTGCTCGCCGGAGAGCGGAGATGAAAAGTGGTGGGAATGCAAGTTCTTTTTCGTGGTCAAGTGCTCTAATCTGATGGTGGCACCACAGGCAATGGGCTCACCACGTTCGCACATCTTGTTGGTTTGGGCTTTCACCGTCCAATGGCTGTTTACATCCTCTTTCTGTTCTACACCAGTCACGGATTGCTGACCAGAACCTGAGCCGTACTTTACATCGTGCGAGTGAAGACGGTAAGAGTAATCGGAATTGAGCAATTTCAGTATGGAACCACACGTCACATAGTTGGTCTGGGCAGCTGTGTACAGTATGGAAAATATTATTAAATATATTGATAGGGATCAAATCGAACTGTAATTTATGGGGCGGCACATAAATCGTGGCCAATCACAGAAGACCACATAAACGCAATGGACGTGGACCAAAAGTATACGTACCGTAGTTACTGTCTGGGCAGCTGATCAGTGCCAGTGCCATGATAAGCAGGGTGTGTAGCATTCTGTCTTTATTCTTACGTTAGCTATTAAGTACTTATACTAATATTTTGATTGTAAAATGTGGCTATATAAACTGTGCGGCGAAATAAGAGGCACACGCAAACAAATGGTTTTGACAGAAAGCAGTGTTGTAAGGGCACCGCAAAAAATACCAATTGGCAATCGATATGTGCGAATATCGAAATCAGTGGCGGGAATTTCTGTCTGAACAAATCAATATTAATAAGTCCGTCAAATCGAAAAGAAACCAAATTCATTCGCCTGTTGTCTTGTATTTTTCGAATTTTTGATTTTATTTCGCAACAAATCCTAACCACCGCTAGCGCGATAATGTTGGACTTTAAATCAGAGTAGCTTTTGACTCGATTTTAGTTCACTTGAACGATTTACATTTGAACCAGTGAGCAATTTTAGTGCACTGCGATGGACAACTCTACTTTTGTGAACGATACAATGCAACTCTAATGTACTAATTTCTTTTTACTGTGAAAATTAGTAAAATTGAACTTAAACAGAAATTAATGGCACACAAGCGATTCTTTATCTACCCTGCACTACTGGCGATATGTTATTTACTTGGCGTGACATGGGTAAGCAGTGTTAACAACCAAAAATTGCGTTGTAGCTAAATCAACTGTTTTGTTTTTGTTCTGTTAACAAAGGCTGAGAATGCAACACAAATACTGCCAAGCAGCAGCAGCAGTAGCAGCGCCAGCAATAACAGCAGCACCAGTCAAGTGAATTCGCCAGCGCCACCAGTGCCGACGGCAAAAGTAGCAACTGCAGCACCTGCTCCAACAAATGCAACATTAAAAGTTATAAGCAGCACAGTCATCAGTGGAAATTCAAGTAAAAGCAGCAACAACAGTGGAGAATGGTGTGTATAAATAGAATTTATAATACAGGTGTATTTATACATAATTACAATTTACTTGTATGTTAAGTGCCTGTGCTGGAGCACTGCTGCCTCAGGTGGACTCCAATGGCAAGGAGTTGCCCATATGCGCCGAGTGCAAATGCGCCCACGTAGCGCGTAATACGACGCTAATAAAGGTTGGTAAACAAAGCATTAAACACTATCATGATTTAAATTTATCTGTGATGATTGACATTTGTTTGCTTTTGGTTTGTAGGTCGTTGTCATCATTGTGATTTGGATAATATCCATTTTAGTGATATACATGCTCTTCCTAATGTGCCTGGAGCCGCTGCTTAACAAACGCGTCAAGGCCAACAATTACCAGGAGCACACCAATGAAGATGTACATAAAATAAATTCTAAATATGCAGGCATTAGATATAGTCGACTAACTGCTGCCACAGCTGCTGATGACGATGATAGCATAGATGCTTATCATGATAATGATTTTGAAGATGATGATGATGATGAGGCGCAGCTAGTTGGCAATAAAGAAGCACACAACGTTTGATGCTTTTTGTCAAACGATTTATATATCGAAAAATTAGTATTTTTTGTTTTATTTTATGTTATGTTTCTAACACGCACATTGTCATAGCCAAATACTAACCGACAAAGATTTTGTTTATTTGCTTGCAACCATCAATGGTCTTCCAACTAATTTGCTTACATTTATCCTCTCTCTTCCTTTCGCTCTCTGCGGTTCCAAATAGGATGAGCCAGCACCGCCGATGCCTGTGGGTGCCAGCAACAATCAGGAACTGAGCGCCCGTGCCAATGTCCTGAATCGCGTGGGTCACCAGCAGGACAAATGGAAGCGACAGGTGCGGGAGCAGCGCCGCCACATATACGATCGACACACCATGCTGAACTAAGCGTGATTCCAAAACGGGAGGTGAAGGTCAGTCTTGGTGATGCTGACGGCGACGGCGACTTAAGACACGTATTCCGGCAGCAATTGCATATATATAAATCTATTTTATTTTAACTCAAGCTCTGCACATCTTGTTGAACTCATTTATTGGATCAATATTACTTTAATATTATTAGTATCAATTATAATTTAAACAAACCCATGTAACTAAATTACAAATTAGAAAATTAATCGAAAATGTAAGATTTGTATATTTTTCTTCTTTTGCCAACTCAACCACAAATCAAAACAGACAAAGAAAATGTACTTGTTTTCCAAAAGAACCTCAGGCTTTATTTTATAAATGTGTGTATCTTGTGTGTCCTAAATTACATTGTATATCTTTCATAAATGCCGCTCAGTAGCCCTTGACTGTCTCGGCGAAGGTCCAGTTCTCCTCGACCTTGAATGGTCCCTTTATGCTGCAATCGGCGGCAGTGCAGATGCCCACCGTGTATCTGGGCATGCTGCGAGCATCACGGTAGTACAACACCTTCATGGCTTCGCGAATCTTTAAGAACAAATGAAGAGATAAGTTATTTTGCTTTAGACGCTGTTCGTTTCTACGTACCAAACTGCAGGCCTCCTCGAATGTGAAGTCACGATCCTTGGGCTTGCGCTCGCGCACCAGCGGCAGCGCCAAGTGCTTAGCGAAGCCGGTGGCCACGACAAAATCTTCATAGGCACGACCGCGCAGATCTACGGAGCCCAAGAAGGGTACAGCGTTCTCATCAACACCGCCGACGACAACATCAATGTAGAGAGGATTCATGCGCGAGCGACGATTGTAGAGTACGCGTGTCAACCAAGTGGCCATAGCCTTTGGCTTCATGATGACTCCGTCATTGCAGCATTGATCCTCGATCATTTTCTGATCGATATTACGCTTAATGGACTGTATATCAGCAAAGTCTCCACTGCCACCGATCAAAATCTTGTCATTGATCTTGAAGACACGATCAATGTCCTGATAACGAGCCAGAGACCCATATGAGACCAATGTGTCCGCGGCCACCATGACACCTCCATTGAATTTGATGCCCAGCACGGAGGTGCCCGTTGTGATGGCAGCGCTACAAAGACTTATATGATGAGTGTGTCCAAGAAAACTAAAAAACAGCAGAAACTTACGTGCTGTGCTTGGTGCCATAGGGACCTGCGGTGGTTAATTCACGCGGCAGTTGCACTGGAGCGTTGCCACCAATGAAATTGTAGAATTGGCCTGGTGCCGGCCCATTTTGCCACATTGGCTGCGCAAAGCTGTTGTTCATCATATTTTTATGAGTGTGTAGCGAAAGATATCAAGTTGGAATAACTGCAAAGAGTCTCACAATGACAGGCACAAATAAAAGCCGAACAATTTTGACTGACACTATCGAATTATCGACTATCGGTTTCCATTTCGTGACAGAACTTTCGATAGAAACCACGTAATCGATAGTTCAAAGCAATTTTAGTTAGAGAAACAATACACAGGTGGCGCTTTTATGACACACAAACAAAGATGGCGCTTTCAACAGACAACATTTTTTTTTGCAAAGAAAATCTGAAAGCGCTGTGTAAATAATTACTGACTAATTTTCTACAAGTAATTCATTAGTCACGTTTTGTAGATACAAAAGTTAGGGAACCCGAAATAATAACGGGTCAAATACCAGTGTCATAGTAATAATGGGAAATACTTATCGAAACCGTAATCGATTAAACTTACGCAAATCTGTAAGCCACAGGGTGGTTGCTCTACGCGCCAAATTCAAAATGAAAATTTCAATATTTGTTGATATGAAAAGCTGAAATTTTGAATGAAAACACTTTTGCTTATATTCATTTATGTTGGAGGTATTGTGATTCTAAAAGAATATACAAATTTTATTT
This sequence comes from Drosophila dunni, assembly GCA_018152125.1. NCBI lineage: Eukaryota > Metazoa > Arthropoda > Insecta > Diptera > Drosophilidae > Drosophila > Drosophila dunni. The sequence continues at coordinate 3,416,450 of JAECXC010000352.1, read as the reverse complement.
AAATATATATGTATAACTTTAATGCACACCATTTAGAGGAATGTATTTTAGTTTTTTGGATCTTATAGATCAATAATACAGAGTGAATATCAAATAAAGGTTTTCAGTTAGCCTTATTACCCACAAAAAATCAATCCATTTTACGTACACAAATATATAACAATTTTACAAGCTACTGTCAATTTCTTAGTGTTTCACTAAATTTAAAGCTTTTCCAAATTACTGCATTTTTAACCCTTGCAGCAACAATACACATTATCGCTTGAGCTGGCTGGAGTCGTGGGCGTGCTGGCGCCCACTTTTTGCGGCTTACTGTAGGAATGTGGTCCACGCATGAAAACATCGATGAGCTGGCAGTGCGAGCTTTAAAGATTGAATGGATAATTAATTAATAAAGTTATAAAGTTTGTGTATAGTGTATAATACCTCATGGTTACTTCCAAATCGGTGACAACCTCGCCATCACAATTCCAGCTGGAATATTCAGAGTTAATACCTTCGTTACCATTCGGTGATATTGGCTGACGAGATCCAGTAATGCTGCCGTTCTCCTGCGAAGCATTCAACGTCCGAAAGTTAAACTTTCGCGTGCGATAAACCTCCACAAAAGGCAGATTACGCTGGAAGGAAACAGAGTCATAATTAGTGCTGGCAAATTAGACTTGTTTTGGACATAGAACGTAGCTTTATGCTTCTTCTTGCATAAAATATAAATTACTTACAATATCGTCCCCTCTTCCCGCCGTGCTCAGTAGAAACTTCAGATTGTTGAGCAAAGAAGTCTTTCGTACCAGAATCAGGTCGAGGCAACCATCGCCCAGATGACTATATCGGGAGATGCCACTCGGACTACGCGCACAGGCGCAAGTGATGTTTGCACCGCAGATCATAAAGAAGTTGCCTCGAATCACTTTCCACTGTTCCCCACTGCGCAGACTTAAGTCGGAGCCGTAGGCAGCCGAAGACCCGGGCTGCAGAGGCAGAGTGCGGGGACGGGGACGGGGACGCAGCAGAGCTGTCTCACTGGCACTGAGCTGCAGCTCCTGATTGGGTGTGATGTGTGTGTGCTTCTGTTGCTCTGGTTCCCTTGTTGGTTGGTTACCTTGCTCCGCTTCCTGCCGTTTTCCCTGCTCCTGCTCCTTCTCCGGCTCTTCCTGCTCGCGCTGCTCGGCAGGAAAAAGGAGCGTGGAGCGCTGCTCCTGCAGCGAGCTGGCAATGCTGCAGCGTTGACAGTTCGCATAGCAAACAGATGGTGGCTCACTGCACACGCTAACGGGACTCTGTGGCGTCTCCGGCTCTGTCGGCTCCTCGAGCAGCAGCAGCTCCGCGTCATAGCCACGATTGCTAATGAACGCCTTGACGCCGCTGTACTCATACCGCTTGGGTCCCATCCAACGGTACTGCTCACTGCCGGCAGCCACGTCTCCGAGGTAGCCATAGCTGAGGATGCTGGCACAGAAACGGAGCAGGGTCTGGCCATTGCTCACGGAGCAGACGTCGAGGCCACGTCGCTGGCCGAGAAGCACATGAATGACCGCCGTGCGTACATCGGCTGTGCCGTGCATGCTGTAGGCAATGGTGTCTGTGCTGCCCGCTGGGATCACGGCCACTGGTAGAGTGGGATGCGGTATATATGCCGGTCTCTGCATGTCCAGCTCCAGCTCCGCCATGCGCCTGAAAATGAGGCCATTGATGACATCGGCGACTGTGCCATCGCCACCTACACAGCAGACGGCATCGTAGCAACTAAGGTTTTGGGTGAGCAGTATGTCCCGGATTTGATTCGCCCGCTGTGTTGTTATGCACGTCGCATCAATTCCGGCCAGCTGGAAGAGCGGACGTGCATGCCGATTGTAGGTCTGTGTGCCGTTCTTACGCCCTCCAAAGGGATTTACAAAGACCAGCAATCGGCGCACCCGCTTCCCTCCAGCTGGCGAAGACTCCAGGCGTGCCAGCAGCTGCTGTTCCCACTGCCTAACGGTATACGGGTCCGCATTATAGAACGTGGCACGTCGCAGCTGCCAGCGATTGCAGTCCGTCTTTGACTTCATTTGGCGCTCCGCATAGTTGATGGTCAGGAACTGTGCCGTGGGCTTAGCATCCTCCGCGGACTGATCTGCCAGCTCCAGGGGCTGCATACTCTCCTGCTTGGTGTTGCCTCGACGCACGCAAATAATGTCGTCCATGTGCAGCACGTGACTGTGCTCGCCATAGATACAGCAAGACTCGCTCCCAGCAGGAGGATCCCTGGGCAGCGGCTGCTTCTGTGTCTCGCTTGGAGTGGCTGTTGTCTTCTTGGCAGCTTGCATGCGCTCCCAGACCAGTCTCTGTCCATGGAGCAGCACCCGGTAGCTCTTCTTCTTCAGCTGAAAGTTATTCAGCAGCACATCCGGGGAGCAACCTGGGGCGGAGGAGGAGGCGGTGCCAGAGACAGGAACTGCCGACTTGGCAAATTCTTTGCCGCTGCTCTGCGTCATGTTCAGATTGCGTTGTAGCTGCTGAACCAACAATGCCGTGAAAAGAAAAGAAGAACAAAAAAACAGGTTTCCATTAGAAATCGTACTTAATCACTTAACCTAAGTCTACAGAGGGGGAGAGGGGGCAAGCATGCGGGGGAACACCCCGCAGGTAACTCAGTCTATGCATTTCTTTGTAGACTACTTGCTCAGAAACAGTACAAAGTGTATAAGGTAAGTCAACAAAGCAAAGTATCCGTAACCAAAAAGTATACGAGTATATGTTCATGATCAGCACAAACAAATGAGTTGATACCTGTTATGATTGATGTCCGTCTGTCTAAACTCTCAGCTTTTCAAGCATTTACATTGTTGTCACTGCCTTGAAGCCCACAAAAAAAGTAAAACATTAACAAACTATAACAATATCACTCAGAAATCTATGTATTTTGTTGTTATCAGTCTATGCAAGAAAGCAGAACCCGATAGAGTTTCTAAATCAACTTTTCCAATCTATCAAATACTCTTCCACATATCGTGATTTGAAAATTGTTTTAAGACATTTTAAGATATCATTCGAAATTAAGTCTAGTGCTGAGATTAGTTATCAACAATCAAATGACAATAGAAAAACTAATCTTAATAAAATGGAAAGTATTCACGATATGGAATTAGTACGTTCTTCCTCAGATCACACACAAATCGTATAATATGTTCTAAATGTTGCTCTTTTAAAAGTGTACAATTAATTGAAATTCGAATCAGCTGAGTGTAAGATTTATACCGATTTAACAAGTTTTTATAAGATATTTTATATATAACGTATATAGTACTGAATATAATACAGTACACAACACACTTGATATTTGTTTGGTTGGAATAGCTCAACTAAAACATATCATACAAATTTCCTATTTTTTTTACCTATTTGTCCTATGGGAGCGATTAGCTAAAGTTCATCGATCCGAATCAAACTTGGTAAGGATGGGATAGCTCTAGTTATGGTGATCTAAACATAGTTTTTATTATTGTCTCTAGCTCTTGTAGTTTAAAAGATCCAATTGTTCATCGGGACAGACAGACATCGCTAAACCGACTCGGCTGTTGATACTGATCAATAATATATATACTTTATGGGGTCGGATAGGCTCATTCTACCTGCTACGCACATTTGGGTTCTTTGGCTTACTTTCTTAGAGTAAGGGGTCAAAATATAATACAGGGTTAATTACAGTCGGCTCCGCTTAACTGTACTCCACTTTACTAGTTTTTTAATGATTTACTTTACACTCACGCTTTAAATAGCATTTATTTACTACTTATAAAGAAGTTATATAGCACATAGCCTTCATATTCACAGTTCATGTACAGTTACTCATGTAATTGTTTTGCCACTGAAAAAATGTTCATATTTTATATTTTATTTAGCGAAAAATACTTAAATTTTTAAATACTTTTGTTGCTCAGGAACTCACGAATATATTTACTGTGTTCGTTGTCAAAATAATTACTTAACTAACTGTACAGTGACTAGTCGATCACTATGTAAATTTGTGGACCTTTGAACATTCGCTAAGCTTAATTAAAGCTCAACGGGTTTCAACAAAATTGTTGTTTTTTGTTATTAACAAGAAAATGTTAACTTGTTTTCATATCCAGCCGGCAATAATGTCATAGGTTACTGCAGGGGGGAATTACAGGGGGTTAACAGAGGTCACATCAGGTAGTAACTTCGTTTAGTTGAGGGTGTCTGACCATGGGAAGCAAATTTAAATTCAAAAACTAAATAAAGATTATTTATGGTAAAAGGGTATACTAAACTACACTACACACAGGAATACATAATTAAAGTTTCGACAAATATTAGTTAATATATAAATCAGAATAGAAAAATCTACATTAGTTAAACAACTTCAAGATTAATTGGATTTTTTGTTATTTAGGTAATTGGTCAATAATTCATGTACAAAAAGTTCAATTTAAAATAAAAATTGGAGTACAAGTACAAAATAGCAGGATTTTATTCTCAAAATATTTTAAGCAAACGTATTTTGTTTTAAGTAATCTGAGTTTGTATAAGTTAAGAATACATTTTTATGTAGGCAACATACACACGAGATCATCTTACTTATTTTATGACTTGTTTATCTTGAGTCGGCTGATCATGAACACGTTTACTACCAGGGGTCGTCCACACCTCTTTCTGTTTTATAGTTTAAACAATTCTTTATGCACTCCTCGCAGAATATAAACAAGCAAAGAGGTCAGAGGATTAAGGGGGGTTTCTGCTTTGTAGACCTTAAAATCGACTCATTTTTTCAGAATTTTTTTTGGCGAAACTATAATAGATATTGAGTTGAAATTTTTTGTATCTAGTTAATCATAGCTTATTCTTTATTTTAAAAATATTTTTAAATCACAAAACAAAAAAGGGGTGGAATGGGGCGTTCCAAAATGGCGGCGCATCGATCATGGTACGTCCCGCTGATGGAAGTCCTGCTGTCCTTTAGGATAATCTAAACCAAACAAATTATACGCTTTGTCAATCTGTACACTTACGCGCATAATTTAGACCTCTACTTTAAAAAAAACTTGAAAAATGCAAAAGTTATTAACATTTGAACACAAAAGTAAAATTTTTGAAATTTTTCGACTTAGTAATTATTTTTTGTAGACCACAATTTTTAATATTTTTTCATGATCAAGGTCTAAATTATGCACAGACTATCTGTGAACATGTGTAAACAATTTCATGGCGATTGCTTTAATTTTGCGCCAGTTATCACTTCCATCAGGTCGAAAAACACTGTTTCGAGAAAAACGCGTTCAAAGTATAAATTGAGTAGAAAATCGTTCGAGCGCGCGGATTTCTATAGGCTATATCTTCTGGAATTCGAAAGATGTGGTCACAAAATTTTGTACACGTATTCTTGAAACACATATCTATCCGAAAATGCAAAAAAAAAAAAAATTTGATTTTTGTACCCTACAAAGCAGAAACCTCCCTTAAGTCAGTTTGTTTTCCATAAAATGAAAAGATAGACATGTATGTGTGGAATATGTGTGCAAAAGGATTTTCTAATCGGATAATTATTTCTGAAGTTACAGCGACTCAAGCGAATCTGCCTCCCATACGTTTGAAGGCGGTAAAAAAAAAACTAAAATTAAATGGAATTTTTTTTCTATTGTTTACTCTAATATTATTGAAATTTACTTTAGGTATGTATAAGACAGAAAATATAATAAGCTTTCATTCTGTATACTTTTAAATGACTTTTGTTCACTTCTTGAGGCTGCACACGTGAGACGTGGAAACATACACATGCATTATAAGTGAAATACATAATTTTATAATTATTATTGACTTTAGTTATCTTTTAAAGTATTCTTAAAGCGAATTGACTAAAATTTGTGAACTTTACAGACTTGATGTCTGATTCGTAACTAGTCAATGAATCAAAATGTGAACGGAGTCTTGGCAAAATGATTTTTTTTGCGAACTTAATTAATTTTGATGAGTCAACAGTTTTGAAGAACTGTAAGATATAATCACAGAACGAGTTTTGGAGATAAAACACTAATAATTAAATCAGTGGTTTCTGTTCTCTTTTAACTGTTTGTCTACACAATGTTTATGTATGTCAAGACAAATTAGTTAAACTAAACTAAAGGCGATAGTTATCTACAAAACTTTTAATCTACTAAAGTGTTTATGTACAGAATTCTAAGCAATAAATACACCACAAATTAACATTTTTAAAATTATTTTTTTATGGCTTAAAAATATTAAATTAACTTAATATATTTTATATTTTGTTTTTAATGCTCAAGGCAGCAAATATTTTTATTAAATAGCTTGCCATTTCAGCATTTAATTGCTGTCTATCTGCTATTTGTACAATTACTTGAATATTATAATACTACTTCTACCCGTTATAAAATTTTAATAAGGCAGTTAAGCTACTATTAGCCACAGAACATATTTTTACACCAAGTTCCTTGCTATCTTCATAAATGGCTTTAAAACGAATGAATCATTTAAAGTTCAATCAACTGTTTTGAGTATTTTTAAACGTGCTTCATGTGCATTGTATTGCCTACTTAAAAGAGAGGAGAGAGAAGAGGAGAGGTGTGAGGAGCCAACAGCTGTAAACCAGTTTCTTTGACACAACAATTGCCCATAAAGATGCGCCAAATGGGTAGCATATAATAATAATAATTGCTAACTATAGGGTATCTGCTGCTCGATCATCCATGCGCAGTTCACACAGTGTGCAATTCTCGATTCTCTTGACGCGTTTCAACCTGTTTCCATTTTTGATAAGCGTTCAACCGAGGCAGTCAAATGACATTAGAAATTTGTAGTGTGCAAAGTTTGCAAATGAAAACAATAAAATATATATATGTATATATAAAGTATATGACTAGCGAAGAGACACGTGATAATGATATTGGTGGGTCATAGTGTTGGCATTTTAGCCAATTTACTGCTTCAACAAGCTTTTTAATTGCTTAAAAGTGAATAACAACAATTAATTGTCTTTTTTTTTTAACTTTAACTCTTTTCAAGCCTTCAAAAGTCTGGCCACACTGGCGATGACAACAAGATATTCTAACCACTTTAAAACAGTTTAAATATCTTCAAGCTTTAAGCTTGAACTTTGACTAACTTGTAAATCTATTTACAGTCGGGTACTTATATTTCAATATGCACTTAAAACATTTAAACTTTAAACGATCTTAGTAATTTATTATCGCATTAGTTGAACTGGTTTTTGAACACTTAACGCGGCTCAACTCGTTTCAGAGACACAAAGCTTGTCTCTCTTCGATTTCTCAGCTAAATCTTTTTGGCTCCAAAAAGAACGAATTGTGTCACAAATATGCAAATGGCCAAGCAAATAAATACAAATATGTTTATGTATTCAATGTTTATTTAGTATCGCCAAGTCGAGTCAAAAGCAGACAGTCAGAAATACCTCAAACTCAATACATGTGCTAAGCAACACTGCACAGCAAAACAAGGCAAGTAAAATATAAATCACAAGTACTTGAGGCTGGCTCTGTAGTTACTTATAGATACAAACTTAGGAGTAGTTAGCATACTCCACAGTTAAGTATTCTTTAGCCAATTAGTTGAAGTTCTAACATGACTATGCAGAAAAACTTTAAATTAAACTAAAGCATATACCAACGGCATATAGTGAACTAAATACATATAACTGAATTGAATATTATTTTTAGTTTTAAATAAAGTATATTAACAAATAATTCCAAATTACACAAATTATAAATTTATTTAAACACACATCTGCTAATCACTCTTAATTACGTTTAATTATATTCATTTGCTGCTAAAGTCTTTAAAATTAAAAAGTCTTTAAATGCAATTTATTCAAATTAAAATAATTGTTGCCTTAATTTATGCAATTAAAATTATTAAAATTGACAGACTTGGAGTGGCATTTTTCAAGATGTTTGTGACATTGCCACAAGACGAGTACAGTCTTTTATCCTTTGTATAAAAGGGTAGGCAAAGCAGCGCTTATGCACAAACAAAGCGCGTTCCATGCGTCGTATACGTAACGTTCAAGGTTAAACTTGTCTCACTAAGCGGCAAATTGACTGTAGAACCGTTTCGCGTGAGGAAGCTGCGTATAAAACAAAAACGACAAAACTACTAAAGAAACAACAACAACAACAACAACAACAACCGTCATTATGTCTCCCAAACGAGTTGCGTGCCGCTTTCTTGACCTTCGCCTTGAATCGCAGCGTGTTTTTGTTGTCTGTGAATATTCAGTTTTTAGTTTTTAGTTTACAGTTTTCTGTATTAAGTTTTTAGTTTTCGAACTGCACGCTTTGAGTGACAGACTATACCTAATGTCTAGAAGGTCTCTGAAATTTATGCATCTCTTTCTTAGGTTAATAACGAAAAAGAAAAACAAGTTTTGACTCACATGAGTATTTTTATGGAGTTGAGTTTTATTCACTCATTATTTAGCTGACGCTGCAATTAACTACTGACGACGCTCTTGACAATGCCAGAGGACAAGAGCAGGCAGAGTCAAGTTTATGGTAAGCTTCCTGGAGAGGTGTCTGATCTTTGTGAAGGTCAAAAGTTGTGCATGGAATTTTGCCAACGATGCGTGCGCTGATAAAAGGTCTTGCTTAAGTTTTCAATTAACAGTGTGGTGTAAAAAGCAATGATTGAACATGAGCTATCAATGTCACAGTGAGGAGAATAAGTTCGCTGTCAGTCACAAGCCAAAAGTTTGTTTAAATTAACTACATTTTAAAAATTATACAAAAATTTAGATTTTGTTATATTTATAAACCTTTGTTCAGTGTTATGCTTGGTTAAATAAGTGGCAAATAGCTGCAGCTACGATAGCTAGAAATGTGCAAGACAAAACTTTGATCTACTTTTGAAAACTTGATTGAGAATTGTTTATAAACAGGTTTAGTGTTTAGCTAACTTTGGCTACTAACACAACTTATTTACGCACACACTTTTAGCCAATTAAACTCGTTTCACCAACTCTAAAAGACAATTCGCAATTAAACTCTTCGCCTTTCAAGTTTTTATTGTAAATCGCTTTGAAAACAATTTTAATTTGTTTGCTTATTTTCACTTTCATCAGTGTTGGGTGTTTATGGCACACCCTTCGTTAAAGCATGCCAAAATTTAATTATAATTCAAATTAATAAGTTTATGCAGTGCAGAGCAAAAGAAAAGCAAGAGGAATGAAATGATTCACTGTAAAAACACTCGAAACAACACTCGAAAGACTTAGTTCACTCACTTTGCGTGGGATTTATTTACTTGATTCTTTTAATCTTAAATGAAACGACCGAAAAGCCCATCAAAGCAGAAAAGCGACTCACATAAAAAAACAGCTAAAACAATGCCTAAATAATTGAACAATCAAAAAGGAAGTGAGTCGGAAGTCGAGAAATCGAAATCAATAGAACTTGAATATTACCCGTGAATTCCCTGTCCATTTTGCTAAATGTTTTGTGGAAATAAATACTAATAGAAGAAAACTAACTCAGTTACTGCTAATAATACGAATTTGTGGCACTGTTTTTGTTATCAATTACCAAAAATTAATACTTAGATATTGCCGCTACTAATGAAAATTTAATTACCAGTTTATTGTAACTAAATGAATCATCGTGACCCATAAAATGTTTATTCACTTTAGATATTCATGAACTCTGTGGGGTTCAAAATATTATTTTTCACTTTAACAAATAAACGTGGCAAGTATTTATACTAGCACCAAATACTATTAACAAATCGAAGTTTTGTTATACAGAAACGCTTGTTTAGTCCCTTGTAGAACACACTAATAATTTCGATGGATTTAATCATAATGTGATTTACTAATGAGCTGTAAATAGTGTTATTTTATCCAGTATCCACACGAATTTTGACACGATTCTATAATTGTTGCCGTGTACGTGTAATTATAGCAAATCTATTGAAATAGAATCGCACGTAAACAAAAACATTGCAGTTCTTTAGTACTCGACGTGTTTGCTTATCGGAACGACACCATAAAAAGTACAACTGATTAGATATGACTAAAGAGACAACTAAATTCCTTCACACAGTGTGAGGACTTCGAGCGGAGCTAGTGGGAATTAAAAATAAATTTGTAAAGATTTAGTTAAATACTCTTATGTTTCAGCACAATTGAAACATGCACATTTATGAGTCACTTTTTTACACCACTTTTTGATAACAATAAAACTTTACTTTCAGCTTTCAATAGATAACACTTCAACGGAAATAAAAATTTATTTCTTGCTGCCCGCTGATAAAATTGAGGTGTATAAATGTTTCTAATAGATAAGTCTTGCTGTCTGTTCATGACAAAAAGAAAAAAGCATTGTAAATTGGTTAATGGTAGTTTCTAAAAAGCAATTAAGTTCTAAAAGCAATTTGGAGTGTACCGTTTCTTTAATGGTGCTTGCATCCCTGGTTTACGGGTAAACGCAGGCAAGTGAGATGCAAACATTGCCTTTGTATTGATCGCATGTACACAAACACACACACACACACACGCAGACGGACACACTCGCACTCACTCACACTTACAGGCGTTTGACCCGTTAAGCACATGACAAGTGAAACAGCTGACCTTTGAGTTATACACGCAGACCATTAATTTTCCCTGTCCCGACTTAGACATAAGGATTTTAGCTGCCACGACACATACTGCAGAGACATTAGAAACTGATAAACAATGGTAAACAAATTTCAAGAGTTTATGAAAAACAACAAAACAAACAAACACCAAATGTATTCTTAGCTCTGCGTTGAACGACGTGTTAGAATAGACATGGAGTCTTTACCATCCGGACAAAGTTCATCCGTTTGACGCTGCAAGCATTCTTTAAGCAGCATTAATAAATGTTTATACACACCACAGCCACATTAAAACGTCACCCGCAGCAGATACAGTAAATGCCAAAGGGGAAAAGCACACACACAAAAACACACCAGCCACACTACGCCAAGCACCGTTATCAGAATACAGCTGTGAGAGCAACAACACCACAGCTGTGAATGTAGTTGTGCATGTCTACACATACATATGAACCCGATTCATACAATGAGTGGCAGCATGAATATTCTCAACTCGATATGCCTACGCTTTATATGCTTTAATTCGAAAACTACGAAATATATACATATATATAAACCTTGTTGTGTGGTTGTGTGTGTGGTGCTTGCGTGTGAATGTACTTATAAATTAAGTACATGAGAACTTATTCTAATGTTTTTATAATTTAAATGCCGGCAACTGCTTACTGTCCAAATAAGACAAATTACCTGTTATATTTCCGTCAATCCATATAATCACAAGTGGATATAAAGTGTAGTTGCCTTTTACTATTTGCAATAGTGTAGTTGGGAAATCAAGAAAATTCGATACACATTGCAATTTTGCACACACATTCACGCACACAACCACACACGTAAAAGCGCATGCAGCGCTAACGGAAACTAAACGAAAAGTTTTTCAATTGCAGTGTATTATATTAAATACACAGAATGCTTTTCACACCAACTGACCTAATAAAACGAAACCGATGAAATTGCATTCGTAAATATTATTATATCAGCACAATAACACAAACAAAGCCGTACAAATGCGCAACGCAAAAACACGTACTATACTCGCAAAACGCAAACAAAACACTGAAAAAATATGTACTTCAGTGTGACCAGTATTTGACAGGCAGCAAATACCAACAATGTACCATACCTGCGGCGAAAAACAATAAAGGCCAGAAATACTAACAATTAATTGGGACATTTTTAAAAGCTCAATCTGGCAGCTCGTCCAATACATTTTTTTAAAATTAGTTTTTGTTTATTTTGGCGCCTACAATGAATTCAAGCTTACGAATTTTTAGCTTATGCCATTACATTAATTAATTATTTACACAATTTTGTTAAATTTTTACACGAATGATGTGACGTTCCTCTTCTTTTTTATTTGGAGAAAATACCAAAAAAAACAAAATTATTTAAAATCTGGACTGAGCTTTGGGTCGTGATCTGATTTAAAGTTTTAATCAGGAAGACAAAAATCGCTTTAATCTCCGTTTTTTTAAATATGATTTTTAGCAAAGATCAGCATATGTAGGCTATTTATGTTATGCTTCGTCGAATAACGTAGTAACAACATGCTGTTTTTAAAATACTCAAACATTTGAACACTTATCACTTTCCCAAACTCCTCTCGCTTTGACGCACACAAAAATTCTCTCGAGCTAGACTTTGCCGCCCGAAAAATGCGTAAGTAAAATTTGTAATTACCAAGAACCGCTATAGCTAAGCTGCTTATGCCAACTCTTTTCACAGAGACTCCCTGTGGGAAGTGTACTAGCTGTCCATGCTCTGGCTCCAAGAAGAAGCAAGAACAGCAGCAACAGCAACAGCAACCACGCCAAAAGTCACCCAAAGTGGAATGTCTCTGTACTAGCCGAAGACAGCAGACACCGGCTCCGCTGCAGACACCTATGGCAGACACGTACACCTGCTCTCGTGTGCGGGAGGAACCAGTTCGACAGGTCCCCATGGAAGAGCGCTGCACGTGCAGGATTAAACCGACGCCGGTACAATGTGAGTGTGATCCTCCGGTTCAGCAGCAGGCATCGTGCAGAGAAGTGGCTCCACCGCAAACGAATGTCCAGGTTGCTTGTGGCCATATTCCCCGTCACAATGAGCGTCCCACATATACACCAAGGAATAATGCCCAGTGTGGACACTGCCAAGGCGGCCAGCGGAGGAAAAAGAAGTGCGTCATACAATAAGCATTAGGGACTTAACATAGCAGGCAGTGCGGGAAACGGCAAGTGAGCACAAATTCCCCAAAAAAAAACAAAAATAAAATTGTTAGCAGTAAACATCTGGAAGTATTATTTATTGAATAAAGTAATATGAGGAATTGAAATGTACATTTTAGATTTGATTTAAGAATAGATTCATCTAAAGCGTTTAAAAGAGTTGGTACTGTAAAGGAACGCTTCGACATGGCGGAGAACAAGGACGACTCTGAAATCCGCAGAAGTAAACCAAAGATCTGTGTGCAGCCCAAGAGGGCATCAGAAACTGGACCGGGTTGCCATTGCACACCTACGGCGCAGCCAAGTCGTGAGGTCATACAACCATGTGGTTCAAGAAAATGTTGTTAACTTTTTCAACTCTTCACTGTTCTTAAAGATGAATTTTAGACAATCAAAATTATCAGTTCATAATTTCAAACGAAATCAACCCGAAGATCAACAATAAAACCAAATGTGATTGAGCTAACGGGCAAGTCAATCCAAAATCAATATTTCTTTTTACAAGTTGCCACTCACTGTGCAATGCGACAGGGCCCTGCACCGGCAGTGCGTCCAGCCTACAGCGTTCCAAAGAACCAAACTCCTTGCAGACACTGTCGGGGTAGTACAAAAAAGAGATGCAGCATTCAGTAGAGAATCCATGATATTTAGGCATCCAGGATTAGCAGTACTTTCATGGAGGACACTTCGGTAATACCGATAAGAGCACATTTCAGAAGAAGTACCGCAAAGTGATGCGGAATTCACTAGTGAATTCATGCATTCCCTGTGTAGACAAAGGGTTGCAGAAGTCACTGGTGAATTCATGTTATTCATAAAGCTACAGAGAAAGGAAACCAGAAAATGTCATCTAAACAGGCGTTGACTTAAACATTTGGATTAGTTCAGTGCCTTTCTATCATTTCTAAATTTCGGAATTTTGTAACGAACCGGTTGGAAAAACAGTCTCCAAATGTCCAAATGCCAATGCTCAACACCTTCCGCTCCAGCTGCAAAGGAGGAGCCACAACGTCAAGAACAACGTCAACAGCAGTTGTGTCCAGCAAATACAGCAACCAGTGAAATGAGTTCACCCAATGTGGCATGTCTATGCTCGCCGGTGCCACCCGTTCAAACCCGGCTACAGCCCGAAATTATACGAATTCAATGCGGTACTCCAGCTCAATATCCCCCTCAAAATCAAAATTACGGTTGCCAAAACCGTCGACGATCAAGGTGCAACTTACAGTGATGAGTCGATCAAAGAGACGATTAAAACGGCAGACGGAATGACAGTTAAACCGGCGTTACAAATAAAATTTACAAAATTTTGGCATAGCAGGCGTTACAAAAAACTCTAGAAAATGTTGACAAACTTTTTCAACTCTTCACTGTTTTCAAAAATGAATTTTAGACAATCAAAATTATCAGTTCATAATTTCAACCGAAATCAATCCGAAGAACAACAGTAAAACCAAATGTGATTGAGCTAATGGGCAAGTCAATCTAAAACCAATATTTCTTTTTACTATATCCTTGCAGATCACTTGTATAAAGGAGTGAAATACTTTGATGGTTTCACAAGATCACTATATTTAAAAATGTACTTGTTTGTAGGACTCCAAGAATAGTTTCTTGAGCTTTATCAAGTAATATCACAGCTAATTTATCTGCTTGACATTTTATTGTAGAGAACTGTTTCCATTACTTGCTTGGACTATTGTCCATAGTTTAATGATATGACCGAAATCCAGATCAATTTTTATTAGCATATTAATGTATCATTAAAGTGATATGTGTAGAATTTTCTTACTAGGGTTTTTGACTGAATGTCATAGATGGCATCCAACTTTAGTTAGGAAGGGACTTCAATACCTTATTGATCTATAGGAACAGTAAGGTTAAATATCACAACTTTCTAAAGAATATTTGGATCTGCATTCAAACTTTTTGTGCATTCTGTACTTATTAGGCACCTGAAATATCTTTTCCTTAGAAACTTTCGCTTAAAATCAAACAAGAGTCTCTGCAAGGATCTTTAGACGGAGTACCGTAGTTAATCCATTTTTCATCTTGTGTAATTTGAATTTAAATAGTTTCAAACAGGCAACAGCTCAAGCTGAGGGGAATGTAACCGATTTCTACAACATCCGATCTGGTAACCGAAGCGAGCACAATGTGTAGGAAAAACCAATCAAGACACGGTTTCGTCGCGCGGTCTCCACCAGTTGCTGCAATGCGGCCGCAAGTCCCATGTCGTCGCGAACGATTGCAGCAATGCGCATGCCCAAAGGATTGTCCAGCAGTTTCGCAGCGACGGCGGGCAACGAGTCGACGTGGCTCGTTTGTGGACATCAACCGCTGTCCAACACCGGAGTCGTCCCTTTATTCGAGTGTCGACTGTTGTTGTCCGCCGCCAACCCGGACCTGCTGTTATCCGGCCGGCTTACGAAAGCCGCAGCGACCCCAACGTCCCATTACTCAAGTAGCACCCAAAATACCAGCTCCACTGCCAAAACGGTGTCCATATCCACAACCGAAGGGCTGTCATAGGGGCCATCAATTTTCACAACCAAAATCCCATCCATTCGGGCAACCAAAAGGCTATCCACATGCAGCTCCTCCACCTCATGTCTTTAATGATCGCACCGATGAATCAAATGACTCATATTATAACTATAACCGAAATCCAGAAAACTTTCCAATTTCTGGTATGAATCCTATACCAGATTTTGATTTAAACAGATTCGAACGAGACCAGACTATCCGTCGAAGGAATGTAAGCATTCGCACATGTGTGGACTATGATTACGAACATGGGCATCCCTATCAAAGTCCTCAGATGCCACCTCTGCGTGCTCATCAACCGCACATTACATATCAACAGCCCTTGCCAAGCTGTTATTCTGAATTTACACCCATGCAACGAAATGAGTATTCTCATGCCCCACTTGAAATCTTCGAAGACGAGGATGACAGCTCTACCACTACTTATGTTCCTTGTCGATACCGTCGAAAATAACAAGTACATTTAAATTATTTGGGATTGCACTAAAAAATACTAAAAGTCAATATACCAATGACTATCGAAATCTATCGGACGTATATCGACTAACCACCACAATCGAACCAGAAAAGAAAACAAGAACGCAGCGTGGGATCGGTGTGTTTTGCTTAAATCTCATATTGTACAAAAATTAATAACTAAATTCATAATGGATGATGGAGATTACGATAATGATGAGTATGTTGTTGCCAAAATACCGAAAAGTTTTCACACATTGATTTATTTAACTGTTTTCACATCTTCCAGTGTCGGCGGCGGTGATGATTTCGACGATGTTGATGACGACGTTGACGAGGACATTGCACAGGAAGAGGAAGTGGACAACATTGAGATCATAACACCCGGTATCACTGGCGGGGGCGGTGTGCCCAAATCCAAACGCATTACCACCAAATACATGACGAAATATGAGCGTGCGCGCGTGTTAGGCACGCGGGCGCTTCAAATTGCAATGTGCGCTCCAATAATGGTTGAACTGGACGGTGAGACAGATCCATTGCAGATCGCAATGAAGGAGCTGAAGCAAAAGAAGATTCCAATTATCATACGCCGTTTTCTGCCTGACCACTCGTACGAAGACTGGAGCATAGACGAGCTTATCATGGTGGATAACTAGCGAGGGTAGATATAGGAAACCAGAATAGCTAATAGACATTTATTACTCTACTCTTCACAAATATACATACAATTAAAATAAGCTCCCAACAACAAAAAAAAAATATGATCCTTTGAACTTAATTTTAATCAGCTCCAGGCATAACCTTCTCCCCGTTGATAACACACACGCTCCAGCAATCCAACAGCATGTTGACCTTTCCTGCAGATAGCATTCACCACTGCAGGCAGAAGGCCGCATTCCGAGAGATTTTGTTCACCGAAAACCTGTCCCGAGCCTGGGTCGTCCTCCCCAGATGCGAGCAACTCCTCGGGCAATGATTCCATCAGCTTTTGCGTGGCCTTGCTAAAGGACAAGGTATTCACGCTACTCGCCATTGTGACACTGAACATTGGACGAGTCTCGCAGAGCATCGATGCGACACTTGGCAGGAATGTGGGCAGAAGTAGACCCTTGACATCGATGCTGTAATAATCGACACCGTCAAGACGCACTTTCTTCGAACGCGGCACCAGGTGCTGCATTGTGGCTTTAGGAAATGCAACAGGGGCAAATAGTGTTGGCGGTACGCCGGCCAAGCGACCAACACTGGTGATGGTGCTCTTGGCGTTGAGCAAATAACTGAAGAGCCCTTGACACTCAACGCCTTCGATCAGCAGCAAGGAATTGTCACTGAAATCCTCGCTCATTTCAGCTGCTTGCAGTTTTCTTGCATGCGTCGTTTGGATGCGCCGCAATTCGCGCTCATCCACGCCCAAGCTCTCCAGCCACTCGTCATCGTCGTCGTCCTCATCCTCGGCTGGTTTATCTTCAATTTCTGTTGCTTTAGTAGAATCTTCGGTTTCCTTTGATTTGGTTTCGTTGATGGGTTCCTCGGTAAGACTGCTGTTGAGGCTTCCGCCTCCAGCTGCATCCTTTTTCAGCGGCATGCTGTACTCAATGGCCTCTTGTCGGAGTGCGTTGCGCATTCCTCGAGTGGAAGGCGTAACCAAAGCATGCATTTCAGTACGTCCTCCGCATCCCGCTGCTCGGAACAGCACAGTAAAAGTGTTGGCACATAGATAAAAGTACGGGCACTGGCGTGCACGCAACAATTGGAAGAGACCACGAAAACTGTAATCCCATTCTTCGGCCAGAGCTTTTCGTTCCCTTTCACCAACGGTAATTCCATTGTTCTCCTTGGCACTGCGTGGAAATAGCGTTAGCCAAGGTAGGTGCGGATGTTGCCAGTAGTATGTGCATTGATTGAAGCGTGTGGCATCTGATATATCCAGTGTGCTGTCCGATTGATTTGAATCGAAGCAACGTACAAAGCTAGTTAACCCACTGGCCAACTGGGAGGTTTTTAACTGGGTGGAGGGCAGTTCAGTGGGACAGAAGAACCGCACACGCGTCTTGAGACACCAATCCATGGGCAGATGCGAAGTATGCTTTTGCTTAGCGGCCAGCGCGGCATCATCTTCCTCGTCAGCTTGGGCAGCATTTTGTTGGTGTAGCAATTTTGCAAAAGCCTGAGCATCGAATTTCTGTAGTACCAGTTGGGCAGGTTGGGGGCGTGTTGGTGTTTCTCGCACAAAAATGTCTTTTGACGGTCTAACAGGTTCGCCACAAATTGTGTCTTGAGAAACATCGACTTTTTGTTTCTTAGCGCCATCTGTGGTTCTGTAGTTGAGGTGTCTTACTAAGTGTTAAACAGCTGTTTGCATAAAAAACTTACTTGGCAAATGGATTCTTTCGTTTTTGGGCTAATTTGGCTTCTAGCAGTTGGCATTTATCGTTCTCATCTAATTCAGGCCTTTTAATGTTGTTATTGTTGCTCACACGAGCTGCTAGTTGTTTCTTCTTTTGTTTCAGTCTTTGAAGTTTGATAAACTGCAAATGAAAATATTTGTTACAAACTTTGACGAATTTTGAGCTTAAGCTTTTTGAATACATCATCGGGCCGAGTCCATTTGGCGCTTAAACTTGTTTCACTTGACATGATTGCGAAAACTTTAGATAACTTAGTGAACTAATTAATAAAATCAACAATTGCAGTTGCCAAAATCCCGCGTAAAATATAGGTCTTAATGGTTGTTATTGTTGTTTTCATTTGACATCGTTGCGAATTTTTCGCTTATCGAAAAAATCTGCGATCGATAAACTTACTGTTGACACTGTAAACTAATGTTTGGACTGTTAACTGTAAGGCCCCTGTGACTAAAACTTAAATGCATTAACAAAACTTTACCAATTAATTATAATTTTTTGCCCACAGTCGTAAACCCGTTAAAGTACACATTTTAGCTGGACTTTGCGACGCATAGTTTGCGATTCTCAATGTTCACAACATAATGTTTTGCTAAATTCTTAATCTCTGGTCACACCTTTCTCTTGGGGGAAAATAACATTTGAGACTTGGTCACGCTGCTGTATCAACAAACTGAGCCAAGTAACAACAAATATCAAACTGAAATGGATAATGGAAGTTTAGGCGAAGTTTGCCGAGTATGTGCAAACAAAATAAAAGACAAAAAAAGACAATGTCATATATTCAATTATTTACGTGGAAAGCTGTTACAGAACCTTAAACTCATAACTGGAGTTCAGGTAACATAGATGATGATGTGGTCGCTCAGATTAAACCAGCAAACTCTTTGTTGTCTTTATTTTCAAGCTATTGGCAAATGAAAGGCTGCCAAATTTTATATGCGAACGGTGTTACTCAGAGCTTGATTTGGCGGTAAAATTCCGGGAGCGATGCATATTTTCACAGAATTATCTGGAGGAGATGCTTAAGAAACAATGTATTGAGTTTAAAACAGCCGATAAGGAGCTCTCTGAAGAGTTGATCGATGAGGATCAGCTGGAGTACATTGACCAAGACTTACAGTTTGAGGAGTGCAAAGAAGGAGATTTAATTTGCGAACCGTACGAAGCAATCGAGGAAGTCGAAGGAGAGGAAACAATAGACTTTGAAACTGTCCACGCAACGGAGGAATCGCCTAAACAGAATAAACGGCACTTTGTTCTGTTGCAAGAAAATCCTCCTGTTAAAAGACTTCGAAACTTCTACATTTGCGAAGAATGTGGTGGATACTTTACGAAAGAAAAGGAATACAATGATCACATGGAAGGTCATGCCACCAACAAAGAATCCAATCAGTTCTTCCCATGTCTTCAATGTTACGCGTCCTTTAGCAACAAGTCTAAGCTGGAGCGGCACCAACGCAGTGAACACAATGGAAGCCGTCTCTTCAAGTGCAAAACTTGCGGTGAAACATTCCTGGAGCATGCCGCAAAGCAGCGTCATGAGATGCAAGTAGAACAGACTTATTTTTTAAACCGTTTGTTAAACATATACTTCCCTATTGTATCACAGAGCACACGTCAACGAAAGACCGTATCCATGCCTGGAATGTGACATGATTTTTAGTAGCGTTTCTGAGCTACGCTTGCATTCCACTTCTCATTCGCACAGCACGTTTAGGTAAGTAATTAGTCCGAATTTTTATTTAATACTCATTTTTATTCGTTGGCAGATGTGAACCCTGTAACAAAGATTTTACGACGCGGAGTCAACTCGATGCACATTCAAATACGTATCCACATAAGTGCACTGTTAAGCAAGTGCAGGACGAGTTTGACATGTTGTGTAGTGTTGAGGAGGAGCAGGAAGAGACGGACGAGGATGAGCTGGAAGAAGACGCCGAGGAGGTGGAGGAGGAGGAAGAATACATTGAATATGAATAGTATAATATTAAAACTCATGTATTCATTATTATAAATACAACGTGCACTGCTAATCTGCTACTTTTAACATAAAAAGATGATTAACAGCTGTTAACAGTTAACAGTTCACCGACTAAAGCTTTGCTTAACAGCACAAAACCTCTCAGAGCTGATAACAGCACCTGCGCTTGCGCTAAGAAGCGCATTCCTTATCAACTTCATACATGCAAATGTTCATGCGTATGTTTATATGATGGCCTAAACCGTATGTTGAGTGTATTCTCTATATTCAACTGGTTGTCAGCACATCAGAGCGACTAGCTCAACATATCGTTATACACACACAACCCGCCAGTTACGGAATTGCCTACAGCTGCTGCAGTCGGAAAAAATCGATAGGACTGAAAACTTCGACGTAAGCAACGATATCAGTTTATAAATGCGCAATATGTTGGCCCAGTCGAAAGGTAAATTGCTGAAAATACATAAAAAAGTTAAGAAAGGTTGAAATTATTGAGTTTTCAGCCTTTGCCATGTTGATTGGATCTTTAATTGTGCTACTCGGTGGGATTTCTGGTGGACAAGCCTTTCAGTCGAAGGATAGCATCTTTGCAGATGTCCTGCTGTCGGAGTTATTGAACCGTATGGATAACGATATGCAGGTGGGCTACTATGATGTCGACAATGAGGGAGATTTGGCTGTAGCAGCTGCTGCCGCCGCCGCTGCAGATAAAGATAATGTGGATTTGGTGTCACGCTCGGAATATGCCAGGTTGTGCGACGGTGGTGCAGATTGTGTTCTGCCGCAGGGAAACTCGAATCCATCGCTCAGGGATCAGGAATTTCTGCAGCACAGTTCACTCTGGGGACATCAGTATATGACGGGTGGCATGGGTGAGGGCCAAAATCGCTACAATACCATCGTTAAGACCGACGCCAGTCTACCCGCCTACTGCAATCCGCCAAATCCCTGCCCCGAGGGCTACGACATGGAAACCCAGGGTGGAAATTGCATTAGTGACTTCGACAACACGGCCATTTATAGCCGGGAGTTCCAGGCTGCCCAGGACTGCACCTGTGACAATGAGCATATGTTCGATTGTGCCGACCAGGAGAACGGAACTGGCGGCGATTCTGACAACAGCGAGATGAATGCCGCTGTGGAGAAATTCCTGATGCAACAATTTGGAAATGGTAATGATAATGGCCTGAACAACGCTAACGGTGTTGTGAAGAAGGCCGCTCATATGGGCGGACTACGTATGGATGCCATACCCAATCCATTCCTCCAAGTTGGCCCAGACGATCGTCTGCCAATTGCGGCCAAAAAGGGCAACATGCTGTTCCACTAATCTACTACCAATATCGATCCAAAGCACTATGTCTCACCCCACATAGCTTAATCGATTTCTATTGAATGTTTTGGATTTCGTTTTCGTTTTCATTTGGACGTTACTTGAAGACGTTATGTGTCTATTTAGTATTATCACAGTTCAATGTTTAATCTTTATCAATGTTATCCCTCATGCAGCTCCCGGCAGCTTCCAAGTATCCACTGTGTCCACACCAATAAAGTTATTCAAAATAAACGAGGGCTTTAAGCTCAATTAAAACAAAAATATAAAATTATTTTGAACATTTTTCATGCACATTTATTTCTAGTTTCAAACAAAAGTTTTACACAATAATTGAGTTAATTATAAACTATTAAGTACTATAGCAAGATTCAAGTACATATTTCGATATGTATATATAAATAGGTCGTCTTCATTTATTAACTGCTGCACTTTCTATTAATCAGCTTTACAATGAGTATTATGTGTCAGCATTCACTGGTATTGTAGTCGGACAAATCCCATAATTCCAGGGATCGTCGGCATCACAATTTCTTATACCTAACCTAACAAATGATATAGTACATAGAGTATGAACGTTGTAGCCCTTATTTTAGTTCTTAAGGGCTGTCACGCTACCATTCGATAACATCACTGGCAGTGTGGTTAGCTAATCATAATATTCGTTGTGTATTGACAAGGATCCTGCAATTTCCCCTCTATACTTATTTACAGATTACAATTACAATATATATATCTTTTTTTTTTGACTAATTACTCGAATGAAAGACATGGAATTTGTTGTAAATTTCTAGCTTAGTATATAACTTTTTGATTACTGTTTGATCGTAATAGCTTTACATACGTCCCGTATTATTGCCATTTGTGTTTTGACTCCAGGATACTTGATGCGGATTTCTGGTGGTTAAGCGAAGTGAATTTGCTTCGACGTCCTCATCGATTACGTGTTCGTATCCCTGGTTTATAGTACCTCCTCCATTAGAGCCATAAATTTGCTGTAATCATTACAAACACATATTTTGTTAGTTAATTAAAAACATAAGTCGAAATAAAATTCTCTACTCAATTAAATTAAATTATTTAAATATGCTGTAAATAATTTACAATGTTTCTCATAAATTATTGCTGGTTGAACAAATTTATTTGAGTAAATTTTTGACAAAAAAAAATAATTTTGATTAATATGGAAATTTTATCAGAATGAATTTTGGTGTCTTTAGTTACTATAAATTATTATTATTATTATTATAATTATTATTATTATTATTATTGTTATTATTATTATTATTAATTTTATTATAATTATTATTATTATTATTATTATTATTATAATTATTATTATTATTATTATTATTATTATTATTATTATTATTATTATTATTATTATTATTATTATTATTATTATTATTATTATTATTATTATTATTATTATTATTATTATTATTGTTATTATTATAATTTGAACATGTCATAGTGTAAATTAATTCCTTTAAAAAGGATTATTTCAGAAATTCATAATACTGACCTCTCCGGGCCCTCCATTTACATTGAAGACGTCCTTAATGCTGATTCCGGCATTGGAAACACGGCCACTTCTGGGATTGGCAACTGCGCCATTGTTATTGACCTAAATTAAACAATATTTCATCAGTTTACAAACAATATAAATTCAGTTTCCTGTTTCCTTACCGGTAATGCTGTCGTCATTCCATATTCATTTTTGGCGCCCAACGTCTGCATTGCGGATTTGCGTCTTTCGGCCATTACCGAATTCTTCCTCACCTCCAAGGCTCTTATAGTCTCGGCTCTCATGGTCAGACGACGCGTCAAAATAGGCGTCGCTGGATTGTTTTCTGCATCGGCAGTGAGCTTGAGGAAACGCTTTTTGAAGGCCACATCCAAGGTGCCAATTTGACGACGCGGTTGTCGTGCCTTTTCCAGGTTTTGAATGGTCTTGCGTCGGGCTATACGATCGGGTCCAGAACCAGAATCATTATCATAGTCCCCATCTATGCCTTGCAGGCGCTGTAGGTTCTTGACTATTTCTACAGCATGCTGAAAAATAAGAATTATTTTGACGATTAGAAATGATTCCAAAATATTTTGATAGCCTAGAATAATTTTTTAAAAATTAATATTAATACAATAAACTATGTATGAGTAGCAATGAGTAAAGAAAGTTCAATTTAAAATAGGTATTAATGTTTAAATTTTAATCAGTGTTACATTTACCTTATCTATTAATTGATCTTGTGTTAGGTCTTCCGATTTCTTTTTGCAGAAATTCAACTCCGTAGAGGCAAGAATATGGGAAATGGTGCCAAAGCGATGGAACAACATGGCCGTAAATTGTATGACCAAAATTAAGGCGAAGAAGAAGACAAACACCAGACCTATAGGTTCCAGTTGCAGATAGTCCTTGGAGATGTGCACCTTTAGGGGGATACATTAAGATTAATAATTTTAGCATAGACAAGTACTTTTAATAGTTATTCTTCTTGTTAGTAACAAAAAACGATTGTAAGGAATACGGAATTGATTCGGATTTCAGAGGCATAAGAACATAGTACCAATTGTCGGTGATTGTGCTATGTTTACCGTATGTGTGACAACCATATCAGTGTGTTATATGCCGGGTTGTTGTTGTTTGTTGTTTTTGATATGAAACATGCTTTAAACTGGATTGGAGTATAAGTCCTGCATGTACGTGCAAGTACATACATGCACATACATGCTTAGGGTTAGGAACTGCTTCATGTAGTTCTAGTTTTTGTTTTTTCGGCTTGATATGATAAAGTATTTTTGATTGTTGTTGTTGTGGTTGTTTATGAACCTGAACCATTAGGGTATGGGTTTCCATCACGAGGATAAAACAGAACAGAACGCATTAAAAACACATAAAATACATACACTGATAAACAAAAGTAGTGGCACAGCAACAAAATTCAAATTCAAAGCCCATTAAATATTTTTAAAAATAAATTATTTTTCCCAAGCACAATTGGCAATTTGTTACAAATAGGTCAAAAGAGTGAGGAAATTTTATTTGGAAAATAAAATAAATAGTGTCGCATATTTAGTTCAAGTAAATAAGCCTTCTTTTTACTAGCCTGTTCCACTCGGCTTGATACCAAAGAAATCTATTTATGAGTTCTCTTTTAAATAAAAATTCGAGAATCTTTGAATTAAGGAACTTTAGTCGCATGATTTTCTACATGATTTCAAAAGATTAAATTTGTTTTTAGGCGTCTGTACCTTTTAATTTATAAATAGTGTTAAGTGGCAAAAATTAAAACTGAATTCTTTTTGCATGTGCCAATAATTTTGTTGTACAGATAAACATTAGAAACATTCATTAGGTATAAAATTGTATGACTGAACATGTGTGACTTGTGACGTGTGAATAGACCGTAAGTGAGAGAGAGAGAGAGAAGTACAGGGGGAGCAAGTGAGCGAGAGAGACAGAAATGGAAGTTATAAGTTCCCTTTAAAAAGGTTTAGGATAAATTAGAACACACACATTAAGAGACACAGAACAGTAGTGATTTTTTTGGGGTTTGTTTTGGTTTGGGTGGTAGTAGAATCCATAAACATAGTTAACGAATTGATTAGAATTATACATATTTTGGATTATAAACCTCAGATGTCTCTTCGATATACGTAATGTTGGTTTTAACGCCCAACGGCCAAATAATATGCAATTTATCCTTATTCAATTGCAACAAGAACACAATCAACACGAATAAGGCGTTGGCCATGAAAAATGCAAACACCGACTTATTCCGCAGCTCAATCAGATCGGAGGCTATGCGGGCCTGATCAACACGGTTTATATCAAATAAATCAAGACAGAGAAAAAGAGAGAGAGAGAGAGAGAGAGAAATATGTTAGTAGTGCTTTGAAATGACAAACAATTACCTCCTGGGTGGACTCGTCGTAGGTGATGTTGGTTCGCACACCAAAGGGCCACTTGACATGGATGTTGTCCTTGTTCAATTGCAGCAGGAACACGATCAGCACGAACAAGGCATTTATCATGAAGAACGCGAATACCGACGAGTCGCGTAGTTCTTTGAGATCTTTGGCTATACGGGCCTAAAATAATGTTATCGAGACACAAATTGGGTTTGGGTTTAGGCTCTGATCTTAGATCGTAGATCTTTTAGCAGCACCTTACTCAGCCCAGTTAAATCAGTTAAAAGTTTAAAGTCTTACCTGCTCCACGGGATCGTTATCAATGGGGTAGAGATACTGATCAATTAGGTCCTTCCAGAACTGTATTTCCGTGCTCGAGAGGAAGTCTACTTCTCCCTTGCGCACATCCGGGTCCTCGATCCAATAGGGATTTGTTAGGAAGTCGCGCTCCTGCTTAGGTTCCGCAGAGGTATCCGAATCGGACTCATCCGACTCGTCACCCGACTTCTCGGCTACCGAAGACAGTAGATGATGATCCTTGGAACCGCTTGAAGTGGTTCGACGTCTATTGTGACGTGAGCCATGATGACCGTGTGGATCCACCGCACTCTCGATAGTATCTATGCGATTCTTTATGGTGTCCAGTGATTCAGCAATCGAGGTTAGCTGCTGTTTCTCGTCGGATGTCTTGCCATGTGTGCAGAATACGCAACGGAAGAGTCCAGCTAATGAGAACTCGATGGAGCCCTCCTCGTCATCGTTGTCCCCAATGCCGCTCTGTAGGAAACTCAGCATGCTCTTCTGCTTAACCCGCTTCTTGGCCTCTTCGTTGGCCTTCTTTTCGGCCTCTAGTTCCTTCTTGGTCTTCTTGGCGACCACCTCGCGTGTGCCCCAGGAGACGACGTTCAAATTGATGATCGAGTAGAGGATGAGCAGCAGGTACATAGAAGGTATGGATAGTAAATAGATCAAGCCGCATGTTATACACCAAAACTCTTGAGGATGCAAACATGCGGCTATGAAGAATGAGCCCACCATTGATATTAAGAATATAGCCGAGGGTGAACCTATTCCGTCCTCTCCCAGCTGCAGGGCAGTACCGACAATCACGGCCATCATGATCAGGGCATAACAGGTGGAGAGCACTTGGGCCACAAACAGTTGTATGTTCGCTTTACAGGTAAAACAGATAAGCATAAAGCCTAGGATAGGCACAATGTTATAGTGGAACGAGGTCCAGTTATCGATGCGAAAGGCGGCGACGAAAGCACCCACCAACATAAGAAAGATGGTGCCGGGTCCCAAGATAGTGCCACCCATCAACATCATCTGATAGAAGACGTATAGCAGTGATATGTTATCATTGATCTTAATGGTTCGCTTCGCATCACCCAAAAGATCCATAATGTTGGCTATGGTTGAGGGCACCCAGCGACGCCGTTGATTGTAAAACTCGTTGAAGCCCTCGGGACAGTGAGTGTAAGCATCCGAGGCAGCCGAGTACTCGACTCGATAGCCACGCTGCAACAACAGGGTGCAGAGCCACCGATCCTCGCCCTGATCGTACTGCACATAGTGACGTGCTTCAGTCGGTTTCGTTGTGTACTTCTTCATCACATTGTCGTCCATCAGAGCCTTGCCGCGGAAGAGTGAGAAGCAGCCGGGGGAACAGAGCACACAGCCGATCATATGTTCGGTGGCCTTTTGCAGCCAATGACCAATGGCGTACTCGAACAACTGATACCATACCATGGGTCCAGAACCCACGGGATGAATTCGACCACAGGCAGCACCCAGATTTCGATTCTTCTTCATCAGATCCACCAGCAAAGTCACAGCGTTCGGCTTGAAATCAATATCGCCATCCAGTGTGAGCAGATAAGTGTTTTCCGCAATGGCATCCTTGCGATCCACTGAGATGGGCAGCTCCATGAGACGATGGCCCAGCAGATAGTACATGTACATGACCTGCGACCAACGCTTGCGATGTCGTATGCGATCCTTGTCCTTTAAATGTGCTATGAACTTTGTCTTTCCCGGTAGCGTCCAGACCAATCTGCCTCCATAGGGTGTTGGGTATTTCTTGGGCGGACGAAGTCGGATCGTCGTCTGGTGTATCTCGGAGGCAGCTTCATCCATTGTGCCAATCAGAAGCTTCACAAAACGATTACATTGAATATCATCATCGCTGTGATCCGAAATCTCAAAAGCATCGTCGAAAAAGATGTGCGCTAGAAATAGGGAACACATTGAGTTGTGCAAATATATATAAATATATATCTACTTACTTTCAAACTCATAGTAATCTGGATCGAGCACTCGCAGATACTTTTGAGCCACCCGTCGTGCACACTGGTCCTCATCCATTCGCATAATACTCTTCAAGAACTCAATCATCTCGTCCTTGGTCTCATGCCACATGGTGGCACATGTGTAAATACGAGTGATGTTATCCGATGACTTGATCGAGGGTTTATTGGGTGCCGAGGAGCGATCCGTGTGAACGGAAATAGTTTCATAGTACTCGTCGCCCTTTTCCTTCTCGATCTCAGACAGATCCTAAAGAGTAGACGAAAGGTTATGGGAAGCTCAGGAAGAGTTTTAGAGCTCACTTACCTCTGTCTTGACATCGGCTTGATCGTCGCGTCTTCTGTTCAAGGCCATAGATTGATCGATCAACAGGGCTGAGTACATAGGTCTCACAAAAAGCTTCTCCGTTGTGGCCAGTCTCTCGCATTTGGGTGTCCAAATGTGCAGGGCAATCCAGGTTTGACTGAGCAGCCACAGTATCCAGGCCCAGGCCATTTGTTCAGTGACAAAGTTGTTGAATCTGAAGTTCGACGGGCTGGTGAAGAAGAGATAGTCCGGTATAGTGCCATGGAAAAAGCAGGGATCATCGATGCGAATGCCACAAGCGGAAATCAGGAAGGAGACAGCGATGGGAACAGTTAGGCTCACGGGGAAGGCATAGCTGAAGCCCTGGATGAGAATCTTGCAGGCGAACTTGCCAAAGATGTAGCACAGATAGGCTCCAAAGATTTGCAGGAGCAGCACATAAACCACCGTGTTGTATGAGGCATCTACATCGACCGTGTCTATGTTCGCCGACTCCAAGGTATCGGGTAGAACTCCGCCCAGTCCCGCAGGTAGCTCGTACACAATGATCTTGTGGGGACCAAAGGCATCACTGTACAGTGAGAAGAGATTGCTCGGCTCCTCACCGTTGGCCCAATAGATGAGCATCGTAACGCAGAAGAACAACAGAATCTTCCACATCGAGAGGAACATGTGACAGAAGTAGCGTGTGAAGTGCATCTCCTCCTTGATGCGTCCCAGGGCACGAACTATGCCAAGTGAGGATTGAGTTGACACATAGTTCTCCCACCAGCCACAGGAGATCATCACACAGGCGACTGGAATGACCCAGAGTTCCCGACGATTCTCCAACAGTGGCCAGATAACCAGACCCGTTACCTGAGCCGCCACAGCGGCCAGATCAATAATGACCTTGATGAACCGTTTGCCCTCCTTGGAGGTGCGTGACAGGAGGCCAAAGATGCCGGGAATAACGCAGAGACAGTTCGTCAACATAGCTCCCTGGATGGCATCGATCTGTGGCAGCACCACAAACATCAGCAGAGCGGTACCCAAAGCACTGAGACTCTCCATCAGCCAGACGAACAGAAAGTGTCCCATCTTTGGTACCGTAAACGTTTTGAAGAAACATATACGCACTGATCGTATTAGCGACCCGATCTCCGGCAGGGAATAAGCTATAACCAATGCCCAGATCCAGGCAATACGCTCCTCCTCTGGCAGCACTACCACAAAGCTTTTATCTCGACCCTGTTAGTGGAAATTGTGCGTGATTAGTCTTTTATAATGATTGAATTAGCTTTATTGAGGACTTACCAGATCCTTGTTGCAGTACTCGATCTTGCGATCCTTACGCACTTGCGAGGTCATAAAGAGAACTGTGCCCTTGGCTATAACGCCACCGGTTAAAACTATGATAAACGTAAATATATAGGCAAAGATCTTTAATATCTTAATGGTTAACTCTAGACACTCCTGGTTCGCCGTCGACCCGGTCTCGATTTTAATCGGCGGATCACGGAAAACATCCCAGCCTTTTGTCTCCTGTATAGTCCGTTGGCTGTAAAATGAAAGAGAAGAGTACTTTAAATTAGAGATGAGTGTCTAGATCGGGATCAGTCGGGACCCAAAAATCAGTTGGGACAGAAAAATGTACTCGATACGATTTCCTTTATTTATCGAAGTAATTCATCGATTGTATTATTTAGTGACACGAAACATTGCTCGTACAAAAAATTAAAGCTTTTCAATGTATTTATACTGTTTTTTCATCAAATAAAAATGTTAACATGTAGAATGAGTTAATATAAAAAATAACTACTATTTTTTTTAAAAATAAAAATAAAATTATACTGACAAATTTTAAGGACAATGGGGATGGAAAAGCAAATTTGATTTCGGGACGTGATGGCACGGGAAGCAAATTTCGTTCCCGATATCTACTTTAAATACAAGAATATGTACATAGTTGAATTTGAAAACTTGAATTAAAAAGTAATAAACTAACTAAAGAAATTGCTTGAAATCAATAAGAGTGTAAGACTTATTTGGAATTTTGAAGAGTAGTAAGAGATCAGCGATTCTTTAGGGGAGTCTGTGTAAGTTAAAGACTGAGAGACTGATAGACTGTTAGATGATTAATTATTATTATTATTTGAGTTTAATTATGGTATATGATTAATCAAATAATTAATTTCTAAGCCTGTAGTGATGCAGAAAAGCGCAAGTAGGAGAAGATCTATGAGACTCCAGAGACAGAGTACAAGATTGGACCAACCAGCAAAGCCTTTGACTGATCTGTCCGAGTCCAAGATTCTGCAAACAACATGAGCAACTAGAGGAATACAAAGTTCGCGCTCAACACAAAAAAAAAAAACCTTTGAAATAATTCTGGAACTCATAGCTTAAAATACTAAATTTTTATAGATATTTTTATTAATATTATAAAGTCAAAACTCTTTGTGGAAACTTGAGAACTTTTATTTAACTCGACTATAATAAACCAAGTATTATTCATTGGGGTGAACACAAAATTGGCATTTGCTCGGTCTCTACTTCCGGCTTTTGAATGCGCTGAGATTTTTAGTTGCCATTGGTATGACCACACCTCGTCTCAACTAGTTTAAGTTGTATTGAAAGTGATTGCTCAAGATCTGAGAGCAGAGCTGAGACAATTACCGCTATGGGAATGGCAATTAACGTTGTTTGGCTCAAGTTATTTTTGTTCCGGTTTCAAAAAGATACAAAAGAGTACGGGGTCTAAAAATTGTTGGTATTTTATTTAGACAGACTTGCAGAAGACCCTCATTTTGTTATGGCTGTTGTGATTGTTTTGTGGCAAGAAAATCGCAGCTAACAATTTGCATAAATTTCCATGATAGATGGATGGATGGATGGGTAGTACGATGTCAGAAACTTACCTGCCGCCATAAATATCGTGTGTCAGCGGCGAACTCTCGTCGTCGGTGAAGTTGTTGTCATCGCTATCGCCGCCATGGTCCCCAGTGGCTGGCGGTGCCATCGGGCGATGCCGCACCGCAGACATCTCCCACGGTTGATGCTAGGTTCGGTGCCCCAGCCCCGGCCCCCGAGCTCTCAATTGTCCAATCTTGGGCTGCGAATGTTTGTAGCTGCAATGAATCCAAGAAATGCAAATTAATTGTACGCCATGTCGATAAGCAGGTTTTAATCTACGAAAATTTATGGTCTCACTATTTCTTCCTCCCTCTCCCTCTCTCTCTACCTTTCTCTGTAGCTCGCCCTGTCGCTCTAGACTGAAACTCTTTTCAAGGACTTGCGTCCTTTGACCTGCCACTTCGCTAGAGAAACCAGTTTCAACATAAAGTACACTCAAGTGGGCTTAAGCCGGATTCACTCTTTCCCCTTTCCCTTCCCCGTTTTTCCTCACATTCTTCAGTTCCATCTGAATTAATCTCCACTTTTATTTGAACAAATATTTTTTTTCAACAAACTTTTCACTTTCTCTGCACCCAATATTTTAACAAATATGCAATGCATGAATACCTAATTAAATTAGCTTA
The DNA here is from genome assembly GCA_018152125.1 of Drosophila dunni. Classification (NCBI taxonomy): domain Eukaryota; kingdom Metazoa; phylum Arthropoda; class Insecta; order Diptera; family Drosophilidae; genus Drosophila; species Drosophila dunni. The sequence goes on along the minus strand of JAECXC010000352.1, from coordinate 3,384,846 downwards.
AATTTCGTATTTTTAAACAAAATGAGAAAAATTATATAAATTAGATATTGTCTGTCAATTAGCAAGAATTCAATTTACAGTTGCCTCTGGAAATGAAGTTGAAATTTGAGTAACATTGTTAATAAATAGAGCTCCAATTCAGATGGTAGTAAAGAAACCATTATAATCAAAACTTTTTTGATTTAACAATTTTTTTAATATTTTACTTTAGAGTGAATGGTTATTGATTACATTATTTAAGATTCTATATGTTTTTTCAAAAATCATTCATTTTTAAAATTTCCAATTTTATATGAAACAATAAAAATAGGAAATAAACCAGAAAAGCTTTAAAGTTCTTATTAAAACGTCTGCGTTACTCCTCTTGTTAGCTTAGGTTAGGTTAAGCCGGACGCCCTCTCGCGGTTAGTTCATAGGCCAATGATGGCTTGAAGTCAAGTAGGATGCGGGAGCGCTACCCAAAGGCTAGCAGTTCCCCTAGTGCCTCAAAACGGGCACTTCCTCTTGTTCAAGCTAGAAATTTTATGAACCGGAGTCTGATCTGCATTTGCCTCGACTTCTTTGCCGATACTCGTGTAAAGCAATTCGGAAGATTTTTATTAAATATTTATTTATAACAGACGAATATATGCAAATTGATTTGTTTATTCACAAAAAGTTGTTGATTGTTCGGTAATTAATAAAGCCTCGATTGGATAAAATAAAGAAAAGACTAGAAAATTGGAGTTACTTCTAAAATCTTTTTATTAATCCCTTTTAATTATTTTTCTGCTTCTAGTTTTCTAGTGAAAGTTTTGGAATATTTATTAAGGTCTTCATTTTACACATACTTTTTATTTAACACATGTCTACAGCTTAATAACAATATCATTTTAACCAAATTCATCAGTCCAGCAAGTCTTCATGTTGCATTGTTTCTGTTTATTTTAAAGACCTTGTGCTACATTTTGCGGCACAGAATCGGATTGTTATTGAAGTTTCTACAACTTCAACTGTGGAAGGCATGAAAAAGAAGAAGACTCAAACTTACAAATGATGCTACAAATAAAGAACGAGGGAATTTTCTATTGTAGAAATGGATTAATTGGATTTCACTATTTGCATACAAATTTAATAACTAAAACACCGTCCATTAGTAGCTACAACTGGAGCTTTCGACGTCGTAGAAAATTTCCTGATCGTGTTCGTCTTGAAAGTAATGAAGAGTTCTTTTATGGCCTCGGAGTTTGTCACGGGAATTGTCAGAGCGCTGAGAATTTCCATGGGGATTCATTCTGCGGGGTAAACTGGTACAATTGCTGGCGGTCTTCAAAGAATAGGAGTATTTAAAGGGGTAGGGAGTTGGTCTGCCTTTAGCTTTTGAATGAAAAACTGATTTCCGGCCTAGGCTTAAAGTCGTAAACGATGTTGAGGGGTGCGAAAGTTGGTTAACTCGATGATGAGAACTATCAGATTGATCGGATGGAACCTTTGAAAAGCAACTGTGTGTCTTTGGCTTCGCTTTCTGGGGCTCGATCACCGGTAGCACATGTGGAGGTGGCCGAAACTTGGGATGCAAAACGAAGCTAAGGAGTTCATAGTTGGCTTTGTAGGCTCTCAAGTATTTGATCATCTGGGCTTTGGTCATTTGCTTGATTTGCTCATCGAAACACATGTCTCTCGCCTTCGCATGACAAAACATTTTGTTGATTCTTGTCGTGGTCTGGAACTCGCTGCTCTGCTTCAGTGGCGGCTTCTTGAGGCCACCATCGAAGCACAGCTCGCGATCCTTCATCATCTCAAAGATATTCGATATATTTTTATAGCTAATCTTCTTCTGTTTGTTCATGTTGCCGCTTTCTTCTTATTTTCTTGCCGGTAAGAGTTTTTCTTTCGTCTTTTTCTTCCTTTTGGGGTAGCAAATTTAGAACCTGAATTATTTTCTTTCTATAACAATTTTGAACTTCATTAAATTCTGACAGTATTAATACAAAGCTAAGCAGATGGATTTTAGTTTCATATTAAAGCAGTTTAACTGCTGGATGCTGTTCGCGTCAGTTTGGATTCTGCGCAGTTGTTGTTATCAGTGTCACTGCCATATGATTACAACCCTCAAAAGCCGTCACACGTCGCACCCCGCACCTCTCACTCCGCACCCTGCACGTCGCACGCATTTCTCTTGGGGTGGGTGCTTAGGGGTAGATTTCCCTTACGCTCGTATGTGTGTGTGAGTCAGGATGCTTTAAACAATGCAAGGCCTTGCTGAGTTCGCCTCTTTCGCAGCTTTTAAGGGTGATACAATTGTTTCGTTTCAACAGGACCGTGTGGCCTAATGGATAAGGCGTCGGACTTCGAATCCGAAGATTGCAGGTTCGAGTCCTGTCACGGTCGCAGCTTTGTAACTTTTTTTTAATTCCTTTTTAAATTTCTATGCACAAAATTAAATAAAATTTAAAATTAAATCCACACAAATGCATATTAAGCATTTTTTTATTATTTGCAAATTATTATTAATTATACGCTAACAATAAAACTTGTTTTCGTCTGTGCAGTTTTATGTGGAAATATTCAATTGGTCACCTAACAAAAGAGCGGCTAGAATAAATTATTTTTAAATTGGCATACCCTGTAAATCAAAACTTATAGAGGGAGTTTGAACTAAACAGTGGAACATTTATTTATTGGTTTCAATATTAACTAATAGGTAAAATAAATGGAGATTGAATTTTATTCTACACATTTCTAATATTTCAAAAATTTTTAGGAGTTAAGAATTGTGATAACTAAAACTGCCGTTTGTTATGACTCAAAGTATCTTGAGTTAACTTTCTAGAAGGCATCTCTTTGACAATTAATCTCGATGATTTCTAGTGCATTCTCTGCTTTGATTCATTATAAAATTTAAGTGTTGACTCTTAATGTCAGATATCCAAGACATCGTATTGTTGTTCTTCTATCTAACACGAGTTCTTAATAAACAAGTTCTAGTACATATGTCATTCATTTCGATTTAATATAAGAATGTATTATTCATGTAGCACAATTGCAGTTACCAGTTGCCAGAGTAGTTCACGTATTTAACCCTAGTTAACCCCTAGTTACAACCCACGACAATTTCAAATTTCAGATACGTGCTATCCATACCAAATATGAACTCTGCCAGAAGATTTCGAGAAGAAAGAAACTCATTAGAAATGCATGACAGCATGAAAAGATATGTGTGTGTGTGTGTGTACATCTAGAAAAAGTCGAGTAGTAAAGGATTAAAGACAACAATTGAGCCAACTTATAGATCAGATGATAAACGACCGGTTTCTTGTGGACTCGAGACTCTAGAGTCGAGTAACAGGAAAATAAAAGCAAAAATTCAACTGATCAGACCTTGGGCTGGGCAACAGCAAAAACTGGTCTTTTTCTTAATTTTATTTTTTTATTTTTTTTTTGCGCTTGTCCAGATACAATTGGATACAATTCATTTATGTATTTTAGTTTGGCTTTAACAATGCCACAGCTGCAGGCACTCCACATACTTTTGTGACTCAATAGTGGTTGTGGGTTGTGGGTGTTAGCCAAGTGAATGTTTAGGATATATTAGGAAATGTTTGCGCAATTTATTGCTAAACTTTGAAGTATCATTATTGTACTTAGCTTCAAGTTGCTGCAATTAAAACATGCCGACAAACAAGTTAGCGGGAAGAAAAAGTGAAAGTCAAACAAATGTTATAATAAATGCGAGCTATGAATAGCAGATACAAGATACAGATACAACAACTGGGCAGTAGCTGCAACTGTTGTTGCTTCAAATTGATTGCCACATTTATGTTAAGCCAAGTAGTCAAAACGGGAACGAATAGCGAAACTATCGAATCGAGTCGAACCGAATCGAATCGAATCGACTTGAATGGAATTGACCACGCCAAGAGCTGGCCGGGCTTGTCCGACTTGTATTGCCAACCAGTTTGTCTATGGCGTACAGGAAAAGCGATCGCTGATCGGTGATTGGTCTTGAGAAATATGCACAAAACATGCTCGCACAATGGCAGAAATAATCACAACAATCGATGCGGACAGAATGGTGACATGGCGAAGGCATGAACTGGGCTCAACTGTGCTCCAACTGGGTTCAAACTGGGTGTGGGTTCAGTCCATACATGGCATTGATTTATGTGCCTCTGATACCTTTGATCGATAAAAGCTTTTTCCTGTTTCTAATCTAAATTAAACTTCAATCGATTCACACTTCATTTCATTTCTTCTGTTCTGTTCTTTTGTTTGCAGTTCAATAAACCGACTGCGAGTTGCACGCGAGTCTGTTCTTGAGGGCTCTTTTGGACTTTTTCGCCAACTCATTAAGTCAAGTTCCCGCAACTTGTTGTTTGCCAGCCATAATACCGTTATGGACATGCACAGACATGCACAAAACAGGTAAATTCGCGACTACAAAGTCTGAGTCACAAATTGAGCAGCGTTTCTTTAATGACTGACTGGACTCTCATTAGCCAAGTTTTGTAGATTAACCCAGCGCTCAAAAAATCCCTTCTGATAGCCAGACTCATACTCTTGAGTCACAATATTTAAGATGTATCCAAAATCGAAGATGACATTTAATTGGGTTTTCTCGGAGTTTTGCTTTAAACTATGTTAAATTTAAAGTTGTCTGTGATGACGCGTCTTTTTCTGAGGGTTTGGTTAATTTTATTTATTTCTGTTTCTTAATGCCAGTGACAGTCATCAGCTTGCTGCTTCGAGGACAAGTTCATTAATTCATTTGTGACTACAAAGTTGCTATTGTTTATGATTCTTAATGTTTGTTAATTTCCAGTTAAATTTTGCCAACACGCCTTCGAAACACTGCAAGAACAACAGTTACTCGAATATGCAATAAATATGGTAATAAAAAAAGGTAAATAAACATTGCTTATTTGCTGAAGTTTATTTGACAACCGTTGCGGTAAAAAATGATACTAAAGACAAGATTTCAAATGAGTAAGCCAAACAGAAGAGCTCAATGAAAGAGAGAGCGAGAGAGAGGGTGAGAGAGAGCCCGATTGATGTCTTCGGCTTGGAGTCTTGGCTCTTTGTTGTAGGCGTTAAGGCCAACAACTCGACGCTGATTGCAAATGCCAAACGAATGAGACAGCTGGAAAATCAGCTGAATAAAAAATTGCCACTAATTGACATTTGTTGGACGGGAATCTGGATTGGGGATTGGGGAATTTCACCTCCAAGTACCACAAAAGTTAACAACTCGCTGTTAAATGCCAAGAAAATGGCTTGCTAATTAGAGTTTCTTAAAATTGATAGAACAACTTGTTTTTAAGGTGTGTTTTTTTGCGTCTTGTCTTGCTGCTTATTATAGTTTATCGCATTTATTCTTTGCTCTTTTTCTCGAAACGGGTTTTGGTAAACAACGCAAAATGATATCAAAACCGAGTCAGAAACACAAAACACTCAACACACAAATGCAAAATAGCCCGTTTTATTTAGACGATTGCCTATAAAAAGCAAAAGTGTTGCCAAAGTCTTACACAAAACCCGTTAGCTAACAATGACAAAAAGAAGAGAAAGAAAAATAAATCGCAGCAAAAACGAAATGTTGCTACTGAAATGGAGACTGAGAATGAGACTGTGATTTGTGTTTTGTATTTTTTTGTAGTTTTTAGTTTGTTTTTGGCTGGCTCATAACTTTCACATGGCATCAAAATGTACCGTTTGATGCCACGGCTGGCGAGACGATGAAATGGCACAAAACAAAGAAGTGAAAATGAAAATGAAAAGGAAACATAAAAAAGCAAAAGAAAAAGTCAAAGCAAACGCTAAGAGGCTAAGAGAAATTATGTTGGCCTAGCAGCAGCAGCAGCAGCAGCATCAGCAGATTTCTTGAAGTGAATGTTGTTCCAGAGCTAAATGCTCCATAAGTAGAATTTCTGGTCGCACATTTTCTTTGATTTTCACTTAAATACTCGTAGCATTGGCACACATTTCACTTTTCTGCATAAATATATATTTACTCATATTTCGATTCGCATGCGTGGCCCACAAATTTTCAAATCTTATTTAGCATTTGATTTCTTTTCATTAATTTATTTCTTTTTGTTGTTTTTTTATTCGACGTTGCTCGTTTTTGGCTTACTTATTGTTGGTATTGTGTTGTTGGTGTTGTTGATATTGCTGCATTAAACTTTTAGCCAGTTATACAGTCACACACACACACATGCACACGTGTGCACATACACACACACTCACACCACTCTAGAGGTATACGCATGCGCGCACGTACCGTTTAATGAGACGGAGACGGAGACGAAGTCGCAGACGTAGACGTGATTTTTACTTTCGGCCTTTTTCCGCTGTCCGCACAAAGCTCTTTTCGAGTTCGTTGTCTTCGCCAAACTGAATTGAAGTCTTTCGTTTTTGCTTATTGGAAGTGGTCGTCGCAGCTGTGTCTGCTTGGTCGACTCTTTTTTGCCGTTCGCTGCTGCTGTTGGTGACTGGAAGTGAATTTTTATGAGCGCATTTGTATGTTTTGTTATTGCTTCTCTTGTGTTGTTGTTATTGCTGTTTTTTAAGTTTCGGCTTGCTGGCTTTGTTGTTGGCAGCAGCTCTTGTTGATGTGGCTGTGTACGTAACGGTTAAACAGGCGATGGTTGGCTCAACTACAAACACATACTCATATTTCCATATTCCCAAAATAACATTCTCTATTTTTGTTTTAAATTTCTAGCCATTTACATATTTTGAGTACAGCTATAATATTTATAAAATAATATTATAAATATAAAAATAGGGTACACTCATACTTGCTAGCACACTCCAACATACCATGTTTTTTGCTGCAACATTGTCGAGGTCATCTGGTTTCTTGTTTCTCATTCAACGATGCTGTTTTCAGTCGTGTCTTTTGCTGCTGCTCCAATATTCCAAATGGCTGAAATTGCGAGAGAGCGATGCAATTGGAAGTGCCAGCTGTAGAAGTCGTTGGAATAACTGAAAGGGAGTATGCGGATCATCTGTAACGGACGAATTAATTTACTAATTTACAGTTATTTAAATTGATCAAATATATTTAATTATTTCACTTTTAACGTATTTATATTTTCCATCATAAATATGTACTTAAATAATAATTAACGAACTAAAAGTTTGAATTTCCTTACGCACAATTGTGCTGAATTTGCAAACGCACAAAAGTATACCATGAAATCCAAAAACTTTTCTTTATGACGCATAGAGGGCGCTACGCTTGCACGGGCACACTGCGACTTCAATTTCGTGTATATCGATAGGCAAATATATCGCAATAGTATCTGTTAAATACTTCCCTGACTCTGTTAGCAAATGAAATTTTAAACTTGCTGCTTGCGACTTTTTCATTTTAACACGGCAACTTAAAGAGATTAATGCTGATTAAAAACATTGAAATATTTTTAATTAACAACGACCGCTGAATTATTATTTGGAGAATAGTTTACTGCTGCAAGTTGCAACAGTTACAAGGTAACAGATACATAGGTATTTTTAACGAACCAAAGGAACGACAAATAGGGACTCAGTTCGCTCATTTAGCTCAGTGAGTCATTCGATCGAACTAATTCCGAACGATTCCATACAATTCTACTCACATTGCGTTAAAATTTTGTATGTCGCGTTGTTCGGCTGTTGCTCGTGTAAAATTTGTTAAAATTACACAAACGCACACACCGCTGCCGTTGACAATTTTTAATGTGAGTAAAACAAATAGGCAGCAATAATGGGAGCCTGTGTATGTCGCATGAATCCCGACAATGAGACAATGAGCGTTTCTTCGGCGAGCGCTTCACGTCCGGCCAGCGCAGGTGAGTGCCCTTTCCATATTCACATTCACATCCACATATCCACATCTACATCAATTTGCATCCATTATTGATATGTATAATTTGTTTTTAATGTGCGTATATCTAATAGGCATTCCAATGGGCGGTGCAACGCGCAAAAATCGACCACTGTGCCATGAGACCATTAAATGGCGCTCGGACGTGCCATTAACCGAAGGACAACTGCGCTCCAAGCGGGACGAGTTTTGGGACACGGCTCCCGCATTTGATGGCCGCAAAGAGATTTGGGATGCACTCAGAGCGGCCACCAATGCAGCCGAGGGCCTGGACTTCCAAATGGCACAGGCCATATTAGATGGCGCTAATGTTTCCGTGCCCAATGGGTAAGTTTAAAGTTTAGCCAATGCGGACGCGGTTGACTCTTATCAAGCAAACCAAAAACTCAACTCGCTTCACCAAGCGTATTAGAAATAACTTTAATGACGCGCGTGCAGCACTGAGCACTAATTGCTTTAGACGTTTGAAACCAGGGCATACACGAAAATCAATATTATTTAGTGATTTTAGTTGGCCACAAACTCCATAAATGCATGTTTAGAACCATTTGTGAATGTCCCTAATCAAACAAGCGGGTGTGTTAGCTACATCATCTGATATACCACACGAAAGTCGTATTATACTCTTTCGTAATACAGAATGTTTAGTAACCGACTCTAGTGCGATAAGACGATTCTATAAACAATATGTTTAGGATATTCCAAATTTTGTTTGTTTCAAATTAAACAATTTCACTGATAACAAACGGAACAAAGATATGAAGTGTTGATTATACTTTCAGCTGTTTCCAAACACTTTTTTATTGCTTTATCAATGTGACACATTCGAAAGGTAATCAGATAGAGCATACACTCCTCGCCTAAAAGAGCTTTGTTTAATGATTCCGTATGCTTATTAGAAATCGATTTTTGACTGACGGCCAAACAATGCATTCCATAATTCTCGCAATGTGCGATATATTCTATTTAAATGTAGTGCTGACCTTTCCACATCCGTTCCTATTAATATTTGTCTGTATTGACCGATGTCCTTGTTGGCCCATATATCAGCTGTTATCTGTTGCCCACCTGTACTTGGCATTGACAATATGTATTAGCATTAGAGCGAAGTATTTATTATTTATTTATATATTTTTTTTGTTTTTTTGGCTTTTGCTGATAAGATAATACAGCGCTTGCTTAGTTACAGTTTATAACTTGGACACTCTTCTTGCAGATATCTCACAGAATGCTATGATGAGCTCGGTACACAGTACAAGGTGCCAATTTATTGTCTATCGTATCCCATAAACATTGTAAAGGAGGAAAACGGACGCGATTCACCAGCTGAATACTCAGAGCCCGTTGATGGGGGCACCGAAATCATTCTCAAACTGCGCATATCATCGACCATGACTGATGTTAAACTGCCGGTATACTCAAAGGATGCAGTGGGACAGTGCAAGAAAAAGCTACAGGTAAGTGTCCACTAAACGTGGCTCTTAGATATGCAAATTGTTCTACTAAACTTGGCATTACTTCAAATTTGACCGACTTTTAGGCTTTGGAGGGCGTGGATGCGTGTTGTCAGCGTTGGTTTTACGCTGGCAAACTGCTTGGCGACAAAGTGCCCATCGACGAGTGTAGCATACACCAGGGATATGTGGTACAGGTCATTGTTAATACGGAGCATTACAATCACGACAACAGCACGAGTATCGTTCAATTGTCACTTGCGAGCTAGCAACGCACCATCTCTAGTAAACTAGTCAGCATAGGTAACAGCAACAGCAACAACAACATGAACAGCAGCAACAGTTTATATCAACAATTGGCTAACAGCAGCAACAACTACAATAATAACAAAAACAAGAATGTCACATACTCAGGCAACAGCACAAGGAACTTTATTGTAAAGCACAAAAAGCCACAGCAACAACAGAGTCAACGACAGCAAAAATATCAAAAACAAAAAGAAAAACAACAACAACAACAACAGCGACTGCTAACGTTTTGCATTTATAGAAATGTTCAATTGCAACAACGACAACAACAAACACATGCACACAAATATATGGATTGCTGTCATTTGCACAATGCTGATTGTTGACTGACATTTTTGCTATTGTAGCTGCTTTCCCCCATTTGTTGTTGTGGCAATTGTTGCAATGCTTTTGTAATATATACAATTCAGAGCGAAAAAAACAAATTAAATGAGGGAATGCTTATAAATATAAAATTATTTATACATATATACTATATATATATTTTTTTGATAATAATTTAGCAGTCCTTATAAAGCATTATTTATATATAAGCAGCTGTATTGAGTATAGATATATTCAAAATACGGGCATGAAATTCACAGTTGGAAATCAAATAAACAAATGTACATTTTTTCATGGAATCAAAAACAAAAACAAAACAAACAAACTCATAGCAACAAAAAGAAAAAGAAAATGCAAAATAATTACAAACTGTTTATTAACTAATTATAAGCGAATTTTTGCGGAGCATTTGTATGTATTGTAAAAACATAAACAAAACAAAGCAAAGAATTAGTGGAGTATTTGTTTGTCTGCAATTGACGAACAACAAAAACGAGAAGCTAAGTTGATTGGCTTCAAATATTTGAAATAACATCAACTACATCAACTTTTTGATACTGTACATGAGACGCATAAATGTAAGAATGCCAAGCACAAATTGAAACTGAATAACTTTTTGTAATCAAATGCAACAAATACGAAATCGAAACAAAACTAAACAAAAGAAAACAAAATATTTGTTAAACATTTTTCTTGCTCAACGTAGTTAACATAACAATAGTAGGATGTGATTGGAGAGGGAAACGTTAATATCGCATAGAATAAACCCAAGTACCTTATAAATGTATATGATTTTGCTTATAGTTTTAAAGCCATAACCGAAATACAATGAAGTGCTTATTTATTAAACAACCCATCTAATTTTCTTTAATTAAAAAAAAAAAAAAAAGAATTAATTTATTGCAATATTGCGAGTGAAATCAAATGATTAAACGATTTAATTGAATAAAAAAATTATTTTTTATTTAAAACAATTTAAAGCACATATATCAAACTTTTAATTTAATGGCACATGTAACGTCGAGAAAGCGCAATTTTATTTATAAAGATTACTAATTATTTTGTTTTAAACAATACAAAGTTTGTCTTTAATGTGTTTTCTGCCTTTTAAATAATTGTGTGTTACATTTTAATGCTAATTTTTTAATTATAATAATTGTATCGTATAAAATAAAATCTAAATGCGAAACGTGATTTTTCTAGCCACGAGCATCCATTTTCTGTAGAAGCGTTAGGAACGAAAAGGCTGTTGTTATAGTCTGTGTCATATAAGGAAATCACTTATGGTATGTTAGATGAGCTTATGTATCACAGGCTACTTACTCCTCTAAAGCGTTCCACATTTAGATTGTATATTTTACCAGCCGTTAGGCGAAACTGTCGATGCGAGTTCATGAAAAAGAATAGATATTCACTGCGTACCTGTCGCATATGAAGGTGCCAAGGACTTCGCCAGAGTGCATCACCGCAACGCTGACTGTTCTGGTAAACCACATCAGCGAAATAGCAAATAATAAACAACTCGTAAGCCACAAGCAGCAGATATTGACCCAATGAAACCATGCGCATAAATGAATTGGCAGTTGTGCTCTTGGTCGACACAAAGGCCACCAAACACATTAGGAAAGTAACCTCGCCGATCTTAAATATCCAAATCGGATTGTAAAACTGTTCCATTTTATTAAGAGTTGCTATGATCCAATGATGATGCTCCAAGCAATTCTTAAATGAGTGCCTAAATGCGTCGGGAAAGTCTCGAATACGTTCCAATTCGTTTCCTTCACTGAGCTTCTCCAAAGGAACGTTCAGTTCTTGGCAGTAAGTAAACTGATTCACTTCGGAATCTGACACGGATTGGGCCTCCTGTAATTTTCTGTACATAATATTCAATTTATATTAAAATTTTAAAATAAAAGTATTGTAGATTTTAAATGAGTATTCATATGCAGTGAAAGCTCTACTTGCGGACAGCTCCCTTTAGGAGTACAGCTCGCTTAGCCGGACGAATTTTATAGATATTTAGCATGATTTTCATACTAAAACCGTGGCTGTTCATCCAAAGGAGATTTCACTGTGTATATAAATCCCCTTTAAAGTCTCTAGATTTGATTATTATATAATTATAAAGAATATTTTCTTGTTATTTCCTGTGGCTTCTTTGAAAATTACATCTTAATGTTGTAAGTGAGCTGAATGTTTTTCAAAAATTAATTGTCAGTTCCTAGCGGTATAGAATATTTCATTTACCTTACTTATAGATCGCTGACAAGTATTAAATTGCCTTTAATACGAAAATCTGAGAGTTTTATAATTTACATACCTTGGAATAAGAGGTTTAAAATTTACTATTATAGAAATTTATTTCAATTTTCATCTACAGTATCTACGTCTGCTTATAGTAATATCGTTTTAGTTATCTTGCAGAAATTTAGCACAGGTTTGCCTTATTTCAAAAAGAAGCTGTTATTTAAAAATCAGCTGGATGAAGAACATTTTGGGTTGTTAATCTATATTAACCATACTCAACTATACCGTTTTCACTTCGTTAAGGTATCTTAAGGTATATAGTATTACCTTAGTTCTGCCACATTAGCGTCCATTTTCAAATAACTTGTGGCGAGCACATTTTTCAAGCTACAGAACAAAACATCGTATTGGCCAGACATTAGTATGGCCAACACCATGTGAAATCCGCTAGAGGAAGCGAATGAAGCAGCCACTTGGATCTGTCCCATGGCTTGGAGAAAGAAAATCACTTCGTAGACAATTGGTTGCTTAAAAGTAAAAGAATCCAAAGATATTAACAACAGTTTCTCATAACTGTTCTTTAACTTACAGTATGATCAAAGGGATACCAACAGGCCAAAGGCAGACTGCGATCTCTGTAAACTATGGGTAGTATTAGCCAGAATATGGTGCCCACATAACAGCAGTACACATAAATCTTGATCCACAAATTGGAATGACGCAGTGCTCCTAACATTGTGACGTACGAAAATCCTAGAGCGGATCTAACCTGATGAGTTTCGTTGATAGAGCTGATTATATCATGTAAAAGCTTCGGTCTGAGACGCCGAAAGTACAATTTCATTATGATGGACCATATGTAGATGATCGTCTGTATGAAACAATTGACCAGAAACTCCAGATCGCCCTGATGGTAATAAATGTAGATCGTGCTTATATATAAGGCCACCAGATGCACACAAACAAAGTATGTAAATATCTCGTAAACCAATCCAATAAGATTTATTCCATAATTCAGGAAATTACTTCCATTTTCCATATACCAGGGATACATTGCAGCCACACGCATTGTGGACCTTATAAACCCGAACAGATCGCGCCGTTCGTCGTCGGGTATAACGGAGTTCTCGACACGTTTCATACCGCTGAAGTTAAGGTTTGCGGTGAAGTACCGTTTTGGATGCCTTTATATAGTCGTCTGGACTGGTTAAGTTGAGCAAATTATTAGTTGTGAGTCTGCCAAAGTTTTCCCAGTCCCAAAATGTGTTTAATAAATAATGATTTAATTTATTACTTTGGGTTGAGTGATTGGGGGCATGTGCACCTCCTGACTCCTAAAATGTATTTTTCTTCAATAAATAAATATATTTAAAATAGATAGGGATGGAGTGAGTTATTTACATATATTCTAGATTTGAAATCTATCGAGCTATGTAAATTTTCTTAATACTCTTACTTAATACATTAAACTATTGTAAATATTTACAAACAATAGCTCGGAGTACTAAGCTGACACAATGAGAAGTTTCATACTGGTATGAGTTCTCGAATCTGGATGTGGACACTGAACCAACATCTCTCCCGTATCACTTATTATAGTTTTGATTCTGCAGTTTTAGACTAATTCGAAATTACAAATGAATTTATTATAATATTTTAACAAATATACTTTATTACAGGAAATTTTCTTTCTTTCTCTAATTCTAAAAGCAAGACAGAAATTTAAGTTTAAATTAATTAAACAAATTAAAAGCTTCAATTGATTTGCTGGCCACGCGCATCCATTTTCTTCAGCAGCGTAAGGACAGAAAATGCTGTGGTAATAATCTGAAAGACACAATATAACGGATTTTAATCGATTTAAATACTGTGTAATCCGGTTATAAAGACACTCAAGGGACCGACGATTTTACGTCGTTATACCCGGTGGTATAACCGAAACGAGCAAAGAAAAAAAAGCTTGTATGGGGACCAAACAAGTCATCGAATTTTCGTCGCAATGACCAGACGGACGCTTTAAGCGGAGTCGTTATAACCGGATTCCACTGTATATATACTATACACATAACCTTTACTTACACTCCTAAAGCGATCCACATTCAAAGTGTATATTTTGCCCGCAGTTAGCTGAAAATGCTTCTGGCCATTCATGATGAAGAACAGGTAATGACTGCGCACCTGTCGCAAGCACAGTTGCCAGGGACTTCTCCAGAGTGCATCACCGCAGCGACGACTATTCTGATTAATCAGTTCGGCAAAATAGCAGATGACGAACATCTCGAAGAGCACCAACACTAGATATTGACCCAAAATGAGCATACGTATAAAAGAATTGTCTGATGTACTCTTGGTCCAGACAAAAGCCACAAGACAGACCAAGGTAGTAACTTCGCCCATCTTCAAAAGCCAAACGGGATTGAAGAAACGTTCAATTTTCTTTAAAACCGATATTAGATATCTGTGTTGGGTTATACAGCTTGTAAATGCGATATTGAAAGAAGTTAGGAAATCTTTGGGGTCACTAGGCTGGCTGATGAGCTCCTCCAGCGAAGTAAACTCCTCTTTAGCATAGTTATATTGGTTGACCTCTGCATCAGCCACTGATTGTGCTTCTTGTAGTTTTCTATTAAGAAAATATTTATATCTTTAAATGCTTATTTATTTAATAACAGTTAATTAACCTTAGATCTGCCAAAGTTGAGCCCATGTCCAAGTAGCTGGTGGCCAGCACATTTTTCAGACTACAAAATAAGATATCATACTGACCAGATATTAGAATGCCCATGACCATGTAAAGGCCACTGCCTGCTGTAAAGGCAGCAGAGATTTGAATTTGTCCCATGCCCTGTAGAAAGAAAATCACCTCATATACAATGGGCTGCTGTGGAAGTAGGTTGGAAAATTAGCATAAAGTATAGGAATGTATAAGAAACTTACCTTGTAATCAAAGGGATACCAGCAGGCCAGGGGCAGACTTTTGTCCCTGTAGACAATCGGCAATGCTAGCCAGAATAGTGCCGCTACATAACAGCTGTAGATCAAGCTCTTGGCCCAGATATTAGAGTACCACAAAGGTCCTTCCATGGTCACATAGGAGAATCCACGGGCAGAACGTGTCTGATGCTGTTCATTGATTATCTGCATCGATTCCTTCAAGAGATTAAACTTGAATCGACGAAAGTACAGCTTCATGAATATGGCCCAAATATAGATGATCGTTTGCATTAAGCAACCGACGAGGAACTCCAGATGTCCCTCTTCAAAATGGATATAGATGGTACAGATAAATAATACCGCTATGTGTGCACAGACAAAGTAGTTGAAAATCTCGTAGAACAAATCAAAAGTTTTAAGAAAATAATTTAAAAATATATTTTTATGATTTCCCGTTTGCCATGGATGCATTGCAGCCACACACAAAGTGGTGCGAATAAATCCGAAAAGATCACGACGTTTCCATTGTTCCTCCATGGATATATCTGAATGTTTAACTTGCTTCATTCTGAGTGCTTCCGGCAAAAGACCCGAACTTATCCTCCTTTTATAGACTATATCTATCTATAAATACACAAGGAGTGAGTTGGCATATTGCCCTTTCGGACCAAAGTTTTCATTGAACATTGAGAATGAATTTAATTTCAATTATTAATAAGGTAGCACCAATACTATAAAAATCCCGGTTTAGTTAATTTACTACTTGTAATTGACGTCACTTATTTAAATTACATACATTTATGCTCAATCAAAACTTTTGCAAAACTTTTCCACTTTTCTGTAATTTTATATCCTCAATCATTGAGGCGCTAACAAAATTATTTACTTTAAATAATTAAAAGTATTATTTTGAGAATATTATCACGCTTCGCTTACCAGACATTAAATTGATTCAAGTACTATTAAAGGTGTATGTATTTAAAGTTTGATTGTTAGCATTGTTCCTAAATCTTAGTTTGAATACGGGCACTTTAACAATGTTCGTTTAAAAGTAATGACAAACTTATTAAAACCAACAGCGTTATCTGATTGAAATTAAAATTTCTAATTAGTCTCCGTACTATAAAAAAAAGAATAGAGGGGTCTATTAAGTTTGTCAGAATCGAAATTTACGTAACAGGTAGAAGGAAGCTTTTTTGACACTGTAATATAAATATATTCTTGATCAGCAACAGCCGAGTTCATTCAGGCATGTCCGTCTGTCTGTCAGTCCGTCCGTGTGAACACCTGGATCTTTTACAGGATCTACAAGAGCTAGAGCTACCAAATTTGGAATGAAAGTCCGTCTATATGTCAGGCAGATCAAGTTCTTTTCAAATTTCTGTCACCCATCCTACCGCCCCTACAAATTGTTAAAAACTATTTTCGTTAACCTACAACTTCGAAACTATCTGAGCTATCATGACCAAATTTACACTTTATGTGTATAGTGTCCTATAACTGACCAAATTTTATCCGGATCGGACAGCTAAAGCGTATAGCTGTCGGACGAATCGGTCGAAAAGGGGAAATTTGTATGAGGATATGTAGTGTTAGTTAAGCTATCCCAACAAAACTCAAGTATTATGTGTTTAACATAGTTATAACTAACCTCAGCAAGTAAAATCCTGATCAGGCACCTATAGCCTGTAGCTCTCATAGGCCAAATCGGTAAAAAATTCAATTTTTGTATGGCCAAATTCGCACTAGAAGGAGTACTGCTTCTTTAACAGTCGACGCGCTCGACTGTAGCCCTCTTACGTTTGTCTGTTAATTTTCTATACATCCTATAAAACAAACAACTAATTTAAGTCGTGTCTGCAACTAAATAACTGATTAAGAAAGCATTTCACAATATAAAGTTTAATATTGCCATAAATATTTGGAATAACTTTTTAAAACTGTCCCTAAGTCGTTTTCAGACCGCATTTGTAAGACTGCGAAGTGTGGCAACAATAGGATGCAATCGATTGTGAAGTTAGGCAACAACGCCGTGAAATTATAACAGTACCTGAACAGACTGCTCACTTTAAGTGCGGCATGCAGGACTATTAGCTGCAAAGAAAACCAGCTAAAAGAGACCACAAAAAATTGACTTGCCTTCATAGATGGTCAACTCCTGACTGTGGTATTTATACAGCACTTGAGTTCTTGCGCTGAAGTGAACACACAACAATGAAGCGACATGTCAGACGTATGGTCAATTGACAGAAGGAAAAGAATACCAGCAGAGAGAAAAAAAATGGAAATGGAGACAGAAATGCGACAAGTTTCCGGGTCCTGCAATGAATGTTGCACAAGCACCGAAAACGGGAAAATGCAGAAGCAATCATCAGTCGTGTGGATATAGCTGGACTGATGCTTATGCAGCTGGCTTTCAGTTCGTCTCATCAATTTAATGACAGTCATTGAATCATTCTGGATACTTGTGCAAATGGACAAATGGATAAAGGACAAATGGAAAGTGTAAAATGTGGAATATATAAAGAAAAACTATGTGAATGTGATTTATTCATTCCTTAATATGCTGCGGCTTCTTTATTGTAATTACTGGAATGTGGAAACATCATGGAATAGATAGGAAATGAAGCGTAAAGCGAACAAAACAAATGATTGGTTAATATGGGCATAAAATACATATGAAAAACGCATTGAAAATAATTATTAAATTGTAATCTCAATCGATGTTCAATTGGCGGAAAGTTCCCTCCATTCCGAATAAATCATCGCTGGTCTTTGGTGCACCCGGTCGCAACGATTCGTTGGCCTTTTTGTCCTCCTGCTCCTTGAACCACTTGGTGTTGTCGACAAGCTTCTGTTTCCACCACTGATTCAACTCCACAACGGGTCCGGCCTTACCGCCGTACTCATTGGGCAACAGATCCTTTGGCACCACCTTGTAGAGGCTCTCCACATCGTTGTGGAAGGTGATGCGGCTACGGATCTTCTCCTTGACGAAGGGCTTCACAAAGTTGAAGATGGTATCAACCAATGGCGAGATATTGATCACATGCACCTCCTTCACCTTGACGGGATAGGCCTCCTGGACGGCAATCAGGAACTTCTTGACCACCGTCGGTGAGAATTTGGCAAAATGAGATGCACTCGCCACCGAAGCGTCAATAATGAACACATCGCCGGCAATGCCCACCGATTCCTCCGCCAGACGCACATCGCCAATCATCAGAGCCACTTTCATGGCATCCAGAATATGATGAGGCTGGAAATCGCAGTCAATGCCGCGAATAAACGTAATGCGACGTCCATTGGGTGTAATTCCCGGCAATGTGGGGCAGTGCCTGCATCGAAAACAACAATCCATTAGGAGTTGGAAATGTATATATCAATCATTACTTACACATAATCTAGCACAATGTTGAGCTCCTCGCGATTGATGTCACGATTGGCAAAGAACTCGGGCACGGCATTGCGCATCGTGTAGTACATGTCCAGCTTCTTCTTCACCTTCTCCAGGCTGAATTTGCAGCCACGCAAGAATGTCGTCAGGCGCATATCATCCATGTCCTTGGGCAGATGCGGCTGCGTCTCCAGCCACTCACGAATCAACTTAATGTCGCGCTCAATGTCTGCTGGGTCCTCTGGCTCGCGGAGCTCCTCGCGAATGCTCACGCGCTGCGCTGGTGTGGGGTGTAGCATCATCATCTAACAGGGATTAAATATATTGAGAAGTATGTTGAAAATTAACAAATAGTGCAAAGGCGAAAGGGCATTAAATTTATAGACAATCAACTAACTTGTGCCAATTAACACAAGTGATGAGTTATAAACTTGAAAGTGGCGCAAAGCTCAATTATTCTTAATTCTAAACTGACCTAAAGTCTCAGTGGTTTTCTATTTTCTTAATTGCAAGTTTCGCTGCATTAAATACGTTTTATTATGACTATACCTAAACACAATATAAACCATTTTTAATTGCTTATATAAATGTGTGGTCATGAGATTAAGAAGCTTAAATTATTTTTTTATAGTTAAAATTTTTTTTTTTTTTGACATAAATTTAGAATAGAATTAGAAATTTGTACGGGTTTTAGCTTAAGTACCTTTTAGTTAACACATGTGTGCGATGTGGATATATTCTAAAATGTATTAGACTTTTTATGCAATGATGAAAGTTCTGTTTCTGGTGTCATTTCATGATCCCAAAAATGTATTATTAATTTTGCATTCTTTGCGTCACTATTTGACCTATCCGTTTAGACCTGAATAACATTTATTAAGCAGAGTATACTAACGGAGCTAATGGCATATATGTATGTTAAATAAAAATATATAACATGAATAGTTTTTGCATCATTAAAATAATTTTGGTCAATTTTTAGATACTACTTTCTTAATAAAAAAGTTCTTTAAAAAATGTTCTGCATACAATACAATTTTAAAAACCTTTTCCAAAAAATTTATAATTGCTTTTCTGATCTACGAAAATTCAAAAAACGCTTCTTAAACTAATTAAATTGTATTCTGCTATGAATTTATATTAGAATAAACATTTTTTAAATTTCAATTAGACGATATAAGCTTAACTCTTAACTTTAAATTTTCCAATAAGTAACTATTACTAAAAACTTGCATAATTTTTAACTTTTCTATTTCAAGTTTATTTGTTGTCTATTTCAAACACAACTAAGTGCTGCTCACGCCTGGCGCACCTGTAAGACATCTTTAAGTTAGCCAATCTCTATTATTTTTTATGCCTTATCTACTATCTTTCATTATTTTGGAAACAATAACAAAATTTTTAATTGTACAACTACGAAATGTTGAGTTGAAGTCACACGCGACTGAGTCGATTCATTAACATGGTCATAGCCCCATATATGAGTTCATATTGTCAAAAACGAAAAAATGTTGGCAATACTCGCAGCTGTACTTTGAGGCCCAGACCCAGACCTAGTCACGCCCACTTGCGTAAGGCTGTCTAAGCTGGGCCCAAATCAACCGCGAAGTGACCTTAAAATATGTATATAAGATTTAAGTATATAAGAAATTGTTTATGTTATTGTTTTTGACTTTTTTTTAAGTACTTTCAGCCATTGCAGCAAAGGCAGTACTGTATGAAGTAAACTATAGAATAACAGGAGATATATTTATAAAATATAAGCTACACACGATTATATAAAAATGTATATAAATATTTAAAATAATTATTTCAACGAGAGAAGAAGATTTTTTACATTTCAGACTTGACTTTAAATATTTCTTTTGTAATATTTGCTTTGGTTTAGACCAGATCGCACTTTACCATGCCTATTGGCTAATTCTAAATATTATTATTGTTGTTGTTGTTGTCTTTTGTTTATTATTTTCTTTGCCCGTTTTGCTGCTTGACAGTGCGTAAATATTTTGTAGTTGCCTCAAACTTAAACTGTTATGTGCTCAGAGTTTGCGGTGTTAACTGATTG
This sequence comes from Drosophila dunni, assembly GCA_018152125.1. Classification (NCBI taxonomy): domain Eukaryota; kingdom Metazoa; phylum Arthropoda; class Insecta; order Diptera; family Drosophilidae; genus Drosophila; species Drosophila dunni. The sequence continues at coordinate 3,364,267 of JAECXC010000352.1, read as the reverse complement.
TAACAATTTTGGTAAGTTACTTTTCTCTTTTCATAAGACATTTCGGCAACCAAAATTCGATTTTAATTGGAAGTCAGGTAATCAGACAATAATTATAAGTTTAACACACGTATTTTATGATAAATTTGCAATACCTTTTGCTCTTGCCGCAATATGCAATAGTCAAAAGCGTATCTCATTGAGGCCATGCAGCATGTGGCAAGGTGGCATATTGGTAAGAACAAGCTGCAAAAGCAATCAAGCTAGCCACAACAACAGCAATTACAATCGGTTGCAGATCCAACTAATGTTGGAAGTGGATGTTGTACGTGGATGTGGATGTGGCATGGACACCAAGAGGCAGCTCGACTCAAATTGCGCTGTGCACACTCATGTGGCATTGTTGGAGTTGGTGTTGGTGTTGGTGTTGGTGTTGCTGTTGTTTTTGTTGTTAATGGCCATTGCGTTTATTGCAAATGTTGCCTGCAACTACTTCAAATATTGCGAAAATCTTCGCGAAAACCAAAAGGCGGTTAAAACAGAAACGGGTTTATTGCCTGCCTTTTGGTCTTTGGCTTCAGCTGAAACTCTGTCTCTTTCGCTCTTTAGCTGTCTAGTGCTCTATCCTCTCGTTCTGTCCACATATATGCCATTATTGTTATGACTCTAATATTGTTTGTGTTGCTTTTGTAATTACATGGAATTTCGGCATATTTTGTGGGCAGTGTTTTTCTCGTTTCTCGTTCAAGTGGATGAGGAAATGATTTCGAAAACTCAGCTCTTTCTGTTATTCTTAATTCAAAAATTGCAAGCGAAAATTAAGTGAGTGCTGTTGAAATTCTGAAGTCTTTTTATATTTACATTTTTAGATTCTGTCGCATCACAAAGACCAAAAACTTATTGTTGTCAGTTATTGATATAAACTGGGATTGCTACCTGCATACTTATGATCTTCGTTGGACACAATTTGGTCTGCACACAAATATTTTTGTTATCACACGAACAATTGCTTTCGCACTCATTTAAATTCCACTCTGCAAATGCAATTTCTTTGTCATGGAACTCAATGAATTAAATGCAGAATACTGAACATTCACAGGTTGGTAAACATGCTTATTTTGAGGTGTGTATAATTTGAGAACGGCAGCTCACCTTGTCGACGTTAATTGGTTAGTCAGCTGGTAATCCTTATAAGGTTTTAGTTTTAAAGGTTTGTTGGTTTGGGATATCCAATAAACAGCGCAGGAATGGAACGTATCTAATGTAGGCACTAAACACAACCGAAACGCTGAAGACGTTAACTAAATCTGAATGTCTGGAAACAAGTTACCGCGCATATAAATACTCCACGAGCGAGCAACGACAACGACGTCGAAGCAGCTGACGAACAACGACAACAAAAACGATTGCAGCAACAACAACGAGGACGGCGACGACGGCGACGACTGCGACGACGACTTGAGCAAAAGAAAACCGAAAGCCGTTAAACAGATCATGCCATGGAAATCGGTCAAAGAGAAAAATCCGCACGATACCAGCGACTGTCTGCGTCTGCTTCTGCGTAAGTTTTCATGGTTTCGGGACTTGTATTTCCCGGCGCATAGCAGTAGGGTGGAGGGGAGGGGTATGTGCTGTCATTTGCGCAAGAGAAGTTCAATGAGCGCACACTGGCCACAGACCTGCCTGCCACGCTCTACTGCCTCTCAGTCAGTCAGATAAACTGCATTCGAGCTCTGGTCAGATTTTCAGTTCCATATTAGCCAAGACTCAAACCATTCTATGACTAGGCGCCGGCCAAGTTCGTGCCTTAAGTCTTTCAATTCGTTCTATGTGAAACTGCATTGCGGTTGTGATAGCTGCGACTTAAAGCAAAATAGCTGCGTGCAACTTGCCACAACTTAACAATATACTTTTTTTACTTTCCATCAGTTAGAGCAGCATGCACAGACATGTCTTCTGCAAGCTTGGTCAGAGGGGTAATCAGCGGGGCGTGCTTTTAGCCATGGCGAAAACGGTGCAAAGTAGCTACCATGCGCTTAATACGACTATAACCGACCGACACGCCTTGGCGTGCACATTGAATATTTCTTTTTGTTTATATTTTTGAATTTATTTTTGTTTTTACTCAAATCACTTTTGCCATAATTATTTCAGTTTTTCCTTTTCGACATTTTTCAATTAAGCAATTTTGTACTGCAATCCGTAATATCCGACGACTATCTACTTACTGTATGTGTGTGTGTGTTTGAAAATACTCTATGTACGATGGGATTTCTAATAAACATTAGAGCGAGTCGTTGAACTTGTACCACTGCCGACAGTGGCATTTCCTCATTTTCATTCAAATGAAAAACGTTTTCCATAATGCACAACGACCATAACTTTGCTGCGAGTTGCGTTTGCCTTCTTTGCCATATAGTTTTTATTTTGTTTTTATTGTTCCACTTGTTGATTGCCAACAATTATTAATGCTCATAAACGGAGTTTTAGCCAGGGCACATATTAAACTGACGATTTGCTTTTGATTGAACCAGCCGCAGTGCTTTCTATATATCATATTATTATGCAAAGACAATGAAGTACTAGATAGAAGAAATACTAAATAATGCACATATCGATAATTAATAGTAAATTTATGATAGATGACATATTAGGGAAAAGATATAGAAAGTCAGAATCACTTTTAAAATTTGTAAAAAATTTTCCCATAAATTAAATTTGTAGTCTTAAAAATCATAAAGATCAGTTTGTACTCAGATGACTTCTTAAACTGTTAATCCTCGGCAGTTACCAGAAATCAGTTATCTATCAGATAATGCAATTTTCGATAGTTAAAAGTTTATTTATTATAGATGATATATAAGGAAAAAGATGTGGAATGTCGGAATCACTATTATAATATGTTAAACATTTTACAGTAAAGTACAAATCATAAAGTTCTGCTCTTAGTCAGGTGACTTCTTAAACTGTTTTTCCTCGGCAGTTACCAGACATCAACTATCTATCAGATATAAATTTATGAAACGTGTTAATAGAAATATACATAGAGTGAGCATAACCTTTACTTTCGCTACTGTGTTATGTAATTTAATAAGCATCGTCTGAACAACATTAAATGTTGTCAACAATAAACACAAAGTAAATACAATTTCAAATTCATGTAATGTGTTGGCAGATTGTTAAAATGTTAAAAATGTGCTGTGAAAATAAACAAAAAGAAATTGACATAGAAGGTAGAGCTTAAAACAAACTGCAAATAAAATGAGGAAGAAGTGACAAATCATGGCGAAAATGCGCATAAATAAGAAATTAAATACGCAAAAAATGTTGATGCCCTACCACTCTTTGGGGCCATTCGAGTGACTCCAACAACTTAACAACAACAACAAGCAGTTGGTAACAACCGTGATAAAGGCAAGAAAACTAATTAAACAGTAGACTAATAAATTAAGCAGCTGCTGCCCAAGAAACTTTCATTGCCAGACGAAAGTCTATGCCATAAAGAAATTAACAGCAAACTACGCGTATTTAAGACCAGGAGGGTGGAGATGGAAGAGCGGAGAGTGGGGAGTGGAGTGTGGGTAAAGGTAGAAGAGGAAGGTAACGTGTTGTTACTAGCACAAGAATATCTACATAGCTATTTCCTGACTTAAACTTTTAGTGTCAAGCATATGAAAGCTAGAAGAAGATGTATAAAATTTCAACAGCAACCCTAGAAACCATGTACTTTATGTACTATATATAAACAGATACAGTTGTACAAGCGTGGCCGCGTTTAAGTAAAGTGCGAGTGGCTTCGAGTTCAACGCGGTTCAGTTCAGTTGCAGTTGGATTCAAGACTTGGATTCAAGTTGGAGCTAGTGCTGAAGAAGTTGGGCAATTTGAGAAACCATAAACATAAAGCGCGCTTTCAAAATGTATCACTGTGAGTGCCCGTGCCCGTGTGTGTGCCAGTGTGTGTGCACACACATCATGTGTGTGTATGTGATTTTTAAATTACATTTTTGCCACATTTCGCTTAAAACAAAAAAAAAAACACTCAACACACTTTAATTGCTTACTTCAGTTGTTGTTGCCGTAACCGACTTGGCTAACAGTTGCCTTTTGTTGGCATTTTTAATGCTACTGCCAAAAATTTCAAAAAATATATAGAGGAGCAACAAAATGGCAGACTAGAAATCGGCATTAATGATTTACATTCAATTAAGAGATCTCTGCCCATCTGCCCGGCAAACGCAGATATAAAAAAAATTAAATACTTGCAATGCAACCAGGCATGCAATGCCCAAAAGTTAAATATCTGCAAGTAATGATGATGGTGATGATTGTCGGTCGGAGGAGATGACTGCAATCTATGTCCATTTTGAGCTGCTCAACTGCAGTGAGAAACGAATTATTTATTACAATTTAATTCATTAAACAAAATTTAAATAAACATACTTACTTTAGAAGCCAAGATGCAAACCCTTAATATATTCTTAAAAAATATTTCTGGAGGTAAAAATAGATTTTTTATATGGCGAACCAAATTTAAATTGATTTATACTTGTATTAATAGTAATTATAATTTAACTAATATAATTTCTATTGATTTACACTTGTATTAATAGTAATTATAATTTAACTAACATAATTTCTATTTATTACTTATGTTCTCCATAAGTAATAACTTAAATAAAATATCTAATGAGCACATTGTTATATTTACAACTAAAAATCACCTTAACCATTAGAAACCTACATCATAGAACTTATTTAAATATTAATATCAAAACTTAATTTAAATTAAATTAATCATAATGAATTACTCAATTACTTTATCCGCTCGTCACAATAATGTGTTTATATTTATATGTAAATATGTAGAAATACCCATAAACCATTAAAATAAACTATAAATTGTTAAAATATAAGAATGAAATCACTAAACCGCAAATCAAATGAAATATAATTATTTTGATGAAAACACATAATTTAACTGGTGAAAATATCACCCACGACTAAAAGAACTACTATTAGAAGAGTTGAGTAAAGAAACTTACCGATTATTTAGAATCCAAAATGGCCAAATCAAATGAACCATAAAGATCTGGTTACGACTGATGAATCAAAACAAATCGCGAAAAAGAATGGTAGCCATAAACAGCTAAATATCGTGGTCTCGATTGCACATGCTGGAAAGTGTCTTCAGAAAACAATTGCCAATAAAAATTTTATTTTCTTTTGAAGCGTTTGCGAAGGGGTCTTGAATGGGGTGTTTTTAACTTATACCAATCTTGATATACCTGCCCAATAAAATAACCTGAAACCCAAATGTGGTGTTTCATGCTATGATCATCTCTGTAATCTCAGCTTTCATACGAACAGTCGGTCAAGGTGTGTTTGAATAAACGCAATAAACCCTTACAGGGTATATGAAATACATATGTATATTTGGATTAGTATAATAAATTTAAATAATTTCACTTTTCATCAATAACAAATGTTATTGCTGTTGCCATTTACTATAATATTTGATTTTTAAAAGACTTCTTAAGGTGTGAAGTTCCACGAAGCGTTCGGCGATGTGTTTTCATGGGACAACAAAACTTTAAACGCGGTTTTTTCAAAACTGTGAAACTTTTTTGCACATCACTTTCGGAAGGATTAAGCTAAAAATCTGATGTTTCGAGTTGTAAATTACTTTTTGGGGGTTAAAACTTCTGACTTTTTTTCAAAGAAATATAACTATGTAATCATTTTTAACAAGAAAGAAAAGTACAGTCGAGCACGCCCAACCGTATAATACTCTCTGCATTTTTTTCCCGGTTAAATTGTTAAAATCGGTATCAAGATATTACAATGTATTGTACTTGCTTTAAAACACGTTGAAACAAAAACAACCTAAGCAAAATCAAACATCTGTGTGTATGCGAATACACATACGTTTGACATTATATGTGTTTATACATGTACATATGTATGTGTGTATTCGGCCAGCGACTGCCGGCCGCGCTGTCGCCACACAAGCAGCGAAAACGTTTCTGTCTCGCTTGCACTCATTAGTGATATTGCGTTCAATTATCAATGTTGTAACGCTTATAGTTTTCTTGTTTATAGTCCGATTTCAATGCGACTTTTTAGGATAGTTTTATATAGTTAGTCTCCATTCGAATTATACAATTGCAATGCTGCACTATATGAACAAATGGCTGTAGGCGGGAGGAGTTTTTTATATGTATTGTGGGAAAAAGAGGCGTGGCAGTCCAAAATTTTAAATGCCAATGCATTTGCGCTGCCGCTAGGAACCTCCACACCAAAATTGGTGATCCTAGGTGCCATGGTTACTGAGATATTCGCCGAAAACACCTTTTTTTTCCGAGGTGTGTCTAGTTTTTTGCTCATTGTGGGCGAATGGGGCGTGGCATCGAAAAAAAAAAAGATTCTTGTATTGACTGACTAAATATGTGATCGATTGACACCAAGCTCGAACTTGTAGCTCTTACCATCTCTGAAATCTGTTTGTTCATACGGACAGACGGACAGACAGACGGACAGACGGACATGGCTATATCGACTCGGCTTGTGATGCTGATCAATAATATATATACTTTATGGGGTCTGCCACGCCTCCTTCTGGCTGTTACATACTTTTGCACAAACCCAATATACTCTTGCAGAGAGTATAAAAATATGTTAAATAAATGATCTTCCCTTTTAAGACATTGTAGCTGAGTAATGTTTTGCACATTCCACCCACTTCCATTCACCTTTCCAATATCGGTATATTTGTAGCTAATCTTACCTTTGAATAATATTTTCTCAAAATTGAACGATAAATCAACCATATTTATATAAAACTTCTAGGCTTATAATTTGTCTACACATTTATTTATTTATTCAGCGTCTTGAAGCTATAAATTTGATGTGAAAAAATTAACAAGGATGTGTGTGAAATGAATAATCGATACTAAATAACTGCTGACCAATTATGTTAACATATATTTTAATTAAGGCTATTAAAGCCACTTTCTGGTCTATAAATGTGGGCTATAACTGGATTAAGAAGATTATTTGTGATAAAGCATAAAGCATAAACTTTGACACATTCTTTTTGATACGGGCAACAAGCAATACAATTTATAAAATTTTAATATTATTGCAGTTGTTTTTCCTCTTTTGTTTTACTTTTATCGCTGTTGTGAGTTCTTACTTGAGCTGCACCAGCACCATGAAATAGGTGACAACAGCACCGAGAACCTGAAAAAGTTTGAAATTTGTAAATTTGTAAGCCAAATACTTTGTTGAGAAGGGAGATAACTCACCGAGGCAAATAAATCAAGCGAGACAGTAAAGAATTTTGCACCCGATATACTCATGGCCTTCTGGCACTGCTGGCACACGATCTGGACAAAAGTTTTGGCCTCCTCCGAACCATCGTACCAGTGGCAGGAGTAGGCAGCCTCCATGACAGATGAGCTCTGCGAGGAACAACAATCAAGAATGCTGCACTCAAACAGTCAAACAATTTACACTCACCTCTTCAATCAGACGATTACCGAAAATACAAAAATGGAACACCTGAGCCAGTGCATAGCCAAGATATCCAACCACGGTGAAGGCATACACATTAACTCCATTGATTTTGGTTGCCTGATAGGCCAACAGGGTCAGCATAATGGTCGAGATGAGCATGTGCAGTAGCAGAGCAGCTCCATAGGTATCCCCAATGGCGGCCACCAACCTGTGTTTGTATATATAGTATGAAGTACAGTTGAAAGGTCACAGTGAGGGGTCATCAAGTAGGTTGTAGGTTGTAGTAGTGTCGCTCGTGTTCAAAATGTAAAAGGCTCATCAATAATAAATCAAAACAAATAACCAAAGCAATTGCCAGAGAACACACAGTTCCGGCATCGACACGGGGGAAAACTAACACAGCGACACGAGTTCATGTCAATTGAATAATTTATTAATTGAAAAACGAGAAATCTTTGATTAAAAAACTCAAATTTTCATATATGTAAACTCAATTTAATAAATCAAAAAGTGTGTAAAGAAATCATTCCTTTCAAAGCATTTAATGAATACAATTAAAGTTTTTACTGTCAATTAAATATATTTACGCCCAATATATTTATGGGGTAGAGAGATAAAATTATACTATATTTGTATCACGTTTGATAATGATTAAAGAAAGCTCTAATAATATTAAACTTGTAAAAAGTACATACATTTGTTCTCTCTCCTCTTGTTGATGGCCGTGTCAATAGCTCAGAGTACCAAGCTGCCGACCTGACTCAATGAAAAGTTTCTTGCTTTTGTTAAACAGCACCTGAATGTGGAATGTGGACCCTGAACTATTATCTCTTCTGTATCACCTATAACTTATGGTTAAAAACCTAATTGTAAATTTAATCAATAGTTTAATTCAAGTTGCTAAGGAACAACAGTAAAATTGAGAAAAATTCAAGAAATTAAATCGCCGAAGATTAAAAACCCTTGCAGACATGAATATTGCGTTAATTTTGCTTCAATCATCAATTATTTCTATGTTAGCTATATGATTTAGTAGTCCAATTTGGATTAAATGTAGTCAACAGATGGAACACGATTAGAAATTCATTCTCCTTGAATTTTGTTGAAATCGGTCAATAGACACCGAAAATGTATATACATTTGCATGCATTTCGAGCGATTGTTCCTATGAGAGCTATATGATATAGTGGTCCGATCTGTCCGATTTTTACAAATGATCTGCGTGCAGTGAGAATACTAATCTGTACCAAGTTTCGTCGAGATAGCTTTAAAACTGAGACTCTAATTAGCATAGAAACAGACGGACATGGCTATATATCGACTCGGCTGTTGATGCTGATCAAGAATATATATACTTTCTGTGGTCGGAAACGTCTCCTTCAATGCGTTACAAACTTCGTGACAAAATAAATATATCCTCTGCAAGGGTATTAAAAAAAAACGCCTTGTTGATACTGATTATGATTATACTACTGTATCAGTAAGGAAACCCTGCACTCATGTTGAGTACTGTATATAATAGCTCTTAGCAATTAAATCGAAATAGATTACTTAGTTAATGAATTGGGGATAAACAAGTTAACACAATTAGATACGAACTGTGAGTATTTTAAATTTTTATGTAGTTGTAATTTTAGCTTAGTAATAAAATAAGACAGCCTTTAGAGTATGCGATAAGTAGGTCTCTGATAGCACGATACAAATGAGATTTAAGTTCAGAGAGATAAATTAATACTAATAAAGCTCAACTGAGCTAGAAACTGTCTGTTTTATTTTCCTGCCGTTGGCATTTTCAGTCAATATTTTCTGCCATGTTTGCATTGATGAGAAACAAGCTATAATTCCCGAAAATGGCAAACAGATTCAAGTGGTGTATTGTGTAGTTGGATTTAAATCAGGATGATTGGACTCACCGGACAACGTGCTTGTGCCTCTCCACCCAATACTTGATGGCACTGCGCACCATCATTTCCTGTTTTTTGGTGAGTCCATTGGGATTAGAGGCGAGTGCCCCATTTGAGCCGGCATTGAAGGACTGGAGTGTGGAGGGCGCTCGAAACTGTGCACCCCAATCGGCTTTGGTGCTGTATATCCCTGTCATGTCCATGTCGGTGGTGGGATCCTTTTCTGCAATTAAATTTAAGCTGGACATGTCTTTAGTTGACTTACAACCAAATGCGGTCTGTACGCACCCTCGTGGTGTATTAGCTCCGACTTCGAGTTGGCCGAAAGGGAACGGAATAATGCCGCCGAGTTGGGTCTGTAGGTGTCCAGGGATGCCGATAGCTCCATAAGCGGTTTCATAATCCCCTTCAGGTGCTGCAACTGCTCACAGGCGAATATCAACCAAGAGCAAAACATGACATCGCACAAATTGGAATGCACCATCGAGAAGAGTACGTAGTAGACCTGCAGCACAAAGCTGATCATATAGAACATGCCATGACTGGCATCCCACGGGTAGAATGCCTTGATGGGTAGTCTTGGTATCTCAACGGTGATGGTCGCATTCGTTTCCTTATCCACTGCGAATTTCACACTCTCACCAAAGAACGTTATCGTTGTCCAGGCCGTGGCCGAAGCAAATGTAGTCAGCATGACCAGAAAGAACAATTTCCTCATCTTGGCCAATGCTATTGAGTGATAACGTGCATCCGACTCGGCAAAAAGTGGATGTGTATTAGGCTGGTTCCAGATATTCAGGGTTCTACACAAGCAAATAACAATAATAACTTCTAGCTCCACTTTCTATTCAGTGTCTCTCGAATATCACCTGTAAAAGTTCTTCTGATTGATGGCCAGGTAAACGAATTTAACAATGCAATGGGTGAAAAACAAGGTTGTAATTGTGTTGCCCGACAATTCATTGACCTCCTCTGCATTCAGTGCCAGATTGACGAGAATCAATCCAACGTGTATAACAATCAACACCATGTGCACCGACGAGTAGACTCTCTTCATAAACAGACTCCCACCACTGAAGCTATGCATAAAGAGTCCAGAGTACCGCATAGCCCGTATGTTGGGCATCAGATCGGCCACCAGACCCGTGTACTTACTTGGCTGCATTGACGTTGACATCTGTCGGTAAAATCAAATCCGTAACAAAATTAATTAGTTTTCTGTCGCCTTCTTATTTCCAATTAGCCATTATTGGATGTGTGAGACACTCGCCCTACTTGCTGAAACAATTGCTTCGAGCACACAATAGATACAAACATCTTTTTTATACTCTCTGCAAGAGTATATTGGGTTTGTGCAAAGTATGTAACAGGCAGAAGGAGGCGTGGCAGACCCCATAAAGTATATATATTCTTGATCAGCATCACAAGCCGAGTCGATATAGCCATGTCCGTCTGTCCGTCTGTCCGTCTGTCTGTCTGTCCGTCTGTCCGTATGAACAAACAGATTTCAGAGATGGTAAGAGCTACAAGTTCGAGCTTGGTGTCAATCGATCACATATTTAGTCAGTCAATACAAGAATCTTTTTTTTTTTTCGATGCCACGCCCCATTCGCCCACAATGAGCAAAAAACTAGACACACCTCGGAAAAAATCGGTGTTTTCGGCGAATATTTCAGTAACCATGGCACCTACGATCACCAATTCTGGTATGGAGGTTCCTAGCGACAGTATAAATGCATTGCCATTAAAAATTTTGGACTGCCACGCCCCTTTTTTTCCCACAATACAAAACAATAATTCTCATCTTTCGTTCCGTTTTTAGACATTTGTTCATATAGTACAGCATTGTAATTGTATAATTCGAGTGGAGGCTAACTATATCAAACTATTCCTGAAAGTTGCATTAAAATCGGACTATAAACAAGAAAACTGGAAGCGTTACAATATTGAGAATTGAACGCAATATCACTACTGAGTGCAAGCGAGACAGAAACATACAAGCGTGGTCGAACGTTTTCTCTGCTTGTGTGGCGGCAGCGCGGTCCGCAGACGCTGGCTGCGCCGAATACACACATACATACATACATATAATGTCAAACGTATGTGTATTCGCATACAAACAGCTGTTTGATTTTGCTTAGATTGTTTTTGTTTCAAAGTGTTTTAATGGAAGTACTGCACATTGTAATATCTCGATACCGATTTTAATAATTTAATCGGGATTAAAATGCAGAGAGTATTATACAGTCGGGCGTGCTCGACTGTACTTTTCTTTCTTGTTTATTCATTAGAATCTGCAATTGCTTAGGTGACAATTAAATAAATCTGTTTGCACTCAGTTCGTCACTGTTTAAATTTCAACACACTATTGGATCATTTAAATGATTTTAATTTTAATTGTAAAATCAATTACAAAATTTACACCTAAGGGTTATCTCTTGGAACAAAGGTGTAGAGCCAATTACATTAAAGCAGTTAGAATATTCACGAATAAAATTTGGATTAAAATAATATATTTTTGACAGCATTTATTAAAAAACTTAAAACCAATAAATAAAATTTTCAACTGCTAAAAATATTTTAATATTAACAAAATATTAAAATATTTGAATAATATTTGCTTTAAGTGTTTTAAGTATATATATAAAATATAAAAATATTTTAATATTTTTTTAATATTAAAATATTTTTAGCAGTTGAAAATTTTATTTATTGGTTTTAATATTAAAATATTTTCAATTAAAATACATTATTATAATTTACTTCTTTTTATAGTCATTAATATTAATTTTACTGATACTTATAACTTTATTTTTTGGTAAATATTCGCGACTGCTCTTAGTCTGCGTTAATAAACAAAAAAAAAAAAAAAATCGTATTTATATTGTTAAGGAACGTTAAAAATATATAAAATGTAAAATTTTTAACAAAAAAAAAAAGAACAAAAACTATTGAAATACTTATTAAATTAATAAAAATTATAATTTATAATTTAATTAAAATGAAATAAATTGTTAAATAAAAACTATAATTTTTTATAAATAAAAAATTATTTAATTAAAAAACTACTATCAATGATGATTCATATTTTTAACCTATTACTTAAATTTAGCTTTAAATTAATTAAATATTAAACAAAGTAAGTTTACCTTTACGATTTTTCTTAAGCTAAGTTTAAAATATTATTTAAATAATTTTGTAATCGTTGGTTAGTTATTCGCGCACAGTTCACTGCACTTCTTATGATAAAATGATAATCATTTTTATAAAAGTCCCAAATTATGCTAATACCTTTAAGCCAAGTTTTATTTAATCGCACCGAATAACAACTGGTTAACTTGACGCCTTCGAGTCGTCAGCGTTAATGAAAACAAAAATCGAAAACTTTACAAATCGAACTCAAAAATCCACTAAACGTCTTTACATATGTAAAGTACTGACTTGGACTGAACCTAGACCTAAAGAGTAGAGGACTTTGAAAACAAATTTCTCACGCAACGCCCACGACAGCAAAAGGGCCAAGTACATAAGGCAAGGACACGTCTGGTACAAGTGTTAAGCGTATTCTCATTGGCTGTCTTCGGGCAGGTCCTGAGACTTTGACCGCTTGTTCGGCCGACCGAGCTTGTTAATGAAAATCGTAGTAAAGCTACGCTATATACTTAAAAACTGCCTTACAAATTCAGATTCACATTCATATAATTTTAATGGTCATTTGCCCGGCTGCAGAATTCCCACAATTAAATTGCTGTGTACCGTTTCATTCCTCTCGTTTTCTTAAAGCGTATACATGGCGTATACGTAATGTGAAAATCAGAAACTATGTTCATTGGCTTGTTTTCCACTCTTCTGTGAGCTTAGCATTTTTTTAAATTTTACAAACTATTAAGTTATTTGTTACAATGTTTTGCTTTTTCATTTATACTACAATATTAAAAAGCTATATGCTAATAGGGTATAATCAAGAGTAGAACATTTTAATTGACCACCGATTTAAACTGTCAGGCAGTTTAACAAAAAAATTTATACATAAAAATATATGCAGAATGGAATTGACAGACATTTAAGCTGCTTGGCAAATACACTGATTATTTTTGTTAAAATTTCTTTCTAAAGAAAATGGTTTATTTAACACCATTTTTTAAGCCTCAATTGTTGTTTAAACAAAAAAGGAATCACATTTTGCCGATTGTTAGAGTCCCCGTACTTATGTTTTTAAACAGCTTTATTTAATGGTAGTCCCATTATTATTCAATTAAGATTTTCAATGCTGAAATTTAAATTCAATGCGGTCCTTTTTAAAAACACTCCCCACCAGCCAAAAAAGTTTTACTTAATATTTTAATACAGTAGACATAATGATATAATGAGTGATCCACTAAATTCGTATTAATGCCGAAAACATGAAAGCAACTCGTCCTTGCTCTACTTTTAAAAGTTTTCTTTCGGATAAGTCGATTCAGCTGACTTTTCCCATATACATATATCCTTATGGTATGCTATTTACTTAAAGTAATGATAATAAGCTATGAATAACATATGCAAATTCCTACATAATTTCATACTTTGCTTCTAAGTGAACGTTTTAAAACAAAAAAGGAAATTTTTACATATTTCTAAAATTAAAGCTGATTCAGAATTGTAATGTATACTGCGCGCCACTTGAATAGGACACCCTGTATGGGCTCTTTTCAAATGCTCATAACTCGAAAACGAATTGGTAAATTAACGGAATTTTTTCTATATTATCATTATACAAGTATTCTTCACTATTGCTAGTATATTTCAAGCATTTGAATACCTATAACAGTTATAAAGAAGTTTACATTTTATTTTAGCACTCGCAAAAATTCCATTGAATTTTTGCGCCACCTGAACAGGACATGCATTTTATTTGGTCTCTATCGTTGGCACGCGCCCACAAATTTTGGTTTACTTAAGCTTTTTGATTAATTTTTTTTTGTTTGTTTAAAAAGATGTTAAAAATGCTCATATTAAGTAATTATGTTATTATGATAATATTGAAAATGATTGATAGGATTTTACTTAAATTGTCCAATTCAAGTGGTGCAAAAATACGACTACATAAATTGGTACTTACCGGTTTACAAATTTTTTTTATACTTTCAACTTTAGAATAGTTTAGTTATTTTCGTCAAACTACTAAATTTAAATAAACTTTATAAGAAAACAAAAATTATTTTCCTAGATGGCTGGTCTTACCAGCAATTATCTATAGAAAATCGACATTAGAGGTGTCCTATTCAAGTGGCGAGCAGTGTATATTAAATCGCGGCTTTAAAATTACTTATTGAGATATAATCTAAATAAATCTTTGATAAGCTACCATTTATTGTCATTGTAAGCCGTTATTATTTAAATTGAAACTAGGCTGTCGATTTAAAAACGTAATACATTGTGGACTTTTCTGCCCGATTTAGTTAAACCCTTGATTTTCTGCAGGCTTACAGGGTCTAAGCTATTATAATTAAAAGTTCAATTAATGTTAACAGCATACACAAATAAGCGTATTTTTGAGCAGCAAGTGTCCAACTGTGGTTCATTTACCGAGCTCAATTCAACTGAATACACACATACAGTCCCTTATCTACATACATATAGTAACTACATGAATTATTTATAGACATATGCGTTTGCATAAATCCGCATTTGTCAACGGCTAAAGTTTAATTTAATTTTGAATTGCCTCGACATGTGCAATTACTTTAAAGTGTTTTCACTCTTTTTTTTGCATCAGTTAAATGGTTTTCACCAGCAAATTTAATTAGAACGCTTGACTTGCTATTTATTTTGCACATAAAGAATCAACCACGTTGTCACAATTAATTGACAATTAATAATTGATATTTTATTTAAGCTAGATATATTATTATTTCAAAGTTAGTGTGCACTGTAAATTAGTGTTCTAATAAAAAATAAAACCAAATTTCAATAAAGAATAAATCAATATTTAATAGAAATTCTTAAAGCACATTTTAATATACATATTAATGGATGTATTAATGGATTACATACAACGTTGCGGACAGTGAGCTACGTTCGTGAGATTTTTAAAGGTTTTAAGCACATTACTTTAGCAAAGTAAAGGCAAAGCACAATACTTTAGTAACACTTACGGGAAATAACAACACTTTAGGTTTCCAAAAAATGTCGAAAACAGACACCCCGTATAGATTTATGTTTTCCAGAGGCTTGTGGGAATTATTTAAGATAAATGTACACTGGTGTACTTAAACATATCAGTTTCTCGACTAAACATTTTTTTTTTTTTTTTAAACCACGACATGAAATCGATTTTTTTGTGGACGAAATTTCTCAAAAAAAAAATATTGGTTTAAAGAATTGAAACCTTCTGCCTACAAAATAAAACGTTCAAATAACTAGATCAATCTGAGATAATCGCGTCTAAAGTTTTGTGTCAATGTGGTCTACTATTGATAGAACCTGAGCGCAGCAAACGACTATAATTTGGAAACCAGGGATCCGGAATGGATGAAATTTTGCACAGATATTCTCGAAAGTATGAACTTTGTATATATCCCCATAGTTTACCCCTAATTACATAATGCCATTGAAGTTTACAGCTGGACATCAAGTCAATCACACTAAGCGAAGTATATTTCGATTTTTTCTTACATATAATTTTGGTACTTGTCTACATGGTTATTTCTTACTCCGTTGCCAAAACTGAAAGTCACTCATCGGTCTATTAACATAGCTTAATAAGTTTCCTTTCATCTTTAAAGCTAATCGTCTTGCCAAAATGCTATTCGATAACTATTGTATACTCATGTGCAGAAGAAAATGTATACATCTATTTGCGCCAGGATGTAGGCAACACTTTTTGTCAAGTCATTATCAACTTAATAAGATTAAATGAAAGCTAACTTTTATAATACAAACAGACAACAAAAGCCGCAAGTCCATGAGCATATGACAAGCTGCAGCTTCACACACATATACACACTGTAAACAATATATCGGAGCAGGAACAACAACTCAGCAAATTGAAACACAAAGAAACCGCAACAAAAACACCAAAAATGATTTGCGTAATTCATCAAATCGGTCGTAAATTACGAAATCAATGCAACCCTTGGTGTGTGTATGTACGTGTGTGTGTGTGGCCTATGTGGCAATTTTTATTAAGGTTCGAACGAAAAATTAGAAATCAATATAAAAAATCTATTAAATGACAAACAAAAACAGAAACAGAAACAGCTTAGGCCACTTTATGGCGCCACATGTGTATAAACGTCTACAGATTTGTAAGAGTGTATATGTATTTGTAAGAATGTGAGAGAGCGGCGTTGTGTCCACATAAAATCAGAAATTATTCGCAGAAAAACACTCCTAAGGAACGTGGCCTGTACCATAGAAGCCCCAACCAAATTTATAACCCCAGCAAAGGAACAATAACAAACTGATTGAAAATACATGTTAGAATTTATCTGTCTGAATGGGTGTGCAACTTAGTTTTGGAGGAGTTGTGGTGTGTATGTGTGTGTGTGTTGCCGTGTGTGATTCCATTAGAGACGCTAAAGAAATGTTGACAGTTTCATAAGAAATGTGAGAAACAGATGAGAAATAAGCCAAACAACACAAATGGCATAAAAAGCACAAAATTTATTATTATTTATTTCTTAGCGTTTCGAAAGATTTCTAAAAATACAACACCAATATAATGGGAGATCATAAATTCTAGCTGTGTTATAGAAAGCGTATTGGTGCCCGGATTGGTGGTGGTTGGGTGTGCTAGTGTGTGTGTGTGTACGTGTGTGTGTCATGCCTTTTGTTGTCGCTGACAGTCAGACCGGAAGTGGAGGGAAGTGCCTTCATGGCTCCACGCCGAGACAGTGTCAAAAGTTTAACATTAGATTTATATGCCATTCATTGTTGTTTCTGCTATTGCTGCTGCTTCTGCCGTTGCTGTTGGTACGTCAAGGCATTCACTTGCCAGCATAAATCTTCCCCGTGTCTCTGAGTGTATTTTTATGTGTGTGTGTGTGTGCTAGCGTGTGTGTGAGTACTTGGGTGTATAACCAGGTCAATGCTTTAGCAAAAATGCTTGGTTTTACTTCTTAACAACGAAGTAGTCAATGCTTTCTATCTGTCATTACACATACGCCACGTACTTCACAACATATGTGTACTGCATGTCTTCGTGTCTCTTCTGCTTGTGTGTGTGTGTATGTGAGTGTGTGTGTGTGTTTTGTTGTCTGCCACAATGTTGTCAACGCGGCAACTAAACGCGTTTTGGTCCTGCGGTTACCTATATAAGTAGATTATGGGCACTACGGACGTAAGGGGCTTTGTTGTTGTTCCCAGTTCTAGTTTCGAAGTTGTTTGACTTGTCAGTGCGCAAGTCCTCAAAGAGTAAAAAAGAGAACGTAACATATAAGAGTACAAGTCCTCTGCATATAAGAGAAAACTAACCGATTAACAAGCTGCCAGATGATAGAAACTTACATAAGCAGACTGCAAATAAACAAACAAATCAATTTGTTTATAGAAGAGTAAGCATTAAATGATAGCTAATTAGTATAAGAAAGAAATCCCTGACAATTTCAAATATTATGTAAAGAAAAGCGTTATACAGTTTGAAAGCAAAAAGCTTTTTTTAAGCAAAACATTCGGAGTATAAATGTATAGAATAACATAATTATGAACACGTTTTTATTTTACTGCTCTTCAATAATTTTTCTAACTTACGAAATATACTTAAAAACTATATACAATTATAGAAAAAAAGTCTTACAAATTTTTTTTTAAATTTTAAATTTTTTATTATTTTTTGTTTATCATAATCCTGTCAAAATAACTACAAGAAGTCACATTTAATTTTTTTTGCTATTTGCATTTAATTGATGGTAAAATTAACAATCTGGCAACTCTGCCAGCCACTAAAATTCCTCACGTGCGTAGTGAAAAGATGAAAAAAGTAAGAAAGGCATATGCAACAAGGGTCACGCTCTCACGGCTAGAGTGCTCTCAGTAGCTCGTGCTCTCGCTCTCTGTCGCTCTCACGCGCTCTCTTTTGGTTTGCACAGCTGCCAAATAAGAACAGCAGCATAACACAAGCAACAACAATGAGAATGGTGAGCAGCAGCAGCAGTGGCAGCAGCACTGGTAGCAGCAGCCAGAACTGTTATAAGATCTCTGCGCTGCTTTCAAATAACTTCGATTTGAAGCCAGTCAAAAATGGTCCATCGACGTGACATGAACAACGGAGCTGAATTCGCATCCGCATCCGCAGTCGCAGCCCTGTTGGTCCCGTTGAACTGAACTCGCAAACGTACACGCGTGTGCGTGTGAATGTGTCTCTTGGTTTTGTTGTCGGTGTATGCGTGTGTACGTGTCTGTGTATGTGTACGAACGATGCCAACAAATTCGGACCAAATGTGAAGTGTGTATCAAAGTGAGAGTGAGTTCACAATTCTGCCGCCCAAGAAGCGATAAGTTCTTGTTGTTGCTGCTGTCCTTCCGCTAGTTAGTGGTAACAGGAAATGAAAAGAAATATAGCTAAAATACCAATAAGAAATTGTGCCAAATCACAACCCACACACAAACACACACACACATACACATAACCGTAAAAAAAAGAGAAGCAAAGTCGAAAGAAATGAAATTTAAATAGTTAAGCCAGAAAAATTCGCCACAGACCTGCCACTCTCTGTGTGTGTGAGTTTGGTTGTATGTGTGTGTGTTTTGTGTGTTGTGTGTGTGCATGGATTTATGCAGCGTTAGTTACATAAGTTATCATCATCATCAGTAGCAGCAGCTCAGACAGACGGAGAAACCGACAGACGGGCAGACGGACACACCGACAGCATCGTTAGCATCAACGCCGTCTGTTGGCGCGCATAAGTTTCTAGCTGATGGTATTCTGGGCTGTGCATGTTGTTGCCGCTGACGCCAACGTCGACGCCAACGCTGACATCTTGGAATGCCACCAATAAGCTATGAAAATCGCATTAGTATCATCACTTCACGACAACAACAACAACAGCAACTACTATGGCAGCAGTAGCAATAATAATAATAACAGCGACAGCGACAGCAACAGCTTTCAGTCAACAAGCGTTTCACTTACATTTTAATAACACGTATACGCACAGTTGCACTGCTGTCTATAGAAAGCAGCTAGAAATGCAGATGTTTGCTTACCACTGTGTCGTATCATAATGCCCATTTTATTGTTATGCTCAGCGTCGAGAGATGTCTGCCTTTCAATAAATTCTATTTAGGGAAAGCTTTTAGATAATATTAATAATAGTAACTTGTCTAAATGTAACTTATGAGTTTGTTATTACAAACATTTTTCCATTTAATATAGGGTGAAGCGACAGTTAAATGAATTGAAGACTTTGTGGAATTGTTTTGTATACTTTGATTCAGTCTTGCAATACATTTAAAAGTCCTTTTGTATTTTGTCACCTTTAAGAAATTATATAATAAAACACGTATTTTTCTTTTATTAAATTAAAATATATTTCATGAAATGACTGAGGTTTTCCAAATTTTTGTTATAACTAGAAGATCCCTACTAAATACTAAAGTTAAAGAAGTAATTAAATTAAAAGTTAACTACTAAATACTAAAATAGTTTATTACACGCACAAGAAGTAATTAATATGAAGTAAGATATTTTTTAATTTTTTTATTTCTTATATAAACTATTTCTTAATTTTTTTTTTAATTTATATATTTGGGATTCTTTGCTTTAAAGTTTTAACGCTTTGAATAGGAAACGGAATAAAAACTTTAGTAATGAATAAAAACTCAGTTTCAATAAAAAACTTTTCATGAAGAATTCAGACTACTCTCGTGTTTGCAGACTTTCTTATCATTTAATTCATTTAAGATATAGTTTTTGGATCGACCGAGGAGTAATTCGAGTAGTAGTTTATGCTACTTTCATTGGTAACGGTAGTTGCTGTTGAGATGTTTCTAGTGGCCGGTTGATTTTCACAATTTTCCCTGGAAAAGCTCATTAACAGCAACTACGAACAGCAAACACCAGCTGGGCCAGAGAACTTCCCCATCAGAGCTTGAGGAATTAGAGGGACAAGGGGCATTTCAGTGTTTGGGCGTTGATTTGGGGGTGTGGCTATGTGGGCGTGAAGCGTGCTTTAGTGTGTGGGCGTGACGCTGCGCATATAACATTAAGTTAAAGTTAATTTGGAGTACAAAACATGAAGTGCAAATTACACATGGTCCACTGCAATTGGGGCCGAAAAAAATGATATGAAAAAGTTTATGAAAAACTCACTGACGCGTGAAATGCGCGAAATAAATGAAAATCTTGAGTGTGGGAGTACACAAATAAATTTCGATTAAAATTTGTATAAATTTGCATTTGCTCAAAAATTTGTGTAAAAGCAAACACAAATTCAAAACATGAGCAATTGGCTTAAATTTAGTTCTTGTTATTTTGAGCAGTTGTCTAATGTATTAGTCCTGTTGACTAATGCGTTTGAAAATAAGAAAAACACATGTAACAGTAGCAACAACAACATAAACAACAACAGCAATAAACCGACGTGCAACCTTTGACCCTAAAAGCATCAACCAAAACTCGCCAGTTGCGTTGTCACGTTTTGTTTTATATTTAACCGTTAAAAAAGGATATTATGTTGCTGCCAACATGAGTAGCAGCAACAGCAAGCACGACAGCAACAACAATAAACAACACAAAGCAACAAACTTACACAGCAACAACAACAACAACGACCACCAGAAAGGAAAACGCGCAGCATAAAAACACAAACGTAAAAAGAGTACAGAAAAAAAGTAGAATAAAAAAACAACAGCCAAATTCATAATGATGATGGATTAACTGTTTTGTTGCAAAGTGCGGCAAGTGTGGACTGCGAGGCAAACGACTGCGGAAACTAAAGTCACAACAGCAACATCCACATTAACGGCAACGGCAACAGCAACAGCAGATGCGTTGCAAGTGGCTCTGGGAAGTGGAAGTGGCAGTAAGAGCAAAAGGTTGGTTCCTGTTCGTCTTAGTACGCTTTGTTTCCTTTTTCTTATCCTTCATTTTACTTGACTCATGTACATTATTTCTTGGTTTCCACTTGGTCACCAGTCCAACCACACGCCAACACCAAAACCAGACTTTGCATAAATCATTATTTATGCATTAATTATTAAAGTGTATGCAGCCAATCCCAGTGCCCGTCTCTGCTGCATACAAAGAGGCGCAAAAGGGAGTGGCAACCATTAATCTTGACTAACCTACGTCCTGTACAGTATACACGCAGGACAATGGACACTAAGATTATGCTTGTAATGCGGAAATGAGGCAGTCTGCGACTAAGATACAGCTACGTGAAAAATTATCACACTAACTAGTGGGTGGCCACGACTACTGGCAACCTGTTTTGTGATATAGAACACTCATTTTACTGTATACTAATTATTGTAAATTCATTACTCAACTACACCAAATTTGAAGTTTATTACCCACTTAGCAAAACAAATTATAATCTTTGCATTTTACAATTACCTTTAAAATGAATTTATGCTTATCATCAGCACCTACCGCATTACTTAAAGAAAGTAAGTAAGCATCGAAGTAGAATGAAAGCATTACATAGTGTAGACGCCATTTATTCTTTCTTTAAAACTTTTTCTTTAAGACTCCTTTGTTTGCGTCTCCTCTTCAATTGATCTTTTCCTATGTCTCTTCTTAAAACTAGCTCTGTCCTTCTGTCTCTTATTAGTAAGAGCGAGATCACTATCTTATTTATGTAAACTCATAAAGGCACTGTTAATCCTAGTGATGGCACTGTTAATGGTTAAATAGTAGAGGTATGCCATAAGCCTGCTACAATAGTGTGACTTAAAATTTCATACAAAACTGCTTTCCCTGTCTTAGTAATTATGTTGTTAGAAGTTTCAGGATTAATTTAGTTTTAATACATGCCGTTTTCTTTATTTTCTTTTTTGAAAAATACTTTTGTTACTATCTTCGCATATCAAAAGCAGAATTTCAAACAGACGACTCTAAAAAGTTTATTTATAGATTCCCAAAATTTGTTATACCAAAATCACAAAATAAACGAGTAAGTAACGATTCTGTCGAACAAGACGACTGTTAAAGGACTCCTTACCCACTCTAGTGCGACCGATTTGTTTCATGGGTGCTATAGAATATAGTTTTCCGATTCACAAACATGTGTACGATAGCTCTAGTCGTTTCCAAGTTATGTTGTTATGAAAATGATTTTCTACAACTTATGGGAGAGTTGTAAGAGACTTGAAACAAATTTTAAGCGAAGTGGACCTACGCACACTATACACGAACTTTAGTCCCTATTTTGTAGGCTCTAGTTATTATAGTCTCTGAGATCTAGGTGTTCATACAGACGGATGAACAGACAAACATTGCTATATAGACTCGTCTGTTGATAAATACACTTTATGGGGTCGAATAAGCCTCCTTCTATATGTTAAGCACACTTCGCTTATAACAAAGCTGACAGATCCCTGTACACTTTCTTCGACTGATTGACAACCAACAAATCAACAACAATTTCAACGGGAAAGGTGGGTTAATCGGTACTTAACTGTTGCAACATTTTTAGTTTCCATTCAATTCACTTTCAACTTTTTTTTTTATGAATAAAAGCAGTTGACACGTGTCTGATTGGCTTCGGAAAACTCATTTCAAAGCCTGTGAAGCTCGCGTATCGCACATTCATTTTTAATGATAATTTATTGAAAATTATGACGGTCGGAAAATTCGCGGAAAACTGTCACAAGCAACTTTCATTGTTTGTCGTTGGATTGGCTTCAAATTGATTTTGCAGAGCTCTATGCAAAATTCAAATTTATTTGCATATTGCTCGATGGAAACCCACGAATCCGAAACAGTTAAAGGAAAGTTAAATTTTCCTTCTTTTGATAACTGAAATGTATGATTAAAATTTGTCTATACAGTATTTTAAATTGTTTGGAATAGTAATGACTATATTGTTATTCTGTTGCTCAGCTTACTAGAAAGACGATATGCATTCACTAGTGTGTGTGTGTGTGTGTGGGGGGGGGGGGGGGGTTGTGTTTCCTACCAGTTGTTTGTAAGTTCTGCAGGACGATTGAAACTTTCTCGATGGGCTTGTAGACATGCATTTCAGAGTATACAAATTTTGAATGTGTGCTTAGCAGTTTATGCACTCAACTGGCAAACGTTGCTTATACGCCGCATGGGCCATTCAAACTAAATATTAAAAGAGGAAAGAAAAAACAATAAAAACATGACAGAAGTTGCTTCAATAAACAATTTAAGATACACACCGAGAGATCTGAAATTGCTATAATAATTTGGAGCGCAAAGAACCAACAATAAACAAAGAAAGGAAACGTTTGCCACAGACTCTGTCACATCCACACATGCAACCGGAAACGGTACACATTCACACACACACCCACACATAAGTAGACACACAAATACATGCAATGGGAATGCAACTGTTGGTTAAGTTTGCCAAGGATGCATAAAATAAAACTGCTGAACTGGGCATTGGCAAACAATTTCCACAGCTCGTTTAAGTTTTTGTTGTTATTTTTGTTGTTTTTATCAGCTGCTTCTCCACCCGCTTTTCACAAGGGAAAGGAAAGTGAAAGGGGAAAAGGGAAAAGGGAAGAGTTTCGTGCTCTGTGCGTGCTGCTTTGAAGATGAGTTTGCTTGGCTTCGTGCCCGGCATTAAATGAATTTCCCAATGAAGTCATCGTCAACTCTGCCCAATATCCTTTGTGTACCATTAAAGGAGTCTGCTGTTTGCGTGTTTTGTTTTTATTTTTAATTCTCGTAGTTATCTCGTAAATAACGATTCTTGCCTCTGTTTCTGTATTTTTTTTTTGGCTTTTGGTGCCCTAGCTTAAATGGCAGTTGAACATGCAAAATACTTTTTTCTCTACTACTCTTTTTTGACGTTTTAAACTTTAGTAATTGCTTTAAATATTTAAACAGTACTAGTGTCTTTCTCACTTACGTTTATTAATATGAAATATTTATTAATTATTCAGTACTTTTTTATCGAAGTGTTTGAAATGCGAAAAGCTTTAGTTGATGAAAATCGTATTTAATAGTAATTCGACACATTACTCTAAAACTGACAGTCTACTTCACGAGCAGCTCAAGTTTGTTTTAACAGATTGTAAAAAGTGAGATTGTCATCTCACCAAAAACTATAACTACATCATCATAACTTGGAACAATATATGTATGATACCATTATAAATATTCTCACCCAGTTTGATCCGTGTTGTACAATTATAGCCTATAGCCCCCCTAGGCCCAATCAGTCGAAAATGGGACATTTGTATAAAGACATGTAATGTTAGTTGAGCTATCGAAAATAAACTCGCATATAATGTGTATATGATGATTGTAACTATCGTAACCAAGTTTTATTTGGATCGGACAGACATATTCTGTAGATCCCATAGGACAAATCGGTCAACAATCACTTATTTGTATGATAAAATGTACACTACGATGAGTTCGGGGTCTTTAACAGTGGGATCGCTCGACTGTAGCCTTTCCTACTTGTTAATAGATTTTTTGCTATTTTTTTATAAAAAGTTCAGAAATAAAAATTTTATAGTGACACTTGTTTAATTTCAATACCGTTCTATTTATTTATTTGTTTATTTAGGAATATTTGTTTCTTAAAACTAACTACTATACAAAGTCATTTTTACAGCCATGTTTTTCCGACACTACTAAAATTTAATGCACATTTATAAAATACCTGAACGCATAAAATTAAGCTAAATTGACTACTTAATAGGTAGTACATTAAAAAGTTGACGTTTCTGAATTTTGCTATTTAACTTTTAATATCGCATTTAACTTGAAACTAACTTTTTAATATGCGATAAACTACAAGGATTCCTGAAGAGCAAGATTTTGTCCTTACAACTTGCATTTGAGCTGCAAAGTCATCAGAGTAAACGTATTATGAACAATAAAAGTAGTACGAAACGAGAGCTGCAACTGTGTAAATCTGTCGAGCTCTTGTTTTAAGCTGATGTAATTCCCTTGCTGCATTTAAGTTGTAGTCAGATTTAATACCCAGTGATCTGTGAAAGGGGTGTAAACGGGTGTAACTGTTTGATGGTCACACAAGTGACGTAAGAAGCTGTTTTTGTAGCTCCTTCATTTGGTTGTTATTGAAATCTACATGAAGTGCATACATTTGTTTGATCTTGTTCAAATTTACTTTTATTTAAATAGAATTTTACAAGCAACAAAATTCTTACATTTTAGCAAGAATTTCGATTTTTCTTTCTTACGAATTCTCTATTTAATCGTGACTTTTATGAGCGCATTGCTTTAAATATGATTAGACTCCCAAGTAAGTGATTACACGAAGTCCTCACTTTAAACCCTCTTGACTGCTGCACTTTGAGTTGTTTTGTGGTAACTGCGCAACTCAACTGTAAAATACCCTTTAAAACCACTACAAATTGTAGTTTAAGCACTACACCTTTTATTGACCATTTAAAACCCACTTTTAATTTGGAACTTCCAATGGCTCATTCGTATTTGGCGACCATAGCAATAAGGCTAACACGCATAACTAATTAGGGACACGTCAACGACTGCGAGAGAGACCGAACCCCAGAGCGAGATTGAATGAGTGTGCGAGCAGGATGGCTAGTTACGAAAAGGTTTATAAAGAATTTAGCCAACTATACTTTGCATGAGGCTAACAGCTTTTGATTTGCATTATTAATGCAGTCTGTGAACTTGCAGCAGCTGTTACAGCAACGCCAGCCACGACGATACTAATTAACGACCTTGAAGTTAACTTTGAAAATTGTTAATACGTCGTAGGACAATGATGAACATGGGTCAAAGTCTCTCTGTCCCTGATAAGGGTGGCAATCAAAGCAATTAAGACAATAGACACAAATTGTCTTAGAAACTCGCTTTTCACCCTTTTTCTTCTGCACTCTTCATTTTTCCCTATTTCAAATGCATCGCAATTCTAGGCCAATTAAAAGAGGGTTGACAGATGTCAATGTGGGCGTGGCAACAACCAACACAAAGAAGACAATGAAAAAATATTCAACAAACAACAAGAAATTTCGCTCCAAAGGGACACTGTTTTGGCACTTTGCATTTTTTTCGCCGTGTACCTCGAAATTGGCTTAGTAGCCAAAGGCTTTTGGCCCACACACTCCCAAATACACACGCACACAGTGTTGGCATCATCGCTTTCATGAAAACAAAAAAAAAAGATAACAAAAAATAGAATGAAACAACAATAAAAGTTTAGAGAAACTTTTGTCCTCGTTTTCATAGCAGTTATGTTTGTTGCTTTTAGCCGTTTTTTGTTGTGGCTTTCGCTGGTTTTATTGTTGTTGTTGTTGTTGCTCGTGCTGTTGAGTTAATGGTTTCAATACATGTCAATAAAATCAATATTTACTTTGACTTTGCGACTAAACGTTCAATTAGCGCATCAATCAAAGCCTTATTAGATTAAATAGGGGCATATCCAATTGCTTAAGTGAAGCCTTGAGCTTCTCAACACAGTAGATTTTCTGGGCCTTATACAACCCAATTATAGTGGTTCGGGGTAGACAAATATTTGTCTAATTAGCAAATAAGTAGGGCACACACACACACACACACATACCAACAAATAAATAAATAAACTGAGCTCCAGAGACGAAATTTAGCGTTAAACTGTGGTCTATTGTATTATCTTAATAGGTTGACACAAAGTCAATGTCAGCGGGAATTGAGTTTACTTTTGGAGTAATGAATACCAGATGAGCACTGTTTAAAATGATGTTTGAAGATAAGACGTTTCATTTAAAATTATGCTCTTTTATAGACGAAATTTTATGAAAAGGCCCCGTACTCGAAAAAGGAGTAGAGAAGTCTGTTAAGTTTGTCTGAAGCGAAATGTGCGTAACAGGCAGAAGGAGGCATGTCCAACCCCATAAAGTATATATATTCTTGATCAGCATCAACAGCAGAGTCGATAAAGCCGGTGTCCGTCAGTCTGTTTGCCGTCTCAAAGACTATAAGAGCTACAGCCACCATACTTGGAATGAAAATCAGTCTACGTCGTAACCAGATCAAGTTTAAGAAACTTTTTTTATAACACCAAGCGATTAAACTTGATGAGGATAGTTATAATGGTACCATACACATACTGTGTGAATTTGGTCATGATAGCTTTAGTCGTTTGCAAGTTATGGTAATGTAAACAGAGTTTTCGATGAGGTGACTATTGTTTTTTACAATTTATGGGGTCGGAAATGCTTCCTTTTGTCTGTTACGCACAAACCTCTACTCTATTCAGAGTACAGGGTCTAAAAAGTAACATTTTTGGATACTCGTAGTGTTAGTTTCAGAGACAAGTTTATTAGTAAGCTTAAAGGCAAAAGAAAATTAATTGAATATATTCCCATATTCTGCCGATCTCTACGACTGGGCTTTAAACAGACGCCGCTGACCTTCTGGCAAACACAGAATCTAATTGTAGTTCTGTTAGAGAAGAGACAAAGATATAGATAGTGAGCCAAATTGAGCTTCATTTGCTGTGATGAGATGCGAGCTCAGAGAGGCACAGCTTTCGGCCATTGAATAACCATTTTAGTTGCATGCAAACCACATGCCTTACAGCTAATCAAATAGCAACTGCCATAACACACACAAGTGGCACACACCCACACTTACACACACAAAGTGCATTAAGAACATGAGACAACGCTAAATGTCCAATTGGCATTCATTTATGCGTATTTAAAAGCATTAAGTTCTGCGCAGACACATTAATCATTCGCCACATGTAAAGAGCGACGTGACAGGACGTGATGTGACGTCACTGCCTCTGCTTATCGACGCTTTACACTCGGTGCTGCTGCGTCTCCAATTTCCATCCCTGCAGGACAACGAATCCTGCCTTGTTGTCGCACTTACAACAGCTGCTGCTGCTGCTCCTGTTGTTACTGCTGCGGATGTTTCAGCTTCTGTTTCTTCTGTCCCTGTAGCATGCTCCAATGCATTGTACATCCATCGTTACGACAACAGCAGCAGCATCCACACACGCCACAAAGTCATACAATTAAATCTGTCATTGTCTGCAAGAGTCGCAGGATTGGAAAATGCATGTCATTATTTAAATTATGTTGGCGGTTGGTACAAAAAGGAAACTTTAAACTACAATTGAAATGGTATTTGACTACTGAATATCCTTAATTTTCTTTGCATTTCGTTCATAAAGCAATTTACAATATAACAGTAGGAGTATTTTACTAACGATAATGATTTCACATCGGTTATTTTAATCGGCAACCAGTTTAAGGTTTCCTCAAATGTTTTGAGGACTTATCCACAAAAGCCACAGACTAAATGATAGTTACTCTCTTTTAAGCTACCCGTCACTTGTAGAGTAATAGAGTTTACTGTAATCGTTAGAATGTATGTAACATGCAGAAATACTTCATAAAGCCTTTTCTGAAAGGTTGAAATAGAAAGACAAATAACCGAGATGGTAAAAGCTAGAAACACCAAATTTTGGAACATAGACTACTAGTCATAAATTATGTGTATAGGCCAAATCGGACGAAAACAGGACATCTTCTTCTTCTTGCTTTGTCGCTTTTTGTTTTGATTCATCTATCGATACCAGTTCTTTAGTATACTTAAGTGATTCATTATCGATATAATTTAAATTTGTAATTTATATGTTCTTTTTAAGGCGTTTTATGCTAATTTAAAGGCAATGCCGGCAAAAGGCATATTGTAATATAGAAAAGTTTGCTATCTGAGCCAAATTTACAAAGAGATTTCATATTTAGAGAGTATCTTTGACACAAATCGTAAAATTTAATCGCTCAAAACGTTAGCCTTTTATTATACACTGTTCTTATAACATTATAAACGAGGCGACAATATACAATATAATAGAAATTCCATACCCTACAAAAATACCTAAGTGAGAAATATCTAACTTAAGAAGACAACTATCAAGAAGCTAAAAAATAAAAATATTTGGAAGGATGTCAAATCATTTGATGCAGTTTCCGTTCCCATTCCCATAAATCAAAATAAATAGTTATTGATTTTTTCATATTTTATTCTGGTCAATTATTTGCCTGGCTACTTATCGGCTCTACATTCGATTTTCCGGTTCAAAAAATTAGCCTAGTTCCCCTACATTATCCGATTCCATCGATTGCCTAATTTGATAATCTAATCTCATGCCTCCGACTAAATGGTGTGCATTTGTCTACTTGGTGCAACCATTTGTCTGTCTTTAGCCAGCTGAAATCGTTATTGACCTGTAAATCATTCGATTTACCTTAAGTGACCAATCTGAATGTCCCCAAAGTTCATATACACATAAATATAGAAATACACAAATGGTACCATCGGATGACATGCATATTCTCTCATAATGTTCTTGGTCATTGGCTGCTACTCAACTTGTAAATAAAAACAAATTTGTTGCCATTCCGTTGAGTTCAGGGGAGTTCAGGGGATCAAAGAAAATGAACAAAAAGAAAATGGAAAAATGAAGGAAAATCTTAATTTCAAATGGTTTACCAAAAAAGCCAAAACCAAAATCGAAACCAAATATTATTATGCTTCAGCGCACTGTAAACGCTGGTGTGTGTGTGTGTGTGTGTGGTGGGTGTGTATTAGAGAGTGGTGGTGGGTTGGGGGTGTGCAGCGGTGGCCATTAGGCATGCATCAGCACGCGGCAAGTTTTGCGGATCCTAGAATGTGGCATCTGGGGGATTTGGTTTGGAAATCGGGTTTCAAGACTCGGACTTTGGGCTTCGGGTATCTTGTGTGTGTCCCAAGTCGCTGCTCAGCCAGCCGCAAAGACACAAACACAAAGAAAGACAAAGATGAGGAGGAGCTGCTCTGGTTTGGTGTACGACAGTACGTGCGACCAGGCAAGTTATTTATAGATTTATACACTCAACCACACACACACATACACACACACTCATATGGAAAGAGCTCATCTAAACCGCTTTGGAGTAGCAAATAGTTAAGCCGCCATTTATATGTCGGCGTATGAGTGTGTGTGGGTGTGGGTGTGGATGTGTGTGTGCCTTATCGCATTATTGCAGCGCAACTGAGCAGACTACTTACTTTGTCTTAGCGCAAATCTTCTACCCAACTTCTTTGTAACCCATCAAAAAAGCCCCCATAACGGTAGTGTGCGGTCTATCGCGCTCTGCTGGCGTCTATAGCATGTCCTGACTTGCTTTCTAATTAACCCTTTTATTAACAAGCTCTGAGAATATGAATGTGAGTGTGTGGCATGACTATGACTCGGCATTACTCAGACACAAAATATACGTATACACTACCAAAGGAGAGACTATTACTATCTGACTATTGGAATAAACTTTTTAGTAAGCATTCACTAAATAAACAAATTGGTAAAAAAATATAGTACGTAAAAAGAAAATAATACAGTTGCTTGCTAACAATTTTAATATTTTTGAACCAATTTTATTTAATTTTTAAATTCAAATACACTTTCCACTTATCGCAATATTATTTTAAAATGTTAAGCAATTTTAAAACGTTATTAGTTCTATAAGAATCAAAATTTCGCAAAACTAATTTAATTTAAAATAATTAAAGTCTGGTGTATTTGCGCTTAAAAAGAGTAGGTAGTAATATTAGGTTTGAAGGAAGCGAAATGGCGTTGTACACCCATAAATTACATATTCAGCATCAATAGCCAATTTATCTGTCTGTCCACCTGGATTTTAGAGACTAATTCGATATTATTTTGTATTGTTTCACGATTCCTACCGCTCCCGCGAATTGTAAAAAAATACATTTAATAACTCAACAACTTGGAAACTAGAGCTATCGTAACCAAGTCTACACACCATGTTTATAGTACCACCAAGTTTGACCTCGACCGAACTATATCCTATGATTCTAATAGGACAAATCAATTAAAAAACGTAAATTTTAGTGAAGACATGTAGTGATAGTTAAACGATCGCAACTAAACTTACACATTATGTGTATATCGTGCTTATACTATACTCACCAATAAGATCGGATAGCTGTAACCTATTGCTCTAATAGAACAAGTCGATCGTAAATATTTGTATGAAAAACTGAATTATGTATGAGGTCGACTCGCTCAGCAAAAGCGCTGCTTACTAGTTTCTATAAGGAGTACTTATAGTAAATATTGCCTTCATCTCTTAGCTCATAAATATTATATTTAAATAATTATAATTTTTCAAATCAATCAATATTTTTAGTTTGATTTCTTTTTTAATATCGCCATGCAAATGCAACGAAATAAAAGTACACAAGTCAAAGTACAATAGTCTGTTAAATACAAAGGGTATTGGAAGTTCGTTGTGATCACAGCACAGCTTACATAAGTAAAAGACCATTGTCTGGTTACACGATGATGTGCCAAAAAGTTGCAAGTTCGTTGAATCGTTGCCAATTATGCGAGTAGCTATTGACTTGGTAAACAATGAAAACTTACTCACGCACACCAATACATCAGCCAACCCGCACACCAATGCATCAAACCACACCAACAGACACGCACGTTGAACGGATAACGCATAACGGATAGTGGATAACGGATGGTGGATAATGGATAATGGATAAAAGCATGCCAAACATCGTTAAGTTGTGCAGTTAATTAAATGAGAGAATTCGGTGCAACTTTAGCTCCTACTGAGCTGCCTTTATGGGCTTGAGATTGGGATTGGGATGATGATGATGAATATGAAGATGTTGCTGACGATGACGTGATTTTAATTTGCGTTCTTTGTCCTGTTTGCGATCTTTACTTTGAGCCATCTCCAGTTTAACGTCCACCCAATCGTACAGATAGTCGTGTATCAAATAGTGACTACGGAATAGTTTCTTGAACAATTGCCGTAAGAAAACATAGTCCGGCTGTTCGGTGAAGTGTAAGCTGCGACAGTACTTCATATACATGTAGAATTCCGTTGGAACTCCAGAGCAGAGCACACTTAAAGCCATTGTGGATTTACTCTCGGCAATCTTCTCATACTTCTGCAGTCGCGTCTCGGCATTTAAGCCCTGCCAAGGCAGACGTCCTCGCAGAAAGTACAGGAGCAGATAACCCACGGATTCCAGATCATCTCGACGTCCTTGCTCGGCGAAGTGGGCGTGGACGGAGGCGTAACGAGCGGTACCCACCAGCTCGTGACGTTCATTGTAGGCAATGTGCTTACGTGTGCTTGGACGATAGTATCTCTTGGCCAGACCAAAATCAATCATGAACACACGTGTCCGCTGACTGCCCAGACCCATAAGGAAGTTCTCCGGTTTGATATCCCGATGGAGTAAACAATTCATATGCAAATACTCAACACGTGCCAGAATCTGATCTGCCAACATCAAAGTGGTTTTCAAGCTAAAATTGCGAGCACAAAAGTTCAGCAAATCCTCCAGTGTGGGACCCAAAAGGTCCACAACCAAGACATTGTAGGATCCCTCTGTGCCAAAGTAACGAATCCGTGGAAATCCAACTCCTCCACGCAGAATGTTATAAATCTTTGCCTCTCGCGGCAGCTGTGGATACTTGACATTACAGTTCTCCAACTTAACAGCGACCTCCTCACCACACTTAGGACCCCGGGCACGATACAGTTCGCCAAAGGAACCGCAGCCAATTGGACTCATCAGACGATACTTTCCACCCACAATATGATTGGGTGGCACCTGTTTTTCCAGCTTAGTCGGTTCTTCCTCCAATTGGTCTTGTATTTCCAGCTTCTGGCAGTCTGCTTGCGGTTTCTCCCGCTGCTCGTAATGACTGTGACAGCGACGTTGAGTTTGGCGTCGTGGTCCGAGCAGATCGGAGTGGTAATTAGTAGGATATCTTACTTCTGCCATGTTGGATTAGAGATTCGTATTAGAAGTGTTACTGGGTGTGACTAGCATTATTTTTGTCTGATATTTCTGTAATGTCTGTGTGATGGGAATATTATTTAATGGAATTATGTAGCCAATAAACTCAATGATATACAAATCAATATTTTTTTGATTTATTTGTGTGTGAATGTAAATAAAATTCTTTGGATTTCACGTTTGTTGTTTCGAAATCCGTAATGTAATCAAAGTTCATTCAACACATTCCATTTATTTCCATTTTTCATCAATTACCCTTTATTTCCAATATTTTTGATTGTTTTGTGCAATTCAATCAAATGGTGTGCAAAATCAATAAAATAACAATATTTCGAACATTTGATCAATTTTAAAATCAAAAACCAATTGTAAGTCAGATAAATTATGTGCATTTGATAATTGGCCAAACATTTCACAACTCAAGACTTAAATCATTTATGTGCTCAGCTTGTGGAGTTTTGCCAATTTTTAGCAGCACATAACCAAGTTACTAGAAATTAAATGGAAAACAAGAATCAAAGTACAGTCGGGCTCACCCGACCGTAAGATGCACTGTGAAAATTCCGGTCCTGCCTTGAGATTTTAGAAATCTTTACTTTGCGTGCTAAATCAATCAGAAATTCAATTTGATTCAAGTCAACGCAACTCGAATGATACAGCTGAACAGCTGATCAAAGTCACTTATCGATTATTTAGTTCGCAGCTTGAGCTAATTATAAATTTATCGATAATGAATCGCTCAAATTAACTTAAGAACTGGTATCGATAGGTGAATCAAAACAAATAGCGAAAAAGAAAGAAAAAGAAGAAGAGCACGCTCTGTCTCTTTTGCACTTGCTGACACCATTTTTTCATACAAATGACCTATTTTCGGTCGATTTTGTCTATATTAGTTGTCCGATCTGAACTAAATTTGGTATGGATGGTATGGTAATGGTACTTTACAAATAATATGTGAATTTGGTCTCGATATCTTTATTATATTTCAAGTTATCGCGTTTTCAGTATGATTTTTACAATTTGTGGGGCGGTAGAGGGCGTGGCAAAATGTTAAATTAAGCACGATCCATATGCACATTAAAGTAGTTTATTTAACAACTTTCGTGTTTCTAGCTTTTAACATCTCGGATATCTCGGCGTTCATACGAACCAGAGACCTGCAACGAGTATAAAAATTTCGAGTATACTCGAACGCTTACTCGTGATCGTTGTGTTCGAACAAATTTGATACCCGATCGTTTGTGTGCGTACCGCGGGCGTGCTTATACTCGTTTTACTCGAGTATATACTCGAGTATTTTGCCGTTATACAGCATGTTGTAGGCAAGCCAAACAGAAACTTATAATATTTTGCATGAAATATTCTCAGCGGTGGTACAAGACTAAATGATTTGACGGCTTTAAAGAATGTAATTTAAATACATTGACATTAAAGGTTTAATTTTGTTCCTTTATTTCGAATAAAATAATTCTCTTTTCTTATATTCAAATAAAAGTATTTCTTAAAAAAAAAACTATAAGCGAAATGCGTGGTATGCCAAACATATTAATACTTGCTCGCACTAATACACACAAACAAAGACAACTCTCGGGCTTGTTGCGCGTGCCATCAGTGTTGCTCACCAAATTGTTTTCCGCCAGATTTAGCTTTTACTTATGTGTACATGGGAAAATCAATGCACATATATTATAATTATTTTATTTTTCATGTTACACATTATGGGTTTTAAATTTATTAATAATAAAAAGAAGAAGAAAAATATATGTTTAAACATTTTTCTTATTAATTTTCATTGGAATTTAACCATTTCGCCTTTTTTCCGCTAGAACTAGCATATTTTCATCTTAATAAATGACAACACTGCGAACGTCACGCAACGCAAGCGAACCAACGAACTTGCTTGTTACTCGAACGTTTGTACTGAAAAAACGATCAGGGCAGGTTGCGTTCGTATACTCGTTCGAATACTCGTTTGACAACTCGAACGATCAGCAAACGATCTATGGGGCTGATCGTTCTGATCGCAACCAAATTGTTTGATATCAAACGATCAGGTTCGAATCATTCAGAAAACGGGCAACTGATCGTTGTGATTCGAACATTTTTCGGACAGTCCGTTGAATTACTCGTTACCCGATCGTTTGATGAAAAGTTCGAACGTACTCGAGTATACTCGTTGCAGGTCTCTGATACGAACATACCCTTACAGGGCATAAAAAGCTAAATAACTTGGATTTTGGGAGGTTATAAAAGTAGTTGCAAAATTGTTTCAAAAACCCGTTGCCTTTTGATTTAATTAGCTTAGAGTATCAGTTAGGTAGGCATACTGTTTACATCAGCTCAGAACTTATATGATTCAAAAAACTACAGTTGAGCCTTACCTGCTTTGTACACATCACTCATACGTCCCATAACACTCACCTCCGCTGCTCTCAAAAGTTGATTAATTTTTCAAATTAATTATGCAAGCTGGCAGGTGAGACTTACCACTTGCCTCCTTCCCTCATTATGCAACTTTCGGAACTGCCAATCAATTGACTTGAGTAGCTGAAGGGTTTACTTCATGTTTGCTGCTGCACCACTCCCAATTAAATTTATTTGCTATTTTGTGTGGCCTTGTTGGCCACATAATAACCCTCTCGTTGTTGTTGTTTTCGTTATTGGCATTACTGCCACAACATTCGACCGTCTTTCATGCTTGCTTTTAACTTGGGCATGTACATGTACTAGACCATGTCTGCTATCTCCGCTGGGACATGTTTCTATCCCTTTATTGTAGTTTGCTGTCTTGCTCGAGCGCTGTTAGTTTATGAGATTTATGGCCAAACTATTAATAAATTGTCTACAAATATGTGGTAGCCGCAAAAATACACAAACTGACTAGCAAATACTTTGTACTTTAGTTATATTCTAGCTGGAAACCAAATAAAAGGATAATTTTTGTAATATATTAAAATATAATAGCTAATGATTTAAATAATCGACTTTAATTGTTTATTTATGATTTAATAAAATACGAATTTTATAAAAGAAATTTTGACAGTTTTTAAATTAACAGATATTTATACCTTTGCAGAGGGTATACTGTTTTTGTCGCGAAGTTTGTAACGCATTGAAGGAAGCGTTTCCAACCACATAAAGTATATATATTCTTGATCAGCATCAACAGCCGAGTCGATATAGCCATGTCCGTCTGTCCTTCTGTCCGTATGTCCGTCTGTTTCTATGCGAACTAGTCTCTAAGTTTTAAAGCTATCCTAATGAAACTTGGTACAGATCTCTCTCTGCACGCCGATCATATGTAAAAATCGGACAGATCGAACCACTATATCATATAGCTCCCATAGGAACAATCGGTTGAATTGCTTAGTATTAAAATGTCTATTGTCCGATTTCAACGAAATTCGCGGAGAATCAATTTCTAATCGTGTTCCATTTGTTGACCAAATTTCATCCAAATCGGACCTCTATATCATATAGCTAACATAGAAATAATTGGTGATTGAAATCAAATTAACGCAATATTTATAACTGCACGGGTATTTAATCTTCGGCGAGCCGAAGATAACCGTTAAATCTTGTTTAAAATAATTCCTGCAAACTAGAACAGTATTTATTTATTAAATGTATTAACCATACGACACAATTTTGGCTTGTAATCTTTGTATCTCAACTTAGGCATATCTTCAAAGGTGTCTTCTCGTCAAACAATCTGTTGGCAAGTAATCTGCAATAATTTAGCTACAAAATGTTTCATAATCTCCATGAAATAATGTTAAATTTGTAGGAATGAGCCAAGTATGTGAATTGCCGCATACATATTTGCTAACTCGGCTATTTCAAGTCAATAAAATACTTATTTAAGCACATTTTAAGCCCTTTTATTATGCATGCTTATTTAAATGCCAATTCATGGCTTTCGCATATGAACACGTATTTGGCTCATGATAAAGCCTTGCAAATTAATTCGCTGTTTATAAATTGTAATAAATTAAAATAAACTGCCGCCTTGACAATTTTAATGCGGAATCTACACTGACACCAAACGCTCTTTGCCATGTGGGTGTCAATGAGTGTGTGTGTGGATGGGTGTGTAAGTTAAATGTGTGCTTATTTACGATTCAGGCATAGAAAACCTCGGGAACAACAGAACTTATTACAGCAATGACTGTACACACACAAGTGAGCATGTATGTAGGACTTATGTGCATGAGTATGTGTGTAGTTATAGTCACACAAGACTCAGTTTATGAGCACTTTTAAGCTTATGGCGCATTAAATTTTATTAAAAATGCTGCGAGAATAACAAGCAAAAGGATAAGTAGTCGCTTTTCAAGCAGACGTTGTCCCCATTTTGTGGCAGTGTAGTACACATTCAGGCAGCATAACAATTAGCTGCTGCCACTAATGCCAGCAAGTTGTTGGTTAACTTGAACTAGTTTTCTTTGACACGTGCTTTATATTTTTGAGCAACAAGGACACCTCGTCTGCAATTTGTCTCACATTTCGACAGTCTGTCCATTTTTCACGTTTCCCTTCAGTTTTGAACAATTGAAAAGTTGTGTCCTTTCAAAGCTTATCGCTTCCGTTTGCCATTTTTGGAGCTGAGAGCTGAGCTGATGCATTGTCAAAGGTTATGACCAAATCGTTGGCACATGTTTCGAATATTTCATAGTTGCCATTTGGAATTCCACTTGTCTATTTATGCATGCAACTTTGTTATTGCCACACTGAAACTTTTACCGCACACAAGCGACATCATTTACATACACTCACACACACAAGCTGAAACTGTTGGCTCACGCGTCGTATGAGCGATGTGTGAACTGAATTGAGCTGTGTCGAATTTATTTTCAATTTATCAACAGTTACATTGTCAGCGCTGGTGAAGCGTAAACTTTTACGCTCACTAATTAAAACTGCACTGAACTAAACTTGCACTACACTGAACTACAATTACACTGGCAACAGTTTTTTATTTGCTTTCGTTGGAAACTCGAAGCTACAAACTTTGTAAGATGCAGGTTCTAAGTCTTACACATCACATTTGAAATTTATTTATTTTATAGCTCTGCCATCTGCCTTTCAGTAGAAGGACAAACAGCAAATCCTGCCATGTCACACACATTTACACTATCCTACTTAGACATATGCAGACTAAGCCTGTGCGTGTGTGTGTGTGTCTGTTTGAATCGTGGTTTATGGTGCACAGATTTTGACCCCAGCCAAGAAACTCACAGACATTTTAACGAGCTTTGCGGCTTGAGCTTTTGGCTCTGAATTTGATTGCGAGTGTGTAAGTGTGAGTGTTTGAGTAGGAGTGTAAGTGTGAGTGCCTCTTTCACTCCAGATGTAAATTAGTTGAACACCCACGAGTACGACTTGTTTAGGTTACCAAATCATCCGAGTCTGAGCCACTTGCTCGCACAACACAGGCGGCAGCTGCCAATTTGCAGCTCAACAATGTTGCCATAATAAAATTTAT
Source organism: Drosophila dunni (assembly GCA_018152125.1). Taxonomy (NCBI): domain Eukaryota; kingdom Metazoa; phylum Arthropoda; class Insecta; order Diptera; family Drosophilidae; genus Drosophila; species Drosophila dunni. The sequence continues at coordinate 3,325,440 of JAECXC010000352.1, read as the reverse complement.
AATCATCATGGCACCAAACCAGACAAATAGCCATCCATCCATCCAGCTATACAGCTATCCCAGCCGTTCAGCATTCATTTGATAGGCATGACCTGATTATCCAAGGAGGCGCTGACATTGTTGACAACAAATTGCCAAAAGGCAAAAATTTTCCATACAGAAAGTCATTAAAAGCGACACACAAATGGATGGCAGAAAGGCAAATGAGAAGTCAACTCGGTGCGAGTGTGTATGGGTAAAAGAAAAGTACAAAATGTACCAGTAACTCGTACTAACTTGTATAAGCTTATGTTGAATATCGACTGCAAGACACCCGATGGCAAAGTTTAGCCTTGAAGTTAAAAAACTATTGCATACTTTTAGGCATTGACTCAAATGCAACTGTTCGTCGCTGAATAAATTCAGTAGAAGGATCAAATATAAATGAAATGAATCGGATTTCGGCAAGGGAAGAATTTGGTATTTAAGAAGCATAGAAAACGCTATAAGATTCTGAGCTAGGAAAGAACCATTCGAGCCAAGAAGTCTCTATGTGTGTTAGTGTAAGCAATTTGCTCTTCTTTAATTGCTAAAAGGATTGTAGCAAACTAAGAGTTTTAGTACCATATATACCTTAGCAAAAAAAAAAAAATAAAAAATAAAAAGCCAAGTAGCGAGATGTATTAAACAAAAAAAAAGATGTTTGAGTATCTACTTCCCGTATCTGCATCCCGTTTCAACGCCAGTAATTTCTTCGACACTTTAAATCGCACGATGCTTGGCCAAATTACATTATTCTATTTATGCAAAGCTTCTGTCACTTAAAAGTATATTTTTAAAGTTGCTTCTAATACCAGGCTAGAGTCTGCTCAATAGCTTAAATACTCGTACGTATTCAATTTGTAGTCCCATCGACATTGGGGCACGTACAACATCAACATAATTTTGACGCATTTCGGCAATTTGAACACGTTCAATGTCCGTGCCACGCCCAGCGACTCGCCAACCGCCTTAACATTCTGTATTTTTAGCTCGTTCTTCGTGTTGCTTTCCTCTTAAATTCCACAGGCGTAACTAGAATTTAATTTCTTAGCCATGTAACACGTACCGTTGCGAGTATGTTGTCCTTATTTTGAAGGCGTCAGCCACGCCCTTAAGTAGCAACAAGAAAGATAGGCTACAGTCGAGCGAGTCGACTGTAAATGACCCCGTACTCTTTCTAGTGCGTATTTTTAAGATTTGTCTCATGGGAGATATATACCTATATAGCTATAGGTTTAAGCTATATTTATGCGATGCTGATCTTGGTAATGATAGTTAATGCTGATCAAGAATTTCGCACCGATTCGCTTCTGACAAACCTAATAGACCCCTCTACTCTATTTTAGATTACCTGGTCTAAAAATACAAAAGGAACAGGAAATGCAAGTTTGTCTACTAAGACAAACACATAAGCACTTTCACGTAAGTACATTGTCCTGTGTTGGCATCTTACCAGACTAAAGCTAAAGCTGTAGCTATTGATTAATTCTTTCTAGCATGTAGAAAACAGGGTATCGAATGCCTGTGTGCCATACTAATAAGAGATGCACGCAATCTAGTTGTCAAGGTATTGAGTATAAAATACATGTATTTCCCATTAAGCATACGCGCTGTTGTCCAGGCAACTTTACCGCTCAAAGAGAGCTATAAATTACTTGTGTCAATTTCCACTTCAGTCGTTTGAATCTAATCTACCTTCTCTTTTTTAAATGCTTAAAAAATGCATAAGTTGCATAACAAAATTATATATTAGCTTATTTTATGCATAACTTTTGGACAAATAAGGAAAAATTATTTAGGATTTGTTTTTATATCTTTAATGGCTGAAATAAATTTTATATCAAGAAAATTGATTTTATGCTTCATGACAAACTTATTTTTAAAACAAGGGCAAAGTAATTTGGACTCTATCGACCCTCAGATACCTTGTGAGAAGTCCGTTAAGAATGTATATGGTTACGACACGATTTTTGCCACCGTTCAAGCAAGTGCAAATAAATTATAATTATTTCGATGGAACCACTGAAATAGACTGGTGAAAGTATAGTACACGAACAAAGAACTTTAAGAAGTAATATATAGCTAAATCCATATAGATCGCTTTATTGAAGTAAGTATTAAGTACTGGTGGCGATATGTGAATCAAAAGAAAATTCCACAAAGAAAAAAAGAAGCGAAAATAGTTTAATTATGCACGCGCTGCCTCGATTGCACATGCGACAAAATGGAGTAGTGAAAATAATTGCTGATAAAAATCAGGAAAGAATGCTAAAGTCCATAGTCGCCTCCCGACTTTAGGATACCCGTTACTCAGTTTAAATATGTTATTAAAATTGGGATTTGATATGAGTGCAATCGTTTAGGTGACGCATACTATGGCAGCTTTAGGATATAGTCGTCCGATTTAGATCAAACTTGTATTTATATGCTCTTGTCATGTGCATCCTGTTGAAAACAAAAGTATTCTGTGTAAATTTCATTAAGATTGCTTGGTCGAAGCAAAAGTTTTTCATCCCATTCTTATTAAGAGCATTTTTTCGAACATGCCATTTTTGCTTGCGATGCACGAAAATAGAACGCCCTAAATGGGCGTGTCAAAAAAATAAAAACAAAATTGTAATGCTTGTCCATTTTATAAACATTTTTAAACAACATGATAAAATTAAAATCTAAATTATTATAAAATAATGACACATTTCTAAGGACGCAACTAAAATATTTTAATAACTTAAATAAAGACTAAACTTCTTATATAAACAAGATATTATTAAGTAAGTTTAAAGTCTTATTTATAATTCAACTGATTGGATGATAACAAATGGTTATGTTTAAAAATAACTAAATGTATTTAACATTAAGATGGAATACAAAACCGATTATGGAAGCTGAAATTCATACTTGTGCTCCACGCAGCTTATGTATGTATGTGCCTGTGGGTGTGCTCCTGTGTGTGTGTGTGTTAGGGGTGGATTCAAGTCGCTGACGCTGTTATGTCAACCAGGACTAAACGCGACCCTTTCCCGCTGAGCTTAAAACGTTTTAAATTTCTGTTGCCATGTATTTTATCTCTATTTCTATAAGAATTTCAGTGAAATATCTACTTAGGCACAAGCACGCCAGATATCATGTGTGTTTAAGGATGTGGGGGTGATGTGTGTGGGTGCTTAGTATGTGTGTGTGTGTGTGTGAGGGAGTGTGGGAGTGTGAGTAGCTCAACTCGTGCGCAAAACAGTTTAAGAAAAAACTCATCTGTCTTGCATTTTAATGATTTAATTTTGCATAAGCTTATTTCACAACGTTTCCTTAGCCATTGCCTGATTGTGTCTGTGTGCGTGTGTGTGGCTGTGTGTGTGTGGGTGTGTTGCTATCTGGTTGCTTTAGTCAACCAAGTTGACAGCCGCAGCTGTGCAGAGTTTAGTGACATTCCATTTGTTGACATTAGCACAAGCCTCGTTGATTTTGTGATATGGGCGCGGTTCTAGTCCTCTCTCTTAATATCAAGTATTTTACCTTTCTCTGTGCATCCATGTTTTCTCACACATATTCAGGTATGTAGATAGATATGTAGCAGTATATATATACGCAAATAGTACAAACTTTCGTCTTTCAGCTGATTTTCTAAAGGGCGAAGTTTCGCAAGTGTTTGTCACAAGTTTCGATTTGTTGGCACTTTTCACTTTTGGCTTCATTTGCTTTATTATTTCACTTTCCGTTCACAATTTCTCAAAGGATATGCGTAATTTCCGTTGGAAAACAAGGACATAACTTTATGACACTGCTGTCTAGTTGAGCACAAAACTATTTCTGCAACAATCATCTGCATTAACATTACTTTCTGGACACGCACAGACTCCTTGTCACACCAAAGACACGCATTCCCAATCAATTTGGCTCATCAAGGATCAAACTCAACTCTATTGATTTCAAACGCAACACGACATTCACTGCCATGAGTGCCATATAGATAACTTCGATGCCCTGAGTTCTGTTCGGTTCTGAATTCCATAAAACGTGCCAGTTTGACATCTGTTAACCTGTTTATTTCAGCCATCACGCCCACTCACTTGCTATTGGCCTAGTTTCTAGTTAAACCATCAACACTTGACATTTGTTGCCCAGTCATGCTGTTTTGCCTGAAACTGCGTACAATCACGTAGCCCCGACAATGGTATTAACGAGCATTCCTCCTAATGACCTCCAGGCGCTAAAGTTGGCTTCCTTTTATGACTTGGCGTTTAGTTCAAAGTCAGCTACCGGAATAATTGTGCTTAAATTATAGTTTTATTACAAAGCAAAATTAGCGCAATTACAATAATGTGTAGAATATGTAAATTATAATTTATTAAAATGAATTCCACTTCCACTTTGCAAATCTGCTCTTAGTTTGTGTCAAAGGAACGCATACCAATGCAATAAAACACGGTTTAGTCAACGAGGGCAAAAAGGCATATATTTAATACATATACATACACTGTAGTGAACCAGTAGTGATCTTGTCTCACTAGTGTGCGTTGTTGTGCTCGTTATGCACCTAGTGAGTTCTGCTACTATTCAACACTCGAGCAGGTCACTGTGTATTAGAAGGCTGAAAGCGGGCGTGCACTTATTATCCGGCTCCATAGGAGGATAGCTCGACGGATGGGGTGGGGTTCTTGCCTCGTCTTCTAATACGTCACAAAAAGAAAAGAGAAGTGCACTGTCGGATAATCTACTGTGATTTGGAACAAAATTTGAATTGATAATATTTTCCCCTGTCAAACAAATAACTCGCTACGACTTTTGTATCAAAGATTGGGAAGATGCTTTGTTGTTGGACGCATTTCCCTTCTTTACCCTCCCTACCTAGGCAGTATACTTAATAGTTCGATATTACTGCCCCTATACAAAGCCTAAAATTACGAGTTACGGCGGATTAAGAATGTACATTATGCAGGTGACGACTTAATTATTTATTTACAAATTCATGATAATTAATCGCCCAATTTCTCAAAATAAAGGCATTTCCTGGCTAAATTCCAAAACAAATCTACTCATAAAAGTTCTTATAATTCTTAAACAAATTCATTTTAGCAAGATTTCAGTAACCAAAACAAACATTATACCTCAATTATTTGAGATTTGCAAAAATAAAACAGTAATAATTCATATAAACACACTTAATTCAACATCTTACTCAGACAGTTTCCTTGTGCTGCTTCCGAAGGGCCCGACGAATGCGTAGTAGCTGTTGGGTTGAAGTTGATGTTATGGCCTAGATTAAGAAATAGTTTTAATAAGGTTTCATAAAGTCTTGCTTAAATGGCACAAAATTAAAATTGTCTAACAATATCTAATTAATTTTTTTAAGTTTTATATAAATTGAATGCCATGTTATTTGTGCGCTAGACGCACTACAAACCGGTCGGCGGAAATTAATTTCGCAAACTAAAGCATCAAATGAATTTTCTATGCAATTCCAACACCAGATTAATTGCCAACAAGAATTAAAGATGCACAGCGACGACGATCCGTTAAGTGGACGGCCTCGACGATATTTTCTGCTCGATACAAAAGGTTCGCGTTGTCCAGTAATCAACCAGAATTAAGGAAGGTATCTTCTCCGGGTTCCCGAGACTAAATATGGTGATCTCTTGGGCGGAATGTTCCAGTGCAGGTTATGTGCATAGCATGATTATGTGCAAATTGAGGTTGTGTGACTTCTATTCAAGTCTGAGCGGCACTCCAGATGCTATTTCTTTGCTGGATAAAATGTCATGCAGCCGCATGCAATCCAGGGAGGAATTAACCTTTAACAGAGCCTCCGATCTGCGAGCTGGCCGCTACGCAAATTAGAATCGGGGCTCTGTGAATCGGGTTCTGTTTAAAACAACAAAATTAGTTCACACAATATCCCTAATCACAACAAAATATCACCTTTTAGATAGTTATTGACCGAATTATTAATTCGTCTTAACGGATATATTATACTTTTGTGGTGTGCCACTTTTGTTTCACTTGTGGACTTTTAATTGTTTATTTTTACTAGGGAACACTTCTCCCGTCACTGTTGCTAATGCACTGCACCCAAAAAAGAACTAAGCTTTAAGCCGCTGTTCTATTTATAGATGAGCTTTATGCGCACGACACCAATTATCTTAAGCCTAACTGCATTGTCGTATGATTTGCCGAATAAGCATGAAATATCAATATGTGCGTGAGCGAGATGTCAACGCAGTTCATCTTTTATCTAGGCTTAGCTGTAATGTTATCTTGCCTGTTCTGTTCTCTTAAGCGGGGTTAGTTAAGCCGGCTTAATTAGAGCTTTCGCTCAGCGTGTAAAAGCTTAAACTGTTCTCATTTAGTCGAGCATCAAACCCAACTTTTAAGCTGCGCCTAAGTGAAGACTCAAACCAAGTTTAAAGATGTTCTCAACATTCGACTGCACACTACAACACGTACATAACAACAACATTAAATGCCAATGTTTTTCAAATAGTCTTTATCACCATCACCATCTGCAACTCATGCACCATAAGACCACTAACCACTAAGTAGGAAAACTTTTGTGTTTATGGAGATTTAAGCCCTTATATTGGTTACTCGGTTAATTTAATTCAAAACTCTCTTGTCTAATACTAAAGCTGCATTTAACCAAATAGAAATAAACAAGTAAGAAAGGCTATAGTTGAGCAAACCGTCTGTAAAAGACCCTGTAGTCATAGTGCGCATATTTCTATGCATTTAAGCATGTCTGGACCGATTTTTCCTATGGGAGATATATGCATTGGTCCGATTCAGATCAAACTTAGTGAGGTTAGTTGCAATGGTATCATATACATAATATGTGAATGAATCTTTTGTCGTTTTCAAGTTATGGTGATGTGGAAATATACTTAATCTGTCTGACGCATTCCAAATTTGTTTGCTATAGGTCTTATAGTCTCTGGGATCCGTGTGTTCATACGAACGGACGGAAAATGCTATATCGACTTGGCTGCTGATGCCGATCAGGAAAATATAATTTTAATTTGGTCTGACACGCCTCCTTCTACCTGTTATATATATTATAGGATAAAGTTATAGGATAAAGTAGTTCGATTTATATAAAACTAGGTCGGTAAAATTATATTATTGCCGAACGTATTCTGTGTGACTTTTATTAGGAGCTGAATATACAAAGAAAGTTTTCATATTAATTTATATATAGACTTAACATTTGACCGTTTCCGGCTAAGAAAATCTATTTATATATAGATATCTGATATGGATCACACTTGGACATGCATTTCCTCTATACATTTTGCGAGATAGCAAAGCTAACACACAAGTTTTCTAGCTTTAAAATATTCATTAACAAACAATACGCTTTAAAATAATATGGGTCTAGTAGTAAACTTGAAAATAAATTAATTACAATTGGAGTCGTTATTCACATCATAACAAATCAGCAGTCTACATGCAATACTTTCAAGTAAAACAAAATTAAAATTAGTTTTTTATTAAAATTGAAAAAATGCATTAACATTTCCATTTGCTTTCCATTCAGAAAATGAGCACTTAAGTTTAAAGCCTCAACAGTTTAGATTTGTGACAAGCTATCAATTCAATTTATTGTATTTTTCGCTGCGCACGAATTCGATTCATGGAACACCCATAAAAACAAGCAGAGTTTTTTTTGCATGAATACGCCCAAGGAGTAAACTCTGTGCTTGCACGCCCAACTCACCCAGTTCGCCCAGTTCACCCAGTGCTCCAAGCTCTCTCACTACCACGGTTAACTCGTGCGGTTAAAGCTGCTTCCTTCCACTCAATTATATAAAGCTACAGCTGCTATAAGGGGGAAAAAACGGGGACCACCACCAAGCAAATATTATAAAAATATACAAACGTTGAATTTTCTTGAAATATTGCAAAAGTTTTAAGCGTAAGGAAGAAATGTGTGTGGTTAAGTAAATGTAAAGCAATGCGTTTAACTTTTCGTTTGTCTTACCAGATACTCGACTGCAAGTTGAGCACGAGTCCATTTTGTATTCAACGGATGTCAAGGTGTTAAGACCCCCTCCAGTACATCTTTAGTACATCCCTAAAACTATGCCACGCTCAAATTGAGGATGAGTTGAAGTAATCAACCTGAATCATCGAGCGTCAGGGCACGTGCTCAAGTTTCCCAGTGATAAACGGACTAGGGGAGCTCAATGTAAACCTCGACTCCTACTTGACTGATCCCTCCTTCCACTCTGCATCCTTCTCGCGGTAAGCCACGGGAAGTACTACATTCATGTATTTGCTAAACACTCAAGACGGGACACTTGAGCACTACGAGCGGCCCACAAGAATCTTATGCAAAAAGGGAATAAAACGTTTTTGTATCACGGCAACAGCTGTTTTCTTACGAATATGCTTGGTTGCGGTAGTTCGGGAGTTCGGGAGTTGGGGAGTTGGGGGGTTCGGGGTGTTTCTTTTCCATTGTGCAAGCAAAATCAACGAAATCCAAACACATTGACAGTGCTTAAGTGTTTTTTTTTTCTCTTTGGCGCCAAAAACCGATTTGCCTGCAAGCCCAGCGAGCGTTCCTTACTAAACTGAAGGCGAGGGCAGCAGTACACTCAAAAAAATGTTATGATTTTTGGCTAAATTTATTTGTAAATAAGGTTAAATATCATATCTTAACTTTATAAATTATTTTTTAGGTAATATTTTAACAGAGAGACTAGAAACAAGAGTACTAGAGTTTAATTTTCATATTTCAATCTACATTTGAATTCTGAGTAATTCTATTTAAACACTTATTTTTGAATATATCCCCATTTATGTACCCTTAATATACCAGACTTTTTAAGCACATTAAGCATACTTCTTAGTACAATTTTAATTTTTTTGTCTACTGTAAAACAGGTGACCCCTAACACCGCCCTACAAGTTCCCGTAAAGGTTTGTCTATAACAGCATTTGCATACTTATGGTTTACTTGCAGCTTATTATGTTAATGTCTTTGACGTTTCACCTCTCATTAAATCACAAAACTTCTTTAATATCGCGGTATAGTTTCGTTTGGTCCTTTTCGAGTTGCACAGTGTAATTGGTGCAGGAATAGACTGTGAGTTGACAAAATCCGAGTCAGCGGGATACATGAGCGCAATCCACTAAATGATGCCTTTGCTTTGTGAAATCTCCAGTTCCTGTTGTGTCTTTCTCTCTCCTCCCAGACCTACTCCCTCCCACCGTTCCCATCCCACCAAGGAGCAGTACGCACAGCACGTGTCAGACTCCTGTGTCTTGTACTCTATGTAGTTGTTACCGTTATGTAATGCTCCAAATTGCACCCTCCACAGACGTTTATTAGGGCCATATAAACGTAAAATATTATATTATATCAAACATGCTCTGAGACTGTGACACAGATATAGAGATTAAATAAAGATATATGTACGTAAAAGAGATTCCCAAATTTGTAACACACAAAAAGAGGGAGAGTTTCGCTTTAACAAAATTTTTACGGCAAATTGAGTAAATCTCTTAACTAATCGCACAGCTTTAATACCAGCACAATTTAAATATATGCAATGGATTAAAGTGCAAATTAGTTCGGCATTGAGGGATTTACTTTGCCTAATAAGACAGTGACACAGTAGGGAAGGGACTTCACATAAATTAAATTGGTTGCAAAGCATATTGGTAGAAGCTGGTGACGTCACTAAGACGGTGCTTTGAGTGATTATTTTTAGTACACAAACATGGCTATTATCTGGTATGGATGAAATCGATTCCAATTGTCCCGTGCTCAAGTGTAGCGAGTTTTTCTCGTGGTGTGTGTGGAGTTACTTCTCTGTCTTCACTTAGCATTCCACTCCTCTGTTATCTAACTACATACAATATTTTATATATAGTAGTTATAACATAGTATGTCGAATACTTATATTTTGTGTGCCTTTATATCGCGTATCGTTCTCGTTACTAAAATTGTATGCTAATTTTTATGTCTAGATAGTGTTTTCTTGAGGATTTCCTAACCCTCGTAACGAAGGTTGAAACAACTCTTATGTTAGTTTTAATATTAATATTTATAGTTTTAAGTGTTGATACCCTTGCAGAAGGTATGTTTTGTCCCCAAGTTTGTAACGCATTGAAGGAGGAGTTACCGACACCATAAAGTATATATATTCCTGATCAGCATTAACAGCCACGTCGATATAGCCATGTCCGTCTATCCGTCTGTTTCTTTGCTAACTAGTCTCTCAGTTTTAAAGCAATCGTGATGAAACTTGGTACAGATGAGTATTCTCTCTGGACACAGTTCATTTGTTAAAATCGGTAAGATCAGATGACAGTATCATATAGCTCCCATAGAAACAATCGGTGGAAAAAATATGTTGTTTTAACTATTTTAACAAAATTTGCTACATATGCATATAGTATAAAATCCCAAGTGCAATTCAATTTTTATTCGGATCACACTACTATATCATATAGCTACCATAGGAACAATTGGTGATTGAAAGCAGACTAACGTAATATGCATGGCTGGAAGGTTATTTAATCTTCGGCGAGCACAAGACTAAAGAGAACTAAATATTTGAGAAGAAAGCATTAAGCAATTTAATAATTTCCTTAATTTATGGCATATACTATATACCATAAATATTGACAAAATATGTGAAAGATCAGTTTCATCTTTAATGGCATTCAAGTGTCACAGCTTACTAAAATGCTTCGTAATCGATCTGTGGCAGTCAGAAATGAGGATAACTGTCACATTTTGTTAGAAACATAAACTCTCAATATTTTTTCTTCAATTTTAAAAGGGAAATGCTTTAGCTGGGATTCTTATTAGCATTTCAGTTTGCCGCGGGAAAACGAACGCCAACAAAATCAATATCCTTTTTGGAGCAGAACGTAATGGCAGCAAAAGTCACACATTTCATTTCCGTTTCTGTCATCATCCTGTGCGCATCCCAAACGTAAATTTACATAACAGGCGATCCCTTTGCGGACCATGTTGCCAACTGCCAAGTGCCGACTACCGACTGCCGCTTTTCGCATATTACAAGCCAAAATAGTTTGCCATACTGGCATGCACCCGTACACACACCCGTTCACACACTCGCATACATAGGACTCTTTTGATTTGCATGGGAAAAATGCCGACTAAGCCCTTTTGACAGTTGACAAGGAAGCCTTGGCAGTAACCCATTTGTGCATTTGCAAAGCTGCAAAATCGCACTTGATACAGAGCCAAAAGTAATTTCTTCAACCCACGGACTGCCTTTGCTGGCGTAGGACTACGCAATTAAAATCGGTAAAAGTTTTAATTGATTGTCCACCGTTAAGTGCTTACAGCAGTATACAAAATGATGAAGTTCTTGTTGCCCAGGGCAACGGACAACAACAGACACGCAACAAACAACAACAAACAAACGGCAAAGAAACTTGCTCTTGAAACAATAAATAAACCAATAAAATTTTAGTGGCGTGTAGCAAAAAAATTGAACTCAAATAGAAACAAGAGCAAAACAAAGAGAAAATAAACAAGATAATATAAGTATATTCAGAATAAACTCGACTTGAATATATCCGGCACCAAAAAAGATATTTTGTGCTGCAATGGAAGCATCAAATGTTATTTAACATATAGTCATTCGATTTATTATTGTTTCTTATTTTAAACGGTATATTGTCTTTAAACAAATATTTAATATTTTTCTTTAGTATTTTTAAGGATCCAAATGGGTTAGTTATTAATTGACTGTATTTTTAAAATTTTATTTGATATTTTATATTTAAAAATAGATTGATTACAAACCATAAAATAAAATGACTTTAGATAAAATATTTATCGTGTTATTATTAATTTTAGATTACTGACAATTTATCGGAAAATTAAAATTCCTGTTTTAAACTTTATTTTAGCAATAAAAACTTGAAAGCTACTTCCTAATTTTTTATTTTATTTTTTTATTAGACATGTTCATATTTGAACTTAAAAACTTCTCTTAAAATCACTCCCTAAATTTACATTCATTTTTAAGACCGCAATAAACACTTATTGCAAATTTTACACAAATTTGTTTAGTAAATAGAATTGTTTTTTTTTTTTTTTTTAATTCGTAAACTAGATTTTAATTTATTTTTTATTTATCGTTTTCCAAACTATTTTTAAAGTTTTACTCTACACTAAATATTTATTCACTTCAGTACTAAATTCTTTTAAAACATTTTCTTTAAAAATTAAATACACTTGAACACAAATATCTCGTTCAGCCCACCCAGCAATAAAGTTTTAAATAGGGTGTGGCAAAAAACGAAGAGGCGTAAAATAAAAACAAACAGCAAACGATGCCAGCGATGCCAGCGAAGACAGCAAAAGACTCATTGGTAGGCAGGCCATAAAGTGTATGGAGCAGGAACTTGAACAGGAACAGGATGAAGACTGTACACGGAATTTTACTTGGCGCTGTGTACACGCCTGTATGAGATTGTATAAGTGTAAACACTCTTGTATATTTGCTGTAAAAACAGTCAACTTTGGTGGGGGCCAACAGAGATGTGGCACAAGAATAAAGCACAATAAGTAACCCAGCAGCAGTTGTCCGATTTTGGTTGTGATTTCAATGCTGAGTGCTATCAAATATGGCTGCAAATATTCCGGAAACGAAACGAAATGAAAAGTATAAAGTTTTCAATTGCCGGATTTGTGGTCGCAAGCACAGTCACACTCACTTCGACACCCACACCCACACCCACACCGACACCCACAACCACAACCACACCCGGCTAAATTTAGGCCAGTTGTTTGCATACTTTTTGGCGCAGATATCAATCAATTGTGTCTCATCAGGCAGAACAGACTGTTTAAAAGATGCGAATTGGTTCAGCTGTATAATTTTTATGGATTACGTTAATAAATGTTATCCCAGAAAATGTATGACTTCAGTTGAGTGTTTAGTTATTCTTTACTTAGATAAACTTCTTCTCCTATCCCACTGCTTGACCAATTAAGGCAGTAGTCAAAGTCACCATCATATTACCAATTCCAAGACAAAGAGTGTTATACACACGCTGTCAAACATTGCGTAACAACACCCCGTCCACGTTTATGTTTACGAGTGTGTGCAAATAAACAATAATATGTATATATATGTATATAACACAAAGGGAAACCAGGCATTCTGCGGCTCACTTACTCCTCTAACTGCTGCTGTTCACGCATACAGGTCAGGAAGTTATCCACTCCCATAACCATATCAAATCAAATCAAATAAGCAGCCTCTTGCTTCTGGCATCCTGGTAATTCAGCAGTCCCGCGCCGTGGTCCGATGACGTATGTTTCTCTGTGTGAAACGGATGTTTGGTGTGTTGGTAACCTTTGCTATAAATAACCCACAGATTTTATGGGTGTCTGACATTTCTGGCGGCCACTTGAATTCTACCATTAGCTACTCCTCTTACCTCCCTGCGGTTATTTAATTTAAGACGAACACATTGAGTGAACCAAAAGCGTGAGTGTTTGTGACGATGATAGATGAAATTTTTGGCATTTTTGGTGGGCGTCCGACTAATTAATTGAGCTGCGGCTTCCGGGTTTTGCACTCCTTAATTTATTGGGCATTCTCGGACTACAATTGAAATGGAAATTGAAAAAAATACCTTAAATCAGCATATTTTTAATGCAACTAATTTACAGCCTAAACAAGGCTATTTAATGTTTAAAGCGTACAGAAAGTTAAACTTTTCGAGCATAATTTAAATCGACATTCGATTAGAATTCGAAGTATTAAATCAAAAACCTTTTTAATTTGTTTTTATAAATTTTTGCTCTAGTTGACAAAACTTTTCTAATTATAAGGTCACTGCGATAACATTTAGCTGTACAGCGGTATCCCCAAAAAGTTTTAAAAAAAATAAATTTGTTTAATAACCGAAGAAATGAGTGCTCTGCACTCCACCTTGTTCGTTTATAAATAAGCCAACTGGGAAACGATAATCCGACTTCTGTTCATATTTTATGCAGAGCATTGACTAGTCGAATATATTCGAATATTTTCCCTTTTAATATTGTTTTGGGCAAGTTCAACAGAATAGGAAACAGAAAATAAGAACCCAGCCTGTATTGGCAGACTGAAATCAGCTTCCGTTGTTCAACGGAAGTGAAATGTGAAATTTCAAATTTAATATAGGTAATATTGGCAAACGAAGAAAAGAGACAGCAACACACAGAGACCTAGCGACAGAGTGACGAGAGGGTGCGTGGGAAAGAGATAGCCTACGGTGTGATATTTATAATAATAAAACGAATGAACGCAATGAATTTGCAATATCCGTTACCACTCCAATAAATTTAATAAACACCGCAAGTGTTAAGTGGCCTAAACAAGATGCACAAAAACCAAAGCTGAAGAGAACGAAATAAGAATAAAACAAGAAGGAAAGGCTACAGTCGAGCGAACCGACTGGAAAAGACCCAGTACCATACATATAAACAATTTTCAACCAATTTGTCCTATGAGAGCTATAGGCTATAGTTGTCTGATCCAGATCAAACTTGGTGACAATAGGTATAATGGTATCATATACATACAGTGTGAATTTGTTCATTGCTCTGATATTTGTAAGTTGTAGTGGCTGACTTGCGGTAGGTGGCGTGGCAAATATTTTTAATAAACATAACCTAACTAACATATAGAACGGACGGACTTTAAAAGATTCAGGTGTTCATACGGACGGTCGGACAGACGGACATCGCTCTATCGACTCGGTTGTTGATGCTGATCACGAATATATATAATTTATGGGGGGTCGGTCACGCCTTCTTTCGCTTCTGACAAACTTAATAGCCCTCTCTACTCTTTTTGTCTAATAATTATATATTAAAATGTCAGGTAGACACATAGGAGTCTTTGTCAGCCCATTTAAGTTCTCATATGAACATTAATTAATTTCACAGAACGGGGAACAAAGTACAATTAGGAGTCATATGTCTTAAGACTGACTTGAATATATTCCAGCCAAAGAAGCGTATATTAGTAGCAATAAAGTTGGAGTTAATTAAAAACATTTCCATAAAGTTAATTTGCAACTTTTGAATGCAAACATTCCGGGGAAACAAACTAAACAAGGGAAGTTGTGTCTTCATTACACGACACAGTTCACGATTTTCTTTACCTTATGCAAATCAAATTATTCAACGAAATATTACTATGTACAAGGACAATTTTAGTTAAAACAAAGGATGTGAAATTAAAATTAAATATAATTCCAGATTTAGTTACATTTAAGCAAGTTTAATATTACAATTATTTTATATCAAAACCAATTTCATATTTTAAACATAAAATTTAATTTTATATTCATTTGCTTGTCTTTTTTCAGCACCTCGATTACTGATCGACGAAACAACAATTCTAAAAATGCCTTGTTTTACTCAAAAATAACTACAACCACACGAAATCCAAATCCACCTGAAAATTGAAAGGGGCTAACTAAAACTTTTATTCACATTTTTAACGTATATTGGAAAATCAGTCAAGCTGGCGTCGTTAAAAAGAAATAACAATAATATAAGCAATTACAATAATAATATAATGTGGAGTAGTACAATATCGCCAACAAACTCAAAGAAACTATTGATCGGTAGTACACGAAGCGTTGATTATGTCGGTGATAGTGCAAAAACAACAACAGCAACATCAGCATCAGGAGCCAATAATAAAGCAGGTCCAGGAGCAACCAAAACAACAACGGCCAAAGGACAACAAAAAGGAACACCATCCAATACAACAAAGATTTCAATTGAAATGGAGCTTCATATACAAAACAAGTGCATCTCGGCATAGCGTATCACTCTGGAGGGTGGTGCAGAGCCGCCATGGCTGCAGGGCCCCCTTAAAGCTGCTTTTTTGGGGGCTACTGGCGTCGGCAAAACAAGCATATTACAGGTGAGAAGCTAAACAAATTTAACACAAGTCCATTGAATCCTTTATGTGCTTTATGGACAGAAAAAGGCGTGACTGACCCCGAGAAATATAAACCCGAGAAACATAAACTAGATTCACTACAGTTACCCATATTCCCAATTACCCCCGTCAAATTGTTGCCTCGCCTGTTTAGAAAATCACAAGCCCTATGAACTTTTAGAATTATCTCTACAAAATTCGCTCACTATATTTTAGGATTAGATTCAACCTGAATGAGTACATCAAACAGTATTCGTTGGAAAAATTTAAATTTAAAAATTTAAAAAATAATGAAGTGTTTATTTTATTATTTAAAGCATTATATCTCAAATTAGTAAGAATGGTTAACTAGTTGTAAAAGTTATAGTTGCAAAAGTAATTAGTACTATAGTATGATAACTCTAATTATCTGGCAGCTGTATTTAAACAGAAAATCAGTAATGAGAATACAAAATTTTGTAGTGTAGGCTACCAAGTAGGAATACCCATAATGTTAAGTTAACAGTACATTAACAGGAGAAGCATAAAATAAATGTAAACGCATGATATCGATATTGTTAGCTATCGAAGAAACAGTTAGTTCTTAAGCCAGAAAATGAAGAGTGAGACGTGAAAAGAAGAACTTGAAAAGTACATAAAATTTTCATATTTTGGTATTTGATTGTTTGGTTATCGTCAGATTTTATTTAACACGATTAGTGCAGGGTCGGAACACGTCTGCATCTCATCACGGTTACCGGAAGAAAATAAGGAATCAATCCCGTCAGCAGGTTCTTAACACTCAATAATAGATACTTATCCAGACAACACTACATAATCGATATTTAACAATACTTGCTTAACGATATATCTACATTTACTTAACATTACATACATTATTGATATTCACATATTTAAAACATCTCACAAGCTGGAACAATATTATTGTAAAAGGCTGTCCACAGTAGTTTGTTGAGTTTTCTCAACTAAGTTACAAAAAGGATAGGGTCTTAAATTCTATTTAATTTTGTGTGAATAAAGTAACTAGCTTGCTTTAGTAACTAGCTAACTAATAACGAGCTTCCTTTAAAACAATTGATCAAAGATCAGCTATTTCAGTATTATAAGCACTCGTTTTCTTAAACATCACCTGCACCGTCGTACCGTTACTTTTGTCTGCATTAAATTTGGTGAACCCAAATAAAATACAGGCACCTTTACTAGCTCAGACAAAGCCACTTTCATCCCACTTTTGTCGAAAAATTATGAACATGGCTCACAATGTTTAAATATTCAAATAACTGTTTTGGCTTGCAACATACAATTATAATAATTCGAGCCCTAAGTGCACGAAAGCCCTAAATGGACTCGTAAACGATCGTTAATATTATTATGTTTTAAATGAACCGTCGACCAATAAATTTAGGCAATTAAAAGTTAACTGTTATTGTCATATTTTATTTTTATTGAGGCCTAGACTGTTTAAAAAACAATTAAATTCAATTTACTGTCATGGATTTAAGTGGTCACCATCAGCATCATCAAATTAACCCCTTCAGTGACATAGAAACATTTTTAAATTTTTTATTCAGTTGTTGTAGAGTAGTGCCACGCCCACCAACAATCTGCTGCCGCCTTTGACACTGTTGCACTTTTGGCTTCCGACATGACCTTAAATTTTTAATCGCTTTGTATTGGAGCTAAAAAGTTTAGCTGCAGGTTTAAGCCAAACTTTAAATGTACGTCCCTCTCCTCTCGCAGCACTCCCTTTCCCTTTAGCCTCGTTAACAGCATTTAAACGAGTATATAGAACCACCGTTAATTTGATTTCCGCTTCATATCGCAACGAAGCGTTGCATTGCTTCTTTTGTGGTTTATCTTTTGTAATTAGACAATGGAAAAGCGACAGAAAATGCAGAGCTCATCGGTGTACATTTAGCAGTATACTTGTTTTAATACCCTTCTCTAAGTTAACTCAATTCTTTTAGTCCTTGATCTTGTAAATTAAATGAGTTGGAAGACAAATAGTGAAAATGGAGTTCATTAAGCTTGTATGTTGAATCATTGTGGGAGCAGATGCTTTAATAAATTAATACCACTAACCATAGAGCGAAGAGCGTGGGTTCGAGTCCCAGACCTTCTGATTTAAACTAAGTTGAAAATAGTTTTTATTGATAATAGTTATTATTAAAATTATATTTATTTAAAATCTATAATAGAATAATTTTTAAATATAAAAAAAAATTACCATTCCCAACTGGCAAGACCGCGATTCGTACTCATGCTCTCCGCTCGCCAGTTAAGCACCTAATCGGTATCGCCACGGGAATATTTGATCGCGACCGGCTTAAAACCATACATATCCCTAAAAAAGATCTAGCTTTGGATCGGTATTTTGTCAAGAGCATAAGCGACATAGCCATACTCATCGTTTCGCTGACTGTTTCAGACTACATGTATTTTCGTCTGCGTTGAATTTGCTGAGAGGCGATCGGCTCTCTGCCGAAGCGCTGTGGGGGTCCATGAGTAAGCTAGCGTTTGCTTTCAAAATATCTTGAGTTCGATGGTTAGTGTTAATGCAGTATATGATTGGGTTCACTTTTCGGGTTTATATTTAATGAACAGTGAGGATGTTGTGTATGCTTGTCAGCAGAATCGATAACATATATAGAAGTGAGTGCTGAGATTATCGAAATGCTTACTTTCAACACACATTCCGCCATTTTGCAGAGAAGTATAGTATCCATAAAACATTTATATTCTATTTATATATAAAATTCATTCTTGGAGTGTAAGTTAAAAAGTATTATAGTAAAAATAATTATTAAACCACTAAAGAAGAAAATATGTTAATTTTATAGTAAACTATAAGCGCCAAAGATAAAAAAAATATAAACTGATTTTTAAGTTGGCATAAACTTCCTTGGTTAATCTAATTAAATAATAGTGTTGGTATTAGCAGTTGGCAGAGCCACAGTTAAGGACACACGAATCGAAGTAGCTAAATAAAGTTGGTCATTGTTGTTGCTGCTTAAACTACAGGCCACTGATGCTTTGGCCGTTCCGCAGATTCAATTAACTGCAGTGGTTAGCTGGGCGTTTGCCATTTGCGATTTGCCATTCGCTTTTGCAATTTGTTGTTTGCCATTTTCCAGTTTGCAATTTGCTGCTCACTCTTCATTATTTCGCTTTCTGCGTTTTATGTCTATGACGGTCAATATATTGGTACATGTATGTGGGTGTGTGTGTGGGTGGGTGTGTCCATGCGTGTGTTTGTGAGTGAGCATGTGAGCTTGTCTCTCTATGTCTCTATGTGAGTGTGAGTGTATTAACTTGATTCGTGTTTATGCTTTTCGCTGCCTTTATGCCGCTTACCTCTTACCACGATTTATTCTTGTATACTTATGGCCAACGCGTTTATTGTGCGTAATGCGAGATTTTCGCATTTTTATGGTATTTTAAGCGCTGCAAAATCAATTACGTCCTGTTTAATGGTTATTTGTGGTCAAACAGAGCTGTTGCCCAATCGCTGGAAAAATTACGAGTGCTCTCCAAGGACAGGAAGCGAAAATCAAGCTCGGAATGTTCTGCTCGACCGACATTTAATTCAATTAAAATCTACGGTACAAAGCGGAATAACTTTACAAAAATCCAGGAAAACCAATTTTGCTATGGAGGTTCCTAGAGACAGCGGGTTCCTAGACGCTACCACGCCCCTATATTATAAGGAATAAAATAACATATTAATAACATAAAAGGCGTTTGTTTATATCGTACAGTATTGTAATTTGAAAGTTGCCTGGAGATAAATTATATTAAACTATGTTAACTTTAAAAGTGGTCAGTTATATAACATTCTTGTTTCTGATTATTACAGTTAGAAGTTTTCTAAATACGTAATCGGTTTTTAAAAAAATATAATTTTTAATTCATAACACGATACTACGGTACAAACCTCAACTAACTTATGTTACTTATGTTCTGGAGAAGTTTACCAAACCTAGGCTTTAAACTTTTATTGATTGAACTTAAGACTAATGGAGCTTGATTATTTTATAATGTTGGGTATAAATATGTAGGAAAGGAATGTGTAACATAGCTTATACTTGATAGGTGTAGTGTATGGCTACATATGCCTCTACGTATGTCACTATTTGTATATATATATTATAAGTATATATTTGAATAATATTATCAAATAATCGAAAATTAAATGCAAAGAAAATTATAAGGTCGGTAGTGCTCGACTGTACATTTATTTCTTGCTTTATTTATGGCAGGGAAATAAACTTGTCAAAACTCTGAAACGACCGACAAGTTTAAAAGTTTCTAAGCCAAAGTTAAATTTTCTTGAAACTTTGCATAACTTGATGCACTAAGATGAATATTCTTGATTTATAACATAAATTATATGTACGATTTCGATTTCCATCATTCAAATTGTATTTGTAAGCAAATCCAATATTTCACGCGTATTTTACAATTTTGTAGACTTAATCGAGTAAAGAAATTCAAACACTATTTGAAAGACATCACAAGATCCGTCATTATGATATTGTAAATGAAGCATTACTCTGTGAATAAATTAAATACTGTGGGAATAAACATATATTTGAAAAAAATGCATGTCCCTAAAATATCTCCTTTGATTAGTATGGGGTGCTGTACTTGTTCACCTTATATGTCAAGTTTCAATGGAGCTTTGCATGAAACGAATACTACTTAGTGGCACAGCAAACTTAGAATCGTTCGTAACTCAAAGCCAAGCTCATAATTTTCAGCAGCTAAAGCTTAACATGGCCAACTTGAAAAAACGTGGCCGAACGATGCCATTAACCCGCCAGCAGTTTGCTTTTTGCTGGGCTCAGTTGCTGTACGGAAAGGTTATGTAATTTGGGCTAAAAGCAGCCACAGTGAATCGCAGTCAATGGAAAAACGCGCTCACCCAAAAATAAAGGACACGCTTGCAAAGTCATAAAATAAATTTTACGCAAGAAAAAAAGAAGAGAGATTTTAAAGGCTCACTCCGAAAAAAAGGCGAAACCATTATGCATACATGCAAAAAGGCTCGTTCTGAAGGATACCCTACAGACAAGTAGCCTAACCATATTAATACAATGTACATTATAAAGCCACCTTATTTTGTGTGCCGATTATAGGGTATGTGTGTGTGTCGGTTTACTTACTTGCCTTTGTGTGTTCGCACACGATGGAGGTATAAATACATGAGCTCAAAATGAGCGACAGGCTCAAAGGATATTTTACGTCTGATTGCATTTTAAAGTGATGCGTTGTTATTGGCCTGGTTTGAAGGCATTCATCGAAACAGATTGGCAATTGTCGGGTGTAGAGTGACGAGTGTGCGGTGCGATAAGTACGGGCTATCCCATGTCACCAGTGTTGGTGGCACAGCTTTTTTACCGACAGTTTTGGAGGTTTTTCGATTCCAAATAAAAGAAAGTAGAGCCAACTTTTAGAACATCTCTGGGAGCATTCAAAAATTAAAGACTTGCCTCTTAAAAGATAGTTCTTCGGTTGTATAATATTTCCAAGAATAGATAAGCAGCTTATTAAAAATGTTGCGATTTGGCAATCAAATATCAGTAATCTTATATGACCAACTTAAACATAGTTGTGAGTAGACGAAAGTCAGAAGAATTGGCAAAAGTGTTTGCTAATGTTTCATAGCGAAAGCAATTGGAACGAAAACGACACCAAAATATTGGCTAATAATAAAGACGAAATCTTTTGGGAGTTTTATCAAAGCGACGAGAACGCGCCTTTCTTCGATTCTCATCTCATTTAAATGCAAATGCCACTTGCCAATCAGTTGTTACATTGACAGAGAGAATGAAATCAAGTGCAATTTATGCTCGCTACGATTCAATTACCCGAACGGCCAAGCGCCGAGAGAGAGAGACAGAGAGAGAGAGTGAGAGAGAGGGACGTTCGGTTGGGAACCGAGGGGTTGATTGCCGGAAGCGAAAGTGGCCAGCGAATGACAGCGACATTTGCCTTGGCAGCTGCTTTAAAACGGAAATGCTTTTAGTGCTAAGACCAACTGGCTGAGCAATTTTCAATTATATGCAACACACTGTATGTGTGTGTGTGTGTGGGTGTGTGTAGAATGTTAAGAAAGCAGTAGGAGTAGACAGTGCGCATCAGGCCGCATCTCGCATCTCGAAGCTTTTATGTGCCATCGCATATCATTGAGTTTTATTTTTATTGAACTGGTAATTGAATAAGAAATGACGTTGATGGCCTTCGCGACTCCTTCGTCCTTTTTTCAGGACGCAAGCACAGAAGGACCTGCCGGATGGACGAACGGCTTTGTGCCGTTTTATGGTAGTCTGCAGCGCCATAAAGTGCAGTACATTATCTGACACATAAATGTACGCGCTACGAATGAACCTCTGCATACTTAAGCACTTTTAGTTTAGTAGTTCTATTTCAAATTTACACAAATGGTTATCCAGGGCATATGCGTAATTTTTATTACGCTTCAGTTACGTTTGCAGCGCGTTTTATTTGATTAGGCTCCTTTACTGCATACATAATAAAATTCAAAAAGAAGTGCAGCAAATTTATACAGTTTTTGACTGCAGTGGCTCCGTTTTCTAACATTTGTTTGCATTAATCAAAAGTGGCGCACAATGATAAAGTTCTAAAGAAAACCCGAGGAGTCAACAGACATGAAATCAATAGCAACTGGCAGGCTAAAAATCAAAAACAATTAGCCAAAAACTTAATTATAATTACTTTTCATGGTTTTAAGTACACGTGTATTTCGCACACTCTTGCGAACTCCGTTATAAATTCAGTCTAATCTTTGTCATCATTTTCCTGCCCACATGAACAGAACCTTAAAATTTGGTAGCATACTTTTGTGCACTTAAAATTTTAATATGCTTAAAATTTGCATGAAATGAACAGCCAACAACTGTGACCACACACACACACTTACCCACACGCGCACACAAATGCAAACACACACACAGAAATCCACGCACTTGTAAAATGTGTGCGTGCCTGAGCGTAAATCTGGTTTCAAAAATTTACTGAGCAAACCAAAAACAGAAACAGAAGTCGGTAGGTAGCAAGTGGCAACGCTGCGGTCGATGCTCAACGGTGCGATACCCGTAATTAAGTTAATCTGTAAAATAACAGCTCTAAGCGTAAACATTTATGTCACGCTGGGCACATATTTATGCCAAAGGATTTATGTACTTTATCGAATCGAAATTGGCCTCGTCTCATTGTTGTACACATCGCAACGATGGCCATACACCCCTTTGCTAGTAACGGGTATTGGAAAAAAGTAAAACCTCATAAATAAAAAACCAATTCGACTCTATATAAAATATATGTTTATCCAACGCTTTAAAAAGCAAGAATAAGTACTAAATGTCTATGTGAGATAAAACAAGTAAGAAAGACTACAGTCGAGCGAGCCGACTGTTAAAGACCCCGTACTCAGTCAGTGCACTTTATATCACACTTTCATATTTTCGTCATATTTTGGACTGATTTGTCGTGTGGGAGCTATAAGCTAAGTTGTCTGATTCGGAACAAACTTGGCGAGGATAGTTATAATTATATAAACACTTACTGTGTGATGATACTAAGTAGATGATATAAAAATAGTTTAAAACAATTTGCGGTGGCGATAAAGGCGTGAAAACAATTTGAAATAAACATGAACTGCCTGACATATAGACGGACTTTCAATCCAAATTTGGTAACTGTAGCTCCTATAGTCTCGGAGATCCAGGAGTTGATCTGGGCGGTCCAACGGACCGACTGACAGGCAGACTATAAGACAAAGACTGACCGACAGACGGACATCGCTATATCGACTATAACAACACTATATACTATGTATACTTTATATGGTCGGCCACGTCTCCTTCTGCCTGTTACGCACATTTCGATTCTGACAATCTTAATAGACCCCTTTACCCCTTTTAATAAAAAGTTGTGCAAAAATTCAATGTAATACCTTAAATTTGTATTTTATTTAATTTCAGCAATTTTTTCACCATGACTTTCCCAAGACTCATCAGACGACAACGCATCGTAAAGTTTATAAAAACTGTTTGGTCTGCGATGCCTGCATCCGGGAGCTGATGGTACTGGACGTTCCACCCCAGGTGAGCTCGACTTTGTGCAATTTTCCAACTATTTTCCAATTTAATTACAAAGTTGTGCAGTGCCAGCGGTTTTCACTTGATCTGCTGAATAAATTTAAAATCACTAGAAAAATTTAATAAAAATATAAAAAGTGTAAGCTTAAACACAAATTTTCGATACGGTTGCACAATTTTCCAGTGCATTTCACCTGGCGCACATTTTTTTTTACGATTCTTCGTTGCTGGCGATGAGTAATAGGAACATCTGGCAACAAATTCTGCTCTGCTGTATTTTATTTAATCCATTTAAATGAATTTATGCAGAAGGTCCGTCAGCACAGCTGCAACATAGCGCAGTTTGACGCAAGACGCATATATAATCACCAGCAGACGTCTTGGATCAGATTTCTATACCCTGTGCTCATAAATACCTTATGAAGGGTATGCCCAAGCTCTTTTCTATTCTAATAAAAAGCACATTTTACTGGGTATCTGCCCGTCGAGCATTCTCTTCAATTTCCTTTTGTTTCATTGCCTGCAGTCAGGCGTGGACCATTCGCGGTTGCTACTGCGTTTTCATTACTGGCATAGCTTTCATATTTTCGCATCTTCCTTAATAGAAACGCTTCGGGTACTGCAGCCGATAAGTAACGATAGCCAGTCAGAAAGTAAACCACAAATAAAGCTTCCAAGATATTGCCTTATAGGCAAATTCCACTCCCTGTTCTTTGCTGAATTTATGCTAAATAAAATATTCTGTGTTTGCCACTGCTTTTCAATCCCAAAGTATTTTCGATTGTGAAATTTAAATTGATTTATTAATATATTTATTTTATTTAATTACGAAACTAATTAGAATTCAAAATAAAGACAAAACTAGTTAGAGAGTCTACAGTCGAGCCTCCAACCGTAACAGTCTCTTTACGCATTTTCCATAAAAATAAGAAATGGTTGACCGATTTTTCCTATGGGAGCTGTAGGCTATGGTTATCCGATCCTGATCTAACTTTGAAAGGATAGTACTAATGGTACCATACATACATGTGTGAGTTTGGTTACTCTTGCTTAAGTAGTTTCAAAGTTATAGAGATGTGGAATCAGGTTTTTACAACTTTGGAAATAAATTTGATCTCCTCGCGAAGTTGACGGACTACGAACGGCTACGAACGGATGGACGGACGAACAGACATCATTACTAAATTATCTCGGCTGTTAAAAGTAAACAAAAATATATTATATATACTTTATGGGGTCGGAAAGGCCTCCTTCTGTCTGCTGTCCAACTCCTCGTCCTTCTGTCTCCGTACAAACCGAAAATACCCTTGTACTCCTATTGAGTATGGAGTCGAAATTACAGTTGGAGATAAAATGCTTAAACATTTGTTTTTAAATAAATTGTACAAATATAATTATCGCTTGTTATACGAGTGCGCACACTAATTTATCATAAAACACTCAATTGGAAATGTATCTTATTTTAAACTAGTAGATACCTACGAAGTAGGCCTTTTCTTACCCGGTAACCCAAAAATGGGCTAAAATTTATGTGTTGATACCGCTCTCTGTAGCCAACTTAACATGCTAAGGTATCTACTAGTCAACAACTACCCAGTACTTACTTACTAAGTAAAATCACTCTGCATAATATTTTCTTGCACGTCGTACAGTATAATACTTTATCAAATTCCCTTTTCATGGGTCATAAAACGAGCACGGGGATATAATCATCTTGATATTGCAACAATGTTCGTTCTGTGGGTTTCATTTTATTAATTTTTAATTGCCCTAAAATTGCAGCATTTGTTTTTTTTTTTTTGGGTCTTCGTTGCTCCCATTTAAGAGCACTATTATTCGCATGAAAGCTCAATTATAGCCAGCTATAAAATGTGCGCCTGAGTGCCGCACTTAATATGCATGTGTTTCTGGCCGTGAACGTGTGTGTGTGTGTGTGTGTGTGTGTGGAGCTGTATGCGACTAAGTTGTGGACTCCGTGTTGTACATATAAAGGGTGTATATTTATACAGACTTTTTATGAAGCTTAATTTTACATAGTAGTATGACAACGACACTGCTAACTACACTCCAGCAATTAGAAGGCACTTTTTGCCAACCGCATATCAGAAATTAACACCAAAATGTTGGGCATGTTTGAGATATGGCCCAAGTAAAATTGTGGTTTCGTCAGTGGCTTGACTTGACTTGCACTTCTTTTGCATTCTACAACACAAAGTTAAACATGATAAAATATTTATAGAACAGACTGAAGCTTCGACCTTTTTGTTCAACATCCAGACAGCCTCTATCTCTTACCCCCCAAACAGTGCCACAAGCCACAAAAACAGAATAATGGCAAAAGTAGACTATACCGAAATTTGTATACTCTGAAGCGTTGCTAGTAAGAAGAACTTTCTCAGCCAAGTTTAAGTAATATCTGATAAAGAATTATATTAAAATAATTTTAAGCAAGAGAGTAAATTCAATTGAGTGTTAAGGCTGTCTTCTAGTCTAGAAATTCGAATAACTCGAGATTTTTATTTCATAATTCGATAGATTTCATTTTAATATGTCCCCAAAAGGATTTTTTGAATTTCGAACTATTTTCGAACTGTTTTAATGAAATGGCTGCTATGGAAAATTGAGCGAATGTAAAACTTTAAATGCGTTTTTCTCCTACTACTTTATTAAATACATTCGATACGGTATCTCAAGTTCCAAATGACTGATTTACTTGAAATTTGGCATAAATATTCTTAAAACACACCTCTATGGCATGAACCAACAAAAACTCGGCATTTTAATCTTTAATATGTTTAAAAAGTTCGCAAAAGCGCTTAAAAAAAAAAATAGTGAAAAATCGACCTAATTTTTTTTAAAAGTCGCAATTTTATAAGAAAAATTTGTTTTCTTCAGTTTTTCTAGTTTATGTCATAGAGACATTCATTATCTTTTAGACTTTGTAAACTTTTTAATTTTAAACTATTTAACTAATTTTTATGAACTATTCAAAGAATACTTAATAAATGATCAAATAAATTGATGGTAAAAATATCAATAGTTTTTTTTTACACGTCGTCAAAAAACACTCCTAATTCGGCACTCTAGACTAGAGGACCCCCTTAAGAAGAAAACATCATGAAAAACATCATGAACATCATGTATTTTAATACCAATTTTTATTTAATACTCTTTTTGCTCATGTCCACCGTTAAATAAAAAGTGAGCAAGGCACAACAAAAGACTGGCAAAGCAGGGGTTTTTATGCAAGGACATATCTTTAAACATGCCAGGCTATAAATATCAATGTTTTCCGCAGAAACAACAGAAAGGCATACAAAAAAAAGAAGACACAACAAATAAAGAAAACAAAAGAAAAACCATAAAAGTAGAACAAGAAATTTGTATTGAAAGAGTTGACAGACAGGATAAAGCAGTCGAGCAACCTCCATTGTCACATTAACTACAGCCAGTGAATGCATCTCTTTCAGCCCTTTTTCAACAGTTGCACCCCAGTAGACCCGTCCCCTGACCCTTTTTTACCGACGTCTTTCAGTGCCTTTCAATTTATTCATGTCCATTTTGGCGTGAGCTTGTTGTCAATACCCTGTGCAAATTATAATCATGGGTACAGTAAGAACCCCATGGGGTTCTCCGAATAGGTGACAGTTTGATATCTGAGGAGAGGGCCAAATTGCGAAAAAAAAAAATCATTTTTTATTAGTTAGAGTTTATTTGAAGCGTTTCATTCATTGAAATCACTAAATGGATAGTAAAAACAATTAAAAAACAAACTTGAAATATTTAATAAATATAAAAGAGTATCTTGTAGTCAATCATTGTCGTCCTGATCTGGCTTAAAACAGGTTTGTGACCACTATTGTGCGATTTTCTTTTTTTTTTGTCAGCCATTGTGTTGACCAAATAGCTGCCAGTTTGATATCTGAGGTGCGGGCCAAAGTGTCGTACCACGCACACAGTCACACACACATACACACATGCACACACATAACTCTACGTACGAAGTGAAGTTCGTGGATTGTAATAAATTTCCCATCGTCAAGTGCAATGCCTGTCTCTATAACCAGCTATAACTCAAAGGCCACTCTAATGATTTCCACTTGTAAACCGGCATTTTGTTCTCCTAGGGAAGCAACACAAAAACACACACTCACACACACACACACACCCACACACACACAAACACATATTTCGCTATGTAGGCCATCTCGTTGGTCATTGTATACTTTAAGTGGCCACATGCAGACCAACTTGAAATGACAATTTATAGAGTGCACACTCATAAGTGTGATGTGCCTTGCTCGCTTTTTCTACCTTCCTCTATCTCCCTTCCTCCTCTCTCTGTCTCTCTCTGCTCTCGGTGTGTGTGCGTGCGGGTATGCGTTTCCGGCCATTTTGTTTCATTTATTGAAGCGTTTAGCCCAATTCCAAAGAGCAGAGCTCAAAAAAAAGACTTATAAAACATTGTAACAAATTAATCAAAGTCAAGATAAGTATTGTATAATACGAGTACGAAATATTAGACCTAATACTCAAGAAGAGTACAGGGTCCATTAGGTTTGTTAGAAGCGGAATGCGCACAACAGGCAGAAGGAGGTGTTCCCGACACCATAAAATATATACATTCTTAATCATCAGCTAAAGCAGAGCCCAAATAGCTATGTGCTATGTATGCTGCCCAATTTTAGTCTAGATCGGACAACTATAGCCTATAGCTTCCATAGGGAAACGGTCAAGAAAAGCTTAGTTGTACGGAAAATTTTGCACTTTAGTTAGTACGGGGTCTTTTGCAGTCGGCTGCCTTTCTTGCTTTGTTTTTGTTAATATATCCCAGGCAAGAGTGTTTTATGATTGTGCTAAGTAAGTTGGGAAGAACTAACATTTTTTATAATATGCGAGACATATATACAAAGAATGTAAAGAACATACAGATAATTAGCAGTTGAGCACACTTGACTGTTAGTCACTAGTTTCAGATTACTGTAGAAATGAAAGAAACATTTTCCAACAGTGAAAAGCCCTTGGTATTCCTAAGTTGAGCACACCTGGCTGAAGATTAGTTAATTTTGTTTAGTTTCAACGGTGCTTTATTGTCATAATTTTATGTTGATTACAAAAAGTTTGGCACTGCTAAAACAATGTCAGTTAGTTCGAGATACAGAGCGTATACATAATTTCAGCAGACACACAGTACAAGACAGATGAACAAATACACATATACTTTTGTAAGATAAATAAAAATAATTTCATTTAAACAAAGAAAGACATAATTTTTTCAGTTTTTGGAAACGTTATCAAAATTTGCGTTTTAATTAATAAGTTACAATGTTGACACACAAAATGGATGTGTATTATTTTTAGAAAATTGGAATTTTTGCTGAGATATACAGCAACGTTTGTGCATGGCTTCAAGGCAAAACAATCTCAACGAATATCAGAAGCATAATAAAGCACAAAAACAATTTCCATGGAACACCAACAATTACAGCAACAATCAGACAGTCAGAGAGACAGGGAGACAGACAGACAGACAGACAGACAGACAGACAGACGGACTGTAAAGGCAGCTGGACAGTTTGGACACATTGCCATTGGCTAACGAGCTGCTCGCATTTCCAGTCTAACACAGCCGTTAATTAACAAAACAGTTGCAACAACAATACCAACAATAGCAACAACAATTAAAGTCGAAGGAAAGCGCAAATTAAATGAAATTTAATCAAAAACGTAAATCTAGCCAACTTACTGCTTACTGACTGAGACGTCAGCTGAGACGGTGAACTGTGTTGCCAACTTTGAAAAAACAAAGCTAACTTACAAAAATAATTCCCTTAAAACGGTTGGTAATTTAAGTTTACTTTTAGATGAAAGCAGATTTGGGACAAGTAAATTTATTAAATTCTTAATTTATAGAAAACTTAGCTCTTTGCTTGCCTAAGCGCATTTAGTTAAATTAAAGAAACGCCAATCTAGCCATAAATTGGCTAATATGTCAACACTGGCGTCGGCTGAGACTGGCTGGCTGCCAGCATGACACAGGCAGACAAATAGCGGTAAGTGGTTGGTGCCCGGAGTTTCAAGTGGAAAGAGGTAAGGGAGAGAGAAGTGTGGAGGGAGAGGGAGAGAGCTACAAGGGGAGGGAGAGACAACTGAAGGACAGACAGAATGGTGCCAAGTCGCATGGACTCTTAAGCTGTTTGTCGACATTTTTAATAGCGAGGTTTTGCTCTTCCATTTCTATTTCTGTTTCTGTTTCTATTTACTATTTTGTATTTGTTTGCTTTCTGTCTCTGGCTTTTGTTTGCGCCTAAAATGCTGCAGTGTAAATTTAATTATAACGTTTATTTACGGTTTCCACTCGTACGTTCCCGTTTCCAGTGCCTTTTCCATGTTCTTCGCTTGAGTTAGCTTATTACCGCTGACTGCCAATAAAAAGGCAAAGCAGTGAGGAATAGGCGACTTGGAGTTACCCTTTAATTTGGGATTTTGGTTACAAATAAGTGGAAGATTTGCTTTGAAAATTTTGTATTTTCATACATATTTTTTGTGTCACATCAGGGAAGTACCTTAAGTACGATCGTCGTTTTTATTTAAATCAATCAACTGTACCTAAGAGTAGGTGAAAAGTAAAGTAATAAATGTATTAACTAGTATAAAGAATATTTCTTAAAAAAAAAACAATACTTTCTAAACATAAAAACAATTGTGGTAACTTTAATAAACATACACTAAATTCACTTGCTAATATTAAAGGCCAACTAATAAAACTTAGTTTAAAGTGGTCTACTATATATGTACATATACCTAGGTATGTATATGTTAAAAGAAGAAATCAGTCAAAGTTTACATACAATCAATGTATGACTAATTTGTTTGTTTTTAATTAGAAACCCATAAAATGCAGATTGATTAAATTCAGTCGACAAGAGACTAGAAAACTTTGTTTTCAGATGATTTTATGTGACCTGATTAGAGATAATAAAATCCCATATATGTATATTCCGAGTTATATATTGAACTAATAACTGAAAAAGCCTGTTTAGTTATTTTTTAATGTTTGTCTTGTGTCTGTGGCAACATTAAACCACAAAACTCGTGGCAAAGGTTAAATCCATCTGTAAAAAATACTCAACAGATAACGCTGTAAATCAAATAACTACTCCAGATACTGTAGCTGTCAGATGTGTGGTTGTCACACTGGCAAACTCAGTGCACAGTATGCACGTAAATCCATTAGTGTAACTGATAGTGGCATCGTGAGGGCTTCAGTTGCAGCCACAACTAATTATTATTTAGTGCACATTGGATGCACGTACACTATATGAAAATGTAATCCCTTTAACATGTGATGTCATGACAAAAATTGGGTTTAATAATATTCAGTAAAAAGGGAAGAAGTAAAATCGTGCATTTCAAATAAAAAGCAAAAACTAAACGAGTATTTTTTTGTATTTTCTTGTATTGACTTTTCATGTGGATACGCAACAAAATTCATGCCAACGACAACATTGCCACACACAACACAAATAACACACATATGTGTATAAATATATGTGTATGTATGTATGTGTGTATATGAATCCACATGCACACATATTGCGATGGCGCTGATGAAAAACAAACACTCAACAAATTGGCATGGCAATCTTGCCAGAAGCGATTTCCGGCTGATAACTTTGCTGAATGGAATAATGGACATCCGCTGGGGCTGCGAACGGTGCACGCCTATGTCCTCGTCTACGACATGGGCAATTTGGAAACGTTTCAGGTAGTTTGAGCCTAAGCCACATAATACTAATAGCCTAATATATCCATCTTTACTTATAATATTTACATTTGTGATTCCACAGTACTGCCGCTCCATAAGAGATCAAATCTTGGACAGTTTCAGTCATCGTGATTTTAGCATAATTGTGGTTGGCAATAAATATGACAATGTGACTGAGGCGCAGGCCAACTCGCAGGTGTGTATTATATTATTTGCTATTGTTTTTAAGCTTTATGAAAAGCATTTTAATAAGTTTATTTTATTCATTGACTTAAAGTAAGTTTAAATATGGGCACGAATTTTAAATTGAAATGTTTGGAATATAAACAATTAAGAAAGAGTAATGTCGAGCGAGTCGACTTTTTAAGACACCGTACTCCTTCTAGTGCAGATTATTTCATACAAACATGCAATTTTCGCCCGATTAGTCCTATGTGAGCTATAGGTAAATGAGGTCCGATCTGGACCAAACTTGGTATGGATTGGATAGTTATAATGATGATATACACATGATGTTCGACTTTGATTGCCATCGCTCAATGAACACGACATGTCTTCACACAAATGACCCATAGGCTATAGTTGTCCGATCCAGATCAAACATGGTAAGGATAGGTGTAATAAGTCGCTCAACTAATACTTCATGTCTTCTATAAATGTCCTATTTTCGATCGATTTGACCTATGGGAGCTACAGGCTATAGTTGTCCGATGTGGACCTAACTTGGTATGGATATTTATAATGATAATGTGTAAGTTGGCTTGCATTGCGAAGCGAACACGATACGTCTTCACACAAAGACCGTTTTTCATGAAAGATTCCTGATTTACGGTAGATAAATTTACATATATTTAAATATCCGTCCGAGACGCCATTCTGACTGCTATGGATATCACAGATCTAAGGAGTTGACTGTAAAAAGAAGCTTTATAAGAGTTTTTAATGAAACCAAAAAACAGCTCCTCAATTTTCAAAGTGAACAAAAATTATTTTTTTAATACTAGTCCAACTTATTTTAAATTCCAGTAAAGTTTACGGAAATCAAACATCCCAAAGGCACAAAAATTTGTATCTTAAATTAAGTTTTACCTCGTTAAAATATTTGACCTTTTATATTCAGCTCATATTTAATTCCTCCTAAATCCTACTACAAACCTAAATTGTAAAGGCCTTTATAAAATCAATTCATTATAAACGATTCTGCTAAAATGACTGAAATGTTTGTTTTATTTTATTTTTTTAGGAACTGAAAGACATTTCTACTCTTGTGCGTAAACATTGGCGTTGTGGATATGTGGAGTGTTCCGCACAGTAAGTTTCCAGCATTCCATTCTATTACTAGATTTTTTGGCATAAAAGAGTATTGATATTTTCAGATACAACTACAAAATCGGCGACGTTTTTCGTGAGCTAATGGGTTGCAGCAGCGGGGGCGTGACGGGGACCACGGCCGGGGGTCTCGTTGGTACTGAGTACTCACAATCAACTAGGAATAAAGGACGCTGTACAATACTCTAGCAAATGCTGCATAAGTTTTTTTAAGCAAACACTTTTTGATCTCCAGCGCATTAAAGTGCCAGCAAACATTTTCAGTTGTTATGTTGCATTTGGGACAACGGGGCGTATGCGTTCTCGCCTTACAGAATAACAACGGTATCATTTGAGTCCCCTGCGAACGCTTGCTGATGCATATTTTACCATAAACTTGTATTTATAAATTATACAAACATATTTTATATATTTAGTAGTCGACGCACTTTGAAGGTTGGCATCAAGTGCTTTCATTATTTACCTCTATTTCCCCCTCTCTCTCTCTTCTACATTTCCCTTGTTGGTCATCTTTGTTGCTGCTTTTGTTGGCCATTCTTAGCTAGCCGCTTTCTTCTCGTCCAAATTTGGCTGAAACTTTTCACTTTTCGCTTTTGAATTCAATTCTCTTCCATGAATATGCAACACCAGCAACTTGAATAGTTAAACAAGAAAATCAATTTAATCTAATACAAATTTTAGTTTACTTAAATTTATTTTTAGTTTTCTTTTTCTTTGTGTTTTTTGTACGTAATAGGCAATTAATCCCACCATAATTTACAATACATTTAATGAATAATAAACAAATAAACTTGTTATTAACAGAAAGTATTATTAACACAAATCCATTAGTATAAATGGTGTACTTTTACGGTAGCTATATTTAAGAAATTATTGTAGTTATATACATATACATATACATATATATATAAAAGATTCATTAACGTTGTGATCATTTCAAGAATTAGTTGTTAAGCAGTTGAGATCAAGTATTAAACACCCGAATAATGGTTAAGGATAACAAAGTATGAGTATATGATACTTGTTTTTTATGCTTACCCACAGGATATGGGTTTGACAAATAAATAAAAATAAAAATATCAAATGCAATGAAGTGGAAATTGTTTAAATGCAGCAATAAACCACATATATTAAAACTGCCTTTCAATAATAAATGTTTATTTATTAACCACAATAGACACATTGAAGTTTAGGAGAAATAACAACAATTGTTGCCTTTAAACAGTTTCGATTCCATTTATTTACTTTGAGATTTCACTCAAATATTCGCATCTTGAATATTTATTTATAACATAAATAAAGCCTTAAATCAATGCAACCCCAGAAAGTTATTCAGAATAATAATAAACCGATTAAAGCTACAGTTAAGATGAAAAAATGTTGAACTAAGCGCACAACAAAATATTGTGTTATTATTTTTAGTGTTTATCCAGTATTAATATTTGTAGTGTTAAATAGATATGTATGTAGATTAGATCTGTAGATAATGTGACATACTACATGTTTCCAAACTAAAATTGCTGACATACACACTCTGAATATACACTATTTTCACGGAAAAACAAATCTACGTAACTCTGAACCGAACTCTTTCTTTACCTCAACAACACTCGAAAGATAAGCAATCAAGTCTGACTTTGTACATAAAGATTTCAAGAACTTAAGTAAACTACAAGCTATCAAAAAAAAATATATATACATATATTCACGTATGTGTACTCCAACAGCAATATGTGTATAATTGTGAAAACAGAAATCATTATAAAATTAGATAAAACAACAAACTGCTAAAGTCTTGACTAAAATTGGAAACAAAATCTTTTGGGAATTTATTAAAGGGTAAACAAAATGCATAGGCAATAATAATACAATTAAACAATTAAATCGACATGATTAATACACTATACAAATTATTGTTGAAACATATATATATATATAAATAAATTATATATCAAACTGTAGCATTGGGGCTTTGATAAAGAAATCTACCAACTGAATGTTAACCAAAACATAATACTTAATACTAAATAATAACAATAAAATTAATAATCATCTTTAAACTTAAATATAAATTTTAGAAATGTGCAGCCAAATGCGTTGACTTGTTGAAGTGTGTTCATTAGATTCAAGATTTAAAAATATGAAAATCAATTTTTAAGAAATTAATTCGCCAACTTATTTCCATTGCGCTTCATCGTAAATTCAAATTCAAATTCAAGTTGAACAAGTATAAACAATATATAAATTTGCATACACACATACTGTATTACTGTATTGTAAATATGTATTAGACTACGTGTATATGTATGTGTTTGGTTTTGGTCTTCTTTTATGATTTGGACATTTACGGATTCGTCAAAATGGCTGTTAATTTTTGGACAAAATAATTAAATAACGCTAAATGCTAAAAACCATACACAATAAATAACTTAAAACAAAATATTAAAATGTTTGCTGTTGAATTATATTTAAGCAACGCGTTGCCTGCAACAGTAAAACTTAAAAGCAAAAAAAAAAATAATAAATAAATAAATATTTGTAGTTATGTATTTGCAATAAAATGGACATAAGATTTATGAATAAAATGCAATACGCTTGAATTGCTTATTGTTTGTTAAACGCTTTGCAAATAAGATTCATAATAATGAACTCACAGAAACTAAATTTAAGAACGTATATTAATATACCAGATATTTGTAGGCTAATGATGATCTCTTTTTTAATAGGAAACGCCAAACAGCGTCAATGCAATAGAGATAACAAATATTAAGTATACGTACTTAATATTAACATATTATTAACAAGAGCTAACCATACACAACAAAATGACATGAAAGATTCACCGCAACTAACTATTAAGCAATGCAATACAAAGCCTCAAACCACATTTATGCCATTATACTACTACTAGTACTTATGCTAAACGTATGTACTTATATTGTGCCATGTGTATTGTTTGTTGTGTGTTGTGCACAACAACAACACACACCAAGTATGTAGCGACTAAACCGTTAGCAATGTAGAGAATGTTTTTGGAAAATCCGCGAACAGCAGTAATAAATGAAAATAATAGAATAAAGTGATACAACATTTAAAATTCATATTCAACTTGTTTTCAATTTTTCTTGGGAATATTTGTGTACTTGTGTCCGTCGAGCAACGTGTTTATATTGAAGGGTACATGAACTCCTTTAAGTTACCTCTGCTAACAAACATCGGATTATTGACCGCTTGGAATGCTCTGTTTTTCAGTAGGATTGGGTCAGAACACAAACAATTGCACCACACACTTAATATGTGATCTTGATTAAATTATCTCAAATGTTTAGTTAGTTATGGAATTTTAAAAAACAACTTTATAAATTGACGCATAAACGGACTTTCGTTTAGGACTTCAGCTCGTATAGTCCCTGACGTCATGGCGGTTGAAGAATATACAGTATTCAGCAAAAGTGAGTAAATGTGGCTATTTTTAGACCCAGTACTCTAAAAAAGAGTAGAGGGGTCTATTACGTTTGTTAGAAGCGAAATGTGAACGGGCAGAAGTAAGCGTTTCCGTCCCCATAAAGTATATATATTCTTGATCAGCACCAGTCGATATAGCTATGTCCGTCTGTCTGTCTGTCCGCTGTCAGGATGAACACCTGGATCTTCTAAACTATAAGAGCTAGAATGAGAGTCCGTCTATATGTCAGGCAGAACAAGTTTATTTCAAATTTTCGCCACGCCCCCTACCGCCCCCGCAAATTGTGAAAAAAAGACATAACTTGGAAACGACTACAGCTATCAGAACCAAATTCACACAGTATGTGAGTGGTGCTATAACTATCCTCACCAAATTTGATACAGATCGGACTACTATAGCCTATGGCTCCCATAGGACAAATCGGAAAAAATAAACAATTTTTATGAAAAAAACTAGTTTTAGTTGAGCTACCGCAACCAAACTTATACATTATGTCTATAGTACCATATAACTATACTCACCAAATTTAATCCGGATCGGACGAATATAGCCTATACCTCTCATAGGACACATCGGTTAAATATTGCTCATATCACATTCGAAAGAGTACGAGGTCTTTTACGGTCGGCTCGCTCGTTTATAGCCTTTCTTACTTGTTAGTATTGAAATTTTTTATATTCTCTACTTTGATGTATGTAAATAGATGCAATATTAATATGCACTGTATTTGTGGCTTCTGTGCAACGTCCTATGCGCTACAAGCAAACATGTACTCACTTTTGCTCCCCACTGTACATTTATAATCCTTTTCAATAATTATAATTATAATTTGAACTGTGTGTATTTCACTGGTCTTATTAAAAGCTAACTTTAAATAATTAATTTTAATTATTTGAAGTTCGTTCTAGCCTACGAAGTTATTTTTCTGCAATATAATTGACCAATAACAGGTTCGTTTACACGGGAACAGCTCTAAATTATCTAACTGAACCAATCTAGTTGCAGTTGGATTCATCCGGAAATTAAAAACAGTTTAAAGAAGCTATTGTCCTCAGAAATATACATCCTTTAGGCACTCTAGCGGTGTTATTTACAAGGGTTTCTTTCTACTCCTCAGCCAGTGTAAGATATTAAAAATTCTGCGCTCATTTCTCGATCAGCTTATGATGATTCCTTTTTCAGTCCAATATCTTTCGAAGATTGCAATTCACTGTTATTTCTAATAAAAGATTTCCAACAGTACATTTTTTTCATATTTTCCGATGAATTGTTTCTTTATTTTTGACTTAAACTAAAAACAAAAATATGTAATGTGAAAGAGCTTCTAAGGTAATTACAAAACAAGGTAAGCACAATTTTTGTGGCATATCAATCATTTCGTAAATATATTAAACTAACGATTTCTTGAAGAGTACATCAATGTATGTTTGTACATGTTATGTACTATGTACATGTCATAACTTACGGCGTGTAATCATTAAGTATATCAATTCTACAATTAAGTCTTTTCAACACAACAGTTCTTTGTCGTGTTGTTAACAGCAGGCATCGCTTAAGATAACAAATTAACTCTAAAATAAAATATATATATTACTAAGACATTAGTGTGTATTAATGGATAAAATGATGGGCTTAACATTAGCTGGACGTGCTAAGAGCATGCCAGGATCAGAGCAGATGAGGCATAGCCAGAGTGGCATGAGTAATTGTTGCAGTTAATTGAAACAATCCGTATACTAAACTTCTGTTTAACTCCCGATATCGTTGTCTCTTATCACTGAGGCTGCTCGCTGCTACTGCTAAATGTGCGACTTCGACTCAAGCGCCGCGTCGCTGCAGCCATCGCCGCCAGTTCGCTGTGTCCATCCGCCAAATGATCGGGTAGTTCCAGAATTTCATGGAGTTGCTGCTTCAATTGCTTCGTTTGCGGCCTTTCCGCTGGCTGCGTGGAGAGCATGCGTTGCAGCAACTCATATTGTTCGGGATACTGTTTGCCAAATTCTGGCGGATACTGGCCATCTCTTAAAGCACGGAGAGTCTTAATACGTTCCATTTCGGTTGAGAAGTACACAAGCAGCTCAAAGAAGATTAGACCCAACGAATAGATATCCACCTTGTAGTCATAGTGCTGACCACGTACCTGTTCCGGCGACATATACAGGTGCGTGCCCACCTGTTGCGTATGCCGGACATTGGATGGCAATTCGGAATGATCCCCACATTCGTTAGAAACATTTGGTATGTCCACAGTGTCAGTAACTAGTCCAAAGTCACCAATCTTGATCTGGCCATCTTGTGAAAAGAATATATTGCTCGGCTTCAGGTCGCGATGTATGAGACCCTTCAAATGCACATAGTCCACGGCATCCACAATCTGATGAAAGATGTGAGCTATATGCGAAGACCGTGCCTCGGTTCGATTGTCACGCAACCAATCTCGAAGACTCTCCTTTCGGCACAGCTGCATCTGTATATAGAGGTAGACCTTGTTGGGCTTAACAGTTAATCCACTCGGGATTGCGGCACTCGGCATTGCCAATTGGCTGCCATTAAGGGCATGTGGTTGCAGTGCCAATGTCATCGGTTTCCTTCTTGGCGCCACTTCCACATCCTCCTCTGTGTCGCTGGTATTGCTTTTGGACCGTATTGATTCGATTTGAAAGGAATTGGACAATTGGTGTTGGGTGTAGTTGATATTCTTCAAATCAAACGATGCCGAATGTATATCAATAGAGACGGATCCACGTTGCGCTTGGCTCTGTGCATCACTCTGCGTTGGCTTTTGCTCCTGATCCTCCTTGTCTGTCTCATCGGCACGCAAGGCAGCCGACATGGATTCACTGCGGAACTCTATTAGCGAATCGTCCTCTTCATCGTCGTAGTCCTCCTGGATGTGATTTAAGCCTCTCTCATGCCCATGGCTGAAGGCTGTGCTGTTAGCCGTATCAGACACCCAAGACATAAGCTGATTGCGTTTATTCTGCGTGTGATCCAACAACGAAGGAAACGTGCTGCCATCGGGTGTCTCGATTTGTATTGAAGTTGACATCTCATGCGCTAGTAGCTTGCGATCCTCCTCCTCCTGCCAGCCCACTGGAGGTGTTTCCACCCACGACTACAAGAATGAACAAAATAACGTTTAAAATATTGTATTAAGTGATTCTGCTAATTTATGTTGAATTCTTACGTGGAAATAGCGCACAATATTATGATGCTCACAGCTGGCCAATGTCCGAGCCTCGCGCAGCACACGTTGTCTAGATGACTCCTTATTCGGCAACGTAATCCGTTTGATGGCATATCGATTCTCATCGAGCTTGTTCTTGGCCTCAAACACAACGCCAAAGCCACCACGGCCAAGACATTGCATTAGCTCAAAATCAGTTTGGAAGCGCGAAGTGAAGTGTTCTCCTGAGTGTGTCGTTGACTCCGAAATGGAGCGTTGTGTGCCAACTATGGCACTCGCGAATTCAAGACGATTTAGGCGTTGATGTGTCCGAGACAATGGTACTACTGGTCCTAAGAGCGCCTGTGTAGATGCCTCCGTTGCCTCAATGGCAGTCTGCACGGGCACATGTCGCTCAATAACCAGATATTCACGTTCCACACGCTGATTACGATGACCCATGAACATGTTGAGCAACACTGCTGAGGTAAAGGCAATCACCACAATCTCTTTCCACCAAAACCACAGCGAAAGTATGACCACCTTGACGGGAGCATCGATATCATCCAAACTAAAGCTGAGCTCATCGTCGTTGCTGTGATTTCCACCAGTCGCACCGGCTGTTTCATTTCTTTCTGTAGCTCTTTCGATAGCTGGCAATTCGCTTGTTGTGTCATTAGCACCACATTCCAGGGCTCCACCACCGTTTGATTTATCCCAATTCTCGTCCAGATAAAAATAGAAACCATTGCCGTTTACAAACTCCGAGGCATTGAGCACAGATTGTGCAGCTACAGCAAAATTTTGATCGTCGTATGGCACAAGTTCACTGTTGCTGTGCTCATGATCGTCACCAATCACTACAGGATCTTGGTTGCCCTGGAATATGACTAACGAATTGCTGCTGGCTGCAATTGGACGCCATGGTATTTTGGGCATAAGACTCGTATCACCGTTGAGCTGTAGAAACAGCTGTGTCTGATCCATGATCTCTTGACGCAATCGTATCGACTCCTGAATATATAACTGTTTATCATACATTCCTAGGTAGATAGACGGAGAGCTACCAGGCTGTCTATGTTCCTGTCGTTGCTGATGCTCGTTCTCCTGCCACAGCCACTGCGCGGAGCTGAATAAATCAATGGCCTGAAGCTCGTCGTCTGCGTTTGTATGCCAAGCACTCACAATGGGATGATTAAACTACAGCAATAAATAAAGTCCATTAACACTGATATCGTGCATCTCTGTATCTAATTAATTATTACCTTGTATTTCCAGAGAAGCAACTGTGGATCACTTTTACTAAACGCACAAATGATGCCCTCGGGCACGACAACTCTGATGTCTACATCCAGCACAGCTAGCTCAAGATCACTCCGTGGCTGTTTAGGACAATCAGCGGCACGCATTATATCCAGCTCATGCTGTCCAACACTGAAGTTCCAACGCTCCAAGCCCGTGCGGGATTCCACGGCACGAACTGTTTGCGTCTGTCGTCGCACTACGATAACATCGTCAAGGAGTGCATCATGTGGCAGAATGTAACCATCCTCATCTCTTAGCTTTTCATCGTCCTGATCCCGTTCGTGCTCTTGCTGCTGACTATCATCCTCGTCGGGGTCTATTTCCTCTATGGTATCGTTAATGGCGTGACTTTCACTTGTGGCATTAATGCAACCATTTATGGAACACTCGTAGAGTAGTTGTCCAGTTCGCACAGAGACACCATAATTACGTGTCTCCTTGCCACCCGAAATGACAAGATCATCACTGAATTTGGCACTAGAACTAAGCAAATGCTCAGCTGTGATGGGAATCGGATCAATTGAATCCCCATCAAATTTGTATATTCCGCCACTAAGCGATGGAATCATTCGCACGAATTGCCCATTATTAGTTAGCTCCAGACGATGAATGCTCGATGAGATGAGTGGTCCAGGTCCTGTTTCAATGCTCCAACGCATCTTGCCTGATTTGGCAATGTCCAATGCACTGAGACGGCCATCGAGGGTCGTTATGTATAGCAATCTGTAGCAAAAGATCACAAAAATCGGGTTAATGGCAAACTTCTCGAAACCTTGTTGGGCATGTAGAGACCATGACCATGATCAATAATAAGCTTATCAGCATTGTTCTTTGGTTACTTATAAACTTGACGTCGGAATACGTCAAAGTCGAGTCATCGACACAAACAAATACTATTCTTAGTAGGCACTAAATAAACTTTTCTTTACGCAATTTTCAAGCAAGTTTTGTAAGCATTTATTACTTAAGAATATATTTTTAGTATTTCTTTCCAGCGTACATATTTTTTTCCGTTCTCATAAACATGTGATAAATGTGTAATATATTATAATGTATTAGATAGACTCTCACTATATTATACTCCTTTTTTCTCTAAATTTATACATTTCAATTGATTTGTATTTAACTTTTCGAGAACAAACATAGGGATGTATTTTTAATCTTAAGTCGATTATTTTGTTGGCTATGTATCGATAGGTATCGTCAAAAATCATAAAATTAAACAAGTCCTCTTGGAATGCTTTGGAAATGAAAATGGCGCGAAAAACTTCACTAACTCCCCTACCAACAATTGACTATGTTGATCAATAACTTAGAGTCAGAATCAAAAATGTTACCACCATCGGTAAAAAAAAGTCATTATTTAAATTATTTTACATTAAGATAATGCAAATCAATTTAAAGCATAAAATTTATGCATAAAAGTTAATGAAGATTTCAACGGTTATACAATTTAACACACAAGGTAAATTGCCAAGAGCGCACAAATGACTAAGAGAAGACAACAAACGTCATGTAAAATGAGAGTCATTTGCAAATCAGGGTCACGCCACCAGAGACAATTGGACGCACCAATGATAAAAGCACACATCAGTGCAGCAAATGGGCGAAAGCAGAGCCAGCTGTAAAGCATTCACAGCTGATTTGTTTGTCTTATATAAGC
Source organism: Drosophila dunni (assembly GCA_018152125.1). NCBI lineage: Eukaryota > Metazoa > Arthropoda > Insecta > Diptera > Drosophilidae > Drosophila > Drosophila dunni. The sequence goes on along the minus strand of JAECXC010000352.1, from coordinate 3,282,670 downwards.
AGAAATACGCGCGCAAGCTCAGACGGTTGATCAACAAGTGTTTTGCTCAGCTTTCAGAAAACAAACAATTACACATATACACACACATACATGCAGACCGGCGAAGATGGCGCCGAAGCAGGCCAGCCAAAAAGGGCAAAGCAAAAATGACAAGAATGGTGAAATTCAAAATTGGTTTGAATATGCACAAAAAATGTTTGTTGTATGTATACACAAATCAAAATATTTAGTGAAATAATAACAACAATTTCACGCATTTGGTTGAAATGCGAGACAAGCACGTTATTGTTATTGCTGTTGCCCACAGTTAGCACAGTTAACAGTAAAAGTTTTTCGAATGACTCACCGTCGCTTTGATAAGCGCCAACAAGTGTCTAATTTATACTTGGCACCTTTGGGCATAATTCGCAATTAGCGTTTTCAACAGACGCGTCTAAATCTTGCTTTAATCACTTTTGCATAAAAAATTATTAATTTATATAATCCACTAGACGCTTTAATTAATGCGTATTCACATTTCAATTGGCTCACAGTTATTGCAACACTTGAAAAACTTTCCAATACACTATGCAAATCTGGGTGCATTAAGATGTTTCTTTTAATAACTTCTCTTTCCACTTGCAATTTATTAAAACGAACTTTCCAGAACACTTTCCTCACGTGCACTGCATGCTTTGTACTTCCATACACAAACATTTGTATACACATATGCACAAAACTTTTATTGGTATAAGTGCATGTGGTTTTTCACTTACCGTCTTCCAATGCGTCGCTCCTGCTGCTCCACGCAGTAGGGTATGGCGGGTGGAGATGGGGCTGCTTGGTTCTGGCTTGACTCTGTTGAAGAGTCGGGATGTGTTGATGGTGAAGCTGCTGTTGGAGCTACAACGGCTGCTACAATGGATGTGAGCATGGCGTACAGAATGAGGTTGCGGCGACGTATTTTGATGCCTTTCAAATCATTTTTTATGCCCATTATACGTGCGTAACGTATACTATATACGGGGGGCTCCAAAAGAACGTCAAGTTAGCTATTAATTGGTTTTTGTGACGACGTCGGCGGCAGCCGCGACGACGGCGCTGTAAAGTTTGCTTTGGTAACAGCAGCAGCAGGTGCGCCCATCAAAGGTAAGGCACATTGCCGCATTACTTGGACACGAATACGACGAAAATAACAATTTAAAATTGGAAAGGAAAACTTCTTAGGGACTAATCACAACACAATGCGTGGTCCAATTTCGCAACAGCGGTGTAAAGCCCAGGGCTAACAAAACAAGTGTGACCAACGCACACTTAAATATATCGCGAGTCAGTCACATGAGGTGTGGCAACACCGGCAGTATTTCAGACTTGGCGCTAAAATAGATTCATTTGAATGTATGATGAAACAATTTGAATTGATTGCAACAGTCTATTTTAAGTACAAATGTTTGCGTTTATAAAGTTATTTTCACTTGTTTTTTATTTAATTCATACGATGCACCCAGTTTTAGACCTTCTTAAGTTTGTTTTCCAATCTAACATTTTGTATAGTTAACGCTAGCAAAATATATATATAAATATATATAAATTGCAAAATATATTTAGCATCTAGCCAAGGTATGAAATAGAAAAAAAAAGTAATATATCTGTAGGAATTAGTAAGTCTACTTTTTGGATTAAAGAAACATTAAATTATGTTTACATATTTTAAGGTATGATAAATTTAAATTATAATTAATTGCAGGCTAAAAACTTGAACTATTGTTGTTTTGCTTTTGTTTTTGTTTCGTTTTTCGTATGGAGAATTACAAATACAAATTGCATGTAATAAAAATAAATATATAATTAATCAAGAAATTATTTAAACAATAAACAATGCTTTGCACAAAACGCCGCGCGAACGACAACTCAGATATCGTTAAATCAAATTAGTTAAAAAACAAATCAAAATTCCTAAACAAACAAAATCGCATGCGATGCTCAAAAATTGAAAGAACGAAATTAAAGTAAATGTAAAAAATGTTCTTGTTTCTGCTGATTTTGTTGTTGTTGTTGTGGTGTTTTACATGAATTTGTTTGGGCTTGGTTTGTTACTCAAATTTCGATCTAACTTGCTAGTAATCCTCGATTGCTATGATTTGCGGTGGTTTAGCGCTGCCGACTGTTGTTGCCGTCCCCGCTGCTCCCGTTGAACCCGCTCCTCCTGCTCCTGAGATGTCGCTAGTTGTTGTTCCAGCACCAGCAATAGATGCAGCTGCTGTTGTTGCTGCCGCTGCTCCTCCCACTGATGTTGTCGCTTGTGTGTCCGGCGTCTGTGCGGCTAATTGTCACTTTGAGCTGCCACCGATTGTGGCAGCGCCCGCAGATTCGTTAACCCGCTGATAGCGTGGCTTATTGCGTGTGAAGGGCAAGTACTTGTACTTGATCATATGCTTGATTTGGCGCTTCATTGTTATGCAGAATAGTGTGATAAAGTACATGACCAGAATGGGCCAAAATACGGGCACATTGAAGAAGTCAAAGAACGTGCAGAAGACACCAATTGCCGTGCTCTTTGTCACCGATAGCCAGAATTTAAACTCGGGCAGGCGGCGTATAAATGGCCGGAACTCCTCGTTGCTATGCGTTGGCAAGTTGGGGCCATCGTCCTCCTCATCCGCCGCATACGGATCAAATTCTGGATCAATTTTGGGCGTGAGAAATGCAATAAACAGATTCAAATGATAGATGCCCAGGGCGTAGCAGACGATGTACCAGCCCTGGTAAATGAATATGCGCAAAACGAACAGGAACAACAGGAATCCGGCAAACACCCAGCGCATACGTGTGTGCGGCGTGGAGCGATCGAGTGTCGATTGGTAGGTCTACAAATTGAAAATCAACTCTCAATTTAATAACCGGCATAAAAAAATATCTAAATTACTTTATACTCACTTGTGATAAACGCAGAAAGAACTTTTTAACACCCCCGCTGCCGCCGCTAGACGACGCCGAGGCGCTGCCACTGTCTTCGTTCATCATTGTTGTTGCTGTTCTTGTTGTTTCAGCGTGCTTTAGTGGCCGCTTCTCCCTCTCCTCTAAAACCGACTACCCCGCGCTCTTTCAGCTGTCTCTTTTGCTTTGTCGACGTTGTTCTTGAGTTTGTTGTCCGAATATGTCGATGCTTGAGAGGCAACCACGTCGACTATTGATTAAATGTAAATAACAGAAGCAAACACAAAATGGGCAAGCAAACGTTTACGGTGAAATTATTTCATTGCCTTCAGCAGGTCAGACGTTCTCCGCCTGATTCGACCTTCTTCCTCTTGCTCATAGAAAATGTCCGTTTCGTGTTGACTGTGATGACAACGTGTATAATTTAAATATCAAAGCCTGCTCGTATCAATTTATGCTACCAAGCAAGTTTCTTGTTTGTATTTATAAACTGACAAATAATTTAGATTATTAATTATGTCGGCATCGGTAATTTATTGTTCTTTTTCCACGCACAGTTCACCACGTCATTATGTCAAATGAAATGAACCCTTGCTCTCCCTCTCTCACTAACGAAGCATCTGTCAACGTTGAGTGTTGCAAAAAGGCACACAAAACAGTGTTGTAAAAGCAAATCAAACGGCAGTGATGCACAACGATAAGCTAAACCGTATACAAATGATGCCAGACTGCACGATTTTAAATGTAAGGGCGGAACAAGCCCAAATAATAATTCATTTTATATTTATTTCAAATTGAATCTTATACAACAATAGATTATCATTAACTTAGTGTGCTTTAGTTTCTACAGCTATCTCCTGCTGTTGTTGGGGCACTCCTACCGACTCTTTGGCTTCCTTTTTGCACGAATTGATGATTGTAAAGAATTGATCAGCAATTTCCAGCTTCTTAAATCGGCATGCAAGTCGTTCAAAGTCCCCATCGGTGGACTCGGCATAGTTCACGCTGGCCCAGATAAAACTCTTCTTTTGCTCGTTCATGTAGTCCATCGTAAAGCTCGCTCCAATGCCCATATTGAGCACCAATTTGTGAATTTGCTCACGACGCATTACCAAGCGACATGTATTCAATGTTTTATGTTTCAGAATCTTTAATTCGCCGACGCCTATATTGAAAGAGGAAGAATTGTTTAAAATAGTAAATAAAAAATTAATTTGATTAGCATTGTATTATAAACTACTTAAATGTTATGTTTATAAAAGGAAAACAAACGTGATCTGCGTGCAGCAAAGATCAGCTATAATTCCATATAATTCCATCAGCTACACTTGGAAATATGCAAATCAACAAAGCTTACCTCGCTCCTTCCATTCCTTGGTTTCGCTGACATAACGATAAAGTGTAGCGCGTTCACCGAATAATTTCGTTTCGTCCTCTTCGCCAGTGCTAACGACTACTTCATTGGGTAGCTCAATGATAGGATCATAGTGCGGATCATAATGATCATCGGTGACGGCATCCTTATCTTCTCCAGTTCCCGATGTGGATAATGTTGAACTGTTCGGGCTTAAGAAGTTTTTGAAGTCGTCTTGATGAGTCAAACCAAAGAAACCCCCTGTTTGGGATTTTTGGAAACCGATGGGATTACCACCACCTTTGGCTGCTAAGCTAGCAAAGTCATCGGTAGCTTTTGCTGCTAAATCCGAGAAATTGGTAACGGGTTTACTCTCAGGCGGTACAAGGAACTGACTGGACACCGTCGAAGATACAATGTTTTCTTTGTTGTCCTGAACAGGAGCCGTTGTAGTCTTTGCAGTAAGATTGGAACCGAACGTAAATGTGGTATTGCTTGCCAAAGTGGATGAACCGAATATCGATTTGCCTCCACCGTCTTCTGCTTTGTCGCCTGTAATCGTCATTGGCTTAAAAGAGCTACCAAATATCGAGACCTTCTGGTTTTCTACTTTGTCGGTGCCAGTAAGAGCGTTTCCAAAAATGGATTCTTTTGGTTTAGCGCTGCTGTTGCCACCAAAGATAGATTGGCCAAACACTGGTTTTTCTGCAAGAAAGGAACTTTAGTTAATAAGCAAAGAAATATAAATAGACTAGAAGTTCAACACTTACCAGAGTTACCAAAAAGGAAGCCACTTTTAGGGGGAACAACTGAATCCTCCTTTTTGAATGAAGAGACTGTTGTGGCTGTAGAATTGGCTGAGACTGCACTGCTAAAACCGCCAAAACTACCAAAGTTGGGACCAGTGCTGGTGCTCTCCAAGGTGCTGGCTTTAAGCAGAGTTTTATTTGAGGAAGGTGTCCCGGTTGATTTATTGGTATTATCTTCTTGCTTGGGTGACGGCATTTTCAGTTCGGGCAACGCCAAGGCCAAAGGCGTAAACTCCGGTTCAACCTTGGGCGATTCGCCGTAGTCAAAGTTATCCGGTTCACACCCACGGCAGCCGCTGCATTGTTTGTGTTCAGTGGGCACATCTGTTGCCTTGGATGGCGTGGATACAATTGACTTGGACATTGAATTCTCCTCTTCGGTTATGGGTTCAGCGGTGCCAACAATAGCGCTGTTCACAGCATTATGGAAGGCCTGAGCAATCTCTGCGTTCTTAAATCGAAGCGCTAAGCGTTCCAAGATAGATTCACCTTCACTAAAATCGTACACAACAAATAGCCAGGACTTTTCATCTTTCGGTTTGTAGACGACATTCGAGTTAAGAACATGGTTCAGACAAATCTTCAGTACTTGCTCGCGACGCATGACAACGCGCAGATGTTTAGTTTCCTTATGACGCAGAATTTTAACATTTCCCAAGCCACGCTCCTTCCACTCTCCTTCATCAGCCAGACGATACAGTTTCGCACGCTGCACATAGAGTAAATCTTCATCCTCCTCTCCGGTCTTTACATCAATCTGTACAAACACAAGAAATATAAGACAACCTTTCGTGTAACTGAGTGATTGGTTACTTACCTTGTCTGGTAATGGAATAACAGGTGCAAAGTATGCATTATTCTCTTCCTCCTCGACGTGGCCTTCATCATCATTGTTTACTTCGACATCTGGACTTTTTGGCTGCTGCTGTTGTTGCTGTTGTGGTTTTGGCATCGAGAAACTGAAGGTATTCGAAAATAGACTTGGTACAGCTGTTGTTGCCGCTGTTGTTGCTGGTGCTGTTGCCGATGTTGTAGTTGATGGAATCGTAGTCGTTGCTGTAGTAGTTGCTGCTGCTGGTTTGAATGTGAAACTACTAATACCACTAAAAGGAGATTCAAATGCATTGCTTGCAGTTGTATTCGTTTGATCCTGGACCGCAAATACAAATGAATTGTTGCCGGTGGCAGCTTTTGGCGGGGCTGCTGCAGAAGTTCCGAAACCAAATGAAAATTTCTGATTGCTAACTGGTTCTATGTTGGATTTAAGTGCGTTATTCTTCTTTGGGACGCTGTCATCCTTGGGTGCCTCACAAGAGACGCAATACAGCTTGTCCCCGGAATTGGATGTGTAGCAGTCATTGCAGTTCCAGCTGCCTGGTTTTGGTTTGAATGCATCCCCAAATCCGCTGGATGTGGTAACTGCAGGAGTATTTGACGCTGCAGTCGTAGTAGTCCCAAATAAGTTGTTAAGTGGTGCTGATGTGGTCTTGGCAATTGATGGCGCCTCTACCTTATTTTCTGTTGTGCTTATCGCACCAAAACGGAAACCATGTGCGGCTGGTGGAAAACCAAAGTTGAATTTCTCAGCAGTGCTGCTTAGATTTAAAGCACCGCTTTGCTCCAAGGCCGGTGGCTTGGGTGGAACAGTGTCATCTTTGGGTGCCTCACAGGCCAAACAATACAGATTTGATGCATTGTTGTTGGTATAACATCCTGTGCAGCTCCAGCTGCCAGCCTTGGGCTTGAATGCATCCCCAAAGCCAACAGTTGGCTTGACAATCAGATCTGCTGGGTCAATAGGTTTTTCTTTGAGCATGTCCGCTTGTACCTTTAACACCGCATCATAGAATTCTTTGCAGGTATCGGCTTGCTTGAAGCGCATACACAACATTTCTAATGAAAGTGACCCCTCAGACCAGTCCTGACCAGCCCAAGTGATTGATTTATCCGAGTTCTTGGCATAGGTGAATTTTGTGTCCGGCAGCAGATGCTGATTACAGCACACCTTATAGGTTTGATCCCTTCGCATCACCATACGCACTTTAGTATGATCATTTTTCTGTTGCATTAGTCTCATGAATCCCTCGCCGCGCTCCTTCCACTCACGAAGGGATTTATCAAAGCGCAACAACTTACCCCGACCCTCATATAGCATAATCTCATTTTCCTCGCCAGTGACCACTGGAACCAGCTCGGGCAATGGAATAACTGACTTAAATTCAGCAGTTGGAACAAACTCTTCCACATCATCCGCTTGGTCAGCTCGCTTTGCCAGATCGCTTATAACATTCGTAAAGCTTTTTGAGGGTTCACCAAAGGGGAAGTTAACAAAATTCGAGCTTGAGACGCTAATGCCGCTGGACGTATTGTTGGTAGTTTTACTGGTTAAATCGCCAAACAAGGATTTGGACACAACAGACTCAATGGTGGAATCAACGCTGTTTGGTTTTGAAGACGGTTCAGCTTGCTTCGAAAGTAAATTTGGCGCTGGCGTGCTCGTTACAAAACTATTGATGTTGCTGGTCTTTACATTACCGAATGTCGCCGGGGCTGGATCGGTCTTGACACTCAAGAATGCCGACTTGAACTCCTTTGCTGTTTCCGGTAGTTTAAAGCGAACGAGAAACTTTTCCAATTGCAATTTCTCGTCGGCAAAATCGTTGGCGACCCACAAAAAGGATTTACCTTCCTTATCCTGTTCGGGTGTGGTAAGAACCATGCCAGCTGTTATCTTGTGATTGGCACAAATCTTATGGGTCTGCTCGCGACGCATCAAAATGCGTGTGGATCCAGTTGATTGATTCTTCAATATTTTAATGTCCCCAATGCCGCGTTCCTTCCATTCTTTGTCGACCAGTCGGAACAGTTTGGCGCGATGGCTGAATTTAATCTCCTCATCCTCCTCGCCTGTGCGCACCTCCACTTCATCGGGTAGTGGTATGATGCCCTGGAAATCGGGTCGTGGATCATAGTCTAGTTCAGCGGATGCATCCTGGCCAGTGCTCTGATTACCCTCACTGTGGACACTCTCGTTGTTAGGTTTCGCCTCTGCAGCCAGTTCCTTTTGTTTCTCAGCTGCGGCCTGTGCCACCTGCGTCTTGAAGGAGAACGTTCCCAATCCCTTGAAGAAATCTCCGCTGTCCTTGTTATTGTTGCCTAGAACGAAATTGAAATCACTGCTTGCCATGGCTGATGGTGGCTCTGTGGGCTGCACGAGACTTGGCTTAATGTGCTGAGGCGGAATTGTGACACTGAGTGTGGGCTGAGAACCAGGAAACGCTGGCTTGGGCAGCGGATCAGAGCTGGTAATGACCACATTCGCAGGTGGCTCCTTTTCCACTGGCTGATTGTTGAGGGCGCGATTGAAAACAGCTGGCGCAGGAGCAGGAGCTGAAGCAACAGGAGCAGCAGCAACAGGAGCAGGAGCAAGAGCAGGTGCCACGGCGGGTAAAACGGGTGCTGGAACTGGAACTGTAACAGGAGCTGGAACTGTAGCAGGAACTGAACCTGATGCCACCGCTGCAGTTGGTGCTGGCACAGTTATGGGCTTCTGCTGCACCGCGGGGGCCGGCTGCTGTTGGGGCACCTGTGCAAACGGGCTATTAAAGAAGCCAACACCAGGAAATGCGGGCGGATTCTGCTGTACTGAAGCTGGCAAGCCCGGTTGAGCCTGTGATACCTGCGGCATCACAAGACTCGGAGGTGGTGCTGGCATTCCATAGTTGAGGCTATCCATGAAAGGAGCTCCTCCAGGAGCTGGATACATAGTGGGAGCTTGCATGGTAAAGTTGGCAGCCGCACGTTGTCCTGCAAATTAAAGCATATTCTATGATACGGTACGGCAATAAAAAACAATCAAATACATGATTAAACATTTCTTTTCTGTTGTTCATTACAATAATCAACAAACTCCAACACGAAATGGTTTGAAAATAATTTTACAAAAATCATAGTGCGCAGTTTTCAACACATATAAGAATGACTATAATAAAAATTAAATTTGAAAAATGCATTTTTACTGAAAGTTTAAAGGCAAATTTGTTAATCAATTAATCTGGGAAAAAAAGCAAAGAAATTGATCCAACATTAGTTGAAAGAGTTGGGAAACCCCTAGAAACCCCAACTAGATCAATTAAAAATGAAGCCTAAACTGTCACGAAAGATCTCTGATTTAAGGGGAATAATTAAAACTTACTGCCCTTGGAAATCAGAGGCTGCAAGAGAAGTTCTTATCGAATGTAGATGATGATCAAGAATATATATATATACCTATTGGGGTCGGCCACGCCTTCTTCTGGCTGTTACTTACTGCCCTTGGAAATCAGAGGCTGCAAGAGAAGTTCTTATCGAATGTAGATGATGATCAAGAATATATATATATACCTATTGGGGTCGACCATGCCTTCTTCTGGCTGTTACGCACACTTCTGACAAACATTTCAAGTGGAGAGTCTAAAAATACCTAACATTTTATTTTGAAATAAACATGTAATATTTGGAATTAATTTGCATTAAAACACAATAAAACAAAAGCAATCTAAGCATAATCACACATACATCTGTTTGTTTGTATGCACACGTTTGACATTATATGTGTCCATACATGTATGAATGTGTGTATTCGGCGCGGCCAGCGACTGCGGTCAGCGCTGCCGCCACACAGGAAAACGTTCGATGTGCTTGTATGTTTCTGTCTCGCTTACACTCGTTAGTGATATTGCGTTCAATTATCAATATTGTAACGCTTCTAGTTTTCTTGTTTATAGTCCGATTTCAATGCGACTTTTTAGAATAGTTTGATATAGTTAGCCTCCACTCGAATTATACAATTACAACACTATATGAACAAATGCCTGTAGGTGGAACGAAAGTTGAGAGTTATTTTTATGTATTGTGGGAAAAGGGGCGTGGCAATCCAAAATTTTAAACTCCAATGCATTTACGCTAGGAACCTAGGTGATCCTAGGTGCCATGGTTTCTGAGATATTCCCCGAAAACACCGATTTTTTCCGAGGTGTGTCTAGTTTTTTGCTCATTGTGGGCGAATGGGGCGTGGCATCGAACAAAAAAAGATTATTGTATTGACTGACTAAATATGTGATCGATTGACACCAAACTCGAACTTGTAGGTCTTACCATCTCTGAAATCTGTTTGTTCATACGGACGGACGGACAGACGGACATGGCTATATCGACTCGGCTTGTGATCCTGATCAAGAATATATATACTTTATGGGGTCTGCCATGCCTCGTTCACAACAAATACAACAAATGTATGAACTATGAAAAGAATTCGTATCTACAAACAAGTATAGAATTTTATAAGTCATAATTTTTATATATAATATTATTTCCAATCTTCTTGTGGTTCATTTATTAACTTTCCCATCCTTGCTGATCATTTAAAGTTATACTATATAACATTCCTTGATATTTTTCTTGATCATTGATTATATGCAATTACAATTTTTTACGCACATCTTGGTAACTTGGCAGCACTGTAGGAATTATGTTTTTCACGAAGTTTGGAACGCATTGAAGGAGGCGTCTCCGACACCATAAGGTATATATTATAGCCATGTACGTCTGTTTCTATGCGAACTAGTTTCTCAGCTATAAAGCTTTCTTTATAAAATTTGGTACAGATCTGTATATTCGACCAGATTGGACCACTATACAACTAGCCCCCATAGAAATCAGATGACCAAATTTTTGTTTTTAATATTTACACTACATTTAGTACCAAATCCCATGAGCTAACCAAATTTCATTGAGGTCGGACTACTATATCATATAGCTCCAGGTTAAAATGCTTAGTATGAACATTTTCGGTGTCTATTCACCGATTTCAACGAAATTCACGCAGAATGAATTCCGAATTAATGCAATATTCATGACATAAGGGTATTTAAGCTTGTGTGATAGAATCTCATTTTAAACACTCCAATCTTCATAAACTAAACTAAAAAATAAAGTGTATCCATTCGATATACTTACCATAAAAGTTGGGCTGAGCTGGTGGAGTCCTCATGAACTGAGCTTGATTCGCATAGTAATTGTACATTTGGTTCTGGTTAAACATCGGGCTGCCATAGTTTGCATTGGGATGCGGAGGCGCATTTAGCGGTGGTACAGTATTCAAAAAGTTAGCCTGTTGGTTATCATCCATGTTAAAGAACTCGTCCAGGCCAAGGGCGGCAGCTGCCGCAGCGGCATCTACATCACCTGTGGGCGTATCACGACTCATTCCGCTAACCTTTAATTTCTTGAGCATATCTTCTATACTGTTGAGCTTTTCATTAACAGTTTTAATATCTTTGCGCAAGTCATCTACTTTCACGTTTTCCGTCAGAATTTTAAAATCTTGACGCAATCCCTCCAAACCACCATCAAGGTTATCTTTAAGGGCGCAAAATTGTTTACACAATTGCTTGAGGTTCTGCTCGAATTCCATGGCAGCTGCGCCCTGTATTTCCACTTGGCGTCTGGAGCGATTTATAAAGGCAGGAGTTCCCGCATAGAAATCATCCTCTGCATCCTCGTAGGTGCTGGAATTGTTATGCAGATCGGGCGAAGCAAATGTTTCATCAGCCTGAGACGCCTTCAGTTCGCGCTGGATCACGAAGTGCAGCGGATGATCCGCTTGGTTGGCCAACATATGCCTTGCTTGTTGCAAGCATTCCATACGACGATCATGGAAGTTTTGACGCGCTACACGTGATGTACGGTTCGACTCGGCCATCTGGCGATAGGCCTCTGCCTGAAAATATGCGGCAGAGGGCAGTTGAAGTCCACGAATGTCCGAGAGAAGCTCCTCGTACAGGCCATTCTTGAAGCAGCGTGCACTCAAATAGTTGACAGCATCATCGGCCATCTGTTGGGTGAGTAGCCAAACGTCGCTCGCCTGAATGTTCTCATAGTTGAAGAATCTATAGAAGGGTTCCAGCTGCTGATGCTGATGGCGACGCAGCATATTGAGGCCCAGCTTGTATAGCGCGTCAATGCGTGCTTCCATTGCAGATTTATCCGCGCGACTGGTCAGTAGCTTGGCAACCTTAAAGATGGCGATAATTTCGGCCTGTGGTCCGCCAACGCCACGAAGCGCTTCAAGACCGCGTTTGAATCTTTCCCGATGGTCGCTGCGATGAGAGGCTTCTATCAACTGATTGTTATTCTCCATGCGCTGCACATACGACCACCAGTTGCACTGATCCGGAGTAACCAGATCATTGCATTCCATGATGTTAGCATAGGGCAACATTTGAGGACGTGTTGTTGCCTTCAGATTGCCTAAATAGTGACCATTGTAGCTCTCTCTCTGTACTTGCAGTTTGCGCTGTGCCTGCAGCACAACAAAATAGAGGAACACTTCCACATCCACCTGGCATACTGAGTCAATGCCACAATAGGTTATTCCCAAAAGGCACTCGTGCCGTAAATTCTTAAAGGTGCGTACACGCGGTGCCTCCGCCAAATTGTTGGCACCCAAAGCCAGATACACATGATGATACAATGTGTGCGGTTCGAGAAGCAGGGCCACCTGCTCGTAATGCTCGATTTCGGCAATTGATGGGCATTCATAGACAGGGTGCTGCAGACGCTGATCCCGCATCAGTTGCGAGGTCTGCTCCTTCAACTTGTGCTCCGAGTGTGTGTACAACACTTGATACAACTTTGAGCGCCAGTCATGGTCAGCGCAATTCTGACGCACCTCATCCAAGAGCTTATCTGTGCTTGGCCACAGCACTTGCATCTCTTTGTCATCCACACTCGGGGCTGTTTGCAGGCAACCGTAAAGAGTGCGTCCTAATTGTGCACACCGAAAAGCAGCTTGGCGACGCCACAACTGCAGCAGCTTGTGCTGCTCGGCATTGCAGCGACGTTCCCAGAACGATTCCTCATTGTATAGCGAACTCCTTTGATAGCCCAATAGGAGCAGTGGTAAAGCGAGCCTCACGGTTGTTGACCACTGGTTCTTTTTGCCACTCAACTCGCGTTTGAAGAGTAACGACGCGGCATGCAAAAGGAATTGACCCGTATAATGATCCAGACAGCATTGATGCAATTCTCGGTTATCAGTTGACGTCATTTGATCAACGAGTAAACTAAATTTGTGCAGATATTGATCCAGTCGGAAGACCTGTGCAATGCAATCCGTAAGGCTGCCGTTGGACTGCGATTGCATGGACAGATGGATAAGTCGTTCATGACAAATGAACAATAACTGCCAATGGGACAGATCCTTGGTTACTGGATTATTGGATTGTTCGCGTTTCTGAAGCACTTTCCAAATGATATCATACCAATCACTAGATTGGGACTGAGCCGGTTTTTCCATTTCAACTTTGTTGGCATAGTTGAAGGCTTCATCAAATCGTTTTGTTTCTAGATAATTACGTAGCAGTCGTACATGTAATGTGATATCATTTGGACGCGATAGCATCTCTTTGTGTAGAATCATTTCTAAGGAATTCTCCTGGTCTGCTCCATCCGGAGCAGTCTTGCCCTTCGCCCGCAGCTTTAGAGCAAAGAACATCTCAGTGTCCTTTAGATCTTCGATGCGATCAGCCAGCTCCAACCAATAGGAAGCTTTCTCAGGGGTACACAGTGCGGAGTTTTCGTAAAGCAACTGGCAGGCGTCCTTGATGACGTCTGGTTGCTTCGGATGGAGCTGAATGGAGCGTTGGAGGTGTTCCAATGCCTTGCGATTATCCGGAGTACTTTGCAGTTGGTAGCATTTGGCGAGTAGGGTATGAACACCCGCCTCATCGGTAATCTTTAGAAATGCATTCAAATACTCAATGGCCTTGGCGTACTCATTTATTTTATAGTACATGCGACCAATCGAATAACCCTTTCTGTCGCGCTGTGTATGAAAGAAAAGCAATAGAAATCTAAATCAGACATAACCTCAAACAGCTTCAAAGTGTTCATTGCATTAAACTAAAATATTGCATACAAGCAAGTATGGTACGTTTGTTATTGATGTATCACTACAATAACAAGAAATGCGCGCATTTGTTTTATTGTCTAGCGGCTTTTTGACACTCACGCCAAAGAGACGCCGACACACATATGCAACACATACGCGCACACATTCACATGAATGGCGGGCGCAAAATATTTCGCAAGCGTTGCTGAAAAATTTCAATGCACATTATTAACCATGTTGCAACTTACCTCTGGCCCAGGCGGTACTTTAGCCAACATTTTGTGGACATGCTCGTCCAATTTCTTGCGACTTGAAAACATATCTGGTTAAGTAATTTGCTGTTGCTTAAAATATTCACTTTTTCTTGCACTAAAATGTGATTTCGCACTCGCGTGTAATGCACTCAACGACGATGGCGAAATAAGTTTTGACGTATTCGCATAAAAATTAATTTATTTGAGATGCAGGAAAAACTTTTGTTTGTTGACGTACGCGTCTCGATTCTGGCTATTATGTTTTACTTTTTCAGACTACAGAAGTGAATAGAATTTTTTTTAGCGCGCACACGGCGCCGAAATCTGCGAATTAGAGTTGTATTGTGCCGTTCAGAACAAGTTCAATAGAGCTATTCACTAAAGTGACCGAATGAACTGCATCCGAGATGTCGTTCACTTGTTTGGTTCGCTCGGTTTGGCAACGCCATCAATATTTATTTTGTTTTTCTATGGATACCGGTAAAAATCGGAACTAGTGGAAGGGCCCAGTTCTTGAACTAGTTCAATTAAACTTCAATGAACAACTCTAGCATACAAAGGCAGATCAATCAGAATCACAATACTTATTTCTGACATTGTGCAACACATTTGTGCCTGGAGACCAAATATCAAAAAGGCTATGTGCGTAAAAATAAGTTAAATAATGAATTGTTACAGTGAGCTGTTAGCAGAAAGAACTGGTTTAATTGCTATTTGGGAAAATAACACTCTGTGCAATCTATAATAAAAAGGACGACGCATGTGATTGTGAAAAGTTGGAGGCAATAGTTGTCCAAACAATTTGCGAGAAATTGTCAATTGCCAAAGTTTGAGAGTCACTGCGCCATCACAGTTTTATGCTATCATGAATGCCGATTTATATAGCCTATTTGAAACTTATCGATAGGTTTGCATAAGCGCAGCCAACTTAACATTAAAATGTAGCTGCAAAGAAGTAGAAAAATCGTATCTGAACGAGAAATAAAAGTTGAAAATAAACATTAATACATGAAAATTCTGGCATATAATACTCTTTACAAGTTAAATAAACAAAAACAACAATTGTACATAAATTTGAAGTCAATATAAGAACAGAAATACACATATATCGAGTTGCATCAGCATGCCTGATTCCGGCGACTGCAGCGATGCAGAGATGAATCAGCCGTCTTGCAGCAGAAATACTGTACGAAATAATAATAATGATCGTGAGAAGAGAAACCGAAAGATTATCATGCGAATTGAATTTAACGATTCCGATGGCACCGACGCGGAGTCAAGTTCAAGCGACGACAACAGTACCCCTCTCGTTGCATCTATGGATGTGGGTGTTGACCTTGGTACGCGGCCATCGTGCTCTTCGGTGTCTCAGCTCCGTCGAAGTAATCGTTCAAATCTGCGACAACTGCCACAGGACGCTAATTTAAATAGAGCTCCACGGAGGTCTGCTCGAAAATTCCAAAGTCGTCGTCTTCACATCGACAATGAGCGCGAGAGCGACCCCTCATCCAGCGGCAGTGAGGTACGAATCTAATATTTGTTTCTTTTGTGTATGTAATTAAGTTATTCTATGGACAAAGAGAAAAGTTCCCATTAAATACAGCATAGAACTGCCTCAAGTGAAGTGCATATTAAATGTAGATATTGCCCGTTTTAAAGCTAAGAAATTAAAGGTGTATAGGAAAAATTCACTTTGTTGTCGTTAAGAAGCCACAAACAGAAATACCTCTTCCTTTAATTATTCAAGAAGTTCCTTAATTGATAGTTTATTAAGTACATTGCACTTTTCTATTAAGAATTTGGTAATATTAATTTTATCAAAGTAAATATTTGACTTATTTTGTATGTATTAGAAATATTACGTTTCTTTGTCATGAATTATATTGGTTAGCAATTTTCGTTTAATTATGAAATCACAAGATTGTTAATATATTGTTAACTTTTGTTCTATATATTATATACAGATGGATGAACGAATATCAAAAATGCGGGAACGCGGCAAACGACTAAAAGTAAACGTCTCTGAGGACGAGCAAACCGAAGAACAAGAACACGAAATGGGCAATGGTATTACCAGGAGAAATGCTATAGAGGATGCAGATGCCGATGCTGGTGCAAGTTCCGACAGCAGTAGTAACGAACTCCTCGAGAAATGCCCAATTTGCCTGCTAACATTCCGGCAACAGGAGATTGGCAAACCTGAGACATGTGAACACTTGTTTTGTGCGGCGTGTATCGAGGCCTGGTCAAAGAATGTTCAAACCTGTCCAATCGATCGTCTAGAGTTTGATAGAATCATTGTATTTGATAATTTCGAAAGGCGTAGAAACGTTCGGGAAGTTCGCGTTGATCTAAGCAGCTCCAAGAAGGAGTTAGTTTTGGAGGATGAAAATGATGTGGCCGACGTTGAGGAAGTAACCAATTGTGAGATATGCAATAGTCCGGATCGTGAGGATATAATGCTGTTGTGCGATAGTTGCAATCAGGGTTATCACATGGATTGCTTGGATCCGCCTCTCTTTGAAATACCGGAAGGTTCATGGTATTGTGACAATTGTATCGATTCTAACGATGAGGACGAGGACGAAGCTTTGGAGCTTGCTGAGGATTTGAATACGCTATACGAAGATCTTCGTGGCATGGGACTACCAGAAACCCGATTGCGTGTCCGGCAAGTCCAGCAGCCGCGCATTTTACGTACACGTCAAAACGAGCGTATACGGGCAGCGGTATTGCGTCACACTCGTACACGATCCTCAGGCGGAGCGCAGACTGAAACGACACAAACGACCACAATGCATACAACCACAAGACGTAACCGGAGTAGCACCACAACGCGAACCACACGCACCACAACAACCAGACGAGGTCGTTCTCGGCGAACCCGCCATCGCACTTATGTTGTGGAATACGATCTCAATAATTTCGATGAGAAGTTTGCGGTCAAGACGAGCAAAAAGGTCATACGACGTCGACGCAGACGGAAGGCAACTCGTCGCACGCGATCCCAGGCAGCTGACGGTGCTGTCGGTCGAATGACGGCCAGCAAACGTTTGGCGGAACAACTTGGTGTTAAAATTGATCGATTTCATGGTTCTCACATAAATGGCGGCAGTGCCTCAAGTTTTACGCTCTTCGGCAATGTAAATGATTTGGAATACTTTTCGGACACGGATGAAACCGCTGCAGGAGGTGGCGATGTACCCAATGGCCACTCTGGAGCAATGGCCATGCAAACAGCTGTACGTGTTGGAAGCATTGGAACTCACCGCAATCGGAAAGCTCTTCTGCAGGGCAAAGCGAGAACAGCGGCGACAACAACAACGCAGACACACAGTGATATTCTGTCCAGTATTATGGACATGCAGGATCGCTGGCATGGAGCCACACGTAATCTGAGCGAGGTTCATATCAATGCCGATGGCAGCCTCAATTTGCCCCAGCGCAAGCAGGAGAGTAATGTGACCAATAAGACCCCAGAGCATATCACTCAAGTGCCTCTCTATCAGCGCGGTGGTGCTGGACCCAATTTTGGACGAGGCGGAGGCGGTGGTGGTGGAGGTGGTGGTGGCAACTACAACAACCGCTACAGCGGCAACAACTATCGCGGAGGAGGCGGAGGCGGTGGAGGAAACTCTGTGAATCAGTATCAAAGGCATTCAACAGGAAACAATGATAATACAGGCAATTCAAACAGTTTTGGGAATCAATCTTTCAACAATAGCAATCAAGGCTTTACGCCTTTCAACATACGCTTTAATACTCCCAACCAGCAACAGCAGCAACACCACCACCAGCAGCAGCAACACCCCCAACATCCTCAACAACAGCGCAATCAAAACATGCAACAATCCCGCCAAACACCTTATGCCAATTCACCAGCTGCCATGCCCTCAACGAGCTTTGGTCACAGCAGCTTTCCACAGCAACCTCAGCGGCAGCTTTTTAGCGGTTTGCCACCACCGGTGAATGCACCACGCATCTCAATGCCACCGGTACTATCGGTGCCACCGCCACCGGGTCCGCCGCCGAGCTTGGCTTGGAACAGTTCATTGCTTAAGCTGAACACTGAATATGGCAATAAGCCGAATATGGATAAGGACGATGAGGACGACGATGACAATTGTCCGAATTTCTCAATTTACTCGCAGGAATCCCAAGCGGTGGCCACTGAATTGTTTGCACCACAAACTGCCGCCCAAGGTTCCGATAAGGTACGTACAATATCCAAATAATTATTTATAAATGGCAAAAAAAAAGAAAGGAGATGACTAGCTAGTTTTGGGGATTGGTTGGGGAATACCAGCTAGAAAAGATTAAAAGATATCCACTCCAGGCACACAATAGTTTTGAGTCTTGATTCAGAGAATCCTTGGCAACACTAACCATAATTTGTTATTTTCTCTCTTTCAACTCTCAAAAATATTTTACTTACCCCAGGATGACGACGAAATGGTGAACGAAGATTTAGTACAATTAGATGATGATGAAGACATACCATTGCCGCCAGAACCACAGCCTCGTCCTCAGACTCAGACATCAGCTGATAAAGTCGATAACGATCTTTACGAACCAGAGAATCCGACTGATGAGCAAGACGATGTTCAGCAAAGAGCAAATACCGATAAGCCGCTCGAGAAAGACGACTCAAATTGCAATGCAAGTCCCAAAAATAAGTCAGCGGCGGACAAAGAACCTGAGGATGATGATGAGACGAAAACACGTAGCACACCAAGTCCCATATTAAAGGATGCGCGCAGAAAGGACCGAGGTGGTAGCAAAGGGGTCTTAGAACTGTACGATGATAGTGACTGGGAAGAATTGGATATTGACAAGCCAAAGGAGTTTGAAAAGGCACTGCTCGAGGACAACACTGTGCCGTCACCTGTGGTAGCAAATAACGAAGCCACATCAAAGAATTCAAGCAGCGAAACTGATCCAGATCGTTCCTATACGCCGTGTCTAGACGAGAAGACGCTGGAGGAAGAGGCGGCAAGCGGACAGCAGGCAGTGAGGGCTGCTAGTCAGGATGATACCACTAGTAAAAGCGATGCGAAAAAGTCCGAGACAGATGAAAGCAAAGACGGCGACAAACCGGAAGAGGCAACGAAGCGGGAGGGCGCTGGTATTGGCACGGAATTAATCTCAGAAGATGAAAATCTGACAAATGAAAACGAATCGAAGCGACGCAGTCGCAGTCGCAGTAAGAGTCGCAGTCGCAGTCGGAGTCGTCATCGCAAGGATGAAAAGTCCAAGCGCAGCACGAGACGTGGCAAGGAGAATGCCGAGACCTTTAAAAAGGTGGGCAAGCGTCGTAAGGATCGCAACTATCGCGGTGACAAGGGGCAGCTGGAAAAGCAGCGTTCCCAGCGCAGTCGATCCCGACGATCCCAATCGAAGACACCACACTCTGCCAGCCGCAGCTTGAGCGGTAGTCGCAGTCGCAGTCGGAGTCGTACGCCGCGCAGTCGTGGCCGTAGTCCCAAGCGCAGTCGAAGTTTAAGCAAATCTCCACGTGGTCGCCGACGTTCTAGCCGTGCCTCCAAATCGTATTCTCGCTCGAGATCCGGTTCGGGTGGACGACGTCGTTCATCGTTTAGGAATCGCGATCACGGACGAGGATTGGCTCGAGGTCGTGCCGGTGGTAGCGGTGGAACTGGCGGTGTGAGTTTACGTTACAGTTATCGCAATCAGCAATTCCAGGGCCGAACCCAGCCACACTCGTACCATCAACAATACTCCCAGCATCAGTATCCAAATCATAATCAGTACAACAATTCACAGCAGTTCTATCAGCGTCCCAAACGCCGAGAATTACCACGTTACGATGTCCGGAATGTGGTGAGCGCCTCGCGTCACCAGCAAAAGGATCGCTATGGCCGGGATGCGGCCCGTTCCGCTCGAAGTCGTTCGCTAAGCTTCGAACGTCGAGCATCGCGTGCGTCTCGTAGCTTTTCCCGTGCTTCATCACGTACCCGAAGTCGTTCGCCGGTATCACCGAAACGTTTTCGCAGTTTCAGCATATCGCCGTCACCGCCTGCGGGTCTGACTGGCCATCATGAACATCAACACCAGCCACAACAGCAGCAGCACCATCATCATCATCATGAGGCAGGCATGCGTCGAAGGTCATCAATGTCTCCGTTAAATCGTCGGTTTAATCGTTCTCCCTCGGCATCACAGCAGGTTCCCTGTCGCCAGAGTCCACTGCATCAGCTTCAGCGGAGTCACAGTCCCATCTCGCTGCCATCGAGATCAAATACGCCTACGCGCATGAATGGTGGGCGTAATCTGTTGGGCGGAAAGCAACAGCATTCGCCCGTGTATTCGCCACGTTACACTCCGCGCTTGAGTCGCAGTCGCTCAAAGAGTCCCAGGAAGAAGAAGAAAAAGAAGTCGGACAAGAAGAAGAAGAACAAGAAACGTCCAGCGAGCAGCAGTCCCGTGGTGCGACATCGCCGCATCTCTCGCCAACGTGATCCCTTCAACGATGATGACGACGATGATTTCCTTGCGCCGCAGCTGAGCAAAAAGTCCAAGAGATCCACCCAGTGGTCACCATCGCCCACCCCAAGTCTCTCTGGCGACCACATGAATTTTCTGCATGGCAGTGCAGCTGGTGCCGGTGGTCTAAGTGGTGATAAGCCTTTGTCATCGTGGACCCCACCACTTGCATCGCCACGAGCGCCTGGTGCGCACTATGGGGACAATCCGCGACGTAGCCCAACGCCCGTACTTATTGGCAAAAAGGTGAAGACGAAGCGTGATCGCAGCAAGAAGAAGAAGAAGCAACAACAGCCGCTGGAGAAACAACGCAAGGATAAGAAACGTAAACGCCACACAATGACACCGGAGCCACAGCCCTCGAAGGAAGTCTTTGCATCTGGTAATAATATACTGGTTAGCGTCAGTTTCAACAAGGAGGCAAATGCATTAGCTGGAACGGCACAGCAGCAGACTGTAGTTACGTTGCCACCCACACGGGATGAGTTCCTGGTTGGACGCCGCACTTCCATCGATCGGTTGACCAACAACAGCAGCAAAAAGTCGAAGCGCAAGCGAAAGAAGCTGGAAGCGAAGCCAGTGGCTATTATTGATCTGGAACGCTCGCCATTCCAGGTGCATCAGGAGCCAGCCGATGTTATTGTGCTCACCGACAGCGAGGATGCCAATGAGAATCAGCTTTTGCGGCGAGAACGTCGACGTAGTAGTGTAGCCTCTGCTTCGGATCATCAGCTGATGCGCGAGAACGGGCAACGCGAGAAGACGCCACCGGCGGATTTGGAAACCATCATGGAAACCTCTTATGAGAATCTAACTCAAACCACTGGACCAAAGACGCCGCCGGAGCCGCACCTGGTCAAGTTCAATTTACCCGCCAAAAAGCAGCACAAAGTCCGTAATAATCCATTGCATGATGACGCCGACGATATACACTCGGCGGATGAAATGGAAAACGTGTGCTCCATGCGTAATCCATCGGACAGTGGTGAGCCCCAACAGCCGCATCCCAATGACGGCATCATATCAACACAGAAAATTGGTCCGAATACACCGCCGGAGTCAGGCCCTTGCTCGCCGGATGCCTATGATCCATTTGAACCAACCAAATCACCCTCCCTCTCGCCGCGCTCACCAACCCCGACTCCAGCTCAAAGCCTGGAGCCGATGACTCTGCAGACAAGCACTGGCAGTGCTGGTGGTGGCAATGTGGATAAACTGGACTCACAGCACAACAGCCACAACAGTGATGAGCTGTCGGATGTGAATGCCAGCACCTCAAACCTGTCGAATGCCAGCAATGTGACAGTACAAACAAATCCGAATGTCATAAATCCTGTGGATCTTGTCATGGCACTGATGAACAAACCCAGTGGCAACAGTGGCATTCAACAGGAACTGGCCAACAAGTCATGTGAGGCCACCGTATCCACTCAGTATCTGGGCAGTAACAGCAGCTCCTTGGTGGTGTCTGGTGCTGATGACAAGCCCACTGATAATTCCAATACCATAACTGTTCTATCGAATGTCCTGCTCTCTAGTAGTACTGTTGTTACCGCTTCCCAGCAGCATATACCAGTCATCTCAAGTCCCCCAACGACACTGGCCAGAAAACTAACAACGTTACCCAAAACTGGCGGAAGTGTGGCCAGCAGCAGCAGTGGCATTGGTAATATTCCAACTGCTAGCGGCACTTTGCGTAATGGCAATACATCTGGTGCTGGTGCTGGCCCAGGGGCTGGAGCTGCTGGACTGGATGATTCATTCAACATGGACGTCATTGAGAGCCCATATTCACCGGGTTCGGCGGACTATGAGGATTTATTCGAGCCACCGCCAGACAGCAATGCCGTCGGTGCTATCCGACGTTCCAAGGGCAGTGGCAAAACCGAGATGTTCGACAATCTCTTTGGAAGCAGTTCACCCGTGGGTCAGATACGGCTATCGCGCTTCAGTAATGCGGCTGGAAGGAAACAGCCACGTGCAAATAACAAAAGTGAACGCAAATCAAAAGGCAAAGGTGGGTCAAGTTGAAATTATTGTGTGCTCCAAAAAGTGGCTAGCTGGTACTCCACCAGAACTTAATTAATTCATTTTACAAGTAGTGTTTTATGTTTAAAAATCAGCTCAGGCTTTCCGTTTTTATATTTGTCCGTTTATGTTAATTACTTAAATTTAATGTACCTAGTACAGTCTCCTCGAGAGAATTGCCATTATTTTGTTTGCAAATTACAAAGTAAGAAATAATTCATCTAATTTAATTTCTTTTTAATTACAGGCAGCAAAGTGGTCGAGGATCATGGCAAACTATATGACGATGTACCCAATTCGGCGGTTGATTTGCAAAACAAGGATAGGGTAAGTCCAGTACAAACTCTTTGTATTTCATTTGTTAAAGTAATATTTATTTATTTCTATAGTTTTTGCGTAAGTTGAATCGACAAGAACGTGTGGTGGAGGAAGTGAAATTGGTATTGAAACCGCATTTCAATAAGAAAGTGATTACGAAAGATGATTACAAGGATATTATGCGACGCGCTGTACCAAAAGTATGAACTGTCTATATTTTATGTATTTGTTTTGATTAATACAATTTGATTTTGATTTACAGATTTGTCACAGTCGCTCTGGTGAAATAAATCCACATAAAATCAAAAATCTGATTGATGCATACGTTAAGAAATTCCGCGCTAAGCACAAGAAGTTGAGTCTGCTGAATACGGGGCAAGTAAGCAGTGCCGTCAAATGTGCTGCATATTTAAAGAAGCTATAAGCAAACGTAGGGTGAAAATGGGGGCGGTAAGTAATTATTTTTGTATTTAATTTAATTTAAAGTTTAATATAAAGTTTTTGTTTTGTTTTCAGCGTTTTATTCACAAATCACGCAACATCGTTTAACGGCCGCATGCATTCCTACGGATACGCCTCCAAGAAGATCACAAACTGCCGCCCGACAGCGCAAATACATAACAAATTGTCATTGCTATTATTGGAGTTTAGTTATTAAGTCAATTTTAAGTTATATTACGAATGATTTTTAGCGTTTAAGCGAAAAAAACAGAAGTGAAAATAGTTTTTAAGCAGCAAGTTTATCTCTTTACATCTTCTTCATTTATTCTCTTACCCTTCCCACAACAACAATAAGTAAAGTTATAATGTATCACAACAATTAGTTGATTAGTTTTGTTTATTCATGACTTCTGTATTGATTATAAATACTATTTTGCTTTAAACAGATTGTAAGTAAGTGTAGATCAACGCAGGCAGGCAAAGCAGTCAAGGCAGCCCAATGCAAATCATTTGTATTTCAATTCAATTAAGATTAAATTATTACTTCACCTATAGCTAAACCACCATCTATACTTTACCTAATGCAGCAGTTAATATCATAATTAAATAGATTGTATTGACCAATAATTCTGTTAAATACTTTACGCAATTTGTCTGTTAAAGCAGATATTATAGGTGTATTTTATTTGCAACGGAAGGATAAATGTATATTGTTAAACAAAGAACAACAACAAGATAAGAAAACAAAACGATTGTAATTATGTATCCAGCAGAAATAACTGTATATTAAAATAATTATTGATTATATATATATAAATACTAGAATGAAACTTGATTTTTCATAGTTTGTCAATCATACTTTTTAAATAAAGAGTGCATAACTACAACGTAACATTAATTCAAAACTATTCATTTTATTTACTGAAAAGTTGAACATTTCATCCAACTGAAATCACTTGAAATTAGGCCAAACAGTATATTTACTTGTCCCTGCTTTAAGTTCGGTGGATTATTATCTTTATAAAAAGTTTGGTCTATCAATAGAATAGTTTTATACTTCTACCCCATAAAAATATATCCAAATTTCCATCTAAATCGATTCTTGAGCTTTTGTCGTATGAGAAACTTTGTTACAAAACGGGAACCGAAGTAATTAACGTCATAAGATCGTAGGAGAACAAGTCCAAAGGCTGAATCAGTAAATAATCCAAACTATAGATTTTCTTGGAAACAGTAAAGACTTAACAATCGGAAGTATCAACGGAAATTGATCTCAACTTTTGAAACTACTGTAATAAATTTGACTAAATCAGTGCGATTAAGCTATTTACGACAACCAAATACTGACAAACATTAATTAAATTAAATAATTCATAGTGCGGTTAATTGATGAGTATATAAATTTATGTAAATGAGCGCTGATTGATTTGGTTCAAGTCGTTTTTGTGCGCTTTGCAGCGTTGGTATTGTCCTTTACCAAAATCCAGAAGATTTTCCGCCTGGAGGATTCTTCACTTTAATGCAAGATCGTACGCCCACAGTGTCCAATTCCTCTGCAATTAATAAAGGGTATATTTTATAATATTAGCTCATAAAAGGAAAGTTTATAAGAGTGTTTAAAATACAGTCTCCCTATTTAATTTAGTATCTTTAAATCGTTTTGTAGAATGATTACATTCTAACAAACTTACCGCTAATCGAAAAGGACGATTCCTGCATGTCCCGCTTGCCGTCAACCCGTCCACGCACTGAGGGAGTGCTGCAAATGGAACCCTCTGCCGGCATGGGTAAATTGCCAGCGAGCATGGCAGCCGAGATTGGCTCATGGGCTGGTATTTGAATGTCCAATTCGGCAAACTTTTTGGTCATGCCGCCATTTTGGTATTCTTCATGGGGCTCCTCAGACTTTGGGGCTTTTCCCTCGATAATGTCATAGACGAACGGTGGTCGCACAGACATCGGTATGAAGCGTCCAAATCCTTCGGCAACTCGCACAACGCCGTTCTCGGCACAAACGCGACCACGCACTAACACATATTCGGGTACACCGTGCACGGAAATACCCTCGAATATGTTATAATCGGAAGCATGATGATGGGTGTCCTTGGAAATGGTGCGTGTTGATTGTGGATTCCAGATGACAATATCGGCATCCGAACCAACAGCTATAAAGAGTTTAAAACAATTCGAGGTTTAATTTAAATATATATATTATAGGGGCTTCATAATATCCATCTTAATTCTTACCAATCCTTCCTTTTTGTGGATAGATATTGAAGATTTTAGCAGCATTTGTGCTAGTTACAGCCACAAATCTGCAGGGATCAAGCAGTCCTTGATGCACGCCCTTCTCCCATACCAGCGACATGCGATCCTCGGCGCCATTGACACCATTTGGAATTTTTGTAAAGTCGGTAGCACCCATTTCTTTTTGGCTTCTGTTAAAGCTGCAGTTATCACTTCCAGTCACCTGCAGATCATCGCTGTAAATGAAGCAGAAATGATTTGCCAATCATACGTTTTTCAAACCGATTTGTTACATACTATGCAAGAGATTTCATCAGCTGACGTGGGGTCTCCGGCGACATGCGAATCGGTGGACTAGCTATATAATAGATGCGGTCCGTCTTCCGCACACCGCTCAGACTTAGACCAATGGATCTGGCCAGAGTTTCGCCAAATACGCAATATCCGCTGCGACGAGCACGACCCAAAATTTCTGCTGAGGATTTGCTGGTAATACCGACTACGTATAGCGGGGTCTTCATCTAAATTGGTTATGAAAATTGTTGAATTTAGCATTAAGTATTGGTCTAAAACAATTTTTAATGATTTTACATAGTTATGGATAGCTGAAGTCAATGTAATAAATGTTGTAATGCTCCAAGTCAGATCAATTGACATGTTTTCTGAGCAACTTACTTAACCAGAAGCTTGATCAGGTGCTCTGATGTTTTCCGATCCCAGTTTATCTCGAGCATTGATTTGATCACAACAAAAACCACTAATTGCATAGCAGAATTCTTCAAGATCAGTACAGGAGTTGTTAAGCTATAAACCTCAATATATCCTTACGCCTATGTATAGCTCACCTGATGGGCCAGAGTGCAAGCTCGCTGCACAGCCTCGGCCTCAACTTCCTCCTGACGGGAAAGCTCATGTCCCTCGGGCCCTCGAATCCCCTCGGCGAACAATCGACTGATATTCTTGGCAATAATATCACCATTCTCTGCATGCACCTAGAAATCGAGCCAGAAAGAACATTAGTCTACTAAAATCTATTTATTTATATGACCTACCATAGCCACACCATCCACACTACGTATGCGTTCGAAAACATCCAACAGATCTGAATCGTTGAGCATGTAGACGCCTTTGTGGGCCATGAACATTTTGAGCGAGTTGATGCCCAGTTCTTTGCACAGGATTGCAATCTCATCCGACACAGACTTGGACCACCAAGTAATGCCCACATGGAGACCATAGTCGCAGCAGACCTTTGGATCAGCCCAGCTGCGCCACTTGTCATAGGCCTCCACTAAGGACTCGTGCTTCTTGGGTAGAACACAATCAACTAATTTTAAAAGATAAATTCATAAATATTAAATTAGAGAATATTTAGTTTATGTACCCGCGGAGTTATCTGGGATTAGTTCCAGAAGATACGACAAAGATATATTTTTATGTGATTGATTTAAATTTTTAAAACCTGTAGGAATGTTTGTACCTATAACGGATTACTATAGAACACAAAAATGGAAAAATGTAAAGCTTTCCATTTGAATTGATGATTTTCAAATTGGTGCCAGGCCCCAAATTGTATAAAACTATTTTCATAACATCATAACTTGAAAACTATTAGAGTTATCGGAAACAAATTTACACATGTGTGTTAATATCCTTTCAGTTTGATCCAGATCTGACAACCATGGAGTCTATAACTCCCATAGGACAAATCGCTGAAAAATAACTTATTTGTTTGGAAAAAACACTCATGAGTACGGGGTCCTTTTGCCTGTTGCCTTTCTTACTTGTTTTGTTTAATAGTGATATCAAATCATTGACATTTAATTTTCCTGTTGAAAGTCACAAGGATTAATCCAGTGTCATGACTGTTACTCAAAATCTGATTCCCAAAATAATGGATTTTGGTTGAGCTATTTCAAGAAGTTTTCAAGCTTTGCAGTTTTGTAAATTTACGGATGGCGATAGGGACGTGACAAAAGTCTAAAATAAACAAGAATAATTTACAGCATAGAAAGACTTTCAGTGTAAAGTTTGTACTTCATCCCCTTTTAGTCTGATAGATAGATCACGGAAAGTCTGAGAACATCCATCCCTTGATGGGCTCGGCCGTGAACAAACCAAACTAAATAGACCCTGGACTTTATTAAATGAGTGGTTTAAATCCAAACGGATTTTCTACACTATCGGTAAGGTTTAGACAGGCGCTTTTAGCTTCTAAAGCTCACACAGTTACATATCTGCATTTGGAACGAAGAGAAAGCAAAAAACATGTGTTATGTGCTTGTGAAACCATGTTGGACCATGTTTTGCCAAAAGACAAAAAACGAATCTTGACAGATATGTTTGATTAGAAGCCAACAGAAAAATAGAGACATAATGTAACTCCGTGTCCTCCTAAACACTCCTTGTTACTTTTTAAAACAAAACAATCTTATGTTCCTCTGCATGAGCTGAATTATATCTAGTTTTTAGAGTCTTAGATGGTATACCCACTTATCATGGTGGTGCCTCCAGCCACTGCCGCCTTGGTGCCACGATAGAAACTGTTGAAATAAGCAGTTAATACCCTATAAGAACTAGGAATTGAGGGCAGTACTTACTCATCAACGGCGACAGAGTCACCCATGGGGCGTTGCAGACTTGTATTGGGGTCAATACCCCCCGGCAGAATCATTCTTCCTGTTGCATCGATGGTGCGCACGCCTCCGGGTACCGTAATTTCGCTAGCCGGTCCAACAAACCTAACAAAAATTTGATTTCAAATAAATTTCACATAAATTATAACTTAAAATTGTACTTGATAATGCCATCCTCGATGTAAACGTCCGCCTTGAAGCTTTTATCGTGATTCACAATTTCGCCATTTCGAATGTAGACGCGATTCTGGGCGCTCTGCAAGTGGATGGGCACTTTCTTAACGGGTTTCGGGCTCTCTGACATGGTAATACCGTTAGGTCTCTAGTTATCGGAAAACTGCTTTGAAGATATAGCTGTGTGGTAAAAAATTCACTTGAGCTTAATTCAATAAGTTAACGGTAAATATTTAAATTTATTGGCTTGATGCATAAATTGATTTTTTTAATCTGGTAAATCCGCCGCTCTATTAACGAACCGTTTAGTTATGAACACTTTTCTTGAATTGTGTGTGGCCCGACCCGAAAAGCGTTTGAAAACAACCCTTAACCACACCTCGATTAGTGCATCTCTTAATACCCACTGCGCATGAAATGAATGCAAAGGGGTATGATGTGCTATACCATTCAAATTGTCAGAAACTTGCTCTCGCGGCACAAACTGCGCATCGATTTTATGCATAAATAAAAATATCGATGTTTATATATGTATTGCGTATAGCATTTTTCTAAGCTGGTCACACTTTTAAAAAAAAATGGATTCTCTTCGCAATAGTTTGATAATTTTCTTAGTTCGGGATCTGCGAATAGGTTACCGCTCTGTGAATTATGTGATATTATTTATCGTTTTTTAGTGTTTTTTTCTTTCGTCAAGTATACGCTCAATATTCGATTGATCTTAAAAAATACCAGTATCGATTAAGGACTATCGATAGCCATGCGCCACATTTGTACCACTTTGCGCTGCGATAAGTTTTATTATCGATGTCAGATTTACCACTAGCGTTGATGTTTATTGAATTTGCTAGTTGAATATGGATATTGGCGAACTGTTGGCATTTAAGGTAAGTAGTTTGAAATACAATAAAAGATTATCCGATTCATTTTATTCACATGCATTTCCACAGCCCGAGCAGACACCAAAGCGGCCACACGAGGACGACGATGATTTCGCGCTGCCGGAGCCGGCGAGCAGTAATATTGGAAAACGGGGCGGCGGCGATGAAAAGTCAAAGCGAATGCGTCGTATTGCGGACGCCAAGGAAACGGCAAACTACAGAAAGTCACTCGAGGGCAATGCAGCGGGGTCGGGTTTGACGACAGGTTCAGTCAATGCCAGTTCATTTGAGTTTGACCCTGAGCTAACAGAAGAGGAACGCCTTAATATACTGAAATACGTAGAAAGCGAAGATGCAGAGGGTGATGTTTTGGATGAGCAAGGTCTTAAGAAGTTGATATTGGTGTTTGAAAAGCGAAATCTGAAAAACCAGGAAATGCGCATCAAATTCTCTGACAATCCGGAAAAGTTCATGGAATCCGAACTGGATTTACACACAGTAATTCAAGATCTTAAAGCCGTGGCCACAGTACCAGATCTGTATCCATTGCTCGTCGAACTGCAGGGTCTACACAGCCTGCTGGAGCTGCTGGCCCATCAAAACACAGATATTGCCGTTGCTGTCGTTGATCTGCTGCAGGAGGTCACTGATGTGGATATTCTGGGTGAGAGCAGGGAGGGAGCCGAGGCTTTAATCGATGCCCTGCGCAGGGAGCAAATTTGTGCATTGCTAGTCCAGAATCTTGAGCGTCTTAATGAGCAGGTGAAAGAGGAATCCGATGGAGTACACAATACGTTGGCTATTGTGGAGAACTTGACGGAAATTGATGGCGAATTTGTGAGCGAGGCAGCTACTCAGGGTCTGCTGGCGTGGATCTTAAAGCGCCTCAAGGGCAAATCACCCTTTGATCCAAATAAACTGTACTGCAGCGAGATCTTGTCGATATTGATACAAACAGAGAACGACAATCGGCTGCTCCTCGGCACACTGGACGGAGTTGATGTGTTGTTACAACAGCTGGCTGTCTACAAGCGCCACGATCCGGCCAGCAATGAAGAGCAGGAGTACATGTCCAATCTGTTCAACTGCATGTGCTCCGCTCTGATGGCACGAGAGAATCGCGATCGTTTTCTCAACGGCGAAGGACTCCAGCTAATGAATCTGATGCTCAGGGAAAAGAAAATGTCGCGTAATGGGTCTCTCAAAGTGCTGGATCATGCCATGGCTGGCCAGGATGGCCGTGAGAACTGCAACAAATTTGTAGAAATTCTTGGACTACGCACTATTTTTCCGCTGTTTATGAAGACACCAAAACGCAACAAGCAGCGGCTGCTTTCTGTCGACGAGCATGAGGAGCATGTGTGCTCCGTCATAGCCTCTATGCTGCGCAATTGCAAGGGCACCCAGAGACAGCGCATGTTGGCCAAATTCACGGAGAACGATCACGAGAAGGTGGATCGCCTGTTAGAGCTGCATCTCAAGTACTTGGCCAAGGTGGAGGCCATTGACAGAGAAATCGATCAGCAGCCAAGGGTAAGCCAATACAATTTAAGAAGTTGAGTCAACCAATAACTTGTCATACTTGTTCTACAGGATGCTGGTGTTGATGAGGATGAGGAAGCGGAGAACAACTATATTAAGCGCCTGACTGGCGGCCTGTTTACGCTGCAGCGAATCGACTATATTCTGCTGGAGGTCAGTGCCACCACGGAGTCGGTGAAGCAGCGAGTGCTGGAAATTCTTAACTTGCGTAGTGCATCCATGAAAACCATTAGAAGCATCATGCGTGGTACGTGCATACCGAACACCTTATGACATACTTTATCTCATATCCATTTCCCCCTAGAATACGCTGGCAATCTGGGAGATGGCGACACCGACTGGCGGGAACAGGAACAGACGCATATACTTTCTCTAGTCGATCGTTTCTGAATCGAGACGACAGCCCCTTAATTCCTCTATCTTTTACTCTCCGTCTCCTCTTTCTTCCTACAATAACTAGCTACGTACTAAATTCATATAGCTAAATAAATTTAAACGTCCGTTGGCGAACTTTTGATCAATTTTAATTTAAAGTTTTTAGAATTTCAAATGGGTTTACTGTTAACTATAAGTGCTAAATTTTGCTTTGAAATCAAACATCTTCAAATAAATCCGTGGAAATCTCTAGGTTTACTCCAGACTTTTGGCATGACAGCGCTTTACTTTCTGTTCTACTTTTTCTTGCATTTTCCGCCGTCCCTGAGAAGATACAAGTTGTTAGCTGTTTTCCGATTCGTTTGACTTCAGAAATTAATTACAAATGTTAAACGAACTAAAATTAATGTACAAAATAAAGCAGCAAAATGTAATCAGAAAGCAATTTGTTTATGTTGTTATTGGATTTTAATTAAAAGCAAAACTAATTAAAATAGCATAATACACGTAGTTAAACTACTTTTCAAGTTTGTAGAGTTCAATAAATTAAACGAATCACGTTGCAATTAGACCAGTTTCTCTTTGTAGTTTGTTGTTTAGGATTTTGCTATTATTTAAAAGTTTCGTGCTAATAACAATACAATGTTTTTTGTTTTACAGGTGCAAGTAACTCGCAACTCTTAGAATTATTCGAAATTATAGTATTTTGTGTTAGAATCTGGTTGGACCAACAAAACACACAGCAACAATAATAATAGCTATGATTCTCTCCATCTCAAAAGTTGTTAAATTTTGGCAAAACATAAGTTGTTCAATTCAATGCGAATATTTCTAACTACAAAGCGATGAGTTGTGGTTGTAGTTGTAGTTCTTGTTGTAGATTATATAAATTGCATCTAATTTGCTGAGTAAATGTTTGTGTTTATTTGTTTGTTTGTGTTGTTCTCTCGTCTCTGTGTTCTACTTGGTTGACTTAGCCGTTTATTTTAATGGTTTTTATCTACTTTTGGGCGTCGGGGATCTCAAAGTTAACATCCATGTTCATTTCACGAGCCAGCTTGACGATTTGTGCCAAGTGCACAGCCATATCGGCAGCCTTATCCAAATCATCTCGGGCCAAGATCTTCAAGCCTGAATTTCTGATCAAATCACGGGCTTCCTTCACCTTGGTGCCCTGTAAAACCAGCAAATAGTTGAGTAAAGAATTCCCCTGGGAAATGCGACTTTAACTCACCTGTAAACGCACAACAATTGGCAAATTCAGATTCAGATCCTTGGCAGCAGAAATAATACCCTCGGCAATGACATCGCAGCGCATGATACCGCCGAAGATGTTAACCAGCAGGCACATCACTTTTTTGTCCGAGGTGATGATCTTGAATGCGGCCTTAACTGCCTCAGCGGTGGCACCACCGCCAACATCAAGGAAATTGGCTGGCTCACCGCCGTACAGCTTGATAATATCCATTGTAGCCATAGCCAAACCAGCACCGTTCACCATACAACCGATCGTGCCATCCAAGGCAATATAATTCAAGTTGTACTTGGCTGCCTCCACCTCCTTGGGATCCTCTTGGGTCCAGTCCCGCATACTGAACAGTTCCTTTTGACGGAACTCGGCGTTATCGTCAAAACGCAGCTTGGCATCAAGCGCAAAGACTACAAGAAGTAAAAATATGCATAAGTTTATATAAGTTAGAAAATTATGAGTGCGTTAAGTGTTACTTACAGCCTTCAAGAGTTTGCAGTGTTAGTTTCAAAGAGACACACAAATGGACACGATTACAATGAGTCAAAGATTAGTAAATGACAAGATGAATTGTTTAGTTAGTTAATTAAAATGTGGCACAGTTTGAATTGACTTACAGCCACTCATGGCATCTTCGGCATAGGGATTGATCTCAACTAGTAAAGCATCCTTTTCCACGAACAGCTTGTACATGTTGAGCAGCATCTGAACATGCTCATCAGCATTATCACCAAGTCCAACCTTTTTGATTATATTGCAGGCTTGTTCCTTGGTGAGACCCTTGGCAATGTCAATGGGCTCGTAGAGAATGGCATCGGGATTGGTTGCCGCAACTTCTTCAATGTCAACGCCGCCTTCACTGGAAGCAATGAGCACGGGACCCTGTTCATGCAAAGAAAAATTTTGGTTACATTTGCTTGTTTATCTAGTAGGAGACGATATAGTCTACAGACAAAGGTTCTGACATTGATGAGTTATGAAATAGAAAGACTATCGCTGAGTTATCATATCTTTACTCGCTACTGTAAAGGTAAATTAATTTATACGGTGTATACATCAGAGTTCCGATCATAAATAGTATCATAGTATAAACAAAAGTTTATCAAGACAAATTCTCTACATATAAATCTCAATATAGTGAAAGCTCCCTTGGGTGGAGAGCCACGGTATTTTTGTTTGCCCAAGGTAATATCCACCTTAGAGAACGGATTTTGTATGAAAATCATGCTAAACAGGAAACTGTCCGTCTGAGGAAACTGTCCGCGAGTAGAGCTTTCAATGTATATAAAGCCGTTTCCGCAATCTAATGTGTGAATTTAGTAGAGATATCTTATATAACAATAGTTTTGTTTTAATAATTATTTCACTGACCTATTAGATATATAATCTTTATATAGTCGTATCTCAAAGACCCACAATATTATTCTACAAGGGTGGTAGCGGACGTGTCTGACTGACTTACAGACGAACTTCCATTCTAAATTTGTTTGTTCTAGCTGCTGTCTCTACCATCCAAATGTTCAGACACACAAGAAGACCCTGTCAACTGTTGATGTTTCTATAGAACTTGTACACCTAATAGAACCATGCACTCTTTTTGAGTACACGGCCTACGGTTGCTTACATTGAAAGCACGCTCCATCATTACGGCAAAGTAGAATTCACGTCGTGGGAATTTTCGCTCGGCAACCATGACCTTCTTGCAGATACGTCCAGCGGCGCCAGTTTGCTTGGTAACCAACAGCTGGTCAATCATCTTGCTGGACAATTCCTCCGCAGACTCTGGACTGCATTTAAGTTATTAAAAATTTGCAATTTAATAAGTTTTTCTCTAAACTTACCTATAGACAACACGAACACCGCCCTTGAATCCATTCTTGAATGTACCCTTGCCACGACCACCGGCAAGCACCTGAGCTTTCAGTACCAAATTATCTGTTTTCAGCTTTTGGGCAATCTCACACGCCTCCTTGCTATTCTTGGCCACGGCAAATCTAGAAAGAGAAAATTTGAGTCATCATTAGAATTGGGAAGCATTCAAAGTCCACTTCGCTTTTATAACGCAGTGAACCCAAAGCAAGAGTTTATTAATAATGATAACAAAGCATTAGCGTCAGCAAATCTTATCAATACCAACCATAATCCAAAGTCTCATTCAAAAAACTAGACACTTTTGAAATTTATTGTAAGTGAATGATTAGGAGCATTAAAGAGGGGAGACCCTCTAGTTCAAGAGGATTATTAGTCACAGTGGACAATAGAAATGCTAGTGACGAAAGCAGGCTTGGATTATTAATACTTTTAAATTTAATTAATATATTAATATATATTGTATTTTCAGATATATACATGCTTTTAGATAAAACAGATACGGATAACAGTTAAAATAAACAAATTGTTTTAGTTAACTCAATTTGCCCAACCAAATAATGACTTTGGTCTAGGACGATCATCAGCTCAATGTTATCAGCTGTTGATCTGCGTTTACTCGAAGCAGTGTATGCAAATCAATCCGAGATTTATTTATAACAATTTTATAATTGACAGACACTTAACACAAAGTCCATTAATGAGCTCTCGTTGAACTTTGTACCCTGTGATCACGCACTACTTACCGTGGAGTTGCGATGTTGCCCTCGTTAAGCAGTGTGTATGAGACATGTTCCTGCACGTTCAGGTTTCGGATTTGCTGAAGTCCAATGGGGGCATAGCTGAGGATCTGTGGGCATAAACAATGAAATAATTATCATAAAGTCACGAGTTCGAAAAAAGCTATGACGCATAGCCTACGTATGACGTTTTGTTTGTAGGTCAATACCGAAAAAACAACAAAACTAGATTTGCTAAACGATAAATGGGTGAAAAGTGAAGAGACGCACCACATAACGGCATATCACAGATGATAATCAAATCTAATTCGCATAGATGTGGATTTTAATTAGTGGGCTCGACAGCAACAGTTGACATTGTCCCATTGATAGCGGCTGCTCAGCGGCTTTCAAGGTCTCATTTTTATCATTTCACACTGACAAGCGTTGCGTCACACACATGCATACACACACGTATGTGGATTTATAAAAAAAACAAATTGATCGAAAAGACCGCCAGTCAGGTGGCTGCGCTCGCTCTCTCCCTCTCTCTTTCTTTCGATTTCGAGCGAGTGCGGAGTACCATTATTAACCTAGCCGTTTTGTTGTTGCCTCTTGCAGCTTTTTGCAATTATGTAAATGTACCACGAATATTTTGTGCATTTGAAAACCTTTGCATGGAACTCACCTTTGCAACTGCTTTGGGTTTTACTGATTCAATAAGCGTACTGCCAGTACGTGCCAAAAAAGAAGCCATTTTGAACTGTAAATATATCAAACTTATCTGAATTTGTTAGCAGTTATTTCTACACAAATAAATTGATAACTCACTTACTCGCCAGCTAGAATACAATTGTCAAATTGTTATCGATATTAAAAGTTCAAAGCTGGATGTTGTATCGAAAATCGAATATATTTCGTTTGCGATGGTGCTATCGATGGTAATAAATTGCTTTCGATATTGAGTCAAACAGTTTCGAACAGCTGACTGTGTCCAAAATATCGTTCGCAGAAAAGTAGACAAGTCGCTTCATTTAAAAAGATAAGACCTATTAAAATTAAAACAAGCTTTTAGTATAGTATACATTGTATGCATTTTTTAAACTGTAACTTATAACAATACTAAGTTAAACGAACGGTTGCATGCAGCTTCGATCAATGCTTTTATCGGTTTCGATACAATATCGATAGTTTAATACATAAGCGCGAATTTGCTCACCGGTAAATGAAATTCACGAGAACTACAAAATAGTGCCACATGCTGATTTCTTAAAGAATCGAATACAGTTAATTTTTCTCCAATCGTCGAGAATGTCTTATCAAATTCCCAACTGGCAATGCGTCCAGCAAGCGATAAATACTGGCAATTTCTACTACTTGCCAACCCTCAACGCGGCGCAATTTTACTCGCCAGTGGATAGTTTTGGATACAATTACATTCAGCAATATACAGTTAACATGGAACGCTGTTTAGACAATTTGTATTTTCAAAAACTAGAGAATCAAAAACTGCGTCGACAACTTTTCAATTTGCAGCAACACGCGCAGAAAGCTTTTGAAAAAACTAATGAGTTGGAGGAAAAGGCAAAACAAGACAGTGAAGCCACCAATTTAAAACGGAATTTATTCGAGGTAATTCACAGAAAGAATTTTTTCAAAGTACAGTGGAATCCGGATATAACGACACTGAAGGGACCAACGATTTTACGTCGTTATACCCGGTAGACGCTTTAACCGAAACGAGCAAAGAAAAAAAGCTTGTATGGGGACCAAACATGTCATCGAATTTTCGTCGCAATAACCGGACGGACGCTTTAAGCGGAGTCGTTATAACCGGATTCCACTGTATTTAATTTTGGTAATTTTTTAGCTGACGAGTGAAATTGAACAACTCAAGAACGAGTTGAAGCTGAATTTCGAGAAAGATGTTGAAATGAACCAGTTAAAGCTGCAAATATTGAAAGTAAGGCTATAACTAAACTTCTGTAGGGCTTCTAATGATTTGAAAATTTTCCAGTTGGAAGCTGATCTCAAGGATCGGGATTCAAAAATCTCGAATTTAAATTTACATAACAAAATGCTTATGGATGCCATCGAAGAGCTGGACGAATCAATTTGGCAGTATAGAAAAGAGCGACAAGAGAATTTGAATTCATCCTGCAATGATTATTCAGAGCTGGCACATCAAT
The DNA here is from genome assembly GCA_018152125.1 of Drosophila dunni. Classification (NCBI taxonomy): domain Eukaryota; kingdom Metazoa; phylum Arthropoda; class Insecta; order Diptera; family Drosophilidae; genus Drosophila; species Drosophila dunni. The sequence continues at coordinate 3,245,233 of JAECXC010000352.1, read as the reverse complement.
ATCCAGATACAGTTCCCATAAGCGACAATAAGTCCAGTTTATTCTCATGTAAACCTATTATTCAGGATAATCAGGAGCCAGACTGTAGCCTTTCTTAATTGGTTTTATATATATATCTACTAATGTGATTTATTTTTTAGGTTCCAGTGCTTACTTGCCTTGCACTGTAACTAATTCCTTTGCTTGCAAGGAATGTGGATGGATTTCTCGTAGTGATCGAGAGCTAGATTTACACATGTTCGAAAAGCATCAAATTCCATCACTCTTTTATGTATTTTCCAAGAGTGCGTTTTTGAAGAATGGACAACAAAATTAAATTGATTGACAATCTTAACAATACAATATATTTTGTTAATTATTTTTTATAAACTTGTTATTTCTGTATATTTTCTAAAAATCCTGACAAAAACTACTAATTTCTGCTATCAGTTATTATTAAGATATAAGAAATGTTTTTTTTTTTTTTTTTTTTGCTAAAGAATTAAAAATTTTTTATGTTGACTTATTTTTTTGGAAAAATTTAAGGATTTTTTGTAATATTACTTCAAATACTGTAAATTTTTTTTATAAACTTGACTATTTAGGATATTAACTGCAAATCCTGAAAAAATTAACTTTTTCTTTATTAATTAATATAAGAAAAATATATTTTATTTTTTTTGTTTGTTTAAGAATTAAATTTTTTTTTTTGTTGACTTATTTTGTTAAAAAAAATAAGACATAAATAAATATGTTTATAGTGAAAAGTGGACTATTTATTTAAATCAATGTTGATTGAAGTAATGTAATAAGTTATGATTTTGTAATGGAAAAATGAAAAACTGTTAAAAATTAATAACTTTCTATGTGAAATTAAAGAAATGGTTCCATTCTCGATTCTAAAAAGGCAACTAAAATATTTAAAAAAAAACAAGACTAAAATATCTGATACCATTAATTTAAATTTTTTGTTTAAAATTAAATAAATTTTCTTTTTTCTTTGGTTAAGAATTTTTATAAAGTTACGTAAAATACTGTAAAGAAATAATACTCATCTTATTTTTTTGATTTGAATGTTGAAATATGGAATAAAAAATAAGCAGGCATAAAGTAACTTGTTTTCATTTTTCCCCCAATTTGTTTTTATTTTTTATACTTTTTTTTGGATTTTACATTGCTTGTTATGGTTGGACATACAAAAAAAAAAAAACATGACTACATCATCACATACATTTAACATACATACAAGAAGATAATAAATTAGTTTATAGATACAATTATTTGTTGGCAAATAGAGAATTACATTTTCTAGAGCAAAGAGATGGAAAATTGAAAGTAATTGGATCGTACACTGCAAGAAAACAAGTCAATGTGGCGCACACTTTCGGAATTGACATGTTTAGTAAATGCAGTCTACAATTGGTTTATAAACTTTGGTAACAAGAAATAACGAAAATAGCACAAATGCTTCACTCAATTGATTGGCTTCAACACAAATGTTATCAAATTTGTGCAAGCGAATGGGGATTGAGTGAAGCAAATACATTTTCATTGGGCCAAAAGCTGAACATGGCTCAGATGTATATATGTATCCTGGTGCACAGAGTAGAACAGGAAGTCAATATACATGAGCATGGTCAGAGATTGGCCTGAATAACAAAGGAAATACAGTTTATATAACATTGCAATGATTTTTCATTTGCATTTTCCATTGAGCTCTGTGCTCTCGAATCCCAATGGAAAATGACAGGGAAAATAGTTTGATATAACTCAATTTGGCTTATAGATCATGTGTTTAGTTGGTGCTTTTTGATGGGGATTGGGATAGCGACAAAAAGCAGTAAACTAAAGACCGATCTACAACAAAAGTAAGTTATGGAAAGGTGAAAGAACATATAGAAACACATAGGACATTTATCACAAATACATTTAATGGACTAAGGACAAAAACGAACATAAAACACATTAAAATTAAGAACGTGAATTTGGGTTTCAACATAAAAGAGCAGAACAGCATGCCGTCATTTGAGTAATTGTAAAACTTTAGCATCAAGCCTTAAGAACGGTCCCAGCAGAGACCAGACCAGATCGACTCCCCCTCTAGTTGTACTCCAAATTTTGCTCGATCATCTGCAGCACTCGCTGCCTGCCGATTTTGTTCCAGAATACATGCGGCTCCGGTGATCCGGTCACACTGCGTGGCCCACTGCAAAGAGTAGTTTATATAGATATAAATCCTTTAGAATGTACTGTTGGAATCTCCACTTACTTCTGGAAGCAATCGAAGCGCACAACGCCGCTTTCATTGATCAGACACGAGTGTATATCAATGACGGTGAGATGTCTTCCCTCGTTGCGTATAAATTTGTTGAATCGCAATATTTTGTCGCTTGTCGCCTTGTCATGTCGGTAGTTGGCCAACGGTGCTAACGTGGTCAATACAGGCACAAATCTCAGATTGTGCATCTCCTTGATGAGCTGCCGGAAATCATGTTCGATCTGCACCAGCGGCTTCCCGCGCATGATATCCACCGAACCGATGTTCACAATGATTTGCGTCATCCCAGGCAGATCCACATGGAGTAGCCGCTGCCGTGCCGCACTGATAGTTTGGCCAGAGACACATAGACCGGACTGCAGCACACTCTCGACTGTATGGAGGATGATAAATCTTAGTACAAAGCAGCTCCATTAATTTGGGTGCCTAAACTTACACTTATTGAAACGACATTTGAGCTCCATGCGTGCCAGGTACAAGAAGAAATCATCGCCCAGCAGCGGAAAATCCAATAGATATGCATCATAGTCCGAGTTGATGGTGAACATGGAGTCATGCTGAGATGATGGACATGACAACGTGGTTGGCGTGGGCGTGAATTCATGACGCCTCTTCTGTGTGTACTCTCCAACCTGTTGGTGTTCACCTGTAGGTGCTGCTGCTGTTGGTGGTAGTGGTGGTGGTGCTGTTGGTGGTGCTGCCACCTGTAGCTGTGCAGGATTCGAGTGTATGGAGTAAACGTTGTTATTGTTTTGAGCAGACACCTGCGATAGCTGATACTGATTGTTGCTGCAAATATAGACGTGAATGCGGAAAGACGTCTTAGTTTAACAATAAGGGTGAGATAAGTCGATGATTCTGCACTGTTTCGTGGCAGGGATGAAAGCGTAAACCCCTTAGTAAAAGCTACAATCGTGTACCTAGACCCTGTAATTACTCTTGGGTAGAATGGTACAAAAGTATTAAATGGTAAGTGTTACCAATGCTTAAATTGAAATGCATTACTTTAAAAAGCGAAGCTTTGACTTTATCAACGACTCCAGTTACAGGAAATGCAATAACTCTCGCCCTGCCGCAACCCTAGAGCACCTGCTATGTTGCTGCTCAGCCCTAGAACGCATAAGACTAAGATACATTTGGCCACCACAACTCTACTTGATGGAAGATGCCTCAAAACAGGCAGAAGAGTAACTGTTTGCTCCAATGTTAGTTGAAGTTCGTGAATTTAAACAAGTTAGAAAGGCTAAAGTCAAACGAGCCGAATGTGGAAGACCCTGTACTTGAAATAAACTTAACTTGCTTGACATATAGACGGACATTCATTACAAATTTGGTGGCTCTAGCTCTTGTTTAAAAGATTCCAGTGTTCATACGGACGGACGGACAGACAGTTGGACATCACTATATCGAGTCGACTGTTCATGCTAATCAAGAATATATATACTTTATGGGGTCGACCACGCTTCCTTCTAACAAACTTAATAGACCCCTCCACTCTTTTCTAGAGTACGTGGTCTGAAAAGCTCTATCAACTGATTTAAGTTGTTTAGTTCGTTCGCTTTTACTTACAGATGCTTCCAGTTATCCTGGTAGATACCAAATGGCGGCAGAGCAGACGTGGCCAGGGGCTGCACTGGCGCCATTTTGGAAACTGGAGGTTTCTCGTGGATGCTCAGATTGTAATTGTTGAGCTTTTGCGGATATCGACGCTTGTACTGGGAACGCCAGAGTCGAGGCGGTTCCTGTGTGTGATTGTTGTAGTTGTTACCACTTTCGCGCTGCCGCTGGTGCAGTACCATGTCGTGCAGGTGGCGGGTGTCTTCCTTAGGCTTGATATTAAAGATTCGCTTGCCGGACTCACAGCATTCCGCCGTTACGTACGGAATGGTGAGCAGAAAGTCTGTGATGTTATGATGCAGCGGAAATGCATTGCCCGTCAACTGTCGATATTCATCTGCAATTATAATAGTTAAATTTAATTTGGACAGCTGCTTAGCGGCTAACCGTAAATGCAAAAACTTTTCAAAGCTGCCACTTAGCAAAAAAGTTGGTACCACATTAGTCAAAGTGTAAGGATTTGACTTGAAAGTGTACCTAATTAGTTTCAGACACTTGTCAACCGTTTGTACTGTTACAATCACTTTGGGTACATTTAAAAGTACCACAGTAATCAAAGTGTGCTGTTTTGACTTAAAAGTGTACCTAATTATATTGTACACTTGCCAATAGTTTGAGCCATTACAATCACGTTGGGTACATTTAAAATACCACAGTAACAAAAGTGTACCTAATTGTTTTTCCACATTTGCCAATCGTTTGCACCATTACTATCACTTTGGGTACATTTAAAGTAACCACAACAACCAACGTGTACCGGTTTTACTTGAAAGTGAGCTCCATTTCGACACTTGTCAACTTTTGTACCATTGCAGCCACTTTGGGTACATTTAAATCACAAGGAACGCCACTATAAATTAATTGACTTTCGATCTCGTTTGCACTTACTTTTGATGCTCGATATCGTGATGCCATTCTGGGCATGAGCGAGAAGTATGGCGCGTATTTCAGCATCAATATCGGGGTTTTCATCTCGCACCCCCAGATATGAGTCATCCATGATGGTCATGTCGGAGTTGGTAGTGGAGTTACTCACAGTGTTACTACTGTATTTCGATATCAATGTCGATGAAAAGAGCGTGGCCACAATCTGCAGCTGCTCCTCCGCCTGCTCTTGCTGGCTGGTGTGTTTTACAAGCGCGGCTTGACTTGCCGATTGCTCTCGTTTTGTGAAAATCTTTTTAAGTTTTTGCAAACAAATCACTTTCTCGCCCAAAATAGTACAGTCCGCGCGCAGAAAGATCTTATAGAATTGTCCACTGCCACGTTGCTTCGTTGGATGTTGGTGATTCTTGTGCAGCTGATGGCGCCACTGCTGGAAACACGTGGTCAGCTTTTTTTTCAATGCCGTCAGGCGGTCGGTGTAAGTGTTCGGCACGCTGTTAAATTCACTTCTGAATGTCGCCATCGCTATGACGAAAATAAAATCGCCACGCTGCTCCCTCATTACATTTTCAACTCTCATTCATTCATCTGTGTGCAGTTGTGTACGCGTGTCTGTGTGTGTGAGTGCATTAGAATTTTGGAGACTTGCGTGCGTGTGTATTGGTGCTTGCTTTAATCAATGCAAAGCGGCGAGTGTAAAGGAGTAGGAGTAAAGCGCATAACTGTAGTCCATCTGCTTGTGTGCTTTATCTTTAGTCCATCGGCTTCTGTACATTAGCTGCCCAACAAGGCTGCCACATTATGAAAATATGTTATGGAATTAGATGTACCGTTTTCAACAAAAGTGTACCAACATTCTAATACTGCCAATAGTAATAGATTAAATGAACTAACTTTTATTAAAAATATATAACAAATTTTGAAAAACTAACAACTGAACTATTGGTAAGTTTAATATAAATTAGGCATTAAGTGACTGGGTCAAAATACAAAAACAAACTTGCACATTGTACAAACTTTTTAGCATTTTATCATTCACCAGTGACCTCTCGAGCCTTTCTAGCTCTTATAGTCCCTGATATCTCTCTGTTAATACAGACGGTCATGACTTTATGGGGTCTGCCACCTTCTCCTTATTATTACAGTAAGTTTACTCTACGACAAACGGGTATAAGGATCTGAATATTTTTGAAACAGACAATTGCAGTAGTTTTTTATGGCTTTATACTTAAAGCATTTAATGTCCGATAAGAGTTAAAATTAAAAGCAATTACCACCTTTAAGACTGAAGATTACGTTTAATGCATTTTTCTCTGCCAAAGATCAAACGGTAATTTCTTTTCTTTAGTGCGTTACAAGTAATTACGAAATAATAAATTTTGTGCGGTAACTCAAGCAGATCCAGAGAGAATTACCACGTGCAAAGGCAATCTTGAAATTGACTACCGAATAATGATAAGATGCTTCCAATTCCCCCGATGATTGTCGAGCTGTTTCACCTGCCAAGGAGTGAGACAGACAGACACTTGAGGGTTAAACAACCGCATTGATGTATGGCTGGTTGGATGGATGGTTGTGAGGATGGATGTGTGGACTGCCCGGAACACCCCCTTTGGGCGATAATCACGAAGCTGGAATCAGGAAAAGGAAACGCAGCAGACAACGAAGAGTTTTGGGTGAATGTAAACAGAGCTTTAAGTCCGCTGACCAAATCTCTTAATTGCAGAGGAAACTCTGGCGACGTGACTGGCAATGCTTTGAGATAATTCATATAACGGCCATTGGACAAGTTGTAACATGTGGCGTATTTGATAACATGTTTGTTCGTGTTTACTTTCGCACTTCTGATGCTCAAAGTAAGCGATTTGTATTTGCAAATGTAATCTCTGATTTTCAGTTAGTTGATTAGAACAAATTGAAGATTTAACAAGGAATCCACCCCAATTTCCAGATTCATCCAAGTGGGCGAATATTTCAAAAGTGCTGATTCATCGATTTATTCTGGAAATCCCACATTTAAAAGTTTCCTTCCGAATTTTCCATTTTGTGACAATTTACAGTTTGGTCGCAGAAAACTTTTTGGAGTTCCTATCAAAATAACTCAGAAAATATCGAAAGATAAAAAAAATTTTGAAACTTTTGTGATTTTTTATATAAAATTTTGAATATTTGATCTGTACAGTTGAAAGCTGTAAATTAAATAAAATATGAAACTGATAAAAAATGTGTTTTAAGGTCGCCCCTCTATAAAGTGCTTAAAATGTGCCGAAAATAATGTATATCATACATTTGCATACTAACCAAAATCAGCGTTTCAGATTGATCCTATGGGATCTATAGAATATAGTTATTCGATCTGGCTAATTTTAACATTTAAACTGAACGTACCAAGTTTCATCAAGCTGAGAGACTCGTAGAGACTACAAAAAGTGGCAGACATTGAAAATACGTTAATGTACCAAATTAAAATTGTACCTAAATGCATACATTTGGTACAACTGTCTCTAAAATTACTTCAAAACCTCAAAGGCAGAAAAATGTACAAATTTCAAAGAAGTGTACCAACTTGCCAACTGTCATACGGTACAAAATTGTTGTGCTCGTTTTGTGATCAACTTTTCCGGTCTTAATGCAGACCGTTCAGCGGGCGGGTAAACAGTTAACACTTTGTTCTGCTGACTTCGATCCGACTGATGGATTTGGGGGTGTCTCTCGGGTGTGTAGGCGGAGGAGGGGCATGTTAAACAAATTCACTGAGTAGAATTCGCATATTCGCATAAATTATGAAGCTACACAACTTGTTCTTTGACGAGCTCTTGCTGCAAAAGAGGGCGGTAAATTACAAGTATTTTCCATAGTACACAATGTACACATATATGTCTATGTATATAATATATGGTATACACAACTGGAGCACTTGCTCTAATCAATTTATGCATAATCGGAATTCTTATGGTTATGTTGTAGGTGTCCACCTGCTAATTTGTTGATTGTCGGTAGATAGTTTAATGTAAAAATGCATAAAACTCGCTTGGAATGCTGTTTTCAATCCCAAATAGTTTGAATTTTTTCTTGGACTTCCTTTTAAGTTAGCCGTCAACAGGTAGACCAAATTTTCCAAGTTTTGTTTTGCTTTGTTTGTTTACAGGGTGAAAAGTCGATAGAGCACGCCTTAGACGTGTTCAATTCAAAACATAATTAGTTTAGTGCATTTGAACGTGACAATTTGACCAATTTGTCAATTTTAGACATGCTTGGCTTACAATTCAGTCTATTTTTAATACTAAACGGAACTACGGCTATCGGATACAGTAAATTTTTTACATTAGTCGTCATTACGTTATTTTTTGAAAAAATGTTTAAAATATTATAACACATATTTTTAGTTTCGAGTAATTTTACGAAAGAAATCGAATTTAAAATATTTTTTATGTTACCTTAAACTTAGGAATAATGTTATTATTAATAAAAAAAATGTTTAGATTTAATGGATTAATTATTTATATTTATTGTTTCAGATAACTTAAATTTTGATACTTCATTTTAATATAGTCTTCAATCTTAATTGTACATCTATATATAACACAATTAATTAGTTAAATACTCGCGATTACTTTTAGTTTGCTCAAGTAAATAAATAAAGTTATTAACTTAATAAATTCATCAAAAATATCTTAAAAATTAAAATCAGTTTTTAAAAATTATGGAGGTGGTGTTTTCTATATACATGACTTTCTTTTAAGTTTAAATCCAAACTTAAAACAAAAAAAACTTACTTTTTGTACCTGCTTCCCCAGAACTATATCTTTCAATATATTTTAAGTTGAATGTATTTGGAAAGGATAATTTCAGTCTTAAGCCTTCTTCCTGTTGCACACTTCGATCTTTTCTGAGCCCTAATTATTCTTATCCGTTACTTTAGCTGCCCTTCCGACATCTGTTACAATTCATCTTCTGCTTTGTGGACCAAGGCAACTGCCCTAATCAGGCCAGCAATGAACACAAATACGTGTAATTAGAGCCCTTTGTGGTATTTGCTGGCTATAAACACTCACAAGTATCTACTACTAGTGTATTGGTGTATTCAAGTTGGAAATGGCAAATCACTTCAGATAAATAGTTAAGTACTCGTGTGTACATACGCATATACGCATCGTATTTAAGTAATTTGTGTTTGGCTTGTAATTAACTGCCGATTGTTAATAGTTTAACCAAAAACTGTCTTAAAATTCGTAAGCCCGTTTTCATATTGATTTAAATGTATTTTCCAAAACCCCGTATTTAATTTACGATACTGCTTTACGATATTCGTATATCGTGCAGTATAACAGAAACTGAATCATTTCTCTGTTTACACAATGACAGAGAGACAGAGAGTGAGAGACGAAAAGTAAATGCAATTACATTCTGTTTGACTTTGTTATTTCACAGTCGCTCTCACTCACTCACACAGTCACACAGTCAGTTGCAAACGAACACAACAGCAATACACTGTTATCGCTTGTAATTGCAGCTGCACGAACAATGCAAGAGAACCTTTATACAGTACACAGTGGTTCATTCATACAAAGAGTCAACTAAATATAATTCTAGACAAGTTGATATATTTGGAACACGTTTATTTTGATAGTGCACTTTTGTAACTTGAAATATAAAATAAAATTAAAACGTAGCAATTATACAAAAAAGAGTTAACAATCTGCTCTAAGCGATGCTACATTTGACAATGAATTACATCTAATGATCCACTGTGCGTTGCGCTCTCTCAACTGTGCGGGCGGTTAGCTCGCTCTCGCGCGCTCTCTTTGTCTCTATCAGGTTTGGTCTGTGTGAGACACTCCGTCGCTGTTTTAAGCCGAGCCGGTTTTTCAGTTATTTTCTGGCTTTGTTGAACGAACGTTGTGCGAGCGGAGCAAAGAATTAAAAACGGCGTCAACGCCAATAAAAGGCGCGCGTTTGTGTTTTTTTGCGTATCGAATAACAATAATGCATAATAAATAAATATCAATAATTCAACGAATATGCATTTTACCAAAACGTGCTTAATATAGCAACGACAACAACAAATGTGTGTCTGTATGTGAAACGAAAAAGTGTAATAAATAAAAGTGCATTGTAAACAACAGCAAATAAGAAGCGAATATAAAGTAAAATAAAAACGACAAAATGACGCGTGAAGAAGAGGAAGAAGTGCGCTTGTTGCTCTCACGTCACCAGGAGCGCATTATGCTCGATCTTGGCAGCACCGATCTACTAGCGGTGCTCGTCAAGAACTCTGTGCTCAGCCAATCAGAGGAGGATCTGCTGTTGAAGCCATACGCCGCAGCAGCAGCTGCATCGTCGGTAGCAACAACTGTTGCCGAAACGGGCAGCGCACCCTCTAGCGTGGGCGCTTTGACAAAACGAAAGCTCAGCGCTGTCGCGAGCAGCAGCAGCGGCACCGGTAGCGGGGGCAGCGCCAGTGTGAGCGGCGTGGGCGGCGATTATAGCTCAAGTTTAGCAGGCTCCTCGCGCAGTGCCAGTGTCAATGGTGATCACGCTCAGAGCGACAATCGCTCACTAACGCCCTCTGTCGGAGGTAGTGGCAGTGGCAGTGGCAGTGGCAGCAGCGGTGGCACTGTTACCGAAACCCTCAACGATGCCGAAATTTTGCGTTTGCAGTGCGCAAACTTAATCGATATCATTGCCAAAAGTGGCTTTGAGAAATTCAAGCAATTCTGTTATGCTATCGAATGCGAGTGTCCGCAGCTGATTGAGGATTTAATTAACGATCGTCTAAAAAGTGGTAAGTTACTTAATTTCTAACCACCACTCCCCCATTGCCCCATACACAATCACACAAACATGAAATGCAAAAACCTGTTCGCAAAGTCAGGTAATCGCGTTGGCAGATTAAGCATCGCGATATCGACACTAAATTATGCGGGTAATTGTGCTCGATCGGTTCTTAAATTTCTCGTCTCTGCTAATTGGATTTTTGCATACAGAATGTTAACTCGCAGGTTAACATAGGCGTAGGCGTGGACGTAGGCGTTCCCATTAACAGAGGCGCGACTGTTATAATTGCCATTATCTCTGATCATTTCTGTTCTATGCTAATCTTTATAACGTGAGAGACAGGGCACATTTCTCACCTATTACGGAATTTAAATCTATTTCAAAATGGCAACAATACATTAGCGTTCATTTTGTTTATTTATTTATAATCTTATTGATTTGAATAAAATAAAAGGAAGTAATTTGTTAAACTCACTAATAGAAATCTTTTTAAAAGCATTGTTTTTATGGCTTCATTATGTGTTTTGATAATTTATACAATTTTTGTTATCTTCGATGAAAATTTGCTTATGCTTAGTATGTTAATTTGTTATTGTGTACTGTTAAACAAAAAGAGGTGGCAGCTGTGACGTCATGTGCAGAAAGCGAAAGAGGGAAGTTACCTTTATTTTTAAGATACCTGTAGATAAGTGGACGGTAGGTGCGATTGGGTAGTGCTGACCTAGAGAAAGTTTGTAGTACAAAGAATTGCTTTTTAATGGTTTTAATTTACTCAATCTTTTATCTGTAGATTAAGCTGTTTTTATGTTATAGTAAGTGTAGTGCACTGAGTATTACCCTTTAATAAAAATGAATCTTTCGTTTGCTTCTGTGCCTACCCGATCATGTTTTAGAGTTTCAGTACTTCAAACAAGCTTTTGTTGCTTGAGTTTTCTGAGATTTCGGGAAAGGAAATTCTAAAAATCTCTTATCAGTCAACGTTTGTGCTGGAAACTAAATAGAAGGCAACTCTTAAGTCAATCCATTGTGTGTTGACCCTTTAACGATTGGCAAAGTAAATTTGTTTTTGTTAGAAAATGATAAGGGTCTCCTAGAACAGATTGCTGGGAATTGAAAAACAAACGACATATTGATAACGTATACATTTTCCAAAACATAAATGAAGCACTATAAAAATACAGTTACAAATTATGTACACAATTTTCTTGGATTTATTTCTAAATTCCTAACCTGACTACTTTGAATTCATTTAATTTATATTAAAAATATTTGCTTTATATAAATTGGAATTTTTACAACAATAAAAACACTTTATGAAATTTGACATAAAATTTAAAGCTGACTTTGTTGTCTTATATATAACACTATAGATATTTAGATAGATAGATACTTTCAGTGATTTTACTTAGAATAAATATAGTTGTTTATCCTAAAATTCGCACAGCTGTTGAAAGAACTTCCACGGGTTGATTCATTGATTCATTGACCCACAACTTATAGTTCAAGCAATCAAACAATCCGCAGACCAAACATGTTCATCCGTCTGCATGTAAATCCCTCATTCTGCCACAGACTTGTAAATTACCCCAACAATGACAGGGAACAGACAGACGAAGCGGAGGGTGGGGAAGGAGGAAGTAGGAAGGTAGAAGATGAGAACACAACAACTCAACACAAACGGAAAATAAAAGCAAAGAAAAGCGCAGAATTGAATTGAATTGAGAGCGAATCGCGCAGCTAGAAAAATAAAAAACATTCTAGGCAAATTATAAACTTTTGTTGTTATTCTATTTTCTTTTCGTTGTTGTTCTTGATGTTGTTGTTGTTCTTGGTGAGCACATGTATTTTCCTAATGAAAAAGCTGTTGGCTCGTACAGAAAACAAAATAATCACAGATACGAATCCAAAAAAAGAATTTAACTAAACAAGAGCAGAAAATTACAGATCAGGCTAGACAAATTTGCTGTGCGGTGCAATACCCTGTACTTGATATTTAATGTCTGTCGGATCAAAGCTATTCGAAGATTAATTATCAATCTGCATCTGATCGAACACTCAACATTCGATGCTATCAATAAATTCTTTGCAAAAGTCACTTAGTAAATAAATATTAATTTGTATGTAAGTAACCTTTTCCCAAAGAATAAACACTGACAATCTGTATACCTTTCTTACCAATTTTTGCCACACTGAGTATTCAAAGTGGCACCAACAACAACAACAACTACAACTGCCCATGGCCAATATACTGTACATAAGGCACTCGATCACGTTTTACGATTCTAGCCACGATTACAAGAAACGCGTTACGCGTGGTCCAATGTCCATGGGGCCGACATGTACTCACATGCATGTACTACATGTACCCGTGTCTGTGTGTGTGTATGTAACTCCGTTTGTACAACTACTACAGGGTTTTTCTTTATTTCTTTTTTGTTTGGTTTTATTTTTTTCTTTCCTTCTTATTTCGTATTTCATCTATACGATACATGTCTGGCTGCTGGCCATTCATCATTATGATCAGCAGCTCAGCATCATAATCATAATGTGTATGGGGTTGATGTTTCGCTTTTACTCCCCTCTCTCTATCTCACTCTGACTTGTGTTCGCTCTCTTTCGTTGTTGTACACAGAGTTTTGTTTGCTAATTTCTTGTACGTGCTGTTCTTGTTTGCTGTTGCGCTGCGCTGTTCTTGCTGCTTTTGCTTCTTCTTGTTCTTTTTCATTATCGTCATCTCTTTGCCGCTCGCTTCCCAGGTAGATAGATGATGCAGAGCCAGTCCCAGTCGCAGTCCCAGTCACAGTAATAGACACAGTCAGTTTCCCTGTTCGTAAATTACAATTATTTACAGCGCGTAATGTTTGCCTGCGCAGTTCTTGTTTTCTCTGCTTCTCGTTCTTTCAACTCTCTCTCGCTCTCTCACTTTCTATCGTTTTCTGCTCTTTTGCTTGTCGTCTTTGCCCATCTACGGCGCTCCCTTTTGGCACTGTCTTCTTGCTTCTGATAATTTATGCAGCATAATCTGCTCGATGACGTTTATTGTTTGCCATTCCCCTCATTCTGCGCACCGTTGACGTTTATCGTTTGCCATTCCCCTTTTGTGCGCTTCCCACTTGCTCTACCAACGCCCGCTTAACGTTTCCTATGCTTTGTGTGCCGCTCTTATCGCTCTTGTTCTTTGCTTCTTCTTTTGTGTCGCTGTCTCAACACGAAGATACGATTCCTTTTATGTTTATTTGTCGATTTTGTTGATTTCGTTTTTTACTTTTAATTTTTTATGTGTTTTTGTATTTACTCTACCTCCAGTTCAACATCATGATGAGGTTCACCTTTCGTTTGGTTTCTGCTGCGCATGCGCATCCTGTTATTGTTGTTGTTTTGCAGAGTCCTACTTACTTCTTGTTTTTCTCCCTTCTTTTCTCTTTCTGATTTCATCTCTCTTTCTCGCGGCTTAAGTAGGTTTCCATGACGCGTTCTCGTTGTACTGGGAAGTTGAAATTTTCCAACGATTCTTTCGTTCCAGTTACAAACTCAGGATGTGTCTGGCGCCATTAAAGTATTGTCTTTACGACTCTACTGACCGGGCCAAAAGAGTAGGTCGTTGTCTTGTCCACTGGCAATTTTGTTGTTGTTCTCGTTTTATTGAACTTCAGATTCACTGCCGTTCTCGTTCTCTCGCTCTCTATCTCTATCTCGTTTTATCCACTCTATTGTGAGCAATTTGCTGCAAAATAGATTGCGTTGTCTCGTAAAATCATGACAAAACGGGTTATTTAATTTTCATTTTTTAAAAGGTTTTCAAATGTTACATTTTTATGGTTCTTATCCATTCTGAATAGAATCAGACCACCTATTCAGCTATACTCTAGTTCTCCCTGTGTGGCAAGTAGATCAGTTACAAAATTAATAGCAATTCTTCTGATTACAACTAAACTTCATTAGGTATTCTTACTCGAAATCGTTATAAATTTCTTTTGTTGGCTTTTTGCCTATGTAAGCCATTTGCTGTGCTCTCTGTACGGACTTTGGGTAGCAATTTTCCATTTTCTGACGATCTCTTAAGCCGCTTACCCACACAACTGTCACGCTATCTGTGTTGCCTCAACTCAACTCCAGGTAACTTGTTTGTGTCTCTTTTACCAATTCTCAGTTTCTTCTACGCCTTTTCTTTACAACAAATCCCCCCAGAAAGGTGTGACTCATGCCAAGCAACGTTTGGGTTCTCCAGTTTTAAGCCGTTCTCCAACACAGACCCAGCATTTACTCGAGCCCAGACTGGCGTCTGTGCCATGCAACTGTCTTGTGGTTGCTTTTTTTTTCGAATACCCTGTTAGTGAAACCTCTAGCTAAGGAGTTTTAGTTACTTAGGAAGAAGTACTTCTTAGTACTACACATAACTTCTAAATTAATATTTAGTTGAAGTTTGAAGCTTGTAAAATCTATCTATTTAAATATTTATAGTATTTATTTATTCCCCTATATAAGTTACTCATAGTTCAGAGTTAGTTAATGGGTGTTCTGTAGTTGAGCTTGCTTAAGTTGCTTGATTCTTACTTGCTAAATTGGTTGTTTCTGCCTGCTGGTGCAGCTGATAAACTTGGCGCAGTCGTTAGCCTTTTGCCAGTTGGCTAAAACTGAAGTTGAAGTTGCACACAAGTCAGATGCAGATGCAGACTTGCAGCCTGCCGCTTTAACTGTTTCGGTTTCCAGTTAATAACAACAACAAAAGCAACAAGAAAACCAGCATCAACAGCAACACTAACAACAGCAACAATAACAACAACAACAACAACAACAACAACAACAACTATAATAATAAGAAATCCGTTGTGTTTACTGCATTTTGACCTGTAGAGAACAAAACAGAGTTGAATGCAGAAAAACTCATTTGGGGATACTCCGCTCCGCATGGCGTGTAAATGCATCTCTCTGACGACTTGTCTTCAGTATTTTTGTTATTTTTACAAGTCATTAGCTTTAATTTACACACACACGCACACTCGCACACACATGGCTAGTTTCATTCATAGTTTTCGATGCCGGCGTTCTGGCTCATAAAGTGCAGCTGACTGAACGTGAAGATAAACACAACTGCTTCAGTCAGATACGAGTTGTATCTTGGTTTGGTTTCGCTTTGGTTTACTGATCGATCGATCGATCGCTTCGCATCTGTTCATTTACTCCACTCCTTGCCCCTTTCCGGTCCGAACCTTTTCGGGCTTTAGACCATTATTATAATTCATTTATCGTTTTGGAGTTTGATACTGTCTCTTCCTCTGAACTTGATACGCTTTTGCCCCAAGTAGACTTTATTTGGCGATCTTAATGTCTCTTTTTGAAAATTATGATTGATTAGTTTGATCAAATGTTGACCCTCAGCATATTAACCAAATGGATTGTTGATCAAATGTTTGATTTAACGCTTCGTTGATACTGGGGTTCTTGTGGAAAATCAGCTCTACATCAAATCCTCACGAACTTTGCGAAATAATCTTTTAATTTGGATATTAAATTATGTGTTTTGAAATACAGTGAAATCCGGTTATAACGACAATCAAGGGACCGACGATTTTACGTCGTTATACCCGGTAGACGCTTTAACCGAAACTAGCAAAGAAAAAAATCTTGTATGGAGACCAAACAGTCATCGAATTTTCGTCGCCATGACCGGACGGACGCTTTAAGCGGAGTCGTTATAACCGGATTCCACTGTATATAAATTTCTATGCTTCAGTCCTGTTTCTATTGAAATTGAATTGCATAACTCAAAATTAAACATTGTATAAATATTAAAGAGAAAAGTTTAATGATAAAATATCCACAAAATATCAACCATATTAAGTTTATACAATTATAATGTTTATATATTAACTTAAAGGATTTATATTTTAGAAATGTATAGACAGAAACGGAAACAAGATACTCTATGCTTTTGGCAATGATTTGTTTATTAAATTAAATGTGTAAATGTGTGTAATGTGGTACCAAATTTGCTACGCCAAAAATGTGAGTTTTTTCCTTGCTTGGGCGTTTAATTGACTTGACCCTGGGACTAATGATTTATTCAAATTCAAGTTAATGATATAAATCTGGCTTACAGTAGCCAAAACAAAATTCTCTTATGTCTGTTTGGCATTGTGCTGTGTAACAGTTCATTTTCCTCTCTGAATTCCGTATTTTTTGTTGGATTTTCGCCACACTTTTCGCTAGTTTAGCTACATGTTGACCCTACTTTCTGTCATTACCGTCTTGAGTTGGGATTTCAATGGCCGAAATCGCGTACAATGATATCAATTTCTATATTGTTTTTTCGGCTGTAATGGAAAAAAGAAAGTTTGCAACGAAAAAAACGAAAATTAGACGTTGTCTTGTGCTCAAGTTGTTGTTGTTTGTTGAAATTACTAAAAGCGAGTAACATTTCGTTCATTGTTTGGGTTGGAAATACTCGCTCGTTGCGTGTTTTACATGGTCAAACGTAGCTCCATTTACCAGCATCGTTCATCTTAGAAAATCGCCTTATAATGATCGTTCCATGTGCGCTGAAAAGTGCATGTAATTTCAAAATAATTGGAGTAACTTAAGTTTGAAAACGAAGCAAATCTTTAACCTAAAAGTATTCTAACCTATTTGAGGTTGGTCAAGAAGGTTAATTACTAATTAGGGTATTTAAATTTAAGCTTTCCCTCAGACGTATTATAAGTAAAACTTTGAGAGTACTAATTTAAAGTTACATTATAATTTTTAAAATTATTTTAATAGTAACTATAAGATTTATTCTTCAAGTAAAATATATTCAGTTAGATTCTTCGTTACCAAAACGAATCAAGTTAATGAGACAAACCTCTAATGTGTTTTGGTAATAGAAATTCATCAAATTCGTATAACCAAATCCAACTAGCTCTAGGCTATGGGACCGTGGACCGCCCAGCAAGGCGAAGCGATCTCGTTATCCAGAATTTATTTACTTTTAATCAAATCACAACACAAACAAAACATGGCTTTTTTCTGCCTTTCGGTTCCCGGGATGTTCCGATGTTAAGTTAGTTAGATAAACAAAGGGCGCCAGCGGGTTAAACTTTTATAGGGAGAAAAGTGAAGCATTGACCAACTGGGAAGTGTTGGCATCGTTTATGTGTGTATGCGTGTGGTCATTGGCATCTTTTTGTTGTTGTTTTCTTTTGTGGGATCCGAGTTGGATTGACATGACAGCAGCTGCCTCGAGCTAGTTGTCATGTCTTGGATATTGGATATGAGAAATATGGTACTAGAAAATGAATCACACATTGAAAAAATTCAAACGAAAACATTTGCTTATCTAAACGAAATTTTTTAGTCAATTAAATGAACTGGAAACGAATTGTTTATAAATAAAATTCTTCAAATTGAAATGTTGCATAAAAAAATACTGTCGTTGATATAAGTGGGTGGAACTCTAAACTTTAATTTCCACATAAATCACTTTTGATCGAATAGACTAAAAACGACTTGAAAACGTTGCTTGCAAACTACTTAATTGTCTGATGATAATCGCAATCATACGATCATACGAAGAACATTTATCATTTTCTCCAACGGGTAGGCGTCTCAACAACTTGAGCTATAAATTTCTATAATATGCTGCGATTTAAAATTTATAGAAAAAATTCAAATATCGAGTGGAAATGTGGAAGTGGGGAGGGGAAAAGGGCGCCAGTGTGCGAACAGCTTCCGGCAAATCGTTGGCTCCTGGTCTGGTCTTCGATCTCATTCTCATACACATAAAACTGAGTATGTGCAACGTGCGCTGTTTATCTCAATCATCGACAGCAATTCCAGCATGTCCATGGCAATCAGCAGAGTACTCTAGACCAGAGTCTGCAAACTGGACAAGGAGAACGTTGGAAGGGGCTTAACCAAGAATCGCACTCTCTCTCTCTCCCTCCCTCTCTCTCTGGTCTCGTTTGTGCTTTTAATGAAATTTCTTAATTGAAGCTGCCTTTCAGTTTGCCAGAGCAGACGCCGCTCGGTAAAAATATCAGCAGACATGTTTTATGTCTTCTTCTTTCCGTTTCGTTGTTCTTCTTGATTTGATCTATATTAATCAAGATCCCGCCGGCGTCTGTTTGGCAATTGGCCTATGGTTAGCTTTGGCTACGTCTCAGACATTTTGTCGTTTGTCTTATTTGATGATGATTAAATTATCCAGATTTTAATTTTATTTCTTAACATATTTGTACACTGCGATTTGTATTGGTCATGAACTCGGCAACTTATGCAAATTTATGGCCACTTGATTGGCTATTTAAATAAATAAATACACAAATATTCTGCAGCTAGAAATGCTTAAAGATTTATTTGCTTTTTGCTCTGTGCTCACTTGTCATAACTAAGTATAGTATACTATAGTGTATTCAAGGTTAGTTGCGTTTAAGTTGATATATTAGCATTTGATGAGCAATTGTTTTCCATTTAAAAAATATTAAACAAAGCAGAAACAGCGATCATAATTGATTTACTACTATTTATAAGTTAAATGTAAGCATGAATTCAATTGTTTTTGATTTGACTATATTATTTATTAAGTTTTTCATTCCCTAAAGACTTATAAACACAATTAAAATTTCTGTGACTGCTTAATGAGTTTAGTAAAGTTAAAAATTAATGTAATTTAAAAACTTAAAGTTTATAAAATCCAGTACTGTATTTACTCAAAAAATATTGTAATATTGGTAGGCAAATGACAAGAGAAGTGTACTTTTATTTAACTGATAAAATATTTAAAATTCAATTGTACATAAATATACAAAGTAATATAAATTACATTCAAATAATATATATGAAAGGTCTTTATAAAATAATCAAGTATTCTCGAGGGGTCTACTAGAAGGAGGCTTTTCCGACCCCATATAGTATATATATTATTGATCAGCGTCAACAGTCGAGTCGATGTCCGTCTGTCTGTCTGCCCGTCGTCCAGATGAACAGCTAGATCTCAAAGACTATAAAAACTGGAGCCATCAAATTTGGAATGAAGTCCGTCTCCTTCGCGAGCAGATCAAGCAGATCAGTACCGTCTCCGAAAATTGTGAAAAACACCATAAAATTCACACAGAATGTGTATGGTATCAATAAATCCATCCTCACTAAGTTTGATCCGGATCGGACAACTATAGCCTGTAGCTCAAAAATAATTAATTTCATTAAAGTTTCTTTGCCTAAAATTCAAATAATATTTTAAACTACAGACTTTATTCTATGTTGCTGCAAGCAAAGTATCTTTTGTTTGGCTAACAAAACTACAAACCAATTTAACGAACTTAATTAGTGAGCTAGCTTTCCAGCCTATGTACAATAGTTATGTACCTGATCTGCGCTCAACGCATCATTGCGTCAAATACGATTACGACCACACAATAAGTACACGCATGTTACCTGTCTGTTATTGCGCACCTGTGCCAGCCACAAAGGTCATTCGCCAAAGTTGGGCAACAACAAAAGTCACAACAACACAAGCACGCTGATTGGATGCCATTAGGTGCTTTTGGTGATGCTACCAACACAAATAGTCGTACATGGTGAATAGATTGCAATAAATTGAGTTAAGTTCAATTGAAATTGAATTTGAAATCGTGAACGCAATCGTAATCGTTAACCTAAACGTAAACGCTAACGTAATACAATGGCAAATTAGATCTCGTATTGTCGTTTAACTCAGAGGAGTGTCATTGGCGTTGGCGGCGACGGCGACGACGACGTGACGTCATAGACGACACTATTAAAGACAGTGTTGTTGGCAGTGTTGCAATTTTAGCTGTTTTGTAAGCATTAGCTATGAAAATTTCAAGAAATATCACTAAAATATGTTTTAAAAATGTATTCGCTAAGACAAAAAATTTGTTTTATTTTTAGTTAATTTGAAATTATATTTCATAGAGAAACAACGAAATGAAATTAATATAATATATTTTAATCTACTTATCTATATATTTATCTAATATTTCTATATTATCTATTTAGAAATGTGTATTGAAATATGTTTTAAGCCTTTTAAAATTTTATTTAAGAATTTGTCGGGTCGAAGGTGCTTTGGACTGGTAATTTAAGTTTATCATCTTAAAGATGTTCAGTGTTGAGTAATGCTGTTTTGAAGACTTTTCCCAAGACTATTAATGTGGCGGTAGTTTGATAATTATCGCCAGTGTAGCTCTGTCTGGATGGTATGTCGATAACACGGAGGTTATCGTCACTATTTGCGGAAGGAAGTTCGAAGAAAGATAGCGACTAAGTTTATTTACTTAAAATGAAAAGATTAACTCACTCAAAGTGGGTAAAATTTGACATTAAACAAGTAGATCAAACCCCAAAGAAACGAATAACCCGACATATTTAATAATGCTAAAAAACAATCTCTAAATATTTTTGTTCCTACTAATTTAAATAATTCATAAGACTTTAAGTACATTCAAGATGAATAAGGACTGTCTCTATGACGTTATCGATAACACACTATGAATATGATCATTTTTAAATGTTCTTTCTTGGTTTTATTTAGTAAAGATATCATAAATGATTTTAGCGAGTTTTTCTTTATCAAATTTTGGACAGCACTGGTCCAAAAATGGCTACTCGCAATCATCATTATCAGCGTTGACGACGTCATCGAGTGTTTTATTCCATGTCTACACGCTTCCACGCCTTGTGCTCAGTGGTGAGGGAGGGACACCAGGGGCGGGTGCTAAGGGCGGTGGCTGTGCCAATATTTTCCTTGCACGTGCCGGGGGAGCGGAAATGCAGCAACGCAAATACAGACGCCGGAAAACTTGCGCTCATCCGTTCAGACCGTATGCATTTTGGGGCGGATGCCGCTGGCTGTGCAATTATTGATGCAATTTTGTGCACACACCACCACATCACCACACACTCACACCACAGACCACACATACGCACACTAGCAAACACACACACAAACAATGGGAATGTGCGTTTCTCAGCTAAGCCTCAACTTTGGGATCCTGTGGGAAAAGTAATTTCTCCCGGTATTCACAGAACTGCCGTCAAATTATTTATTTATTGCATGTCGCCCGACAACTGCAATTGATAATTTAATTTTGCACAATTATTATAAATTATTTCGTCTGCCATTTAACATTGTTATTTGCCAATTGATGATGGTCTGACTCTGAACAACCGACCGACCGCTGAGAGTACACAACTGCACTTCGTCTGCAGACTGTGGAGGCGAGAATTTATTGCCATTATCTGGGTAAATTTATTAACCAAGTAATAATAATAAATGCCTTTGTTGACAATTCTTGAATTGTTGGACAAATAAGCATTCACTGTTAATATGTTTATTTATGAAAATGTCGATAACAAGTCATTTAAAAGGTATTAAGGTTAAGGATATGTTTTTATTATAATTGAATTCTTTGTAGGTAGTTGAAAAATTTGTTTTCAATCAGGGATAAAAAATTCGATTCAATTCACAAACTTTAAGGTGGGAAGATTGAGGTTACATATTTAAGATTTGATCAAAGATTTAATATAACTAGCATACATTTTTGTATGAGAATATTTTAATGTATTTAATGATCAAAATGTTTTAAAGCCTTTTAATTTATGAAAGTTTTCATAATAAATCATTTAAAAGGTTTTTAGGTTAAATATATCTTATTATTATAATAGGATTGTCTGTAGTTAGTTGAAAAATATGATTTTAAATAAGTAATAAAAATTTCACATCAAATTATTTTACAAACTTTAGATGGGAGGAATAAGGTTACATATTTAAGATTTTATTTAAAAGTACTTAAATGTATATTTAATATATTTATTTATTTAATAGTGACAGAGAATTAATTGTAAATAGCAATGAAGTATAAAGTCAGAGCAACAAAGGCCTTTGGCAGGCCGTTTTTTTTTAATATTTACATTCTTACATATATTTACATTATAAACATTATATATCTTTGTGTAGTTTATTAATAATTTTTATAAAAGTGGGGGAGTATTAAGGTATCCTTGCTTATTGGCATTGGAGTTTTAGGTGTTTTACTGCCAAGGTATCGCTATTGCAAAGTGGGCAAATAGGTGCCGGTGTTTTGTTGAAGATGTATTCGCATGTTAGTTTTATGTGTTCTAAACTGAACATTGTGTATTTTATTGCGTGTTTCCTATCTGTTTTAGTTGGAAAATGTATAGTTTCTCTTGCAGGGCTGATGTTTAAAATATATACTTAGCATACATTTTGTATCCGAAACTTTTAAAGAGCTCACAAGTCTTTACAATAAGCTAATGAATACACATTGTATTAGTAAACAACACCTACGACACTTAGGCACTGTGTACTCTAGTGACGAAAGCTCATAATATTTACACACAATCTTAGGTTCGTTAAAAATGCTCCAAATTTACAAACGGAAGTCTTTAGATTAAAATTAAAAGTAAAGAGCTCAATTAAATGCATTAAAGCCTCCGCTTACAAGGACTACCCACTCGTGACTGTCATATTAGCGAGTTACCACTGTAAGTCATATGTTTCCGACCCAAAACTATCCATGTGATTGACCAATTTACACGACTGCATCAGTTTGTTGTCGTAGGAAAAGAGTAACATTTCACGCCTCCTACGTAAATATCAGTTACAAAATGAAATCGAAGTTACCGCTAAAGCCGCTGTCTTGGCCATATTTGTGTTAACTGTTGGCCATACTTATAAATGGCCATATTGTGATTGGCAGCTGTAAAGAGGTTCATTAATGCGCTAACAACAAGATATGCAACACAAAACTAATGGGAAATGCGAACATGTTGCGTGTGTTAGAGGAAACGCCTACAAGCCACGCCCTGCAGCCCCCTCTGCACTCAGCACCTCAGAGCTAACAAGCGAAGCTTTTAAGTCATCAATTCGCTAAAAATGCAAGTAATTAGAGTAAAACAAGAACGAGAATAACTTGGAAAGCTCTAGTAGAGTTTGATGGACTTTGAGATACCTAGTATAATCAGTTATAGATTCTATATGCACTGATAAATAAGTTTAGTGTATATTTTTGAGTAATAAATAAAAGGTTTACTTCAAATTATTCCTTTAAGATTTGGTTGAATTCTTAGTTAATAAATTAAATTGAGTTCCAACCTCTTTTTACACTGAATCATAATACTTATGCAACAGTTGCTGACAATTGGCGCACAGTTGTGGCCACATTAGTGAGACTCAGTTTTAAAACTAATGAAATAAATTACTCACTAAATGTAACAGAGACGAGGGCTTTGTAAATTGTGTTCCTCGCAGCAAATGTAGCGTGAAATCACAGCAGTAGAAAAACAACAACAATAAATATAAACTCAAGTGTTGCATAAATTAATAAATTTTTATTTCTAAAAATGTCTGAGGAACGAGGGGTGAGCTCTCAACCTCTCAGCTAAATTTGCATATCAACGGGCGTGGAATTCAAAACAACAACAACACCAACAAAAGTGCAGCCAAAGCAAGGAGGAAATTGCTATAAATTACATGAACCGCATTTTCATGGCTGAGTTGATTTCAGAAATACTCGCTGTACTATAAAATTGATGAGCACACAGACCTGAAAAGGTCTGACAAGGGGTCTCAAATGATATAAATTGTTCATGTGTCTATTTATTTTGGATAAGATTTCAACAAGAATTCATTCTAATGTGGTCTGTATACCGAGTGACAGTTGACATAAGTTACAGGGTTTGTTGAGCGAATACAAAATTTAAAATTTGTAACAAACACTTGAATTTTAATAAAATTCAAATGTATGAAAAATACTGTAATAATCAATATTAATATATGTAGAAATTAGTATATGTATTTTTGACTTTGCAGTTTAGAATAAATTCTTTCGAGGCGCTTAGAGCGTCCCGTGATCTTGCACAGCTGGGTATATTATCTTTATATTTTTGTACCCTTGCAGAGGGTATTATGTTTTTGTCACGAAGTTTGTAGCGAATTGAAGGAGGCGATTCCGACAGCATAAAGTATATATATTCTTGATCAGCGTCAACAGGCGAGTCGATAAGGCCATGACTGTCTGTCCGTCTGTTTCTATGCGAGCTAGTCTCTCAGTTCTGAAGCTATCTTCATAAAATTTGTTACAGATCTGTATTCTCCTCTCTGCACTCCCCACTATATCATATAGCTCCCATAGGAGCAATCGGTTAAAACGCTTAGTATGAACATTTTCAGTGTCTATTAACCGATTTCAAATTCCAAATTCACGCGAAATGCATTTCTAATCGTTGACCAAATTTCGTCCAAATCGGACTACTATATCATAGAGCTACCATAGAAATAACTGGTGATTGAAACCAAATAAACGCAATATGCATGACTGCAAGGAAACTGGAACTTCGGCGAGCCGAAGATAACCTTTTTTCTTATTTTGGTTAATGTATAATATTTATGTTACCAGTAAAGATTACCTTAAAGCTTTACTTACATATTATGTGCTGTCAATAATATTAACGACCGTATTATTATAGTAGTATAATCGATAATTACGAAGTGCTTTTTTTGCCCAATCACAAATTTGTCACATTTTTTTCGCTACTGTTAGCTTTGATTATGCTCTTAGTGCCCCCTTTGAAAACTTTTCACTCCTTCTCCAGCATCATGCAAATTACTTGTAAGTCAGAAGAATGCCGTACCGCCCTCATGTCACTTCTGACAGGAGACTGCGAGGGGTGCAACAGATGTGCGGCTGATTGAGCGTCATCTTTGTTGCTGACGCGACACGCCCTGTTGGTCCTCGTCAGCGTGTTGCATGTTGCAAGTTTCCAATTGGGTCTGATGGGGGCCAAAGGGGGGGCAAAAAGGGGGCAGCTACTTGACTTCCACCTTCCGGCTGTGTGGCACCTTCGTTTAACATAATTTGTGGCCGCCAGTCATGTTTTTACGACACCCGCTGTAAGTGGCAGGCACTGTGCTTTGATTTTCAATGCAGAACTGAGACGCGTCTTTTCTACTTCTCTTTTGCCTCTCGCTCCTTACCTTTCGCTCGTCAATGTCCTCCCAGCTGCAACTGCTGCTATCTGCGAGTGTCCAATCAAACACATGTCAAATGTTGTTGTTGTCCGTTGGCCCTGTAACCAAAGAGTGAAAAGGGTGTATTAGACATGTGATTTTAAATGTGTGGACTTTAGATGCATTGTAGAATCCTTAGGAAGGATACGAATGAGCGGGAATAAATTTATGTTTATTTTGAAAAATTATAACTTTTAGCAGAGTAAGTACAGGGTCTTTTACAGTTGTTTCCCTAGACAGTGGTTTTTCCTACAAATTGAAGTTGCTGTTCCCGATGTTGCTGACGTTGCCTGTCGCCAGTGTCGTTGCTGCAGTTGTTGTCTGGGTCTGGGTCTGGCTCTGGACTGCATAATCATGACTTCGATTCACTTTCGCTGCGTCATGTAAATGCACTCACCGACTAACCATCTACTATTTGCTTGTGTACTTGTATAATCAACAACGTCAGCTGCTCGTTCCAAACTGCCAGTGGCCATTTCCATGTCCACATTTGGGCGCGTTTGCTCGTGTGGGCGCTTCTCGCAAAATTTACAAACATACAGAGCAACAAAACATTAAAACAACATAAGCATGGGCGCAAAGCCAGAGCCACAGCCAGAGCCAAAGCCAACGCCAATAAAAAGCCAAAAAAAAAAAAAACTTAAATTCAAATCGAAATCAGAAAACAGAAAACCGTCGATTCCAACCATCGATTCTTTCACATCGACATCGTTTGGGTTGTCATCGTGGACATACACATGTAGTTTGGCACCCACACTTGTTTTGCATACAAGATATCGATGTCTACGTCGAATGGCAACTGGCAACTGGCAAAGCAGCCAAGCAATGAGCTCCATTCAGCGTCATCGTTAGGTCAGCTCTTGTTGGCGTACTAGTCTGCCTAGGCACAGTGTGGGCACAGTGGTTTGAGTGCCGGCTAAATTACAAGCATACAAAATTTATACAAAATCATTAGGTGTTCGAATAAAGTTGGATTTAATAAAAGATTTTAGATGGTAAACAGAAATCTTCACACTGTATACAGGGAAAGCTCCTTGGCCGGACAGCCACCGTTGAAGTATTTTTGTCTGTCCGAAGAGAACGGATTTTGTATGAAAATCATGCTAAAAACCTATAAAATTCGTGCATCTAAGGCACCTGTCCGCCTGAGGGAGCTGTCCGCGAGTAAAGCTTTCACTGTAAACCATTTAGTGGATCTTGAATAAATATGCTTAACATAAGGTGAATACATAAAAGAATATGAAATATTATCATTATCAAACCTTTCTTAATTTTAATGTTTGTAGATAAACTTATTATTTAACAACTATCGCATTGAAGCTAGAAAAAATATTAGTAAAAGTAGTAAAAAAGTTGAAAAATGTATTATTAATTTTTATATTTGCAGAACTATTTTGAGTGTGCAAGTTAAGTTGTAATAAAAAAAAAATTTGTTTATGTTTATTTTGGTTCACTAGTCAATATTACAATGGTTGTTTTTTTAAATATATAATATTAATATTAACCTTTTGTTAATTTTTAAATATTTTATTTTTACTAAGCGTCTGTTCTTTTACAATGTGAACGATTTACTTATGTGTATAACTCTTTAAAGTTATAATTAAATAATTGTTAATCATATTGTGTAACACTAATTGAGTTATTTTTCGACTTTAAAATTTGTGTAATTAAATTAATAACAATATCAGAAAGCACTCAGGCCAGTGTGCAGCCTGCGGCTGTAAACTTATTAAAAGCCAATATTTTTCAGCTACATTGAAGTTTACTGACGGAAATTCAGTTATTAAAAGTTGAGTAAATATGATAGATGACTTTTAAAACTCAATTTGTAACATGAGAAAATTCAGTAAAATGTCAGTAGAATGCACAAAATAAAAGCACACAAAATGGAAAGCACACTTTAAGATACATTCTCATCCAGCAGCTGACAAGCTCCAAATGAAGTGTTATCACAACGTGAACTGGCAGCTTTCAGGTTGAAACTGCTTGCCACTACAGCAAATGACCTGAGAGCATAGACCGGAAACGGAAATGTGCTCACGCCCGCACATTTTACGGCCACAGACACAGCATTTTGTTTAGTTTGCAGTTGTGGTGCTCGTTCCAGTTCCTGTTGTTGTCCTTGATGTAGCTGTACTTCTCGTCCTTACACTGATGAAGATTCGTTTCTGTCTCTCTTGAGAAAAATCAATCTAAAATATATAAATTTAAAGAGGTGTACTAAATGTTTAAGCTCATTGTTGTAGGAACAAAAACAGTTCCTAGCAAAAGTATTACAAATTTAAATCCTTTGAAATTTACAGAATTTCTTTCACTGTAAACGCGGAAAAAATCGAAGCTACCGCGCACGTGAGAGATAAAAATCCGGTTCATGTGGCCGGAGCCACAAAAGTCGACGTGGAAATGAATTAACATTTTGCATGTTGGCAAAAAAGGCAGAAAGAAGCAGAAAGTACGGGCCATGTCTGTAGCCAGGATAAGCGCACATCCTAACCATATCCTGTTGTGCAGCGTTGCCACTTTTCGACCAAATATTTTAGTCTCTCCTTCTTTTGTGCTGGTGCTAGTCCCCACCGAGTAGCACATAAAACATTTTCAGTGTCTGCTCCACTCCGCCCGCCTTGTTTGCATTCATCTGGATGGGTTAACGCCTTTTTGGCTTTAATGGTGCAACTTTAGTGCTTAAGTGGTATAAATTGCAATGGACTGCAGTTAGTTCGCTTGGAAAGAAGGAGAGTTGGGGAAAGTGGGGGTGTGGAGTGGTGTAGAGATTTAGATGATTATCATTTTGGGAGTGGAGCAGTTGCAAAGTGGCTTGTGGGTTCGTGCTACTGAAAAGTGGTTTTGGTTTTTCCAAACTATACACTCTTCTTCCATAATTTATTACCAACTTCATGTAGATACTTGGCTAACAATGGATATTAGCTACGTGCGAATTCTGACACCAGATGAACCAATATTTGAATATGTATCTAACTTTAGCATCAGTTCTAGCTTAGTTGTACCTCTCACTTGCATTTGCATTCATTTGATGAATTCACCATTTCACTTTCTTTTTACTTTAAAAAAATTGTAAAAATTTAAAATTGTAAAACTTTTAAGTATTTTAGATAGTTCTCACCCATAAATAAATTGCAGTACTCTTAAACTCGACTTCACGTGAGAATACAAACGGTTTTAAGTCTCATAAATAGATAACAAAGTTTCACACATAAATCAAAAGAATGTTACGAAATCAATCAACATTTAGTCGAAAGTGCTACGAAACTACACACTCCAGATACAGGAAAAGGGAGAGCGAGAGAGAGAGCGAGAGAGAGAGAGAGGGAAATAAAGGGACCCCATACATTAGATACAAATTTGTATAAATGGGGAAACCACCACAAAATGAGCTCACTAAAAACACATAGACACACACACACACTCGTACTGCAAATGGAGAGCGTAATTATTATTAATTTGTCAAGTATGTAAAACAGATGCCCTATGCACCAATGTGCCCAGCGGGTCGCCCGCCGTCAGTTGTAGGGAGTTGAAAGGGGGCAGGCAACAGCAAAGGGAGAAACGACAGTTGCACTTATAGTCGAGATGCGGGCGCAGCATAAAATGTTTCTCTTTTTAGACCCTGTAGTTTGAAAGGTGCAAAAGGTCAATAATTTTGGTAACTAAGTAATGGGAAAGGCATGACTGAAGTTGTACTGTATTTCTGTATATATTTTACTATGTACTTAGACAGAATGATTGGATATGCATAGAATTATGACTGATGTGGAATGACAAGGAAATTTTTTAAAGAACACAGGATATTCTTTCTTATTAACCAGTCATCATAATTAATTAATAATTATAAATCATTTTAAAATTTATTTAAACAATGTTTGTTACAACAAACGTAGACGGCACAGGGACTTTAATAGTCGCCTTCCCCCGACAGTCACTTTTTCACGAGTTTAATTTTTTTGGTTGCTCTGAAAATTTCTGTAGTTGTTGTTGTTGTTGATTTGGAGGGAACCACGCGTCAGTTTCGGGAAGTGGAAAAGGTGAAGCAGGGAAAAGTCTGGCCGCCGGCCACCATTAAAAGGGATGGGGGAAAATGCACAACGGCAGCAAGCAAAGTATTTTCAATGCAAATCAAAAATCAGCTTTTTTGTGGAGACGAGAGCTTCGAGAGGGGCTAGTGGGAAGCAGAGGGAGATACATCTCGATGCAGTGCAGACAAGTGCAGACAATTCCACACAGACTTTGTGTATATAAATACATATATCCGTCCGAGCCAAATTTGTCGGCAAACTCAGCCTTTTGGCTCTGCATTTGCCGCTGTCTCTGTCTATTTTTATATCCATTAAATGCATTTTGTGCACATTTCGAAATCGTGGCACATTTACATTCACAGTCACACTCACATTCACATACTAGAGACTTCTGTTTCGATCTGTTTTCTTGCTCTACTCTTTGGTATTTTCTTTCTGTTTCTGTTTTTATTTCGAATCCAATTGTGTTTTGATTTCGTTTTACCATGAACAGACAGTTTTTTGAATGGAAGCACTGAAATCTAAATAAGAAATTTACTTGATTTTGCAAAAGTTCAGTTGCAATTGCAAACTGGATACATCAAGTATTTGTATATTTATTTATTTATGGACTGACATTTCTTTAAAGTTTTTCCTTGACGAACAACTTGCAATTTAGCAAAGGTGAAATCAAGCGATTTGCTTCAAGCCAAGCAGAAAACAGCTCATTAGTCTACATACTCTCGCATGTATGCATCTAGTGAGTATTTATGTTTGTCTATCACAAATGACACGGGGCTTAAAAAAATAAAACTTTTCTTTTGACTAAGGTGAAGGAGTGAATGCAGTCAACGAATGTGACGAGTCAGTTTTGATTACAGGAGAGTTGCATGCCAATGTGGAGTACTTAATCATTAAATGTTACATTCTTCAAAAGATAAAGTTTTTTTTGTCTTTTTAGACCCCGTCTTCTAAAAAAGGGTAGAGTGGTCTATAAAGTTTGTCACAAGCGAAATGAATGAAATGAGAATATATATATGTTCTCGATCAGCATCGAAAGATGAATCGATATAGCCATGTCCGTCTGTCCGTCTGTCTGTCCGTCCGTATGAAAACCTGAATCTTTTAAACTACCAAAGTTAGAGCCACCAAATTTGGATTGAAAGTCCGCCTATATGTCAGGAAGGTTAATTTTATTTTAAACTTTGGCCACGTAATAAACTATTTTCATTAAATTACAACTTTTAAACCATCATTAGCTTATAGCTCTCATAGGACAAATTGGTTAAAAATTGCTCGTATGTATGGAAAATTTAACACTAGAAGGAGTACGGTGTCTTTTACGGTCAGCTCGCTCGACTGTAGCCTTTCTTACTTGCTTATTGAATATTATTTGCTTAGATGTTACTTGAAATATTTAATCTTATTTTATAACATTTTTAAATAAACTCCAAAAATGTATACTAAAATCATTTGTTTTATTCGGTAGACAAAAGATAATCCCAACTTGATTTCAATTTACATGTATGCTAGTATTTATCTGATCAGCTTATTTGCTTATCGATGTAAATAAATTCAGTTTTATTTTTAGAACTCTGCCTTTATTTAATCCAATTGTGAGCACTTGAAGTGCACATTTTACCATTGTCCCTGTGAGCTCTGAAGTGTTATTTGCCAAGTTTGCAAGTTGTTGTGCTGTCGAGCTTTGTTTTTGGCCAAGAGCAAATGCAAGCTGCTTATGCCGCACACGTTGTCGTTGTTTGAAGCCCCTTCTATATATACATATATACATATTTATATATGTACGTATGGTTATGGTAGTATTTTTAGCACAAAAAGTAAATAAATTTGCATAGAGTTGACGCTGTGGCAGAGTTGCATTAAAGGATTACAAAGCATTTGTGAGTGCCAAAGCCGGAGGCCAACAATGGTTCCACATAATCCTGTTAGTTTATTTGCCAAGCCAGGCCGAGGCACAATGTCAAGTGACGACAAACAATATGGTAAACATATAGAAGGACTTACAGGGGGACGGGATAGACAATGGGGTAACCGATCCTAGACAATGCGCAGGTAGCAGCTGCAAATGGTAATGAAGATGAAGTCGTATGAGTACAAAATATACCACGTCTAAGGTGTCCAAGTGCTTCCATGAAGAGACATGTTCTTTTCAGCCAAAAACTCATTAAAAATTTAACAGATAGACACAATTTGCAGACAATTTAAACATTTTGGGATAAGCCGCAATCATGAATTTTCAAAACTGTTTCTTGTAAATGAACAAAAAATAAAGAGTTTCAGCATTTTCCATTTTCCGTTTCCTATTTTTAGTTAAGGGAGGTCCATTAATCTTGGTCATTGTTCTAGTGGTCAGTCTGAAGTCTGTAGACTGGTGTCATAGTTATATATTATGCAGCAGATCCAGTCCCTGCTGGCCACTTTAAAATCGATGCCGTGCATATCGAGTGACCAGCAGTCGCTTACCGTACTCGTACACTACTCAAAATTTGTTCTATAGTTCTAAATTGTTTTATTTTAATAAAAAAGATGATTGAGAAATAAATATTTTTGTTTTAAGACTAAACGTTATAAAAGTCAATACTATATACAGTATATTTTAAAATAAAGTATTGAAGATTAACTCTTAAGAAAGGTTACAGTCCAGCTGACAAATGCCCCGTAGTAATTCTTGTGCGCATATTTTCTTGAATTTGACCGATTTGGCCTATAGAAGCTATAGCTATACTTTTCCGATCGGCAGGAAATTTGGCAATGCTAATTTATATTCTAATGTACACTAATAAATGAGTTTTGTTGAATTAAAACTGCATTTGAAAATATAAATTATCAATTTGGAAATTATATGATCTTACATAAATATAATGTGGAAATTTGGACACAATATTTCTGATAGTTTCTATTAGAAACTTTCTAAGTTACGATAATGTAAAAAAGTTTTTTATGTTTTGTGGGGCGGTTGGTAGCTTGAAATAAACGTGGTCTACCTGATGCATAGATGGCGATATAGGATTATCTTTCCGACAAATCGAAGAAGCCCCTTTACTCTGTTCGGGACCAAAAAATTAAAAATATATTTTGCAAATGTAATATTTTAATTTTTGATTATAGTTCAATATTTGAATATTTTAAATTTTCGAAGTTAGACATTTTTTCAGTGTACTCACTCATAGTCATTTTCGAACTTCAGATGAGACGAGTGCAAAAATGCAACGAAGCGGAAAATCAAATAAAACGTCAACGTTTCCCGACGCGTTGCCCGTCAAACTGAGTGTCACCGAGCGAGTAAAGGGCCAAAAAGGCCAAAGCCGCCACTTTGCCATCAGATTACCAGTTTACCAGTTAACCAGTCTCCCAGTCTACCAGTCTACCATTCTAGCAGTTTACCAGTTTGCCAGTCTGTCAGGCCCACCCGGTTGTGCCTGATGCGTTGGTGGTTGTCCGCCAACATCTATCCCTTGCACTCCTGTACTTCTTTATTCCCTGCTCGTCGCAGTGCCTATTGCCCTTGGCCACGAGTCGACCCACGTTGTGTGTTCAAGTGTCAATTGGTTTACTCCGTGGCCACTTTGTTGAGTGCACACTGTAGCCAGCGTTGTGCGTTTTTTTCTGGAGTGCGCTTGAAAACTGGCTGCATTCGAGGCACACCGTCCAGAGTGGATCTGCACTTCATTGCATCGGAGCAAGAACTTTGAACAGTTGGTTAATATGCATAAATAACATGAATAAAATGCCGACTTTCCTGCTTAACGTTTTTCCTTTGCTTTTGCGGCCGTAATTGGATAAGTAGAAAACGTATTAAATGTTATAACCGATCAAAGCTTAAATGGTTACTACATTCCGCTTCAGTTTATAAATCAAAGAATTTAGTGTTATGTTTATGAGTTGAAAAAGAGAATACAGTGAAAGCTTTACTCGCAGACAGCCCCCTCTGGCGGACAGCTCCCTTAGTCGGACAAATGTTATAGTTTCTTAGCATAATTGTCTTACAAAATCCGTTCTCTTAGCGGACAAAAATACCGTGGAAAGGGAGCTTTTACTGTATATTGATTGACTTGTAACATTTTTGTAGTTTCCAAATTATAGCTAATTAAGGATATATTAGCTTGAAGCAGTTTTTTCAGCAATATTACAAATAAGGGATATTAAGTAATGGTTCATTAACACTGCCGTAGTTAATTCCTTTAAATTCTTTACTATATAAGCAACAACAAAATTCAGTTGAACCTATTTTACAAAGAAGTCAGTCTGTCACTATAAACACTTAAATAACTGGAAGTATTAAGTTTATTACTACCACATTTGGGGACAGTAATGCTGTAATTGTTTAAGAACTAATTAATATTTAATCCAGTAACGTAGTTTTGGATTATTAACACTTAAATTGGCTAGAATGTGTACCTTTTCATTAATTTTAATGTTCTCATGTGCTCTGGAGTCTCAAAGACAATTAGATCTAGAATTACCAATGCAGGATACAATATTTAACGTCTGATGTCAGTTTATTCATATTCTTCAATTTCTGAATTTCTTCTTAATAAGCCATACATAATTTATTTTTGACAAAAAATTCAAATTAGTAGCCCCGTGGAGGATTCAAAGGTTTAAATCTAAGTAAAAATGATGTGAAAACTTTAATTAAAATTTTTGAAAATTAAATTTTGCAAAGATTCCAATAAGCAGCAGAATTCTCACTCAACTTTAACTCAGTCACGTCAAAGCTTTCATTTCAAAAATTCTACGAAAAATTCTTTTAGTTAGTGATTTTAAGTAAAGTTAAACATATTTTTGCCTTAGGTGTATGTAATTACAGCTGATTATTGTTTGAAACTTGATCTGCTACATTTGAGATTCCTTTCCGTTCAACCAATTTCCAAACAATTTACGCGAGCACTTTAAGTATTTTTGGAACTGAATTGTTGCATTGTTTATTAACTCGGAAACTCAAGTGGCATTAAGTAGTTTATAGAATTTCGATGCAGTTGGCCTGCATTATTCTCATCTTCCAAGTGCATGCCGAGTTCAGAGTTGCGAGTGGTGAGTGCCGAGTGCCGAACAGCCACTTAATCGACTGTGGAAATGCAGATCGTATGGATAACTGAAAAACTGGGTCAATTGGGCCATTGGGGGGATAAACCCAAAAGAGTTTCAAGAATCCAAAAGTTATGTTTACGTTAAAAAATACCACTAAAGAAACAATAATCAAAGCAATGCCAGGTAAATAAGCAATTATATCAGACGACCAAAATGCGTTTAGTTTTAACCCAAATTCCAATAGACTACCAAAAAAATGTATACAAAAAAATCTTATGCATTTGTTTTTTTTTTTCTTAATTTATTTTCAGGTATGTATTGGCCTTCTTCTTCTTCTGCTTGTGGGTGTGTAAGTTCAATTAGCATAAATTTCTGACTGTGGCAGCCACAAAATGTCAACAACTCTATCAAATTGTTCAACACAACAGAGAGACGCAAACTGCAGAGTTATGGCCTGGTCTTTGGTCTCTCAAAATCTGTCAACAACAACGACCGAGAGTCCAGCAGTGTACAGTGATTCACCTGTTACCCGTTTGCCGGTCTTTGGTTAACAAGTTTTCAATTTGTATGCGCGCGTGCTTTGAATACTGCCAACTCGAAGGGGAGTTAATGGGGGAGTGACCCCGGCCCGAAATCAAAGACAGAGAGTGAGCGAGAACCCAGAGGCAAGTCCGGGCCAAAGTCGAGTTGTCTCTGAGCCAAGTCCGGGCCAAGTGAGGCACGCGCGCATGCGCATTGTGTTCAAATATGGCAGGAGGCTAAAACCGCAAGACAGTCAACATTTTTTCATTACGCACATGTTTGGGGCAACAATATGAGCCATGTGTGTGAGTATTGGACTTGTTCCTGCTCAATTCGAGTGTTTGGCAGCATAGCAGATACTCAATTATGTTCGGCCTGTCGATGTATCTGTAACATTCGTATCCGTATCTGCGTTTAATTTGCAGCGAATCGAACGAATTACATTAGCACGAATTGTACTTAATAAAAGTTTTATTTAACGATCGGCTTCGTTTTAAAAGATGTGAATGTGCTTTAAATAGATACATTTACCTGGGAGACTTCTTTGAAATTCCTCTGCGTCAGAGCCAAGTTGTAAATTGTTTGCTCACAGGCTTGCATTATTTTATTCTTTTATGTTAACACGGTCAGAGAATTGCTAATAAACTATTAAACTGAACTGGAGTCATCAGAAAGCAGAGCTTCTTTTTCCCTAGGGATCGTAATTGAATTAAAGAGTATTTATTTTATTCCATTAATTTCTGAAAAGATACATTAATACATTCAAGAAAAAACGGTTATTTTCAGCTCGTCGAAGTTTCAATCCACTTGCAGTCATGCAAATTGAATTCATTTGGTTTCATTCACCAATTATTTCTATGGTAGCTATATGATATAGAAGTCCGATTTAAATGAAATTTGGTCAGCATATGTGACTCGACTAGATATGCATTTAGCTTGAATTTGGTTTAATCGATCAATAGACAACGAAAATGTTCATACTAAAGATTCTAACCGATTGTTCATATGGGAGCTATATAGTGGTCCGATCTGTCAGATTTTAACATATGAGATATCTTTGTAACTGAGAGACTAGTTCGCAGAAACAGACGGGCATGGCTATATCGACTCGGCTGTTGATGCTAATCAAGAATATATATACATTATAGTATCGGATACGTATATATATATACGTCGGATTGTATATATTAAAATATATTTCTTTTTATATTTTTCGACAAAGTTTGTCAATTATTTTCATTTAATTGACTTATTGGTACATATACATATATATATATATAGTTTTAGTGAAATAGAAGCGCCCAGTTATTTATTGATTGAATTAATATCTTTTCATATCCTAAGCTATAGAATCAGTGTCAATAGCCATCAATTAGTAGCATTCTCAGGTATTTGGTGTCAATTTCCAATCGACGTCACAAGACCATAAAACAGAGCAATAAATTTGCATACCAGCCATTTTTGCATTTGTCATAAAAAGTTAAATAAAAAACAAACAGAAGTCAATTCAGCAGCTTTAAATTGTTTCATTATTCAGATACTTTATCTGTAAGTTTGTTCTGGCACCTTTTGTTTATGGATCTATTGTAAATGACGGCACGAGAATCAAAGCGGCAAAGTCCTAAAACCTAACAATCATTTTTATACAATTTGTTTTTCATCTTTTTTTTTGTGGTGCTGGTCATTGTTTATTGTTGTTTTCAGTTATTGTTTTTATTGTTGTTATTATGATTTGCATAGTTGGTGGAGTGCAAGAGCTATTTCCATTTTAATTCAACATTTATTTGCCAGTTGTTATGGGTTGTTGCTGTTTTTGTAAAGCTTTTATTATTTAATGATTGCTATTGTTGTTCTGTCTTGGTTTCTTCATTACCTGCACGTGTTTTGGCCATGTATAGAGTTGTTAAAAGCGGAGTTAAATATTATGAGCTGTGGACTGCCAAATGGCCAATTGGCGCTATTGCTTTGAAGTCAAATGATGAAGATCTGGCTTAAATACTAGACAAAACTAGTCAGAAGTACAATTTAGTTTAAATAACATATTTATTAAAAATAAATTTCATTTATTCTACCGGTTTATTGTAGTACCTTGTAGTTTTTTTGACTTCACTCAAAGTTTTCCCATAACTAATAACTATATCAAAAATGCTTGGCCAACAGTTGGAATGTCGCATTATACAACTGCTGAACGGGTGTATAAAATTACACGGATCGTTTACAAATTGTTAAATAACAAATTGCGTTGGCCAAAGAGACAAGTCGACAAGTGGACATAAACAACTGAACACGTTAATAAATCATTTTTGGCCAAAATTAGAGATTCCCTATCCGCCAATGAGGTGCGCGTGCGACCATTTTTGGCCATAACCAATCGATCAATTCACCAACTAAGGCCTGCCAATTGGTCAAGTTACCAACTCGCCGAGCTGCCAAATATGCCAAAATGCAGGTGGCAAAATTAGACAAAAAACCGATTGCCAAAAACAAAAATATTTTTGTGAAAATTGCGCAAAATGCAATAACTTTATATTTCTGTCTTTGTTGTTGTCGTTTTCCTTCCATTTTGAACTTGTCGCTTCAGTTTATGGAAACATACAAAACTGACAACGGCAGCAATTTGTTTTCCACTGCGTATGCGAGTAAATTTATTTCTTCACAAATAATATTTACTCGGTTCAGTGTCCAGCATTTACTGAACTCTAGTTGTGTGCCAGATTTTTGTTTATATTGCTGACTAAAATAATTGAAAAGTCGGCGCCATGGAGTCTTGCCAAAAAATGTATTGAACAACAAAGGCATAAAGAATATGTGGTCAATGTACGCTGCATTTTGTGGTCGGTCATGTGAAAGAATAACAAAAAAACAGTATATTGCCAAGTAAAATGTGATCGACAAGCAGATACTCTTTAAATTTGAGTTTTATTTACGTTTAATTTAATCTTTGTTTAATAATAGTATAGAATTTTGATCTATTTCAAAAACCTCTACTTGCCAAGACCGCCTGCAGGCGGGCAATCTTATTTGATGTCGCAATATGGTTTTTAAAAAGATATTTATTTAATTTTTTTTGTTTTATCTATTTAAGAAAATCGCAAGCTTTCAATTGGTATCTTTTGCAGCTCACAATTGGATGAAAATCGGCTGTTAGAACCATTAGCATGTCAAATTTTGTGAAAATAACAAAAAATAATTATTTTTTTTTAACTAGCTGCAAAGTACCAAAATTTCAAAAATAAAAAAAAAATAGATTTAATTGTCGTAGCTGAAAAACAAATTGTATGTGTATTGCTGTACCTGTAAACTTAAAAAAAAATGGATCAAACTCGAAAGAAAGAGTGATCTTAAGCTTATTATTTGAGGTCAAAGTTTCAGGCGCGGTCAACGTTTGAACCTCTAGATCCTAAATCTGTACGATTCAAGAATTTTTCCAGAACAAACATTTTTTTAAGCCATTAACAATGCAAAAATAATTTTAAATGTTTTGCTAATAATAGAAAATGAGAATTTATTTATTGAGAATAAAATAACTTAAAGTTTTAAAACTTTGAATTATTAATATATATCTTTCTTGTATATAATTTTTGTACCACTTCATCATATACTATATAAACCTTAGCAGAAATAAAATAATATACGTCAATTTACTAATTTAATTATTTGCCCAAATTAGTAATTAATGTAGCTATTTCAGCTGCTATGGACTGCAAGATATAATTAAAAGAGATTTTTTATACCCATATTAGCAATTTAATGGATACAGAACAAGTCGGAAAGCAAAAGGAAACAAAGTTGTATTTATTTATTGACTTTTGCTGTTTGTTAGTTATTTTTGCTTTGTTTTTTTTGTGACTGTAAATGCGAATAAACAAATCAAATTCATCTTCATTATGTCTAAGCGAAATGACATCATCAGACACGTTTTTGCCTGTCGGTATTTGGATAGAAGTGGAAAACTCATTTGACGCTGTGTCCCCCCCTTCACATGAGTCCCCCTTCTCGCTGAGTTACTCACCTGGCGTCTGTTCAGGTGCAGCGATGCAAAGCATTTCATGCCTTTCCACATTCCAGTATTAAAACATTTTCACGAATTTATCACACCCGCACCCGACGTGTGATTCGAATAATTGCTTTACAATTTGCTGTTGAGTGGTTAATAAAAAAAAAGCACAATAAAAAAATTAAATTATAAAAATACAACGCCAATGGCATACAAATGGTTTTGATGTATTGTATTACACGTTCAAAATGTGTTCAGATAAATTTGCCAGACCTCAGGTGTGGCTTATATATACATATCAATCCACTGATTTTGCCGAGTTATGGATATTAAAAGGAGCCTCTGGCAATAAGAACTAACATGTCGGTACCACACAAACACAGCTGAATTTTTAAGTGATATTTCATTTACTTTGCCTGGTGTAATATTGCAATTTTAAGTTTCCAAGCACGTAGCCAGTTTTTAGGGCGTTTTGCGGGATCGTTCTCTGTCTTTAAGCTTTATATCGTTGGATATTTGCCAACACTAATAACATAACTCTTTTAAGGTTACAAAAAAAAAAACTTTACAAAGTATTTATAAATTGCTCTTTTATGGTGTTCATAAAAATGTTCAGATTTATTCAATTAAATCGATTTTATACATAAAATTAAGTCATAAAATTTAAGCTTTAAAGTGCCGTATAAGATTCAGTTAGATTATAGACTAATATAATGACAGAACAGTGATTGTGACGTCACTTGTTTCTATTTTAAAAATGAAGAAAAAATAAGAATTTTTTTTTTTTTTTTATTTTTGAATATTGTTTAAAAATGTAATGCAGAAATGTATTTGAAAAATGTTAAAAAATTATAAAAAATTTAAACTTTAAATTAATTCTAAATTAAATAGAGAACAATGAGTGTGAAGTCACTTGTTTCTATTTAAAAAATAAAGAAAAAATAAGACAATAATGTTTTTTGTTTTAATTTTTGAATAATGTTTAAAAATGAAGTGCAAAACTGCATTTAAAAAATGTTAAAAAATTATCAAACTTTTCTAATTTATGTAAATAATTAATTTATTCACGTAAAAAAAGATATGAGTTCTCGTAAATTCAGATATCAACACTCCCAAGGCACACACATTTGGGCTTGTCAACTGCTTGGAGGCTCAGTGTGTAATGGCTTCCACGGTTTCAACATTTAAAGCTCGGCACAGCTCTTGGGGCCATTTGTAACTCATCGTTGAGTTTCAAATTTTATTGAAATTTGTGAAGGGCATAAAAAGATTTGACACTTTCGCGTCAAAAGATTTTATGGCGCCCAATGCAGAGTCACAAAGTTTTTTTCAGTTTTTGGTTTTTGCCTTGTTTCTGTGTAAACTTAGACAACGAAATTGAAAACTTGTCATTCCTGTTCATTTTGTGAGCCAAAGCTTACGTGATTTCATGAGAATTGACTGAGTTTAGCATTAGCAGACATCCGTTTGCAATACATCGATCATATAATTTGTTAAACTCGCCTTAATGAGCCGGCATTTGATTTTAGTACACACAACCAACCAACTGTCTGTATATATACAGATTTATTCTCGCCAAGAGAATACCAAAACGACAATGGAAGAATGCTTGTATATGGGCACGCGCAGATCGAGTTTTGGAGAACCCTACACATTTGTACATATGTAAAAAAAAAACATTTCTCAACACATAACAAAACACCTCATAAATTTAATGGGAGCTTGGCGAACTCTGAGAGAAGAGCTCTACTCATTAGCCGAGCTACAAAAAGAACTGCGATTTGAATTCAAGAACCAAATTTAAATCCAAACTCAGCCAAGCCTCTCAAATTCAAGTCCCTGTGTCTCGTTCCATGTCTCTGGCTTAGTGTCGGTCTTGGTCTTTATCTACGTCTCGGCCTGTTCTGATTTTATTTCATTTGAGCGAATATAAGTTAATAACTCTATATATTTGTAAATTGTTTACACTAAACAACAATAGAAGCTTTTAAATATTGCCCTTGGAATAAATCAATTAAATTATATAGAATATATTTAATGTAATAAAAATAATTTATTTAATTTTTACTATTTGTTTCACTACTCTTATATGACTTTTTCATATAAATATGTGCTTTCTTCTTACATAATATGAAAATGTTCTTGTGTGTTTTAAAAAATCTTCTTTATTACTACTTTTACTTAAAAATCATAGTTTCAAATCTAGAATGAGTTCTGTCTATTATTTAATCTCAGTGTATTCCGTATTTTAACATTAACCACATTAATGTGTCGTTTCTAGAATCGAAAAGTCACCAAGTCTACACGTTATGACTTTAAAAGAATAATCAGCAATTCCTTTTGGTCATATACTACATAGGCTGAAAAGTCTTTGGCCTGACACAGAGTTGGCGTCACAAACATACAATTTGTATGCCTGCCTTAGAGTACCATTCTTAACTAGAATACTGTCAAAGTTTGGTGACATTCCATCAAGCCGTTCTTTAGTTATTGATCTTGAAGTGACGCAACCTCTGCTATTTTTGATTACTATGGAAAAAAGTGAATTTCGAGTTTTGATTAAAAATTTTTTTTTGTGGGAAAAAACACCCTTGAAGGGAAGCAATGGCTTGAGAAACATTACGGAGGATCTGCCCCAGCATATTCAACTATAAAATATTGGTTTGCTGAATTTCGACGTGACCGTACGAGCACCAATGATGCACCTCGTTCCGGAAGGTCAAATGAGGCAGTAACTCCAGAAAATTCGCAAAAATTCATGATATTGTGTTGGGTGACCGAAAAGATAAGTTGCACCAGTTAGCTAACACCATTGGCATCTCAAAAGAACGTATGGCTCATGTCATACACGAGTATTTGCATATGCAAAAGTTATGCGCGCGATGCGTGCCGCGTTTTCTCACAATCGATCAAAAAGAGAATCGAATCCAACTTTCGAAGCTAAATCTGCCCTATTCCAACACGATAAGAAAGAGTTTTTATGCCGATTTGTGACCATGGATGATACATGGATTCACCATTACACACCTGAATCCAATCGACAGTCTGCTGAGTGGTTGATGCCAGGTGAAAGTCGTCTGAAGCGCCCTCAGACGCAACAATCAGCCGATAAGGTGTTGGCCAGTATTTTTTGGGACGCACATGGAATTATATTCATTGACTATCTAGAACATGGTAAAACAATCAATAAACCATATTACTGTGCATTATTGAACCGATTGGATGCCAAGGTCAAGGTCAAACGCCCTCACATGAAGAAAAAAAAAATGCCATTTCACCAAGACAACGCTCCGGCATATTCAGTTCGCGATAAGTCCGAAAAATTTAAACAATTGCAATACGAAATCGTCCCTTACCCACCGTACTCGCCAGATTTGGCCCCCAGCTATTATTACCGCTTTCCCTGACTTAAATTGTGGCTTGCTGGTAAGAGATTTTACACAAATGAAGAGGTTAAAATGGAAAAAAACGCCTATTTTGAAGGACTTGACGAATCGCATTATCAGAGCGGTATAGAGATGTTGGAAGACCGTTACAATAAATGCATTACTCTAGATGGAGATCATGTCGAAGAATAAAGACAAATTTTCATTCAAAATTTCCTTTTTTCATTGCCAGGCCAAAGACTTTTCAGCCCATGTAGTAGTTAGAACTTAGCCGTGTTCATTGGACTGTCACCCACATAAATCACTCATGTTTTACTTGTCTTGATTTCCTTGGAGAACTGAGGTAGTTGTTGCACAAAGTAATAAACTTTTTTACGCTTGAACGTGATAAATGTGGTGATTGTCTGATCTCGTCTAGAATGCAGATATAGTAAATATTAAAATTCGTTGTATGCGTCATGAAATAAACTTGGAAACTGATTTCAATAGTTAATAATTATTGTATTGATTTAACGTACCAAATGATGAGAATAGACAACAAAATAAACGTTTTTTATATGTATGAGGACGACGGTCATTGCTGTCATTTAAAATCTTTGGTGTGCATAGTTTACATGTGTAGAACTCTAATAAACCACTCCTGGATAGCACTTATTTAATCTGGCAAATAATGTATTTATTCTCTCTTTATACTTCTTCTTCTTTTCCTCTATACCATACACAGATCTGTTAAGTTAACAGAGTGGGCTGCTAACTTGATGCGATGCTCACATATGATTGCATGTTATGCACCTTCAATTTAATATAAGTGTTGTGATCTATTTTTTTTAATATTTGTTGGCCAAAGACATTAATTTTCCAATAATATCATTTTCTACGGTTTCCACAACTTAATTCAACGGCGATATAACATATCGCTAAGTTTTAAATATGAATACGAATTTTAATTACAAAACAAATATAATATTTTGATGGATAATTTTGGTAATAACTCAGCGTTTGAATTGTATAATAATAATTTAAAAGGTTTATGATGAGTCTTAGCACATTTAGCTTGACTAGTTTTATTCGTAGTTAAACTCTAACTCACAGCTTTAAAATAATACTAATCCCAAATGAAACCGACAAGCCATGTCTTGTTAATTGAGTAAAACAAGATGAAATAAAGAAAACATGATTGAGAAAGGAACAATGCAATGGCACATGTGAGAGGCATTTTTCGAAAGTTTAAACTCATTAAAGTGCTCTATAAACACAGCTAGTATTTCGCTAGTTTACTCTGGGTATTATTTAAGACTTTCTGGACATGTTGACCAAGTTCAGTAGTTGTTTTATTCAATTCAACTAAGTAAAAAAACTACTATTCGTCGTCTGTCTTGAGCGTTAACTGTTTGTTCAAGCGCACCTTTTGGACACAGTCCGTACAGTTTATAGATACAATGTACACAAGAGCAGATACATTTGTATCTACAAATACTCGTCTGAATGTGAGTGTGTGTGTGTGCAAAACAATCGCTGTGCTAAACTCGGTAGCTGGCCGATGTGAGTGGGCCGAGAGTCGAGATTAAAAATGTTTAAATATTTATCAAATGTGGGAGCGCTACGAGACAAGTTTCTGAGTCAGCTAAGAACAGCGAATGTTGCCTATGAATGGTATGAGGGAATGGAGGTTTTCGGGGTCTCACACGTAACCCAAGTTGAGTGTTAAATGAATGCTAAATATTTACGCTGATTTATTTGGTGCATTAGAACGTTCATCCACTAAGTGGCATATAAATATTGAGAATGCGGCTATAACTCATTTGTTTTATTCAACATTATTGTTATTGTTTTGCACAAGCGACACAGTAGTGGCTCAAAAAGATGTTTATCTCATTTCCATC
Source organism: Drosophila dunni (assembly GCA_018152125.1). Classification (NCBI taxonomy): domain Eukaryota; kingdom Metazoa; phylum Arthropoda; class Insecta; order Diptera; family Drosophilidae; genus Drosophila; species Drosophila dunni. The sequence goes on along the minus strand of JAECXC010000352.1, from coordinate 3,200,818 downwards.
TACATCTCCATCGCATTGAGTTTTCTCTGTTTTCTCTGCGCATATTCAATGAGATTACCACAATAACCGCATCGGAAATATGATATCCAATGTGTGCTTGAAGCTTTCTCAGGCCATGAGACCGCACAAACTGTAAAGTGAGATCAAATCGGGGCACGGGATGTCAACAGAAAAGTCAGCACGGTCACAAGTAACTAAGGTACACTGAAGAAAATTTAGCTTACTAATCAGATCTAATCCTAGAAATTGGGAAAGTAGAAAGATACATTTACAAATTGAAGGCAAATCTTTCTCCTTATCTGACAATTAGTTTGTTAAACTTGTTTCTAGCGTTGGAAAATTTAGTAGAGTTTTTTAAAACATAGAAAAAAATCAATGTATTTAATTTAAAGTTTTTTTTAATTTTTTGTTGTTCAGATAACTGATTTTAAAAATGCAATACTTTGCTTTATTTATCTATTTAAGCTGTCTACTAGCTTTAAACTATTTTACAGTGTACGTAAACACAGCCACTCGTCATATTGACAGGCATGCTTCCTTATGACCGTCATGTCAGTAGAGTTCTCTAATTGCAAACAGAGAAACTAAGCTATGTGTCCAACTGTACAGGATGTGCGAGCCAAGTCTGACAACTGGCCTAAAGACAAGACAAGATGAACAAGAAGAAGAAGTCGAAGAAGAAGTAGAAGAAGGGGAGAGTACACCCAATTCTCAACGTTTGAACAGAGACTTGTCTGTACAAGTTGTTGGTTACTTTTCTGCTGATTTTTTAATTATTTATGCTTAAGACACGTTAATGATTTTCCCTGGAATCGCAAAGATGCGTCTGTGTCTGTCTTCCTCTCTGTCTATATCAGTGCCTGCTGGAATAGCTCTGGCTACTTGTCTTAGTGATGTTAGTTAGTCGGCTCACACAATTTCTGCAGTAATTGGTTTGACTTGACTGCAGTGTTGACCTGTAAACCGATTTGTCGAGCCAAACAGCCAACTGGCCAAATGGCCAACTGGCAACTACCAACTTGCCAATTGTCAATTGCCAACTGACCCCGTTGTAAGAGCTACAACAGCAAAACAAGTTCTTCTGTTTGAATTCATTGTGCACTTGTTGCTCCGATGTTGTTGACAAGTGTCTGAAATTGAAGATTGTTATCGATTTGATTTGATTGAATGGAATCTTGATTTAACCAATGAAATACCAGCAATTTAATTGCGAGTTAATGTTTCCAGAGCAACTGTGATTGTTGAGTCATCAAATGAAGATGTCATGAATGGACATTAAATTGGAGCACAGATTGAAGTCTTGTCCATCCAAATACTCTCTGGGGTCAAATTGTAGGGAGTTATGATTATTTTTTGATCGCAAGAAACTGAGGAAATTTTGGGTTAATTTTACTTAAGACTACAGTATCTGTAGCTTATCTACTACAACTAACTAAATTCCAGCAAGCTCGAAATGTTTTATTTGAAACTCAGGACATCTCGATTCATATTATTGGATTGCAATTTGAAATAAAACAAGTAGGAAAGGCTACAGTCGATCGAGCCGACTGTAAAAGACCCCGTACTCCCATGATAATGCGCATTTGTATTTAATTTGAATTAAAATTTTATAACGAAATTTAAAAATTAAAATTTATATGTATATTTTAAATTGATATTTAAAAAAAAATTAAATTAGCAATTCTCATTGCCAGCATTCGAACCCACGACCCTCAGACAACGTTTTCACATCGCGCCGTAACTCTACCATTCGCATCACGCGCTACTCTTAAGCATGTTCCGCTTATTCGCATTTACATGTTATACATACAAGTACACACTCGTTTAAAATTATGTGTATGCACATATGTATGTATGCGTGCCTAGCACTGGTCGGCACGGCGGCGTCGCAACGTCGCAGCGACGCAGCGTCTGCGAGCAGACGCTGACGTCACACAGGCGGCGAAATTGCAGCTAAATTACATAAACTTTCTAACCTAATAACTTTTTTGTTAATTGACGGATTTTAACGCCGCTGGGAATATAGATTGATATGATATTTCTCTCTTCGAATAATTAATTATAAACACTGTACTATTTGACTAAATGCCCTAAATCCTGCAAATTTTGAGCATCAAATTTTGAAAGTTTTTTAGCTTTTATGACAAAAGGGGGCGTGGCAGGCCAAAATTTTGAATGGCATTGCATTAAGGCTGTCTCTAGCAACTCTAGCAAGCAGAAATGGTGTTCCTAAGTGCCATAGTTACTGAGTTATTGGCCTAAAACTACATTTTTTTTCGAGGTGTGTCTGGTTTTTTGCTTATTGCGGGGGCGGTAAGGGGCGTGGCAAAAATTTGAAATAAACTTAACCTGCGTAAGATAATAACGGACTTTCATTATAAATTTGGTGGCTCTAGCTTTTGTAGTTTAAAAGATCCAGGTGTTCATACGGACGGACGGACGGACAGACGGACAGACGGACATGGCTATATCGACTCGGCTGTTGATGCTGATCAAGAATATATATACTTTATGGGGTCGGCCACGCCTCCTTCTGCCTGTTACGCACATTTCGCTTCTGACAAACCTAATAGACCCCTCTACTCTTTTTTAGAGTACGGGGTCTAACAAGTAAGAAAGGCTACAGTCGAGCGAGCCGACCTCGTACTCCTTCTAGTGCGCATTTTCCATAGATTTCGACCGATTTGACCTATGGGAGGGATAGGCTATAGTTGTCCGATCCGGATCCTGACATAAAGACGTACTTTCATTCTAAATTTGGTGGTTCTACCTCTTGTAGTTTAAAGGATCGAGGTCTTCATGCGGACACACAGACAGTCGACTCGGCTGTTGATGCTGATCAAGAATATATATAATTTATGGTGTCGCACAAGACTCCGTCTGCCTGTTACATACTTTTGCACAAACCCAATATACTCTTGCAGAGAGTATAAAAATAGAGATTTGTGGTTGTCGATTTTAGTTTGCTTTAAGAAATAACAAGTAAAGTGCACTTAGTTGGAATTCTAACTGAATAGTTTTTAGCTGATTTACTCGTACTTTCTATTCCATGTTAATGTGACTAGTCACTAATTGTTAGGAATCTCGTTAATTGAACATTGAAATCCAATTGAAATGATTAAGTAAACGTTTGACATCGCAATCATTAATGACACTGGTCTCATTCAAACAACATGATGTCATTGAAATGAATAAAAACCATATATATAAATGTTCAAAGCATGCATAAATCGGGTGTAACAGACATTAAGACGCTGACTGTAGATGGGCTTATGTTATTGTTATTTTTTTTGTCTTTTGAAACAACTTGCAGTGTGTGATGTGCACTCAAACACGACTCATCAGTTAGTCAGAGAGACAGATACACAGGGGACATGTGAGCAGATGTCAGATGTCGTTGTTGATGTCGATGTCGATATGGTTGCAGTTGTTGTAAGCGGCAAGTGGCAAGTTGCTTGTTGCAGTTGTTACAACCTTCAATGGGCTAAACGACACACGGCTTTGCTCTTGGCATGACAATTGAAATGCAATTAACCGGCCAAGATCGCAATTAACTCGACAATTACTGAGTCACCAAAGTCAGAATCAACACCAAAAAGTTCGGAGCGTTCATAATTGTGTTTAAATGCTGTATAATTTTCATTCGGGCTTTGTTATCCCCAAAAACTTATGCAACTCATGAGCAACTTTTGTACACTGTCATCTTAATCTATAAACAACAAGTAGGAAAAGCTAGAGTAAAGCAAGCCGACTGTAAAAGACCCCGTACTCCTTATAGTGAGCGTTTTATCATACAAATAATCAACTTATGACTGTTTTGCCGTATTATATAGTTGTCCGATCCGTACCAAATTTGGTGAGGACAGATATAGTGGCATAGTGACTTGAAAATAGTATTTTATAATATTTGGGGGCTAAGGCTATGCTAATTTTGTTCTACCTGAAGCATAGAGGGACTTAAATTCCAAATTTAGTGGCTTTAACTCCGAGTCTCCGAGATCAATGTGTTCATACAAACAGACGGACGAATGGGCAGACATACAGAGAGACGTCGCTATACCGACTGAAATGTTGATGCTGATCAAGAATATATGTATATACTTTATGTGTGGTACACACTATCTATCTAATAAAACCAATAAACCCTATAGTTGCTTAGACTACTCGGTCTAAAACATGTTACAACTTAAACGAAATTTGTTTGATATGTTTATTTTGCTCTGTGTGTATAAATATTGCTTGGTAAAAGAATGTAAAATATATAATATATATTTAGATTTATATAAAATATATTTTAATATATATCATAGCTATGTTATAGATGTTAGATATGTTTTATATGTTTTTCTAGTGTGCATTTGCACGCCTTAAAAAATGATTTAATTAGAACCACAAGCCGTTTCGAAACAACTTGAACCCAAGTTCAATGAAGCTGTCAATGCACCCGCCTCGACAATCTCAATCACGAGTCGAATTCCAATCCCAGTTGCGCTTGTCTGTTCTTTTCTTGCATTTTTCTCTATTTTATTTGTTGAGTTTTACTTGCAGCTATGCTGAAATTAGCCTAATGCCGTGGCTCAAGTGCAAATGTCCCTCGAAATGCCTTCGCACGTTCCAGTTCTGTGTCTGAGACTGCGACTGCGACTTGGGTGATTTGGATTGCGGCTGCAGTGCGTCGAGAAATGCAACTTGGAATGGAAAAAATTAGCCTACATGCAATTAGTTGAGAAAAAAATAGGCAATAATGAAATTTTCCTTTTAATAGCCGACGGTTGACTGTGATGATGTTTTATTTTCCTTTTGAGGTTGCGCAAATTGAGCATAAATATTTCTTAGCTCTCAAATGTGGGTTAAGAATTGTCATAATTGCTTTGCACTTTTCAATTGCAATCAAAGAGAAAGAGAGAGACGGAGATAGTAATTAGTGTGCTGTAGCGTAGTTTGCGAATTCCCATACAATTGAGTAAAAACTAACATTTTTGAAAAACAATTGTTTAAGAATTAAACGTATTTAATTATCTGAGAAGTGTTTTTGTACTTGTTCTTTGCAAAAACTAAATTGGGCTAGTCGAGTAAACCGATTAGACATAACAAATGTTTTAGTATCTGTATGATTTAATAACTTATTTAAAAAGTAACAATTTACTAAACATGTCTTCCAATGCGTGGCTTTAATTTATTTATTTTTTTAATTATTTATTTAAAATTTTCTATACTTTAATTAAGTTGAATTCAAAAAGTAATGCTATTAATTTTGTATAAGAATCTAATTTAATATGAGGTATAATTAAAAACATTTATTTTATTAATATATGTCAACAATTACAATTTTATTATATATACTCTTCCATTCCTCCTTCGTATTTAATTTCACAGATAATTAAATACGTTTAATCCTTATATAATTGAATAAAAAAAACATTTTTGAAGAACAATTGTATAAGAATTAAACGTGTTTAATTATCTGAGAAATATTTTATAGTTGTACTTTTTAAAGACTAAATTACGATAGCAGAGGAAACCGATTAGATATAACAAATGTTTAAGTATTTGTGTGATTTAATAAATTATTTGAAATGAAATCATTTACTTAACATATTTGCAATGCGTAGCATTAATTTAATTATTTTTTTTGCCTATTTATTTAAATGGTTCTATAATTTTATTTAAGTTGAAATCGCAAAGTAATGCTATTAATTTGAATATTTAGTGTGATGTCTACTAAAATACATTTATTTTATAATTAAATGTTATACAATTTTTCAAGACAATAATTACAATTATTTAAACGAAGCATTAAATTCCTCTTATTTTTACAACTTAAGTAAGTTACTAACAACTATTAGTTATTCTCAATGTTTTCTATATTTTCTGTGGAATCAACGACTTGTCAAGACTGCGAATTCTTAATCAAAGCAAACGAGCAATAAAATTGTAATAAATAAACATTTTTAATTGAAATTCTGTCGAGTTCAACAGAATTTTCCAATAAAGCTTCCCGTTTGTCACGTTTTCCCGCTCTCCACACGAAAGTGCAGCTATTTTACATGCCTTCCGTTCGCATTTCAATTGAAGTGCACATTTACCTACTTACACATGTACATAATACCACTGTAGACATAGTATCTATGCAATACAAAGATGTATATATTTGCACTTGTGCAGAAATGCAGTTGTAAGAAAATGGGCCAAATTTTGGGCAAATTTTATTTTAAACTGAAAGCGGAAAAATATCAGCTATCAGCTATATTTACTTCAGTTGGTCGTCTACAGTATCCTGTGCATGGCTGGTTTATTTGGAATGAAATGTGAACGAGATGGTGACCGGAGACAGTTCTTTTGGCCGCGGCTAAGATGCACTCAAGCGTGTGGTGGCAGCAGCTGCAGGCAACGAATTTCTTTCATTGAATGTGAATCAGTATACCCGATTGCTTTTAGAGTTAAGGTATATTTTTTCTATTTTCTATTTTTTACACTAATAAGCATTCATCGGTGGACTCATTATATCATTATTACAAACTACCTATAAGATATAACTGTCCAATTACATAATATACTTTGAATCAATCTACTAAATCCTATTGAAGTAAACTATACAGCAGTTTGCTTTCTATAGAAAAAATTCCAAAAATATATTTAAGTATCGGGTATCTTAAAGTCGTAGTTAGACTAATCTTACACATTTTTTCCTGCTTTTTCGTCAATTTAGGTAGAATTGCAAATTTTCCTCTAAACCGAAGTAAAAAGGGATTATTTCATGTTGCGTGCAACATGTTTTCGGATGACATTGCAAAAAAAAAAAAAAAAAAAAAAAATTGTAACCGAAGAAGAATGCATGGAAGGGTTGTTGGACACATGTGCCACCAGTTTAATAACCAGTCTAAAAGGGGTATATCAAATTTCCTCAAAATGATTATGAAAACGGTATTTGCAAAGGGGACAAAAGAGTCAGAATGGTGTAGGAGGAAGTGCACATATACCTATATATATATGTCTATATATGAACATATATTTTAATATTGTCAGGCACATGTCAAAAGGTGCTCTATGTTTTCAGGGTTGAAATTCAAGTCGAGCAAAGCAATTACAAGTACAAACACTTGTTGTAATGTCAGCTGTCAATAGCACGCGTCTGTTGCAAATTGTCTGGGGTTATCCATGAACTGAATACAACAGATTTTTCATTACCAAAAGGGGTCACACAGTAGAAGACACACATAACTGCAAAAGTGTGGGAAAAACTCTACTTAAAATTTAACGAGGCTTATCATGTGAATAAAGTAATAAAAATCTGATATACGAATTAATTGCACAACTGCTATAAAACTTAACAATATGTTTAATGGTGAATATTTAACAACTATTGGGTTTACGTTTAGTTATTATTGTCACGATATATAAATAAAATGTCGATTTATTTGCTTTAAGAAACTGAAGGGATTGTAAATTTCAGGTTAGTTCAAGTTGATTTCAAGTTTAAAAATTGTAAAATAAATACCTTTTTAAAAAATTATAAAGCAAATTAGTTGAGACTTCTTTTAGTAGAAGAAGTAGTAAGAAAGGCTTAAGTCGAGAGACCCAACTGTATAATACCCGTGCTCAATGTAATGCCTGTTTTCCAAACAAACTAGACCTATTCGAGAAATTACTCAAATAAAACTACATTTGATTTTAAAAATTAACAAATTTTGACATATTTGGTCTATTGGAACTATATATAGTTATCCGAACCAAGCTTGATAGGGATAGTTATAATGCTACCATATACATGATATGGAAATTGGTACCAATTGTTCTGTTTGTTTTCTTTGTTTTCGAATTTTGTGACTCTAGCTCTTATAGTCTTTGAGATCAATGGGATCATACATCGCTATATTGACTTGGCTGTAGATGCTGATCAAGAATATATCTAATATATCTAATATATTCAATAAATTATATCTTGATTTATTTAATTCCATATTACAAATATTTTTTTTTTTTTGTATTTATACATATATAGTGTATATTTAATTGATTATTTTGCACTCCGCTTTACTTATTGACTGCATAATTCAGTTTCTCAATGAAAACTAGAATTGTTTCAACTTGATATGAAATAAATGCATTTAAGTTAAGTGATCTCTTGACATACTGCAACAAAGTCAAGAAAAATATACATACTTAAATGACACTGCAAACAATTCTCAACCATTTCTTAATCAGAGTCGAGTGTTTCAGAAAACAAATAACCAAAACGTAGGGAACATTTAGATTTATGCGTCTACTCAATTGGTGAATAATTTATTATGAATTTTTTAGTGTTTTGCTGTTAATTTCGTTGTTGTTTTTTTGGCTTCCTCTGAGCACTTCCTCGTGAGCAGACAACAACACCAAAAAGCTTGAAGCCTCTTCAAATTTATATGCCTACAAATGGAAGTGCCATCGAATAAATCGCCACTTTTCGTTTTCGTCTGTCTAATTGTCGGAGCTGCTCATCAAATGGAGGCCTATAATCGTTTCTGGGCTTGTTGCTGACCTTCAAATAGGAAGATTGAAGAAAAAGACTTAATCGTTATCGCTAGAAGACAAACAAAAAATCAACTGAAAATAGCCGAAACCCATTTGTACAAGAAATCAGCGTTGTCATTCATGTAGTAAGTTATGCGTGCCACCGATAGACACTGCCAACTCATTCATAATTCCATAATGTACAAGTGAGAGTATATACAAATACATATGTATTTATTTGTTGTTGCCATAGTCGTGGCTTTGATGAGTTGCCGCACTTGAGCGCACTTCAAAGCTGACTTTTGATGTTTGGAATTGTACTTGAAAAAGTGCTACAACACTCGTTCGTACTACGTCTGACATTTGAAGGCGGAACAGAATCCGAAAATCGAATGGCAGACGGAAAAAAATTATTCTTTTTTTTTGTTGTGTCGTTTTTTTCTTCCAAATAAATCTATCTAATGCTAATAAAATTGATTAACATGGCGCAGTTGCAAAAGATTGATGACTGTCAGGGCCAAAGTCTTGCCGCCCGCTTAATTTAAAACATATCAGTGACTATATCAATTGGTTCAACTGTCTCTGTCCATGTCGCTGCTCCGTTAATCCCTCAGATACTTTTTATAAGGGGCCCAACAGCTGCCGTTTCCAAACTGACAAACTGACAAACTGACAATAACAATACTCTGACACTCCCGATACGCGCTAAGCTCCGTTTAATCTATGTGACATTTTGTTTGACGCTGCATTGCGACAAATTGTTGCTGTTTATAAATTGTGTAACGTTATTATACCCTGTGATCATATAAGTAGGGAGATATATGTTTAATAAGTAGTTAAAATAAATACTTTCATCAGATGTATTGATACATATTTATGAAACTTTTAATAAATCGGTTCGATTAAATTATATATGTATTAACACTTGATTACGTACCATTCTTACATATTGTAGAATTTAAAAAAAACTGATTACGCTTTAACAAGTTATGTAGAAATGGAAAATACGAATGTCAAAGGTTGAACCCAATTAATACCAATAAGTAGAAGTAAAGAACCATAGCAGTGCAACGGCGCGCCGCGGCGCTCTAGCGCCATCTAGTTCTGATTGCCTTTAAATATGTATATCGTTTTGGCGGTCGTGTTTATAAGTGTTAGATGAATGGATAGAATTTTATGAGATATTTCAGAGCTTAAACAGGGTACTTTAAAGTCTATCAAGCTCGACTATGCAAGACTTACTATCGTGTTTATTTTTTTGTTTTGTTTCGAACATGTCGCATGTGCCTCACATTTAATTTGACTGCCACAAAAGCCGCTCATTATCCACATGAGTTTGTGACAAATGGTTTGAGCGTAGTGCCTGCACTTAATCAAAGCGGTTTACAAACAGTAATTTGCAGATCTCTCCCTGGCTGAATGGTTGGCATATTTTACGAAATGAATTTTATTTTTATTTATTTATGAATTCATTTGTTGAAAAATATGCAGTTAATTAGTTATGCGCGAGGTTGGAAAAGTCGTCATATATTTTATAAATTAAAATATCTTTATTTATATACGTATAAAAATACATACATACTAAGTGGATTGGTTTTCACGTTGCGTGTTTGTCGATAATTTAATATAAATTTGTTCGGAATTTTCAAACTCAGATTTTCACATGATTTAGTAAGACTAATTATAGTTTGACTTATTTCCATAAATGTAGCGGATGTATTAAATTATAATTCAGAGTTTTAGCTTTTTATTATCACATAAAATCTGTTGGAAACGCTAACTCGAAAAAAAATGTTTAAATAAGTGTTAGACTCGTAATAAATTTGTTTTCAAAGTATTGCATTTAATCTTAAATCAAATAAAAGCGGCTTAATATGTACATATGTACAAATGAATCAATTTAATAGCTTAGGTTAATAAAAAGGTATTAAATGAATAGATTTAATAGTTTAGGTAATAGTTTATTAGTTTAGGTAAACTCCAAATGCAATTCTCACTGAAGCTTTCAGTAATTGGAAACGATTTCAAGCTAATTGCACAAACGCTTCAGATGTTCCATTGACAAATATATGAAACCTACAATTTTTTATATATATTTTATTTTGACTTGACTTTGATTATTGGCTCTCTCAACTCATGCACACAAAACACATTCCTATGAAATTCCCAGCCAAACTCAATTGTTGATTCACAGCTCAAAGCACAGTTTGTGCATATCATTTATTACAGGGTTAATCTCTGAATGGGGAGCTTAACTTTCCATATTCGTCTTGCAAACACTTAAGTCGACTCTTTCACTAAATTACACAATTCTTCTCTAATTGAAATATGAAAAGAAAGAAAGAAAAGTATTCACATTTATGTACATTCGAGTACTCGAACTTGCTACATGCCCTCGGCTGACTTTCCCCTCTGGGGGTTTGTCCAAAGTAGTCTTTTTAAATCGCCTTAGCCTCTAAAAATTATGTCACTTGCGGCTTTTTCAGATACCATTGTTGGCCGTTGTCGCAGTTGCAACTCGTAATTGTTGCAACAATTGCAAAGTAGTAGTATAATATTTTTTTATTTTTATTTTTCGATTTTGTATTGTGTTGTGTTGTTTATTGTCTGTCGTCGCAGTAACTTGACACTCGCGACATTATCTGTCGCTCTGTCTGGAGCTAAGTCTGGCGAGTGGGTCGTTGCTACAGTCGGGAGGGGTGGAGTAGGGGAATGCGAGGGGTATAGACCCACAGTTACTTTAAGTGGTATCATATTTGAACACTCGACTCTTGTCACATGTTGTTGTCTTTTTGGCGTTTTTATTTACACGCCACATTTGTGTTTCAATTTTGAATTTATTTATAAGTTGCTCTCTTTTTCGTTTACTCCATCTCCATCTCCATCTCTTTCCTTTCCATTATCTGTTTGCTGAAATGTTTAATTTGTTAAATAAGATTTATGATAATTGCGTCTCGCTCTTTCGTCTCTGTCATCACTGTCATTGTCAATAATAAATAAGTATATTTAAGTATTATTGCGATGAAAGCTTTCCCACGCTGATTACTTGGTTTATTGAAGGCATTTCAATGGTAACTTTAGTTTTGAATCACTGTGCAGTTGGGCGTGTCACTAGGTAAACCACAAAAGTGTTGAACATTCCTCGCTTTTACTGTTAAAACAGAAAACTTCTTCTTTCCTTAAGATACGATGTATCTTCTTTTGAAAGACATTTCGTTTTCAGTTACATCACATAAATTTATTCAGTTTCTGGCCGTCACAAGTTTTGAAACCACAAATTGCCGTAACTTGACTCACAGATATTTCCGTTTCCGTTTTGCCTTTGGCTTTGCCCTCTGTCATTTGTGTTGCGGATTATTTATCTTTCTCTCTTTCCACCACACCTGGTTCTTCTTTCATAGTGGCATTTGTCTGTACAGGGTAAATTAGCTTAATATTTGTGGTTTTATTTGCATTTATTTCTTGATTACCCGTAGGTCTTTGCCCTAGAGTTTTACCCAGCAATTTTTCTGAAGATTTTCTGATCTTTTGAGATCATTAAAAATAAAATGAAACATCGCTACGAGTATCAGTAATAAAGTAGTGATGCTGATGTACGTACATTGTTCTTAAAACATTGTATTACTACCTATTAAATATTTTGATGACTATTTTAAGCAATAAGATTCCATCATTAAACAAGTAAAATGAGTGATTACTGCGGAATTTAATAGTTTTCTTAATGACTACAAAATAGTTTCGTAAAATTCAGTTAAATCTAAGATTGCTTACAAATTATAAACATATTTGCAATAATTTTGTATATATTTCGTTAAATTGACCGTCGTAAATAAGATAAAAATTTTAAAGGTCTTTTAAAGGCCCGTTTTATTATTCATATCGGTAGTTGGTTAACAAATCAACATTTTTTAAACGTAGATAGTTTCGGATTAGTTTCTATGAACAGAGTTATAATAGATTCCCAGCTAGAGCATAAAAGCAGAACAACTGATTAGTTTTATCTAGTAAGCGATCACAATGATCAGATAATCGTTGCTTATTTTAAATCTGCGTGGGTTTACGATGAAGACTATTTGCCAAAGGCAGTTCTGTGTGCATAATGATATCAAACTGATTACTGGCCGTAAGAATTAAGTAGAAGAAAAAGTAGAGACCTGCGAAAATTGTTGGTCGAGTTGAGAAGAGTGCAACAGCCTCGAAATGTGCTGACGACGCCTTCGGATACATTTGGTTGCAAGAACATGCAAAGTTTTCGTTACATATTCTACACCATCCAACCGGAGAGAGACCTACGGAGTGAGAGCTGTAACCCAACCTGTCAGACACTTAACCATTCCGCAATTGCGTTCTGCAGTATATATATAATTTAAGCATGTTATATACTTGTGTTTGTATGTAGTTGTAATGTCGAAACATTGCACGGTTACAAGTTCAAAATCAGCATGCCTACTAACTGTGGAGGCTAGACTGGTACTCCTCTTCCTCCCTCTGCTGTCCTCAAAAGCTGTGGCGCGTTGCTGGCGGCGCATAAATTTGTTGCCTGTTGTGACGATAATAAAAACAATAACAAGAAGAAGGCTGAACAAGAAAACAGTTTCTTCTGGCACGCCACAGATTTTGTACTCTAACAGAGAGGAGTAGGGTTAAACTGCCTTACCTTTTTGTGACTATATCATACATAAATGAAAATGATAGATGCTTGTAAATTTCAAAGATACCACCTTCAATAAAAAACTCCCATAAGGGGGTCTTGTACCTAGATTGCCAAATTTTGTGTGTTTTTTTTAACGGCGTGTTAAAAATAAATGTTGATATTTTTGAATATTTGATGATATTAAATTTTATAATTGTTGAATATTTTATACAAATTAATTAATTTATTTTTCACGGAATTATGCGTTATTGAAGTGGGAGGATCAAACAAAATGCAGTTTTGTTCAACAAAGTTCAAACAAAGTTAATAAGTTATTAAAGATATTGATTTAGAGCTTTTTCGAATTGAGCCACGTCACTAAAACAGCTGTATCTTCGAAAATAATTCGAATTTTGAAAAATCCTTTTCGGGACATATTTTGAAAAAAGTAATCTGTTAGATTTTTTAAAATTTTTAGACTAGAAGACCCCCTCAATAACCATAAACTATATACTTAGATATACCAAGACCACTACAGACAATTTCTACTCATTCGGTAACGATACACTAAAAAGGTATTTTCAAGTGCACTACAAGCTATGTGACAAAATAAGCATACTCTTTAGAAAGGCATAATACGTTGGGTGTATTGCCAAGATCTACCACCCTCCGTACCTCTGAGTGTATGTGTATGTGTGTGTGAGTGCTCAGTTGGTTGAGTTTTAGTTTAACCGTGTGCATCCGTGAGAAATTCTATGTAGATATTCTCACGCATGTCTCTAGGATATGCACGAGTGGGTTTCAGGCACAACCGCTTCAGTTGGAGCTTCAATAATTGCTGCACTATTTTCCATGAGTTTATTTTAGTGATTTTTGCTCTACACTTGTAGCTCAATTAGCATGCTACCTGGGACCTGCAACCGTACACTGGTACAAAAATTTTGTAACTAACAAAATTATAAAGACGATCAATATTATATAAAAACTTTAATTATAAATATGGCTAGTTAGTTAAAGATTACAAACAAACAAAATAAATATAAAATCTAATTTGAAGAAGTTCTAAAAATACCGAACTTATTTCAAATTTGGATTACAACATATATGACTGTAATATATCTTTTATTTAAGCTTTACAAATATTTTTTATTATTATTTTTATTAAATTGATTCGTGCATTAGTTGATTAGTCTATACTTGTAGGTTTAGAAGAAAATAACTTAATTTTAGAATTGTTTTTATCAGTGCATCTTAGAACTTCTGCCAGTAGCAAACGCCATTGAATCAATCTGCATGACCAAGAGCAAGACTGACACTGGAACGTGGTTCGAACCCGTTGGAACTGCCACCTCAGGGCGCCGTTAACACTGGCAGCGGTACAACAAATTGCAACAGGTTCAAAAACTAATTTGCATGCATGAAATCGCAAAGTGAGCCGAGACACGACCGAGACACATCGAGACCTAACAGTCACTTACCAGTCATATGCTACAAAGAGTTAAAAAAATGAGTAGAAAAACCAAAACCCGTCTAAAACTATACCAACAGCTGGGCCCAGCCCCGTCAGTCAACAGTAAAGCCATAGTTATAGCCAAAGTCTTAGCCATAGCCATTGTCTGGCAATGCGGTTGGTCTTTCGCATTTGATCTTTGGCCAGACAGCCGCTTTTCAATTGAACTTGAAGTGTTTTGCCGCAACTTCAGCTACAAGCCGTACTACCTATAATTACAGACATAGATACATACCACATTTGGCTGCCAGACAGTCTGTGTGGCAAGTTCTTAACTTGTTGTTGTTGTTGTTGTTGTGGAGCCTGTGGTAACTGCGTATTGGTTTGAATTCTCTTTTGGCCTGCTCCACATGTCTTTCAACTGTTCTAGTTTTGAAAATTAATGTGAAATATCATTAGGCCCGAATGAGTGTGTTATATCAATAGGCTTACATTGTTCTAAAGCTTAAATAAATGATTTTACATAGCGCAAAAGTCGTTTAGGTTGGACAAACATTTTATAATAATTAATTTCTTTGTTGATAGTTATTTAGAGGTTCAAAAAAGGTCAATAAATAAAGTTACCTATGTGTGCAATATATATTCTTTTTATTCTTGAACTTTAAATGAGAAGTATACCTAGGGATTATAAACGATAAATATTTGTAATATATAAGGTTAGCGTATTTAACCTTATTGATATCAGAAAATGATTTGTAGTTTCTTTCTCTTCACATCAAATGATTTCAATCAATTTGATCAGCTCAGTTTGAAGTAAATGTATATTCAAGTGTCGTTCACGGCCCTTGTTCGTAGCTCTGCTGATTGACATTTGTCTGCATATTGACTGCTCCATTTTAATTTAAAAACAAATATGAAATCAATATCAAAATCAAAACACACATTCACTTCATGCTCATATGTGTATGAGAACGTAGTTGAAATTGCGTTGGCAGTTTGACTGACAGACTGTGTGTGTGTGTGAGTGTCTGCCTGAGTGTGTTTGTCATAAATCATGGCAAATACGAGCTCAACAAAGATATCTAAACCTGCATATAAGGTTAAACATTATTGTGGTTAGGCCAGAATATCTGTTATTATTGTCGTCAATCGGTGCGTGAGTCCCAATGTTTCATTTGCAATTCCAATTTATCTGAGCTGGCATTAGTTTATGTGACTGCTCTACTAATTATGATTTATAAGCCAGACGTTATTGTAAGAATTAATGTATGCATCGTTTTAAAAAGCTTTCGTGTAACTACTACATTTTTATCATGTTTTTGTTAAACCAGAACCTGATATTGAAAAAGTCATAAATTAATTATAGTATGAATAGATTAAGGCATTCACTTGTGACTGCATATCAAATTAGTTTTATTTTGATCCAAGCACTAATTGCATTTATTAAAGGAATTTCTCAAAAATCTATATTTACAGATGCAGCAAATATCGACGACAGTCCCGGCGAGCAGAAAATCCAAAAGGAAATCGAAACGATCGATTACATTGACAAGTGAGTTTCCCTTTAAATATAGCTGTTATTTAAGCACTGAAAAAAACTGCTATTTCCCAAAGGTGTCAACATAATTTCAGACAAATTTTAAGGAAATAAATTCAATTGCAATTGCGCTTTAAAATTACCAATTCTAGTTTTACCTTTTTGTCGTGCTTGTTCCTATGACACTTGGAAACTCCCTTTGAAAAAAAAGACTCGAATTAAATTAGACAGTCACCGTAATGGTCGACAGCAATTACATGTGGAATTAACTTGTAGCAAGTTCCAAGCCATAATTGTTTACGAATCTCGGCGGTGCCGTTTGGCCATTGCCGGAACGTTGTGCAAATTGTGTATACGCCGCGTTGACCAATCCCCAAATTGACAACGCTGATTGTTGGGTGTTGCTACTGGGTGTTGTTGTTGTTGTTCGTTGTTGTTGTTATTGAATGAACTACAATTACAGTTTGTTGGTAGTTCAATTGCTATTCGCCTGGCTGACCACAAGTATTCACAACGAAAACGTGAACACGTGTTGTCAATTGTAAAATAAATTCAATTTGATTGATATGTAAAGTATGTATTTGAAAAGCTAGTTAAGGACTCGCATTAATTATGAAGAGAAAGTGTGACGAGAAAGTGTTTTTCGTAGTTAATATTTTCCTATGAGCTGCAAAAGAAATAGCGAACTTCTTATAACCCTCTACTTCAAAAAGCCGCCTGCAGGGGGGCAATCTTATTTGGTGTCCCAATATGGTTTTTAAAATGACATCGTTCAATTTTTGTTTTATCTATTTAAGACAATCACAAACTTTCATTTGGTACCCTTTGCAGCTCACAATTGCATGAAAATTGGCTGTTAGAACCATTAGAATGTCAAATTTTGTGATATTTTTTTTAGCTAGGTGCACAGTACCAAAATTTCCAAAATAAAAAAAAATAGATTTAATTGTCGTAGGTGAAAAACAAATTGTATGTGTACTGCTGAATTGGTAAACCTATAAAATATGGATCAAACTCGGATGAAAAAGTGTTCTTAAGCTTTTTATTTGGTGTGAAAGTTTTAGGCGGTGTTAACGTTGGACTCTGTAGATCCTGAATCTGTACGATTAAAAAATGTTTCTAGAACAAATGTTTTTTTAAGCCATTATCAATGCAAAAATAATTTTTTTTTTTTTTTTTTTTTTTTTAAGATCTTGGGGAAATAGAGAGTTAAGTATGGTGTTAGTTTCTTGACATTTGGGAGGGATAACACTTAAATTTAAATTTAATAGTAAGCATTTTCTTCCTTTCTGAAGGTATTTGCATAAAACTATACTTTACTTTGTGCTTTATGTCAGATGACAATCTTTATTTCTATGTTCGTTGTTCATATACATGTTTTCACCTTTATTGCACTCTCTAAATGCTAACTTCCGTTTCCAACAGCAAAGACGGCAGTATTTTATATAGAAATTTAATAGAGTTCTCTTTTATTCTACTCGTAATCCAAATAAGTAGCTAATTACTGAGTCATCGAGTGTTGTCTTATGAAACCTGCACTGGCTATAAGTGTGAATTATGCAGCAATTTTTTAAAAATTATTTTATTACTTGCGGTCATGAGCACATTTAAGCCATTTGTGGACTTCAATTGGACAACAACAAAAACAACAACAAAAGCAACAACAACAGCAATTACAACAAGTTGGAGCTGGAGCAAGTAATCGTAGATTCAGTCTGAATGATCGCCACAGTTGTTACCATTTATATATGGCCAATGAACACGGGCGGGTTTGTAAGTTGGCACAGATTGCGCAATATTTAATTCAGTTAAAAAGCCGCCAAAATCGGCTGGTGTGGCAGTTTTTGTTGGCACCGGCAACTTGTTAACTTTTTTCCAACATTAAATGGTAATTTTTTCCGTCGTTCGCTTGACTTTTTTTCTCCTTTTTTAAAATTTTTTTTTGTATTTTTTGAGCTGATCATGTTGCCCGTCGAATCGTTGATGTGTTTAATACATAATTTCCTTATCGTTGCGGTTTTATTCAAGCGTTTTTTTTTGTCTGCTTGGTATAATTTTTGATATGTAGTCGAGATTTTGCTTCTTGAAGTTTAATGACTTTAAATAATTATGACATTCAAGTTGTACTTGTTGTTCCTGTTGTTTTTGTTGCTGTTTTCGCTCTTGTCCATTTCTTGTAGGACACTTATTTGGTTTCTCAGCAGCATTTGCTGAGAGTTCCCCACAGAAACTCGTTTCCAATCACATCTTGAAGAAAAAATGGCGATCAATGACATTAAATTAACTTCCCATAAGATATTAATTTCTCATGGGAGAAAGAGTTTAGTTTACACCACTGACTTTCTGTAGCAGAACGAAATTTCCGAGTATCAGTTTGGTAATAAGATTAGATTATCGCAATGGCAACCAACTGTGGAAAGGAAGGAAATTAAAATAACTTTTAATTCAGTTCTCGATTTATTTGTTCATTAGGTGGTACAAAATTTAATAACTTAAAATAATTATATTACAAAAAGGTTTTGTAAATTTTGTTCAAAGATAATTATTAAACTACTAAAGTAATAAGGTGTGAAGTCCTAACAAAAAGACTTGATTAATAGTGAATATATTTATTTATTGAGATTATTTTTGCTATGAAGCAGATATGTCTGTATTCTCGAAGCATCACCGGAAGAAGAGAGGTAATCAAGGTCAGTCTTATCCTAATGTTATCCTGTCAGTAGGTTCTTAACACTTAATACTTAATACTTAACATTACTTGCTTAACGATATATCGGCAGTCATTACATACTTACATTATCGATATTCACATATTTAAAGTATCTTACACAGTGATATTTTTTTTTTTAAATTCAATAAATGTATTTCACAGTAATCAACTTAAAATACGCCCAGAATTTCTACGATATTTTTAAATTTATTTCCATTAACTACATTTTATATAGATATCTTTTCTACATCTCTTTGTAAAGCTATGGTAACGATAAAGTTAAACTTTCTCCGGAGTTTCTATCTTAGATATTATTAAATTTACACACTTGACTACTTCAAGTGTATTGTTAACGGTTATGCATAGATTTATATGACAAGAAGAAGTCTTTTGATTACACCCACAAATTGAAGCAGTAGACTCAATTAACAGTTGCGTGCTAACAAATAAAAAATGTTGAACATATTTAGGTGTTAGATTTAAATTGATAAACGAACCATCTGTAAAGACGCACAAGTTCATCAAACTAAATGCAGTAGTCTATAAACCTCTGTTAATATTTGAGTAGAAGTGTAAACAATTTTAATAACGTCTATAAAAGTGAATAAAACAACAACTTAATTTAGTATTATCCGCTTTCAGTGACAACACTTCGCCCACGGTAGGTTAAAAGACATCTAACTGCTGAGTTGGCTATAAATAAAAATATCATCAAAGTCATTATCAGCAAACTGCATAATTTAGAATGCTATCGACGGGGTAATGTGATTTCTCGATAAATCGTACAAATTGAGCCAAGTCATTTGAACTCCTACAACTTAATGAACCAAATGGTCAACGAATCGCTTTCTTTTTGATTTCACTTTCATAGACACCCATATCAAATGCGAGTCTTATTTATACGGCTATCTGTTTGTTAAACTCTTTTTTTAAAGCGTCATCTTCGCTGCGAGGTAATCGCTAAAAAACTGGCTCAGAGAACGGGCTCATGTATGCAAATAAGGAGAGACGAAGAGTCAACAAACGGAGGAATTAATGGCAATTTGTCGCATGGCAGTTTGTTCAGCGAATTTTTCTCAGGCGTAACGCATGAATTTACATATATACTGTGTATATAGTAGTGTAAATCGTGCGAATACTGATCACTTCATTATGAAATTTCCTACGCAAAATCCATGTGCGATAACTTTCACTGAAGTTGAATTTTAATTGCAGTTATTTTGAAAGATTCCATTGCACTTGCAGGATGGCAGTGTATGGAAAGAGGCAGTAAAAATCAACTAGTATTAGCTGATTTTTTAATTTTTGTCTTAACTTGTACAAGTCTTGCCACTTATCAGTCGGACAAGCAAGCATCAAAGTCTTTTGCCAAATTATAAGTAGTTTTTTTGTTGTTGTTGTAGCTTAAGTTGCATGCCTCAGCGTTTGATGAACTTTTGGGTAAGGAAACATCTCAGCAGTGCTGGTGGCATATCATTACACCATGTAACAGCCAAAGCCGCCAAGAAACAGGTGTAACCAGTGACGATGATTACGTGACGTTCGAACTGCCCGCCGATTACAATAACAATAAAAAAGACAGTCAAACTGAAAGAGAGACAGACAACCAAATACTATATATTGGAAGAGGAGTCTATTTGTTTGAGTTTGTGTTTGTTATTGTTATTATTTTTATTTGGCAAGACTGAAAATATCAAACGGTCGTCGGACTTGTAGATTTAACATAACAAAAACCCTATAAAATGACGAACCAATAAACACAGTTTATAAATAGCCGCAAGCTAAAGACGGTTAAAGACCAAAGTCGTTGAGAGATTGCGAAGCCAGCGAATCGGTTATTAAACTGAGAAACAGATGTTTCTCTTGTGATCACGCTCCAGTCGATGGTGGGAGCATTTTAATGGTGTCTACATTTAAGATTAAAGATAATTACACTGATTTAATATCTAACAAGTTAGTTTGGTTTAATGAGTGTAACAAAAATCAGTTTTCAGTCACTTAAGACCAGTTAATGAAGAGTAAAATGCCTATGTTTGAGTGGCAGATATCCTGTGGCACTGAGCTAATCATAACTCCCTTAGCCAATGCCTCCATTTGATTTCTATTTCAACAGACTGAAGATAACTGAATAATGATACGTTACATCAATCAGACCGATAGCTATAAAACATGACAAAGACAACGACACTATGGAGCACCATGATGAAAATTCATGAGGGGGGCAAAGAAAGTACAAAGCAACTAAAAGAAACAAGTTTGTCGCCTAAGTCTTTTGTTTTGGCTGCACGCTGACAAATAATAAATACTTCACAATGATAAATCTATATGTGAAAAGGCAATAAACATGATTTTTGTCTTTCTTTTCTTTTGTCTGACTATTAAAAAATGCATTTAGTGCTCTAATTAAATGTAAGTCGCCATCAGATTGTGGCGTTGCAACACCAAAACGCCCCAAATATGAGAAAAAACACAAATATTTCAACGCGTTCAAAGCTTACTCAACTTGTGGGCGTATCAACAGCGCCCACTTTTATTTATTTTCATATTTACGGCTCTTGTTTTTATCTGTTGTACAATTTTTCCTTTTTGGTTATTATTTTGGTCTTTTATGTTTTTGTTTTCTGGGTGGACCACCTGCAATCATTATGGACTATTAATAAATGCATTTTATGCCATTTTATTGGCCTTCCAAGTTGAGTTCTGGCCTGGCTTTCACAACCACAAAGCCTGCGGGGGCAGCGAATGGCACGAGCCTGAATCACAGTATTTTTTTGCGCCAACTTGAAATGCAAAATAGTCAAAATAATAAGTTAAAATCTGGGCGTTGACTTTATGCAGCTTGACACATAAATTACCGTATTTTCAATTGGTACCAAGGCGACCAAACGAACCTCATTGACCCAAAAAAGTTGGCGTTAAGCATTTTAAAACGGTTTGGACCCCAGAACGAAGTAACAGTAACAGTAACAGTTAATATGGCAATGTCTTTAATAATAAGCCTAAGCAATCGAAATTGTTAGATGCAGGCAAATGCTAGCGGTTAAAATTCAAAAAGCGTTTGCCATGTGTGAAATTAGCATATGAGTAGGAAATGCACGTGAAGCATTTTAAAAGACAACGTGATAGCTGAGACCAGGCATTAGCATATCCACACAAAGACTCACAGACTAAACTTAGTGTATATGTAATCATAATAGACGTCTAGGGGATTGTATTAAAAAATAAAACATAACTATAAGCCCGCGAGTGGAGGCCAATGCATGAAAATTAGCTGAACATGCAACATGTTAGGGGCAACTGAAACACACCGGGAAGAGAGAGAGAGAGAGAGACTAGGGAGCCCGACAGCTGTCAAGCGTTTTGGGGCAAACAGCACAGGACTCTGCAAGGGTGTCGGAACAATGGCCGTATCTGGAACGGGGGCAGGCACTGGCTTAGGTACTGTGACTTAGTCAGACAGCTGAAAAAGACAGATAAACAAGTTGTGTACACGATTATAGGATTTTTTTTTGTTTTTGCCTTTATTATATATGCCAAAGACGTGCCAACTTTGAACCAGTTATAAACAAAGCAACTTGGCCAAGCTGCCAAACAAAGCCAAGCCAGAGTTGAGGTGTGTGTGAGTTATGGCGAAATTTGTATGCCTTCCACAATACAAATTAAATGCAGGGCTACCGAAAATTACATATCATTGACAGTCTATTTTTAGTGCTCTTTATGATAGGCAAATGTGTTATTTAATATGAATATAAAATTAATGAAATTTGTTTTAAGCACCAAATAAATTGATTGCACATTAGCCTTATTAGGCACTCAAAATCAAAACTGCCAAAATTACTTAAAAAGGAATATTGGTTAAGTTTAGAGCTTCGAAATCTTATAGTCTATGTTCCACAACGATCAGTCAGTGAAGACAGTTAGCTAAAGTTTGAATAACTTTTGGTGAAGTCAAATTCATCTCATGTAAAGAAAGTAGAGTTTATTAAATAGTAACGAATTTTTGTTATACATTATGTTTCTCTAAGTAATGATAAAGTAAATTTAATAAAAAAATAGATATATGTGAGAGCAGAGTCAGAACACGTCTGCCTCTCATCACGGTTACCGGAAAAGAGCGAATCAAGATCAGTCTTATTCTAATGTCTTCCTGTCAGCAGGACACTCGATAATCCATACTTATCCTAAACGCCACTACTTAATCGATAGTCAACACTAATTGCTTAACGATATATCGGCAGTCACTTGTCATACATACATTATCGATATTTACATATTTAAAACATCTTACATATATCCAATAAACAAACTATAATCATTTATAGAAAACACAGAATATGGATTTTGTAAATTTTGTAAGATAAAATTATAAACTACGATGAATCCCTTCTGGGATATTGCTTAAAGTATACTCGAATACTTAAGTAGTTTAGGAACTTGTTACCTTTAAACTATTAAATCCCTTCATATTTTCAAATAAAGTGTCTTTTTTAGAAAAAAAGGTTTTTATAGTGTATCTTACAGTCACTAAAGTCAGTCTCTGTTCCAAGGAGGGCAAAGTCAGCTCTTTCGTCGGTCTGTACACTAAGCGATAAGTCAAACTGACACAAAAACAGGATTAACTCCAAAAGGCAATGACTCAGAGCAGCTGAACTACAAATCTGCAACTTGGCCAAGGCACTCGCCCAAGATAAATTGGCAACACGCGCCGCAGATGCAGCTATTCCCGACTTCCATTCCAAATTCCCCTCCTTTCCCTCTCTCCCTGCTCCACTGTAGCCACTGGCAGCTGCTTTGTTTTGCTGTTTGCAATTGCTTCTCTGACTGTGGTCGCTAATTGCGCTGGCCTCTTGTCCGGGGCAGCAAAGTTCAAAATGTTGTGGTTAATTGTCTTACAATTGATTAACTCTGAACTTTTGGCTCATTAGACAAGAAAATCGGTGCACTAGGAAAGAGACAAGAGACAAGCCCAAGCCAACATAAATGTTCATCAAACTGCCAGTATCCCGAAGCAAAGGCTAATTAGTTGAAACGGTTGAGGAATCATAGGCCCAAAAGCTCTGAAATAATTACGATCCATTCGCTGCGCAAATTAAATTGCCACTGGTTTTTAGTTTTTCGACGTTTGGGGCATGTGGGAAGCAAATCGGGGTAGATGACTTCTAGCCATGGCTTTTGGCAAACATCGTGATGGCAACTGGGAACAATGATTGCTCCCATTTGAGCCAAAGTTAGAGTTAGAGCCACAGCCAGACTTGAAGTTGGCGCAATTCATAACTTTATGACTCAATCTATGTTTTACTGGCTCCAATTTATCTGTTTCCTGGTAGAGCTACACCACACAGCAGTTGTATGTTGTAAATCGAAGTATTTTTTAATGCCACAATTGAGGCCAATTTTGCCTGGAAGCAGAGCTATTATATATCGGACTGCTCTCTGTTTCTTTTTAGACCCCGTACTCTTTTTGATTTAGTAGTGTGTGTGCCCTCCATTTTGATTTGTGTGTCGGTGGTTTCTTGGAAATCTCCTTGATTTCAATTTCTGCGTTTGCTTGCAATTATTTTTGGGGCTAGTCCCCATTCAACCAAAGTAAATCCGTGTAAATTTGCTATTTTGGAAAAAAAAACTTTAATACACACGGTGGGGAAAGGTTAATTAGGGCTTGGGAGTGGGACAATATTTTCTCACGCCCCATAAAAGCCCAATGTACAGTGAGCACAAGAGAGACTTGTTTATAATATAATACAAAAATTAATTATGAGGAATAAGAATTTAAGGAAAACACCAACGCTTTCCTTAGTTTATTTTTTGGTCCAGTAATTGTACACTTAACTTTTTAATATTTTATTTCATAATGGTTAAATCTAAATTATTTAAATTTTCATATTTTAAGCTTTGTTGAAGTCACGCAGTTTAAAAATAATATAATAACATAAAATGTATATTAAGTGTAGTAAAAAGTAATACATTATTTTTGTATGAAATTCAAAGGATAATTTGGTATACAAAGAGTGGTCCAATTTAAATCAAATAAGTGCCGTTTTGTGCTATAACTCTCTGCCATTTCGAAGTTAGTTTCATTAAACCTCTCTTATAGAACCTTTGGTCCTTAGGGTTGGTTACAGTATCAGGTCCATAAACGCTGTTCAAATTTTAAGCAGTCTGACATGCATTTTCGAGGTAAGAATGATGTCAAAAATTCAGTATTATATAATAAATATATAATTGTATTTTAAAATTGTTTTCAACAATTTTCTTTCTTTTTTCAATTATTACCATTTAGTTGTTTTGTATAATGTGTTTGATAGGTGCATGTCAAATGTTGCTTCGCACAACTTTCAGCACCTCAACACTATTTTCATTTTGTATTTTGTATATTACCTGTCAAATGCAGCAACTTGTTTTTTAGCTACTATTTGCATGAATTCGTTGGTTGTTCATCATAAAAATATTCATATGCCATGGTTAAAAAAAATAAATTTTTAAATTAAACATAAAAGACAAAAACACGTTGGAAACTTGTTTAAGTTGCAAATGCCTACAAAACATTTGTCAGTGCATTAAAACTTAACCTTGAGTGGGTCTTTATGATGAGAGATGTGACTTATTACTAAACGAGTAGCTAAAATAAGCAAATTTTAACATTATACTACAAACTATAGATATGTTATTATAAAAGTGATATACACACTTACGATTTAGATCTACATGGAAGATATATCCATTACACTCAAGGCATTTTAGGTCATTTTCATCCATTGCACGCACGTTTATAATTTAAGGTACTTACTCAATTATCGCACTTTATTATCGACTGATCTCGGATCGGACGAAGACGCTGCGGGGTCTCTCGCCATACAAAACTGAGCTAAACCTTTCATCAAAAGCCTTTTGAAGTGTGTAATTTAAGCGCCCTCGGCCATTGGGCCCTTGAAAACATTTTCTCATTATGTGAAATCAATACCAGCATTTTATACACTACACACGACTACGAGTACACCTTATTCGCAGTATTCATTCATTTGTGGGCAATGGCAATTGTTTAAAGTTGATGGGAAAACACGATAACAAAATTATCAGATTCATTAAGACTCTTAAGCATTCGCTTTTTAGTAGTCAAAGCACATAAATCATTTTAAAATCCAAATGATTCGAAAGCTATAAGCAGCTTTATTTTAACTCTAATGTCTGTTAGATTTTTAAGCTTCTATTTCTACATCTTTCTATGAATTAGACAAGAAATGTATATTTAACACTGTATAGAAAGTGTATTTTCAAATGTAGGAAGAAGTTGGTAGACTCTAGTGGTAGAGTAGCAGAACTTGGCAGTTTGAAAATAGTATCGTTAGTATATCCTATAGTAAAGAGCATTAAAATACGTAGATACATGCAAATTATTTTAGTGCTCATTTCGATCAATTTTTTGTTAGTTAAGAAAAAGAGAAAATTTACGTTTTATATCAATAAGTATTGATATTATTGATTATTATTGATATTATGATTGTATTTAAAATCATATTAGTAGAATATAACTAATTATTTATGAAGCTTTAATGTTTAAACATTAAAGTATAAAATAAATTGAACACTTAAAGGCACCTAATATTTTTTCATTATTATGCTTAATGCTGAGTCATTGCTGACTATGTGGCAGTCAGGAACTGACTATTACGTACATTATTCCTCTTTTTATCGAGAATCGCAAGCCTTACTTACAAATCAATTACATTTAACAAACAAGAAAGAATGATATAGTCCGCCTCTCGACTTTAGGATATCCGTAAACCAGTTTCAATATGTTATTAACACTAGGATTTGATAATAATGTTAGTGCAATCGTTAAGTTTATAATCAAGCTAGTTTGGACAACAGAACATTTTCATGCAAATTCATGTTTAGAGCATATTTTCGACCGATTGTGAATATAGCAGCTATACGATATAGTAGTCCGATTTTGATTAAACTTGGTCAGTAAATTTATATTATTGAAGAATGTATTCTTTGTGAGTTTGATTAACATAGCTTATTACATACATTCCAACGATTACAATATACCCTTGTACTGTATGATTAACGGGTATATTTAGTACAATATCCGAATACAAGATTTTTGCCAAAGTATTATATTTTAACATTTCTTAAAAACGCCTGCCTACTTTTATATTCTTAATAGGTAAAGATAAAATATCTTATTTTTAAATGCCATTTTATTGTCATGCCCATCTTTGCAGCGATCCAGCTTGTCAGACATATCTCTTACGATATTAAAGCCACAACATATCCAAGACAATTGCAATTGCAAAACGAACTTAATAAAAACTTTGATTTATAGTCTCTAAGTTGCAATTAAATGGCATCCCAAGGAGTTGAAATAAAAAACCGCATTTGGCCAAGACTCGTGCCAGCAAAAGAAAAAACAAACTTTCAACAATTTGCCGTCTTAAATTTAGCCGCAAGACATTAAATTTATTTTTATTGTGGCACCGGCAGCTTGTCACCATAATTATAGCAGCAGCTTAATGTCTGACTGTCATTGTCAGGTGGTATTTTTTGCCTTTTTCCAAGACTGCAGATTTTCCATTACTGCGTGAGATTTTCCCAATTCACGAGTGTTTTCCCACTCAGCTGCTGCTCAAAGGGTTTGCTAATAATAAATTGTAGTACTCAGTTGCTCAGTTGCTCCCGCTGTGGTTGTTGCTGTTGTTATTTTTATGTTTATTAATTTTGGTCGTTGTTGTTATTTATAGTGACAGATGCAGGGCAATGTGTTTTATGGCAGGAGAAGTAGTTTCCCCCCTTCT
Source organism: Drosophila dunni (assembly GCA_018152125.1). Lineage (NCBI taxonomy): Eukaryota > Metazoa > Arthropoda > Insecta > Diptera > Drosophilidae > Drosophila > Drosophila dunni. Next base: position 3,173,200 of record JAECXC010000352.1, on the reverse strand, counting down.
CAAATACCCAAACAATGTTTGGCAGCTCGAGCAATTTTAATGGCCAGAAACTTTTAGTGATGGCTCCCAAAACACACAACTGGAACAGCATTGGCATTTGCTTAAACGGAATTCTAAGAACATGAAATGATACCGACTACAGAATACCCGTCACTTAAAATTCCTTTGAACTTCAGAGTTTGGAAGACAATTTCTTGCTACTTTTGTATAAAAATCAGTTTTGTATTTATGTGTATTTAGTACTTGATTTTAATAAAATGATCACAAAACAGTTATTTTACCCTTGCAGAGGGTATTATGTTTTTTCACGAAGTTTGTAATAAAGTATATATATTCTTGATCAGCATCAACCGCCGAGTCGATATAGCCATGTCCGTCTGTGCCCCTGTTTCGATGCTAACAAGTCTGATGAAATTTGGTACAGATCTGTACAGTGTACACTCCTCTCTGCACGCAGTTATACCCTTACTCCCCGGCCATCGGGTATAAAAATATATATTTTATTTTAAAAAGCATTTTGAGTTTCATAAGTGATGTCTGTTGTTGATTTATTAATGTTGTCTGCATGAATTATGGCCAAGAGAGCAAGAGAGACACAAAGAGTTACGCTCAACGAAGGAACTCTTAATGGATTAATATTCCTTATACATCCGATTACACATAACCTGCGACCTGCTTAAGCATTTTCTTTAATTAAATTGCTACACGTGACGTCATTCATCAGCTGCTGTCATCAGAACTAAATGAACTGTAATACTTTCTCAGGAGTCTTTGCTTGCTGTCTGCCGTTGAGTCTGCTCGATGCGATTGCATCTGCTTCTTATACTAAAATATTAATATTTTTTTTTTCTTTTCATTTTTCTCATTTCGCTCCCCTTTTGTGACTGCTCCACAGTTTCGTGTCACTTTGTGCATTGCCTCATAAAAGTCAACTGCAAATTGCGAATGCAAATGCATCAGCAGCTGCTGCTCTTTGTCTCTTCCTCTATCTCTGTCTTTCTCTGTTGCCATCTCTCCATCTCTTTCTGGCTCTTACAAGCGATTGCGTTCGCAAATTCGTGTTAAGAGGTTAAAATCATTTGACATCTTGCATTATAATTACGTTGCAATTTTTTACACTGCGCCAACTCTGTCTTCGGTCTAGAGTTTAATTTAATTATCTGTTGAAGAGTCAACTTTGAGGAACAACTTTATAATTGGAACATTTATGCTTTGAATAGTAAATTTTGGTAGAGTTATGGGAAACTGACAATTTAATTTTAAATAAATGAAATACACAACTAAACAAGTTAAAGTTGTATGATTTCATAGGTAAGAAAGGGTAAATATAACAAGTAAGAAAGGCTACAGTCGAGCGAGCCGACCGTAAAAGACCCCTTACTCTTTTGAATGCGAGGTTTTCCATACATATGCAATTTTTAACCGATTTGTCCTATGAGAGTTATAGGCTATAATTATCCGATCAAGATCAAATTTAGTAAGGATAGCTACAATGGTATTATACACATAATGTATGTCTGCATGTCTTCAAAAATTTTCAATTTTTTTCCGATTTGTCCTGATCAAGAATATATGTATCGTATGGGTCGCAAACGCTTTCTTCTGCAAGTTACGCAAATTTCGCTTCTGACAAACCTAATAGACCCCTCTACTCTTTTTTACGGGGTCTAAAAATAGCTTAACTGTGCCTACCCCATAACAAAGTAATCATTTATAGGGTATTCAAAAGTACTTAAGTGAATAATATCCAGATTTAATTGTTGGTATACTAAGTATTTGATTAGGTTTTTATGTTTTTATGTTCCAAGTTACAGTAGCTATAAAGCTGTGATTACAGGGTATAGCAAAAGTCGCCTTAACGCAGTTGTGCGTGCTGACTTTGCTCTTTGCGTGTGTGTGGCAGTGTGTATATATACCCACCGCCGCATAAAATAATCTTCAAGATCTGCTTGCATTGCTTCAATTAATTTTTATGGCATTTGCAACCCATATAAGCGCCACGCCTGCTGTTAAGTCCCTTCCTTTTCCCTCTACCGTCTGCCCTCTCGCTGTTACTACTAGCCCCGCCCACCCCTGCTACCCACCCATGGCTCGTTTAATGAAAAGTCCAGCAATTGGGTTCACTGCACGCCCGTTTAGAACTGATTTAATTGCAATTGTGTGCCGGCATTGCAGACATGCAATTGTTATCAAATATCGTCAACAGTGCAAAGGCAGTTGCAGGGTGTGGGTATCGGTAGGGGTAGGAGTGGGGGTAGTGGTAGGGGTAGTGGTACATTGGTAAATGGCTTGGAAGCCCGAAATGCGGGTTAATCCATGTCCAAGCTGTTTAATTAACAAGTGTAATTGATAATGCAACCGCAGCAGAGTCGCCTGAATGCGTTTGGCACTTGGCTGCACTTATTAATCACACACCCAACAATTGGGTGTGCAAGTGTGTGTGTGCGTGTGTGTGTTGTGTGTTTTGGCTGGCGGTTAACAGATGTCAATAAACCGCGTCGTGGCACACATTCGCAGACATTTAAATTGTTGAGGGGCAAAAATGAATGCGTGACAAGTGGAAATTGTCGATCGGCTTTCCCGTGGAAAAGTGCAAAGAGAGAGAAGCTAAAGTAGAGAGACGACCATGTGTTTATTTATAAAAAAAAATATATTTTTAAAGACTCACGGCATTTTCATGTGCTCCCAAGACAAAGAGAAACACGCACGTCTGTGAGAAAAAGAGAAAGAGAGAGAGAGAGAGAGGGAGACAGAGAGAGAGAGAGAGAGAGAGAGAGAGAGAGAGAGAGAGAGAGGGGAACAGAAAACATGCACTATTAAAAATTTATTATTATAAGAAATAATTTAGTTTTTATACCCGTTACTCGTTGGGTAAAAGGGTATACTGTAAAAGTTGAAAAGTATTCAACAGGGAGAAGTATATATATTCTTGATCAGCATCACAAGCCGAGTCGACATAGCTTTGTCCGTCCGTTCGTCTGTCCGTCTATATGAACAAAATAATCTCAGAGACTATAAGAACTAGGAATTTGAAAAAGTTCGCAAATGAAAGGTACAATACCCAAGCAGTACAAGTTTGTTTCTGTATTTGACACGCCCACTTTAGGGCGTTCTATCTTCATATAAAGGTAAAAGTACAGGTAAAACTAGAATGTTTTAGTATAGAAAAGTAGGAAGTAGATATACTGATACAAACCGGACAACTATATCGTATAGTTCCCATAGGGCCGATCGGTCAAAAATACGCTCCAAATATGAAATAGTATGAAAAACTTTTTCGTTAACTAAGCTATATTAATCAAACTCACACAGAATACATCTGCCAACAATATATATAACCTGACCAAGTTTGATCCAAATCGGACAACTATATCGTATAGCCCCCATAGGAACGATCGGGCGAAATATGCTCTAAACATGAATTTGTATGAAAATGTTCTGTCTTAACCAAGCTATCTTATGCATCACATAAACGATTGCACTAAAATTATTCTCATACCCCATTGTTAGTAACGATAAGTAAAGGGAATCCTAAAGTCGCGAGGTGACTATAGCATTCGTTCTTGTTAGGACCTACGATTAACTTCTTCAATAGATCATCTTTTTTTCAGTGTAGTGGAACTTAACCACTTGACATTTATTTTGCGTGACATTTCAGAAACACACACGCACTCCAAGCCACAGCCACAACACTCATGCGCCTAGTTATCCAGTGAAATTGCTCGAAATGCCTTTGCAATTTGAGGCATTGTCTTTATTTTTGTCCGAAATTTTAAGCAATTTAGACAACAATGTTTGTTCGCATTTAGAGCAACGCTTCTCACTCCCCCTGAGTCTGTCGCGCATGTCTCAGGAGGGTTGTCATCGCTTCTCTCTCTCTAATACTCTGGCGCTCTCTAGTGCTCTTCCGCCTTATCCGCTTCATCCGCTCTCATCTCCCCGGGAAGCAGACTTCTGTCGCACTGTTCTCGAAATCAGTTTCAAAATTGCCGGCGGTCAGCGCATTTACTCGTCCAAAACGCTCTGTAGGAAACCATTGAATCATTTTCGGTTTATACGTTTTCTTTTCTCACTCGCCTATTTTTGTGATGTTTATTAATGAAAGAATTATAAAGTGATTCCACGGCATTTCGTATGACCAAAATAATAACTGAAATTTGCCATTAAGCAATTAGTGAGCAGTCTGCAAAAGTCTCAAAATAAAACAGATTTAATTGTGAATACGAATATGTATAAAGTGACATAAATAATTGATATTATTTTTGACTGTTAACTAATTGCATAATATATAAAATAACAACTCAATGAAATTTGTTGTCAAGAAGAAAATATAAAAGACCAAGATGTGCGATTAAAATGGTTTTAAACTGAAATGACAAACTTAATATACCCCTACACTATTTCAGAGTACGGGGTCTAAAAAACCGTTTTAGTGACTAATTATGAGTTCAGTGTTATGCATTTATTTTCTGAGAATTTTCTTAAAATTCGTATGTAGACTTAAAGATTGCATATTTACAATTTGATGGCTGAGCGTATGCTGGTTATTCACACTTTTCATTAGGGGTTTATAATACATTATATTATATATGTATATGCCTTACTCAATAAATTTTGCTTACATTCGGACAAATTCACTCAAAAAGAGTACATATATTCTTGATCAGCATCAACCGCCGAGTAGATATAGCGATGCCCGTCTGTCTGTTTGACTGACCGTTCGTCCGTCCCTGTGCACACCTGGATCTTCAAGACTATAAGAGCTAGAACGATCAATTTTAGAATGAAAGTACGCCTAAGGCAGTTCAAGTTTGTTTGCCCTGCCCTCTATCGTCTCAGTAACTATTGGCACATCACTATAACTTGCATTAAAATTTCTTTCCTTCCGTGGTCTGGTCTTTCCGGTTTATGTGTTTGTTTCCCTTTTTTCTACAAGTGCATTAATTAAGCTCATTTGCCAATACTGCAGTTCTATTCATTTGCGCAAAGTTTAAAATAATTGCAACAATAAAATCACCATATACACAACATGGCACACGAGAATAATAATCCACTGTAATCTTGCCATATCCGGCTAGTTGCGTGCCTTCCATGTCAACCCCTTGTCTCACACTTCTTCACGTCTCTCTTCTCTCCCCTTGGAACCCTTCCGTGGAACTCCACTGGCACCATTCTGAAGTTGCCTCAGTGTTGCTGGCGGCGCTTTTTGCATCATCATTATAATGAAAAAATACTTGGCAAATGTTCCTGATGGGGGCCAAAGTTGCATCTGTTTTTGCTGCTGGTTCTTCGCTTCTACCGTTTGACATCTTAATTGCTTTGTTGATGGATTTTACTGTTGACACTTTTGCTTTTCCATAAATTCTTAATGAACTCTTCAACTCTTGGACTCGACTGTTCAAATGTTTAATATTAAAGATTTTTGGCTTGAAACTGAAAAAAAATGGTGGAACTCTTTTAATTTTGGAGATAATATTGGTGGAATATTTTAAAGGAAGTTTGTTAGTTTGTAAAGTTTCACTTTAATTAATTTATTTTTAAATAGATTAAAAATACAGAAATTGTTAATTAGTAATCCAATTATCAGTAAAAATTTTTAAACATAAAGTTTAATTAAATAAATAGTTCAAAGCTTGTTATCATTTTAAAACAAGAAAGAATGCTATAGTCGCCTCGCGACTTTAGGATACCCGTTACTCAGTTTCAATATGTTATTAGCAATGGTGAAAGATAAGATAGCTTGGCAAACAGAACATTTTCATACAAATTCATGTTTAGAGCATATTTTCGACCGGTCGTTCCTATGGAAGCTATTCGATATAGTAGTCTGGTACTTGCTTGGGTATTGTACCTTTCATTTGCCACCCTTTTCACCTTTCTAGCTCTTATAGTCTCTGAGATCCTTTTGTTCATACAGACGGATAGACGGACATGGCTATATCGACTCGGCTATTGATGCTGATCTAGAATATATATACTTTATGGCCTCTGCCACGCCTCCTTCACCCTTTAACGATTACAATATACCCTTTCACTCTACGAGTAACAAGTATAATTATGCCTTCTGTTTTTCAATAAAAGAATTGTCAAAAACTAAGTAAATTGTACTAATTTTCTCCCCCTTAACAAAGCAAGATTTAACAAGTTGTGGTTGAAATCTTTTGATGTTTGTAGAAAGAACAAGTTAAATATCTTAACTAGCCCAAAACACAATTGCTGCCGTCTTCCGCTCGGCACCTCATTAAACCAACTTTTCTGGCACAAAATGACTTTTAATTGAGCTCACTGGACACAGTTTTTTTGTTGTTCAAGTGGAAAAGACGTTTAAATGGCCAAGAAGAGAAAAACTCTGGCAGGAATTTGACACATGATAAATGCGTGGGTTGGTCAAATGGTGGCAAAGTAGTTTAAAGTCAGTCGAGCACGAAACTTGCTGAGTAATTACATGTGTACCACAACAAAACACAAAAAACAAAAAGAAACGACGTGAAATTGTCATTCTACATTTATCAAAGACAACAGCAAGAGTACAACAATCAAATTAAATCGTGAACTAATTAAAGAATGTTTAAGACACTGCCACAAAATCGAACTGGGTGTGTGAAACGGGCCAAGAACTACACTGAAAAATCAAACGGTTAAAAAAAGTGCATGTTGAATATATTATTCATCAATAAAAAATACTAAACTGCTTAAATAAAGAATATACAAAAATTATAAAAAATAAAAAAAAAACGGTTATCTTCGGCTCGCCGAAGATTAAATACCCTTGCAGTCATGAATATTGCGTTAATTTGGTTTCAATCACCAATTATTTCTATGGTAGCTATATGATAAAGAATTTAGATGAAATTTGGTCAACAGTTGGAACTCGATTAGAAATTTATTCTCCGTGAATTTCGTTGAAATCGGACAATAGACACGGAAAATTTTCATACTAACCATTTCAACCGATTGATCCTATGGGAGCTATATGATATAGTAGTCCGATTTGGATCAAAAATCGGAGAACGATTATAAATGCATATAGCGTGAATTTGTTGAAATCGGTCAATAGACACCGAAAATGTTCATACATTTCATTTTATTTCATGCATTTCGACCGATTCTTCCAATGGGAGCTATATGATATAGTGGTCCGATCTGTTCGATTTTTACAAATAATCTGCGAGCAGAGAGAATACACATCTGTGCCAAGTTTCATTAAGATAGCTTTAAAATTGAGAGACTAGGTCGCATAGAAACAGACGGACATACGGACAGACGGACATGGCTATATCGACTCGGCTGTTAATGCTGATCAAGAAGATATATACTTTATGGTGTCGGAAACAACTCCTTTAATGCATTACAAATACCCTCTAAAAGGGTGTATAAAAACTAATATACTGAAATCTTTATGTCCACTAGGAGAACTAAGAAGTTGCAAAATCTCAATATTTTTTAGACTTTATGTGATTTTATAAAATGATATGTAAATAAAACCACGTTTCGAGTGCAAAAACTATATTGTTAGAAAGTTTTTGAACAGTGTAGCTGGGAGGCATGTCTCAAATCGATTATACCTGCTATACGGTGCCCGAGTGCTCCAGCGACGAGGATGAAAATGTGAATCGAAATGAGTCTCATCGTGGTCGTGGTAGAGATGACTCCAGCGATGGCACACTTGAGAATGCTTTGCATTCGGATTGCACAGTGGACTCGGATGCCACAACCACATCCTCCATGGAGAATCATCATATCTATCGCCAAGAGCAACAACAGCCACATCTAAGGAATAAACGCTATGCACAACAGCGCATCTCGTTGCCAGTTTTGAGAGCTGGGAGCCACTCGAGGGAGTTGACACCACAGCTTGGCGTTTATCATGATGGTGGAGAGTCGGCACCACAATGGGGCTACTTTGTGCCACTGTCTCCAAATGGTTTCTTTAGTCCACCCATGCAACGACGACGTTTCAGGTTGAATTAGATTAGTTTCAACTGCGACTTGGCATTTTATTAACTGATTTTCCATTCATTTTCATTGCAGGGAAAAGGAAAACGATCGCAATCGTCGCGCCGTCAGTTATGGTGGTGGCGTCTCACCGCCGCATTGTGCCACCATACCGCGTGCTGCACCGCGTCGTGTGGCGCTGATGAAGGAGCCACCACCACCACCGCCACCGAAGCCACAACTTACATCGAAGGCATCTTTGCAGTCTACCGACTCCTCGCATGCATCCAGCATCATTGGCAGCAAGTATCCCCACTCTGAGTACAATCTCATCCAGAAGATCGACTCGAATAGCACATTAACTGCTCCAGCACAGTACCAACCACAGAATTTTTATGCCAACACTGGCACCATCTCCTCCACTAATGGCTACTCATCGCTGCTCTGCCATGCAAGCTCCACGGCCAGTCCGTTGGCTGTGCGGAAGCGTGACAAGCTGCTGCATCGGTTCAGTGATGCGGCCACATTGGGTCGTAAGCTCAAGAAGAAGAAGAACACGAATCGCACCTGTCGGTCCATGACGGAGGCCATTGAGATGCTGGCCGATCCGGTCATCGAGGATGAGTTTTTTGTAAGTACACGCAACTATTTAAACAATAATATGTTGATACAAATTAGGAACTTGTTAATTTATTAAGGGATTAAAATCACTTTAAAGCTTTAGTTTATGGTTTAACAGATATAGAAATATGCTTAAAATGAAGTTAGATTTTAGCGGGATTAGGATTTTAGTGTCTCATAAATAGTTTACTGCGTTGCCTTGACAAAATGTGTTTAGAATTTTGCTCTTGATTCAATTTGGGATTATGCACCGCAATATCAAACGAGGGAAGAAGTGTTACCAATAGGCTCAAGTCAACTTTAAAGAGTGGGCTTTTAAAGCTGTCTACAAATATAATTACTTCGGTAGAGTTTAACACGCATTCTTGCATGTTTTACTAAGAGCTTTACTAAAAGTCCCTGTACACTACACTTTAATATCAACTCAAAATAATTCCTCTACTTCCCAAGACGCCCTACAGGAGGGCAATCTTATTTGATATCCCAATATGGTTTTTAAAACGATCTTGTTCAATTTATCGTTTTATCTATTAAAGAAAATCGCAAACTTGGTACCTTTTGAAGCTCACAATTGCATGAAAATCGGCTGTAAGAACCATTAGAATTTCAATTTATGAAAATAACAGAAAATAATTATTTTTTTTAACTAGGTGCAAAGTACCAAAATTTCAAAAATAAAAAAAATAGATTTAATTGTCGTAGCTGAAAAACAAATTGTATGTGTATTGCTACATTGGTAAACTTATAAAAAATGGATCAAAATCGAAAGAAAGAGTGTTCTTAAGCTTTTTATTTGAGGTCAAAGTTTCAGGCGGGGTCAACGTTTGACCCCATAGATCTTGAATCTGCACGATTCAAACATTTTTTTCAGAACAAACATTTTTTTAAGCAATTACTATGCAATAATAATTTTATTTTTCCAAAAAAGTGTTCGGGGAAATAGAGGGTTAACTGTCCCAAAGTGTTAAATTTTCTATGACTCTTAAAATTATTTATATTGTTTATCAACGTTAAACATTTGGTTTTATTGAACAAATGTGCTTAAAAGCTGTGATTGTGCAGAGCTTTTGTTTCTCTTAACATTTCCACTTCTCTTGTCTCTTAATCGCTTCCCCTAAAGGGGGTGTATTTACAAAAATACTGGGCTTTACAAGACCAACAATGTCATAGTTTTTATCTCACATTGTATTGGTTGGTTTTGTTGCTGTGGCTTTTGAGGAACTGGGAGTTATCTGGTGGTTATTGGATTACTTTATCTTTTTAATGAATAGCCATTGGAAATTCATTTGTCCACAGATTTCTCTACAAATTTATGCACTTTGTTTAGTTCTCATTTGTTGCTCGACGGGATTCGAACAAAATCCGAAAATTGCGTGGGCGGAAGTGTGTGAAGCTGACAAATTTAATTGATAAGATTGCGTAAATGATTGAAAATTTAATAAAAAACAATTAAGCAAAAGGTTAAAGAAATAATCGTCAATAGAACGTGACATGGTTTTCAACTACCAAGAATAACAGTGAACCCATATTCTTAACTTTTTCGATTCGAAATTAACCTTGAAATAAATCCACAATTGAACTCAATTCTACGCAAGTATAAGCTGAATAAGGCAAACAAAAATTATAAAATGAAATAAAGTGAAAATAAGGGGCGTCAATTGAATTACGTGTGTTTGGAATCTACAAAATTTCAAAGTATTTGATCGCCTAATCTGGTACTCGGTATCGTCATCGGTATCGATATCCAGTATTGGGGTCAAAAGTGGTCACTGGCACTGACTAAGCCCATAGTTTGCAAGTCTTGCTTAATTAGTCCATACTAAAGTTGACAGATTAACATAGAATTTGAGTGGGTTCAGCTCTTGGCATGGATATCGCTCTATGCTATAGATTGTAAAGCTAATTCATGATAGTTGGACAGTTGTTCAGGAAGACGAAAGCAAATGATGCAATCTATGTCAATACTTTAGTCAGTTACCTTGCATGGACGAATGGATGACAGACTGACTGACTTACTGCACGAAAGTACGGTAAGGGTAAGGTAAAGGGAAAGGGAAATGGAAAGGGAGGAAATCATGGGTTCTCTTGGGTTCAGGTCTGAGGCGACTAGTGCAGTTGCTAATTGGATTAACTTGCGTTTCTTTCTAGCAAATAATAGAAAAAAGTTGTTGCAATAAAATTCAAACAATTGAAAACAGTGAAAAATCGAACGTGGTACATGTTGAACGTGTCGTGCGCGTCGCTTGGCCAAAAAAACCACAAAAAATTTATAAAATTTTAACTTTCCCGTGCAGTTTTTGTTTGTGGCGTATAAAAGTATGCAACATTAAAAGTGTGTGCTCAGTTTTTGTTGTTGTGATTAGCAAATTGTGTTGCAGCTTTTAGGCGCAACGACTATAAAATCCAGTGCATACTTTTGTGCGGGCTTGACTAAAACTTCTTTGAGCATACTTTTGGGCTGCTGCCAAAATGAAATCCTCAACTCGTCGCCGCAGTTTCAAAACGAAACCACAACAACCAAAATCCAACATATATAATCCCCTTGTGCGCTATCGACCCACTGCCTATGTAAGAAATGGTATTATTGGCGGTGGTCATGGTCCCGGCTCCAATGGGCTGTATCAGATCGATGATCGTGTTTACACGACAAACAAAATGTTTCTACGCGATGGTTACATGTATCCACGTCAACCTGGTCAGCCCATGGATCCACGTTTCCCCTTGGAATTACATGAGTTTCCACAACAATTTGGCGCCACCGGACTGCAGTTGGTCAGCACTCCAAAAGTGCACATTGCGGGCGAGTATCTCGCTGGTGAACAAGCCCAGTCCCAGTCCCAGAGCCAGACCCAGGAACAACAAGCAATTGCCAGTCGTCGTGGTGCACGTCAAGCCGCCGCTGCTGATATTAATTTGGCGAATCAGGTCTTTCTGCTGGGCAAACAGCGTTCCCGTTCTCGTTCGCGTTCCCGGAGCAACAGTCTCGGCAACCGAAGTATAACTAGCTGCATAGGAAACGCAGGGGGCGGAGGCGACAGCACGGAGCGACCAAGGGATCGACCATATATACGTAATGTGGACGATCTGTTGCATGCGCTGGGGAAACGCGATAATGGTGCCGATAACCAACTGGAAACGGCTTCGATGCACTCGTCATCACAGCCACGGCGTCGCTTCAAAAAGGTAAGTTCCATTACGGTGATCAATCAACGGCTGTGGAATTTGTCAAATTGTTGTTGCCACAACGCAACATTGCAACATTTTCATTTAACTTGATTACGACACGCTTGCGACAACGCGACAAATTTGAATTCCGGCCCATCACTCATCCCACACACACATAAATGTGTGTCTGTCCAGAATGCAGCGAAGCCTAAGAGCTCCCCTGTCTTCCAACTCTTATTCTGGTACGACTTGAACCACTGAGACCCTCAAAGAGCCCCAGGGGTGCGTCTGCGAAAAAATTAAAATTAATGATGTTCCAAAAATGTTGCTGGTGGCTTGGAAGGTTTGCACTAAGAAAAAAATAGGGAACTCAAGCAAAGATTTGGGTCGCGTAACATGTTAACTTTTATAGAAGTTAACCAAAGTTATAGAAATTACAAGAAGTGTTACTAGTTAAACAACAAAAAATACTTATAATTATCGGCAAGAAATAATTTATTTTATATATATTTATTTCATGTCAATTTTGAATAATCAAGAATTCCCTGTTTATGCTTGCAAAAATAATTTTAGCTCTTATAAAGCCTGACCAATTTTTTTGATTAGTGTAAATGCTCTGTTGACCAGGCAGTAGCAGCTAATTCGTCGCCACCCACACAGATACACACACACCTATACAAACACCCACCTGTCCTGGCTTCGAGCTGAACTGCCTTTGAGCCTTTTGCTAGCTGCGGTGGCTTCTGCACTGGTTTCCTACTGTCTCTCCTACGTGCGGTTTCATTACTTATAAAAATTGTGGTTTGCCATCAGCTCCAAAAAGAAATGAGTATAAAAATCATTGAGAGCCCTTTTTGGATATTTATGTATGCAGTTTCGTTTTGGTTTGTTTTCGGCCAGGTTTCAGTTCATCGCCATCCATTTGGCCAGTGCCTTTGAAGTATTTGCTTGTCCGTCTCTTCATCATTAGTGAACTCGAACTTGGTTTTAGTTTTATTTTGTGCCATTTTTTTTGTAACGCTGCCAGCTAAATTTATGCGCTTCTGTTTCTGATTCTGAAGAGCATTTAAGTTTGAGAAATTGGTTTCGTTGATTGTTTTTTTAGAGGTACAGTGGAAGATTTGACTCATTCATGGTCTTATTCACAAGTCAAGGAAAGCTATTGTTGAATGCTTTAAATTAATTTCGATAATGAATTTTTTTTACATTAATTTAAACACGACAACTAAGGGCAGCTTTGGGGTTAATTTTAACATTAAAACTTTTTTTTTAATTTACTGAACCTATTTTTATAGTCAAAATAAATTAATTTGTGGTTACCAGAAATATAGCACTCCTTAAATTTATTTATTTACTGTCCGACTATGAGCAGTCGACACAAATAGAAAAATAATCTGACTTTAATATTAAATAAAATATTCAAATATTAAAAAAAAGATTAAAACTAAATTTGAAAAAAAGTTTTTAATATTATAACTATTCATATTAAATTGATTTTAATTTAAATTACCATTTAAAAACATTGGTCCAATATTCGTTACAATTGTTTATTTATTTAGTGCCAATAAACAACTCGATTTATTTACAAATACAAAATCTTTACAGTTTTTACTTGAAGAATTAAGTTTCAATATTTGATACGAATTTCAACATTTTCAGTATAAATTTTGCACATGTTCAACCCACTGTGCCCGTGACTCAACTTCCGTTGTGTAAAATTCCACTTGGAGCTATGCTCGAATCAACTCGGAATCAAATAAATGAAAACGAATGAAGAAAACTTGCTATCTCATTAAATTCTATCTTCAGCAGTCAGCGGACCGGGCAGGATAGATTAAAGACTTGTTGTTGTTGCAGAAAAAAACCCTTGAAATACGAGCATTGTGTTTTGGCGTTTAAGCCAACATGTGAAATGAATTTCTTGGCAACACGCATAGAATGCCTGTCCAAGTAGTGGTCGGGGGTAGGAGAGGCATGTCGGGGGTATGACACTTTTTTCTCTCATATGCAAAACACGCAGTGCAGTTAAGCTGCCCTCCCCCTGTATTCAGTGGGTAGGGAGTCTTCCTCTGCAGTTGGTCGTAAATTGAATATACACGCCGTACTGCTCTCTGGCATGTGTTATGGCATTTTCTTGGGGCTTTGCTTGAAGACACCCGCCGCGAGTAGAAGAAGAAAGTTGTTAACAAAATTGCACAGTTGTTTCTACTCTCTCGCTTTGACTTTTTCTCTTTTTCTCTTTTTGCCGGTTTTTCCTTTTTTTGCTGCATTCCATACGCAGTCACGTGCCAACAAAAATGTGCGGCACTTTTTTTCGTAAATTTATTTTGTAAAAAATATCCGTATTTGCTGCAATTCATTATGAATGCAGTGCAGGCATCTCGTGTGTCTTGCTTCAATCAGCGGGAATAATTCAATACAAACCAATGGGTGCTGAATTTGATTGGAGGCACGGCAACAGCTGAAAGGATTTGGTACAAAAAGAAGTGTATGAAAAGGGTCTGCTCAAAAGATAATGATTAAGAGCAAATAATTACGCAGGTTTTTTTGTATTTACAAGATTGTTATTATACATAAATTTCTGTTATGTAAAATACTTTAGATAAAAATTAAAATTTTTAATTTATGTTGATTGTGGTTTTGTTGAAAGAATTAAGAGTTAAAAAAATCAAGAATTAATCAACTTAAATTATTTATATATATAAATAAATAAAAAATAGGTATAAATATATATACCTATATATATATTTAAATGGCTTTGAAAATATTATACTGTATTTTATTAATTCATTCATAAATTATATTATACTATATTAATTCAAATATACTTATGTTTCTATTTATTAATAACTTAAGTAATGACATAAATACTTAACAAAATAAGTTTAAGTGTTCAATGCAATCTTGCATTTATCGCAAACTACAGTGCTTAACAGATTGATAAGACACCTTTTTTTTCTTAAATATTTTTTAAAATAAATTATCTAGAAATACGAAAATTTTACTTAAATATGGTAAAATGCAATAGCCAACCGATTCAAGTCATTTTACAACAATATTTTAAATGTTTATATTTTTTTTCAACAAAATAACAAAAAAAGGCATTTTCAGCCATATCATATTGATAAGACATTTTTCAATTTGGCTTATAACAATACAAAATATGTTAACAAAACTTAATAATTTTATAATTTAATAGTTTATTATGCTACCCTGGGCCCTTCCGACATCGAAAATCCGCTTTTTCATCGAGTCAGAGAGGATTTTCAGGAGCTTGGGCTCTAGAAGACCCCATTCTCTGACAATTCTTTCTTTTAACTGACTAACACTGGCAAACACAACATTATCTTTGTAGACACGTCTTGTCAAGACTCCCCAGACATTTTCAATCGGATTTAGATCCTGTGAGCATGCAGGCCAGTCCAATAATTTAACAAAAACACCTGTCAGACAACCGATTGTATGGCAACTGGTGTGTATCCTGACGGTATCCTGCATGAAAATGTTTGGTTTTTCTTGGTTTTCTTTCAAAAATGGTAAGAAGATACTCTATAGCACTTGTATATAGTCGACACTATTCATCCGGGAGCTTGTAAACTGAAAGTTTAGGGCTCCAAACTTGGTAAATGCACCCCCACAAAAAACGATAGGCAAAAAAAATTTTTTTTTTTGAAAACAAAGGTTTTTTTTGAAAATCGCTGCAATAATGGTATCTAGTCCGTCAAGATAAAATTTTTTCAAATCAGAAAAAATAGCCTTTTTGAAAAAAAATTGTTACTGCCCATGTAATGTTCAGATGCAAAATTTTTCTTACCAAGTCCCAGTTTGTTGCCAAGTTTCTTAGCCCCAAATCGGTCCTGAAAGCTTTGCGACGTACCGTTAGTAGTGGTACCTTCTTAAGGACAGCTCGGACTATGTGTTCCGACTCATTTAGTGTCCTGCAAACTGTCATTGGAGACACTTTATTGCCCAAAAACGAAGAAAGCTGGCCACATGATGCTGTTGAGTCGCTCGCGTTCTTACCAACTTTTCGCTTTTCGCGGTCACCCAGCTTTGGTTATCTACCAGTGCTTCCTTTTTTTCCGTATCCATTCGGATATTTCAAAAAATTGGACACAACAGTCAGACTACGACCAGTTTCGGGAGCAATTCGACTTATTGGCCATCCCGATTCAGAAAACGAGGAAAATTACGTTTTTTCTGCCCCCGGAAGCTGGCTAGAATGACCCATTTTATTTTTCTTAGTTATTATAACAATAATAAACAAGAAAAGTTAACAAAAATTTACATCCTTTCGCTTAAAGGTCACTTTTAATAAAAGTGTCTTATCAATATGATACGTTTGCAAGCACACTAAATTCTTGCACTTTAACGAAAAACTAACGGTGCTATTCCAGTGAACGCTAAAAATAGAAAGTAACGGTACTATTTCGAAGTCAATCCATTGCTCTTTCGTTTCTCATATTTTGTTTTTCTAAATTTCCAACAACAAATATTTTACAAACAAAGAAACATAAAATTTTAAGGTGTCTTATCATTCTGTTAAGCACTGTATTCAAATAAAGTAGGTAGTTCTGTAATACCTTTGACAGTATCTTCAATCAGCTGTTGCCATTGGCCAACAAACACTTGGCCGCATAAAGTTTAATGTGCGCACAGTTCGTGTACAAATCAAATTACCCAATCAGACCCCAAAAGGCACAAAACCTGGGTAATGACCAGCAGCCAGCTGGTTGGCTTTTTTGTGGCCATAGCGTAAGCTTCACCTCTGCAAGACCCCTCCCTGATTTGAGCAATAATTATGTCAAAAATGGATTACCGCCCATTTCAAGTGCTGCACGTGCTCAGTGGTTTCGGGAAATTAAACAATTGGCACATTCAATTTAGAATACAGGAAAAATGCATTAGGTTTTCATGCCAGTTAATTCTCTCATTCCTCAACTGAATATTCGACTACTTTCGATCACTATTTAGTGCTCATCTAAAGAATTAAAATTGAATTAAATGCGAGACTTGTTCAGGGATTTCATTTAAGCCAAGTTTCCTGATATCATCATAGTTTTTAATTATAATTACTACCAACTGAAAAGTGAGCGAGAAAACTGCTCGTTACCTAGGTTAATAGGGAATACGTTGACTACCCCAAACAACTAAACAACTTTGAAAAGTATTTTCCGTTCTTGTTCTTGTATTTCTGTCGATTCATGCACTTGAGCTGTCTGCAAATGCTCAAGGTATTTGAAATGTCTTAACAATGGTCAAAACGCAGCAAAGGCTCTTGGGCTAGGCCAAGTCCGAGTCTGAAACCTTTAAATTGTTTTCTGAACTTCAAGTTTTAAATGACTGAAATTCTTAGGTAGCTTTTGGTTTCAGCTCTAGATAATCGCAATAATTGTTACATTACTTGAAGGGTATATCAGATAGGTTCGAGTCGGATTAAAGTTGAATTAAGATTATCCAACAGAAAAGTAGTTTTTCCAAATTAAAACCAATTTTTTTTACAATTTTATACAATTTTCAAATGTCAAAATACAGTTTAAAGAAAGTAAATAAATTAATAATTAATAAATAAATAAATGGATTAATTAATTATAATTATCCTAATGGTTTTTTATAATGTTTTAGAACTATTTAAATGTTTAAAATAAATTTAGTCTATATTTTATTGAAGTCTCTAGAATTTTTAACTTGAAGAAAAGTACCACTTATAATTTTAATTACTTTCATATGGTGCCATATTTAAATTTGTAAAACATTAACATACATTTTTTTAAAAAAATGTTTGCACATTAATGAAGAATTGAGTACCTTACATTTAAAAATCTTGAATGCCGGTTGTCAAAATGCCACTACGATAGGTTATGTCTTTCTGTTAGTTGGGTCACTGTTAGCCTTGTTGTCAGTGACTGAGTCACTGAGAACAGCGAAACCTGCATAACAGCATTGAGCATTAAACATTTTGCGCAGTGCATTCTCGTATTCGCATTCGCATTCGCACTCGTATTCGCAATCGCATTTGCTCATTGGAAATGCACAGCGGCAACAAAGGGAGCCACATTCCTATAAATACCACTTCACACTGGCTGCCAACGTTTGTGGCAAGTTTTTCTTTTATCTTTGATTGCAAACTTGAACACGCCACAGCAGTCTCAGCAACAACAACAACAAACACTCCTTTAATTCCTGCCCAAGGAGCCGAAGACAAAGTTTAAGTTAAAATGTTGAATAAAAATAAGCGAAAACTTGTTGCCAGTGCTGCCCATTTGTTGTGGCTTTGTCGCTTTGTCGCCCTGTCGCTGCCTTGCAACTCTACAAAATGAACCAAGTGTGTGTTGTGTATCATATTCATGTGTGCGCGAGTGTGTGTGTGTGTAAACCGGGTCTCCTTCTACCCAATGTTTCAAAAAGTTACCCAGCAACATTTTTGCCAGCAGCTCGCGCATGTTGCCAGCAACAAGTTTGCGTTTGCGTTTGAGTTTCAGTTTGAGTTTAAGTTTCTTGTCTACCTGACACACGCAAGAATCTTGGTGTGTGTGTGTGCCTGTCGGTGTGAAAGGTGCGCGTTGCTTACCTGCGCATGTGTATGTGTGTGTGTGTGTGTCTGTTCGTTTTGTGCTGGGCATTTTTCGAGCATATTTTACGTTTTCCACGTACGGCAACGCGGCAGCGCAGTCGGCGTTGTCGCTGTCGCTGCGGTCGACGTCGGCAACAGCGGCTTTTGCTTTCTTGAGCCACACGGCGTCCATTTCAAAAGTCGACAACGTTTGCTGGCGAATGGACGCGATTAACGGATGAATTTCGCCACCAAAAACGAAAAAGAAACCAGAAAAAAAAAGATTTTGGTCTTAGGATTTAATCGTGCGCGCTTTGATTTTTTTTTGCTACGTTTCGAGGGCCGCCTGTACTTTTCCGAACGTGCACATACAAAAGTTTTTCCGCTTTTTCACAAACTCTGTCGCGTTGCTGAATTTTCTGTTAGTCACGCGCTAGTCTCGCGAGTTGTTTCCCTCTCACTGATTACCCTCAATCACTTTGAAGTGCAATGTTCAATGAAATAAAGTAAAAGTGCAGTGTCTATAACAGAAATCATAAAAAAGTGCATTCCACAAAAGTGTTTGGCTAATTAAACATACCGTTTTGTGACACACATACAAATACAACAAAAATTGCAAAATTGTTTTTTTTTGTAAAAAAAATTTAAATTATGCATTTTCGGCGCATGCGCAACGCCAGCATTTAGTTTGTGCAACATGTTGTTGCAACAGTCACCACAGTTTGTCAATCTGCCACACTAAGTTAAAAGATACAAACCCAAACCGATAGTAACAACAACAACTGTACAACAGCAACTACCTCTCGCATATTATTTTGGAGTGTCGTTGATGTTGTGGCTGTTAACATGGATATTGCCGGAACAACATCAACAGGCAATCAGCACGTTCTGCCGAACAATCATTATCGACATGAATCACTGCTGCAACAGGTAAATACGATAATTACACTAAAGAGAGTGTCGATAGCTACATGCAGACAAAGATGGAGATGAAGAAGAAAGTAGACATGGAAAATTAGTTTAAATACTCGTTAACTCTATCCATAACTTGTAATACATATCCATAAGATTGAAATTGGATTAAAGCACTGGAAAGTTCGGAAATAATTGGTATAATTGTCAATTTTGAAAGTTTTGCGGTATTCTTATTTTGTGCGTAGACTTGGAAGTACGTTAGGATTAGAAACACACTGTTATTTCAATTCTTTATCAGTTTTATCAGCAGATTTTTACTACGAAATTTTATATGGACTCAGAGACCACCTAGAGCTGAACAGTATTATTTATGTAGATTGTATGTGGTATTGATTCATGTCACTTTTATTCATGTGGATGTTCATATTCATATACAGTTTCTTCCCCTTTTATTATACTCTCTGCAAGAGTATATTGGGTTTGTGCAAAAGTATGTAACAGGCAGAAGGAGGCGTGGCAGACCCCATAAAGTATATATATTCTTGATCAGCATCACAAGCCGAGTCGATATAGCCATGTCCGTCTGTCCGTCTGTCTGTCCGTCTGTCCGTCTGACCGTCTGTCCGTATGAACAAACAGATTTCAGAGATGGTAAGAGCTACAAGTTCGAGCTTGGTGTCAATCGATCACATATTTAGTCAGTCAATACAAGAATCTTTTTTTTTTCGATGCCACGCCCCATTCGCCCACAATGAGCAAAAAACTAGACACACCTCGGAAAAAATCGGTGTTTTCGGCGAATATCTCAGTAACCATGGCACCTAGGATCACCAATTTGGGTGTGGAGGTTCCTAGCGGCAGCGCAAATGCATTGGCATATAAAATTTTGGACTGCCCCGCCCCTTTTTCCCACAATACATAAAAATAACTCCTTCCGCCTACAGGCATTTGTTCATATAGTGCAGCATTGTAATTGTATAATTCGAATGGAGACTAACTATATAAAACTATCCTAAAAAGTCGCATTGAAATCGGACTATAAACAAGAAAACTATAAGCGTTACAACATTGATAATTGAACGCAATATCACTAATGAGTGCAAGCGAGACAGAAACGTTTTCGCTGCTTGTGTGGCGACAGCGCGGACGGCAGTCGCTGGCCGAATACACACATGCATATGTACATGTATAAACACATATAATGTCAAACGTATGTGTATTCGCATACAAACAGATGTTTGATTTTGCTCAGATTGTTTTTGTTTCAAAGTGTTTTAATGCAAGTAATAGATATTGTAATATCTTGATACCGATTTTAATAATTTAACCGGGAAAAAAATGCAGAGAGTATTATACGGTTGGGCGTGCTCGACTGTACTTTTCTTTCTTGTTTTTAATCTATACTTTATTAATTGGTTTATAATATTTATTAGTAAAATTAGAATTAATAGGTAAAAATTCATTTCGCCTTAGGCTGCATGACTGAAAATTAAATATTCTCTATTATCTTTGCCTAGAACTTATATGGAACTATGCTAAATTTCAATACTTAATTAAAAGAGAATGCTTAAAGTTCAGATGAAAGATAAAATCCAAAAAAATACAGTAAAAATTGTCTGTCTTCTTTATGCTTTGGGTTTACTAAGCTTTTAGTGAATGAAATCGGTGTAACAATAGTGAGAAATTAATTTTCGAATTAGAGATGCTGTTATGTCTAACTATTTTGACAAACAACATTGATCTTAGTTTAAGGAAATTATTAATTAATTTTACGCTATTTAATCAGCATTGAAATATTTACAATTTCATTTGGAAAACTCTCACTGTCTAGAAAGCTATTGACTCAAAGGCGATGCCTATTTGGTAAAAATCTTCGATTGCATTTGAGTAAAAATGCATCAGAGGCTTTTATGGCCACAAAGACAAAGCAAGACAAAACAAGACAATGAATCATTTAAGCAAATACTAATTGAATTTAATGCGACAAATTGGTGACAGTACGTGGCTAATAAATCTACATTAATGCCTGATCAGCCTCTTTAATAAATACAACAAAATCAAACTAAAGGCTTGATAACTGCACTCCTTAGTATTCAACAGATCAGGTTTTCTCATATCAATCACAATTTGGCTGATAACATCGTAAACAAGCACGAAAACCCATAAAAAAAGAGAAAAACCAGCAAGTTTGAAGCAAAGCCAATTAACATAAAGTGTATAATTTTACAAATATGCCAGCTGGAAAGTAATCAACCAAACAAAAGCAAAAAAAGCACAGAAAACGCAGCAGAAAACGTAAAAACAACTACTAAAATTATATAAAAGGCATTGCAACTAGGCGCATGTGCAGCTGGACTGTCATTAAAGTTTTTGGCGTTACGTCTTGAGGATTACTTGGACCTGCCACACCCCCTTTACTACTGTCCGCATGTCCGCATGCACTCAACATGAGTAAAATATGTGCAAAAGTTGCCAGTGAACAACACAAAAAACGTAAAGTAAAGAAAAATAAGTAAAGAAAAAACGAGTACCCATAAAATTAATGAATTTTTGAAAGTGAAACTTTTTGACGTTGACGTTTTCAAAAACTAGTGGCTAATAATAATAGCAATTCGGAGATTTATCTGCAAGAAAACTATTTTATGTCGAGCAATTACAGCGACATTCAAAGCCAATCAGTCAGAGTAAATAGCAAACTTTGTTATTAGAAATCAATGATGAATCACAACAATTAGCTAAAGAAAAGTGCTTGAACCATAAAGAAAATAAGTTTTCACCAGTATGTGTACTGACTTTTACTTAAAGAAAGAAAGCTCAGTTAAGAAGCTTTGAAAGCATGTTAAAAGTTTACATTAAATGCTTTGAACATGCAACTAATAGCTACTTAAGTGATGTATGGTTATTATAATACTTCATTACCATATTAATCATAATAAGTTTTAAAAGCTCGTACCTCTTGGAGAACCATATTGTAAATGCTTAATCAAGGAAAGTGCATTACAAAAGCTTTCAAGCGCTTTAAAGCTAGTTAGCAGCTTTTATGCTTTCAAGGAAAGTGCATTACAAAAGCTTTTCAAGCGCTTTAAAGCTAGTTAGCAGCTTTTATGCTTTCAAGGAAAGTCCATTACAAAAGCTTTTCAAGCGTTTTAAAGCTAGTTAGCAGCTTTAATGCTTTAGCATATAAATTAGCATATTTATCGCTGTCCACTCTGATACTGCGATAAACTAGGCAATTGCTTACACCTCGAGGCCCATCAACAGCGTACAGTTGTGGGAAAAATCTGGTTTTTCTAGTGCGGAACATCAATGCCTCCCCTCGGAACATATATTAAGTAGAAAAACTTGACATTGCTTGACCAAACTTGGAGTTGGCATTCACTTTTTATCGCTGGACTGAGGCGCCAGCAAAGCGTCCATAAAAAACAGCAACATTCTTTATGTCACATTTAAAATAATACTTTAATGAACATAAATTCTTATGACTTTTCATTAATAGTCACGCATTCGAGCCACTTTGTGATCGGCTAATTTGTTTATGCACAATAGAAAGTTTTAAGCTGACAGTTCAAGTTATTAAAAGAAAGTAAGAATAACTGATCATAAAGTAGCTTAAACTAGAAGAAGTTTTCTAGGCCTTATTCTATAGTTTATTTTCCAAGAACTCGGAATTTATGAAGACATTTTGGAGCAGCTAAAACCGCAATTTATGCGCACAAATGCGCAACTCAAATCCTTTAAACCGATTTCTGGAAGACTTGAAGTTGAAGAAGATGAAGAAGAAGCAGATGAAAATGCCGATGAAGAGGAAGAAATATAAGTAAAGCAACAGTTTAAAGCAAATACAAGCAAAGTCACCATAAAGAATCTCTACACACAAAGAAACTGGTTTCACACACAGACACATAAAAGGTTCGATCTGGTCGCGGTATAAAAAAAAATCACAGCAACAACAACAACAGCAGTAAAAAGAAAATAACACACAAACACGAATTGTGTGTCTTAATGTCGCCCTAAAAAAAGAAAACAATAAAAAAGAATTACTGAGACATGTCTGCAGAACACTCACTCACATTGAGTTCCACTCAAAAGATCTAAAAAAAGAATGAAGAAAGAAGAGGAAAAAACAAATTCACTCATATTGAAAGAAAGAAAAAGTCTTTAGAATTAAGTCAAGTTGTTCAACTGGTTTTTCTCGAGTGGAGTGGAGTTGGTAAACCGGCATCGAGTTTGCTTCGCCCTTTGATCAAACCACTCTTCCCCCGCTCCCCTTGGAGACTTACCCCTTAAGCTGCTCTAGAGTTTAAGTAACGCGAGCACTCGGATGCGGGTGTTGGGTTAAAAACTGTGTTTTGCCACAACTTGATTTTTAACACATTGATTTATATTGGCAATTTCACGCCATTATGCTGCAGCTGCTCCCAGTCCAAGTTGTATCGCTTAGAAAGTTATCTATCAGTACGTGAACTGCAGCGTTCAAACAATTGAATGCTTCATAATACACATACATATATAGGGGATTATAGATAGGGCTCTTGATTGGACGCAAGTCAAACATGATGGCTTTATATGTATATGATTCCGAACTCGTTCCACGCTTTGGTTGCCATGTTAATCTTGGTAATTGTTTGCCAGGCATTGAATGAACCCTTTTGGGCCAAAACTGGAAAATAATGTTGGCATGTTCATTCGACTCTTTGGGGGCGCATCGCACAATTGAGCTGTAAAATTGTTAATTTAGCTTCTGTATGGTGTTAGTCACGTGAGCTTAAATTGCTTTTTTCTGACATTGATGGAATCGTTTTCCTTCATATCTTTTTTTTTGTAATTTCCCTCGTCAGGCAATTAAGTCTGTAATTGTTTATGGGCTTTCTACTTTGGGGGAGTTGGCATAATAAACAATAAACTGTGATTAACTTTTATTGTTATGCTTTTATTTTCGATAACAAGCTGAAATCGATAGTGGGGAAATTGTTTACAATTTCAAAACATTTGAAACTTATCTAGACAAGAATCCATTAATAGCTAAATGTTTAAAAAATTCAATTTTTTAGAAACGATTTCAATGTATCTTAAATCAGGCACAATAACTTACAATAGAAGTAATAAACTTTGGATTTCACCTTCAAATAAAATGAAGAAAAAATGTCGTTCGACTTGTACCACTTCTCAGGCCTAAAAGACAAGTTAACAAGCTTTGCCACCATTCACAAAATTCACACAATAAGTATTTACTGAAACGAGCTTATTAACAACGATTTATTAGCATTTTGAAATGGAAATCGAAATCTAAAGCGACAATCTAGATAAACACAAGTGGAACTGGAACTGAAACTGAAACTGGAACTCAAAGTGTAGTAGGAACTGGCTCAATAAAAGCAAAAACAACAAGAAAACAAAAAGCTGATTGCAAGTTCCATTCAGCCAGTTTTCAATTACGGTGCATGGTTTTAACTTAATTTACAACATAGTGTAGTATAGTCGCAAAAGATACAAGTTGCTAGATACCAGAAAACGTGTAAAATGCGTTTGAATTGCATTTGCTTGCCGTCTATTATATTTTTCTTTGGCTGTCCGACAAAAATGCGGTTAGCTGAATGTGTCGGCATTTTTGTGGACCTCCAATGGCCAAGACTTGTTTGCTTACGAAACCGCCGACAAAACCGAGTTAGTGGCACAACAGGCACATTAACAGATCTGCAGAAACAACAACAATAAACAACGAGCTTTTAAGTAGCAACAACACGGCATTTTGTATGCAATTGATTAAGAAATGAACTGCAACATTTTAAAAACTCATATGTGCATTCATAAGATTTGTATCTTTGGAGTTGTGTGCATAAGATACATCACTTTCAAGTGACATGGACCAAACCACACCCAGTTAAAATTCCTTACAATTGATTCACAAGCGTAGAAAGTGCAAAAACAAAATATTTAAAAAATTGAAGAAAACTTGTTTTTCTGCGAACCTTTTACAAACACATATTTGCATAACAATTTAACGATTCGTAATGCTTCTACTTCACATCAAATCAAGCAGAACCATCTCTCAGCATTCCAGACATTCATTTGGGTTCTTTTCACTCTCCCTGTCCTTCTCCGTATTCATTTGTTGCAGGTTTAAACACCTGGCAGCTCTTTTGAGTGGCATTTATGTCAGTCTGAGGTTTTTTCTTTGACTCGTAGTCATTTGCATTCATTGAGTGTGTCTTGTGCAACGCATGATTCACTTTTTGTATAACCAAATGCGTTTTATTGTTACAAATTTAATTAAAATTTTATTGAATTGCATTTAAATTTGTATGCTTTTTATTTGACTACCCAGCTGTGACTGGCCTTGAAGTGATTGTTAATTAATCAAAAGAAATTCAGTAATTGCAGCGGTGATTCAGGCGAATTTTATTGTGGTTTTTACAGTTTTAAGGAGTGCTCAATTTGCTAGAAAAAATTGTATTAAAAATCGCACACTGAGATGCCTTAAGAGTAGAGCTTTTAATCGTATACGAAGCTTTTAATTTATTATAGTTTAACCGTCGACAAAGAAAAGCTAAGTTAAAACAGAGTTGAATTCAGAGAGAACACCTTTCAATTAACTCTTAGGATGTATAAGAAATTATACATTTAGAAAAGTAATCTACAAATAATTTTTAATTTAGGAATTTTAGAATTATGTGAAATAAATTAATCGTTTTTTTTATATTTAAGATTAAAAAAGTTGACATCAAAACTTTTGAAGTTGCTTTTGAATTTACTTTAGCATAACAAATAATAATAACAAACAAATCATTTTAAATTATTGTTTATGTCATAGAATTATTTGAAGTAAATAATTTGGTTTCTTAATATTTAAGATTAAAAAAGTTGACATCAAAAACTTAAGTTGCTTTTAAAATTTTCAGAAGTATAACATTTTTCTCTAAGCGACTGCATTTTACATTGAATCTTTGACAAAAGAATTTAAAATTTATTTACTATTTATACATATGTAGACTAAAATAAGCTAAACAAATATTTTTATTCACATTTACATAAAAAAGTATTTTTGTTTTAATGTCAATTAGGCGCCTTTGTCTACATGCATTTTTTGTCGGATCGTTAAGCAATCGCATTCACACCTTTTAAATTTGTTAAAAAAAATTTTAGAAATAGTTATGAGTTCACGTGGGCTGATTGCCGCCTTCGTTGAATTTTGTGACACAGTTTTTCACTCAAATGTCAAAGTTTAATGTGCTTTAAAGTCACACACTCGGTTTTCATGAGAATTTTATTTATTAAAACCCAAAATCAATTCAATATAGAGCTCAGATTTAGTTCAATACAAAAGCCTTTCCCTCTCGGCACAGCTGCAAAGATCTCAGGGGAAAGTTCGGGGACTCCATTATGTTTTTAAACCCATACCCGAAACCCAAATCGAAAGAAGCTAACAAGCAATTTTATATGCAAATCAAAGGCACTCTGAATAAAACATTAGCCGAGTCATTCGGCAGAACCACAGACCTTAAACGCAATTTAACCCACAAAATAAAAGACAAATCTTCGTTGCGCTCTTTCTGCGAATCTGAAATTTATTTTTTCCACTTTTTGCATACTAATTGAGAGTCTTTTATACAAAATTGAGAATAACTTGATGCCGATGTCTTGTAGAGCAACATTTGAATACAATGATTGAACGTTTGAGTGGTTTATGATTCATCGACGGAGCACTCGCATACTTGCCTTAAATATACTCAAAAAAATAGTAAAAAAAAAAAATTACAAAAACCTGACATTCAACAATGTGCTTGAATTAAATTGCGAGCTCAAAAATAAACAAGAGTCGAGCTTGAAAGAAACTGAAAAGGCATTATAAATATTATTTTTGCTATGAATTAATTATATGACCGGATCTTAGGAATTTTGATGTTTATTATTATTACTTAAAATATGCTGTTTAACCATAATAATGTAATTATTTAAATTTTTCTTCTGTTTCTTTGCAGGTGAGTTAAACGTTCCTTTAAAGTACAAATTGCATGTCCCTCTGGGTATTGTCGTGAGTATGAACTCTTTATTCGAACAGGTCATAATTAGTTTTGGCCAAGTGCTGGCCATTCCCTCGGACATCTGTCCTATTAGAGGGGACTACTACCTATAATAGGAATAGCATTTATGAGTGCTCGCTCGTCCATCATCAAAACTGACAGCAGCGGTTCACCTAGGGCTTCACATACGAGCACTCAATCGGTTTATGAGCCCACACTCACATTCACATGCCTTCTCGTACTCGTAATCAGTTGTTGTACTTGTATGTCGTTCAATTTTTATGGACAATTTTCATTTTCCACTTGAATAAATGGTTTATTAATATGCAGTGTTGGTAAAATAAGATTGTGTTTAAATGTGCATAAAATAATCTAGAATTGCTTATATTATCGATGCTTAAAAGGGGACACTTTTGTAAGGTCTATAGTCCTTAAGCATTGTGTGATGTACATCTAGAATGTTATTTCAACTTTCTGCTGCTGTTATATAAAATTTGTACTAGCTATAAACAAGCTAAAGTGTCAGAACTATTAACTGAGTTCTTAATTGCACACGTACCTCGCACCCAAAAGAATCATTGAAGCGTCACACAACAACAAGTTTAAGTTGATGGTGACTTTTTTACACTTGTATCTAAGCTGTTGCCTGCTTCACAGTCACAATGCCATCAACACGTTATTAAACGTTCTGTGTCTCCAAGGCAATAACAACGGCATGAAACCTGGCTATTACATTCAAATAACAAAAGTTCTCCACAAAAAATTCCATAGCGCAAACTATAACAATTATCTGTTAAAGCCCAATATACACGGCTGCTTTAAAAATAGTGTGGGCTTTTAATACGAGTTTAGTCTGATTTGCATCCATTTGCATTTAGAACATAAAAATGAATTTATGAATTTTTTAACGTTTAAGAGACCACAAAGATAATCGACACATTTATGGGTTTTCTTTATGCTTAGAAGCATTTAGTTATTTTTTCTTCATATACTTTAATTTCAAATCAATGCAAAACTATCAAGTCGTTAGAATAGTAATCATTCGTTTATAAACAATAAATGTAATGGTTTCAATATCTTTGATAAAGACCTTGAGTATCTCTTTTGTTGACTATTGAATTATAAAAATGTTTTATGTGAACAAATTGCCTTTAATAGCATTGATTGTATATGGTATATTCTTAACAAGTTCTCTTAATTATAATTATACATTCGCAATGAGATTTAATTGTTTAATTATTAAAAACCTTAAAAAGATTATAGCTGCAAATGGGTAAAAAAAAAGACAATGAAAATGAAATTTTTCGTTTTTAGTTTAGGTTAACGGAGTAAAAGTGAATTAAGATGTCATAACAATGACATGGAATCTGGATATAACATTTAAATAACAAAAATTTCTACAAAATATTCTGTGGTATAAACTTTATCAATTGTACAATTCTCTGAGGGAGTAAAAATAAATTAAGAGGTCAACGATTTTAAAATATTTCTATAATTTTATTATGAGCCCAATAACGTTTCTATTAATGCCCTAAAGTTATGTGTCAAGATTTAAGCAGACTTTACTTATAGTCCTCAATACGTTTCCCACCTTGCTTTAAAGCCCAACTGAAATCTGTTAGTTTTGCTCCACTTTCGAGTGTCAACAATATCAACAACAAGAAAAAAGATATGTAACTAGAACCCATTGCAGTCAGTGATTAGAATGAGAACAAATGATTCAGATACGGATACATCGCATTTTCCTTTGCACTTCTGCTTTGCTGTTTGTCTCATTTTTCCTCCTTTTGCTCTGTTTTTTTCCTCACTGTCTGTTTGCCTTAGAAAATTACACACTCGTTTCAAAATGTTTACTTTTGCATAAGAGTGCGCACTACAAACATGTTCCGCATCCTGAAGCCTGCATCCCGTTTCCTGTTTACATTGCGACATCTCCTACAATCCTAATCCCAGTTCCAAAATGGAGTAGGTGTTTGCTCAGGGCGATGAGGGCATTGTATTATACGGCGTGACAAGTGAAAGGACCTGTGAACACTTGGGAGCGTGTTCATTCATCCAGGCATAGTCCAAGCATGTCACTTTAAAACTCTTGAAAGCTGTGAAAGTTATTGACATGTGCTTAGATGAGTTCCTTGTAAAGGAACAAGTAACTTTAATGTAGGCTAATAAATCTGCTTCAAAAAGTATTGAAACAGAGAAACATATTCACTATAAATTGAATTTTTTTGGTTATTCATTCAGTTCCACTGACTGATTAGAGCAAAATTTTTGCTTATCTGTTTTTTATAATTTCGCTTAAAACCTTCCAGTAATTTAATCAAATCTTGGTGTTCAGTAATTAAACAGTCGCTCACTTCAGTTAAGTATTTCAATTCTGAATTACTTTTTGTGTATTCTATTTCGTCGGTTTAATTACTCATCAGTTTTCATCCAAAAAAACAGCATCTCTGTCATGTGGGCCCATCGTAATCCCAGCTTAAGAGCTCTACCATGATGACCTTTTGAAATGATAAGTAGGAAGACGTTACCGACCTGCACTCGAGGCAAATCCGTTGTCGCCCTTTGCACTCCGTCTGCGTGCCACATTACAAAAGAAGAAGAAGATAGAAAATAAATGATACGCATAGATACGAAATGCAAGCGAGTACTTGAGGTACTTTTCAGTGTTTTCCGCACTGCAGCACGCATGCGTACCATAACTCAAACATATGAACTCGACAGACTTTTCTATTTTCACTCGACTGCACTTGGAAATGTGACCCAGCGACGGCATCAACGTCGATGGCCTCTCGACGCATGCCTTAGTGTCCGTACTCCGGAGTGGTCGGGGTATACGGGGTGTTTTGGTATTTTTTATGCCTTCCTCTTTACCTAATTTATGAAATCTAGAAATCTTAAGTTTTGTAGTTCAAGCACGTACCACGCACGAAACAAAGCAAAAACACTCGACACACAAATGGGCATAGAAATTCTTTTCAAATGCCAACAAAATGACCAACGAGTTATCGACCTAGGTGTATGTACAAAAGTACTTGAATATGTATTTCATAGATAAAGTATCTGCCAGTTAAATAATGTTCCAGTTTGTACGCTTTAAAAACATTTACACGTCGCGACGTCATAAAACTTGTTAAATGCTCCCAAATGGGGGCGGATTCCCAGAGGATGCCACTCAGACACATCAGTGCGACACTTTGCCGTGCCCCTTACCATGACCTTGTACGTGCCAATCGACAATATGCAAATGCTGTTATTGAAATTCACCTGCAAATGGCTTTGCTGGTGTTCCCGGTACGCCTGCTTTCACCGACATCAATGTCATATTCCCAAAAGCGATTTTAGCCGCAACCTCGTCCTTGGCATCCTTCTGACTTGTTAATCGACCCAGACAAAGTCGTGTGTCATACGTGAGTGACAAAACAGCAAAAACCCATAAAGCCTATGACAAAACCTGTTGTTGGTGACCTCACAGCATCATCGGCTTACATTAGCCCCATACCTATTCAGATTCTCATCATCACTCAGGGATAGGGGCCACAGTCATGTCCTTTCCTGTTGTTCTTAACAGCGTCAACATCGAGGATACACGTGAAAAGTTTCCCGATGCTTTTGCCTGACTTGCATTCGAAAGTACCGAACATGGCTTAGCTGCTTGGGGGTGTTCCTTTATGTAGACCCTGTACTAAGTTTGTACAAGTATTCCATGAAAATGCTTATCGGATATAATAACATTATAAACAGTATCACAGCTCAAGTAGTTGGAAAATAAGTTTACCTTTGCCCAAGTAGACAATAAATAAAAGTGCAAGATAACTTTCAACACGATGCGGCAAATCTTTGCCAAGTTTTCCGCTTTACACAACTTTACCGGCGTAGTGTCAACAACCCCTGAGAACTGAGAACTGAGAATGGGGATAAATATTAATGCTTGATTGCATTTTAGTGTTGTGCAACGAAAGTCAATTGTTTATCAATTGTTAGTCTGCATAGAAACGAGCATTTCCCCGAGGGCAACTCTTGTTTTTTTGGAAATGGTGTGGAACGTGTTGCTGTCCAGTGTTGTGCCTGTCTAGACATGTTCGTGCTTGCTACCTGCCTGGGTAACGTAGAGTTGTCTAGGGTAGTCCCAGAGCTCAAAGACCTTTTTGGTCGATTTTTGTGTTCCCTTCTGCTACCTGAAAAAGCAGTGCCCAAAAAATGTGTCTGGGAATTGCGTACAGCACCCAAAATCGAAATAGATTAAAAAATCATTAGAATGTTGATAGATTGTACTACTCGAGGGTAAATCACTGAGAAAGATAGAGAAAAAAGGTTAAATCCCTGCAGGAGGTGTTGAACGTATTAAACTTAACATTTAGAGCGTTGCTTTTATCTTGAGTTTGGTGCATTCATGTTAAGTCATTAGCCATGTCGAGACTGACCTCACACATTTAAGACCCAGTCTCGATAACGTTTCTCGAATTAATTCCTGCTGTCAGGCGGTGATGTGCACTCCGAACGCTTAATGCGGGTCTACTCGATATAATTTAATTTTGAAAAGTAATTTAATATAATTATAATTAATTTACTTAGTTATTTATATTAACTTTAGAGAGCTATAAGTTATTGCTTCTGATTTGGAAACTCTAGTTATGATTTATTTACTTATTCAAAAATTTATTGATTATTTTCAAAGTGATGTTTGAAAACTCCTTTGTTTTCTCTGCTTCACTCACTACACTGCCGAGCACACTAATTTTATATAATTGTGTATTCCCATAAATCAAATCAAAAGCATTTTCAATAACCATTAATGCAATTCAATACCAGAACCCGAACAATATTTGCCTTTATTTTGGCAGACATCCACACACGTGTGTTTGTTTGGTGTATGTGAATGTGAATGATTCAAGTGTAGGCATTGTTCTTAGTTTTGGCATGAAAACAAACGCTTCGTTTTCCGATAGCCAAAGTGCTATCAACTCACACCTTCAGATGGCCAAATCAATATTCCAGAAAGTCCAGACAGTCTCCAGCCATTGTTGATATTAGTATTGGTATAGGAAATGACATCGGCATCGTTTACATTTATTGTAAAGAAAACCAGCTAAAAATAATAAAAATGGTCGACATCGTTGGCCATGTTTTGATGGAGTAGCTCCATTTAGGAGTGCCAACTGGAAACTGAAAAGAGCCAACTTCCAACTTCACGATTTGCCTTTTATTTTGCATAAATATGCGCGCTTGTCAGTTGCATTTGCAGTCACTGTCAGCGAACTGAGCTCCATTGATGATGTGTTGTGACGACGTCTGTCGACTGTCGAGCCAAACTGTATGTAAATGAATATCTGTTTGTAAATGTATGTGTATGTAGGTATGCATGTATGCACTTGCATATTCTCACCATGACACTTTTAAAGCTTTGTCTTTAATTCATGAAAGTTTGTGCATTTTGCACACTCTGCACATTTTCATTTGCCGTATAAAATTTAATTCATGGAATTTTTCTACTTCAATTACTTGCACACCAGTTGAAAGATATGCAATACACTTGTACATGTGTACATGTGTGTATCTATAGAGATACAGATACAATGGTCGTTGTGTTGTTTTGAAATGGAGATCTTCTTTCGCTTGGCATACTTGTTTGTTTGTCACTTTAAACATTTAATAAGCACTTTCTTGATTGAATTAATATGTCAAGTTGTTTTGCCATTGTTCGCTGATCTCTCTGTCTCTTTACCTCCCCTCTTTCTCTCTCCCTCGCTTGCTTTCTCTATTTCTACTGCTCCGTTGAGTTCTCCGATCGGTGCGGGTCTTTAATTGAATTGAAACTGCCATTCAAAATGTGACTCGAGTTGTGAACTTTTCAACTTTTGCTCCAAGTGCAGCGCAGTAATCTCAGTGGCATTCACTTTACAGTGTTCTGCCCAAGTAAATGCACTCAAGAAAGGTTTTTTTTAAATTATGTGTATTGCATTAAACTCGTATCTGTTCTTAAAATTCAAAACTACCTAAAATCCAATTTATAATCTGCATTTCGGTTTGTGATGAAATTCATTGTTCTTTCTTCTCCTTTAATGTGAAACTGGATGCCCAACACAAAATCAAAATTCCTTTCTCAATCGCTGAATGCGTTCCACAACACAACATGTTCCACAACGGAGTCGAGCAAGTTGTTGTTTGCTTGGAAATCTCTTTCGTGCACACACTTTTATCAAATATTGCTATTTACTTTTAACGTTTTGTTTACATTTTTGTGTTCGCTGCCGCTTTCCGGCCTCAATGAGCACAAACATACACACACATAGGCAATACAATCCACACACCAACACTTATGCACACAAATACACACATACACATGCACACTAGAGATAGAGGGAAGGCAGCAGCTACTGCACGTCGCTTGCTTTGTCGTCGTTACCGTTGCCGTCGTTGTCGTCGTCGTCGTCGTCGTTGCTGTTGTCGTTTATCTGCTTGTGTGCCTTCATTCGTTTGCTTGTTTGTTTTGTGCTGCGCCTTCATCACCGTCTGCCGTTGTGTGCGCTCGCTTCGTTCGCTCTCCGGTTTGGATCTTGTGACTGGTGGAAGTCGTGTCGGCTGCCATCCACAATTGTAAAATAGTTTCAAAGCGTGTTTCAAGCCGTCAACGTCAACGTTTTGCCGTGTGCGGACTGCGACGGCGCAACGAAGCAACGACAACGTTTTATCGAGATACTCTCGCAACGAAATACAAATACCAAGTGACAACTACCAACTAGTGTTTGTAATGTAAATGTTAATTAGTTGGCCAGCTGCCCAAATAAACCGCAACTTCTATAACATTTCGCAAAGTGCAATAATAAGTACAAATACTAATCGAATGAAAAAGTTTGCTTCATGCCTCGTGTGCAGTGAAGCGAGCAGCTGCTAGGTGCGACCATTTCACTTTCGGTGCATCCATCAGAAACATTTTGTTGTTGCGCTCCAAATTTGCAGCTGTTCGGTCATTGGCTTTTAACTACACACACACACATTCACACCCCAAAATTTCCCAATATCTAAGAAAACAATGCAATTGCTTTCATTGGTTTTGTAATACGCTCAATGTGATCAGATACTCTACGCAAAAAACATATCTTTGAGTGCGTGCGAAAGTCAATTAGCATGTAAATGAGGTGCGTGTGTGTTCACTTAAGCCTCCCTGAGTGGTCAACAACCAACGACAAAAATTAAATTACCAAAAAAAAAAAATACAAACCAAAAAAAACCAAAACATCGACAGCGAATTCCGCATCTGTGAGCTACTGAATGACGCGTTCTTAGATACTTTGGCGTAAAATAATATGCAAATTTGGAATGCCGGTTGTGTGTTGTTTCTTAAATTCCTCAATAAATTGTCTCCGTCTGGCAAACAAGTGAAGCTGCAGCTAAACTGAAGTTTATTTATAAATTATTAGCTCAGCGACAAAGTGCAATTAATGATTGTTATTTACCTGCTTTCGATGTATCTACAAGTGTACATACATGCACACAGTAATAACAATTGAAAGTGACATCAGCTATTAAGCTTCAAATCTCTGTCAATTGCAAATAAAATACAAATTTTATTTTTTAATTATTTATCCACTTTGTTGTCCCAATTTGTTCATTATTAATGTGTGTGTGATTTATTTGCATATCGAATTAAAGTGCCTAACTGTGTGTATTCATAACTTGCTTTGGAAAAGTCAAAGCAAATCAAGTGAAAGCGAAAATGAATTAAATATTTGGAAAAATGTCATACAATTGAATTAAATGCTCAAGTTAATTGCGTTACGTTGTATGAGAAACAATTTCATTATTACTATTAAAACATAACACCACATTAAAAACTAACCCAAATACAATGAAATTTCCGGATTATGTGCCAAACAACATGTTGGTAAGTGTTCCAAGTGTGTGTGTAGATTTTTCTATTTAATTGAAGTGATTAAGCTCAGTAAAACGCGCTTTAAATCAAGGTGTTGTCACTCAAAATTATGAATAAGAACCAAACCAGATAACACATCCCAAGATGAATGTTCTGGCATTATAAATGAAGGTCAAGTTACATAAAACTGGCTGCTTGGAATGTTTTAAGTACTTCAAAACGAGTAGAACCCAAAAAACAAAAATAAAGTGAACCTTAACTCATGGGAAGTTCAAAGTGGTTTTAATTTATTTCCTTTGCTGTTGACCAAAGTGAACTTGAGTTGAAGATTCTGATTTGAGATTAGATAGAAGGCAGTGCGTAGTATTTGCTTAGTGTAAACGAATAAATTAGTTAAAAACTGAAATGAAATATTTATTTTTATAAGCACCCATTCTTTAGGTTGCTGTTCTTTTAGTTTTCAGCTAATTACACTAATCCAAGTCGTGATAAGTCATTAACTTTGGTCTCCCAATTAGAGCTGTGCTATGGCTCCAACATGCATTCCCTATGAATAATAAATTACATTCAAAAACACACGTATGCTCCCCTTCGTTGGATGTAAACATAAATGAAACTACAAAGAAAGTATATCAGTCTCTGTATCTTGTTTTCCAGCTTTGGGGGGGAGTTTTCCGCACGCGTTCATTTTAGAGCACATCATTAAACTTCAAGCTAATTTCACTTGCAATTAAGTTAATTATAATTTTATCGCCCGCCCCGTTGGCAGCGGAACTCGGTCACAATACACGTTCGAGTTCGAGCATATGCATAAATCTTTTACTTTTTAAGCTTATTTTTTATAGTTTTCTAAGATTATCATGCAAGACTAGAAAATTTAAAATATTTTCATGCTAAAGACACAAACTAAATTAATACAAAGAAATGAAAGCAAATGCGTCTTATGCTAATTTTAGGCGCAATCCCGTTGGGCGGATTGCACCTGCAGTTGGACCTGTTCACTGCACAAGACTATATATAAATTCACACATTAACATAAATATTTATAACTTTTGCATGCGCCCACGCAAACACACATTTCTAAGCCTAACAAATTTTCCATTTTTATTTTGTTTTTGTGTTTTATTTTAGTTAGTATCATTTCCAACTTACACGACGTGCTCAACCCACGTTTAAACTTAATTTGATTTTTGTTGGTCTCGAAGTTTTCGTTTCACTTAAAGTTGCAAACGGTTTGGAAATTGGATGCGTCGCCAGTCGCGTCTATTGGCCGGGCGCCCACTCTAATATCTTGAGGGATTGGCACTCTCAATGAGGGTCTTGAAAATTGATTGCAGTGATTCACACTCTATTCTGCATTCACTGCTTACTCAATGGGATTTATTTTTAATTGATTTATTTTCTTATTTCGTTGTATTGGATTAGTAACGTGATTGAGATCTAATTTAGCCCAGCATCCGTCAATCAATAAACTTTCTGCTGGTTTTTCAGGGTTCATAGTTCGCAGTGGGAATCGGAAAAAGGTGGGGGACTTAGGGTTGCCACCTGCAGCGAGCGTAAATGTAATAAATAATTTTGTTAGCGAATCAATTAATTTCTAGAGACAGGTGCCAGACTGTATTATTGTAAAATACTCATAAGCTAAATGAGTTTTATTGAGAGTTTTAACAGCTGTTCGAGTGATTAAATTTTCTTTGTTTTCATCGTCGAGAAAGCCTAGAAGTTTTTCCAGCACTTTTTCCATTATTAAGTGATAATTTACTCACATTTTCACCATTCATACTTCATTACTACAAGAACATTTTCATTACAAACTAATAGCAAATCCTGCAGACTGAAGAATTTCTCCAGTGTTTTTTTATTTATTTATTTTTCCAAAACCGAGTAACGACATGGGCTTGTCTTTAATAGTAGAACCTACATTCCCCATATTGACACTCTGTTATTTTTTATTACAATATCGAATATGAGCAATAACTTTTTTACACTTCAACCCATTTTAATAATTTTTCTATTGCTCATAAAATCGGGTAGCATTAAATTTAACTGTCTCCATGCATGTATTTTAAAGAGAAGTCGGACTGAAGTAAGACAAGTGCATGTAAATTGTTAAACGGAAGTCACAACTGCACTTCCGCTTCGAAAACATTGTTTTGTTGCCCATCCTTAACAAATTCCAATTAAAATATATTGAAATAAATTGAAGTAACAAGAGAGAAGGAGATAAAGAGAGAGATGGTACAAACAATTTCTCAATTCCCTTTTGCATTCACATATGTTATTTTTGTATTTTTTACTACAATACCTTTTCCACTTCCTATGCTATTTCAGGGCGATCGCACCACATGGGAGTATCACACAGTTTCGGTGACTCGAGTGCCCGGCTATGGGTTTGGCATTGCCGTTTCCGGTGGACGTGATAATCCCCACTTTGCCAACGGGGATCCCTCGATTGCAGTCAGCGATGTGCTGAAAGGTGGACCAGCCGAGGATCGTTTGCAGTAAGTACAATTGCACCTATCTATTATACTAAGAGACCCTCTATATGACTTGGCAAATATCGACTGATTGTAATACACATATTAACATGCTCTCGGTGCTCCCGACGTGCCCTCATATTTATAATGTTTTTGTCTCGATCTGCAGTGAACTTAAGTCTTTGTTTTGTATAAACAAATGACTGTAAACTGCACATTTTCTCTTATGTTAACTCATTGAAACATGAAGTGTTTTACAGGGATTTAAGATCTTATCCAAACTATTTAATAGTTGATTATTTTCCATTCAGATTTTTAAATATATTGGTTTGTTGTTATAATGTTTAACTAAGGTTTCTTTTTTCAAAGTAAGCTTTTGTTTTAAAGCCTCAATTGTTCATTTATTTATTGATTTATAAATTCGATATATATTTTACTGGGTGCACGACCTACAAGAAACCTGCATAAGCTTAGCATCTTAAGAGTTGTGTAAGTTTATTATAAAATGTTTTTATACGGTATTTATTGAGTTATAAAACACTAAACGAACTACTATTGAACTACCTAGTAGACACTCACTTCTTTGAGGCTTTATGTACATGTTAAATTGAATCATAAAATACAAATGAATATTTTGTAATAAAAATGTGTAAAGTACTTTTTTTTGAATGAACAGAAACCTGTCAGAATTAACATAAGAACTTCATAAAGTTATCAATAGAATCAGGATATAAGTTAATCAATATTTATTTAATTTAAGTAGCTTAATTTAAAGCTTATTCTTGGAAGTTTTAAACCTCCTTGCACCGTTTGGATATTAAACCATTTGAACTCATCATAAATGTCTAGCACGCGCTGACAGATTGGCTTAATAAGATCAACCATTGATGGAGTATCTGACACCTGACATCGTTAATCTTGGCCTAAGAACTGTAAATAGTACTCTCACACCCGAAAATTAGAAAACCAAAAAACGCACAACGTTTCAAAGCTTCAACTCACGTCGCAGTTCCCTCCAATAATTAAAGCAACTTTACTTTTTTCTACTTTGTGGGCTTCGGCTTAAGTTCCTCTGATGCTCTCGAACCGTGTGTTGATAATAAAAATTCCAAAACGTTTTTCAATAGAGAGAGTGCGGAGGACGGAGGGACCTGTACAGTGAGGCAACGTTCTATGCTCCATGCCCAATTCCACTCGTGCTTGTGTGATTAAAAACTTGTCATAATCTTTTTTCCAAAGAAACTATTTACACACAGCACTGAGCGCAGAACAATTTAAAGTTTGTCTGTCTACCTGTCGGTCTGCAGGTCTGCCAGGTGGATTGCAGCAAATTTCTAAAGGAAAATCCCAAGAAAAGAGCTGGAAAATATTTGTGTGACGGCAAGTGTAAATTAGCTGTACATAAAAGGCCGTTGAATAGTTTTACCGGCCGGCTCATGAAATGAGTACTCGTACTACTCACACTCAAACTATTTATGAATGTATGGAGTATTCGTTTGTAAGTTCGCTCAGATGAAAGCTAAAGTTTCAGCTGGAATGTTTGCCTATCACATATCTTGGCTTTAAACTTATTTCTTGCTTTTTTACTCTTCTTTGCCGCATTTTTGACCAGCTTAATTGTTGAATTCATCTAGTCTTTCAGGTCTTTCTTTCAAGTCTTGTCAACCGAAAGTAAAATTCTCCCCGACTTGAGGCATTTCATGCACTCTTAGACATGTTAATGATGTTTGGCACACACAGACATGCGATTTTCAACACAATCATTATCATGATCATTTGTCTGTCTACCGACATAAGCAGAATAAACAATTACAAATGAATGTAATTCGTCATGTGCTATTTATTTCATTTCATTTTTACCTTTCCACCTCATCCTCTTACGTATGGTTTTGTTCCGCTCCGTTCCAAGAACAGTTTGTTATTGTTTGCACTCGTATTGTACAGGTAAAGACTTAAAGTACAGGTATAAATACAGGTATACAGGTATTAGATTCTAAAGAAATACGGAAGGCGCTTAATGACGCCTCTTTCGTAGCCATGGACTCGATTCTATTCAAAAGTCGAGTCTTGTCTAGTCAGTAACCCGCTTTCCTGATCAAGACGTTTTGAAAGCTTTAAAAATGCTTTCAGCTTTCAGCTGTTGCTACTGTGCATTTTGTTAATTATAGTGTAGCTGCGAGACTAATGATTGTTTAAATAACCAATTCCATTTCCATTTCCAATTCCAAATGGTTGAGGTCCGACAAGGTCTATGTCTAATGACCTGCATGCAGCTGAAGCAAAAGAAACTGAAGAAATCCAGTCACGATTTAGAAGTTCCAATTACTTGACTAATGTTAGTTAAAACTTTAAATATTAGTTGTGTTGCCAAAGGCCAGTGATAAATTGCAGTTTATTAAGCATATTTAAAGAATTTATATGAGCAGAAACTGGCTTTTATTTCTAAACTGTGTAGAGCTCTAAATATACATATAACAAGATCGTATAATAAATTGAGAAATTATTCAACTTTAATGCTGAAGCGATTCGATTCACCGCTAGATCTCTGTCGGCAAAACTATTGCCTGCTTTTAGGCGCTCGCTTTATTGATCGTCAAGCACTTTAGTAGCGTGATTAAGGAATGTGAAACATAGAGTTTTCTATGCCGACAGTGTATGGTTTCATACATATTTAGGTTGTATATTAGTTTTAAGGACGTGAGGTTAGGTTAGGTCAAGCCAGACCTCCGCGTAGGTACAGTACATTAGCCAGATATGGTCCTTGGTAGTCCGAACGCACAGGTTGTTATTTAAGGACGTTAGTTATAAATAATTATTTACACTAAATATTATAAATGGTTACATGTCTCCATTTAACATTTATCCCTTTGATTCTTTGCAGAGTAAACGATCGCATCATTTCTGTGAATGGCGTCTCGCTGGAGAATGTGGAATACGCGACAGCAGTGCAGGTATTGCGTGATAGCGGAAATACGGTCACACTGGTCGTCAAACGTCGTGTGCCCCTGAACGCTGCCACGGCGATTCCCGCACAGCATCAGCACTCGCACAGTATGAGCTCTGTGGGTCTAGGATTAACCAATGGCAATGGAGTGGTCAGTAATCAAGCGTCCACAGTGGCCATGGCTAGCATGAGTCAACCGAACTCGTTGAACTCTTCGCTGGTGCAAAATGTGACACCTGGCGGAGGTGGACAGCCCATTAAGGTGACATTGACCAAGGGCAGCAAGAAAGATGACTATGGCATAGTCCTAGGCTGTCGTCTGTTCATCAAGGAGATCTCGTCGAAGGCACGTGAGCAGCTGACTGCGAATGGTTACTCCCTGCAGGAGGGCGATGTCATCACACGGATTCACAACACCAACTGTGGCGACACCATGAGCTTGAAGGAGGCCAAGAAGATCATCGATGGCTGCAAGGAGCGCTTGGGTCTCGTTGTTCTACGGGACATTACGAACCAGGCGGCAGTTAGTCAATTAAACAACTCCGGACACCAACAAACCAATGCCAATATTTATGCCACTCATCAAGCCCAGGTCTCCAGTTGCAGTAATAATCTAGACGATGCCTATGTCCCCGGTGGGGCCAGCTACTCATCTCAGAATCTCTACGTACAACCACCCACACGCACCTCCAACGGACCCAGTGTCAATGGCAATGGCCTCAACGAGGAGAAGAGCAATCTGACGCCTCGTGGACGCTCTCGTGGTCCCATCATGGATGGCGTCTCCCTGCAGCAGCTGGACAGGCCAGTTACGCCCACAAACGGAGGACGTGGCCGTGTCGATGAACCACCACGACCACCGCCACCACGCGCCGCACAGGAGGATTTCTATAGCTCAAGGCGACAACTGTACGAGGAGCGTCAAAGTGCTGAGCCACGTTTCATTTCATTCCAAAAGGAGGGCAGTGTGGGCATTCGTCTGACCGGTGGCAATGAGGCGGGCATCTTTGTGACTGCCGTGCAACCTGGTTCCCCGGCCTCACTCCAAGGTCTCATGCCCGGCGACAAGATACTCAAAGTAAATGACATGGACATGCATGGCGTGACCCGGGAGGAGGCCGTTCTGTTTCTGCTGAGTCTACAGGATCGCATCGATCTAATTGTGCAGTACTGCAAGGAGGAGTACGACGAGGTGGTGACCAATCAACGCGGTGACTCCTTCCACATCAAGACACACTTCCACTGCGACAATCCATCCAAGGGCGAGATGGCCTTCAAAGCGGGCGACGTGTTCCGCGTGATCGACACTCTGCACAACGGCGTTGTGGGCTCCTGGCAGGTGCTGAAGATCGGACGTGGTCACCAGGAAATGCAGCGCGGTGTAATTCCAAACAAATCGCGTGCCGAGGAGCTGGCAACAGCTCAGTTTAATGCCACCAAAAAGGAAATGAATGCCAACGAATCACGCGGCAATTTCTTCAGACGTCGTCGGTAAGTCCTAGTTCAAGAACATATCTAATAAATGGAGAACGAAACGTTAAGTTTGAATATGTACTGCACATATGAATATTATATTCTTGATTAATAGCCGAGTAGATAAAGCCATGATTTTCAGAGACCATGCAAAATACAATTAGACCTCGTACTTTAAAGTACTATTAAGTATGTCACAAGCGCAATGTGCGTAACAGGCAGAAACAGGCGTGGCCCCATAAAGTATATATATTCTTGATCAGCATCAACAGCCGAGTCGATATAGCGATGTCCGTCCGCCTGTCTGTCTGTCCGTATGAACACCTAGATCTTTTAAAATACAAGAGCTAGAGCCACCAAACTTATAATGAAAGTCCGTCTATATGTCAGGCAGGTTTCAAATTTTTGCAACCGACCCGCAAATTGTAAAAAACTATTTTTATAACACTACAAGTTCCAGACTATCAAAGCTATCCTGAAATTCACAAATTCACACTGTACGTGTATGGTACCATTATAACTATCCTCGCCAAGTTTGATCCGGATCGGACAACTATAGTATAGCCTATAGCTCACATAGGTCATATCGAAAAAAAATAAAATTTGTATGGAGACATATAGTGTTAGTTAAGCTATCGCAACAAAAACTCATACAGTATATGTATAGTAGCATTATAACTATCCTCACCAAGTTTGATTCATATCGGAATCTCTCGTATGACAAATTGGTTGGAAATTGCTCATATGTATGGGAAATTTCGCATTAGAAGGAGTACGGGGTCTTTTACAGTCGACTCGCTGGACTGTAGCCCCTTATACATACTTTCTGTCAATCAAACGACTTAGCAGTATTAATTGTTTATTATTTTAAACATTT
Organism: Drosophila dunni; assembly: GCA_018152125.1. Taxonomy (NCBI): domain Eukaryota; kingdom Metazoa; phylum Arthropoda; class Insecta; order Diptera; family Drosophilidae; genus Drosophila; species Drosophila dunni. Next base: position 3,130,349 of record JAECXC010000352.1, on the reverse strand, counting down.
CTTATTAATTATTCCTCGACAGTTCAACGCATCGACGATCCAAAAGCCTATCCCGTGAGAACTGGGACGATGTTGTCTTCTCGGACAGTATTTCCAAGTTCCCCGCCTATGAGCGTGTTGTACTTCGTCATCCCGGCTTCGTGCGTCCCCTGGTGCTCTTTGGACCCGTCTCCGATCTGGCCAGGGAGAAACTCGCCAAAGACTATCCCGACAAGTTCTGTACTCCGCTGCAAGATGACGACAAGACCAGCAATGGAAACGGTAGTGCGAGTGCCAGCGGAAAGTGCCGCATTGTACGCTTGTCCCACATACGGGAAATTATGGATCGTGGCAAACATGCTCTGCTGGATATAACACCCAATGCCGTGGATCGTCTTAACTATGCACAATTCTATCCCATTGTCATATTCCTGAAGACCGACAGCAAACACGTGATCAAGCAACTGCGACATGGCCTTCCCAAGGCCGCGCACAAGAGCTCCAAGAAATTGCTGGAGCAGTGCCAGAAACTAGAACGTGTCTGGTCGCACATCTTCAGCACACAGATTGTCCTCAACGACGAGGAGTCCTGGTACCGCAAATTGCGCGATTCGATCGATCTGCAGCAAAGTGGCGCAGTTTGGATGTCCGAGTCTAAGGTGAGTTTGTCGCTACTTTTTCTTTCTGTTTGCACCTATTACTCAAAAGAGACTTTCAGTTTTATCATTACTTTCCACTTTGTAGTGAAGTGTAGTTAATTTTAAGTGTTTAAGTATTTCAGTAGCAGTCATAGTGTGAATGTCGTTGTAGCTGTTGTCCTGACATTTCTAACACAAGAAACATATATAATAATATCATGATAACAGAAAGACGTTAACGTGTCCATAATGGTAATGGAGTTTTAAACAAATCATAATTAACTATAGTATAGGATGTATCTGAATGCTAGTAAGAAAATATTTAATTTTGTGTCCGCAGAGATAATAACTTAAGCAACCAACTGCATACTATTTCATAGGAAGCGAATGATATTGATTGAGTATTCTATGTAGGTTAGGGTCAACCATACTAGATTTCGCGTGAAGCAAGTTGAAAAATAAAAGTCTGATTACGGTAAAATGGAGATTGACAAAATTAGTCCTATAACACAAAAAGAGAAAAGATCAAGAAGAGATCAGAACAGATTTACTTTGCTTACGATGTTCAAACCGTTATTTTCCCTTTCTATTTCTTTAAAATCTATATGTACTGTCATGTTAGTACATCAACGTCCATACATACCTATATATAAAAAATCCCATTAAAGTCTAGATTTTATTTAAGACTCCTCAAATTTATAAAAGTTTTATTAAGTTTATACCGAGGCAGACAAAATAAGTCACAATACAAAGAACACAGAAAAGATCAAATAGAGATTTATTTGGCTCACAATGTTCAAACCGTTATTTATTACTATTATTGTTATTTCCCCTTTCCATTTCTTGGAAAATTCCATTAAAGTCCAGATTATATTTAAGATTTCTACAATTTATAAAAGTCTTATAAAGTTTAAACCGAGGTTGACAAAATTAGTCCTTTAAAACAATGTTCAAACCGTTATTTCCCCTGTCTATTTCTTTAAAAATCCCCTTAAAGTCTAGTTTTTATTCAAGACTCCTACAATTTATCAAATCCGAACTTTAGCTCAACACTAAACTAATTTAAATTTAACGCTTTAATTGTTTTATTCAACTATTCTTCAACTGGTTATGGTCAATATTCTAATTTTATTTTCTAACCTTTTTTTTCCTCTTGAACACACACAAATACTTCTTTCCCTCTCACATACACATACACGTACATAACTAATGCTAAAAACTAAATAATTAAATGGGAAGCAGCTTCCCGAATCCCCGACCGAAATGATATTCCCTCCTTACATAGCACAACCCTGCAAGTTCGCCTGCTGTCGACCCACTTCGATCTCTGTGCCACGCTACAATGCGACACGGCAAAGACGCAGTTCATTCACGCTCTTGCCCCTAAACGATTGTGAGCAAACCCCACCGCCACGCCCACCGCCCATCGGCTATACACGACAGCAGCAGTTGCAGTTGCAGCAGCTGCAACAGCTGCAGTCTCGTAACAAGCGGCAATCGTTTACCATGGTGCCCATTTTGAAGCCCGCCTCCTCGATGCCCGGCAGCAATGGTCACCTGCTCGATGGAGGTGGCATTGATAGCGTTCCGATCGATGAGGAGGTCAACTCCCAGTATCACAGCTCTCAGCCCAATTTGCTTAGCAGCAGTAGTAATAGTTATCTTTACACGGGCCGAGCTGCAGCTCCAAATGGAGAGCGGAGTGGCTATCGCACTACGGCACCAGCTTCTGGTCCGGGTCGACGTGCTGTCTCCATTGAGCGTCGTTCTACGCCATATTATTACCACGAACTCTTGCAAAAGAATTTCTTCGATTCAAGTTTGAACCTACTGCAGGACAAAGAGAAGAATAGCAATGTCAAGCTGGAGGCGGCTGTCACCTCCAGCTCAGCAGCCTCATCAGCTGTGAAGACACAGCACCGTCTGACAAGTGGTAGCAATAGTGCCAAGTTAGCAGCTGCTTATGGCAGCTATGCATCTACCAACGATTTGTTGGCCAATGGCAATAACAGCAGTAGTGCTGGCACTTTGGTCGATGACGAAGGGATCGAGGGTTCGGGCTATAGGGGTGCGCCTGCTTCTAGATCTTTGAACCTGGCCTTCAATAATCTATCCAATCAGATAGCCAATCTGAATAACAGCAGTAACAACAACAACAACAACAATAACAACAGCAATAGCAACAACAATAACAACGCTGATTCCAACAACAATGTGGGCCAAAACAACGAGTGCATTGCATGAGAATCAAAGTTAATTTAGTCTATAACTCCGCATGTACTCGTAGTTGCTATTACTAAACTAAGCTGAGTGTTTCAAAAGCAGTAGCTGTATCTGTATCTGTATCTGTATCTGTACATATTTATGTTTAATTAAAGCATGTAGAAATCTAAAAATATACTCGAAGAAATTTAAACACACACACTTTTAACCCTACTTAACCTACATGTTTACATACTTAGCTTAAGTCTTGGCAAGAACTGCTCTCACCTCACAGCTAGAGCGTGAAGTATTTTTGCTATACCATTTTACCAAATACCAAGTACCAAATACAAAATACCAAATTATTTGATATCAAGTTGCTAACTAAATGTTTATCGTTTTCATTTGTTTCTTTTATTTACATACAATCAAATAAATACAAAACCAACACATCATCATGGTCATTTCCTGCTTAATCATCCCGTAAACTCGACGCATATTAATCAAATATACCAAATTATCCAATAACTACAAATATTGTCCTTTAAACATAACACCAACAAACAATCAACGAATAACCGAATACTCAACATTTGTCCTCGTCCAAAACTAAATAATTATTATGAAATTATCTTGTGTCTGTCCACACACATCTATTTTATTATGTATACAAAATGCTTGGCAATCGAACGTACTTCAATCAATCAATCACAAAATTTGTTATGTTTCATCTACGTTTCTTGTTGCTATTTTACTTTAAATGAACCAAAAAAAAAATCAAAACGAAATCCCACAAAAAAATACAACGTTGGTTGCTATTCTCCTATAACCGATAACCGATAACCCGCGCCAAATTGATCGCTAAAATCGAAAAATAAATCAAATTAACTTGCCTCTGCTCCTATAACAAACCTATAACAAACAAACCCCATACCAGCCGGTCGAATCCCTCTCCGACGATTTCCTATTCCCCATGACCACATCCCGTTTATCGTATGCATCAAGTCCCGAGTCAGACTTGGAGCTAAGTCCCGGGCCATCCGCATCATTGTCACTCGGCAATTTGCCGCAATTGGTTAAAGCGAGCTCAGATCCATCGATTGCCACTAACCAGGATAACTTGGATAGGGATAGAGACATAATTGGTGAAGGACTACCACCTCCATATACGGTAAGAGGTTCAAAACAATCAATTAATCACAGCTCAATACATTTATCGAATCTCAAGAGCATGCGCCCTACTAAACCTTATTCAAAGTACTCCAACAGGGCCCCGCTCAGGCCATTAATTCATCACTGATTGCAACTTGTGCTAATCTATTTCACTTACCTTCACCCACACCCGATATGCACTAAGCAGGTACCCTACGACCATGGTGTACAGCCGCCCCCGAACCGTCGTCAAACCATGGACTCCAGCAAGTACAGCATCTACGGCACCAATGTACCCCAACAGCCTCAACAACAGCAGCAACAGCAACAGGTACACCCAGCTATTGATCCCACAACAGGTGCTCCCAGACCACAGTCTCTGTATGGCATCAATGCGCCGGACCTTCCACCTCGCATCGATCGTCAGTCCAAGCCTGGTGATTTGCCGCTTAACACATCGGGCACATCATCACGTAACGGCTCCTCTGGCGGAACATTGGGCCGAAGTGCTCAGGAGCGTCTGTTTGGTAAGGCCGTGCTGCAGGATGACGTGCAGGCCGAGTATGTCACTCGAAATGCATTGGTCGGAGCCGGAGGTGATACCATTGAAAGGCAACAGCAACAGGCCTCCCTGGATCGTCAGGCACGCATGAATGCGGCCATGGGAAGCCCTGCGCAGCACAAGACCAACGGTAACGGAGGTCCTGCCTCCACCTACGACAGCGTCTCCAGCTATGACTCCTACAACAACACTCAACTGGCCATGCAGAACTTGGGCCGACTGGGTCCAAATGCTCCCGATGATCTCAAATCAGTGCCAACAGCAAGGTAAGCCCCTCTTATACTTATACTTATACTTATACTTATACTTATACTTATACTTATACTTATACTTATACTTATACTTATACTTATACTTATACTTATACTTATACTTATACTTATACTTATACTTATACTTATACTTATACTTATACTTATACTTATACTTATACTTATACTTATACTTATACTTATACTTATACTTATACTTATACTTATACTTATACTTATACTTATACTTATACTTATACTTATACTTATACTTATACTTATACTTATACTTATACTTATACTTATACTTATACTTATACTTATACTTATACTTATACTTTCCAGTGGACGCCCTCTACCACCTGTGGGACAGTCAATAGATTACGGTCGCTCCGCTCCGCACGATCATCGCGCCTTTGCAGCGGGCAATGACCTCAACCGTCAAAGTAGTCCCGGCAGGCCACTCTACCATGATATGAATGCGTCTCGTAATATCGGTAAGTCTTTTGGTGCTTTTTATGACGTAATACAGTAGCTAATCTCGAGTTATTTATAGATCCACGTAATGGCACCCCGCAGCGTCCCTCGAATCTGGGATTGGATAGCAGTCCGCGGAAGCCATTGGTGGAAACAAAGACCGATTATGGAAAATATAGGTATGTAACGCTTTAGGAATTCTACCTCTTTCGTATAATAGTCTGTGAAAGCATAAACAAACATTTACTTTCTCTTTCTCCTATGTTTTTTCATTTATAAATGAATCGCATGCATTTTCAAACGTTTCGTAAATATAAATAAATATTTTTTTCTCGTTGTAACTTTGACATTGTTGCTTACCCTGTCTGCCGTCCATTTAGACGTTTCCATTTGCATAATCCCCATGCTCGTCATTTGCATTTGAAACTCACCCAATGCTCGCAGCCTCCCTCGACTCTGCAGTTCAACAGTGTGTCGAGTTTGACTGCCAGGGATGCATCTGCAGGGGGCTTGGGAGTCTGGAGTCGTAGACCCATTCCTGCTCCACGACTGCACATGTCGCCCATAGTACCAACTATTTCGGCCTACGATACGCTCGTCTAAAGTGGCCAAAACGATACTTTATAATTGTCTATACACGAAAACTTGTCAACGATATTGCACCAAACTTTTGTGTTTTCATAAAGATTGTTTTGAGCATCATTCATTTTCACACTCCTGAAATTTATTTAAAATTCCATTACAGTTTAAAAATAGTTTCTCGAACTCTTTAAAATAATATTTAAATTTAAATCTTAAACTATTTTATATTTAAACCCTCATCGACCCCATTCTTATTTGTAAATAGGTAAAGTCCCAACCGTCTACTGAGCAATAAACGATAAATGTTTTGAATTTATAGACTTGTCTTGTATGTAGTCCAGTTTCGTTGTATGTTCTGCGTAACTTAATAAAGTTTACACAATATTTCACACATCTCCTATAATTATATCATATTTTTATCTCTTTCTCGCTTCTTGTTTTGTTCCCATCATCATCCGTTTGTTTATTCGCTCTCACTATCACACGAACACACGATAATCCCCCTCAAACTGCTATGTGTCCACCACAATCCGATCCACAACGCCACCACCATATCGCACCACATTTGCAGCCGCAACAACTCCGTTTCCCAAGCGGATTACACCAAGCTGCCGAAGAATCCACATAACGTCGGTCAACCACCGAATGTCAACAATGGCGGACAGATGAATGGCAGTGCCACGCCCAGCAGCAATGGCAGCGGCCCCTTCAAGCCCGTACCACCGCCCAAGCCCAAAAACTATCGTCCACCCGTCCAGAGTGGCGGCAGCAGTGGCAGTGGTGGCACCACGCCCTGGGAGAATGGAGTAAGTTTATCTTAAATTTAAAGCTTTCAGTTTATCTTATTAAATGACTCTAATCTTTATCTGTTGCAGGACTCTGGTTCCCCACGCTCACCCAACGGCTTCTATTATCCGCCAACACCTTCGCACCATCATTATGGCCAACAGACACCAGCTCCGGGCTCACCCCACCAAGGTCAGCCCAGCAATGGCCACATGCAGCAGCAACCCACGTACGGTGCCAGCAATGGCAACTACGGCCAAGCTCCTTCCCAGCAGCAACAGCATCAACAGCAGCAGCAGCAGTATCCAACTGCCAATGGCTATAATGGCAACAGTCATCACTATAACGGTGGCAGTGGCACAGGACCCTACATCGCACCACATCGGGGCATGCCGCCAGCAATAGGTAAAGGAGAAATGCGAAACTGTTTTTTATTTAGATAGAAATTGATCAGAATTTATTATGATCAGAAGTAGTCATACCTGATCAGGCTTTGCTAAGCTATAGGACATAGGCGAATGAACACACTGTACCGATTATAAACTAAATTCATTGTTGTTCTTAGGTAACCTTCCTCCACACACCCCTGAGCGTCACGCCCTCGACCTGGCCGGCAGTCGGGAGCAGAGAGGTTCCGCCTTTGAGCTGTATCGTAAGCCGCAGATCGGCGCCGCAGTCGGGCACCATCATAACATGAGGTAAGTGGTGAATAGATTTCAAACACGAATATATGCCCATCCCACCAAGAAACCAAACCGAATCACACATATATATATTTAAACTATATTTAAACAAGTTGAGAATCTGAACAGTCTTTGCCCATATGGCGGGCTGTGTGTGTGAGTTTCCGAAGAGTTTTCGCGAGACAAATACTCTATTTATTCTCTATATTGTACTCTGTACTCTCTGTCCAAGCTCCACGTTTGTGTTAACGAAAAATGTTTTTATTTTTGTTAATTATTAAATATTGTACAACATACAATCAATCAATCAGTCTGTCAGTCAGTCAGTCAGTCGATCAATCATGCTGCCAATAATCATTATTTCATGCGGTTGCTGGTCATCACATAGTATCTAAAAACTCGAAATTCAAAGAAAATAAAATTACATTTGGAAATCAATTCGCAATTTTTCACAAAACGCACAAAAACCCGCATATAGAATTAAACAGTTAATTGACATAATTTAGAGACGCATAAATAATTATTGTATTTTGCAATAACCAAAATTATTAACCAAAATGCTTAAAAATTGAAATCAAATCGCGTTACTTTTTTTTTTAAATTACAAAAAACCTTAAAAAAAATAAAATGATTTAATAACGAAAATAAAACATTTTTCGGGTTTACTTAAACTCTTTTTGTGCCATAGTTTTCCACTTTCTGATACTCGAATCGCTACTTTTCTCTCTTTCTCTACAAAAACTGTATTTTAAAATGCTTCTGGCATTTTTCAACTTCTGAAACTGTTAAACTAGAGTTTTTTGTATTTGAGTCAACGGTTTTGGGTTACAAAAAAATAATAATGAATTATGATTACGCCTACAACTAACCAATCAAACACAACAACAATAAAAACTAATTGATTTTTAGAACTCTCATAAATGTTGCTTAAATGAAATACTTAAACTTGGTAAATGGTATTTATTATTATCTATACAAATTGGTTATTTTTGCAAAATCTAATAAGTATTTACTTATTTTAATAAATTTAATAAACATTTTTGATATGCGCTTGTGTGTTTTTGCGAAGGATTTGCAAATAGTCGCGAAACAGAGGAAATTAACCGATATATTTTCCAATCGCTTTTAGGGTTCAAGGAGCACCTTTTGAAGCACTCCTTGAACCCCTTTCCCAAGACTAGTTCTTTTAGGAAGTTTTTTTTGCCATTTCCCAACACTTTCAATTTACAAAAAATCCCCTGTTAACCCCTTAAAAAAACAATTCAAAACTCTAGCGATATGGAGCCATACGATGAGCGTTACGACGATTATTATGCCATGCCACCACCAGGGCAGCAGCATCCGCATCCACATCCACCACCGCATCCACATGCCTATCCGCATCAAATGCAACGCTCCCGCTCCGCACCCCGGTATCCCAACGAGCGACCTCCGCACGCCCAGGATCCCAATTACTATAGCCACTATGGCACGAACTCTCGGGGCTACCGAGGAGCTCCACCCCACGAGCAGTATTACGATGAGCACGGCAGGGAGATGCTGGCACAACCGCCACCTCTGCCGCCACACAAGAAAAAGAAGTCGGTACTGAAGAGTCCGCTGACGGCTCTGAAGAACGCCCTCATTAAAACGACACGCCCACTGCGACGCATGAACAGCATGGTGGAGCCGGAGCGTAAGCCAAAGGGATTGCGTCGCCAGCAATCGATGCTCGAGCGGGGCGTTCAGAGACCCTACTATCCGGATGAGTATCCCACTTATCCGGCTGGATTTGAGAATCAACCGCCACCACCACCGCCCCACTCCGAGCCCTACTATCATGGACACTATCCACAACAGCAACAGGAGATGATGAACAGCACCTATCAGAATTTGGAGGGCGAGGACATCTACGGCAATATTGGAGGCACAGTGCCACGCAGGCCACACCCCCAGGATAACGGCTATGGCGGCTACGAGGAGTACGACCTGTACGCGAATCGAGCCTGCATCGATCTGGAGCGACGTCAGGCCGAAGCTGCTGTCAGCGGACGCGGTGGACGCCGGATTGTGCGACGTCATAGCACTACGACTGCCGATCGCAATGGAATGCCAGCTCAGGGTAGAAGAGCCATGGCACCGACAGGAGCGGGCTACAACCCGCAACAGGCACAGGACATTTATCAGACACGTCAGGGAGCCTACATGATGCCGCAGCAACGACGTGCTCCCAGCTCGGAGGTGATGACACGTCGCCGCTTCTATCCCGGTGCCGCCAATGAGCAGGGGGAAGAGTCGGAGCTGGCATTGGATCCGGAACCGGAGCCGATGTATCAGTCGCGTCGTGAAATGCAACGTGAAATGCAACGGAATCATCTATACCAATCCAAGCGAGAAATGCAGGAGCGGATTATACAGGGCAAACGGGACATGGAACGAGAGCTAAGTGCACAGAGCAGCAGTCAATCCGAGCGCAGCGATGACCGTTCAGAGCGATCCGGCTCGGAACCCAACTACCAGACGCGACGAGAGGCCACACGCACCCAGTTGAGGGATCAGATCTATCAGACTCGACGTGAGGCACTGGACAGCATGGCGGAGCCCATTTACGTCTCCAAACGGGATGTGGGCAGACCAGCGCCGATCTACGAGAGCCGAGAGGAGAGCATTCTGCAATCACGAGAGAACGAAACGGATGAGAAGAAAGAGAAGGAGTGCAAGACGGAGCAGATTCAGGTGGAGATCAATTCGCAACCAGAGGAAACACAGGACACCACTTTAAGTCGATCCGATCTGCAGAAATCTTCCGATACTGTGATTGAGAACACGGCCATCATTGGCCAAGCACCACTGGTGCAGAGTGAGATCGATGAGGATGATGTTGAGGCTGAGGAGGAGGGGGAGGCTAAAGATAAGACTAAGGAAGAGGATGAATTGGACAGTTCTGTTGAGCCAACGGAGTTGCCCACGGCCATTGAGAACAACCTGAGGCACAACGAGGGAATGCTGGCCAGTGAGACCCAGAACATGTCCGATGATGTGTTCGAGGCCACCGACGTGGTTACCCCTTTGCCTCAGTCCATGGAGCCCCTACAAACACTCAGTCCCTGCACCGCCCAACAGCCCCTTTCTCCCCGAGCCCTCCGCGCGCCCTTCCACATCTCCAACATACTGAAGCGCACGGGACCACCGCCCAGTTCTCCGATAAGAGACAGCTGCACCTCGATTGAGACGCAGTACACCTCGCAGACCAGTCTGCCGGTGGGTCCACCAAATGCCACCAGCACACCCTTCAGCAGCAGCATGTCCCTGCCCATGGCGGGTCCAGTTCCGCCCACTGGACCGGGTCCCTTTCCCAGCCTGCCACGTGAGCCAAGCACTACGCGAGGCGTCTTCGATTCGAGTGGTGGCACGTTGGCGGACAAGATGTGGCACGTGTCGCTGCAGATACCGGCGGGTGCCATACCGGCCGGAGTTCGTCAGGAAATCTACTTTACGGTCAGCGATCCACGCATGGGACAAGCCGTTGGTGGACCACCGCTTGACATGGAAAATGGTTGGTCCTTTGTACATTTGCTACTCTCGTATTGCTCAAATAGCTCGTATTGTGCTCGTACTTCTTGTACCACCTCCACTACCACCTCTTGCAACAGCAACCAATATAAAAACAAATTTAAAAACAAAAATTAAAAAATACGACAAAAAATCAACAAGAAAAATTATTATTTTTTAATCCCTAACTCACAAGTTTCTTTTTCTTTTTTGGGAATGCAAATTTTTATTAACATTTTTAAATGTATATATTGTGTAACTAATCGATTTTTAAGTTTTTGATTTATAGGTGTATCGTAGCAATCTATTAATCCTTTAGTTCTCTAACATTGTAGTGGGTGTTGTATCTTTTAAACTTATGAGCTCTGCATGTTACTAATTCTCTTAGTATTAAGTCTATTAAATGGTGGCAGTAACTTTATCTAATAAATGTACTAATTACAGTGGAATCCGGTTATAACGACACTCAAGGGACCGACGATTTTACGTCGTTATACCCGGTAGACGCTTTAAACGAAACGACCAAAGAAAAAAAATGCTTGTATGGGGATCAAACAACTCATCGAATTTTCGTCGCAATGACCGGACGGACGCTTTAAGCGGAGTCGTTATAACCGGATTCCACTATGTTTAAATTATAATAAATCTAACCTTCCAGTCCTTGTAGGTTTATCATAGACTTTTCTCATGGCTTTGGCATTTTTCACCAAAATAATTATTAGATTCAGATTTCAGTTTAATCATTCTATTTTATTTATCTTAAATTTTCTTTACAAAATTAGTGAATTGTATTTTTAAATGTTTTATTCTCGTTAAAGAGTTCGTATCTACTAGGAAAATTAAAATATATAATTTTCTTAGCGAATAGATTAAATATAGAACCAAGCCAGATTTTATGCTGTTCCTGAATCTTTATTTTGATACTTTGCCTCACACTTTCTACTCTAAAATGTTGTCTTGCTATTTAAACTATATTTTACAACTATTTAACTGCGAAAACTTAACACTCTATCCACACCCACATAATCTATTTAAATTCTTGCGTCTTCAACACACACCACAACACACCCTAGCATTTTATTGCAATACTTAATTATGTTAGTTAATCAACTAAATTCTAATCAATTGAATTATTTGTTAAAATAGGTGAAACGATGCTCTCGCCGCTCGTCATGTGCGGTCCGCAGGGCCTTGAGTTTCTGGTACCGGTTACACTCAACATACCGCACTGTGCCGGACGCACCGCATCATTGGGACTGGCCCTGAAGGCAACCGACAGTGAGAAAAATCTACACACGGAATGGGACAACATTGATCTGCCGAGCAATGCGGCCGCACACACAGTATCCGTCAAGGTGGATCACTTCTAGTTAGTAGAAGGCACTAAAGTTAAATAGTTATAGTACTCATACACACACACACACCTACGAACACTGCGAAATTGTAAATAAAATCATAAAGAAATTAATTTTAGGACAACAATTCCACGACAAGAGCGCAACAAATAATAAATAACTTAGGCATTGCTTATAAAAGAAATTCATTTAGTTTAATCTTGTTTGTTAATTGTGCCTTTAAGTGATCGATTTAATGTCTACTCGTATATGTGAATTGAAGCGAACGAAAATTGATTAAAATTAATCAAGTATAAACACAACAAAGTGAACTGTATAAAACAACTTTTAGCAATTAGTTTCATATAAAAAAACATTGTATATTTTAATGACATTTATTTACATATTATATTTACATATGTATTTTTCAAAGTTGAACATCATTATAATCAAATCTAAAGGAATTTATTTTTTATCCACTTGCAATTAGCGTGCGATCTAAAAACGTTTGAAATGCATTGAAAATGTTTATTATATATAAACAATAATACTACGTTAAGACTAATGAAACGCCTATATAGCAAACAAAATAATTATTATTATTCTCTATATATATACATATTAATATATTCACCTTTTTGTAATAAAACGATTGATAAACACTTAGAACGCTTGGGATATAATTAAAGGAGCATCAAAAAATAAATTAAAATATTAGATGCATTTTTATTGAATCAGCAAGTATTAACCCCTTCACACATCTTAGTTATAACTATTTTATCAAAGGATACAAAATAACGCCCCAAGGAAACTTTATTCTGCTCCCATTTCAGTACCCAATGGTAAAATATCGAAAGTCAAGCTTTTAAAATGTAGACAAATAGTAGATATATATTTGAAATACATTATAATGATAAGTAGTTGTTGTAGATACGTATGTATTTGTAATTTATGTATGCATATTAAATGTATATGTATTGTATAAGTGCACTGCTTGACAACGAAAATTAACAAAAAGCTCGGCAAAAGCACTTTAAATCTTAAAGATTACATCGAGTGTATGCTTCCAGAGATTGAATAATTATGTATACAATTATATAACTAGAATGCCAGGAAACAATTTAACAGTCTTGGAACCAAACAGTTCCTACGTGGATGGTGTTGTTGTCGTTGTCGTTGCTGCAGTTGTGGTAACCGTTGCCAGCAGTACGTCCTGTTCAGGTATAACAGACACAGCTTCCTTAACGTAGCCGTAAATGTGTTTGCGGGTGTCGTTGACCACATCACGGACCATAGCCTGAAAGAAGTTGCTGTGGAGTGGTGCTTCGGCATAACGCTCGTACTGATCCAAAGAGTACTGTAGCTTCAAGGTGAGGTCATAGTTCTTGCGAACGACATCAAGTATTTGCTCCTCCGTTGGCGTAGACAATCCCTGCTCGGCCAGCCACTCTTTGATCTTGTTTTGAAAATGCTTTACAATGGCCAGAATATTGACCAGGGAATTCAGCAGCTTTATAACATCATCTTTGTACTCGCACTCCGGCATCGTTGTGTAGCGTAACACTGTGGGGAAATAAATGTTTCAGTAAGTATATGAAAATCAATATTAAAGGGTCATTACCCATGGCGTGGATTTCGGTGAAGACCTTCTCCTCGCGATTCAACTCGTAGTAGAGCTCATCATAGCTGTTTGTTGTTGCCAGGAATGTATCGCCGAAGGTGATGAAGAGATTGAATATGTTGACCACTTGCAGTGACAAATGGAATACATTGCACTTTTTGACCAGTGTCTGCTCCTGATTGACCAGGAAACGCAGCAGACCGATCAATGCCGACCAGAGTTCCTTCCACGGATAATTAAGGCGAACTCGACAACGCTTTTGATAGCAAAGGATTCGATGAATAACTCCAATGCATAGCAGATACAATTCCATGGGGAACTTCTTCATTAAATGCGACACAATGAACTCGACCAACAGGTCAAGCAGCGTTGCAGCCAAGGGCTGTGACTTGCCCACGCGGTCCACATTCAGTTTACGATGACGCATCTGGGCACGATGCAACATTACCTTGAAGGTTAGATTATTGTCGTGCATCATTGAGTTTGCATACTGATCCTCCGAAATGCAAGTGAGAATAAGAAAGCAAAGCTTTAAATTCGCAATGCTCGATTCGTTCTTGTTATCCTGCATCACAATTGAACTGAAACAGAATGAGGATAAATGATTAAGTCTACTCAAGCAAAAATAAGCGAATTTATGTCTCACCAATATTGAAAGACAGCAACCAGCAGGTTTGTTGGATACTGAGTCATATCTATGATCGGGGCATTCGCCAAGTCGGGCACCGGTTGGGTCAGACTCAATGTGTTGCTGGGCGAAGGTGGCGCACTCGACTCCGCCTGAGTGTGTGCCAGCGTCGTGATGAAGTTTCTATTGAGATGCACTGCCTCATAGAGAGCCAACAGTAGTCCATTGTTGGCCTTTATCTGTTGTACACGCTCGCAGCCCTCATCGGACACAAACATATTGCCCACCATGTTCGAGAGGGACGAGAACCACGACGAGGATTGAACATTGTTCAAACTCTGCATGTACTGGCGGCAAAAATCAATCAGCGACTGCGAGATCATTTGTCCATATCTTAAAAACGATAAAAGCACAAAATAGTATTTTCCTTATCTTAAATAGTTTTGATAATTAATGATTCACGTTACCCATTCAGTGCCAGCTCATCGGCCAATATGGAAAGCTGTACCACATAAGGATTGGTTGCCTCGTGCTTGCGGTAATTCACCAGAATCGTAAGGAGTATGACAATATCGTGTCCGTGTTGGGTACGGAACGAGGGATCGCTAAGCAAGCGGACAAACGCGTCAAACAAACTGTGCATCATCAGGTACTCGAAGAGCACGTTCTGGGACACATCTGTGCCCGTCACTAGCACCAGCAGCAGTTTTAGGCACATGAAGCGCGCGTTCTCCGTGACATCGCCGAGTAGAATACGATTGCAATATTGCATTAGCAGCTTTAACCACTCATCCATTGTCTCATGGCCAAAGATCTCGTTGAGAGTGTTTGAACCAGGTTCCGCATTGCACTTTCTGAATATGCCATAGAACAGGGAGCATAGGGTCTGAAGGCTGTTGCACAAGCGCTTAGGATGATCCTCTGCGTAGATAGGAAATATAATAGATTGGAATTTGTCTAATGCCAAATAGACTTACCCTTGCCCGTGTCCAGCATTTCGATGCATTTCTGAAATAGTGTATTCAAATTCGGCTTCACCACTTGCAGCTGTTCGTTGTTTAGCTTACTGACTTGGTCCTCGAGGGACTCGAAATTGGGCTGCAGCAAGAAAAACTCGTTCCAGAACTCTGGGCTATCAGCGCTGGGATCCTCGCCCCGACAGAGCAGCTCATAAATGTAAACAACCTACGGGTTAATTATTAAAAGTGATTTATTTGTAATACGACACGGGTAAATTGCGATGTTTTTCAAACCTTTTCCTTGGGACGCTTTGTAGAGCCGCTGCCGCTACGTTTTCGTGATGTCATATTTTTGCCGTTTATGTCAAATTGTAAAACTAATTTTAATAATAACAAAACAAATTTTGTGATAGTCGTCGATGAGGAGTTTGGGAGTCAGCCTTTTGTTGCTATTCTCGCTGGCAGTTTGACATAGGCCCTACCGCCCAATACACTTTCAATCCAATCAACGAACATCCAAATCGTGTCGTGTACTTCTACTAAACACTTTTCAACACTGTTCACACAGCTGTTGTGCAATTTGATTCCGCTCTCCGAACTGGTTTTTTTGTTCAAGTTTTAGGGACACAGACTGGCTAATTTGCGTTTATAAAACGAACAATCTGAATATTTGTAAAACTAAATTTACTTCAATTTGTAATATTCATATGTGCATAGAAATTGTACGACACTGGATATATTCATAAACTATACATTTGTTCGGAAAACTACAAAATAAAAGAGTTTACTGTTGTTATTCGCGGAGTGAGTGAACTCAACTTTAGGCAAAAGTTGCAACAACTGGAAAAGAAAAGCTACAAACATGTCCAGTTTGCCACGTCGCATCATCAAGGAGACACAGCGCCTGATGCAGGAGCCAGTGCCCGGAATTAATGCTATTCCCGACGAAAACAATGCACGCTATTTCCATGTGGTTGTCGCCGGCCCCAACGATTCGCCATTCGAGGGCGGCGTCTTCAAGCTGGAGTTGTTCCTACCGGAGGACTATCCGATGTCGGCCCCAAAAGTGAGATTTATCACAAAGATCTATCATCCTAATATCGATCGTCTTGGCCGCATTTGCCTCGATGTATTAAAAGACAAGTGGAGCCCGGCGCTACAAATTCGCACCATACTTCTGTCCATTCAGGCGCTGCTCAGCGCACCAAATCCCGATGATCCACTGGCCAACGATGTCGCCGAATTGTGGAAAGTAAACGAGGCCGAGGCAATCCGTAATGCTCGCGAGTGGACCCAAAAATATGCGGTTGAAGACTGAAGCGTAAAACTGCTACGTGGGAGCCGGTTGACCGGAGGCGCGACGACAGTCAACTTATTTGGGATGAAAACGAGAAAAATCATCTTTTTTTGTAATACACATTTTTTTGTATATTTAAATATGATGTCGATGGCGAGGATATATAAACTGCGGTAATAATAAAGAATTAATGGTAATGCTATAATAACGTAGATAATTTGAGTTTCTTTATGAATCATTCATATAAAAATACAGCAAGTGTTACCGTATTTAACATTTGCATAATAAAAGACAACATATTTCTAGAATTTCTTTAAATATGTTTATATATCATGTTATTGATGATTGAATTTTTCGTGACACGAGCATCGTCTTCAGTGCCGTGAAAAATCGATCTATGATCGATTAAAATCGACTACAATTCAGTAGATAATTAAAATAGTTCAGTTGAACCAAGTTGAATTAAGGCAACTCTGATATAAAAAGCCCTTTTTTATGCCAGCCACCGGTAGTTATGAATTGTAATGGGCAAGAGTACCATTGGTTGTGGGGGGGTTGCGATTTGTGTGTAATATTTATTGATAGATTTATATTTTAGCCATAGCTGCAAAAATTTTCACATTTGTATCTACATCTACTTCGTTCCAAACCGATTACTGAAAGTTGTATCGATGTATCGCAATAATGAGAGCTAATCGATTCTGGTATCGATTGTAGTTTAAGCTCTACGCAGTAGCTCGTGTGTTTTCATTTCACAACAATTGAGTTCATAATCAGTTGGATTTCTTTGCGATAAGTACGATTTGTAATTAAACATGTCTATAATCCGTGGATCCAGCAGACTGCTGACATCTCAGCTCCGTCGAGTGCAGAGCGTGCCAGTTGCACTGTATCATGAGAATGTAAGTAAAAGTTTTCGTATTTACCGCATTCTTTGTCTTTCGTAATATCTCAGCATATAGTATATAAATAGTATTACATTGGTGTTTGTTTTCATTCAATTAAGAACCCAATAGATAAGAATTACGTGCTAATTTCATAATTTACGCGATTCGCAGGTTGTTGAGCACTACGAGAACCCGCGCAATGTGGGCTCCATGGACAAGAAGGACGTGAGCGTTGGCACTGGACTCGTTGGAGCACCCGCATGCGGCGATGTGATGAAATTGCAAATCAAAGTAGACGAGAACGGAAAAATCATTGATGCCAAGTTCAAGACTTTTGGCTGTGGCTCGGCAATCGCTAGCAGCTCTCTTGCCACCGAGTGGGTGAAGGGAAAGTCTATCGACGAAGCTGGCAAACTAAAGAACACGGACATTGCCAAGGAGCTGCGTCTGCCTCCAGTCAAGCTTCATTGCTCCATGTTAGCCGAAGATGCCATCAAGGCTGCCCTAGCCGACTACAAGGTCAAGCAGCAGAAGAAGGCATCGAATTAAATTGAATTTCGCCGTGTCATGTAAACAACTTTAACAACTATTGCTAATCTATAATATGTACAACTATATACATATAGATTTATATATATTATTTTGTGAGTGTTTAATACTCTTCACTATTTGTGATTGTAATTGCTCATCTAATCTTTTGATCGTTTTCATTTTCAGATGGACACTTGTGATTTGTGACCAGTGCGAAGCTTGTGTGAATTGGAGAACAATGGGAAAAAGCTAGAACTGATCTTAACTGAGCGATGTGGGTGAATGATGTGTGATGATTGTGTGTCTGTGTGTCTGTACCAAATTATGAAGCGAATGGGCAAGGAGTGTGTGGATAAGCCATTTAAATTTTGAGTTGTGCAAATTTAAGCTTGTAGAATATATATCTGTTGAAATTATTAATAAACTGTTTCTTCTTATTCAAATTAATTATATTTATATATATTATTGTAATAATCTATTAGCCCTGTAATTCACTTTATTAAAGTGTACTAATGGACTCAGCCTCTGAGACAGGCACACCTGTGTCAAAGTTGTTGAAAGGGTCAGTCTACTATACTAATATGAATTAATAGAAACCTGGAAACCGGGTCTGTGCTCAGCTAAAATCGACCTGAATGTATAATCTTCTGGAGCACTTAGAGTGATTTCAATGTAGTTTTTATTCTGAGGTATATGTCCTGTTATTTCTGACCTCATCCGGAGAAAATATATAAATTCTCATTTTTCTTTTTTTATGGAACAGAGGTCATCATTGATATGTTAGAGGGTGATTGTTTAGAGTACATGGCGTCATGGGAGCTTTAAGTTGAGATAGTTTCACCTGCAGAATGACATCTATATTGAGCAAGAAATGGGGACCGAAGATTTTTATAGACGACGACTCTCCGAAGTGATCAGTTGCTTGTTCGAGTTTAATGTATTTGTATGAATATAAAGAGGTCTTTAAATAAATGTTAATAATTAAATTTGAGCTGACCTGATGAATTGTGTGACCTTATTCAGAACAACTATTTAATTAAATATTATAAATAAAAAAAAAACAATGCTTCCTCTTGCAGATGTTATAAACTTTTATTCACACGTTTACTTAAACTTCAATAATCCTTGTGATATGTTCCATGGTTCCTCCTGGCTTAAGACAGACGCACGCTGACTCCGCCGCCGCACTCGCCATTGGACTTGACCTCGAATGCTGCAAAGTGATTTAATTTAAGTGGGAGTTTAAAAATTAAATGATGATAATAAATGTCTTACGATCGTCAGCGTGTTGACAGTTGTAGTTGTCCAGGACGCACTTGTTGCCGAAGGTCAGGAGTCGTTCCTTGCTTCCGTTCTTGGCCCTGGAGCAGACGGGCGCGTAGTCGTCACCGCATCCTTTCACGCAGCTGTTGGCTTGCTTCTTGGAGTCCTTGGCGGGACTAGCGAGGACAAGGGCCAGAAGGCACAGGGCTAAGTAAAGAATAGAAAATATATAAATATATATTGGGTTCTGTGCACTATATTCTACGTGGTATTCCTAATATCAAAGTTATTGTTGAGGTCAGTCTCTTGCGAATAACTGAATTTTAAAGTAAACAACTAAACACCGCCACTTTAGTATTCACTGCTAATTTTATATATTGCAAATTACCCAGAACAGTAAACAGAGCGAAACGCATTTCACAGATTCGTAGACAAAAACGAAAATATTAAACAGAAACCGGCTTTGAGTCGAGTTAGAATTGAACTGAATTCTGGACTGTGAGATTTATCACCTTTATATACAAAAGTCGGGCTCGCAAAACGATTCTGATGAACAATAGATGGCGACACACACAGACACAAGTTGAAATACACATTAGTGCTCATATACTACATATATGATTAAGACTACACACACAGAGACACGTCCATATGGTTGTGCCCATGGGAATCACTCATCCTACACTTTATTTTTGTGTATTAAAAAGTAGACAAATATGAAGTGCATTCACTTGTAGTAGTAGGTAGAAGTAGCAAACGCCACTTTGGGCAGTAGACGATACAGGGAATTTGATGAAAGTGGAAACGGGAATGGGCGTCGTTTAAGAGACACGCGTCAGTTTGTGTCGTTTTGTTTGAAGCGGTTATCGCGACATTTGCCCCCTTTGTTCAAATTTGCAAAAAACAATGACATTGTAGGCGTTTCACAGACGGAACTCATGTGTAATTGGAGAGCATTGTTCAATTAGCAATTTCTATATATTTATAGCATTCGCCCAAACACAATTTAATAAAGGAAATTTACATTTTCTGGCTTTAATTTAGGCCGTCTATCGGGAGCTACTAGAGTTCTAGACATTAGCTTGTCTTGATCCAAATCAGACTAATTTTCATACATTTACATGCTCGTCGTGTGCCTTAAACAGCAATCTGCCTCTCAAATCCAGTTCACGTGACACAATTTGCACTCAACGAGAGTGTTTGTGATTTAGATACGCATTTGTTTAATGAATTTGTTTATCAATATCAACGGAGAGATCTCTAGTCGAGAATGCTTAGCTGAGACGTACCTCGTAGATCTCCAAATTCAAACATATGATTAGTATTTGCTTTTATATAATACATATATATTTAATTGGCTGAGCTCGTTGATCTGATTTGTGGCATAGGAAGTGTAAAAACAATTACAATTCACTTTTAAAAGTGCAAAGAGATGTCACGTCATTTAGTGGCACTTAAGATTCAGATCATAATATGGTCATGTATCATTGAAAAGAAATATCCAAAATAAAATTAAA
Organism: Drosophila dunni; assembly: GCA_018152125.1. Taxonomy (NCBI): domain Eukaryota; kingdom Metazoa; phylum Arthropoda; class Insecta; order Diptera; family Drosophilidae; genus Drosophila; species Drosophila dunni. Next base: position 3,109,469 of record JAECXC010000352.1, on the reverse strand, counting down.
TAAATTTGCAACTTTTAATCACACAAATTAAGAGGTTTAAGTACATACATCGCATACATTTCTTAATTATTATTATTTTTAATAGTGTGTGATTCGCTAAGACCGTAATTAATAAAGCCATTTGGCCGTTTCAAACTAAATTCAAAAGATGGCGCTTTATTTCCTTAATTTGCAATCGACTTGGTGGCGTAATAAAGTACCATAATTCCAAATACTGGTTTCCGTGAAAATAAAGGGAAACATTTATCGATAAACGCACTGAAAATACAACACTGCCAAATGCAACTCTACTACTTGGATGAGCTCTCTTTTTCGCTGCGTCATTTTCTTTTCACAAACGTTTTAGGATTTCACCATAGAGAGCAAACTATTTTCTTGATTATTAATTTAGCAATAATAATTGTAAAATACAAAAGGTAAAGTACAAGGAACTATCGAGATATAGAGCACAAATTAGTAAACATTTTAACTGCTTGCAAAATTCAAAAAATGGAGGAATTTAATAAATTGGTGGCACAATACCAATGCAAATCGAGCGTTGATGTAAGCAGCTCGGACAGCGAAAGTGACTCAGACTTCATAACCTCTGGAGTGATTGGACTAAATAAAGCCACCAAAAGTACTAAAGGTTCCGATGTGGAGAACGGAAAACGTAAGTGTGGACCAGTTCGGTTGCCAACACGACGACCAGATCCAAACGTTTACAACAGAAATGCTTTGCTTGCGCGCGAGAATCGTCGCAAAAAGAAGGCTCACATGGAGGCGCTCGAAAGGGAGCTTGACGAAACACGGAACAAAAACAGATCGTTGATGAAAGTGCTTAAAAAACAATTCAAGCTAACACAAAAGCTGGAAAAAGAGTGCGAATATTTGAGGAGCAGTGTTCATACTTACAAAAGTACCCCGAGTACACCAAGATGCTTAAGTGCAAATGCGGAAGTTTTATCGCCAAACATTCGTGCCGTCTCGCCCGACGGCTCTTTGGTATCTGCATATTCAAACAGCAGCTGCGAGCATCCGATGGACACCAACCTTCTCAAGGATTTGCTGAATGCGGACAATGGTAGTGTAGCAGATCAGCAATTTATAAATGAGCCGCCATCAAGTTCATGGAATGATTTTATCGATAATTTATTAACAGATTATCAGCCCACGCCAGAGTACGAGAATGAGAACTCAACCCGATTTCTGGAGCAGGGCAGCGTTGACCTTCAAGCGTGCCTGACCACCCTAAATCCACTGGACATTATTGACGAGCACAGCTACTTCAATAAGTTTGCACAGATGAGCACCAGTCCAAGCTGGGAATGGAGCTCCAGCCGCACGCCGCCTTCACAGTTGCTCCAAGATGACGATATATTGGATTTTGAAGACGGCGATTATATTGCAAGTCTATAGGTTAATGTGTGCGTGAGCGTTTTTTTTTTTAAGTATTTATTAAGCTAGAAGGATATTAGGATACTATTTTTAAGGTCCCCGGACGAGATCTTTATTTGTGAATCGATATAATTCTTTCCGTTGTGACAAGTTTAAATTTTAAATTGTTTAGCCTATGGAGTTTATGATAGAACGCCAGCCCACTGAAGAAGAGCTCCGGCTTGGATGTTAAATGTCTGTTTCATAATTTCAGGCCTATATGGAGGCGCGTTGGGTTCTTTTGTATCCAGCACGCACACGGTTTTAATCGATAAAATTTCAAGGTGGGTTTCACAGGATCTCGAAGCTGCAAAAGTTCCAAATGAGACTATGATCTTTTTGTCCCACTTTTTCAGTTGCGGCCAGCATGTGAGACGAATCTAACGAAATCTGAACGGATTTCCGTAATATATTATTTCATGGGAGTACCCTAAATGGAAGGAGCTGCATTGCAGGCGTCAAGTGTATTAAATACAATTGGGGCGTTCTTGTTTTTAGTATTATTGTTACAAAAAAAAGTTATAGAGTTTACTAATTTATTTGGATTCTGACATGTTTCAGATATTTGATTCACACAATCGATGTAAGATTACATTGAGTTAGTGGACAGTGTGGCTTCGAACTCCGGTACGTACTTCTATCATAACTCCTAAAAGGCATTTCGTTAATATCATATATTTAAATATAATTTGGAAAGAATAATCGATACAATTTCATTTTTATGCATTTGTTATTGAACCCAAATAAAAGATAAACTACACAATATTTGTGATTAAATGATTTGTGTTTCTTATTTATTTCTTCTTGGGGGTTAATGTGAAACAAATATTTAAACAAATTCACAAACGGGATATGGCCAATGTACAAATTTGATTTGTATGTTTTATTATGTTCAACTAAAAGCTTGACATTAAAAATTCTTATCTCATGCCTTGAGCAGCTTTGCATGATACTCGATATGCTCGGCCACAAAAGTTGCTATGTAGAAATAGCTGTGATCGTATCCCTCCCGTTGCTTGAATATGGTCTGGATGTGATCGTTTGTTGCAGCTGCCGCTAACAATTTTTCTGGCAGAAGCTGTTTTCCGGTTAAAAAGTTGTCGGCCGCTCCTTGGTCTATGAACAACTCTTGCGGGGTGCTGGCGTATTTCGATACCAAGCTAGTGGCATCCCACTGCTCCCAGTCAGTCGTGTTGGAGCCGATGTAACCATTGAATGCCTTTTGACCCCACGGGCATTCCGACGGATTTGCAATTGGGGCGAACGCTGAGACTGACTGATAGAGACCAGGATTCTTTAATGCACAGATCAAGGCCCCGTGACCGCCCATGCTGTGGCCAAAAATTCCCTGTTTGCCAGGCAGCACCGAAAAATTGGCTTTGATCAGTTCTGGCAACTCCTGGGTAACATAGCTATACATTTTGTAATGCTTCGACCAGGGCTCCTGCGTGGCATCCACGTAAAAACCAGCTCCGCTGCCGAAATCATAGGCATCATCCTGTCCAGGCAACTCGACGCCACGAGGCGATGTATCAGGATTGACAACAATGATTCCATGCTTGGCTGCAGTTTGCTGGAAACCGCTCTTCTGCACAAAGTTCTCGTGAGTGCAAGTTAGACCGCTGAGGAAGTAGAGCACCGGGCACGCAGTCTTATCTTCAATAACCGCCGGTGGCAAGTACACACCAAAGGTCATGTCGCAATCCAATACATTGGAGCGGTGTTTGTAGACACGTTGCTCGCCCTCGAAGGACTTTGTGCTCGATACCAATTCCAGTGCCATCTGCAAATAAATCAATTGTATTTTTCAAGCTACTCAAAAGAAAACAAACTGCGATCTACCTTGTATAGAATTTATTTGGTTAGTTAAAACACGAACTAGTGTTCTGAACCACTTCCCCAATAAGTTCCAGGGATCAATAAGTATTTTGAGCAGCTTGTTATTTATTGTTAAGAGTTAAAGTTTATTTCATTTTATATGATATTTTTAAAAATTTTGTTATTTACTTAATTAAATAAATAAAATTAAATTTTCTGCCGAAGCAAGAACAACATATTACACAAATTAATTTTGTACGTTTTCATTTATTGTGTATCCCTGGAATTATCGTTTCACGCGAACAGTGCTGTAAAGTGCTTACTTTTTCCTTGTGTACAACACTAAATGAAACCAAAACACATTATAAGTAAACAAGCCGGCATCTTATTAACTTTTCGTAGTAAAGGCAATATAAAACCATTCAATGGATAAAGAGGCGCCTACAACTTCCGGGTTCGGCTTTAAAAAGCGAAATATCAACAGAGGCGCTGGCATGCGAAAGAAAAAAGCGAGCAGCAGCAGTAGCAACGAATCAGGTATGCATTAAATTGGCGCGAATTTTATTAACATTTACAATAAAAATATAAATTTATAGCAAAGAATAGCGACGATGATAAACAAATCAGTGCCTTAGCTCGTGCAGAAAATCGGCGAAAGCGAACCAATCCCAATTATCAGAGCACAAAAACCATTTCCAAGCGAAGAGCAGGTGCTGTCACCGTCAATTCATCCGACAGTGATGCAGACACGAGTAATCACCAAGATGATGTGGGAGTGGCATATAAATCGAAACGTGAATCGCTTCCTAGTGGACCCCAGGATCAGGGAGCTGCTTCAGTTAATGAAATGGACACTGAATTAGATCGGGATGCGCAGGCCATACATGCTCGCTCGGTTAAAATCAATGAAGAGCTAGAGGGGAAAGCAGACGACAAGATCTACAGGGGCATTAATAACTATGCCCAGTACTACAAGAAAAAAGACACGGCTGCGGGTAATGCCAGCTCTGGTATGGTCCGCAGCGGACCTATAAGGGCGCCAGCTCATCTACGTGCTACTGTGCGATGGGATTATCAACCGGACATATGCAAAGACTTCAAGGAGACTGGCTATTGTGGCTTTGGAGATAGTTGTAAGTTTCTGCACGATCGCAGTGATTACAAGGCCGGCTGGCAGTTAGAAATGGACCACGAGGCTCAGAAGCGCGGTGATTGTGACTCGGATGGTGACGAGCACAAGTACGAGATTCACTCCGACGAGGAAAGCTTACCATTCAAGTGCCACATTTGCCGGGAGAGTTTTGTCAATCCTGTGGTGACTAAGTAAGTAATTTAAATAAACCACAATGTATTATGCCAATAATATGTCAATCCCCTTTTTAGGTGCAAGCATTACTTCTGTGAGAAATGTGCTTTGGCGCAGTATAAGAAATCGCAACGCTGTATTATTTGCTCGCAGCAAACAAATGGAATTTTTAATCCCGCCAAGGAGTTAATAGCACGTCTGAAAACCGCTCCCATTGAGTCCGATGAAGATAACAGTGATGATGCTGATGCCGGAAATCGTGCGCAGGAGGATAACACTGAGCAAAATGTGCATGAAGTCTCCTCCAATAGCGACAGTGATTAATTAAGACAGCATTTAAAATTGTCAAATAGCAATGTTATCAGCTTGTTTTTTTGTACTCATCATTTCTTTGTTAAATCTTAAATTTGTGAATATATAAATATGGAATTGCATTTATTGATATTTGGTTATAAGCGTTTTAAAAATCTATTTTTATTTAACGGGGAGATTATGACAGCGACATTATCTCCGGACTTTGTAATTAGAAATCTCCTTTGACATGGAACACTCACATAATTTACTTTATTTAAGGTGTAATTATGAACCTAATAAATCGATGTATATCGCGTGCCAAAACTTAATCACTCATGTCAGTCGACATGAAATTTTTATTAATTAAAAGATTATTAATTCAGAAACTATTAAATGCTGTTAAGCATTAAATCGATAGTATTGTTTGGGTAGCACAAGGTATTTGCTAGTCATTCGCTCTGCTCTGGATCTTATGGACTAGTTTAGTTGCGCTTTACGGCAAAAACTTTAGAATTCCAAATTCGATGTATTTGCTTTTTCATAATATAAACTGTTTTCGAGTTACTTGTTTTTCTGAGTTTAAATTTGCACAAGTTGCAGTAGTAAAGGAGATTGAGAAAATCAAATTATTCATTAGGCTGCATAAAAACGATGTGAAAAACTTGTTATGTGTCGATTAAAATCCAATGAACAATTTTCTTTTGGTAACACACAGTGAACAAGTTAAGAGAGATTTTCGATTAAGTCAATTGCGTTAAAAAATTGCCAAATTCTTATTCAAAATGAAGAATTTGACATAATGTTAACAATGGTTGTCTAATGACAAATGATTTAGTTACATATTAAGCAAAAGCTATAAATAATTATTTGATATAATGTGAGATATGATCTTAATTTAGTTTGTGTTATTATATATACATATATAATTAATAAAATAAATTAAATAAATTGTAAGTTTCTTAAGAAATCTCGACGCATCCTAAAGCTAATTTAGTTTATGTTATTATACAAATATTAGTACTTGGGTCCACAGCTCTGTTTTATTTTGTTTTATTTTTTCAAAATATATAAAATAAAATATAAGTCTTAAGAAATCTAGTTAAAAACATTTAAGCTAAAGGTAACAAGGTGTAGTGCATTACAGGTGGTTAATTGCCCCATAAATTTAACTAATTTGTGAACATTAAGAAATGGTTGAATGAATTAAATTGTTTATGCCAGGATTATTTAAATATTGTTTGTGTAGGTGTTTGACTTGAAGGAAGCAACTGGTAGATCAAGTGACATATGTTGTTTAAAGTTGTTGCCTTAATTAACACAGTTGAAGTTGCAATTAATTTCACAATGTGGGTCCAAATGAATTCTAATGATGCAAATGGTCGAAACTTGAAAACATTTTGCAAAAGCAAGGCCAAAACACAAGCTTTTTCTCAAAACGAGCTAAAAACCTGCGACAAAATAGCAGTTATAGAGCACACAATGTCTGTTTGTCTGTCTATATGTCAGTCTGTCCATCTGTCTGCATGTCTGGTTGTCCGACTGAACGTGCACTGAATTCATAGAGTAACTACTTAGTGGACATATACAAACATATTTGATATTTTTATGTCTTACGTTCTACTTATGCTGATCAAATCGGATACACAACTCAACATCAACATCAACACATCCACTCGAATGTTTGCTCACACATTTCCAACTATATAGATATTTTACACATATGGTCAACTATTTAATTAGTGAAAACAATTATGCATTACAAACAATAACGTCACGCTAAGCCAGCTATAGATTTTGTAAGATTTTCGAAAGAAAAGCTTTCTAGGTCACAGCCATATATGTACGTACATACATCATGTTTCCCGGCCCAGTTATGTCGCATAACAAAAAATAAAATATTATAACAATAAAAAAGGTCACAGGGGTCAATTTAAAGTCGCAGCGGTTGTGTATGAACACGTTGCATACACTGAAAACAATTTTGGTATTCCCACCAACATCACAAATCAATGAATTGGCCGGTTAGTGACTTAACGGGCACTTAAAAGCATAAAATATAAAATTCCATTAATTTTATGAGAGAAAATTATTAATGTTTTATAAAAAAGGTAAGAAATACTATAGTGTAATGCAAAAATAAACCTATAAAATTTTTATAGTTGTAAGTGGAGTTATGAAAATAATTAGAATTATCTACTGGAGGTCCGGTCTTTTTTTCAGTGTTTGTTTACTGTTTTTGTGGTCGTTATTGTTGGCTTGGAGCTTGGCTTAGAGCTAAACATTTGGCACACATTGCTCGGTGGGTCCTAGCCAAAAATGACAACCGGCCAACTTATGCACACATGTTACACACACATGCACATTCATAGGTTCAAAAGCAGCCACCAAGTTTATTCAATAGCTCCAGTGCAATAACATACTTAGTATGTGCCTCCCTCCGCCTCCCTTAGTCGTCGTCGTCGTCGTCTCCATCGAGAGTACATAAATTAGAGCAGAGCGTAAAAAATAAGCAAACTTCTTTGATTTACACGCTTGCAGTGCGCAGTCGGCGCTTTGTCTGCCTCTGCGCCTGCGTCGGCGTCACCGTCACCGTCTGCGTTAGCGTCGACGTCGACGTCTTTGTCTGCTGCTCCGTCTCCCCCTGTGCCTGTGTCTGCGCCTTCTCCATCTCCTTTGCCTTCGCCTGCATCCCAGCGGCAGCGTCGAACTGGCTTTTGGACAGACTCAAGCCGATTCGGCGGCTTTTGAGCCGCTGTTTCGTTATAAAAGCGCCAAATTCATTGGCTGGAGAGTTAGTTTGTTGCCGACAGTGTACCTTGGGGCCTTGGCTCTAAGAGGTTTTTCCAACCACTCGCTACGCTCCGCTTGGATACGATCCAATCCGATACGATCCGATCCAGTCCGACTCGGGCTGATCTATGATTAGCGAACCATTAACAACACAATCAGCCAAAAACCAGTGAGCAGGTGTCGACTTGTGAATGAGCGCAGCTAAAAAACAGCTAAAATAAAGCTAATAAAGTAAATCAATTATAAGCAGCAACCATTACAAAAAAAAAAAAAAAAATATTGATTTAATTTGCTCGCTCAGTTTTGCATGGAATTCGCGATCTCGATTGGCCAATTGTTTGGATTGTTTTGGATGGGCTCTGTGTGAATTGCCAAATCGTTACAAAGTGAAAGAATTACGAAAAAAAATAGCTAAATAAAAAATAAAAATATTTTTATAAAATATTTTAAAAAAGTTTCGAAAGTGTCAGTTTTCCAAGCGAAAGGACTGATCAGAATGGTAAGCTCATGTCATTTGTAAGCCTTTAAGTGAGTAAACAACTGCTCAAGTTAAGGTTGGATCATATAGTAAAAGCAGATATCCTTAAAGAACGATTCGTGTACAACAATGCAAACCAAATCACACATAGTATATGTTTTTATATGTTTTGAAATCTCAACAAATTCTACTAGAATCGAATAACTTTTTCAAGTTTTCAGTTGTCACCTGATCAATCAGTAGAAAATCTTTAATTACTTTAGACATCGTTATTGTTTTTTAAACAGCCCTTGTTTAATTTATTTAATACTTTTTTTTATTCATTTTATTCAGTCTTGAGCAGATTATAATTTCAATGCAGTCGAAAACAACTTTTAGTTGAAAAAAAGTATGTATCGGGATAAATTGCAAATTATGTGTATATTGTACAATAAAATAAACAAAAATATTCAAAGTACTTTTAATTAAATAAACAAAAATATTTAACTTAATTTTAATAAAAAAAAAAAAAAAAAAAAATATTTAGTAAATTAAAACGTAGTAAATAAAAAATCCACACAAATATTAAGTAAAATAAAAACTTAGTTAAAAAAATTCTACATAAATATTTGGCAAATAAAAACATAGTTAATAAAAAATTTAAAATAAATATTTAGTGAATAAAAACTTCAACTATTTTCCTGTTATAAACTCAATTTAAGTTGACCTACTAAGTTAATCTACGTGTGTTGTTTATTACGAGATTGTTTTGAGTAGATTATTTATAATGTTACCACTACAAATCGTCGATCATTTCCCAAGAGTTTTCCAATTATCCCTTCGACAGTCGATGGGCACTGCACTTAATTTCAGGCCTATTAAGATAATTAAACGTTATTTGTTAATTTGTGTCCTCAGCCCCAGTAATCTAATCTCGTTAATCTAGCCAACTATGAATTTAAACCAGTTTCTGTTGGCTACTGTTAATTACATATTTAAAAACAAATTACAGGCCATTGTAGTACTTGAGACCTAAACTAACTGTAAAACGCAAACACCTCAGCGGTGTGTGTGCCGTGTACTTGTGTGTGTGGTTGTGTGTGGCACAATAATTGTGTTGAAAATTACATTTGTGTTTTTGTTTTTGTTTTCCATTAAAAGTAAGGTAATTATTTTAAGATACCAACCAAAGTGACCTTCATAGTTGAATTCGTTTCTTTTTATTTTTATTTTCATTTTCATGTATATTTTTTGTACATGACTCTATCAAAAAACTCGACATCAGACCCTTCAAATTGAGTCTGGCTTTCTGCCAGTTGTGCCCGCTGAGATCAACAAATCTTGGCCATCTAATTGGTTACGCCCCCAACAGACAACATCAGTGCGGTTTAGGCCATAATGGCCCCAGAGCACACATTACATTCGTCTGATATTAATCAAATCAAAACAAAGTCTGTCAAAAAAAAAAACTCGAAAATGCAAACATAATTTATAATGTCTGTCCGTAGTTGATAGCTGTCGGTCTGTTGATTGTTGGTAACGCTTTAAGCTTGGCCATTTGCATGCCAGTCAATAGAACCCCGTCTCGAAACCGGACCTGAAAGTTCCCTATACCACATGCACATGCTTTTCACAGCGACTGAATGTATGCTTAAAGTGGCTTAATGGGATTAATGGGTTAAAAGTTGATTTTTAGGCCTTTCTCCATCACTCTCTCTCTCTCTTTCTGTTGGCTGGAATCTTAAGCCAGTTATGCAATTCACTTACGCGATTAAACCCGGGACTGAGCAAGAGAGAAATACACCATGGAGGGAGAGAGAGTGTATGTATTTAACCGACTATAACCACAATTTGACGACTTGCCATTCACTCGCTGATTACATTCATTTCAGTGATGGAGTATTTTTCAAAAACCCAAACCCAGAAGTCAAATATGCAAATGGTCGTTATACTATAATATTATATAGTGCAACAGGTTCAGTAGGAATCAGGAATTCAAAGCACACTTGCAACTACTACTTGTACTAGGTATATAATAAATAGTTTATATATAATAGTTAATATAATAAAGTCTCAATTTAAAGCCAAAAGCTCAGCTTTATTTACAGTTCCAAAGTGAATTTTTAAATATTTATTTATTTATTTATTTACTATTTCTGGTTTTCAATCGTTTTGTGCAATTATGTATAATTATGGCAACTGCTGTTCAATTGCAGATTTGACAGCAAAATTAATGTTTTCACTTTGTTAATAACATTGCACATTCTGCTTCGCACCACTTATAGTTTGCCCATTTGGGATCAGTCCCCAAGTCTGCTCATGTCTCTGTTCCAGACCAATTATCCTACGTACGTTTCGAGTGCTCTAAATACACGACACTCCAAATATGTACTCGTTTGTGTGTTTGTGGTAATAACGTTGTTAACATTTCTCGCCGTGTGCCCGAATTGGGAATTGGGAAAACATGACTCTCGTGTGTTGGCCAAATCAAAAGTTTGGCCAAAAGGCGTTTCGACAAATTGCACGCTCTGGCATTTTGGTTAAGCTCGTGTCTCGAGAACTACCAAAGTAGACTCTATTCAAGCCAAAGCAGCTAATTATTGTAAAAGCTTAAGCAAATAAAACTAATTACGCCATTAATTAGCTAAGCGTTACGTGGAATGCGGTTTTGACGGCTGCCGCCATTCCAAAATCCAAAAACAAATCCAAATGCAACGAGAATTTAAATCGAAAACACTTTAAAGACATCGGAATTCTTGAATTAAATCGGTATTGGCAAAGACTACAAGAGTGTTAATAAAATAAAATAGAAAAGTTATTTTTAGTTTGAGTTTTATAAGTTTATTTGGTTTAAATAAAATTATTTAATTTAAATTAAATTTATATAGAGCTCAAACCCTCTACAGATTATAATTTTAAATGTTAATCACCTGCTAAATTATGCCTTAAATTAATAAGAAGTATATATGTTTGTGACCTGATTTGAAAGTACACATCTGCCTATAATAAAATAGCAATTTAATTAATTCAAATTCTGAGCAAAATTTAAAATGTGAAAATAATAAATAATATGCAGCTCAATGACACTAATGGGTAAAAATAAGTCGTAAAGTCCATTCGATATGCATAAACAATTGAGAGGTAATTTATAATATAATGGCATGACTGAACCCCAATCCCAATTGCAGTTAGTGACCTCTAAATGTGTACTAAAACCGCTAAAAAGTAAACAAGTTGGTGTGCAAGCCAAAGAAAGCAGAGATCAACCTGTTTGGCTTAGAGATGGCTAAGCATTCGTGTTGAATTTCAGTTTCAGTTTCAGTTTGATTTTCAGTTTTCACTGATGCAACTTTTGCGATCCAACAACAATTCCTGATTTCAAAGTCAAGGTCTTCTACCACAATTGCAGCACCAGCGGCAACTTGTGGCTTGTGTCTGCGGCCAAGAGCTTGGCACAAAGCTGGCCAGCCCCAGACAGCATCTGGCCATAATTTGAGCCGATTACAACTTCATTTGGCCAAAGAGGCATAGACGACGGAGAGGTTGGCTCGTTAACGGTGTACGAATGAGGCGGCATTAAAAAAAGCAGCTAACAAATCCCGTTAACGAATTGCACATTTGAATGGCGCATTCGAAATTCGCTTAACAAAATTCGCGAACAAATAAAATTGAACAAATTTGTTGACATTGCAAATAACTTTTCGCACTTAAATTTAAATTAATTAAATTAGCACTTGCCAACAGCAAATGAATTTAAAATTACCAATTAAGAAAATCAAGGAAATTCAGATTTCTCTTGACTGTAAATATATAAGAGTTCCCAGGGAAGAGTGTATTTTTTTTTAAGTTTACTAGACTTTAATGAAGGAATTTTTATTTAACTTTCCTTCAGCTCAAAAGGTTTAACTACATTTTTACTATTGCTTGTGAACATCTGAAACCGAAAAGCAATGATCATCTATCGATTCGGCTCATTGACTTGATCTGCGTGCAATCTACCGTCACTTAATGCATTCCACGTAAAGAAAACATCTGTCAAATGCAAGACAAGGTAATTGAAATGATCTACACGGCGCTACAGTTTAAATTTATGGCGATAAGTTACTTGTTTAGATTGATGTGCATACATGTATGAACGTGCTTCCGAAAACAACGGTAGTTAGAGATGGGTACGTGTCTCAATTAACAGACGCCAATGGCTCGCTTCACGAAATTATTTTTTTTAACAGATTGAAACGAAGCTTATACTCAGATAATGGTACAGATCAGTACAGTATGTAAGTTTAATTTTAAAACAAGACTACAGTATTACACTTAGCTCATTGTATAAATTAATTGGTTTATTTCTTAAAAAAACATTATCCATTTTAAATTACATTTAAAAAGATTATCCCCTGTACTAGAATTCAACTATGCCATTTGTGGTACAAATTAACTAAATAGAAAAATTATATAAAATATATTTGTTTATTTTGATTAGTCATTTTAATTGTATATTACAATCAGTGATCTTTCCGAATTTAATTAATAATGAATATTTTTGTCACTTAAAAAATATACTACAGAAATATAAATATACAAATTAAAGGTAAGCGCATATTGTCTGTAAATATCCCTCCAGGAGTGTCACGGCACGGCACGATAGACACGATAACTTCACGAGCCATCGCTATGTGTGACACGCACTTATCCATAGATTTGTAATCAACAAGACGTAATTGTTTTACTCGCGTGTTTGCCGTCTTATTGTCTGTCCCTCCGGTCGTCTGTCTGACAATGTCTTTCTTTTAGCGCTGCTTCCGTTAACAATGAAGACAATGCCGTTTTTGATTTGCTCTGGTTGGCATTGTCTCAGAGCCGGAACCGTGCCGGACGCGACAATTGCGCTAAGAGAGCATCGTAATAACTTTAATTTTAATTATAATTGCAATACGAAATATGAATGTGTGCGAGTGTGTGTGTGTGTAAATATGTATGTGAATAGGTGACGTTCACACTCAACTAAAATATGAATAGGTGTATTCATAATAAGTCCATATTGTCTTCATTATTCAATCGTGTTTCGCTCTCTGTTCAGCATTGACATCTGCCTCTGTCTGACTGACATTATTTATATACATAAGTATTTCCCCTAATTATGCAATTATGTGTAATTGCATGTCGCCGCTTGAGATAACAGTAAAAACTCGTTGCCATTTCAAGCAGTTACAGCGATCTCACGATCGGCAGCAAAATAAAAACTTTTTTGTTTTAACCATGTACTCAATTCAGTTACAAATTTTAAAGGTTTTCATTTCCAAATCCAAGTTGTGCAAACAAAAGCTTCACATAAAGTGTTCGCAGTGAAAACTTTTCCAATGAGGGTACATTTCTTTTTTTCACCATTGTAAGCGGATTTCACCACAGCTAGGACAATGCTAAGGAACAATTTAACAGAACATGAAGTTTAGCCGTGACACAAACCGATTATGTTAGCATTGGAATTGGTACATTTGTCATTCGTTCGTGTTTTGAATCTCATTATTTATAATTAATTCCTGCAGGAGCACTATAAAACCGGATTAATTTAAATCAAAAACTATTTCTTGTATCAGGTGTCTGATCATACTAAAAACAGCCATTGAATGTAAATCGAATCATATGAGAGAGCGTAAATATGTGTTACAAGATCTAAGATTAAATAGGAAATACATAAATAATTATGCATGAATTTTTCTCATGCTTTGCACCTGTTGGGCAAAAGATACTTGATCGCAAACAAGTCGTACCCATTTGCACACTAGCGATTTACAAATCCGTATGGGAAAAACTATTTAGTACGCACAAATCCACAAAACAAACAAATAAATATTTAATAAGTTGAGTAAACGATTGGTAAATAATATAGTTTTTACGTACCCATAAGCTCCCTGGAGATATCAGCGGGTCGTCCGTCTTTCCACTGGCTGTAGCCTGTTGCCTGTAGTTTTTATGACATAGAGTCTATGTTGTGTAATTAAAGCAAAATCCATGGGCCTGCATTGCATTTGGAGTCGTGATATGTCAGACTTCGAATGGCGAAAGGCATTTTGTGGCAATGTGGCATTTTTACCTTGGAATCTTGGACCTAGAACGTCAGTTCCTTAGTCGGCCTCTGTATTTTCGGTCTGCGGTCCCAAAAAGGTGTTGGCTTGGCAAAGTTATAAAACAAACAATCGAATCGCATTCAATGAATTTCACAAATTTTCAACTGACCTTTGTCATTTGTCTTGTTTTCTGTTTATTGCCTTTGGAAATAACTTGTGAATTGTCAACAAACGGCTTAGAAAAGTAATGGGAAATCAGTATTTAAAGCTAATTAAAAAATGTCGAAATCTGTTGAATGGATTATGGAACATAAAATGCACGCATTAAACAATAAAAAGTCAAACAAATTGACTTGAATTGTTAACCTGCAGAGATCATTTCAGAATTATACAAGATATCATAGAGTTTAAATTACAATTTAGTGCTACAGTGTGTTTTGACTTCCCCTGAAACCAGTTGTCTGGTGTTTGCTGCTTTTCCAAATTCGGAGCAAAACAGTTAAGAATCAATTAGTTTGGAGCATCTAAATTTACGACCGTAAAGGCGATTGCAAATTGCACTTACAATTAGAAAATACCGGTCTCTCTCAATGTGTTTATATAAATTCGCATTATCCAAAATGTTACCAGTCCACTTCGATTCAAACCAATCAGCTCCTCTCCGCTCCGCTCCGCTCCAGTCCCTGCCAAAGCCCCAGCCCAACAAGTCCGCAAAACGATCGTTTATAATTCAGCTGCGTAAGTCTCTGAATGAGTGTCTCGAATGTCGAGTAAACCAAGTGTCGAGGCTCGGGTCTCAAGTGTCGAGTGCTCCGATCATGTGATCAGACCCACATGACTCTTTGGGTGATCAAGTGTGTGTATGTGTGTGGGGAGCCACCTTCTTATTCACATCAATTATGTTGCATAGTGTACACTGTACAGCTCTAGCAACTGTCAAATCGTGCGTGAATTTTATTTGCTTGGACTTCAGTTGTCAGCAAAATGTTTAAAACATATTTTGTAATTATCGCAGTGATCTCAGAAGTTGCCAGATCTTGCACAACATTATTAAGTCCACGTTCAAATAGCAAATACCAGAGCAACTGTTTACCAATTGGGTACATTTAGGTGCTCTACACTCGACTTTTTGGGTACCTGGGACTTGGGACACTTTCTCTTTAAATGGCAATTTCAATTAGTGCCTGTTTCCCAGATCAATCGGAATTTTGTTTTTCGATTTGTGTGCAGACCACGTCGACATATCTTAGTTTTGACATGGCTCTAACTATCCCGTCATCCCTTAATCTATTCCCGCTTTCCACTTTCGGAGCTGTTGGATTGCAGCAAAGATCTAGGCAGATATGTAGAGTTCCCTATAAGGCTGCCAATACGTCAATAAATCAATCATTTATTTGGCTTTTTTGCTCAATCTCTTTGGTACACTGTGCACAGAGCTATTTTACACTTTAATGATCAGCAAATGTCTTTTGGCGCTATGAATTCGATTTTAATTAGAAGCCGTTAAAGTCGTTAAAAATTTGCTCGCATTTTCCCAATTTGGCCATGATTGGTCGGCTCTAGATTTGTAGGCTCATATTGCACCATTTTAGCGGTTCATAATGAAAACTTTGGACTGCAAAATACTGTGAAAATCTAAGAAAATTACATGGAAAAGATTGTAACAATTAATGGGTGCTTAAATGTTACGCCTTAATTATTTAGATCTACAATTTTTGAAGTTTCCCAGGCGTTCATCATTTTGGAATATATAAAATCTTGTCACAGACTGTCACGATCTAGAACTAAACTTGATTTAATAGTTGATACATATTTAAATGGCATGCTAAACGATCTTAATTATTGGAAAATAGTATTGGTGTTGACCCTGAACAATGGCCTGCTTGCCTTGTCCAAAGTCAACTAAATATGTTCTTAAAAGACAATAAAATCTTAAGTCAGTCATGTAAATAAATCTGTGTGTTGGCGATCGGTTAATTTAAAAGCGAAAGTAAACTGAAAACTGCAAACAGTCTAAACACTCTGTGGAGTAGGAAGCCCAAATGAAGCTGATCGAACTGATCAGACTGCATTGTCTCTTGGCCCATTGTTCTGTTAGCCATGCAATTAAAACATAGTCACAGTTTGTGTTCGTTTCTGTCACGGCAGCTGTGGCTGCCAATGGCCAATGAGCATTCGTATTTTGCATTTTACAGTTTGCAGTTTGCAGTTTACAAATTTTGCATGCAGCTGGCATTTGGCACAAAGCAGCCAGCACCAAGCAAAGGTCTGACTGCAATTGGGAGTCGTGGCTAAATCAGTCTAGGTCTTAGCTCGAGGCCAAAATGCTCAAGACAAATTCATTATGTAAAACCGACTAATACTAATACCACTTTACACTGTTCGCTCGATGCAGTCTGTTTACATAAGTAGCCTGCAAATTGATCAAATGTTCAGCTACAATACGAAGCACTCTTATTAACAATTTAACAATTATGAGACTTTTCACGCTTGCTCAGTTCCCATTGCATGATCTGCAGTCTGCAGTCTTAGTGTTCGACTGTTCGAGTACCCGAATGTATTCAGATTCATTGTATGGCTCATTCGAAATGTAGTTTAGGTAAATACCAGCAGCAAATTGCTGGCCTCCGCATATGAACATGTTTTTCAGTTTTTTTTTAGTTTTGTTTTTCCTTTCCTCGAAATGTCGCAATGCAAATGAATGAATAATGAATACATTCCAAATAGGTGATGAAACCAGTTGTGACCATAACTTCGGAGGAGCCTGTATCTGTCAAAGCCTTCAGTACTAGCTCTCCGTTCTCCATTCTCCACTCTTCTCTCTTTCCTGTCTTACTTCCACAGACTTACTTACAGGCTCAGATCGATTGCCGATTGTTACCAACAACTGTTCCCTAACTGGTCCACTCCATGGCCCACTTGTAGCTTTCGTGTTTGTTGTCAGTTAACACAAAACGAGTCCACAAATTTTATCGTCTTACGATTTTAGCCAACATTGCCACGAATGTCTTTAATGAATTGATTTTGCCATCAATTTTAAATTGTTATGTTTATCGATACAGTTTAAATACTATTTAAAACTGTATAAACATAAGAATTGCTTTTAAAACACTTAAAAACTCCCTTTAATATCTGTTTGTGTGTGAATGAGAAAATGGTATGAAAATTTATAGAAATAAATTAAGTGTGTAGTAATATTTAATTCAGTGACCCAGTTGTGCAAAGGGTTGTAGGAAACTCAGAAAAATTCTATCTTATTAACTGGGACAATTTAGCCACACTTAATACGAAAGACATTGTCTGCTAAGATCATTCTTACTGCCATGCATATTCAGATACAATTACGTGTTTAATTGACTCTAAGGCGTAAATATAGTGATTTTTATATTCCAAAACAGTTAGGAATAGCAGATAGGACATTAAGCACGCAAATTTGTGTTATTTAAAAATTAACTTATTGCTATGTTTCTGGACTTAGTATATTTGAAACCAATTATATATAAGAATAGGGAAACATAGGAATCGTTAAGACCTGCCCTTAATTAATTTTCCCTTCACTTTAGTAGATGTGGTCCACAGATAAATCAAATAAATAAACAACAGAAATAATGTGCATAAGTTAAACAAGAATAAAAGTTGGGCTTACCCGACCGCAAGATACCCTGTGAGAAGTCCGGTCTTGCCTTGAGATTATAAAATCTTCACTTTGCGTGATAAATTAATCAAAAATCCAATTGATTCTAGTAAACGCAACTCGAACGATACAGCTGAACAGCTGATCAAAGTCACTTGCCGACTATTTAGGGGGCGTGTCCATTATTTAAATTAAGCTTGATCTACCTGAACATTAAAGTAGTCTATGTACCAAATTTGGTGTTTTTAGCTTTTACCATCTCGGATACCTCGGCGTTCATACGGACGGTCCGACGGACAGACAGTCACAGGCTATAAAAACTGTATCTTAAAAATTGTCGTCTTGGGCCAAAACTTATTTCTTAATTTAATAACAATGCGCTTCATTTATAAACTTTTTATCAATTACCTAATGCTCTTATTGAAAGTTGTTCTTTGAATATTAAAGTACTTGTCAAATGGTGGCACATGTATTTATTAGATTAGTAAGTGCAGTGACCATAAAAAAGATATTGAATCTTAACTTAACGTAGTCAAAAGTTGGTTTATACCAGGTTATTTTGAATTAAGTGAGAATGTTATTAAAAAGTATGCTAATCTCCATGATCTCCATGAAAATAAATAAATAATTATTACATCCCAATTTTGTACTTTAAACACAGCTTTATCCAGAATTTTATAGATTAATTTTGAAAAATTTATTTCAGATGAACCAGCGAAATATGCTGGTGCTCTGCATGTTGGGCTTAGTCTCGTGTGCCGTTGGTCTGAAAGTATCCAGTGGGTATCACATTGTCCACAATGAGCCGAGTCAACCCCACTCTCAGTATGGATCCAGCTACCATGGATTTAGGTACCTGCAGGGTGCTGCTCCGTATGTAGTCGGGTAAGTCCACGCAGACTAATTTCAATGGGACTCCAACTCATGTACATTGTTTTCTTCAGAAATTCGTTACCTTTGGACACCTCGCCAGCACCACAAAATCCGTTCTTTGCGGTTTCGGGTCCGCAGCCTCCGATGCCAGGACGCGTGCCTTGTGCTAGTCCTCCAGCGGTGTGTGAGAAGTCTGCCTACCGTACCATGGACGGCTCCTGTAATCATCTTGAGCAGCCTGGTCTGGGTGTGCCGAATACGAAGTAAATGCTTTAAACCCTTTCCCAAATTTGTGGTCTTATTGTTCCCAATTTCCATTTAGGTACGGTCGACTCCTGACTCCCAAGTACGCCGATGGTATATCGGCTCCAACCCGTTCAGTGACAGGTGATGAGCTGCCCAGTGCTCGTCTGATCTCCCTGGTGGTATTTGGAGAGCGAGAAGTTGCTGATCCCGAGTACACGCTTCACAACATGCAGTGGGGACAGATTATGACGCACGACATGAGCATGACGGCTGGTGGCACTCAGTCCAGTAAGGATTACCTAAGCACACCGACCACTTCCTTAATAATAAATATTTCACTCTATTAGAGAAACATCCCACACGTTGTTGCACTGACGATGGTCGTCTGATTGGTCTGGACACCGCCCACAGAACCTGTTTTGCCATCATCGTGCCTCCCCATGATCCGGCCTACTCCCAAGTGGGTACCGAGTGTCTCAACTTTGTGCGCACGCTGACGGATCGCGACTCCAATTGCCAGTACTCCGGTGGACCAGCAGAGCAGCTTACTGTGGTCACCTCCTATCTGGATCTGTCCCTTGTCTATGGCAATTCCATGCAGCAGAATAGTGACATCCGCGAGTTCCAAGGAGGACGTATGATTGTCGAGGAACGTAATGGCGCCAAGTGGTTACCATTGTCCAGGAACGTGACCGGCGACTGTGATGCCATTGACCCCAACGAGGTCTGCTACAGAGCCGGCGACGTGCGTGTTAACCAGAATCCCGGTTTGGCCATTCTGCAGACTGTACTCCTCCGAGAACACAATCGCATTGCTGACGCTCTCTCCGCACTGAATCCTCACTTTGATGATCGCACACTCTTCCAGGAGGCACGCAAGATCAATATTGCTCAGTATCAGTACATTAGCTACTACGAATGGCTGCCCATCTTTTTGGGCGAGGAGAATATGTTGAAGAATCGACTGATCTTCAAGGCACCTGGAGGAACCTATGTAAATGACTTTGATACCAAAATTGATCCAAGTGTTTTGAATGAGCACGCAACGGCTGCCTTCAGATATTTCCATACTCAAATCGAGGGCAGATTGGAGTAAGTATAAACTACATATTTGTAGCCTGTAGATATCTCCACTGAAAACCTGAAAAGCTGTGAGGCAAAAGGACCCCAGTTCTCTTCATGAGAATTCTGGGACTCATATGTAGTGTAGTCCCGATGTGTATTAACCTGAGTTTCCTTTTAGCCTCTTGTCGGAGCTGCGTTCAGTGCTTGGCTCCCTAACCCTGAGCGACTGGTTCAATCGTCCTGGTATTATTGAGGTCGGTGATAACTTTGATTCCCTCACCAGAGGTCATGCCACCCAACCGGAGGAACTGACAGACATTAACTTTGACAAACAGGTAACCTAGTAATCATTGATTAATATAACGCATTTATTAACACTTTATTCATTTCAGATCAAGCACTTCTTGTTCAGACGTAATATGCCTTTTGGTTCGGACTTGCGTTCCTTGGACATTCAAAGGAATCGCGATCACGCACTTGCTTCCTACAATGATATGCGTGAATTCTGCGGTCTTAGTCGGGCTCATTCGTGGGAGGGTTACCTCGACCTGATCAGTCCGGAGACATTGGCCAAACTGAAATCACTTTATGATAGCCACGAGGATGTGGACCTCACAGTCGGTGCCTCTCTGGAGTCCCATGTGGCTGGTGCTTTGGCCGGCCCAACCTTCCTCTGTATCCTCACGGAGCAATTCTACAGAACCCGTGTCGGAGATCGTTTCTTCTTTGAAAACGGTGACAAGCTTACTGGCTTTACTCCAGGTACGCACCTCGTCTGCAGATTGCTTACTTCTTGATCACATTAACCACATTTCACTACTCATTATCCATTCCCCAGATCAATTGGCTGAGCTTCGCAAATCAAGCATGGCGCGTCTTCTCTGCGACAACGGAAACCACATTTCCTCAATGCAACCGGCTGCTTTCAAAGTGGTCTCCGGATCGTAAGTGCCCTTAAGATACACTGCTTTACAAGTCATAATAAATTGTTTGAATCTTTTACAGGAATCCTGTTATGCCATGCTCGAACATTCCCCAAGTGGACCTGACCAAGTGGATTGATCAAGTCCAACATGCTCCTGCAGATCATTCAATACTCTTTGGAAAGAAATGATCATTTTCAAGATGTACAAATGCGGTTCTGTCATTAACTAGTTCAAAATATATTAACATTTAGTTTAATCAGCTTAAAGATTGTCAAATAGAATTCCATGTATTATATTGCCCATTTTTATGTACATAAAATCATAATCAGTATATAAGAAAATAATTATGATAACGTTGTTTTACTTTTCAAAATGGAATAATACTTAACGGCATAGTACACTCTACTTCAGAGAAGTATACTCATTTGCTCTTCAAAAGCGTATTTTGCTCCTGCTGGAGATGAAACAAGAAGTTTCCTTCTATAAAGTGTAAATTACAAACATAAACTTTTGTATTTCTTTTCTTCTTAGAATTCCTTGACAACACGATTGAGTAAAGTAAATAGAATTTGGTACATTTCGTTGTTGTCCTCTTTACCCGGAATACGATGAAAAAGTTGGTCTGCTCAATTTTACACTTGCAAAAATCAGATATTGATTCTAGCTTACAACAACTTAAACTGCTGACAATAATATTTAAATAATAGTACTAATTTTTATCATTAGTAAATATATGTATATATACACTATATATTTTGAATACCGTTTATTCAATTACAGTATGTTATTCAGAAAGGATATATATAAAAATATTAGTGTTTTGAATGAACACCTGTATATCAGAGACTATTAGAGCTACAGACACCAAAATTTTGAATGAAAATCCGACAAAATGGAAATTTGAAATGAAAAACTTAATCATTCTAACATATTGTGCAGACAGATTAAGATTTTTTTTTTAAATTTTTGCCACGCCCCTACCAGCTCGACAAGTTGTAAAACAACATTTTCATGATACTTTAACCGGGTGGGATAACTGTGGCCTGTAGAACCCATGGATCAAATTTATTGAAAATAAATTTTTTGTATAGCGCACTATGAAGAGTATGGTCTCGACTGTAGCCTTTCTTAGTTGTTTACCGATAGTTGCTATTGTTTGACCAGCATCGGACAACTATGTCCTCTAGCTAATATAGAACAAATCAGTCGTAACTAGGAAACTTGTATAAAAATAGTGTAGTACTAGTTGAGCGATCACAACCAAACTCACACATTTTATGTGTACCTAAATTAAAACTATTATCACCTAAATTGGTTCAAATTAACTATATCAAACTAGATACTACAAATCCCATTACTTTATTTAAGTAACTGTTTTAATTAATGATGATCATTTTCTACGTAATATTAAGTTGTGAAAAATACCGCACCACATTCTGTGATATAAATCAAATCATTGAACTGATACATTATAAACGTATCTCAAAGCGCAACACTTGACTGACTTTCCATTATAATAGCCCTTCAAATGTTTTTTTGTTCTTTGTGAAAACGCAGAAAAACAAAAGACTCCCAGCCCCCAACGGTCCAAATAATTTACCATTCGTACCCTCCTCACCTCCCCAGGTTACATCCAACTTTGTAGGCTAGACCTAGCCCAATTGATTGCCAATATTTGCATATGGAAAAGAGAAGGAAAATGGAAAATAGTCTCTGCCCAGACAATTGTACCATTTAACTAAGGTTGTTGGTCTTCAGAGATAAAAATAAGTTTAGCAATAACTGGGAGTATTTTACTTATTGACTGATTGCGATCACTTGGACAATATATATTAAATAGATTTGATTATATATATTAAAAAGGCAATAGAATTTCTTAGTTTAGACAAGAAAATAAAATTTATAATAATCTTTAGAATGCCTTTTTGCCGTTTAAATTTATTTAATTCCAGATAAATTCAGAATGGATTAAAGAAATCTTTAGTCATTTCCTTTATTTCAAAATAAAAAGTAATTAGTTTTATGTTTAACATATTTGAAAACACAAGTCCATATTTAGTTTGCCAGTAAAATAATGAAAAACAGTAAAAAGTGAACTAGAACTTTGGTCATAACAATTTATTCTGGCTGTAAAATCTTACGAATCGATAAGTTCTTCAAGAGTGGGTACAATAATTAATTGGAAGCATTTAAAAGCAATGTCAGTGTATTAAGAATATAAAAATTAATCATATGTGTGTTTAAACTTTACGATCCCCATGTAAACAGTAATAAAATTTAACGACTAATGTTGATAATCATAAATTTCAATTAAATAATGCACACGCATTTCTCTGCCTATAAAATGTTGGCAATTAAAATGATGTGTAATGCGTCAGTAGGGAGCTAAGAGCTGTGCACACACCTGTGGGGTCAACCTATCCTCTAGGGACCGTGTCTAGGCAGAAAGTTTCAAATTGAGTTTGAGAGTACAACACGTTTAGCTAGACGACGAGTAAAATAGCTTGTCAGCGGTTTGCATATACTTTTCAGTTCCAATAAAGATTAATGTCTTTGTACACAGCACATAAATTATTATTTAGAGTCGAGCTAAGGAAAGGAAGGGAAGGGAAGGGAGCGGGGCCAACCTGGGGAAGCGATAAGCAAAGTGTGTGCTTTATTGGCAAAGCCAAACCTAATCAATTATACAAACGCTTTGCCTGCGTCACAATGGAATGGTGTGTCAACATAATAAGGCGGCGTCGCATTGTCCTTGTTGTGCCTCGGTTCCTTTCGGCTAGCCCCTAGCACTCCCCAGTTCCCTATGCCCCCCTCCCTTTCTCCCCAGTTGGCATTTCATTTTATTAGTCGTCGCAAAGTCGCACGTTAATAATACGCAAAGATAGATACAGTGTATACCCCAATCTACCCTAGACCTAGGCACATCCTCTTGGGGCCAGTTGTCGCCTCGGCTCGTACATCAAATTGTGTTGGCTCTGGGCTTTCGGGACTTGGGACAATTGGACAGGAACTTTGAGTGACTTGGCATTTGCCGGATTTCTAATTTGATGAATTATTTTAACTGCAACTTGTAGCATTTACTGGGGTCATTTAGTGTTGTAAACAAAGTGTTTTCAAATAAAACAAATAATAATAAAACAACTGATAAAACATTAAAAAATATTTAAATTCTTCTACACAACTTAAACAAAAAAAGAAAATATTCGAGCTCAGCCTTTTAGTCATAAAACGATCTAAATTCTAGCACAGACACAAACCCACATTCCTCGTCTCACAACCTATCCCCTTTTCTCACAGTGTATCACAGGCCTTTCTTAGACCGCAATCGTTTGATATTACACTAAATTGGTTGTCAAGTGACAGCAAACATAAACAGAAGGATGGATATTGATGATAATGACTGAATTACCGAATGCTCTCCTTGTATTGGTCTAGACGACAGACATGGCCTGTAACATTCAACTGTAATTGATATCATGTGTGATTACGGCCTTCGATTTTCGGCTATACGTGTAATTGTGTTGTGTATATTTCTCCGTATTTTGTTAAACGTATCGAATTGCCTATTTTACATTTGCCCTTTACATTGCCATTTCCACTTTAAGCAAGCACTCAGACGACTTAAAGTAAATATTCAAATCTCTAAGCTGAGTACACTCAGCAACCAGTGTCATTATTATTTATACTTTTACTTTCATTTTTATGTTACCTTCTTTGGCTACCTGCCAACAATTAATGGCAGTCTATAAAAGTTCTTAATTTTTTTTTGGGTCCTGCGTTTCGCAAATTTCTTTTTGGTTTTGGATTATGGCCTTTGGCCAAGCGGTGGGCGGCTAACAAATCAGCTTTATGGCCAACTTTTTATAACAAACTTTTGGCAAAACTTGCTGTCCAGCGCTAAAGGCATGGCAAGGGGGTGTGGCACCTTTGAAATGTTAAAATCAAAGCATACATTTCAGCGCACTCACGGTAAACTTTGTATTCCAGAAGCGTGTGCGAGTTTGTGTGTGTGTATTTGTGGGATGTGTTAACGAGATGTAAGCCAATCAAGTGTATTAATTGCACCTTAATTGGCCAGACAGGTGTCAATATAACAGCAAAAAAAAAAAAAAAAATATGAACAGTAAACAAACATTCTGCTTACTACGGGAAAGTGCAGAAATGCGTTATTAATGCAGTTACCTCATTGTCAGCTGCAGACACTCACAACTCATTGAGGTGTGTGTATGTGTGTGTGATAGTTTTTATTCATACATGCAATCAAAATAAAAACTCAGTTAAAAGTGCACAAACTTCACGTTAACGAGCTTAACTTTATGTAGTTTTACTGCTGGACTAATAAGTACCCTGTAAATAATTGTATTAAATTAAAAACTCATACATTTGAAAATGTAAATATTTCTAAGGGAAATTCAAAAAGTAATCAAATTTCTAAGAATAAAATTGACAGCAAAAATAATTTTTAAATCTTTCCAAAAAATGCCATAAAAATTTATATTTTTTTAATAAATTTAATTTTTATTTAGAAAAAAGTAATTAAAAAGTTTTAATACCCCTTAACAAACATAATTAATGAACAAATAAAAGTCACAATGTCAACACGGAAATATTTGGATAATGAAAGAAAAAATTCCAAGGAACCCTTTGATAGGTTCTCTTGGTTGACTTACTTGATTTCGCCAGCGCCTTAGTAAAGGCTGAGCTTTAAATTTAAGGTGAAATTGTTGAGCCAAACAGAAGAAGGCGTGGCTGGGACTAGGGCGTGTTGTGCAACAGTTAATTAAAAGTTTTTCGCGTTGCAAAACCGCAAACAAAGAAGAAATTAGAGCAAAGTGGGAACAACCACATCAGCTTTCACCGTTCTGGCTTTATACTTTCTTCATCCAGATCCGCATTCCGCTCACCGTTAACCGCTTTCCGCTCTCCGCGAATCTCACACTGTGCCACGCTTGAGTTGAGTGATTTGATTTGGTCGAACTCTGCCGTTGTGTGCTCTGTTGAATGCGATAAACTTTTCGCACGCGCATTTGATTTAACTTTAATGCAATTAAATCGTTTAATTTCAAAGACACATAACAACTTTGAAGTTTGTTTTGACTTTAAATAGCCAAAATACTTTTCCTTCTTACTTTACAAAGGACTATGAACGTCTTGCCTGAAGGCTTCAATCATTAGATTGTTTTGTCCGATGAAGGATATGAGTGCGAAACTTTTGATATTAAATATTTGACAATCACTTGCCTTCAGATGGAAATATAAGCCAAGTACTAAGAGTTTGACGCAAGACCTTGTCGAAACCAGCGAATTATCGATGTGTGCATGATTGTGCTTGTGTGTGCATGCATAAATTAAATACCTTAATACACCTTTTGTACACCAGTGAGGTGTTCAACGCTGTCGTGCATTTGCATATTTTATGGCAAACAAATATTTTCTTATATTCCGTTCCTACGCATATTTAAAATCTCGGAAAGTAAACAAACATTGTAAAAAAGGCTGCAAGCTTTCCAAAATGTACACCCACACAATCACAATCGCTCGCACACACTCGCACGCACTGGCATTTTTGATAACGTCGTCTTATTTTACTGTTGTATAAAAATGTCAAGTAGGCAAAATCCTTGACTTTAGCACTTTCTTACTTGTGTCCTTGCAGTGAGGTGTGAAATAGAAAGTCAAATCCTTATTGCATACCAACAGAAGAAATTCGAGATTTTCTTTTTGTTAAGAAGAATACAATATTTAGTTTTAAACTTAATACAATAACTGGAAGTGGGCGTACATACAGTACGCATAATGAACCCAATCGAACAGATTGCTCTAAAGCATTAAGAGCATATGCCGAACATATCATCATATTACACACATTGACTAATGCTCTTGTCTGGCTTGAATCTATGCTCAGGTAAACAGACGGCACTCTATGAGTGTACATTGTATTCATTGACCTTATATGTGGGGGTGTCAGCTGCACACAATTTATGCTAATGTTTCTTTGACTGTATAAAGCCTCATAATTGAATGATATTGATACATAAATTACATTCCAAAGTCGGATGTGAGTGTCGAATGTTTTTTTAGGCAAAGGCGCATTGTCTGGTGTCTGGTATAATACAATTACAACAAAAATATACATGGTAAGCATTATAACAATAATGTAATATTTTATGTTTAACTTTTGTATTATTTTTATTACAGGAAGCAGTTGACAGGCATAATTATGGACAAACTGTTCATTATGAATTAAATTGCTATTGAACACACTCCTTCTCTCTCTCTCTCTGGCTGTGCTGAAACTTTCCCTCTGTCCTTTATTATTTATGCCACATACAAACGTTCAATAAAGTGCTGCTGACGTTGCTTAATACGGCGCCCAAATCCCGTTTCGTTTTCAGGCATTTTAAGTCTTTAGCCCGAAAGTATGCAGCACGTTTTTCATACAACTTTAAAATGGCAAGTAGACAAACACGCACACATCGAGAGAAAAGAGAAGGAGAGACAGAAAGAGAGAGAGGGAGAGAACTCTTACTCACACCTTATGCCCGCAGAAATGATGTGTGAAAACGTGTCGCACGAATGCTATCGAAATTAACTTGTTGGTGACATTGCGACAGTCTGACACAGTTGGTGATAGGTAGACAACAATTTTACAACATTGCCGCTTTGCACGACACGACACATTCCTGAACGCAAGCACATTGGGTTCATGTTTGACAGAACATTCTGGTTATTCTCGATAAAGGTGGAGGTAGTGAATTCTTTAAGTGACTCATTGAAATTGTAAAGATTAAGGAGAAACTCTATTCATATAACCTTGAAACTGTGTAATAGAAAATCCAGAAAAGTTGATTTAATAAGAAAGTTATTTTACCTAAAACACCATTAGAGGCAGGTGGAATTCGGCATGTGGCACTTATATAAAATTGGGTAGTAAAAGTATTGGCGTTATTAAGGTAATAATTTACTTTTATTTTGCTATATAATTCAATTTTATTATCTTTATACTTTTCTACTGAAATATATAGAAAATCCATTCAATCGAAACGCTTGGCTCACCACATTAGTAGCTGTTCCTCTTAAGAATTTAATGTCCCTTTTAAAGTTTGGATTACTGCACTCCTCCACTTATTTAATGGGTGCTCATAAATTTCCTCGCGTGACGTGTGTAAATCTAAACATGGCGATGACATTTTAAGCAAACATGTATAATTTGGGTAAACTTGTTCTCTTAAGTACTACAGCAGTACACAGAGTCCATGTTAAGTTTATAAACTTGCTAAATGATGAACGAGTTTGCTGCTTGGCAGCCCGGAAAAGTGGGCGGCGTCTAGGCACCAAGTCATTTGTAGAACGAATTGCGACCGAAGAAAATTAATAAGCACACACAGTGTCTGAGGCAAAGAAAGGACTTTAAATACTCCTCTGAAAACTGTACCCAGCTGGGCTGGAATATTAGCTAGACTTCTATATAAAATGAACAGAGTGTAGTATAATTTATAACTGAAGCATATTGCGTTTAAACCAGCGGCAACTGTACGTCAGCTAATTTGCATTACATTTTGTGTGAAAAGGTTGACTTTTCGCTAGCCGTATATGATAATGGTGTTTACCTGGACACGCCAGAGAAGGGTTTGACGTGGCCCTGAAGGTGACACTGCCTTGGACTCTGGCCCGACTTAGGCTCCGGCTCCGGCTTATGATTTTGAGACAATTTTGAGAGGCCGCATAATTTCATAAAGTGCTTTGCAGGGTCACAATATGTATACATATTATATACTTAGTCGTCGTATTATTTATTTATTTTATTTTTTTTGCCTTTTTGTCTCATTTCTGGTGTTAAACGCCCCTCGTCGCTGTCTCAATTACATTACATTACGCTGCTGCCTGGAATTACCATATTGTCTGGCTAAAGCAAGTTGGTCTAGCTGCCTCTCCGGGCTTAGAGTCACTCTCGGGTATATCAGACCACTCTACACACTACACACACACAGTGTCTGTGGCAGACAGGAGCCGAAATCACATAAATTTCTGTCTGATGCCAGTCCAAATTTATGATATGCGTTTTTAGCTGACAATATTTATTTGCAGCGCATGCAGAATGTCGGCTGACGAAATGATTAAGGATTCCAGCATTCCTCAAAGATTTTGCTTATCCCTGTCGTCGTCGGGTCTTTTGCCAGCTTGTAACAGTAATTTGTTTAGAATTATCCTTTTAAATTCCTGCCACTCGGCGCTTCTTAAACATTGAATTTTCTTCTTTTTTTCGTCTCTTTATTTACTTTTTTTGGTGAAACGGCTTGACAGTTGGGCAAATTGCTTGGTTGCTCGTTATTAAAGATGACAAGAGTATGCCAGTATGGCAGCATGGAAATGGCAGGGGTGGCTAGCAACTCTTGGACCGATTTTTTTCGATTTCTATTTTCATGCTTAACTGATTACGTTGCAAAGAGTTGATACAAGTAGACAAGAGCATCAAACTTGGGAGTTTGGGTCACTTAATCATCAACAGTAGATAAATAAACTCTTAATTTGGGTACGCTTCGATGGCACTCGAAAAAGTTCTTGTTTACCGATTCCAAGAGTTATCCCCAACAAACAACTTAGGAGTGGAATGAGCATAAAAAATGTGCAGATAATTTATAAGTTGTTGAGTTTTGGTATAAGTTAAGACACTGCTAAACAAAAGTGCAAGTAAATTTGAGTTTAGTGTTTAAGCCATTTAAATTTAACCATTGTAAGAACATATGAATTATTTTTGTATCCCATTATAAGCAAAAAATCAGTTATAATATTTTAATAAATGTTTTTTCTTATTATTCCTTAAAGAAATCCTTTTTTTTGTGAGTGTTTCAGTTTCGCCACACAAATTAAAATGTAATAAATCTGCCATCATGCTGGTTATGTCGTCAACAGTTGAAATCTCAGCTCAGAGTATGAAGCACCAAGTACCAAGCACCGAGTAGAAAGTTCAGAGTTCAGAATTCAGCTATTCCCATTTTCTAAGACAGGCGCATTCCAGAATTTTCCTTAAGGGGCATTGGACGACTTCTTAAAAGTCAGAGGAAACGTGCAGAAAGGGTGTGGGATGCCATGGGATGAAAAGAAATGGGGTAAAGACAAAGTTTTTATTGCTGGGCAATTGGAGCTAGCACGTTAATGCCGCAAGATGTTTGCTCCTTGCTCCCAAACGTGTCTTCATTGTCCATGGCATTGCCATTGTCATTGTCATTGCCATTCTCATTGTCATTGTCATTTCCATTGTGGTTTTCTTATTGTGAAACTGATTTGCTCCATGCACAAATAATATGATGTTCACTTGTACAGATTGACTTTTGGCCATCTTGGCAGCTGCTAAAAGGCCATAACAAAGTCAATTTGGAAACCATTTAATTGGGCTTTTAATTTAATTTAGTTAACCATTTAAAGTCTTGTCTCTGTTGTTTGATGTCCAACTCGGAAGTTCATTACAACATTTTCTTTGATAAACCCTTTGTCTTCAGCAACAGAGGGGGATTATCAGTTTTTGGGCCCACAAAGTTTTGGTTGACAAGCAGCCGCAGTCGTAAAGTAGATCATCGTTAAGCTAATTTGCCAGCCTACATTAGACAGTGTCTAAAAAGGCTATTTAACCTGGTTAACAGCAGTGGTAGCATTCCAGTAGCCCCAGGTCTCCTGCCGAGCACCAGAATGGCACCTTTGTGAAACGACTTACGTAAACTCGACGACGGATTCAGTTGACTCCGTTCAGGCACATCTACCTGCGTTTCCAGGTAAACATGGCCAACAGCTGTGAGCTCCACTTGGGCCACATGGCCATTAAAGTTGGAACTTTTTGTGGTGATTACACCGAGTCCTATGGCATCCAAACTAATCCCACTCGACTTGATTCGCTAACCTTAAAATTTCACGTACTCAGAAGTTTTACAAATGTGGATTTTGTGCTTGCGAGGGCTGCTCGTAAAGTAATCAAAGCTTATGGACCGACCATTCTGTTATGATTCAAAACAAGCAACTTAAACATGAATCGACTCTCTATACATTTAGTTTCTGTTGTCTTCTGACAACTACACACAATCAAAATCAAATGGCAAAACTACTTCATGTATTCACAATTCAAATCAAAGTTTGTGCACCACAAACCGCATACTTCTCAAGTGTGTGTGTGAGTGTGTGAGTGTGTCTAACAATGTCATTTGGTCCTGTGTGCTGTTTACCCTTGGGAGGTCTTGACTGGATTTGAATTTGTTTTAAATTTTGAAACTTTACACTTCAATTTGCAGTGCATGCAAATACAGAACAGCAGACAGAGGGAGAGGGAGGTAGGTGGGCGTCCAGGGAGGGGTGAGTCACATAGGTTCGGTCACAGTTGCAGGCTGCTGTGGCATGCAGCAATTCACATTGATTTGCCCCAACTGGCACATGAGTCTGGGCCTGATTAGATGCTTAGCCGGCGGGCCTCTTGATAAATGGCTCAAGTTAAAAATACAAACACCTATGAGCGTCTGTGTGTGTGAGTGTGTTAGCGTGTCTGTGCCACATAAATATGGTTTAACAGTTCAAGGTTGAGGTTTTGGCTTAGGACTTAAGCTGCAACAAAACGCAGCAAGCGCAATCGGTTGGCTCCCTCTCTCTCTCTCCCAGCCACTGCCACTGACTTTCTCCTCCCCCGTCACTGTTTAACGCCACAATAGTCACGTAGCTGCATAATTAACCTACCGCCAGTACCTTGCCTGCTCTCCTGCTTGGCATGGACTCCATTCCAAGTCGCTTACACCGTGTCTCGAAGGGTTTGCAAACAGATATTTGTACTTATATACACGCTGGCTGCAAAATTAACTGCTCCATAAGGCGACACCTTCATTTTTCTTTACACACATGCACACACACACACACCCACACACACGCACACGTGCTGAAAAAAGTTTGGTATTCGTGCTGTTGTGCCTTCGTTTTGTAGTTGATTTGCTGCTCTTTTTCGCAGCTTTTTCTTTTACGAGCAGCTGTCTAATGTTACCCTCCCTCCTCCTGTCTCCGCCCCCTCCCCTTTACATCCCTACGAATAACAAAAAAAAGCTGCAAACTTTATGCTTTATGGAAATTGAACCTTTCCTAATGAAGCTACCGGCAACAACAAATCCCAGTGAAAAAAATCCGAGGCCCTTCTTGACATCGTTGCATATTTTAAAAAAGTTCTTATTTCTTGTTTGTTGTTGTTTTTCTGGTTGTTTTCTGTCGCTGTTGTTGCTTTCAGTCATTTTCATGCTTGCAGTTTATTAGCCGTAAATTAAAGTGTTTCAGAGTTTCGAATAAAACAGCTGAGTCCGATGCCATTTTATGAGACGACCTTCGAAAGCCAAAAAAAACTAACAGATGTTCGCTTATTACTTACGTGTATCCTTAAACTGCTTTTCTGATGCTCGGTTACCATTATTTGATAAAGTATACGAGCAGCTTTTAGCTAAACTCAGTCAGCACAATTTACACAGGAAATTTCAGGTAGCTACCTAAATTTGTCTTACAAGCACTAAAAATGTTAGGAGAGTATAAAAATATTTGAATTGTTAGTTTTTAGTGTGTTGTTTTATGGCCCACACAGCAAGTTGATTGCTTGTAGAAAGTACATGGGATAATTATAAAACTAGTTAAAGTTGAAGTAAACAATTAGTCAGCAGGAATTATTTTTTAGTGTTCTAGTTAACTGCAAGTCTTAGGGTTTGGTTTAGGGTTTGGAGTCTAGAAATTATAACACACTGTGTTATAAGTTCTAGACTCCAAATCCTAAGCCAAACCCTAAGACTCCTAACCCAATCTCATGTTATCTTAGCCAATCTCAACCATACTATATTTCTGGTCTGATTTCATTATTGAAATTATATTTGATTATAATTTTATAAGACTTCATTTTGTGAAATAAAATTAAAGTTGAAGTTTATTTATATATTGAATGTTCTGGAAATACTCGTCTCGCTCTCTACTGTAACCTTTTCTGTTAGTTAAGTTTTACATGAACTTTTACTAGTTTAAATGTTTACCTAAACTTAAAAAAAGGCAATATATATTTAAATAATTTATAATGAAATTCTCTACGCAAACTAAAATATGCAAAGTTCTTTTCTGCTAGAAATTGTAACTAAGTAGAACTCATGCAGTAACTGACCAACTTCCATTAAAAGTTGTGTTCATTAAAGTTAAATGTTTACCGAAAAATGTTTAATGCTTTTCTTTTTATTAGGGCCGTAAACTAAAGGAAAAGTGTTGAACTTTGTGCTTACACCGAATTTGCGGCACAATTTGGTTAATTCTGTGGTGCTATTAATGGGTTGCCCAAAGAAGGAAAACCGCTTGGATCAAATTTATAATGAGAATGCAGTTTTTAAAGGCAATTTAAAAATGTTTGCTAGTGGAAACTTTTGGGGCAAACCGGGAAAAATGGTGGTATCACACTAGTAGCTCCATTTAAAGTTAAACTGAAAATATTTTCTGTATTTTTGAATTCAATTAGAATGTATTAAATGAAACTTTCTTTATGTGTTTTATTTTGTGAGTGACAGCGACAGATTAAAAGTTCAGTGCGCAACAGGATATCCTGTGAGAAAAAATGAAATCTTTTTTAATGAAGCCGCCATAAAAAACAGAGAGACATCGTTAACGGAAGTGCGAGCTGGCCATCAATCAAAATAATGATTCTTGGACATTGCGTCGTTTCGGGACGTGGGTATTTAGCCGTATAAAAATGTGTAAATGCGTTGCCTTATGTGAGTTTTTAAGTTGAAGTTGACAAACAAATTATCGTGGAAGGTGAAGTGCAAATCAAGGACAGGGACACAATTAATGTTGATTAAATGCGGGTCATCAGCACAGCTTTTAATAAGCACCAATGACCGTGCTGTGGACTGTAAATTATGGACAGCTGCTGCTGACGTTGCGCATACGCCATGACTGTTGTGTGTACAAGCACTTTGATCAGTGTTTCCATTTTAGCAAATTTATAACCAGATCCGGCAGTGTTTTAAAACAAATGCCTGAAAACTTTAAGAACTCTCTTGGCTATTAATCTAGCTATCTATAAAAATAATTTTGTAACTTTTGACACTTGAAGCTCTTAAATATTTCCTATTTAGTTAAAAGCCAAAGCATTTTCTCTGTTTACTCTGTTCATAAAAGTTTATTTTTAGCTTGACACCTCTTTAAAATACTAAATAATGTTTAACACAAATATGATAATGGCATTGATGGTAATAAATTTGCTTATAGAATACAGCAAAAACTTTAAAATTTAATTAACATAATAATGACAGTTTTATCATCATTATCATTATTCATCTTTAAGTCATAAGCACATATATTCCTTACTCTATTTATAAACATAATATCTTTAAAAATTAAGTTATGTTTAAATAGAAATACATATATCTTTTTTAATCAAGCTTTTGGCCCACTAAATACCGGCAACACTGTCATTGAACGCAACTAGGTGTGAAGAAGTGCATGATGAAGCATTATGATGATGATAAGTCTATCAGACAATGCGGCTAAATGATTGATTAGCCAATGCGAATGAAACTTCTGCTCACGATAATTGTAAGTGATAGACAAGAATAGTGAAGCCTCATCTTTAGCCAGTCTGCCGCCATTCAAGCAAGAGCACAAAAAGTACTTTTTTTTATGAATAAAACGCTGAATGTTTGGTTTGCTTTTTGCATGCTTTAATGTTGCTTACTTAAGGCATTTTTGGCCACAAGGCAGCGCGCACCTGCAGCCGTTTTATGCGAATGAGATAAGACATTTGGTGTAGGCAAATACTCGCACACACTTACACGACTATAAATACACACACACAAGCGTCGCAAGTGGCTGCCAATTTCTATTTCAATTCCAATTCCATTTTCGTACACATTGCACGTGCTGCAGAGCGTTGTGGACGCTCTCTGTTTACGAATAGGCGTATGAAAACAAAGAGAGCACAAAAACGAGCGTGCAGTGTTCAAGTGCGAAACGAGACGCCAAAGCGCAGACGCAAAGAGCAAAGTACTTAAACTGTCTGCATGCAGCACGGCAACACTGCCAACAAACGTTATTCGTACATTTGAATATTACTTACTGAAATCATGTGCAAGCTTAAGAGTTTCTTAAGTTAAATTAAAGAAAAATTTAAAATTATACAATTTTATTGTGTATATTTTTGTATATTAAATAAAAGCAAAGAGAGAAAAGCTCAAGCAAAAACAACAAGCGCGCAGTAGCAGCAGCAACAACAGCAGCGGAAAAGGCAGCAAACATCAACTTGCGACTGCTCGGTTCCAATTCACTTACACATGTATTGGTATCGCTACTGTTGGGCTGCTGGGCAGAAGAGACAGAGGGGGCGAGGCAGTCTAACGGAGCACAAATTCGACACTGCCTTCACTTCTGTACTGTTCTGTTCTGCTCTGTTCTGCTCAGTTCGACGGCAAACTCGCGCGCGAACAGTTCGAAAATTGCGTGGAAGGCGTCGCTTTTGGCCGTGTGAACGGAAAATGGAAAAACTTGAAAACTTGAAAACTAGCTTTGCATGGAAAATGCCGGCGGCAACAATTTTCGAATCGTAATTAAATTTGTGCCAGTGAATTGAAAATCAAATTGAATAAACACATAGAAAAAATAAAACATTAAACAATACAGGTGTGTGATTGTGTGTGGTGTGTACGGGATTCCAGTAAAAAATGGAAACGTTTTATTACTCCGCGTATTTAAAATAGAAACAATAAATATTTACCCAAAGTCAGTGCTGTTCTAACAAATAACACCACATAAAAATCACAATTTATTGACGACTTTGGTTTCGCGTATAAATTCTAGTATTTATTTAATTTGAAATGTGGTAAGCAAAATATTAAAAAATGCACCAAAAATAAACAAAACAATGTGAATATTATGCTTAAGTATTTAGCAAATGTGTCTCCTCGATCATGGAACGTACTCAGTATTAATTGATTGTTTGTTCAGCACTTTACAGCCATTGTCATTTAAGAATTCTCAATTTCAATTCCAACAAATTGAAAAGCTGAAAAGTGAGTGCAACAGGAAATGCTAAATAAAAGTACTGAATACAGATAAAGTTTCCAAAGCCGCCAATTAATATACGATCTTTCTAATTTTGTGCAAACTGTAAATAAGGGGAATTTAAATTTATTATTAATAATTTTATTATTTTACTATGGCATTAAATTAAACATTTCTCGCTCTACTTTGTTCTTTACTGTGTTTTATTGCCAATTTAAATACTTTTTTATTTGTCCTACTCGAACTTTACAGTTCATAAAATCGCTTTCTTTATCTGCCTAATTTGAGTTCAATATCTTGTGATTACGCTCGATTAACTTAAATTCATTGCACATATACAAATTGAGTAAAAACAATTGACTTTCATGTGTTTACTTTTAATTGCTGCATTTAAAATTTAATTTTTTAAATCTAGAATTTTTGTATAACACAAAATTCAAACTGCAATAAAGTAATTTTTACTAACACAACAAATTTATATTCATATATATTAAACTGTTGTGCAAAATGTAATTTCCGTTGCAATTTGCAAGCATAAATAATAAAATAGTTTTTTGGTCTGAAAAAAGTCATCAAAACTAATTTAAAATTACAGTTTTATTTAAAAAGCAAATTATAAAATTATTTTCGTCTGTGGATCAGCGCTGTTTATTAATAAATACACAAGTTTATAGAGTATACATATGTTTAAAGGAGACTGTAGAATTTTGTCTGTTTGTGTTATACGCACTTTCATGGCTAAAGTTCTCATCATAAATTCGATAAATTTATTTATTTATTTATGAGTGGCTTTGGCAAAAATAAACTTAACAAAATAATTATGCTGTAAATATGCAATGTAAGCCATAAAATTGCAAGAAGTTTATCCTTTTTTATTTTCGAAATTTGTAAAACGGAAACATAATTCAATTAAGTGCATAACTTGTATGGTTATCTCTGATTGTGGGTGTGTGTGTACACGGTGTGTGTGTGGGTGTGTGTGGGTGTGCGTGCGTGTGTGCATTGAGCTGTGTGAGAAAGCATAATGTGGTTTTTGATACCGACAAATTTCGTAAATCAATCAAAGCGTCAGTAGCCCACATAGCACTAAATATTTAATGTCGAAAAGGGCCAACTTGATTTCTGGCCTAGACTTGAAGCGAGATGGCCCTATTTGCCCAACTAACCAGATAAACGTTTAGCTACATTTAGCTGGAAACCGGCTAGCATAATGCAGCCATAGCCAGTAACTATGTAGCAACCAAAACTCAAATCCTTTCAACACGAATTGCTTCGGGCGCGTCGCATTAACGTGTTTGAGACTAAAAACTGTATGTGTGTGTGTGGGAGTGTGTTTGTGTGTGAGTGTATTTTGGTAGCCACTAGTACAGCGATTCTACTCACCACACCCTTCCTCCCCCCTGCAGTTTGACGGCTCTCCATTCGCCTACCCATTTCTGTAGAGTTTTTACTGAACCAGTCGGCGGAAAGGTCCTTAAACGAATTAGAATGAATGCCATATCGTATACTAGTTGTCCTCATATACTCATTTTCTGCTGTGCTGTCATGCATCAAAACATTTAATTAAATTGGAGCTGAAGCAACAAAAGCCTGGATCCTCTATGCTCTCAACGAAACTGGACAGTTCTACCCAATATCTTCAGCACTATATGAATTTAAATGAAGGTAACAAACGGTCCCAGTCTCAGCCTGAGTCCCTGTCCGAGTCGCAGTCCCAGTCTGAGCTCAAGTCCCGGTTTGAGTCCTGTAGTCCTGGCCCTTAACAACTATGTGCAGATGTTTGTATGTGAATCATGTGCATATTTTAACGATTCGAGCTTGTTTCTCAGTTTATTTTTTATATTCTTTACCCTACTGGTGGGTATGTCTAGTTTTTTGAGTGCTTATAACAGACAGAAGAATTAACGACCTTAAAATCTATACACTTGCTGAATTTCCTTGATCATCTTCAATGATCTTAGTCAGTTAGAGACAGAACAATAAACTTAAAATCTTTCTAATGTGATTAAAGTAGGTGAGCGAGACAGACTAACGCTCACTCTCGCTCCCACATCTCGCTCGGACACCGGGTATAGCACAGCCCAGTGTGCTCGTCTGTAGTTGTTGACTTGCTTTGTTGTCTTGAGTTTCCAGTTTTCCAACTCACTGAAGGGTCTCGCATCCCCAGTTGTCTCCGACCCCAACTCAAGCCCAAGACAATCCGTAGTAGATGCACCCCAGTGTCAATCATCTCCGCAGCTGGAGAAGTGCACTGAAAGTGTCCGCTGTTTGCACTTTGCGACTCTCGGCTAGATGTGACTTGAGATCCCATTCGATGGACTCGTCTGGATTCGCTTTGTTCTGCAATTTACACATAATTGCAATAAATTGACTCAACTGGGAGAGAGCACACAAAATAAAAGTGGGAATACAAATAAAAAGAAACCAAGAAAGCAAACAATTTATTAGTACGCTCTACCCAAGAAAATGCAATGTCTCTTGACGTGGTCTATGAATCGATTAAGGGTTTCCTATACGAAATGACTTAGACATAAATATTTCTGTTGGCCTCTTAATAAACTCAATGGCGATAAGATAAGGCAATGAACGAGTGTAGCCAAGTGTAGTCTGTAGACGGTGCCAGAACTTTGCCTTCTGGGCTCTAGATTATTGTCTTGGCCTTGACTTGCAATTCGGTACTTTATTTACTCGGGCGTACAACAGGTCGTATGAGTGGCCAGCGCCCATTTACCGCTGTCTCTTCCTATCCCACATTTGTCCATCTTGCCTACTTAGTGGAATGTAATAAGTAACTTTAATCTTACTTTAAGTAAGCATAAAGTTTCCTATTCTAAAATGCACATAAAGAGCAATCTGCTGTTATTAACTCTAAGACTTCCACACGAATTTGTGTACACAAAATAATTTCCCAGAATAATATCTAAGGGCTTCCGTTGCCTGACAGAACGATTCCTTAAAGACTTAAGTTTAAGCATTATTATTTTTATTATTTATTGTATTTGTTATTGTTCTGGTTATTCTGGCATTCTTGACAAATCGCTCGTGTAGTAAATGCCACTTACGTAGTGAGTTTTCATCATTTAAATCATTTTCCTTGAGGATCTCTGCCTCCGATCGTCTAATTGCTTTCAATTTACATATTTTAATACACACGCAAACAGATTAAAAGCGCATAAACAATTCATTTCGCCCACAGAGAAGCGGTATCTCATACCGAAAACAGATTGCCACCGACTTTTTGAATAAATACTAAAAATATATATGAATACAAATACGTTTATCGGAAGACAATGTGTTTGTGTATACACATGTGTGTGTGTGTGTGTATTTTTACCCCTTTTATTTATACACGTATTTAACAAATTTTAGCTGCTTTTTGCGAGGTGTGAAAGAAGCAGCAACAAGTTCATGTAGCTCATTAAAAAATCATGTTTTGATGAATTTTGTTGCCTCTGGTTGCGTTTTTGCTGTGGGTATTTAATTAAATTTCATTTCATTTAAATACGTTTTGGTGTGTGGAGTGTGTGAGTGTTCAAGGGTGTGTGTGTGTTTGTGTTGTGTGGTGAATGCTACGTGCCGCGTTTTGGAGCTACTCAACAAGCTCAGATTCAGCCGCATACGCAATAGGCCTTGGTAATTACAATTCAAGTTCATTTCCATTGTGCTCGCAACGCCGTGAAACAAAAGCCGAATCCGTAATGAAAAGCGAAAGAGTCCCTTCTCCTTGGCAAGTTAAAGCCTGTTTCGACCAAAAAATGTGCAGGGGACTGGGCGAATTTTAGCATTAAATTGTTTTAGAACTTTGCCACGCCATCACAATGAAACGCGCGGGGGTGGGGTAGAAAGAGCGAGAGAGAGGGAGAGGAAGAGAGAGAGTGAGAGGTGAAGGTTGTGCCTAAAAGTAGACCAGCATGCCCTACAGAGACTGCCGGAACCCATTGCTTATTGACATACAAACTCTCACATATTTACACATCCTCACACACCCCAAACACACACACACACACCTACCATTAGGGTAAAGTTATAGCTACAATGGGGCAACTGCCGCGCACACATAAAAACTCTCTTTATTATTACATATAAATGCATATATACATTTGTATGTGTGCATGTTTGTGTGTACACATGTGTAAATGTAATTTTTCTGCAGAGCGCACACCCTATACTTGACTTGTCAAACCGACATCCTACACACACACACACACACACACACCCACACATACTATATACCCTACATTTTAATAGAAACATACGCGAATAAATGAATCCTTTAGCATATTCCTCAGTCTGAGTGAATAACCATAATCTGTCATAATCTGTAAGCTAGTCTATCTGAATATTTTAGTTACTTTGTAAGCTACAATTATTTTACGTTTTTAATTAAACTAAAAGTTATTTGATTGTCGGCCAGACAAATTCATTTAGATGCCATAAAATATTGTACTCACTCGTAGCACGCCGCGTATACGTAATCCGCCCGCATGTAGCCTTGAGAGCCCACCACTACCACTACAGCCCCGACTCTCTCAAGTCGCTCAACCACTTGGAATACCGTTGAACTGTCTGTCTGTGACTTTAACAGTTTTCAACAATCAACTCAACGGCACGTGACAGTTTGGCTATTTTTCAAGTCGTCGCCAAAAAAAGAAGCAGAAGCAGAAAAGAGAAGCCCCAAATAACAAATAAAAATAAATATCTAGAAGCGAAATCCAATTTTTCGTGATTATTGCTCAAAAAAGAGAAAACCATCACTCAAAAGGATCCAAAAGAAAAAAGTTGACGCAATGCTTTGCCCCATTCTATTAGTTTAACAAGGAATTTTACACAAACATTTTTAGTTTATTTCGCGGACATTTTTGTTCAAAAATGTGGTCGCAAACAGTGTTGGCAAGTAAGTTCATTAAAGGCTTTAAACGGCCAGAAATGGAGCTATTTTTACACAAGCTTTTAAAGAAATTAATTTTGCTTTTAAAGTATGGTTTGTTACCAAGAAAATATTAAATTTTAACAATATTTAATTTATGTTAAAAAAAAAAATTGTGTAAAACCTATAAGAGAGCAAGTCGACTTTAAGAGCTCCCTGTACTAATTTTCCGCAAATATAAAAAATAATAATACATTTTAATACAAGCTCTGAAGTTTCAGAAAAAACAAGTTAGAAAGGCTACAGTCGATCGAGCCGACTGTAAAAGACCCCGTACTCCCATAATAATGCGCATTTGTATTTAATTTGAATTAAAATTTTATAACGAAATTTAAAAATTAAAATTTATGTGTATATTTTGAATCGATATTTAAAAAAAAATTAAATTAGTAATTCTCATTGTCAGCATTCGAACCTACGACCCTCAGGCAACGATTTCACATCGCGCTGTAACTCTACCATTCGCACCACGCGCTACTTTCAAGCATGTTCCGCTTATTCGCATTTACATGTTATACATACAAGTACACACTCGTTTGAAATTATGTGTATGCACATATGTATGTATTCGTGCCTAGCACTGGTCGGCACGGCAGCGTCGCAGCGACGCAGCGTCTGCGAGCAGCGCTGACGTCACACAGGCGGCGAAATTGCAGCTAAATTACATAATTTTTCTAACGTTCTAACTTTTTTGTTAATTGACGGATTTTAACGCCGCTTGGAATATAGTTTGATATGATATTCCTCTCTTCGAATAATTAATTATAAACACTGTACTATTTGACTAAATGCCCTAAATCCTGAAAATTTTGAGCTTGAAATTTTGAAAGTTTTTTAGCTTATATGAGAAAAGGGGGCGTGGCATTTTGAATGGCATTGCATTAAGGCTGTCTCTAGCAACTCTAGCAACCAGAAATGGTGTTCCTAAGTGTCATAGTTACTGAGTTATTGGCCTAAAACTACATTTTTTGTCGAGGTGTGTCTGGTTTTTTGCTCATTGCGGGGGCGGTAAGGGGCGTGGCAAAAATTTGAAATAAACTTAGCCTGCGTAACTTAATAACGGACTTTCATTATACATTTTGTGGTTCTAGCTTTTGTAGTTTAAAAGACAGACGGACAGACAGATAGACGGACAGACGGACATTGGTATATCGACTCGGCTGTTGATGCTGATCAAGAATATATATACTTTATGGGGTCGGCCACGCCTCCTTCTGCCTGTTACGCACATTTCGCTTCTGACAAACCTAATAGACCCGTCTACTCTTTTTTAGAGTACGGGGTCTAAAATTGGAAAAAACTAGAAATTGATTCCATGTAAACCATATACAGTGAAAGCTTTACTCGCGGACAGCTCCCTCAGGTCGACAGCTATCTTAGACTGACAATTTTTATAGTTTTTTAGTATATCCCTTGGGCGGACAAATCTACTGGAAACGTGGGTGTCCGGCCAAGGGAGCTTTCACTGTACTAGTAAAACC
The DNA here is from genome assembly GCA_018152125.1 of Drosophila dunni. Taxonomy (NCBI): domain Eukaryota; kingdom Metazoa; phylum Arthropoda; class Insecta; order Diptera; family Drosophilidae; genus Drosophila; species Drosophila dunni. Next base: position 3,067,129 of record JAECXC010000352.1, on the reverse strand, counting down.
ATTGTTTGTTGTTTTCTAAACAGATTTTAAGGCAGTTGTACGTATAAATCTAATACAAACCGTATGTGAGTGGTATTATCCGATTTTATTCTATTTTCATTATCACATACACAGAAGCGATCAATAATATATATACTTTAAGAGTTTTGTCCTTAAACCAAATACTGTTGAATACAGGGTGGATAGATTGATTTCGTTAACAATAAATATTTATTAAACAATGCTTTAAGTAATTAAATGTTTAATTAACCATTGCTCTGTTGTCAATACTAGATAATTTAGCCGCTAAACGTCTGTCAGCACTGGTTGCAGCTCGCTTTGACGCTCACTTGGTCAGTTGTCCGGTGCGACTGGGTTGTCTAGGGTTGTGCTGGGTAGTGCAGGGTAGTACGGGCTGTCTACTGTGTAGCTGCCAATTACAGCCAACATTCTTTTGAAGTTTGTTTACATTTCATTAAGACTACAATCCCCGGCATCGTCGACGTCGTCGTCGTCGTCATCGTTGCCACAACTGCAACGCAGTGCTATATGCCCACTGCTTCACTTCCTCTCTGCTGCTCGCTCTCTCCCTCTATCTCTATCCCTCTTTCACTCATAACAATAGCATCGGCACATCCATAATATTGGCACATGTTTTTCACATTTTTCCGCTGTTTTGAAATTGATTTTTGCATATTTCTGCCATTTGTTTAACAACAATTTTGAGCTTTGTTTGTGGCATGGAAATAATTGATTAACTGCTTGCCACATAATCCAGTATTATTAATGCAAAATCCTCTGCAGCATCGTCTATTTGAACAAAGCAACATGAACCACAAAAAGGAAATACACAAATTTATCTTGCGTTTTCCCTTTTTCATTTTCCCATTTTCCATTAAAATTTTCATACTGTTTGCTCTTGAAATTTTGTTTGGGAATTTAAGCAACACAAATTCGCAGAGTTAAGGGCTCAGTTATCGCTTAATTTGGCGAAAAAATGTCAAGCCCTTGGCTGCTGGGCTGCTTGGCTGCTTGGCTGCTTGGTGGTGCTGACGATGCTCGTGGTGCTGGTGGTGCTAGTGGTTACTTCTCTTCGCTAAATTTGAGCAAAAGTCTCCCTGACATTTCCGTCACTTGCAATTGTCTCAATCTGTCAGTAGCAGTTTTTGCTTCACTGAAGAAACCTACAAAGGTGAAGGCAAAGGCGTTGGCATTCTTAGCCACCAGTTTCGTGTTCACTTGGAACTTGCCACATCTGTTGGCCTTTTATCAAAAACAAAAACACCAACACTAACAAAAACAATAACAACTTTAACTGTCAATTTAAAGCAAAGTATAAAAGCAATTCTGTGTGGCCAAAAGCGCTTCAGCAACATTTTATAGCCAACAACTGCAGCTACAGGTGAGAAAATCTAGCTCTTGGGACAAATTGTAGAAAATGTTTTGTCTCGTTTGTAAATGTAAAGAATGGAATTAGTTTTTTGTTTTTGCCATCTTGGACCTCTTACTGTTTTCCATCAGTTCTTTGAAGGGACCACAAAATATAAAGATGAAAAATGGAATTGTAATTGAAAAACAAAACAAAATTGAAAAGGCCTTCAATTTAATATATCTATATATATATTTGTGCTTTGTTCCATTAATTAGACAAAAGCATTTCATTTCAGTGGGTATCTGTCAGTCGTTCATTTTAGAGCTTTTGTCAACATATTATCACAACACACTCTCTCATGTTTGACAATCTCTTTTTAAGTGTTTTCATTGATAAGAACTGATTGTGCTCAATTTAAACAGTCTTTGATTAGAACTTGGCATACCAAACGAAATAATCTTAAGTTCAATGATATTTCTCTCCTTAACTGAATTGCCATGAAAAGTGTTTATCTCTCTCGATTTAAAACAATTGAAAACAGAATTACATGACAAATTAAGGTGTGAATAAGTGAGTTATTAAATATTGTTTACTAAAAGTATTAAAAATCATAGTAATTAATTAATCAATTAATCAATAAGTAATTAATTGCCGCGTCGTTGCCAAATCGGTAAAGTACTTTTATCTGGAACCTTTCCTAAAACAATGTGCTATATAAAAAATTAAATATTTTAAGCTGAAATTATTCAAAACTAACATTAAGTGCATAATAACAAAAAATTGCAATGGTGGTTAAAGAGCTTTCGTGTACTATAAAATCGTTTTACTATTGCCAGTATATTTCTTTAATTCATGCTATCAAAAGTCTTTAGAAACTTTTCCAAAATTTCAAAAATGTGTTTATAAAGAAATAGTTTATCAATAATATATTAATGTAATATATAAATATATAGCATTAAAATGTTTTATAATGATAAGAAACATTTCGTTGGACAGTGATAAAAATGCTTGTGTGTTTGTATACTCTCTGCAAGAGTATATTAGGTTTGTGCAAAGTATGTAACAGGCAGAAGCAGGCGTGGCAGACCCCATAAAGTATATATGTTCTTGATCAGCAGTATATATTTTTTTGATAGCTGTCTCTATGTATGAACAAATGGATCTCAGAGATAGTAAGTCAGTTAATAAAAGAATCCTTGTTTATTTTGATGGCACGCACCATTCGCTCACAATGAGCCAAAAACCAGGCACACCTCGGAAAAAATCGATGTTTTTGGCGAATGGCACTTAGGAATACAAACTTTGGTACGCAGGTTCATACAGACAGCATAAATGTAATGCCGTTTTTATGGCATTTGTTCTTATCGAACATAATTATTACTTGAAATTCGTTTGAAGGCACATTATATCAAACAATCCTGAAAGTTGCATAAAAATCGGCCTATGAACAATAAATTTAGAAACATAACAACATAAATACTTGAACGAAATATTAATGCGTCTGTGCAAGCGAGATAGAAACATATGCTTAAACGCTTTCGCTGCATTTGTGGCGGCAGCGCTGACCGAGGACGCTGGCTGTGCCGACCAATGTATTGCAATGGTATAACATATATGTACATATATTCATGCACATAAATCGACTTTTTCTTTACCTGCATACAGACAAGCAGATTTATGTTCGATTATGCTTGGTTTCAATGTGTTCTAATACGAGTATTATCCATTGTAATTCCTTGATATCGATTTTTATAATACAATCATATAAACGGGATTAAAATGCACAAAGTATTATACTGTCGGGCGTGCTTTACTGTATTTTTCGTTCTTCTTATTTTAAAACGTTATGTTAAATAGTCAAAAACTAGATTATTATACACATTATTAATTTTTTTATTTTGAAGAGACTTTTCAAAAGCCTTTAAAAATATTTATACTTTTATTTAATCAAACAGAAAGACAAAGATTATTTTGCTTTTAAGTTATGAACAAATTTAATATATTTTTTATAAAAATAGAAATTTTAATTGTCCGTAAAAATCTATATTTTAAGTAAGTTTTCGATGCCCAGATAACTTTTAATTGTCTTTGATGTCGCCAAGTTTCTTGCTAATTTAAAAGTTTTCGCTTGGAATGTAATTTTGTAAAGTGATCCAATAAGAAGTAAAAGAAGAAGGCAAAGAACAACAAAAACATGGTAGAAAAGGTAACCAGGCTTATTTACATTTGACTACACTTGAAAAAGCCTATTATGGCATTATGATGCGAGTACATAAATATTTAAAATAAATCTGGTCAAAAACCACAAAAACCTTTTGGTCGATGGGAAAAAAGAAGACCGCAAAATGTGTCAAAATTTGTAGGAAAATGTCTAAATGTCTCAACTTAAAAGTATAAAGATACTTTATTTCTCACCGCAGTTGACCGTAGTAATACAAAAGAATTGTGCGTTGAGAGTTTTAGTGTTATTTTCTTTGCCTTGAAAAAGAAATTAGTTAAATGTATTATTGTATCTTATTTCTGTTGTTATTGCAGGCACACGAGCAAGCAAATGGAAACCAAATAATACAACCAAAAAGGACACGCAACATTAGTCAGGCCAAACAAAGGAACCAAGCAGCCAAGGACAGCCTGGACAACAGGACTCACAGGACATCAGCTTAAAGGGCATGCACGAGAACAAAGACATTCGTCATGGACAACATTGATGACATTGATGACATGAACTACAGCTGGAACAACTGGAGCACTAATGCACCAGCCATGCTCTTTAATGCCATGAATAGCGTCATAGCTGTGGCCAATCAAACTCCGACACCAGATTTCAATCAAGATTTTCGACACACCAGTTTGGGCTATAATTTAAGTGGGGCGTAAGTAAACATGGTCCATGGCTAATTGCCTAATTATGAAGCACACACACAAATTGAATTAATGTACACAACTCACGCGGCTATTAAACGACTCTTGGTCAAGGGTTTGAGCCAGCACATTTGGGCCAGTCCTTCCTTCTTGCCAACCAAACCCACTGTCTGTATTCCTAGTCTCAAGTAGATGAACTCGCTTCACTTGAGCTCAATACGTTTTCGTTTTGTATGCTAACCATGCATATCTAATGACTCCACACTGCGGCATCCATTCAGTCATTCCCCCATTCACTCATTCATTCATTCATTCATATACGCTTTCTCAGTGCAAGTTGCCATTCAATCAGTCAACCATTTCCGTTTACTCCATCCTGCTCATGGCTTTTTATATCCGTTTCAAATACATTACATTGATGCCCCATGCGGCACACAAATAGCAGCAGCAGCAACAACAGCAGTAAAAACAACAACAACAACAAAAACATTTCACATTTTATCTATCTGATTGTCAGTGTATGAATGGTTGAATGTGTGTGTGTGTGTGTGTGTATCTGTGACTGCTTAATGTCGTCTCTGTTGTCCTCTGGGGAACAAAAGGCAGTTCAATTTAAAATAAAAATGGGAAAAGTGGGGGAAATGTTAGGTTAACATAAGCAGCATATGCTAACAACAGTTAACATTCGATTTGTGATGCTTCTACGAAGAAGAAACAGAAGATTCGTAAAACTAAAACAAGTAGTTTAAAACCCTTTTTTTTAAATTGAGTAAAAATTTATATTAAAGAAAGGAAAGAACAAAGTACTCACATGATATAAAATAATGTTAGGTTAACATAGGCAGCATATGCTAAGTTAACAGTCGATATGTGCTGCTTCTAAGAAGAAGAAAACCAGAATTCCTTAAACTGTTACAAGTAGTTCAAACCCCTTTTTTCTTAAATTTAGTAAAAACATAGGAAAAGAAAGGCAAGAACATAGTACACTCATTATCTGAATAAATGTTACGTTAACATAAGCAGCATATGCTAAGTTAACAGTCGATTTGTACTGCTTTCACTAAGAAGAAACCGAGATTCCTAAGAGTGTTAGAAATAGTTCAAAACACTTTTTTCTTTAATTGAGTACAAATAAATGAAAAGAAAGGAGAATCCTAAAGCAGCTTACATTTTCTGAAGCAGCTTTAACAAGTTTATTACTAAACGGAGTATAAGATACTTTAATTTTGATAAATTCTTCTAGAGAAATGTATCCCACAGTTTCTGTTAAACGTTCTTGGCAGGGTTCCAACAGCTTTGCATGGACTGAAACTGTTTCAATTCCAGGGTATACTCCGGTCGTTTCGTTTAGTTCCTTAAGACACAATTTTTTTACATATTTAACGATTACAGCAGTCTTTCTGGTGCAGCTCAAATTTGTTTACTTCCCACACACACAGACACAAACAAACCCACACCCGTGGACAAAGTCAGTGCCTCACCCAGCCCAAGAGAAAGCTAGAGAAAGTAAGACAGACACATAGAGACGACAACGGAGATAGACAGATAATTGCTGCGTTTGACGTTTCGGCAATATATTTATAAAATGTTCGTGAGACCCTGAACATCCTTCATTCTTCATGTCGCAGGCGCATGCAAATGGCCATGTCTCAGCTAGGTTTTTGGTCGAACGACATCTTTAAGTTGATGTGCACGAGTAGTTGAAGTATCTTTTACTTTAGCTCTTCAGCTTGCGGTTGCCAATGTTTCCTTTCTATAAATGTTTATTTGCTTCCCACACAGCTTAATGCAAAAAATCAAAACCCAACAAAAAATGTAAAAAATGCGGTATATAAGAAACGGTACTCAACAACAACAACAGCAGGAACAACATCATCAGCATCAACAGATTTTATTTTATTTTTTACTATGACATTTTCGAATGCCTTGCGGCTGCTGCTTCAAGAAATCTTTTTTTTTCCTTTAGATTTTGTTATTTTATATACAAGTATTTCGTTTTTCCCCACCTTTGTTGGGTTTGGCTGAAAAACTAGCCTTGCTTAATACAAAACATAAAAAAATCAATAATCCTCTTTGCACTAGGCCAATAAAAATAAACGGACTTATGCAAATGGGCGTAGACTCATAATGTTTTTCGAGTCCATCACACGAAAAGCCATGAGAGGACATATTTTAATTGCTCCGAATAGCTGACAAACACTAATGACTAACGAAGATCCCAGTCCTAGTCCCTGTCCCAATCCCTGTCCAGACGGCGTCATATAGCAGCACATAGCGTACATATTAAATTACTCGTGTCCGTGGGTCCTTAACGAGCCGTATAACATGAGGCCGATATATACTACGTATGTGTGTGCAGATTTATATGTATATACTCAAAAGCATAAGCATTAAGAGCCAACACATGCGTTCCACTCGCTTGACAAACGACGACTCTCACTTCTGGGGCAACAGCTTGGGTTTCCTCTTTAAACAAAACCACTAAATCCATGGTTCGGCTTACTCATGTGTGTGGGTGTGCGAATAGCCTATTTAAACACTTATGCACACACACAGTTAGGAGCACAGCTAAATAAACAATCAGAGACACAAAATATTAAAAAGATGTCATCGCAGCCCTCCGACTAAGACTCAGACTGAAACAGAGACTGAAACTCAACCAGAAATTGAGGTTTCATATGGCAGAAGGCGCACAAAAGCACAGATTTGTTAACGCACGCACAATTACATTCACCTAATATGCTGCAAGCGAACAACCACACACACACTCGCACACACACACACACATGCCCAAACAAACACACGCGACAACACACCATTCAGCAACAGGACTCCCACTTGGCACTCATTTTGGCATAACACACATAATCTTCATGTCAGTAATACAGCATTGTCTAAGCAACTTCTCACTCTCACTCTCTTCCCCCTTTGCTCTCTGTATCTCCCTCTCTCTTTCTCTCCCTCTTTCACAAACGTTCACAGCTTGCCCACCGACATTACAGGCCTAACAGATAGCGAGGATGCTGTGCCCAAAGATGACAAGTTTGCCTTCGTTGTTCCCTGGTGGCGTCAGGTGTTTTGGAGCATACTATTTGGTGGCATGGTGATTGTGGCAACTGGTGGTAATCTAATTGTCGTCTGGATTGTGCTGACCACCAAGCGAATGCGCACAGTGACCAACTACTTTATTGGTGAGTAGCAGAACAAGGGTTCATACGGTCTCTTAACTGTTTAAAGCGTCAAAGTAAACGGAGGTTAAAAATTTAAAAAAGTAATAAAAAATAAATAATATCTTCTTAAGACACGCTTATTTAAGTTAATAAATAATACAATTTGGATTGGTTAAACTGTATGCACGACGTATGCGTAATATTCTAGGGCCGTATGCGTTATATTTGCATCTGAAAACGTTAGCTGCCTTATCTGAAATAGATAGAACTAAACTTAAAAAATTAAACTCCACATAATAATTGAAAGAAAGAGTTAACTTTTTTAAGCCCTTTACATTGCTAATGGGCAATTAAACCATTTCGCGCTAAACTTGGCACTTCCTTGGCGTCCAGATAACTTCAGCTGGCACTTAAGAGCACACAGCACGTGCCACAAGCCAAATTTATTAAATTGTTTGCTTAATCAGATTTTGTTTGCAATCAACTTGCAATTTGTAAGTTGCAAGCAGCTAGCAGCTACTTGTGGCACTGATTAATGAAGCATTCAACGGAATGAGCCTTAAGGATGATAGCTCCGTTTACACCCAGTTGCACGCTGAGGAAGTTAGGCAATGCTGCAACTGCAACTGCAAGAAGGCATAAGCTTTTATAAGCCAAGCAATTTATAATTGAATGTTGCTCAAAATGGAATTGACTTTCAAAAGAAATGAAATCAAATTATACTCAATCGATTATACAAACTTAATTAAACTGTAAGTTTCAATAAGTGCACATCGAAGCAATTAATTTATATTTAGTAGAAACTTTAACTATGCACACCAATTAAAGCAAAAATTGCAACGAAATTTGAGTTTCTATTGTAGTTGCTCAAGGGCTGCTCTTGTCGCTCTGTAATGACATTATGCTGACAATGTGATTTAATTTTTGAGTCGCTTTAGTGACTTTGCCCTTCTTGTACTTATGCATATGCCTTACGACTGTTTGAGTCATTTATTTTATGTAGCATACTCAGACAGACAGAGGGACAGTCTGTCGGAATATGATTTACTAAGCAGAGAAAAAAATTTAGTTGCTGTCAACACCATTTCAAAGTGGAACAGTCCTTCATTCCTAGCTCACATTAAACACAAAATATTTGAATTTATTTAGCTTAAATTTAAAGCTTTAAGCATACTTAATTTAAGGTCACTTCTCTCAGTGTATGCACTGGCTGACTGTCATTGCCGAAACCATTAAAAACAAAGCGTATAAAAATGCAACAACAGCAACTAACCCTGGCCAGATGCTGTCAGCTGACTGCCTTCCGACAATTGTTGCAAACACACACCCCCCCACACACACACACATGTGTGTTAACTTATATACAGATACAAACTGCAAAGTCGAATGCCCGGAGGCTTTGTGCATGCGAATGCAAGTTGACAATGAAAAAAGCTGAGAAAATAGTTGCACTGTCAGCCATAATGGCGTCTACACGCCTCCTTGGACCTGCAACTGGACCTGGTCAAAGAAGAAGAAGAAGGAGAAGGTGAAGAAGAAGCAGATGTAGATATAGAAGGCGAAGCAAACTGAGTTCAGAGCGGAAGCTCTTTTGTTGGCAGTCGACATCGAAGCGGGCATCTGTTATCTTTTGTGAACTGATTATTATTATGTAAACTAGCAAATGCCTGGAAGGGCCGTATAGAGCTTTGCAAGCCATTACAAAAATTTGCATTTGTAAATTCGCATTGGCCAACATAATTAGTTGGCCAAGTTGAGCGTTTAATGCATATAAATTCAAGGCACGCAAATTTCAATTCCCCGCAGCAGAGCGTGAAAAGGGTCAGGGAGGCTGGAGAGGGGAGTGCGGAGTGGGCAGACTGCGGGCTGTATAAAAGCCACGTTTATATTATCAAAGCGAAACATTTGCATCTTTTGTTTGTGTTCAGTCTGCTATTGTTATTAGATTTTTATTAATTAAAACGAGGCCAAATCGATATTCGGCTACGTGGCCAACAGACTCCAGACTCCGACTTACCCACTAAGACAGGTCGTTTGCCAAATGCGACACGTTTCTCGATGCCCGTTCTGTAGGCGTCAATGTTGGCCAACAACTACACCGTCTTAATGCCTCCAAGAACATTTGTTTTATTCACAACGTGGTTGTTGCTATTGCTGTGGGTGTTGCTGAGAGTATTGTTGCTTTTTATGCTTATTTCTCTCGCTGCTTATCTACATAGATAATGAAAAGCAAACATTGGGCAAAGGCAAAGGCAACGGCATGCCACACTCTTCAAAATAATAATAATAAAAACAATTTTTTCCCTCTGTTCTCCACTTCATTCCTTACTGATTCATTGGCATGTAAATCGTGGCAACAAACATACAAAAAAAAAAGAGCAAAAGGAAAATAGGAATTAAAGTAAGAAGAGTGCCGTGTTATAAATAATGTCTCCACAATCTCCACGTTTAATTATGTCGAGTGGAGTCGACTCCAAAGACTCCCGTGAACTGCACTCAACTCTTTGCTAATTATAAATGTACTGCGCATAAATAAGCAAAAACAACAACAAACAAATAAAAACAAATAAAACAACTCTTCAGCCATTTCTGCTCATTATGTACATATGGCCAAAATAAGTACCTTTACCTTTACCTTCTACCTTTTTATCTGAACGTTAAATGCGCCTTACCCTGTGAAGCGAGTGCGAATGGGTATATTAGGGTGGTACAAACATTCATTTTTGGCACTCCTTCAGCTACATAAACGGCTCTAGCACCTGTAGTTCTATGGGAAATTTAATTATTTTGGCTTGTAAATATTCGCAGTTAAAAATAATGGGTTTCAGCTTTTGGTCTAAGTAAATTTTAGTAATTTTATTGAAATCATAAATGGAGGTCCTAAAGAAAATAATTAGTATTAGCTCAAAGGCAAGAAACAATGAGCATTCTTTCAAAAACATTAAAAAAATAAATTATTGTAGTAATTAAAATATATTTTTATGAATTAAACGTATTGGGATTTAAAATTAATCTGGCATAAGTCTCATTTATCATTTCGAATTAAATTATTTATCGTTTTTTTAATTAATTAATATTTCTTTAAATGCCTATTAGATTCTATATGTCTAAGTGCTTTTTCCAGAAGTTTTAAAGTTCGGAAGAATAATATTATAAATAAATATATATGTCTTATTAAAAAAATCTTTAAAAAAAATGTTTATGTAAACTGTAGCAAAAGGCAATTTAAGTTATTTATTATTTATTTAATTACAAATCCTACATGTCCATTATAAACTTTTTTTTTTTTTTTTGTGATTAAAGAAATGCTTTACCTAAAAAAAACATACATATATAAGCCACAACAAGATAAGCTTGTCTTAAAAACAGAAGATGAAATCACATCATTATTGTTAGTCGAAACGACTTTATAAGGTATTGACTATAGGTCAAAACTCTGATTAATCTGACTAATCGAACAGAATAAATTAATTTGCTTGATAATAAAAACTTTTTTGGAACTTTTATCAGGGTTTTTATCAGGCTTTGCTCTAGTTCAAGAGGATTACTTTTGGCAGAGTATACCCGGCATGTTGATTTCCTTTAAAAAGTTATCTTTCTGATTGTTTATTTGCCATTCGGTTATTTAGACACGTTTGCGTATTTTGCTTGAGTTTCATCAATCAACACCTGTTTCCTGTTTATTTTTCTGATTTGCTGCCTGTTACAGTGAACCTCTCCATAGCGGATGCGATGGTCTCGAGCCTCAACGTGACCTTCAACTATTATTACATGCTGGACAATCATTGGCCCTTTGGTGAATTGTATTGCAAAGTTTCGCAATTCATTGCCATGCTGAGTATCTGTGCTTCGGTTTTTACTCTGATGGCTATATCAATAGACAGGTAAGTGAATATCCTTTATACATATATATGGGTGTGTGTGTGTATGTGCGTGTGTTTGTTTGTATTTGTTTGAGTACTCAACAAATTGCAGACGTGCGTGGCAGGTTTTGTCAAGTTTTTGGTGGCCGTGATTTGGGTGCAATACCCTTATCAATCTCTGACTTTGCGAACCCAAAAAACGGATCAATTTTAATATAATATAATATAATATACATATGTTGTCATATGTATGTCGTGCATCTTGATACCTTAAGCTCCAAAAGGGGTATCACATCAATCGCTTGTTGCGTTTTTTATAAAAATACATATATCTTATTTTGAGGCATATTGTTAACCAAATCTGACTCCATCATTCATCGTCCTTAACACGTGGCTCGCTTGCGGCAAAAGCCAAATGAAATTTCAGGCCAGAAAGCTACGAACACTTCAAGTCCTGTGCACAGTTCATCAATACTGACAACAACCTGACAAGTATCGCCATCAATTGAGCCATTCAAGATGCTTAAACTCATTTATTTTCATAATTTTAAATGCATTAAATTGAGTGCCAGCGTATAGGTTTGTTCGCCTCAAAAAGAGCTTATTGTGTAGCTCAAATTGAAACTAATTAAGCCACTAAAAACTACTAAATTCTTAAAATGAACTGTCAAAATTTGGTTAGGTTCCATAAGCGCAACTCGTGTCATAAAATTGGGTAAATTAATTTAATTTTTCGGCAGTCGTGAAGGGCAGAATTATGAAGGACTTTTTGGGAGGTTCTACTGAAGCTATCCTATCGATTTTATTTATTTTCAGAGCACTTTTATTGTTTAAATAAACGTTAAATGTGCATAGTTTCAATTCATTAAAGGCTTTTATTTAAATAGTTTAAAATGCGTTTCTCAAAAATTCTCATTGGAAACGCAGCTTAAAAATTAGCTTAAAATTCCGCGCAATCCGATTACGTCCAATGGCACTTTAATGGAACCGTAGCGGATTTTACGCAGTTTTTTCTTTATTACCCTTTATCGAACCTACTTTTCAGAGAGCTACCAAAAAGTTACACACACACACAAACTGTTTCCCAACATATTGTGGGTGCATTCATGTATATGAAAATAATTAGTTTAAAACGAAGGGCAGTGGTTCCCTCTCTGCCTTTCAGCGCACTCCCTTTATGAGTGCATTAAAAATAAAATTGAAGCATGCCTCAAAAAATGTTTGAATATTTCAGGTACGTGGCAATTATGAAACCGCTGCAACCACGGATGAGCAAACGGCGCAATTTGGCCATCGCAGCGGTCATTTGGCTCTCGTCGACCCTCATCTCCTGCCCGATGCTCATATATTTTAGAACCGAAGAGGTGCTTATATACTTCTTCTTCTTTTTTTGTCCACTTCTACGTACACTTTCTGCCACTGTACGATTTGTTGGTTTTACTATTTTCAGGTGCCGGCCAACAACACAACACGCATCGTTTGCTATCCTGAGTGGCCGGATGGTCAAATGAACCACTCCAGACAGGAGTACCTGTAAGTATCACGAGTGTTTGTGCACTGCTCAAAGAAAGGAGCGGCTTCTTAAAGAGTAACTATCAAATTCGGGTTAATTGGAGATAGATGTTTATTTCAATTCTCCTAAACTTGAAATAAGACTGTCAACTCTTGAATAAAGTAGATCACTAGTCAAGAAGATATTTAGCTTTGCAGAAATTTATCTTTGATTCTATTCTAGGAAATGTCTTTAAAACTATCTTTTCAGACCCCGAACTATAAATAAGAGTGAGGGGTCTATTAAGTTTTTCAGAAGCGAAATGTGCGGAAGACGCAGAAGAAAGCATATAAAGTATATATATTCTTGATCAGCATAAACAGCCGAATTGATATAGCGATGTCCGACTGTCTATCTGTCTGTCCATTCGAATGAACACCTAGATCTCAGAGACTATAGGAGTTAGAGCCATCAAATTTGTTGAGAAAGTCCTTCACCATAACTGAAAACGATTAGAGCAACTATAGCCTATAGATCCCATACGACAAATCGGTCGAAAATAGGACATTTGTATGAAGACATGTACTTTTAGATGAGCTATAGTAACCAAACTTACATATTATGTTAATATAATAGTTATAACTATCCTCAACAATATGGATCGGACAACTTTAGCCTATAGCTCTCATAGGATAAATTGAAGGAACACGGTGTCTTTTACAGTCGATTCGCTCGAATGTAGCCTTTCCCACTTGTTAATAACTGTTATTTCTTTGTTTTCATATGAAACTCTTAAATTTAAAACTCATTTTTGTCAGTGTAAGAACACACAAGGAGCAAAAGCCAAGCTCATATTGTTGCATTCGAAATTGCATTGACGCAATAAATCAGTGAATCAGACAATTTCGCAGAATCCGATTATTTTTGAGAAAATGCAAGACGTGAAATTCTTTAAAGCCATAAACTAAAGTCCTTCAAATGGCAGATGCAGGATGTGCTCTGCGTTTTACAGTTTTTTAAGGCAAATACCCATCAAAAAGAGATGAAGACAATGACAGAGACAGAGAGAGACAGAGACAGAGAGAGGCTGTGCCATTAAAATTCGATTCAAGTAAAAAATGGCAGCACATTAGCAAAGCGAACATTTGCAAATACTTTGCTATAATGCTAACGATAATGATAGCTAGTTAAACGTTGTATCTGTTGTATATCTATCTCAATCTCTCTATCACTCTCACCATCTATTGCAGCTACAACATACTCATTATTGTACTCACCTACTTTCTGCCCATTGTCTCGATGACGGTCACCTATTCGCGTGTGGGCATCGAACTCTGGGGGTCCAAGACCATTGGTGAATACACGCCCAGGCAAGTGGAGAATGTGCGCAGCAAGCGAAGGGTAAGCTAAAGAACAACAGCAATGATAACCAGGACATAACCTCTTTCACTCTTTTCTCATGAATACAAATATTAATTTAATGCCTGCGCCAAAAAGTATGCTATGTTTTTACTGTTGTTGTCTTGGACTCGTCTCTCAGCAGTGCTGTTGGCATTTTAAAGCCATTTAGCTAGCCAACAATAAAAATGGCTGAAAATAGCTTGATAAACTGAAAATTGCTTAACCAAGCGCTCAATCTTTAAGATAATAAGTGTTTCGTAGATAAGTTATTTTAATATTACATTCTTTTAAGAAAAAATATATTTTTTAAGACAGTAGACTTAACGAAATTTATAGCTAAAGAAGCACCACTGTTTTGTTGGTCGCAACTGTATCCTCATCAACTGTTTATTTGTTAAACATTTATACATTTTAATATTTGCATATCTGTAAAGCTATTAAGAATTTTGGAATTTTCATTTTCCGCTTAGGTGGTCAAAATGATGATTGTGGTCGTATTAATTTTCGGCGTCTGTTGGCTGCCCTTTCACACGTACTTCATTGTTACGTCCTGCTATCCGGCCATCACGCACTTACCTTACATTCAGGAACTATATCTGGTTATCTATTGGCTGGCAATGAGCAACTCCATGTACAATCCGATTATATACTGTTGGATGAATTCCCGGTGAGTACCCCTTCCCACTACTACCCTCGCTTGACCCTGTACACCATAACCTTTGCCCTCTGCCCTTTGGCTTCGTGTCCTTTACCCTCTTTGCCAGACGACAAATTATGTAATTTGCGGCAGAATTAACGTCGAGGGCGTTAAGTGCAATGCGAGATGCTTTCCACATACTCGTCATTTCCACTCAGCTGTCTCCTTCAACGTCATTCACTTAGTCAGACAGTTAGCCGGTTAGTCAGTCTATTAGCTTGTTGTCCGGGAATGAACTCGACTCACCCTCCTGCTCATCCTCATCACTGTCATCATCATTATCATAATTATTCTTATCCTTATTCCATCCACACTTTAGTTTCGCGCATTTTTCATCATAAATGTCTAATCGCACTAACTTTTGCGAGGGCAGTTTAATCTATTTCGAAAGTTGGTTATCAGAACTTTTTAATTATTTTCTTTCTTGTGTTCGATTTTGATCAACAAAAGGATTAATGAAGAGTCTGATTTCTATGAGTAACCATAGAGTTTCTATTTCAAATTAAGTGAGCACTCCTCGTTGATGGCTGTATCGAACACACACATACACAATGACACACTCAGCCACACCAAAATACACACTTCTACACCAACATCTACATACATTAAGTTATGTTCGTTATGCGTCCGTGTTCTACATCCGTTAACGGGAAACGTAACTGATTGCAATTAATTTGGACCAGTCAACATGCCAATGACTGTTGCCATTGCCATCCAACTCACGAGTTGGTTTAGGCGGTAGGGGAGCTGATGTCCTGCCGATTTACGGTTAACGGTATACGATTTACGTGCATTGAAGCTTTGACGCCAACACGTATCAACACACTCCCTTTGACTTCTAGCAACAACGCTTGTCAGTCGCCCAAGTCCTTATGTAAATGATGAGTACCTATGATTGTGGTTGCCATACCCTATAAACATCAACTAGTGCTAAGAAGGTGGCACTAAATGTAGAATACTTTGAATTCATTAGTAAGGTAGATACAAAAGTGATGTTACAAAAAAGTATGTACATAATTCAATGTGCTTAAAAATATACAAGCTAATGTACAAGGCTATATATATTTAACCATTTTACCAATACTTATATATATTTTTAACTATGATTAGAAATTTGTTATAATATATTTTACATGGTTTTTTCATTGTCCAAAGTTGGATTCAAGTCTTTAAAAGGATCTTGATTCCTGAATTATTTGTTAAGGACATAAAAAGTAACTAAAATCATTCAGTGTAACATTATTTATAGGACTACCTTTATACTCTTTTGGACTTAGTTTGTGCATTTTTCCTCCGTTCTCTTTAAATTTATAATTTCAAATTTGTGATTTCCAAACATACATAAAAACATATTCACAAAGCTAACTGCACCAGGGTACATTAGTGTCGGGTGGGCTTGCTTTGCTTGTTTATTATTGCAAATGTAGTCAACGAGTTACGGATCGACTCTTCTGAGTATAGAATGAAAGAGCCGGAATTGTGAAACGTAAATCAAGCAACTTGACATGCAACGAAATTATTCACATTGCCAAGAAGAGTTTGGTTTGCCAGGTGCACTACGAATGAACACAAAACAGAATGCGAGAAAAGAACTGCAAAAAGTTACAGAGAACGAAATCTATCCAAAGTTGATTGTGAGAACTAGAGCAAGGTGTCAATAATTCATTTGATTACACAGAGTGGTCAAAGGTAATGCAAATAGCATTCAAGAGAAGATGACTATTGGAGAAAATATAGTCTAGGTAGATGGCTATAAAAGACCCTGTACCCAGTCTGGGCTAACAAGACGTATCAGTGCAAGCAGCATAAAGTTTCCCATCACTAATTTCGACCGACTACTATTTGGCAACTGTGAGCAAGTTGAGTTGAGATACAGTGACAGCTCCCTTGGCCGGACAGCCACGGTTACAAAACAGTGAAAGCCCTACTCGCGGACAGCTCCCTTAGGCGAACAGCTTCCATAACCGGACAAATTTTATAGTTTTTTGGCGTGATTTTTCTACAAGATCCGTTCTCTTAGGCGGACATCTTTCATGGGCGGACAAAAATACAGGAACCGTTGTTGTCCGGCCACGTGAGCTTTTCGTATTTCACTGTATTTTTGTCCGCCTAGGGGAGATGTTCGCCTAAGAGAACGGATTTTGCTAAAAAAAAACTAATCCGCAAGTAGAGCTTTCACTGTATTTCAATAAACAATTAAGATTTTTAACCATTTACCGAACGTATATATCCTGGTCAAAACTTAAGAAATGGTACTATATAAATACAGTGTGATTTTGGCTTATAACTTTACAGTATGTCTTTATTTGTGCTGTTTTGTGAACCGCTCTTAATACTTTGGTTGCCCTAGCTCTAGTACTCTTCGAGATCGGTATGTTCAGACAGCAAACAAACAGACAACACAATATACATACCTCATGTAGTAGGTCGGTCCTCATGCTGCTTGTGACACACTTTTTAACAATTTTAAAACACCCTTGTATGTTTATTAAGCGCAGAGTCTAAATTCTTTACTCTGCTTTGGATCAGACTCAGATGACAGTTGGTTTATGCATGTCTTTTAATGAGCAACTCAGTTTGACAGACCGAACATCGCCATTAGCATTCACTTCATATTATTTATTCCATTTTCATTTCCAAGTGGTTGCACATTGGCAAGTCAAGTCGTATTATGTCACAGGACAAGTAAGGGTAGGACACGACAAGTCAGGACAAGTCAAACCGTGCTCATTGTTTGCATACTGACGTAGTGCCCTTGACTACTCTTTGCAGGTTTCGCTATGGCTTTAAAATGGTCTTTCGCTGGTGTCCCTTTGTGCACGTGGGCGCCGAGTCCCTCAATCGTCGGGATAATCTAACTTCCCGTTACTCCTGTTCCGGCTCCCCCGACCACAATCGCATCAAACGCAATGGTAAGTTTACACTACTCAAATACTAATGAGAATTCTTACTCTTACTCACTTTATGGAACTTTGTCACACACAGACACACAGAAGTCTATACTTTACACCTGTCCAGGTTCGCCCAAAACGCATCGAGTTTCGCACTGTGGTAAGTTTGAAATTAGTATGGATCTCTGGTAGTCCTGGCAACCCTCACTATTCCATGTCCCCCTCTAGGTGTGCTGCGTAATCCAGTGTCACAGGCAGAGAGTCAGCACCGGCACTCCATGCCCGCCCAGCAAGCGGTCCTTAGGAATAGCGGTCCAGTTGGTCTACGTGGGCTTAGAACTCCGTATCAGCAGGAGATGCAGGAACGCTGGAGCAGCGATCAGTCCACCAGTGGCCTCAACATGTCCGCAGCAGGGACAGGAGCAGGAGCAACAACAACAGAGAGCAGAACCACTAAGCTGTTGTCCTGACAGGATGCACCCACAACGTTGCCGGAGAGTGTTGAGCTGCAGATGCAAGGTATGTGCAGCTCAGGCTACAACAACAACTATCGACGCATTAACAATGTCACATCAATGCCACAGGCGTCAGGTGACGACAAGACCTGGCTGTAGATGATGCCAACTCAAGTCTCGAATTTATGCTTATCGAATGTTAATTAAACGACACATGAATTCAATGCCAACGGGGCGTATGCGTATGCGTTATACAAATTGAGTGTTTCAAAATTACATGTTTGCCATATCAAATTACGAATATATATTGCGACTTTAAACTGAAATACTGATAAATATGTACAATTTTGTTGAATTATATTTTAAGTATGAATATTTAATGATAAACCAAAGTCATCGATCGATCGCAAGCAAATGAAGACTTTTCTAAAATTCTATTGCGTGTAGCTCTGTAAATATGCTTAAACGTATCCTGAAACACTTTGTCTCTTTAAGTAATTCCAATTAGTGTGTAAATATGAATATGATATGCGTGAATATACTTGTATCTGTAAGTGTATATGTATATGTACGTGTATGTGTTTATGCAACAAATGCGTGTATATGTTTATGTATTTATTTATTTAGGCCCGAGTTTGTCGGCCTGTCTGAATATTGTGAATAAAGCGTCTTACTCAAAATCCAAATCCGAGTTTAAGTGCAAATTGTTTGTGGCATTAACTCGACTCAACTCGACTCGACTCGCCTCGGCTCGAGCAGCAACAGCGTCGACAGATTGATGAAATCCCAACCTATTAGTTTGGCACTTGACGCGTGGCACTTGGCGCCTAGACGACAGCATAACTAACTGTGCTTTGGGGCAACTTCATGTGTTACTTTATGCAGAAAGATGGAAACAAAAAAAGCAGAAAAGTAGAAAAAAGCTGAAATATTCTTATGTACATATTAATAATCCGGGTTGCCTTGTGGCAACAATGCTCAAACACACAGAAAGTGGGGCAAAAGCAAATCGACGATGTGGCATAAACACATGTTAAGGTCTAACCAAACACACACACACGCATACAAGGCAAATCTATGTACACCTTGTCGTGTCGTGTTGCTGTATCAATTTTTCATAAGTAACCATTTTTGAGAAAATTGCATTTGCCTTTATTTGCTTTATGTGCGTATGAGTGCGACTACTGTGCGTGTGTGTGTGTGTTTGTGTTAAAGTAATTGAGCATCTGTGCCTGTTTGTTGTGTTCCGGGAAAATCTCGCGTGGGCGTCCTTTAAATTCGCTCGAGGCCTGTGTGTTGGTAATATTTGCATAGATCTGCACAATTTCTCTCCTCTAAACTAAACTGAATTTCACTTTAGCGGCATAACCGTATGTGCCTACAAATACAAGGAACACACACACACACACACACACACACACACATGCCTACAAAAATCTTTCACATTTTGCAAAACAAACATTTGGTAATATCTCAAACCCCGCAACGTTTACTAATTCTGTCACAAAAATGTATATACACATATAAGCCGTTTATAATTAATAGATTGACGTCAGATAATCATGTTTGATTGAGATTTAAGCAAATTAATTTCTTAATTAGTAATTGCCATCAAATTGATTTTGCTTGTGCAAATTTGAACTCAATCAGTTGTGATTAGATTTGTGCATAGAGTGTGTGATTATCAAAAGCTACATTAAGTCTGATTCCTCACATGCCCAATGAATTTGCAGTGTGCATGTGTGTGATGTTTGAGCTTGTGTGTGTGGCATGTGTGTGGAGTGCGCAATTCGCCGTTATCCCACAGCATTTCTTCGCCAAACACAAACACAGAAGGCAAAGCCAAAAAGTCTGTTCTCGACACAATTCGTTGCCTACTTTTGAGCGTAATGCAAGAACACTGAAAGCATGCACAACAGTGCTGGCAGTTCTGCTTTTCTTCGGCTAGAAGTCTTTATAAACCAGCAAATGCAATTGTTAACTAGTTGAAGGGACTACTTCAGTATATTTAAAATGAAATGAAAAAGTCTCAGATGAAGTGATTGCAAATTTTTCTGTTCTGACCAATATTAATTTGGATATGACTTTGTTGCACGCCAAAATGCCGGCCTATCTTTCACCTTTTTTGTCAATAATTGACATTCGTATTCTGTTTTGGCCTGTTATAGCTCCGTGCTGCTTCTTTCTATTCGGAAAATTATATTTGACCATGAGAGGCCAATGTTACACAGACATCGAAGTCGTTTAATTGTCGACGACCTTTATTTTTAAAATGTGTCCAAGAGATGAATTAAATAAGTCTGTTGGTATACTTATTCACCGTGCAAAACGAGTAAAGCAGTACGAAGGAAACTGTTTTGATTTCAATCGACTTTGCTAAAAACAATTTAGTTTCCTAAATTCCAAACGTGTAAAGCTTAAGTTAAGTATTTTTCCATTTCAGTTTCCTTTGTCGCTCAAAAAACTACATGACATAACTTCAGAGTTTATTCAGAATTGATATGAAGTATGAGTATGATGTGAGTATGTGGCACTTTCTGTCTATCAAACTCAATCATAGTTTCGCATCAGATAACTTACTAATTCATACATTTTAATTACTTTTTGGTTTTCTTGAACACAAACAAATCTGAAAGGAAGTGTATCAATTCAATACACAAAATATTAAAATACAGTGTTGCTTTCATTATTTCCTGCTGCTGTAAATGGTTTCTTTTTATCAATTTGTGTGTCAAGTACTGGACAGCACTGACGCAAGCACACACGTGTACCCATTTAGTTGTGTGTGAGTGTGTGTGTTTGTAAGAAAACTTTACAAAGTCAAGAATTGCAGCACAACGGTCTCATTATTGGTGGCGAACACACATATTTACTTATAAGCATCATTTTGGCCATAGAGTGTTTGAGCTGTCAAACACATTAAATGGGCTAACTTTGTTTTTGGTCTTAATAATGTAGTTCCAACCGCACGCACACACACACACACACACACACACTCTATGTGGTCATGTGCGTTGGTGGGTGTGGCAAGTGCGGTTGCGGCAAACAGCAGCAGCTATAATTGAATCCTTTGATTTTGCAGCCGCAGCGTCGATGCAAATTATGTAATTTTTTATAGCGAAAAAAGGCAAAAGCCTTTTCGATCGTATTTTGCTGCGCTGGCGCTTTTGTGGTCCAGAAATTTCCAGAGAAGGAAACAGAGTTTTGCACCTCCACCTAGCATACACTCCTTTGGTACACTGCATTCCTTTTGGCCAGTGATTGTGTATTGTGCCTTCGTTCGTTTGGACTGCACATAGTTTTACAATTTTATAGCTGGTCTTAACTAAAATCAATTTCATTAAATTGAGGCTTTGCGGTACTGGCGTCGGCGTCGCTGTCGACATCGGCATCGGCATGCACGTTCATGTTCGATGCGCTCTCCGCAGGGACAACAGCGTCGTACTTGAAGCACGTGGACGGCTAAAGGCCAAAGGGACGAAAGTCTTAAGCTTTTCCCAGTGACTCGTGCTTAAAAGACATTTACGTGTTTATAATATATAAATTTTGTATACTTTTATTGCAAAAGGGCAACCAGCTCAAAATGGATAACAAAAATGGCTTGCATTAAAATTTAGTCACTTTTCGTTGAATTTTTTTGTTTTTGGTTTTTTCGTTTTTTGTTTTTGGCAAAAAGCTTACAGTAGTTTCTAAAATACTTTTGCAGAATGCTGACAACAACAACAACACGGAGACAGTTAGACATAATTGTATCTACTTATAAATATACATAGGCATATGTATATATGTATGTGATTGTATGATTGTATATATAAATCTGGGTAACAAATACAAATGAATTTGTGGCTTTTATTGCGTTTGCCTGAGGAACTTCAGGTAATGCATCAGATGCTCCCCCATGCTCGGCTTCAGGAAGAAGATGCACTGTGATTGGCGATGCACCTCGTAGTCATCTTCCTGGTCGGGCAACTGCAGCAAATCAGTCAGCGAATCATTGACCATTCCGTGTGTGCGGGATGCATTCAGAAAGCTCATAATCCTCTCGTTCGTATACTTCATTTGCTTTAATAAAAGTAAAGAAAATATTTGAAATTTGAACTTAAACCAAAAGAACTATTTCTACTTACGCCCTCGATTTCATCCGTCAGCTCAGGCTTGAGGCTCAGGAAAAGCTTGGAGGAGTCTTCGCGATCGGCGACCACCTCCACTTTAACTGCAGACGCTATGAAGGTCAGATCCTCTCGTTCCAGCTCCAGTATAACCAACACTGTCGATGTAACAAATAATAATGCAGGATGCATTTGTCCATTCAACATGAGCGTAATCTCCTGGAAGAACAATATCTGATCCTTGTTCAGCTGCTGGGGCAAATAACGCCAGATGCGATAGGAGCTCGCATGAAGTGCTACGTTGCGTGTTGTGCTCGGTTCCACCTGTTGAGGCATGGTATTGAAGCCAACGGTATGGAGTACTCCTTGGCCGGTGAGTGCCAGCATTTCAGCAGCTCCACTAATGGGCTTTGTCAGCGCACCCACTATGCCTTTGGTTAGACCCGTTATCACACCCACAGAACTGCGTGCCTCCAGCGTATGATGAGCTAATCCTCCAACGGCACCAAGCAGACTGATACCCAGGCCTGTCAGTCCCTGGGTCAGACCGTCGGCAAAACCTTGAGGGCGTGCCCTTCGCCTCGCCTCCGTTAGCTCGATGTGCTCCGAGTCCAGCGTAAGCCGGTCCAGATTTCGAGCCACAGATCCGGCAAGCTTGGTCACAGAGTTCACTGTGCCCGCTGTGATGTTGCGCAGCAGTGAGGCAGATCCATGGGTAACTCCAACCACGAATCCCCAAGGACCACGGAATAGTCCCTCCACAGGCATTGAAATAAAGTCACGTAACCCCGTGCTAAAGGAACGGGCCAATCCACTGGGACTACCCAGTATTTCCAGGGATCCCACCACCCAGCCGGCACCAAAAATGGCACCACTCAGGTAATGCAAGCCCAGGGATTGTCCAAAGCGAAGCGGCACCGTTAGAATCTGTTGGCGTTCGTAGCGCGAAAACGAGAGCGGAGAATGATCCAAGGCAATGTATAGTCTCGAGGATGTGTGCACCGAGAGCAGCAGACTTAGTGGTTCCACCACGAAACTGTTTAGACGCAGTGGCTCCGAAATGTACACCGCCTGACAAGCCACTTGCGAGGGTAAAATGGTATGTCCATCCTCCAAGATGACGCGCTCAGTTTCCTCTTGTGGCTTATAGACGCAGTTGGATGGTTCACACTCGATCAGCGTGTCCAGGAGCTGATTAAGATACGCATCCTCGATGTACACACGCAACGGTTGCAGCTGACAACGGACAGCCTGAAGATGTGGTTCATCCTGATAAAACATAAAGGACAACAAGGATACGGGCATTTTATCCGCTTGGCGCTTGTAGACCTCTTCCAGATCATAGACCTGGGGCAGGCAGCAGTTGCGCTTGTAAAGCTCCTGTGCACACAGCAGCACGGGGAAATCGTATTTGCCTGTGGTATACAACTGATTGTCCAACTGGAGATTGGGTAACTGCAGGTGGAGCACAGTCTCATCTTCGTTATCATCGTAGGCAAGCATCACATCATCCGCATACATGTTACACACTTCAGTCTTGAGGTAATCCTGCTCACTGTTATTCGTTTGCAGACTGAACACAAAGCTCTTGATAAAGGTGCGCAGAGAAACCTTCATCTTTTCCTCGCAGGCATCCGAAAAGTGCACGCAATCCGTGTTCAGTTCCTTGGTATCCATAGCTGGCAATTCGGCTGCTGACGCCATCGGATCGTTATTCTCTGGCAGTAAATGATTTGCTTCATCCGGTTTGACCAAACGTGAACGCAGATCCTTAACGGAAAACTCCATCTGCTGAGCTATATAGTAGATATTCAAGCGTATCACTCGATGCTTATCACAGATAACCACTTTGACATCTCCATGGTTTGGCACATGCATAAACTTTTGCCACGATTTGTCCGTTCTGATCGGCTTTGACCAGGCGATTTTGTTCCTGCCACAACTGCCAGCATCTGCAAGGGAAAAGTGAACTTTAGAACAAGTTAAAGAAATTTATGAATCTACTTACCAACGTAGAGAGCCAAGGATAAATTGCACATGGTGAATTCCACATCCGGAAAGTGAGCATACATTTGCGGTGGACTGTAGTAACACTTGCTGTAGGGTGATATCAATTGATTCCACTCAAAGTGCTTGCCAGCAAACTCGGACGTGGTGCAGGTTACATTACTGTTGCCCGAGGCCGTCGTTTGAGCCACAATTAACTTAACATTGGTATTATTATTAATTTCAATGGTGGGCGATGTGTCTCTGAACACGTTCAGATAGTATATATTATCCTTCTCAATTAAGGTAATGGCCAATGGTATCGAATCTCGTCCATTCTGCAAACTGAAGCAGCGACGTGTGAAGGGAATGGACAGAGGAATTGGCATAGAAATGTCCTGGTTTCCGCTCAGAGCAAAGCTAACAAAGTAAACAAACGCCGTGTCGCTTGTGTGTTTTGTCTTTCGAGCGTTGAGATCATGAAACAGCTCCATGGTGACACCAATGCTGCAAGCAAAAGTAGTCAAAATTAATAATGGCTTAGATTGTGTTTGTTAGTAAATGTATCTAACTTACAACTGCTCCTCAACCTTGATGGGCAGCACATTTCTTATGTTTTTGGTCACATCCAACGATATGACGTCCTCCCGACTGGAGGTCTCCTTGTGATCCATTGTCAGCGGAATCGCATGCAATAAAACATCGGTAAAATTGGCAATAACAAACTTGGGCCGCAGCTTGAATATACGGCGACCGTCCTCCATTTTGTACTCTAGGATCATGCGAAAGACATCTTCGTTGCGCACCACAACTATGTCCACAAACGAATTGACTCGCAGAATGACAGGTCGACCCATGCCACTGCAGGTCTGCACCGCTTGCGTCTGTTGTTCCAGACAAATAGGCATCGACGGTACCCAATTGGTTCCAAAGGGCATGTCCACGGTAAAGTGGCTGCTTATCACTGGCAACATTTCCAAGCAGTTCGTGTGCAACGCATAGCGAACGCCCTCCACGGGCACACATATGCTCACCTCCAGACCCGTGGCATTGATGAACATGCCCCAGGCGGCAACTTCCAAGCCCAACGTGCAGGAGAACTCGCGTGTGGGCAGCACACGATATTGAATATCAACCTTGTTGAGGGCTCTTGAGCAACGCTGCACTTTTAACTCCTCGGGATCGTTGAAGGGCCACTTTGGTTTCGCTGACCTGTCCAGCAGCTGCAGCGAGTTCTCTATTGTCCATTCGGTGGGATCATAATTAAAGAACTTGTGCCAATCCATGTTCTTCAACATGAAAGTGTAATTGTTCTGAGAATCGCTACCAAGTTCGCAGCTAGAAAAGATAAAATAACACATAAAACATGTGATCTTAAATGGACTAATTGTACATACGGAAATGTAAACTCAATTGGATGCTCGGTGGAATGTGTTGTGGCTGTACTAAGAGCTCGTAGACCGCCTCGGCCGGGTATAACGAACTCCTCATTGCTACCGCTTTCTGTTGCCCGCAGGTCACAGCTAAGCAAGTTATAGATCTCAAAGATTGGCCAAATACAAACGAGAATCTTCTGAGCCTGGAAGCCATCCTCAACATGATCCAAATCAATGTCTTCACGCAATATGCGAACCCACAAACTGATGAACTGCTGTGGCTGCTGTGTGGGAACTTTGACCAGCCAAGGAAGACTGTTGTTGGGCTTCAATGGAATGTCGCCAGTGCGTCCTTTGCCCTGATCCGAGCTCAGCTTGAGACTGTTGGAGTAAGAATTAAATTAGATTTGAGTTTTATGATCTGTTAATGGTCAGCAACTCACCGCATTGTAAGTTCTTCGTTGCGCATCACGGTTTGGAAGAAGGAGATGCGACTCGTGGCAGCGAGCAAGTGTCCCAATGGACTTTGTTCCTCGTAATCCTTATCCTCAGATCGAAGTTCGGTGAGCAGCGGAAGCGGCGCCATGTTCACCATCTCAATCTGTCCCTTGATGAGAACATACACCTGCGCCGACGACAATTTGCCCTGCTTAACAGTCAGACAACCGTTGCCAATCCGCACATGACGCACTCGAATCTCCTCGTCAAACTTGAGGGCAATGTGCACAGATGTACTGACTTCCATGCGATGTGTTTCAGGATTCTGTTTGTAGAATGTCAGCTCTTGGCTGTGAAAGTCACTGCAGAAGTAATAAATGCAGAGCTCTTGTGGTTTGGCCGTGATCCGTTCGCTGGTGCCAGTTTGGCCAAAAGTAATTGGTATCTGCATACGATTCACTATTACCAATCTTGGCATCAGAGTGTTGACCACCTTATTCTGTTTCATGACTTCCTGCCAATGCTGCTTGGAACAGAGCAGGGTATGTACAACCCAAGGACCACAGTTGATGCGTAATTTGTCCAATAACAAATTGGCTTTCAATGAATGCTGCATTCCATCATATCTCAAATAACTCTGCAAGTTCATTGGCTCCACGATGTCGACCATGTTAAAAAAGCCATAATCTAGGCACTTGATGCGACTACGAAAATTGGTCTCTATACTATAGCTCTTTCGACAGTACATGTTCGAATGTATCTGCAGATTGTCGACGTGAACAGTGAGAAATGTTTGAGTTAAATCTGTGATCACTTTAAGATCATATTTCTTTAGCTTCAGTGGAAGAACATTTGAGGCATCCGGCATGTTAAGGAAGTTCACTTCAATATTCTGACAGCACAGCAGGAACTGCAGTTTTGGCACCTGCTCCACGTTGAACGTGGTGTCGATGCGCATGCACCCGACAAGCACTTTTGGGTGCAAGATGAAGTCGTTATCCACACTTCCCCTTAAGTCCTGCACAACGCGATGGCTTTCGATCTGTAAAGTATAATATAACGAGTGAGAAATTAGCTATTTTCGGGCGAGCTGTATAAATACCGATTGCAGTTCCTCATCCTCGTCAGTATCAAAGCATGTGCCATCCACAGAGATCAATGACTGCATAATGACAACACGCCAAATTGTAGCACAAATCTGACGATCTGGCGCCTTAAGTTCCTTGCTGGCCATCTCAGATAACTCAAAATCACAGTAATGCAAGAATGTTTCGTGTGTCTCACTAAAATACTCCATGCGGCACTTGATATGTATAGGATTATCCACCTTTATAACGAAAAAACAAAGTATTAATTAGTTTGTGAATAGGAATTCACTTGGATGAGTTTTTACCGGCATTGGCACGGGGTAAATGAATATTTTGTTCATCTGACGAGGCTGTGGATAACGCCAGCAAACAATACCATAGTTCTTCTTGATTATCTGCACCTGGTAGGGCATGGGCAGCACTGAATCCGAGTTTAGATAAACAAACTGAAAAGCACCAGCGCTAAAAGGGTAGTCAAGTTAGTTTAATGTCATCGAATAAATGTTATAATCATACCGAAGATCATCTTGATAGAACTCTGCCTTGCGCTTGGCCGTCGACTTGGACCGTACGATTTGGGTTTGCTTGGGTTTGTATATCAAAAGCGATTCCATGGGCAGATTATTGGGTTCACCCAGGGAGGGACGTCTGTACAGAAACTCTTGCCACTCCTCGTTCACGTGTTCCAGAATGCTATCCAACTTTTCCTTGGCCTTGCATAGCTGCAGTATGCTAATGACACTGGCATCCACATGGAGCATATTGAGTTTCAATGTGGATGTTATCAACAGTTGATCGCACCATGGTTCGCTTAACAGATCCGCCGAGAGACGAAGATGCAGTGGATGGAGTACTATCTTATCGCTGGCTTGTAGATAAATGGAACCCAGAGTGGCTTTGATGGACGCCTTGCTTGGTCGCGTATTGAACTTGACATTGGCATTGAGATCAAGGCAGACGGCATTGCATTTGAAGGTACGTTGCTCATCGTAGAACTTGATGGTTAGACGATCACAAACCAGATGAAGTCGATCCGCATTGAAGCAGTAAAGCTTCAATTGCTGCATTGGTGTCGTTTGCACCACTGGCCTCTCGGTCCGAACCGCAAAGTAAGGCGTTTGTTGGAGCAAGGTGTATAAGCGAATCAGATCGCTCAATATAAGCTTAACACTACGCTCACAGAGGCGAATCAGCATTGGTTTGCCCAGCTCTACATCCACATCCAATTGCTGATTGCGATCCCGATGCGCCTTCACTGACAATAGAGGCGGTGGTATTCCTGAACTTCCCAGCGCACCCGGCATTGTATCGAAGATAAACTCACTAAATTTGTTGGTTTCGTCCTTCAAATCGCTAACAAGTTCTCTCTCCAAGATTGTCTTGGCCAAGTTGATATTAAAATCAAATATTGATGCCTGTGTCGTGGCGGCGTGAAGAGTTTTGGTTGACATGAAACTCGGCTGAGAAATGGTTATCAATAGAAGTGGCATCAGCATCATGTCGTCCTCCACCTCGACTACATCATAGATCTGTAGCGAGAATTTTCCGGCCACAAATGATACGCTCGACGGATAACTAAATTTATGATGAGTGCTTGTTCCATGGCCCTCCGTAGCTACCCCAAATGTGCGCACTATAGCCGACGGGACTTTGTGTACATGGATTCCAGAGTCACTTTTTGCGGGATCGTACATGATCTCGCTGCTGCTGGGTATATCGTGGAAGCTTTTACGCGTTGGTGTCACACTCCCCTGATTTAAATTTGTTACGATAGCGCTTTTCATTTGATATACCGGCCCCAGAGACTGCTGTGAAACGGACAATTGAATTGGAGTGTTGGATGATTTTTCCCTCGAATGAGGCTTTGAACAATCCATGTCCAAATTGCTGTTCACATGAGACAAATGAAAGAGATTATCTATTTAAAAACTTAAGATTCATCTGTGTTTAATGACATACCTGCGCAATCGCTGCAGCTCTTCAATTATGCAGGATATCAAGTGAATCTGATGAGTGTTCAATGAGGCCATAAAGTCTGTGACACAGTTGTACTCGATAATTTGGCCAGCGACCAGAAAACGATCGAAGCTTATAGCTGGTGCATAGACGGTGATGAAATCAAAATCTTTGAATAAAACCATGTGCTCCAACTCCGTCTCATTAGCCTGATTATTCCACTCCAATGCAGGGTTATTGTGCTCATCCGAACGCGTCTTTGCTAGACGATACTTCTGCGTCTGAGCCCAGTTGCCGGAGGAAAGTGAAATACTTCGCACTGCCAGTTCGTATTGACGATCTTCGACCAAGGATCCTGGTGTGTTTAACATGTTTAACTCAGCGGCCTTATTGTAGATGTCCTGACGAATCAGTGGTCGCACCAAAGGATTCTCCACAGTTGGAGTTAACTTAATACTTTCAATCTGCAGCATGTAAAGGGATGTAAATAAATGATTTAAAAACATTCACTAAACACTCACCCGTAGTAGGAGAACCGAGCAATGCGGCCTTTCCATCTCTTCTGGAATGTAGATATAAATGCCTTTGCTGTTCAAGTGAACCATGGGCAAGTCTTGTACGGTTAAAATCTGTTCTCTTTGATTAAGTTCCTCATGTAATAGCGATTTTTTGCGATGATCGTTGCGCATGAGTTCCAACAAATCACATTGGTATATTAAAAACTCAGCTACTTTGTCCAGATCAAATATCATTTCAATTGGCTGCAAATCAATGATCAGCTCAGAGATTGTACGGTTTTTGTTGTACAGATTGATTGCACCAATCTTTGAATAAAGATCCTTCAAACTAACTGTTGTTACAACGACACTTATCATGGGCAAATTTGAACTATCTCCCAGCATCTTAATGTGAACATTATCAACGATCTTCCATTCACTAGGAGTTCTAGCCTCGTAGTAATTGAGGCTAACATTCTCCACTTTAGAAGTGATTTTTGTGAAATCGGGATGCTTATCCACATTCAGCAAGAGATCTTCAAAGTTAAGAACTATCTTGCGTTGATTACGGGCACTAAGAGTTTCCACCTCCAAGGAAATGCGCGGAATTGTCCACTGACAAAATATTATCAGGGATTCGTTTTCCTGAACATCTACAAAAAATAGAACTTTAATTTAATTTCGACTGAAATAATTATGTCTTGATGCCAAATTACCATTGTCTTGATCAGACGGTACAAAGTCGGGATCGAGATCTAAGAACTCTTTAATTACTGGATGGTGTGATACAGTTCCCGTATAAATTTGCAGCAAACGTTTAGGGGAAATATCCAAACATTCATTGTTGGCATCCAATAAACTGAGCGCCATGTAGATGGCATGAACGATATAAAAGTGTTCCTGGAGAAGTTTTAACTGAGGAAGATATACAAGTTAAAACAGAGAGCGCATAAAGAGATCATTGTATTGTAACTTACACGGTGTCCAAATATATTGATTTCAGACATGTCCACATGGACATTGATTGAACATGTTTTCTGCGATTCCTGCGAGGCCTCCTCCTGCAAATTTGCCTGCCAATCAACTTTCTTTCCTTGCTTTTGCTTATGTAAATCCGTTTTGGGATCTTCAACAAATGAATCATTTCGTCGATGAACCTTAGTTCTAGGTTTTTCGATTATTTTATGAGACAGGGCTATTGTGATGGTAGTCTGTATAGGTGCTATGACCATATCTGTTTTGCTTCCCCGTCGCAGACACATATAAAAGTCAAGCAGTTCTATTACCCACTTGGAAGGATCTTTGCTCTGTGACATATAAATAGTGGATCGAATGTTTCCACGTAGGACAGTCTCGCAGTTAGTTGATGTGATCTTTGCTTTTGGCAGACGGATAGATGTGAATTCAACAGACTGATCCTTTACGTTCTTTCTCAGCATAACCTCGCACACATCAATCCGAGCCTTTGCCATGTCCACAAGCACAATCATCGAGCTCAGTCGCTGCATAAGCTTCATCAAGTCAAGTGATGGCTTTATTTCATTGGTGCTGATTACAGGTCTTATTTGTTCGACGTGCACGGTGGATTTATCTTCACGCTCAGAACTTAAGTGTACTGTCTCTGCAGGATTGGAAACTTTGCGGCTATTGCGAAGTGCTCGTCGTGGCTGAATTTCACTACTTGTAAGCTTTAATGCTGGAGCTGACGTATGCGAAATGTTCGAAAACGATTGATTTCTTTCTAAGTGACTAAACGAATCCGATTCTGCTTCAAGATCTGTAAAATAGTAAACGTATAAAGAACAGTATATTGGAGTGCAACTAATGCTTACCATAATCAGTGCAGTCCGCAAAGTTAAATGAGTTGAAGAATTGGACAAGATAGACGTCTAAAGTAACACGGAAGTTCTCAAGCCAAAGACAAATTGCAGTTGCGGGTATATTGTTCTTGTCGGATTCCACAGCTTCCAGCATCGGGATCTGTAACTGCAATTCGAGCCACTTGTTGTGCACGCCCTTGTTGGTAGATATGACCACATTCCGTATGTTCATCATTGTGTGATACACGTCTGTGTTGAGATTCCTTAAGGAAACTAACACTGCGACATGCGTGTGATATTTACGATAATTTAGACGGAATTTAGTAATCAATGTCTGCAATTTGATCACATCGGAGGAGAGATTTGCGCGTGCCACCAGCTTGGCTAGAGCAGAAAGTTGCCCACTGTCGTAGTCAACAATAAGCAGAATCATGCGATTGATGAGGACAAGCTCTCGCTTGGAAAACTCTAGAGTAATAAGCTCCGTTTGTATTTCCGCAGTTTCTAGAGCAGCTACGTTCTCACGCCAGAGATGGGGCAGCACAAGATTATTGTACTGTACCTGCATACTGGGTATATTAACGAGCTTGGCCTTGCCCATCTCCGGGGTTGTGTTGAGTGCCATTACGGTTAGATTTTTAACATTTAATTTGTATATATTGTAGCAGGAATCGATTATCTCACGGGGTTTGTCCTGTAGATGCGTAATCAAGTGCACCAAACGTTTTGGGTTCGCTGGACCACAGACGGTGCCCACAACCGAGGATATTTTTAGCTGCAAATGCGGCAGCAATGTTTGACTAACGGTGGTGCTAAGCCGATGTTGATTGGCGGACGTGGAACTCTCGGGACTTTGCTG
Source organism: Drosophila dunni (assembly GCA_018152125.1). NCBI lineage: Eukaryota > Metazoa > Arthropoda > Insecta > Diptera > Drosophilidae > Drosophila > Drosophila dunni. Next base: position 3,034,818 of record JAECXC010000352.1, on the reverse strand, counting down.
ACGTGGATAGAACTTGACGGTCATGTTACGCAGATCGATGTGATAGTTACAAACGGGCATAAAGCTAATCAGGTACTCAATATCAGCATAGGTCATGTACCTGTTCTGGTACTCCTGATCTCTAGTCACTGGCCGATTGTCGCTTTCTCCTGCGGCTTCTGCATGATATCCAGAGTAATCGTAAGGACGCAATAAATCACTAATTACATTTTTAACCTGAAGAAACGACTGCGAAAAGTGGAACGTTATTCCGGCAGACAGCAAACGATACTTCACACGTAGTCCTGCATCTTTAAGCTGCGCTTCAGGGGACGAATGACTTCGGACCTGCCTGGGAGCACGATACTCGACGATGTCAAATGCGAGCACGGGGCTGCGATAGAGCATATACTCGTCAGTGTGCCTAGCATAGTAATCATCGTGATTGTTACTGCTCCATGTTTTATCTGCAAACATGAACTGCTCATCGAACAGACTCTTGTCGATGAAACCACGTTCGTTCTCCGACTAAAAGATGAAACAGAAAATAAGTTAATCTCCACATGGAATTTGAAATAAGACACAATACCTCTTTGGTGTCCATCAGTGTCTGATTTGTGGTTTCTTCACTGCGATAGATCCCCAGCGGTTCCATATTCAAGCTGGACAAGCCAGCTCGGACATTAGCCCAATCGCTCTCCTTGAGCTGGCAGCGCTCGTAGTAAATCCCGCCAAGACTAATGCGCATAATTGGCGTATAGCGAATACGTTTAATTCCTCCCATCGCCTGGTCTGTGAAGATCTCCGAGTTCTTCAGCTGAAAGTTGAGGTTCTCGGCATAGACGCCCACATCGAAGGCATGGCCTATGGGTTCATCTGCAGCTGGAGCAGCTGGTGCTGACTCAAAGCTGGGTAATAGGTTCCAAGCCCAGCCAAACATTGAATTTTGAGTGTCGTTGACTAAACGCTGCTGAGATGCATCGATTATCGGTGGCTCCTCGGACTCTTGTAAGACAAAGTCCTCCTCAACTGTGGCCGGTTTGAGTTCCAGTAGCATTTTCACCAACCTCATCACCAATGGAAATTGCAACGACGAAACGTTAATGTCCAGTGACTTTGTGAAGACTCCAATTCGCGTTGTGCTGGACGTACTAACGGTATTGGCGTTGTACTTTCTAAGAACGCGCAGCTCCAATGAACAACGATAGAGAATTGGCTCCTGGCACACTTCAATACGGCCAGCCGTGTTGCGCTTGTCCAGGCAAATGGTTAGATCGGATACCTGGAGGAGTTTCCGCATTAAAATATTCACGGGATTCACATCGGTCATTGTTGGTTCCCACTTTTCGTTGGCCGAACTAAAGTTCAAGTGCTGTACGTTCATAGAAACCACAATGTCATCCTCCACGTACTTCAGAATGATGTTATGACATTGCAAGTTTATGTTGTTAATGATCTTATTAACAACACCAGAACTGATAGCTCCACCCTGCTGCTCGTCGGGCTCATATGCTGTCTGCCTCATTCTACGTCGCTCCTCGACAAGACGCTTTTTGTCCTCCTCATCGGGCAGCTTAGCCACAAATTCAATGGTGTTGATCTCAATCTTGACGGGCTCTGAGGTTAGTTTTGTCCATGGCACTTGAATGGACAGCTCGTGTATATGGCCGGAAACCAGTTCAACGGGCAAATTCAATTCTTCTTCCAGCACGTCCAAGCGAAGGTCTAAATTTTGAAACGTAACCTCACCCTCCCATAACGACACCTGTGCATCTTCGTCGCGAATGTTTTTAACATATTTCGCCACGTAGTTGAGCAAAATTGGTGTAATGTAGGACTCTAGTTTAAACATTGTCGCTGACCGACCGCACGTCAACACTCAGCGCATTAACCGTAACTCCAATAGGCCGTGTAGTCAGTTAATTGTCGCAATGCCTAATTTAATACACATGCTGATAATTTTGTTGAAATTGTTGATTGAAAAACAAAACAAAATAACATTTGCACCGTACTCAATTGTTTACTTTTGTTGCCCCGGCTTACAGTGTTGGTTAACGTTTAAATGTTCTCTTGCATAAAAAACACTGTCCAGCTAACTTTAGGCAAAAGGATATGTTTCACAAGTGTACATATTTTTAAATGGTAAAAAAAACACAAGAGGTTTATATTATAATAAACTTTATCATAATTCTTTATATCTAGCTATATTCTTATGATCATAGTTGTCTGCCAACACAATATTTACACATTAATCGTACAACACGTCGTAACGTGCATCGACCACGCAACTCTAAATCAGCTGTTCCATTATTGTTGTTGACACGGCAACGAGGGCCACAGGTTTAATTCGTACTCATTTAAAATGCCACAAATTACAAAATCTGACGAGGAATTTGGTAAGCTAAATCATTGGCTTATTATATTAAATGAATTGCTCTTAAACTACAGTTTGTTCTATTAGATGTAGTCAAGTACTTTCTACAGCTGCTCGAAGATGATAAGGACTTGTCCTCTGGCATTGCGGCCATAAAAACACTGCTCATGATTTTGGAGAAGAAACAATGTGAGGAGCTAGAAAATATATTAAACATTTTTGAACTAACGTTGTTCATTTTAAGTCGGTACCATACACATTCTGCACACCACAATGAGGGAAGCTGTAGCTGCCATGCGGAACACGGATCTGTCCATTGCAGCCATCGTCTCGGCCGGAGAATTATTTTGTCGATTTATAACACTTAGCCTAGACGACAAGCATATGGAGGAGTGCCGTCAGATTATGTTGAATCGGGGTAAAATCTTCCTAACGAAACTGCTCAATTCGCGTCAAGTAATTTCACAGCAAGCACAACGCTTCATTAGCGATGGCTGCCGCATCCTAACCCATTCGCGTTCCCGTGTGGTCCTCAATGCGTTGATCGCAGCATCAAAGAACAAGAAATCCTTTCATGTATTTGTCACGCAAGGCGGGGTCGGTAACTCTGGGTAAGTTCATGTACTGTAATTTAAATACATTTTTTCATGCAATCCTTTCTTGGCTGTGGTTAGAGAGGAGATGGTGCAGGATCTGCAGGCAGCTGGTATCGACTGTACGCTTATATTGGATTCAGCGACTGGATATGTTATGGAATCGGTTGACTTCGTAATGGTGGGCGCCGAGGCGGTTGTGGAGAGTGGCGGCATCATTAATCGGATCGGTTCGTACACAATGGGATTATGCGCGAGGGAGATGAAGAAACCATTTTATGTGCTGTCCGAGAGCTTTAAGTTCTCTCGCCTGTACCCGCTCAACCAACGCGATCTTCCCAACGAGTACAAGGTGAGAAATATTGCCACGTTCATAAAAAATTCAATTAACATATTTCGCATTCTATTAAAGTACTCGCGCAAGCATTTAAATGATGTGTCAAAGGTGCATCCTCTGGTCGACTACACACCACCCGCATACATTACGCTGCTGTTCACAGATCTTGGGATACTGACGCCATCGGCAGTGAGCGATGAATTAATCAAGTTGTACATGTAACCGCCAATAAAAATGATTAAATCGATCGACATACTAAGTAAAATTGCGAATATAATATTAGGATATATACGATAACATCTAATCTAAATAAGTAAATTTTTCATTACATATGTATACATTTACTCTTAAAATTTATACTCGACGTTTGGCTAAAAGTGACCATCATGCACATAATAATCATCGAAATCCTCGGGGTCATTCTCGGCATCGAATTCCGAATTTAAATCATCGTAGACGCCTAGACTGTAACGTGATGCATCGCTGCTGTTGCCATCTCCATTGGTGTACTCACTGTTGTACTCCTCGAGATCATCGGTATAGGCATCACTGTCCTCGTCTCCTTCATGTGCAATCTGGTGCTCGTCATAGCCATCATCGCTGGAGTCATCAAGATCACTAGCATTCTGCAGGAACATAAATTAAAAGGAATTTCAACAGTATGATTGTATTTTACCCACCACTTGACCAGTTTGGATATTAATCTCAATCTGAAGTCGTATGTCCATAACCAGGAAAGCTGTTGTGACTAGCACTGGTATGGTTAGTCGACTCTTCCATGCCAAATCAGTCAGAAAGAGAAACACATTGCCAAACGTTGAGTCCATTCTATTTTAGTTATTTTCCCCTTTATCCTCTTGCTCCTTTATCTGCTTCTGTTGTTGCCCCTGCAGCTCTTCCTCTTCAGCCTGTTCTTCAAGAGCGTCGTGCCTAACAATGTGCAGAGTTTCACCCAGAGTCACCGCCTGCACGGGCAGTAAATGACGGTGCAATCGACCGCTTTCAATAGGCGTATCAAGCTCGAGCAGTTGTTCAAGAGTTGTCGCTGGAACACCGTCTGACGCTAAAAGATTGCGCATACAATCCTGTTTCTTCTCCTGCAGCGAGTCCAGTAATTTGGAACCTTTCTGAACTCTTTGCAATTTACGCTCTAAGTTTCAGGAAATAAACAATTCATTTATATGTGCATGTATTTCTGGATGACTTGTTTCTTATGTACTTACCTAGCAATTGCAAATAGTTGGCAGAATCTGGCAATGGTTCAATTAGTGTTGCACCTGTAACATTCCGTTCAGTTTTAATTTTGTTTTCCCCGTCGATTTCCTTCCGTTCTATGGGCGTCTCAGCTTTATTGGGGTTGAAATTATCTTCGAATTTTTCAATCACTTCAATGTTTCCGTTCTCTTGTATTTTATTGCTGTCGTTTGTTACTTGCCAGGGATCGGCATTGCAAACTGACATGTTTCACAATCTATAAAAAAAACATTGGAAATTATTTGTCGACAAGTCGTGTTATTTGAAATAGAATATTCGTTCAACTCGCCATTTACACACTACTATTATTACAGTTTGGCATAAAAAAAAGTAGAGACATCGCATATTTTTTATATTTCACTTTATGTTTTTAAGTGAATATAAAAGACATATTTTAAAACTCACAACAAATCACATTTAAATTAAAATAATTATTTTTACCAAGCAAATGGAACCATGTCCAAAAAATTACTTGAATAACTGTGTATATTTATCACTTCGCATTTGCGAGAACTCAACTCGACTACAAATCTCAGCTTAAATGTTCCAAACGGAAAACTATGTAATATATATCTTACCACACATATACTCCCAACTTCTCGCTAATTATTTTCAATTTTCAATGCTTGTTCAGCTTGTGATTAAATTTATTTATGAATATCGAAATAATTATTGCTCAGCTTCAAGCGACTGAGAGAGTGTTGCAAAGAAAATAAGTGTGTATTGGCGAAATTTTCCAACACTGTCACAATAACAGCTGTTTTATTACATAGAGCGGTGTCTGTATTACAAAAATAGCGATTGTTTATTTTCATTAAATACAACTTTAAATATGGACATTGCGGCATTGTCGGAAACTTCCTTCAGTGCTTCTGACTGGATTAATGTAAACTACAAGAAGTACAAAGAAGAAAATAGTAAAAAAGATAGTGCAACTGCCACATCGTTCATACAGAGCTACGTGGCCAAGTTGCAGTTGTATGTTCAGCAAGTTAACTATGCTGTCGAGGATTCTAGCCAACAGGTGGTGGCCAGTATGCCGCGTATTGCCAAGGAAGCTGCCACGTTACAATGCGATGTGGCGATGCTGCAGCAAAAGATGAGTGCAATGCGTCAGGAAGTTGCAGCCGTGCAGGAGGAGACAGGTGATTGTATGGCCACATTGGAACGTCTGAATACGTTGCAAACCAAGTTGCAGGCGGCCAAAGAATCACTGCAGGAGTCCGATGGTTGGGGCAACTTGCTGGCGGAATTGGAGGATTGCTTTGAGCGCAACGATCTTAAGGTGAGTAACTGAGACTATCCAATAAAGCCCCTTTTACATTCATTTCATTCGCAGGGAGTCTGCGAGAAGTTGACAGCGTTGCAAAAGTCACTGCAGGCACAAGAACAGCTGCCAGGGCATGCTGAGCGTCAAACCCAAGTTGAGGATTTCAAGAACAGACTTGAAGCCATGGCCTCACCTAGTTTGGTGCAGTGCTTTGCCGAATCTAATTTGGAGCAATCACAAAAACATGTGGAAATCTTCAACAGCATTCAAAGATTGCCACAATTGCATCAATACTATCGTGCCGTTCAAAAGAACGTTCTACAGCAACAGTGGAAGCAAACGTTGGAGTTGCAAGTGACTGACTCCCAACAGACACCGCATCAGCATTTCTTAACCATTTTCTACGATCAACTACTGGAACATTGCCAACGTCAGTTGAAATGGTGCGTTCAATTGTTTGGGGACGACTCATCGGAGGTAGCTCAATCGCAGCCATTTTTGGTCATTGCCGAGCTTTTGCCGGCTTTGCAGCCGACACGGGATACCCATATACTTCAGCTGCTCAAGACATCCAATGAGCGCCTGGAACTTTTAGGACAATATGCTCAAGCAAATCAAAGCTTTGTTCTCCATCTCAACTCGATGCTGGATCAGTCACAAATAGTACTGAAACCAGAGCTGCATCGCCAGCTAGGTGAAGCCATCTTCGAGTATTTTCACAAGTTTATCAATCAATATCCACGCCTGGAGGAGACACAACTATCGACACAAGTGGATCGCTTGTTGTCCAATCAGACCACACCAAGTGATGCAGTTCATCATCTAGAGGACAGCACACGTAAGCTTTACGAGTGGCTGCAGCAGGCGTGTGCCCGTTGTGCATCCATAACCAATGATCTGGCGCTCTGCAAGCTTATCACAGTGCTCAACGGCATATTCAAGCGACAGTTGGAAAATTTCAATCGTACACAACGCCAGCTTAGTCTCAGTCTTGGCAGCAACAGTACTGGAACGGGTACAGCTCGTAGTGAGAACTGGTCCTTGCTCCAATATACAATGTCACAGCTGCAGTGCCTGGCTGACTTTCAATTACAGCTACATCAATTTGAGCAGAGCTTGCATTCCCGGATGGTAACATTGGCTAGCCGACTACAGAAGCCTTCAGCCGACAATGCCATTAGCATCTACCAGACCTGTGAGCGCTCGGCACATACTCAGCTCCTGGCCAATATCGCGGACTATCAGACAAAGCGCGCGGAGTCATCGGCAGCCACGAGTGCGGATAGTTTGGGCATCTTTCCACAGATTTATGCCACATTAAAGACTTATCTGGGCGAGAATCATGACATAACACTGAACATTCTGCTGCAGCCCATTGAGGTGCATCTAGCGCATATTCGTCCGCCCGTTGAGGCACACATCTCCTCCAGCATTAATATGCCCGCTTTTAGCTTTGCGCCACAGGAGAGCATCACACAGATTGGGCAATATCTGCTCACTCTGCCCCAGCACCTGGAGCCCCTGCTACTATCCCCTTCTGCGCTTCTCAAGCAGGCCTTGGAACTGTGCAATATTAAATACACTCAGGCTATTCCCTGCGCGGATGTGCTGCTTTCACTGGTTGTGGAGCAATGCTGTGTCTTGTATCAGAACCAGATACTGCAGATCAAGTCATTGCCCGCCTCGTCTGCTACACAGCTAAGCGTGGACATTGAGTATCTGTCCAATGTGTTGGAGGAACTCGGCTTAAGCATTAATCTGCAGCTATCCCAGATCCTCACACTGCTCAAGGCAGCCCCAGAGCAGTATCTTAGTTTGAGCAGCGGCTGCGAACCACGCTTGGTGACAGCCATCAGACAAATGCGCAACATTATATCCACCCAGTAGTTATAGTCTCATTCGAGATAAAGTTGCAATAATATTAAATTTAAATTCATGCTTTGATCGAACGCAAGAGAAAACGCAACGCATTCAATGCAAAAATATATATTTTAAACACTTAAGTTCTATATAGTTAAAACAATTATAAGATTAAACTATTTAACTATAGCGGTGTACACTAAGACGATGTTGTGACCACTTCCACCTTCGACTCTTTAGCATTTACATGGTGTGCTTGCCACCAGCCAATGACATATTGACGCAGGCTGGAGAGTGCGAGGACGGAGTGCGTATCCTGTTGGTGCTCCTTGACCAACCAGTCACAGTACTCGACACGGGAGCATGCGTATTTTCCACCAAAGATGCGTACATAGCGAACACTCGCTATTTGGTCGGGCCAGTGGCGAGCGATGCAGTCGAGCAGAAGGTCGAGTTGCTCGGCGGACAGTGCCAGGTATTGGCCACTGTCGGTGGCCGTCTTCTGCAACACATTGAGCAGTCGTGCGAGACCAGGTACCGAGACGCGTGGTGACAACAGTGGGAGCAAGTGTATGACCAAACGTTGAATTCGTAGCTTTACATGAGCGTAATCCGATAGTTCGGATTGACTGGCGGCCACAGCATAAAATAGATTATTTGTAATGCTAATAATGCCCTCAATGATGTCGAATTGATGGAAATGCGTGTCCCGTATGATGCCTGTCAACCAGGAGACGATGCCAACATGTTCGAGCATTATCTTGACAGCTCCAGGTATTTTGACGCAGGTGGAGAGTACCGATAAGAGCAACAAATTGGTATCCAGATTGCCCAGATTGGATGTGTAGAAACTGAGAAGCACCTTGAAAGTGTTGGTAGATACAAGCAGGAAGAGATCAGCACTGCATTTGATGCCATGGCTGAGCAGCTGGACAATGAATTCTCGATACTGCTGATGCTCCGGCTCCTGGGAGTAAAAGAACACGTTGAACTCGGGTATCGTCTGGAAGTTAAAGCTCTGCTTCAGCTGAAGATACATCATCAGACGCTTGTAGAGCAGATGCGTTGGATCCGTGCTCAGATTGAAGCTGTTTGCAATGAAGAGAGCTGGTATCAGCGGCACACGAGGAGTACCGCCATGAGTGCGTCGTTGGGCTAGCCATGAGTTCCTCAGCTCATTCAATCCACCCTGAATGTTATCATAGGCCTGAGTCCACAGTGGTTTCTCATAGAATTTCGACATCTCGAAATGGGCGCGATAGCGTTGCTGGCAACAAGCACCAGCCAGACGCATATCCTTGTCCAGTGAGGACAACGCACAGAAGCTGAGAGCAAGCAGTCCATTTTGCACTGGCCACTGGGCACGTACCACGGATTCGGGGGCGAAGCAGTGCATCATTAGAGGCACCATAAAGGCAGGATCATAGCACTGCTCGTAGAGTTCGTCTCTCTTGGGGCATAGCCTGCGGATTTCTTGGGGGAACTCTACGACACCTTCCTCGACGCGTTTCTCCAGAGAATTGTCTCCAAAGAGCTGGGATTTCTTGCCTGGGTTCACAAACTTCAGCTCAGGCAGCTGCTCACGGGCATGAAGTGAACGCCAAACCGGAAAGTTCTCAATGGTGTACTGGCAGCCCGGACGTACGATCAGGGCCAGCACCTGAGCCACGTTCGTCTCCTGCTGTTGTAGCTTGGCCCTCTCATCATCGTCGGCGGCACGCAAGGCATAATGGGCCACAGCACTCTCACCCCAGATAAAGGGACGATACTGTGCCAACCCTACATCGAAGCGTTCATAGTGTTCCAGCAAAGCCAGAGCATATCGATCTGCGGGCGACAATTTGGCGTGATACGCACCCAGGATGACAGGGATGTGGGCGGAGTGCAAGGCCGAAGGCGCTTTGCGTGCCAGAGTCTCCAACAGCTGCAGCAGATGAGTTTTCACCGCGCTGGACTGCCCTAGCAAATGATCATAGCAACATGAGTGGGTGCAGACCATCTCGTAGAGCAGCGCAGCATCTTCTGCCTCTTGTCCCCCTTCCTCGTCGGTGTAATCTGAGTAGAGACGATCGCAGAGATAGGCCAAAAGCTTAAGCAACAGTCCATGAATATGATCCTGCTCTGATGTCGGTTGCTGCTCCTCTGCCAAGTGCATGGCTTGCTTCAGACAACTGCGACAATAGTTAAGCCAGTGTGGAGCTTTCAGCAGGCGACTCCAATCCAAGGGAGCCTGAATGGTGTGACTTTGCCACCAATTGTAGCAGTTGTATGCCAGAAGCTCCAGCTTGTCCAGCTGCACACTCTGCTTCTTCAAGTCCAGCGCCAGCATTCGGACGTTTAGATTCACGTAGTTCACAAAGATGTTGGACTGTTGCTGCTCATCCTTGCTGGCTCCAAATGCTTGCGAGTATATTTCCTGAAGGACCCGCATTTGGAAGATTTCGACGGCATCGAACTTGAGCTGTTTCTGACAGTAGTCCAAGCACTCGGATTTGGGCATGCAATTGGCAATGAGAGCAGCACTGGCCTCCGCATGATCCTTATAGATGACAGCGGCCTTAAGTGGCTTCTCGATGCTCTTCAGTATGCCATTCTTGTAGCTCTGATAGCAACGCTGGAGCAGCGGTTGTTCTAATTGATAGCCACTTCCAAAAGTCACATCCAGCAGCGGATAAATCAGTTCCTTCTGCTCCAAGTGCTCGGGTAGCAACTTTGCAAAGGTCAGCGAGAGCTCTCCATTCCGCTGGAGCAGCAGACAGGCCAGATTAATGGCAACCTTGCTTAATTTGCGACTGGTTGTGGAAAAGAAACTGGTGAAGAACGCAGCATCACATTGGGCCAGATGATGGTGTTGATTGGTCAGGAACTGCAACATTACCGTCTCCAGTTGCTCCAGTTGTTCAGCTCCAGCGCTTTCACAAAAATCGCTGTAGTATGCCTGAAGCTTTAAAATGGACTGGCTGCAATCCACGGGCTCCTGCAGCTGTCCCAGACGACGCAGAAGTCGCAACATGAGCTCAAAGTAATGATTCGTTTTGTTTCCAGTCGTAAAGTAATCCCGAGCTTCAAGCTTCCCTGTGAGAAGCTGCAGCATTTGGGCACATTCAGTGGCATTAAGCTCAAAGGAATCAACGAGCGCTACACACTCAAACAGCTGAGCAGGATGCCGCACATTTTGAACTGCCATCGGGTCAGCCAAGGCGATTTCCAGTCCAATCACCAGCTGAAGCCTATAAAAGGACGTGATGCTGCTAAACTTGGGCAATGTGCGACAATGTTCGGTTAGACGTCTTAAGAACATGACGTAATGCAGCTGAGTCTCACTTGTCTCGGTGAGCAAATGCGTGGTCCTCAATTGACTTAGTCTCATTCCATAAATATAGTTCAACAATCGTTCCAAGTGTGTCTCCTGCTCATGCTGACCCTCATCATTGGGCAGCTCGACAATCATCTTGTTGCCATCCGCTTGTCTGGCGATCTGCAGCAGTTTAATCAAAGAATCAGTAATAAGTTGCGATTGCTGGCCATTAAGTTGTTTACTCTCCACCAACTGGGTCATCAAGAAGAGCAGATTGTGGGCATAAATCATGTTGCGACGAGTATTTCGAAGACTACTATGGAGCTTAATTGTATTGTTCTCCTCCAGTAGCAGCTCGAAGTAATCCGAAGAAGGCTTGAATATTTGCTCAAAGGTTTGAGTCGGTTCCGCATCTAAGATTGCTTGCTGTAGTGCATCCAACAGCGGCAATTGAAGTGCAATGACAGCAGGAAGTTTACTTGGTTTCAGACTCAGCCAATTCTGCATGTATTCCGAATGTTGTGTCAGTTGCGAGTTGTACAGCTCCTTAACTTGCTCCTGCTTGCTGTGATATTGATACAGCAGCACACAAACGAGCTCCACATACGCATCGTAAGGAGGCTCGATTGTGACACCTTGGAGCAGCAAAGGCATCATTTTACTTAGGGTCAATGTTTCGACATAGCCTTGAACTGTTTGACCCTTCTCGATTTGGGCAAAAAGCTTGCGAAGGTTCTCCACATTTGTGGCTGTTTCAGCTGCATTCAAAGTGGGTAACTGCTTCACCTCGGATAGATCTAGGGAGAGTATTGTCAACAGAATGCTAGTCACATTATCGACGGTTTCTGCATCGAATCCGATCAATGCTTCCAACCAAACGTCAATCTCATAGCTGGACGAATCAAACATGCCGGTGTTATGGAACAAACAATGTAGTAACTCCCTAGCCTCTGTCTTGACCTCCAAATCATCCAGCATGTAGGCTTTAATGAAAGAGCGCAGCACCTTCTCAAACAGCTTCTCCTGGGGATGCAGTGAGCGCGGAAACAGCAAGAGTATCGTTTTAATTGACTTCAATTCCAATTTGATCTTTTGCACCTTGTCCATCGAATCAGGATTCGATGTATCTATGGGCTCATCAAAGTTCGTTTCATACAACGGACGCAGCACATCCAAGTAATCAAGAATTTGACTCGTTTTATCAACAAATGCACGATTCTCCTTGCACATAATCAGAATCAATTCGAGCGTTACCGACAGATGTTCCAGTACATCGACTCCTGTCTCCTTATGATCTTGAATACTTCGGTACAATGAGTAGAGTATACTTTCTATGGGTGGAAAGTTGACCAACAAATGATTCAATAACTCGAATTTAAACCGACGCAAAGAGTTTCCAGCCTGCTTTAACTGTTCTCGTTGGGCAACCGCATTCATGTAGCTGCTGTACTGCGTCATCATGGACAGAAGAAGGCGGTTCACAGCTATGCGTATAGTGAAATCATTGTGCTTTAGTAAATTCATGCGCACAATGAAGAGCAATCCCTCTAAGGGCAAGCACACCTCCTTAATCCAATAACTAAAGTCGGTCAGTGTCATTTTATCCATCGCCACGGAGAGCGAACTCGGTGGAACAGCTGCAATTACTTTGGACAGCATATCAATTCCCTTGGGCAGGTCTGTTGGGGACATTCGCGAAGGATTAATCAAATTCGAGAAGTTCCGAGCTGAATGTCTGCCAAGTTCTGGACAAGCATGTAGTATATTCAAGATTAAATCAATCTTGCGATCATCAGCAAATGGTCGATAAAGTGATCCCATCAGTTTGCCTTGCAGCTTGTTGTGTTTCTGGCGGTAGTTTGTCATGGCATCGAAGCAGATGCCATGTTTGCGGGAAGTCAATAATGTTAGAAGTAGTTTATGTACGGCTGTGGCCACTGCTTCACGGTTCTCTGGCTCATAGTTGGTGTCTACGATGTTCTGCTTCTTATTATACTTGTTAGCCAGTCCTTGTGGTCCTTCCCAGTCGTAGATACGACTAAAATACTTGCAACATTCTAGATCGAATACATGCACTTTTTTAGTCTTCAAAATGTTGCCATTCTCGAGTATGTACTGACGCAATGTGTTGACCACCACACAGGCAGTAACATGGTCGTCATAGACCAGGCCCTTGGCCAGAACTCGAATTAAATGAGCACGATCCAAAATATTGCGAATAAGGAGATTATTTCCTTCCACCAAAAACGCAAGTATAAAATGTATATATGCCTTACGAACAGTCTCATCATTCTTGTAATCGTTCTTGGAATGTGATAGCATATCCTCCATAGTACGCACATTCGATAGTATGTCATAGGAGCTGAGTACTTGACGTCCCAACATTGGATCCACACATACAATGGCGGTCAGGAGCTTTAAGGCATTTCGACGGTGACTTGGCTGTGCTGACTGCAACAATGGATCTAGAAGAGAACCGTGCGCTTTTAGGAAATATCGACCTGCATGAGCTGCTGACTCCATATGGCTTTTTTGATTTGTAAGAATCTCCATGATTATTCGCTGTAGCGCTTCGCAAAGGTAGCCAACGTGCAGAATATTGCTTCTATCGATGCGGGTAAAGGCTTCAGCCAGCTCCAAGGGTTTACCACGCTTCTCGATATACTTGGCCACAATCTTTGGTCTCATTTGGCACATGTACAGAAAGTGGCGCAATTCTTTTAGGGATAGATATCAGAGATAAAGCAACGAAAATGAATATTTTGTTGTTATGCTCACCAGTTATGAAGTTATTGCCCTGGAGTTTGTTACGAAAATGCATCATTTTGAAATCGTTGGGAAATTTCTGTTGCTTTTCTTCGGGCTCAATTCCCGAATCGGGACTAATATCAGCTTCCTCAGTTTTCCCATCCTGGCCACTTACTTTTGGTTGATGTCGAGGCTTTCGCTTTTTCGCCGGCGACACAGTATCAGTATGAATTCCATTTTCGTTTTCAACTGGGGAGCTCTCTTCTGCATTTACCTCAGCTTCATTTGATGTAGCCTCATTTGTTTGTTTCTTTGGCGTGTGAGACTCCTTGGGCACTTTTTTTGGCACCGCTGTTTCGGCATCATCCTGTGGGTCTTCGCCAGTTGCCTCGTGTTTCCTTTTACGCCTATTCGGTTGTATTGCCATTTTAGTATGTTTTTAATTCTCTTATCATTAATTATAAGCCACAAATGAATATAAAAATTTCTAAGTTTAACACACGAGCGGCACGCACGTGTTGTGGCTCAACAGTTTCCCGATGTTCGTATGTAATTCTTTAAGTATTTTTAAGTTACTTCTATTTTTAAGAGCAACTGTGAATTCTAGTGTTGAAAAATGTTTTTCGGCGCCTGTTATCGATTTTAATATTCATATCAGCAGTTAATTTATTGCTGATTATATTGTTTCAATTCCCGAATATAAACTCAACAGGTGATTAACTCAAAAATGCGATTTTAATACAACTTTATATTGATGAACATTAAACACTTATTGCCTAAATTCACTTGAATACTTTAATATACAATTTAAACTACATATGTTGCAGTCGTGTTTTGAGCAAATGGATTTCTTGCTTTGTAGATTTTCAAATTGTTTCGGTGGCTTGCTTAGTCGTCTTCAAGGGCTATGTTGGTGGCACCTCCTCCAATAGTCGAAATTCCCGACGTACCAGTCGCTCCTCCGGGGAATTCCGGTAACGTTGTTTTCCTCTGCTTACCTGGCGCTGCTGGCACAGGTGGCAAATCTACAGATTTGCTTGTACCTATAAAATGTCAATTAGCACAATTATTTATGTAAATTATATGTAATTAAAAATTAAATAGCTTACTAAAACAACAACCCATAATAATTAAAAAATTATGGACGATCGATCGTTCCGAACAGTTGAAAGAATTTAAAGAACTAAATCAGGGAAATCAAACCGGTGACCAATCGTCCACGGTATCTTCATAAGAATGTGTGTGAAGCATGCGTGTGTTTGCAAACCCGACGTGGAAACGATTCACAGTTAATTGATAAGGGTCTTTTGTTTTTGTTTTAAAATGTAAAGTGGGTTATTTACGGCTACGGCTATGTCAGTTATCTACAGGGTCGGTCGTACTGGCTTGCTAGAACTCTGTATTGGGTTCTACGGTTTCAGAGTATAAGCTAAGTCGACTGCGACCAAAACTCTGGCTGTGAAATTTACCAATTTAGATAAGTTCTTATCAGAAAATAATGGGCGTCCCTGTAGACGCTACCGCCAAGTAACATTCTGTTAATCGATAAATTTAATGGAACCACATTTAAAAATATTGAAAACTGTTCGATGTAATTAATACAGAAAAAAAGCTAATGTAAAAATTACATTACATTCGTTGTATGGTAATTTAATACATTGTTGTTCGATGCTTTCATACAACCTTCTTTTGCTCTTACAATTTAAATCTTTCTTGGTCCCGCCAATAGCTTCCATGCTTCGTTTTACAGCACTGTTCGTTAATCAGCTGTTGTCCTAGTGCGCATGATCTTTTGTGCTCTCTCTTACACACAATCATCTTTCTCACATAAACGGGGGGCGAACCGAAACGTAAACAGCGCTGAGCGCTCACTGCCATTTCACGCTTTTCTGATAAAAATGTTTTAAATCAAAAAGTGTTAATTAAAACCGAAATCAAAGTCAATGTGGCTGTGGACGCAGACGGTTCGTGTTTGTGCGCGTGAACGTAAACGTGAACAAAAATAAATCGTTTTGCAGCATCTGCTAAAATTAAATACTAAATTATAATCGCGTCAGAAGAGACGAGAGCATTTGTCTTGGCGCTCGTGAGCGTGCTTTTTGCATACTTTTTGTGTTTATGTTCTACCTGACATTCTGTGGCATCAGTTGTGAATGTCAGCCGCAAAGTGCACGAGACGAGAAATCACGGACAAAAGCAAATAAACAAGAATCATTAAAAACGGCAATAAAACACAAAACCGAGAACTGAACAATTCACAATATATGTATATAAAATAAACAATTTACAAATTAATTTAGCGTGGCAAACCAAAGCCAAAAGAAACAAAATAAATATATAAAATAAAGGAAATCAAAAACTTTATTTGCTGGCTGGCTGTAAAACGCCGCCAACGCCAACGAAGGCAACAAACGTAGCGAGTGTTTCCGACATGGATGATGAATTCAAGCTCTGCTGGAAGAACTTCCAGGATAATATTGCCAGCGGATTTCAGAATCTGTACGACCGCGGTGACCTGGTGGATGTGACGCTAGCCTGCGATGGCAAACTGCTTCAGGCTCACAAAATCGTGCTGGCCATTTGTAGTCCCTACTTCCAGGAGATATTCACAACCAATCCCTGCCAGCATCCCATCAGTAAGTACTTTGTGACCAAAATCTTGTGTTCCACCAAATTATTGCCACGTTCTATTCGCAAGTCTGTTCGGCTCGACTTGATTCGATTTTATTTAGCACTCACTGTTTGTTTGTTTGCCCAAAATGTTCACGCGGCAAAAAGTGTTCGCAGAGTGCCCGCCAAAGTGCTGTAGTTGTGAATACACTCGACATTCGTGGCTA
This sequence comes from Drosophila dunni, assembly GCA_018152125.1. Classification (NCBI taxonomy): domain Eukaryota; kingdom Metazoa; phylum Arthropoda; class Insecta; order Diptera; family Drosophilidae; genus Drosophila; species Drosophila dunni. The sequence goes on along the minus strand of JAECXC010000352.1, from coordinate 3,018,268 downwards.
GAGTGCAGTTTTATCACTGATACGCCCGCAGCCCGCGGCCCACCTGTCCACCTGTTCACCTGTCAGTTTATCTAAGCACGGGACGTCAGTTGTCAGAGATGCCAGGCGGGGGCACCGTTCGATATAAATCAACTTTTATAATAAATTCGTTGTCACATTTAACTGTTTTATCAGCTCAGCTCGCAGACACATATACATTCTGCAACCCAAACCCAAAGCTACCAGCTCCAAAATTTTGTAACTCACCGTTTGGGAAACACAAACCTTAAATGCGCGATTTAAAAAAGATTTTTTGAAAAGCAATAGTCAGAAAAATAGTTTTATTGTAATGTTTACAAACTTATTTAAATTATTTATTCAACGGATCATGTTAGAATATTCAAAGGCACAGTGTGGGTATTTCCAGTTCTAGAATCGAAAAATTCCCCTCTCTGGTAAAGACAAATAGAACAGTTGAAGAGTTATCATAAATCAATCAAAAACCAAACAGCATTAGCTGCAACCTCTGATAATCCTGCATAAAGCTGTTGTCGCCACGTAGTCTCTAGATGCAACTCCATTATTTCTCCTGCCTCACACACACGCGCGCTCATGTGTCTGATAACATTGGTGTAGCCCACTTCACTTAAGCTCCGAGCCCAACTCCAACTCCAGTTGATGGTTCCAGGGCTGGGTGCATTGCTGACCTCATCAAATCAAATGTATAACAAATGCTTAACTTGAATCAACCTACATACATGAGTATTGGGCATGGACTCTGGAATTGATATATGTAGTACTACATGGATATGATATCGCCTGCTTGGCTGACTGACTGAATGACAAACTGTCTGACTGGCTGACTAACTGAATAGTTGGCCCAGCTCGACTAGGCTGGTTTGGTTAGCTTGTTGTACACGTCGTCTGCTGCACGGTGGCTTTATCAGATCAAGCGGCAATAAACAACAATGTTTTATCTTTCAAGTAGCAGCAGAAATGTGCTACCTAACAACAACAGCAACAACAACAACTACAACTATAAGGGAGTAGAAGCACAAGCATTATTTCCAAAGATAAAGAATATTAATATACGCTATAAATAATGCTTTGGGGTAAAATAATTATAAATAAACCAAGTCATAATACAACAACTGACTTAAGGTGCTAACAAGCCAAATGATTTGGCTGCTGTTGTTGTTGATGTTGTTGTTGCTGTTGTTTCTAGTGTTGCTGCTGCGGCGTGTTACACTTCGAAACAGCAGCAACAACTACTTGTACGACAACAACAATAGCAAAAGTCAAACATTTTATCTTTTTATCGCGTTCAACAATCATTTATTGCCCAACTCGGAGCAACTGGGTCCCCGGGGTCTAACGGCACTTCACTCCACAGGCACTCGAACACCTATTTTATTTTATTTTGTATTTTTTTAACCGAGATATTGATTAGGGGACACTCCGAGCTAGTTGTTGTTGCCGTTGCGATATGAATTGCTGTTGATATTACCAATGTTGTTGTTGTTCTTGCCGTGTCGCGATCGATATATACAAAATACTTAAAGAGCACTCGCTGGCCAACAACCGGCAGTAGGCACTTCTAATATTATATTGTATCTACGCCATTTTGTAGACTACGATAATCCTCAGAAAATACGAATACTTATTATCTATTAGTATTCGCTCCGATTTGATTCGATTCGCTTCGATTTTATATATGTTTTATTATTCGCAGCTTGAGTTTTTTTTATCAGCTTCGCATTTAGTGCCTAGTACTCTGCTTTTTTTTTGGTTTTTTTTTTTGGCTATCATTTGAAATCGTAAAATAAGATTTTCAACTTATGACCATTTGGTCAGATAACACACAAAGCGTTGGCTCCCCTTTGGTCTCTAAGCCATATTGGCACTTAATACCACTGAAACACAATTAGGAACTTGATATAGCTGGACTAGTTTGCTCCTCAAGTGCTCCCGCGATCCGATCGAAATGTGGCTTTTGCTGATATTTCCAATAATAAATGAAGATAATATAATATCGATCGCTGAACTTGTCGTAAATATCAAACTCAATGTTATTTTTATAGTTCTGTATGCTTTAATGGCCAAAATAGCCAGGGGCGGCGTATACAGGAAGCTTACAACCTTCAAAGGGGACTTGAGCTTTGTTCCACATGCCATAAATTCAATAACTTTGTTAGGAAGTTTACATTAAACTTTCCTACAACATATTGTTCTCAGCTCCTTTCCATATTTAAACCCCTTTCGGGCGACGCCTCTGTGTTACGGGTGCCATTAACGGTTGCTTACGTATTCTACCGGGAGCACATTTTATAAGCGTATCATATAATATCAGACTTTGACATTGGGCATGTGAAATTTCATCGCTTTTTATTGGGCATTTGTGTTGACAAATATTAATTTATGAGTCAAACGGCAGTAGCAACAAATAGATTTACTTATCGGTTCAGTTAATTCCTTGGCTAATACCCAAACACCCGGATGGTATAACTAAGCCAAGATATACACAAACCCAACTGAATGAACCCGACGGACATTGTAAACCATTTTATTTTGTTTTTAGCTTATCACGTGCTCTGAATTATGTTTTTATGAAACGGATATGATCTCTTCAGACGTTTCAAAAAATCATAAATTAATGAACAAATTCATGCTTGGTTTTTTAACTTTTTGCATGAATACAAATCTTCTGAGTTGGAATAAACTTTACGTAGATTTAGAAATATTTATGATTACTAAATTTTCCGACATAAAGTTTATGTTGTTTATTACACAAATAGTAGCAATATGCTAATAAATAATTTATATTTTAATATAAACATATATTTTAGAGTAAAGTCAAAAGTCATGTATTAAAACTTTTTTTTTTTGTGTTATATCAGTCAATAATCTATATATTCATGATTTATGCTCTTTACCAGTTTAGCCAACAAATTTTAACTTTAATAGTATAGTAACAAGCTTAACAAATTTGATCAACAATTTCTTATTTTCAACAGTAAAATCAGATTTAAAATTTGCCACATATATAAAAATAGTTCGAATAGGAACATCTTCTTATCACTCAACTCAAAACTATTTATAGTTTCTAAAACGCCTTGTATGTAGCTTGAATCAAACTGTTTCAATTATTGAAGAATTTTATAAAATTGTCTTAATATTAGTATATGTTTCCAAGTTTCGGAACAACATTTAAATAACCAAAAAAATAATTTTTGGAGTCCCCGTAAATAACTTTTTCTGATGATTTATCCTGAACGGTCACGCGGTATACGTGATATATATCAGCTATTGAAAATGGACGATTGTAGGACTCGCCCCCTGCTCTCTAAAATTTATCAGGTTGTAGTAAAGTTTCGCTACTTGCACTACTACTAATGCCAACTACTCGAGTTGAATCGAGTCGACTCGCCTAATATGGCGTTTTGTAGATAACAAGAATTGTTTATTAATGTTTGTGTGTGTAGACATTGTCGAAATGCGTCAACCCACTCCAGACAGGGAAAAAGAAAGAGAAACAATAGCAGTAATAGCAGTAACAACAAATGTGAACTATAGCTATTGGTGTTGGCGTTGACTGAGTCGATAAACATTTATCATAATCATAAAATAAAAATTTGTTCGAAAGCAAACGACTGCAATCTTATTGGCTGTTGGACTTCAAGTGGGCGTGAACTTGTTCCCACTGGGGTGTTGTTCGATCAAATAGTTCCAGCAACAGAATTGAAATCATTTTGAAATATATTGAAATAAAATATACATTTATAAAAAAGTGTATCTATCGTTGCTGTACCACAACGTGCGTTGAGCTGATTACTTAAGGCGTCGAGCTCAAGATCCTATAGTCTGTCTATAGCGTATAGCTGATATCAGTAAAGATCAACGGGGTTCAGGCTTAAGGCATAAAAACAGAAACGATTCTGGCACATAAATAAGTGATATTTTTAAGCAAACAACCAAGCAACAATTGAGAATCATTGGTCCGTTGATCGCCGTCCAACGAGATGCCCCGAATTCATTTCAGTTTTGGATGTTCCGCTCCTCTTATCATCGCCACAGGGCACTTCGTGAGCGTATTTATCACGTTTTCCGTGAACTTTTCACAAAGTTTATCTACAGCTTCGCTCGTATTAAGTAGCACATAACAGATACAGATACAATACAGCGAACATTTGGTCTATCTGTGGATCTCTTTGTGTCTCAACTTGTCCCATCTTCTATCCATGACACGTCTCTATCTAGACAAACATACAAAGTATCATATTTGTATTGGCTTGTATGTAAAAGTTAATATTTATCGCTGATAACAGATCGATTATATATATTGACAATAATTAGTTGCATTTCGATTCTATCCGTTGAAATATCGGGATCATCAGTCAAGCACATGAGATGCGAGATTTGAGTTTTTAGATCGATGACGGTTACAAAATGCGCATATAATACTCGGATTTTGATCTTTGCAATACAAACACGGACATGGCGACGCACAGATACGACTAACAGATAGGAAATTAATATAACGATGTCGGGAGAGATGTCATCGTCGCATCTATCTGACCGACTAGATTAAGCAACAAACGAGGCACTCGATCGAGTTCCATATAAGTATTCCTTATATACTATATTTTAGTACATTATATTAAATTTGTTATTGAGAACAAGCGATAATATTGTTTTTTTAACTAGATGTTGATGTTGTGCCTGGCCTGGCACAGTAGAACGAAACAAGATTATTTTCAAATAAAATGTATATATTTAAAATTCTCAAACATAACCACTAAATTAATATTAATAACCTACCGCAAGAAATTAAAATTGGAATATTTTGAACTGACTTACTACAAGTAAGAGAGGCAATAGCCAACTTGTGTTAAGTGAGCTATAGGCTTTAGTTTTCCATCCTGTACCAAATTTGGTGGGAAAAGTTACGATACCATACATATAATATGTAAATTCTATCACTATAGCTCAATTAGTTTCAAAGTTATGGTAATGTAAAAACGGTTTTTTGCGGGGATGGTAAGAAAGTGTCAAAAGTTTGAAATAAACTTGATCTGCCTGTCATATAGACGGATTTTCTTTAAGATCCTGGTGCTTATACCGACCGACGCATATCGCTATTTCGACTTGGCTATTGATGATGATCGGAATATACATGTATGTATATTTATGGGATCAAAATCGTCTTCTTCTGGCTGTTACGCAGATTTCGCTTTTGCCAACCCTTAATAAACATTTGATAATATAGATTAAAACAATTATTTTGAAGAACAATTTGGCTTTGGCTTTCTATAGTCTTATTTTCCCTTTAAGTTCCAAGGAAGGAATTATTTTAACATAATTAATTATATAAAATTCGAAGTTCTGTGATTTCTGAGAATGTAACAGTGTACTTTTGGATATCAGTTAATCCAAATCTAATCAAGCAATAAATTGTGGACCAAAATCTATAATGAACTATCTATAATGGATTCCAAACTAACTGATTTGAATTTAAACAATGTAAGAAATAAAATTGTAGATATCTTCACATTCATGTCGTTGATTTTAAATTTCTTTTTGTATTAAAAACAGAAAACTTACTACAATTTTATGTTTTTTAAATTATTTTTTAAATAATAATAACAAAACCATTATATGTATATGTTGTGGTTCATGTTCAAATTATTGTCATTATCTCGATGATAGTTTAAATATTTGTTCAAAATACTCCGTTCTCAAAAAGAGTTTTAAAACTTTAGAATTGTTCGATCGATTTTAAGGTTATTATTCAGTTTCTAAAATTTAAATTTAAAATAAAACATTAATTTCGAAATCGTGTGTTCGTCTTCGTCGTCTCTCTGACCTACTTTAAACCTAGCTTCGTGTTCCACCACGTGCACCACTGTGCACAGTAGGGACAGTTTCATAGGCCGTGTCGAAAGGCAGCGCAAGTTATTGCTGCTGATGATATGACATGCTACTTATTTAATAATTATTGCTGCTTCTGGGTTTATGTGTGTTTTTGTTTTGTTCAGTTCAGTTCACTTCACTTGTTATATTTAAGTTTTTCAGATTTCTTATCATAGTTGTTTTTATGTATTGATTTAGTATTTGAATGTTCTCGGACGATGATAACATCTCCACTATGAATGTGACCTCCTTACATTTGATTCGAATGTTTTCATCGCACATTTCGACTCAAACAAGATAATACAAAGTAATGAATATTTAAAAAATTCTAGACTTACTAAACTCAACTAATTTCTTACCTGATCTATAATTTTCCACACTCTTCATTTCAGTCATACTCAAAGATGTAAGCTTTAATATCATGTGCGAACTGCTGGAGTTCATGTACCAGGGCGTGGTCAATGTGAAGCACACAGAGCTGCAGTCGTTCATGAAGATTGGCCAACTGCTGCAGATCAAAGGACTAGCCACCAACTCAAACGCCTCGCCTGGTTCCAGTGGCTCCGAGAAGTCCACTGGCCAAATGACAAATGCCGGCGGCGATGAGACAGTTAACAACAGTAGCAGCAACAACAATAACAGCAACAGTAGCAGCAAGGTGGAAGGTGATCACAATGAATCCAAGAATAGCACGCAGAGCAATTCACGCACCTCCACTGCCTCACCGAATGGTGGTTGTCGTGGTTCAACCAATGATCCGAGCCATCTCTTTGTGCACAGCAAGCGCTCAGCACCTGCGGACTTCAACAGCGACTCTCTGTCGATTTATTCGCGTAAGCAACTGCGTCGATCTTTGACGGAACACTCGGGCACTGGATGCAGCGAGAGCGGAGACAATGTAGACACTGGTAGCATGGATAATGCCCTCAATGCAGAGGAGTTCTATCTGCCACAAATTCCGTATATATCCATGGTGGAATCACGCAATGATTTAGCCAGCCTGAAACGAGAAGCTGACAATCATCATGGACCTGGCGGCCCGGGTGGAGCTGGAGCATCTGGTAGCAGCAGTGCATCCTCCTCGACGGCAGTTGGCTCCCTCCGCAATCCATTCGCGCCGGCCTTTAATCTGGACTATAATAACTTCTACAAGGCCGGAAACAGCAGCAGCGGTGCAGGACCAAGCGGCTCCAACAGCTTGCCCGGCATTGGTGCTGGCGTCGGCGTCGGAGGCAGTGGCAGCAACAATGGTAGCCTCAATGTAGGTCCAGCCACCGAATATCCCAACGAATTGTACATGCCCAGTGACTACTCCAAGAACTTTGCCAACCACATGGACATTCCTTCAAGTAGGTGTCGCCTCTTAGACAAACTTATCGTACTTCATATCTCTGTTGCATGCCACCGTCTTCATTTTGATTTGAATTTTCTTGGGTTATCATTTTCCACACTTTAACATCATTAATTCCACCTACTACTAATCTTCCGTGCTTTATATGGTTTAAAACAGGGATGGAAACTGCCATAAGGTGATGATGGTCATCATCCAACTGGATAACAAAAAATTATTATTTGTAAATTTAGTGTGGTTTCCATCTCTGGATTAACCACAATAGTTAGTAGATAGCTTGCAGCCTGGATCCAAATTGTCCCGCTCTTGCCCTTGCCCACGTCCCCGACTCCGCCCTTACACGCCCACTTTACAAATCCTTAACGCGCTCTGTTAAATCCTTGTACATAACATCCGTTAGGTGTTAAGCATTATCGGCTACTCCTCCTCCACCCGCCACCTCCCTTCTCCAAAGATTTGCCCACTAATGTTCCAATAATTGTACGTATATTTGTTGCGGACGCTGCTTCCTGTTCCTGTTGGATCATCATTCAGATGGCAGCAACATGGTAATGCTGTCCACCACATCACTGCTTCACGGCAACTGCGTTTTTAACCGCAACAACACCGTAGCCACGCAGCAGGGCATGAAGACCTATTGGCTGTGCAAATCCTATCGCATCAGCATGTGCCGGGCCAGATGCATTACCCATTTGGGCAGGATAATATCTGCAACTGGTGTACACAATCATTTGCCGCATATGCGTAGTGGCAGCTCTGGCGGTGGTGGCTCTAGTGCTTCCTGCAGTTCCACACCCATTAGCAGCGCCTCAACGACCGTCACGCCAAATCCCAATCCTGGCCAGGCAAGCTACAGCGTCTCTGATGCTAGTCATATCATATCCCCACCGACGGCATCCGGTGTTGAAATTAACCATGCATCAGCCGGAAATAGTTCCAGTTCCCGTTTAGGGGCCAATATATTCGCCAACCAACCGACGGCATCACCAGCATTGCCTGGAGGGCATCACTCCAGTTCGGGATCGGGTTCTCATCACCATCATCATCATCACCACTTGACGCAATCGCTGCCCAATCTGCTGGTGCAGCATCACACACCCCAGGGCAACATGGAGCAGCATGTCCTTGGAAGCAATACAACGTCACAGCCACCGCCACCGCCGACTGCAGCAAGCAACAGCGTCATCCAAAACATCATGCACAATCCAAATCTAATGCATTTGCCAATGCAGTCGCATCCACATTCACATCACCACCAACACCACCAGAACCAGCATCACCACCACCATCAGCAGCAACAACAGCAGCATTCACCACATTCACAGCATCATTTGGAACTAGGCGGTGGATCCGTGTTGTTACCACTTTCTCCTGCGCACATGCAGCAGAGTCCGCAGTCGAACAGAAGCAGCCACTCGATGCATGCCACCGAGTCACCTTTGGGCATCAAGAGTCCTCCACCGCCGCAGTCACAGCCACAACCAACGGATACGGAGCAGCAACAACAGCATGTGGACATCAGTGCCAACGCCGACGGATCGGCGGAGAGTGCGACAAGCACTGCGCATGTGATTGACTCCATAACGATATCACCTGGAAGTGGTCACAATTTTAAGATTGAGAACATCTAATAAGGTCTTATTTTCTAGTTAATAAGATGGTTTAATTTATTGCGGCTGGAGCCACTTAGTTAGTGTTTTTAGATAAAGATTCAATATTACTTGATTGACTTTGATTCGATTTGTTTTTATGTATGTATATAGCACTACTTAATTACATAATTATACGTGTATGTATAAGTATTGTGAAAAGCAAATGAAACACATTATTATGTATTACTTTGGGTTCTCTTTGTCCTTTTCGGCAGGTAAGTGTTAACTCATTGGATCGATCTGCATGAGACAAATACTGGGGATCATCTGTGATTGTCCTGACATCAACCATAACCTTAAAAGCTCACATACATATTCCTAGACAATAGACAAGCTTACGCACTCACACTTCCACACTTAAGCACACACTCACACACACACACATACACATACTTTCAATGCTGCCAATCTTGTGTATATTATAGTCGCACCCGGCGAGCACTGGTTTCAAGGCAAGCTCGAGTTTATGCTGAGTCAACGCGGCAAACCGTTACTGGTCCATGATGGCCATACTTTTGGCATACAATACGTGCGCAAGGACAAAAAATACTGGCAGTGTAATTTGTCTCGCAAGTTTAATTGCAAGGCTCGGGTTACCACAACGGACACCGGAGAAATTATAGTGACCAACAACGAGCATTGTCACACGGAGATACGTCAACATTTGCGCAAGGATTATCAACGAAACAAGGTTATGATGAATGCGTTGATCAATCTGAGCACAAATCGCTTTGCCGACCTACGGCGTCACAACTTAGCGGGACTTAGTGCTTTGCCTTCCATGGTTCCAAATGCTTTGTCCCAGAGTTCACCGAGTATAGACGAGGTAGTGCAGAATCTACAAGATCTAGCCAAGGCCTCTGCGGAACAGCAGCAACAGAGAGCAAACGATGCTCTTAAATATGAAAGTGATGAGCCGTTAGACTGCGGCATACGCAGCTCCGCAGCACTGGAGGATATGGCACGCAACTTTATGGCCAGTAAAGTGACAGAAAACGACAATATCGTTAATGACTTGACCAAAGAAAGCGATTGGAAATGTAAAAATGAAGGAGACGATGCCAACCGATAGCTTATTTTTACTGTTAATTCGATTCAGTGGCGCTCAAATGCAGAGTTGCATTAATGATAACGATAACAGTGGCATTGAGCTGCGATACGTATGCGCCACCTGGCGTATATTAAGCGCATTTTCGCTTTGGCGGTTTAGACTTAAATTTAAAAACCAAATTAAGTACAAACGGATAAGCACGCAATAATACTCAAATACCAAGACAAAGACAATACCAAACTAATTCCAAAGAATTTAGATAATTATTAAATAAATACAAATGTAATCATACATTTCATTAGCGAATTTAAGCAAATTAATTTTCTGCCAACTGCATTAAGAAAACAAAGATAAATTTTTATCGTTTTATGTAATGTTAGTTTTACACTGTTATTACTTGAATTTTTAATAAATTTTAATGTGTTCCTGGGTGTGTAAGTGTTTATGCTTAAATATTTATAACACGGCTGAGCTTCTGAATGCGATTTAGCAGAAGATCACCCTGCTTAATGGTGGCCTGATATTGCCAATTCTTGTTGTCGGGTCGGTTCGTCTCAACAATACCGCCCACGCGATCCACCTTGGCATGCAAGCGTCCAGCTGCTATGAAACGAGCCAGCTCCTGATCTATGTAGTCCACGGTAACACCAAACGCCTCGGCCATATATTGTAGGGTGAGCGAGCGATATGATTCCAGCAGCTGTGTGTACCCCTGGATACGCATTTCACGCACATAGTAGCGATAGTGGGGATGAACGAGATAGTCTGACCGCAGTTGCTTCTCCACACGGGCCAAGTGAACATAAAACTGTTCGTATTGGCAATTGAACAGTGAGAACAAAAACTGTTTTACATCAGGCAGACCATGCAGCACTTCCTGTATCTCAGATCCCTTAACAACCTTCTCACGGAGCTCGTTGCGAGGCAAAGCAATCATGGATACATATACGGTATAACGCACAAATGTGGGATAGTCCATAAGTTCGTACGATGTGAATGTGCTGACAGTGTCCAAGAAGAAGGTTGCTGCTGCCTTGAAATCACGAACTGCAACCGAGTAGATACCCTGGTAGACCTTCAGACGATTGCGTCGATCCCAGTCACCACCTTCCTCGATTAAATACTTCGCCTTGTCGATGTTACGGGTAATAAGATCGTGGTCCAAATAAAACAGACCCAAACGAATTAGATGAAATACAATGTCGAGGCGGTGTCCCAACGAAACAGTCTTCTCGTATGTTTTGCGAAAGGCTGATTCAGCAGCTGCCTTGTCACCAATGCGACACAAGTACTCCGACTTTTTAAGATTGGCCTCGCGAACCTCCATCTCTCCAAGATTCTTCTCGGCATCCTCAATGGCAGCGTCCAACTGTTCAATTGCAATACGGTTTTGCTCGCGCATGTGTGTGAGCATATCCTTGTCCGCATTCCAGTTTAATTCGGTACAGATATGCTCGTACCATGGAGCCATATTGTCGGCCCGAATAGCATCTAACAATTTCGACTTGAGTGCTGCATCTTGTTTGTGCTCCGCAAGCGTCAGAAGGAACTTGGTTTGTGCCAGTTCCAAGTTTGGGTTCTTCTCCAGACCCTGCTCCTCAAGGTTTTCAGTGGGCATCTTAATATTTCTTTTTATTAGACGTAGCGATTAATACAAACTGGCAAATAAATTCCGAATGAAAATGAATTGTTTTTGTCAAAGCCGCAGAGTCATGTACGAGCTAAAGTTGGCTGCGATTTTAAGAGCAGTGTTGGCAATTATCGTCGCTGAAATTAATAAATATCGATAGCTGCGATAAGTTTTAAGTTATCGAAAAAAAGGGGAGTGCGAGAGCAATTGATTTTTTATTGAGGAAAAGTTAATAGTGGGACCCAAATTTGTGGAAATTTTTTCGTTAACAGCTTTGTGCAATCGTGCTGAGAACGAATTTTCATTAACATACAGTTTCGGGACTAGACGGTGCACATAATGATTGGTGGTTTGTTCGTTTACAACCACAAGGGCGAGGTTTTAATCTCCCGAGTTTATCGCGATGACATTGGACGCAACGCCGTGGATGCCTTTCGGGTCAACGTCATCCATGCTCGGCAGCAGGTGCGCTCTCCAGTGACAAACATCGCTAGGACCAGCTTCTTTCATATTAAGGTACTTGCCACGTCAACCCGATGCTTTCTACAATCACAGTGACAATCACTAACAAATATCCGCCTCTTTCTAGCGTGCCAATATTTGGTTGGCTGCGGTTACCAAGCAAAATGTAAATGCTGCTATGGTATTTGAGTTCTTGTTGAAGATCATTGAAGTGATGCAGTCTTACTTTGGTAAGATTTCCGAGGAGAACATCAAGAATAACTTTGTGCTCATCTATGAGCTGCTAGATGAGATCCTAGACTTTGGTTATCCGCAAAACACGGATTCGGGTACCCTAAAGACGTTCATCACGCAGCAGGGTATCAAGTCGGCTACCAAGGAGGAGCAGATGCAAATAACCTCGCAGGTTACTGGTCAAATTGGCTGGCGGCGGGAAGGCATCAAATATCGACGCAACGAGTTGTTCCTGGATGTGCTGGAATATGTCAATCTATTGATGAGTCCGCAGGGTCAAGTTCTGTCTGCTCACGTTGCTGGAAAGGTTGTCATGAAGTCGTATCTCTCCGGTGAGTTTTTTTCACTTAGAAGCAAGTGAAGGTAATACTAATTTGCTGTTTTTATAGGCATGCCCGAGTGCAAGTTCGGCATCAACGACAAAATCGTTATGGAATCCAAGGGACGAGGGCTATCAGGCAACTCCGAGGCGGAGACATCACGATCCGGCAAGCCTGTAGTTGTGATTGACGATTGTCAGTTCCATCAGTGCGTCAAGCTTAGCAAATTCGAGACGGAGCATTCAATAAGCTTCATTCCACCGGATGGGGAATTTGAATTAATGCGTTACCGCACTACAAAAGACATTTCATTGCCATTCCGTGTAATACCGCTGGTGCGAGAAGTGGGCCGCACAAAGATGGAGGTGAAGGTGGTGCTCAAGTCGAATTTCAAGCCATCGCTACTTGGCCAAAAGATCGAGGTGAAGATACCAACTCCACTTAACACTTCGGGAGTCCAGTTGATTTGCCTAAAGGGCAAGGCCAAGTACAAGGCCTCGGAGAATGCGATTGTATGGAAAATCAAGCGTATGGCAGGCATGAAGGAAACCCAGCTATCGGCAGAGATTGAGCTGCTTGAGACGGATACCAAAAAGAAGTGGACACGCCCACCCATTTCTATGAACTTTGAAGTGCCATTCGCACCATCTGGCTTCAAAGTGCGCTACCTAAAAGTGTTTGAGCCCAAGCTCAATTACTCCGACCACGACGTGGTCAAATGGGTGCGATATATTGGACGCAGCGGTCTTTACGAAACCCGTTGTTAAAGGAAGATAAACTCAATCCGTATCTCTCCCAAAAAGCAATCGAGCAAGTGGACGACATTATATATTTATATGTTGAGTTTAACATAAATGAAAAGTAAAGTAAAGTACAGAATTCGCAAGATGGAAACGTGTTTACCATTCGAATGTTATAGAAATCCAGAAATTTCATCAATCAAATTGAACAAATGTCTCGTATTCCAAATTAGTTCTTCAGCTAACGGTCGCTAATCATTATTGGACGAACCGAGATCCTAGAGTTTATGTTTGTGGTAACTGCCATGCATAATAATACATACATACATACCATTAAATATACATACTACTATTATTTACACTATAATTATGTATTGTAATCATATTGTTTATACTACGCCCTGGCGCGCGTCTCAAATCTCACGCTCATGTTTTCTACTGTCTACTTTTAATTATTCTTTGTATTATTATATTAAACAAAACAAACAACTAAAAATTAATTATTTTTGTGTATATCCAAATTTAGCACACACAAATGTATTTAGTTATAGACCAAACTCTGGCAGTAAACGCTAATATTGATATTCAAAGTGTTAATAATAATATTCGAATTGTTTAAATGAATAAATAGCATGATATACTATACAAATACATATATAATATTATACCCACATATGTATGTAGAAAGATTGTGACCTACATCCGTTTAAATTATCAGCATTGCATTCTGTCGACTTACAGGCCTTCACAGATTTTTGGGTTTATCACATTGCCGGCTAAAGCCTTAAGTTAATTAACAATTGTGTGACGAATAAGAACACATACGTACAGAGATAGATACACATACGTAAGTATAAATTTTTATATGCATGTATTTGTGCGTAACCGGTCTTTATTTGCCTCCACATAAACTAAACTAAGTGTAGGTCGTTTATACACAGAAAAAAATCAGCGGTTCCTGGCTACAATGTTCAAAATTTAGTAAAAAGTTTGTACTCAACTAAAGATTATTTGATCTTTGTATGTAGATTTAAAAATAATTTGACATTTCTATCAAAATCTTTAGACATTAAACAATATTAGACATTAAAAATACTGACTTAAATTGAGTAGTTCTGAGCTTTCTCCAAATAATAAGGTATATATGTTAGGTCAATTACCTAAATTTGAAGTTGGTTAGTTTTGGTAATCAGTAAAAAATTTCAGAATTATTTTCTTTTTAAATTTTAAAGCAAAACAACAATTTTAAAGCTCGTTTTAATAATACATGATATTTTAACGAAAGATTGTACATTATTTTTGTTTATTTAACTTCCTTAAATTTAACACTATATTCGAAATTTTGACCGAAATAATAATCAAGTAATTTCAACTTTAATTCAGAATTTCGATAATTTTGTACTTTAAACAAATGTTTAAAGTTTGTTACTATACAATTTTCCTAACATTAAATATATATTCCAAATTCATATACAAACAAGATCGCTTTATTTCGAGTTAAGGCGTAAAAGGTGATAGTAAATCCTTTCAGTGTAAAGTCTGTGGAAAATTTGGTCGTGCAAAGTTCGTTTTAAAATAGTACACACGAATAAGCGATAGTTATTGTTGCTTACAGTTGCCAGGTCATCAGCTAACTGTTTTGTTATTGTTTTATAGATATTAATTAATTAGACCAAACCTACTGCACATATAGAGTGTATATAGTAGTATTGAAAGCAGGTGTCGTTATCATACGATACGGTTCGTCCAGTTATCGTCTTATCATTGCTCTGAATCATTCATCGGCCAAAATTCAAAATTATCACGCTGATAACAACGGAAATCGGTCTGAAGAAAAAACTGTGATTTTCAATTTTCCACGTAGACTGGTCAGCAAAGTGTGTAACCGCTGTAAACATGAATGATCTTGTGCCAGATGTTGTGGACGCAGTGCCAGTTTCCTCGATCAAACTGAATGTCCAATATGCGGCCGGTTTGGTCGTTCAGGAGGGCAATGAGCTGACACCAACACAGGTGAAAGACGAACCAGCTGTGACCTGGGAGAGCGAGGGAGAGTCTCAGCTGTATACACTGCTGATGGTGGACCCCGACGCTCCCAGTAGAAGTGAACCCAAATTTAGGGAGATCTTGCACTGGGCTGTCATCAATATACCAGGTAACAAGCTTAGCTCCGGGGACTATTTCGCGGAGTATATTGGCTCTGGTGCACCGGAGGGATCTGGACTTCATCGCTACATTTTCCTGCTATACCGCCAGGACAAGAAAATAGATGACCCTCAGCGCATAGACAAACGGTGTGTATTTCATTATGTAATATCTGTATACGATCATCCGATGACGTGTTTTGGATTTCATTTTAGTACACGAGAGGGACGCATACAGTTCAGTGCTCGCAAGTTTGCCGAGAAGCATGGATTGGGACAACCCATTGCTGGAAACTTCTTTCGGGCGCAGTATGATGACTATGTTCCTATTTTGCATAAGAGTTTTACCGGCTAGGGTCTAGGATGATCTTGTTTCCGTCGTGGCAATAAAGTTATCGGTGCACTTAGTGCCCCTATCAGCAGAATAGACACTGTCTTTATCAATATCTTTATCTTTATCGTTAACTAAAAAGTGCACGAAATTGATTAGGACTATGAACTATGATGATTTGGCATTGCCAGTCGTCGGGTTTGTTGGATCGACGGATCGATAAATAGCGAAGCCGTTGGTAGTGGAAGTAGAGTCACTGTCCCAACGCCAGACAAAGCACATCAGCAAAACATGGACACCAGCGGTATCATTCCCGACATCATCGATGAGAAGCCCAAGGCGAAGGCAACGGTTACGTATCCTTCGGGCGCCCAGGTCGATCTTGGCAAGGAGCTCACTCCCACTCAGGTGAAGGATCAACCCACCATTACCTGGGATGCCGAGGCTGGTGCTCTGTACACTTTGCTCTTGGTTAACCCCGATGCACCCAGCCGCAGCGATCCCAAGTTCCGTGAGGTTCTTCACTGGGCTGTCATCAACATTCCCGGCAACAAGGTCGCCGATGGCCAGGTGCTCGCTGAATACGTTGGCGCTGGTCCAGCTGAGGGCAGCGGCCTCCATCGCTTTGTGTTCTTGATCTTCAAACAGGGTGACAAGATCGCCAGCGAGAAGTTCATCTCCAAGACGTAAGTATTTTATGCATTCCTTGGTTGTTCATAAATGATTTGGTATATTTATCTGCAATTTTAGCACTCGCGAGGGTCGCCTTAACGTTAAGACCCGTGATTACATTTCCAAATACAACTTTGGCGCTCCAGTGGCTGGAAACTTCTTCCAGGCTCAGTATGATTCCTATGTGCCCACTCTCCTCGCCCAGGTCCAATAAATCACTCTCTCTGTTCATGTTGTAAATTAATAAATTTAATACGCAATTTTCCCATAAGCATAATTCACTTTTGTCTTATTTGTACCTACTTCTGCATCTTCTTCCTGTTATTTTTCCATGAAGAAGTCCGAAACTAGCTTATTGAACTCGTCGGCATAACGCAGATGAATGTTGTGCTTTCCTTCCGGGAACTCGTGGTACCGTGCCTGTTGCAGTCTTTCCCTTAGCCAAGGGACGTGCTCAGCAGCAATCATGGGATCTTTTTTGCCATGAAGTATGAACGTTGGTGCTTTCACTTGACTCACTTCGGTGCGACAGAAGTCTCCATCGCGATGCTTGTAAAAATCACAAGCTGCATCTACCCATTCCGCCCAAAGCTGGGCAAATCTCTCAACTCCGTAGACCTTTTCCATTGGCTCACGCATGCGTGGAGACCACTTGGCCACGTCGCGGATGGCCTGCAGGGCCTTTACTTCAGCCTCGTTCAAATAGGCGCCTGCGCCCCAAATGGCCAACTTTTCGACGGCTGCAGTATGACGACCAGCCAGAATTAGAGCTGTGATGCCTCCATCACTCCAGCCAAGTATCGAGAATTTTGGTCTGTCAAGAGCACGCATCAGATTCACAGCGGCGTCGGCATCTTCACGGAAAAACTCCAAGCCGAATTTACGCTGCGGTGGCACAGACTTGCCATATCCCGGAGGATCCCAAGCAATGATAGTATGATCTGGCAACAGTTTGGGTAACTGTTCGATTTGGGGTTTAAAGTCGGTCCAGGCCGAGCCCAAAGCACCAGGCATTAACAAGAGACTGCGCGGCCCATTGCCACATTCGACAATATGCAAATCGCCGGTGCCCTTAACTGGCACCTTTCGCTCGGTATGGACAGATCTGGCAACGCGAGTCAGCAAACGCCCCAGTTGAGTACCAGAGAACATTACGTAACCAGCTATAATTGGGGATATAAATTATTGTCAAATTGTCTATTTGGAGTGTGCACTACAAAATAAGCGTGTTTATGTCTCTTTGTTTGTGCAAATACACTTACACAAATGCACCTGTCTTGTAAAGTGTTCGATAAGCACCCGCTCAGCTGTAGCCGGCCGATGACAACAACAATCTGATAAGTTTTTAGATTTATATGTTTGTTGCACCACTCATACACTTTTCAACACTGTTTAAATTTTTCTTGAAAACAATGTTTTGTGGGCTTTGAGGAACATTCATTTCTAAATTTGTTTAATATTTTATTACTCGAGCAGAATTAAGTTTATATATTAGAATTTAATTTGGCGCCAACAACATACTCGGAAATCAATGTTTTTTAATAGCAACAACATCGATATATATCGTTATAACGTCTACACGTTAGAGCAATCGATAAATTTATTATTTAAATAAAAGCGTGGAACTGAATCACCTTGTCTGCTTTGGTTTCAATGCTCCATGACATTCCTTTGTCAGTGCAGTGCGTTGCAGTATTTAGTTGTTCCTGAAAAGAGTTATTTGCATTTTAATAGCCTTTATTCTCGGCATTCCTGTATAGTTGTGCATTTTAATCGTGTGTCTAGTAGTTACAGAATGTAATGGTCAGTGCGTGCTCAAGAAAATGTGCAAAGTGACGTTAATAGATTCTGGACGTGTTGGCCTTGCATTGCTGGTGTAAAATTGCATATTATAAGTAAGCTCCAAGCGGTAAGGCTCCTTTAACTCAAACAAAACACATCCGAACCACCCACAAACAATTACACGTTCATACATGTGTATGTATTCGTGTACATACACATGTACGCATGCATCAACAAATGCAAATCGAATTTGACGCCGAGTTGTCGAAGTTGTGTAGTGTATAATAAATGTCAAGGCATTTACACGGGTCGACGTTGTTGTCCCTGTACAGGATACATTTATCCTGTCCCTTCTAATACGCTTCGAGTGGTGCAGGTTATGAACCTGCGTGTTCTGCGCTCATTACGCATGTGTGAGTGTGTGTGCGTTGCTACATACACACCTACGTACTATATATATGTTAGTAGTACGCACACACACACACACACACATGCACATACACACAAAGGAAAGAGAGCTTTTAATTTTTGGCATTCTGATGCCCTACAACCAAACTTTAAGGCTTTTCTGTAGCATACATCTAGGAGCCAACTATAACAGCACTTTAACAAATAAAACCAACATGTTAAATAGTGCTAATATATTTATTTAATAATATTTTGCACCCATATGCGGTAGAAAAGGTATTAGCTTATGTAGTTTCGACTTCATAATAGCGTGTTAGCTATGTTGCCTATGCCGAATGTAAGCATTCTGTGAATAAGTTGTCGGAGCTTTCGTTATCCATTGGAAACACTGCGAAGGAATTAAGTTTGAAATTGCAGTTCAGTCTTGTCGTGAATGCAGCGCAGATCGATATTAAAACCTGGAGCAGCGGGAAGTTCTCGGAATAAATTCGACATATAATTTTTGTATTCCTGTTTGTGTAAATTCTGCATAATTTCTTACTAACGCTGCTTATCCAAAAAATTAAAACGCAAATTGTTAATCACCCGCATTCCCGCAACCAGAAATCAAAATTATAAAGCATAGAAAAGTGTGTTACAAATGAAATAATACAATTGTGTAAGCCAAATTATTGGTTAAGCTAAACCAGTTGTAAGCTTAAATTAAATATTAATTAATCATTAACAATAACTGTGCTTTTACTAAACTGGGAAATGCTTAAAGTATTTCATAAAATTATTTGCCCCGAGGACGCAATGAAAATTTTCGCCTTCATGCAGTGAAAATTTTTTCCGATTTTTAGTATGTACATGTACGTTGAAACGCTCGTGGGCAACAAAGCAGAATCGGGTGGAGGGGGCGTCCGGCGAGCTTTTGCCACCCCTACGAGTGCGACCAGCTACTTATTGTGCTGCTAACGGCTTCGTAACACGCATCAAATGGCCAAAGAAATGTGCACGCTAGTGAGCAATTTGCAAAGCATTATGCAAATCAAGTGTAAAAAATGCCAAAAACTTAAAAACCACTGTAATAATACATGAAAGTACAAAGCAAAGCAAAAACTAACAACAATAATATATAAAAGTTAACGGTGCGAATAAGTAACGCTAACAGTGCAATAACAGCAGCAGCCAACTTTGCGTTTCTGAGCTTTTCTCTCTTTTAACTAACACTCACCATTTCGGACTCTCACGGCGTTCTCCGTGCTCTCACGCTCGAACTACAAACAAAAGTTCAATGAAAATTACACGCGCGGATAAAATTCCAAAGTATCTCGGTCTCTCGGTGTAGTAGTAATAGTACACACCAATACAAGGACACGCGCTCGAAACAGAAAGAGAGAAGGGAAACGAAAAGCTCCCCAGTCAAGGACTGGAATACGTTTGTGGGCGACAGCGACATTTACGTTTTTACGCGCGCAACTCAAACTGTGTTTACTGGTATAAGTGTGAGTGTGTGTGCGTATACGTGTACGTGTGTTTGCCATCGTGTGGGTGAAAGCGTGAGCGTATTTCTGTGGGAACAAGTGAATGAGCGGGCTTCAAGTGCAACACATATCAAAATTATACAGATTGAGATATAGATACAAATAAATATCCCTCAAGGACTGCACAAAACTATGCATTTGCGGCCATGACAGCCCCCAGCATTGAGAACGACCCCAAAATGGACAGCGTCCAAGCTGCCCACGAGCTGCTGTCCAAAAATACTAATAATAATAAGAACAACAACAACAGCAATACGCTGTTGATATCCAAGGATGTTAATAGCACGCGGCTATTGCCCGAGCCAGTTGAATCACCTACCAAAGCCTGCTCCTCCGATCTACTATTTAATAAGGCGCGACGCCGGCGAAGAGTTGATACCGATATGCACTCTCCACTTCGTCCTTGCTCGCGTCCAACCGTCATGGTCGAGTACCGTCGTTCATATCGAGTACTGATTGTAACAGCTCTGCTGGTCAGCTTGGTGGCCAGCTTTATAACGATCAGCGCTGGCTTTCCGCTGGACGGTTCGCAGAGCTCCTTCTACACGTTTCGGAAGTGGTACACGGGATTAAACGGCACCTTGGAGCTGGAATTTAAGACGGAGCAACCCAATGGCCTGGTACTCTATACCGATGATGGTGGCACCTATGATTTCTTTGAGCTCAAACTGGTCGAGGGCGCATTACGTCTGCGCTACAATCTAGGAGGAGGTGCACAAATCATTACGGTTGGTCGCGAACTCCATGATGGCCATTGGCATAAGGTTCAGGTGCTCCGCAACGACGATCAGACATCGCTAATTGTTGACGGCGTCTCTCAGCAGCGCTCCACCAAAGGCAAAGAGTTTCAATTTGGCAAATTTGCAAGCAACTCGGATGTTTATGTGGGTGGCATGCCCAACTGGTACAGTAGCAAACTGGCACTGCTTGCCCTGCCTAGCGTCATCTTTGAACCACGCTTCCGTGGCGCCATACGAAATCTCGTCTACGCGGATCAGCCAGGTGGCAGCACCAGACGGCAGGAAATGAAGCAACCACGCGACATCAAATGTGGCGATGCGCCCTGTGATCACGGCGAGATGCCACCGCGCGAAAGAGGAATGAGGGTAAGTGTCTTGAAATTAAAATGCTGGAGTTGAATTCGGTAGGTTTTAGTGAACTGTAAAAGAGTCTGTACTTATTCTAGTGCAGAGCTATTTTCGACCGATTTGTCCTATTGAGACAGAGAATGTAGTTGTCAGCTTCATACTCTCAGATTCATGGGTTATTACGGACGGACATCGTTATATTGACGCGCCCATTGGTGCTGACGAAGAAAGTATTATCATATTAAAATTAAACATATGTATTTTGCCTATTACCTTGAAAAGAGGAATATACTTAACGTGGTAATTTTTATCCCAGGAAACTACAGGACCTAATTAAGGCGGGTATCTTTGGAAGATAGTAATTGGAAGACTTTATAAAGAGATGGAGAAATTGCCGTTTGTTTTTTATGTTAAATTCATGTTTTCGTAAGTGGACCTTAGAAAAGGATAGAATTACAGAGGTTTTCTTTTAAATTGGGAAAGTGGAGAAATGTGTAGTGGGATCACAGTTGAGGGTCTGTGCTTCCTCTCCACCAACCTTTTTTCAGAATCCGGTTCTTGATTTCAGCTATTTAGAATAATTTGAAGTAACTTGACTTCCAAAATCTGAATTATTTGGAAATATTTAGTGCCATACTATTATGTAATAAACTGGTGAGATATAAACACAGCGTCGGTTCTAAGTTGTTTTCATTGCTAACCCTAAGCAGAAAGGTAAAATTAGGGACATCCGAAAAAATCGTTCAAATATCTTTGATAAACTAAGTATTCCTATTTCTTGAATAAGTTAAGTAATGATAGTTAAAATTCAGGGGGGGGGCTCTTGATGGAATGTTCTTTAGAATTAGATTTTGTTAACCAAGACTCCATATTTCCTGCCTAAAGCGAATACTTATTTTAATTTGGATCTCGCTAAGTTATTAACGATTTCTGGTATTGAATACTTTCAGGGCGTTAGAGGCGGAAACACAACAGACGCATGTGAACGCAATGATCCGTGTCAACATGGTGGAATCTGCATATCCACTGATTCCGGTCCAATTTGCGAGTGTCGTAACCTCGAGTACGATGGCCAGTATTGTGAGAAGGAGAAAGCGCCATCGGAAGCCACATTCCGCGGTACACAGTTCCTTTCGTATGACTTGGGTCAGACTGGTGCAGAGCCAATAGTCAGTGCCCAGGATGCGATCTCTTTCTACTTTCGAACACGCCAGCCAAATGGTCTGCTGTTTTACA
This sequence comes from Drosophila dunni, assembly GCA_018152125.1. Taxonomy (NCBI): domain Eukaryota; kingdom Metazoa; phylum Arthropoda; class Insecta; order Diptera; family Drosophilidae; genus Drosophila; species Drosophila dunni. The sequence goes on along the minus strand of JAECXC010000352.1, from coordinate 2,995,752 downwards.
CGGGCCACGGCACCGACTATCTGAATCTGGCTCTGCGCGATGGAGGCGTCTCTCTGACCATGGGCCTGGCCAATGGGAAGCAGGAGATGCACATAAAGCCATCGAAGGTACGCTTCGATGATCATCAGTGGCACAAGGTCACCGTACATCGACGCATCCAGGAGATCTCGTCCATAACCAGTTTCTGTCGGGTGCGTATTTCCTCCCAAAGCTTTCACAGAGCGATTACTTACATATACTCCTCCTGTTACAGCTCGTTACGGTGGTGGATGATGTGTACACGGATCACTCGCACATTGCTGGCAAGTTTACTATGTTGTCCTCCTCACGTGTCTATGTCGGAGGAGCGGTCAATCCTCGCGCATTGCTTGGCGCTCGAGTGCACAACAATTTCGTGGGTTGCTTGAGGAAAGTTGAGTTCTCGGCGGACACTTTGAACTTGAATCTAATTGATCTGGCCAAAAGTGGCTCCAAGTTGATACAGGTAGCCGGCGCAATGGAATATCAGTGTCCCAGCGGTGATCCTCAGGATCCAGTGACCTTTACTACGCGGGAATCCCATTTGGTATGTCCACTGAGTATATACTTAATTCCTACGCACTGCTAACGTCTTGGGTTTGCAGGTGTTGCCGCCATGGGAGACGGGCAAACAGAGCTCAATAAGCTTTAAATTCCGCACCAAGGAACCCAATGGTATCATCATTCTTGCTACTGGCTCAAAACAGCCAAGAGCCAAGAACGTAAGTGACTAAACTAGTTAAAACATAACAAAATTAAGACTAATCTCACACCTATTTTTCACAGCCTGTGCTTATTGCCATTGAGTTGCTCAACGGACACATCTACATACATCTGGACTTGGGATCGGGAGCATCCAAAATACGCGCCTCGCGACGACGAGTCGATGATGGCGACTGGCATGATCTAATCCTGCGTCGCAATGGTCGCGATGCCAAAGTGGCTGTGGATGGAATTTGGAATGATTTCCGCACACCTGGCGAGGGCGTAATCCTTGAGCTAGATGGTCACATGTACGTGGGAGGCGTTGGACCCGCCTACAACAGCGTTGCCTGGCCTGCGGCCATCTGGACAGCCACGCTGCGACAGGGATTTGTTGGCTGCTTGCGTGACCTCGTGCTCAGCGGCAAGGCGATCGATATAGCGGCCTTTGCACGCGTGCAGGACTCAGGTACATATAAAGTGCTCATATTTGTAGGGTATTACACTGCTAGAAGGTATTTTAAAGCAGTCTTTACATATGCTGCGTGAGGCGAGTTTTTCTCTGCCGGACAGCCACGGTAGCCAGTATTTTTGTCCGCTCAAGGGAGCTGTCCGCCTGAGGGAGTAGTCCGCGCGTTGGGCTACTAAATGTGTTCTATTTATATATGTACTACCTACTCCAAATCTGTTTTTTCGTATTCCTGTTTTACATTTTTCTTTTGCTTTCCTATCCGACTGTTTTTCCTATTCTCAATTTCCTATGATTCGTATTAATCTCCGTATTACAATTGCCTTTTCTATTTGCGTACTCCAATTTCTCATTTTGTATTTCTTACTCCTCCTATTCAAATGTGTGCTTTCCCTATTCCTCTTAGCTTTCCTAATCCAGATTGTTTCATTTTCTACTTCGGTTAGGACTCCTTTTTCCCATCATTTAACTATTTCATATTTTTAGATTTCTAATCCTCTTCTATTTCTCTAAGTATTCCCACATCTGTTCTCCCATATCCAATTATTTTTCCAACTCCGCCAGTTTTACGTTTTCAACTCCTATCTGAATTGCAGTTAAATGTATACTTATATCCCTCTTAATACTTTTTCTATTATTTCTACTACTACTACCTAATTCTAATACTACTACATATTTCTATTACTACTACCTACTCCTTCTTTATTTACGTACCTTTTTAAATTCCTACTTTTTCTATTATTTCTACTACTACTACCTAATTCTAATACTACTACATATTTCTATAACTACTACCTACTCCTTCTTTATTTCCGTACCTTTTTAAATTCCTACTTTGATCGGTAGTTATTTAAATGCTAAGTTAAACAGTTAGAGTATTATGTATTCGTCGTGTCAAAAGTAGTTTCTTTTTTAATTCCCTTTATATGATTGTGTAATTACTGGTTTATTTTGGGCCATGACCTGACCACGCCTCTCTCTCCTCTCGCCTCCCACAGCTTCGGTGAAACCTTCGTGCCATGTACAGGGTAATGTTTGCACTGGTAATCCCTGCCTGAACGGCGGCACCTGCCTCGAGGGATGGAACCGTCCCATCTGCGACTGCTCAGCCACACTCTACGGGGGACCCACATGTGGAAGGGAGCTAGCCACGCTGGCCTTTAATGGCAGCCAGCATATGACCATATGGCTGGCCAATGGCCAGGGCACGAAGACACAAACGGAGGAGCTAATCATACGGTTCAAGACATCACGTCCCGCGGGCTTGTTGCTCTTGACCAGCGCTGAATCGAATTCCCCGGATCGACTGGAGATTGCGCTGGTGGCGGGTCGTATACGTGCTAGTGTGCGGCTAAGCGATCGGGAGAAGGTAAACTAGATGTAGACCATTAAATATTTATATGATTCACTTTAATTTCTAAACTGCTGATTCATTAATTATGTGTGTTGTGATCAATCCTCGACAGAACCTGCTCGCTGGCCAATCGGTGCTCAATGACAATAATTGGCACACCATAAGATTTTCGCGCAGAGCATCGAATCTGCGACTACAAGTTGACGGGGCTCCCCCCGTCAGGGGTATGTTATGTATGTATCAACAGCACATCTATTGCCCTACTACGTGTCGTGCCGTGTCGTTTTTTTTGAACAAAGGAAACTCCCCATTCTCGAGTCTCCTGCTATAGATCAATGATTGTTAGATTTCTATTTGAAGTGCCACCCAGCGCTACGTTAAGCAGTTCAGATCAGTTCAGCAGATGAAAGACCAAAAACAATTAATAGATCCAATAAATCCTCCCTAATCCCTTTGTCTAAAGGCGTGTGAAGGTGCTAGGAACTCAAAGAAGGAAGAAAAGAACAGAAAAGAAAAGAAAAGAAGATTGAAGCAGCGCTTTTTGAGTTTTTTCTTAAAAGTTTCACTTTTTATTTGAGAGCTTTTCAGTTAAAAACAATTTACAAACACACACGCACACACCAACACCCACTAACACAGAGAACAGTACACACACACAGACACTGAGAAAGGGAAATGAAAAGCTTACAAAAAATAATCAAAACTAATGCTATCTTTAAACTACCTTTGATTTTCCCGAAAATTAAAACATTTCCTTCAACACAACAAAATATTCATGAATAGCTAAAATTCGAGATAGATTTGATACTCACATACTCCAACTCTTATTCGCATACTCATTCAATCACATTCAGATTCAAATTCCAATCCAGATTCACATTCACATTCACATTCACTTTAACCAAACACAATATGAAATACTCGTACATTGTTCAAACTCTTTCACCTAATTAATTAATTAACTTTGAATTCAACTTTTCCACTCCATTTAATTGCTTTGTTGTGATTTCCCTTTTCTTTTATTGAATAAATTATTTAAAAACAGAAGTTTCTTTGTTGAGATTTGCCCATTTGAATATTTATTAATTGTTACATTTTATTATATTTACTTGCCAACTTCATTATACTTACCCAAAAAATATATCAATCCTAAACAATTCATTTTTTTTGACTCTCGTTAGTTATTTGAGACTTTTTCAAACATCTTGATGTTGTGTTTTCATTTGCGATAACTCTATTCTCCCCCATAAACTACTCTCTATACTATGTTTGATTTTGCGACAATCCGAATTACTTAAAAAATATATAAACTTAATAATCAGCGAGAGCGTGCCAAACAGTTGTGTAATAAATAAGATTTAATTAAAGTATTCAAAGAGGTGTACAGCTGCTATTAAAACGCATTGAATGTTATAAATAATGTATATCAAATTGATTGTCTTGTAAATTGTTATGTCCATGATATATAATGTCATATTTAAATTACTTTATTTATTAATTTTCATTTTGAGTTTCAGTTGTTTCCAATTTCTTTTCTCACTTGATCAACATCAAGCGTTGTAAATGACTTTCTTTGTTTTACTTTTATGATTTATTTCCATGTAAATATCAAACGATTTGTATTTACAGGCATAATACTCAGTTCGTTAATCCAATAAACAATCAAAAAGTGTGTGTGTTTAACAAACATAACAAACTAACAGGAGCGTGTCTTTTTTAGAGAACAAATAAACAGAGCATAACAACAACTTCAACCAATAACAACAGCAAGTACTTAAACTACCTGCATTGCTATTAAAAGCTATTGAAGTCAAAAAGAACAACAACTAATAATAACAACAACAACAATGTCAAATGCAAATGTAATTTTCTTATCACTCAATTGTGATCTTAATGACCTTTTCTATTTCAAAATGCAACAACAGCAACAAAAGCGCAAAGCGAAAATCGAAATGCAAAATGCAAAAATGAGAAGAAATAAACATCGTAAATAATTTCAATTGTTTTTTTTTTATCGTTTCGAGGCGAGAGCAAAAAAAAAATCGACACGCAAGAACTCGGTGAAACATTTTTTTGTCCAAAATCGCTCGATAAAGTCAACTCAAGGATGCAAAGGAGAGTGAAGCACAAGCGAAAGCAAAAGCGAAATGAAAATGAAAACAAAAACGAAAACTTGGAAAAGCGGAAAAGCACGCGAGTTGCGACTTATTGAGACGAGACGGGCAAAACAATGTTTGAAAGCACCCAGGGCTGTAATTTTGCACCATTTAATATGTAATTAGCTTTGTGTTAAGTAAACTATGTACTCGTTAACAACAACAACTATAACAATATCAGCAACAACAACATAACCGCTACTAAGCGTGTCCTAAAACGTACAAATTAGTTTCGCATTTTGGTGTAAGTGTACAAATGTGCAATTTGGCCAGCGGCCGATACACAGAGAGAAATGGGAAAAGCCAAATGGGTTTGTCTTTAATTGAACTCTAAGAAGCACAGTAAAAATATAAAAACAACCAAAAGCTCGCCTCTTTTCTCTCTGTGTAGCAGACAAAGCCGGATTAGTGACACACACGTGGCCCGCTTTTTGGGCCATGTTTGTTAGCTGGTCTCTGCTGCGTTTAAGCCCAACGGCCATTTTACACAAACAAGCACACTGCACACACAGATCATTTTTGTTGCACCACGGTTGTTATGTACGCGCACGCACACCAATACACACACACTCACACACTACACTCACTCAGACACACACACACACACGCACACGTCAGAGTTTGCATGTGCGCACCTGAAATGAAATGAAATTAATAAAGCAAACAAAATTAACAACTTTGAATAAATAAAATGAAAAAATCGCATGACTTGCTGCCACATGCCGCAAAACATTCTCAAAGATTAGCTCGATCTCTCTCTCTCTCTCTCACACACACACTACCTCTGTCTCTGTCTCTCTGTCTCTTTCTCTCTCTAGAAAAGTTTGGCACAATTCAAAGTACTTATAACTAACAACATACCTAGTATATGCAAATTGCGGCTAATTATATGGCTAACAAAGCAGCTGCAACAATCGCTTTCACCATCACTCTCTCTCTCTTTCTCTCTCGCTCACTCACTCACTATGTCTATCTCGTTCTGTCCCTTAATCGCTTATTGCATGTAGTACAAATGTCAATCAAAGTTCAACGCTGTAACACGCGTCGTATGCGCAACGTAGTCGCTGCTCATTGGAGTCAATATGCACCATTTTACTCGTTAGACTTAGCAACAAGCACAAACTGGCGACTCTCAATAGGCCACAGCCACAGCCACAACCACACTAACACGCACACACCTACACATCTACATACACTTACATAACAAAACATTAACAAAAAAAAGGAAAAGATACAACAAAATTTACCAATCGATGTTTAGTTTTAATGTCGTTGAAGCGCAGCAAAAAATACTTTATTTTAATTTGATTTTTTTTTTCTTCTTACTGTTGTTTATTTGTTTAGTTTATGAGTTTGATGTTTAGGTAAGAACAATAATTACAAATTAAAAACAAATTAAATTGTCATTGTTGTAGGAGAACGTATTTATATTTCAATTATTATTATTAAATTCGTTTTATAAAACTTGATTATTTTGTTGAGTTCGTTTATACTATCAAGCAATGCACCTATCGAATATAAAATGTCACCGCTACAGTAAATACTCGTATAAGAGAATGTAACTCACACACCAAAAAGTATAATTAAGTAAGAAACTTGAAAGGCAAATAATCGCATATGTACAATAACTCTGTATGTATGTGTGTAGATATATGTACTACGCACCCAACTCAATACTTAATTTCAATTTGTTTATTTAACACTAGAAAAACTCTTCATTCAGTTGTGTAAATTCATTGTTTCTTGATCGAAAGGTACAAAACATTTCTCAGTTTTCAATTTATCATTTCATTTCCACTACTACTCTCTCTCTCTTTTTATAAATCTTTATATACTCTTTCAACTGTACACTGGCATATGTATGTAGGCATATATATGTAAACTATCGTATAAAACTATCGTATAACTACTGCACCTTTCTTTAGTATGTACTCGAGCTGAAGTGACAGACACTGAAAAAAAAGTAATAGCAACTGCTTGAAATTGATTGAAATTGATTTGATTATGAATCGAAATACTATACGTACTTAGTTCAATGTCTAATCAACTAATTTATACTAAATACTCCACCATACTTTTATAACAATTAATTAATATTTCAAATATGCGTATGTGCTTCTTGTAACTACTACTACTACTACTACTACTACTACTACTAATTATATCAACAAAAAACATTCGTTTGTCACCAACAATTACAACAACAACAACTCTATAACTATTTAATCCTTAACCAATATCCATGTATCCATTTAACCATATAACCAACTATATACGATATGCCAATGTTAACGGTACTTTACCTAGTCTAAATCTAAAACTAAAACTAAATATATATATTAGAACAAGCCCAGGTTGGCACAAATTTTCCCCTGCCCTTAACCCCCTTGAGCTTTATCGATCTATGCTGTATTCTTTGCACACAGCTGAGACAATCCTGGGACGCCACAGTACCATGGAGATTCGCTCGATCCACTTGGGTGGACTCTTCCACGCCGAGGAGGAGATTCAAATGACCTCGACGATGCCGAACTTTGTGGGACAAATGCAAGGATTCATCTTCAATGGACAGCGGTAAGCGATGGGTGATGACAATACTAGCAAAAATACTATTAAATTAATACATAAAAAACAGAAAAAACGGTCATCTTTGGCTCGCCGAAGATTAAATACCCTTGCAGTCATGCATATTGCATAAATTTGTTTTCAATCAGCAATTGTTTCTATGGTAGCTACATATATGATTTAGTGGTCCGATTTGTATGAAATTTGGTAAACTTATAGGAGACGATTAGAGATGTATTCTGCGTGAATTTGGTTGAAATCGGTCAACAGACACTGAAAATGTTCATACTAAGCATTTCAACCGATTGTTCCTATGGGAGCTATATGATATAGTGGTCCGATCTGTCCGATTTTAATAAATGAACTGCGTGCAGAAAATACAGATCTGTACCAAATTTCAAGATAGCTTTAGCTTTAGCGGACATCGCTAAATCGACTCAGCTGTTGATCAAGAATATATATACTTTAATATATATACTATACTATATACTAGAATTTATATACTATATATATATATATATACTGTATCGGAAACACTTCCTTCAATGCGTTACAAACATCGTCAAGTCGTGGAGTCCTCTATATTGCTTTAATTTTCTATACTAAGTATTTCCAACCGATTGAACCTAAGTTCCTATAAAGTAGTCCGAATTGGATGAAACTTGGTCAGCAGATGATTGCGTAATAAATAGACACTGACAATATTCTTACTAAGCATATATTTAAAAAACTTTTGTCTTTTCGACACATTTGTATCCAATAAAATATGAGTTTCAAGATCAACAAATATTTTGATATAAAATTTACCAAGTTACTCAGTACGGATTCTAATTTATACTCTGCTCTTTTCCCACAGTTATTTGGACATTGTCAAGTCGCTAGGACCGGAGCTCTCAGCTCTGCCAAGTGCCACCTTCAAGCTGACAGCCAGGTTCGTGAACTCTCCGGCCGGACAACCGTATCACGCTGCCACGTTCCGCTCCAAGCACTCCTACGTGGGTCTGGCCATGCTCAAGGCCTATACGAGTATCTCCATAGATTTCCGCTTCAAGACTGTGGAACCAAATGGTCTTCTTGTGTTTAATGGCGGCAGACGCAATGACTTCGTGGCGGTGGAACTGGTCAATGGTCACATACACTACACATTCGACCTGGGAGATGGTCCCATCACCATGAGAGACAAGTCCCGCATTCACATGAACGACAATCGCTGGCATCAGGTCAGCATTCGTCGTCCGGGTCCCAAGACACACACCCTTACCGTGGATGATTCCTTTGAGATCATAACGCTGACTGGCAACAACATGCATCTGGAACTGGCAGGCATACTCTACATCGGCGGTGTCTTCAAGGACATGTACTCGAAGCTACCAGGTTCGATTTCATCGCGCTCTGGCTTCGAGGGTTGCCTGGCTTCCTTGGACCTGGGCGACACCTCGCCTTCATTAACCAGCGACGCCGTTGTGCCCAGCTCGCTGGTGGTCAGTGGCTGTGAGGGACCTACAAAGTGCAGCCAGAATGCTTGTGCTAATCGAGGCATATGTGTCCAGCAGTGGAACGCCTATGCCTGCGAGTGCGACATGACCTCGTACACTGGACCAACCTGCTACGATGGTAACTATAACCAAAGACGAATTTTTCATAAATATAATTTACTTAAAGCGGAGCTAGCTAGAAAGTTGTTAAAGTCCCTGTACCTAGCCAGCTGCAATCATATACTCAGAGTTCACCATCTGAAATTGTGTACTTCATAAAGAATTCCATATCAATTTATAATTTTATACCGAAGCTTTCTATGATAACTACATGATATAATTGTACGATTCTTTCCAATTTGTTCAGTTTTTTACAAACAAAAAAATTTCTGAAGTTTGTGTACTCTAATCTTCCGATTATTGCTCCAACTTCGATATTTTAATGAACTCTTCTCATTTTAATCAAATTTAGTCAGATAACAAAAAAGCTCAAAATTTGTGTGCCATTCAGAAAACCAGTAATTTTTGTTCTTCAAGCTAACTTAATTAAAATCACACCGAATACAGCTTACATTTTAATTATACTAAAGATTTTCGTTTAAGTAAGTCATCGAAATTGCTCCCAGAATCTGTTCAAATTAGGACAAAAACATGCATTAGTGGTATGACAGCTATTTTGCTTATTAAGGTGTACAGACGCATTAGAACTCATTTACTACAATTTTAAACATACCGTCCGTCTTTTGGTGGTATGTTTACTTTAAATTTCTTATTTACCTCATACCTCCCAAATTGACTTTGTGTAGACCACGTCAGCATCAACAGTCGAGTCAATATAGAAATGACCTTCCGTCTGTTCGTTTGTCTTCTTAACTACAATAGCCAACAGCGTTAGTCTGGAAAAAATATATTTGAATGGAAAAACTCTCACTAAAATAAGTACGGGGTCTTTTACAGTCGGCTCGCTCGACTGTAGAATTTATTACTTGTTATTGTATACTTTTATATAAACATTCCTTTTCTTTAAAATAAATTTAGCAAGAAAATACAAGCAACTTAAATCTAACCGATTTCGTGCTCTTTCAGAATCCATTGCCTACGATTTTGGCAACAACAAGGGCATGGTGCAGTACACTTTCCCAGAGAACAGCCAGGCGGACACGGAGGAGGACAACGTGGCAATGGGCTTCATTACCACCAAACCGGATGCGGTATTGTTGCGCATTGAGAGTGCGACCACACAGGACTACATGGAGCTGGAGATCGTGGAGGGAAATATCTTTATGGTGTACAACATTGGCAGTGTCGATCTGCCGCTGGGCGAGATCGGAACCAAGGTCAATGACAATGCTTATCACGTGGTGCGCTTCTCCAGGAAAGGAGGCAACGCTACACTACAACTGGATGACTACAATGTACAAGCCGTGACTCCACAGGGTAAGAGGAAACTCGACGAATTCGTCATGAACTACAAATAAACTGATTTGATTTGGAATCTAGGCCACCACTCGACCGTGTTCGATACCATGTCGAATATCCAGGTGGGAGGCAAATTCAGCCGCAACGGGCGCACAAGGATCGAGCGTCCGTTCGCCGGTGTCATTGCCGGTTTGTCGGTGAATAAGCTGCGAATACTGGACTTGGCCGTCGAACGCGATCCACATATCACCATACGTGGAGATGTTCAATTGGTAACTGGAGTATTAGATAGAAATGATCTGCAGAGAATGCAGCAGGTTAGGGAATTTATTTCAAATTTTATTTCAATTCCTCTCTCAACTTTTCAACTTTCCAAGTATTTTTCTCATCGTAATCAACAAAAAAACAAAAAAAAGTTCTTTCTTTAATCGAAACCAATCAATTTATTAAAACTAAATTAATGAATATCGTATAATTATGAGCTTAATTCGCAATCTGAACCTTTTTTCTCCAAGTTATCGATTTATTTTGACAACCCCGAAACGAAATCAAATTAATTCAATAGTGTTGAAATTTGGTTCAGTATTTTAAAACGAATAACTAACTACCAATATTAGCTAATCATAAATGTAAAAACTAGTGCAAATGCAGTATTTTTATTTACCATATTCTGTTGATTTCTCACTGTCGCTTTTAACCAGCACCAGCCAATAATCCCCCCAAGAAATTGCTACTAACCTCAGCTATTTGAAATAAATCGTATACTATCGTATATATACAAATATATGTAATATAAATTTATATAATGATATTTTTCCTTGTCGCACAGCATAAAGCAATAATCCAATTGTGAATATACACTATCCACTAACACACACATACATACGCACACATACCAGTATTTAACCAATTTAATCGTTTTATTTGCACTTTAATTGTACTCGTAATTCAATCATTTTTGAGCGCACTAATGCTGCATGACTCCACACCTTAATTAGCACATAAATATACAAACTTATACTACACTGTAATACTACATAATCACAACTAAACTTATTAATCCACAACAACATTGAACCCGATTAATTATATTTGCAAATACTCTAAAAATGAGTAGAGGGGTCTATTCAGTGGAAGAAAGCTTTTCCGACTCTATAAAGTTTATATATTCTTGTTCACCATGTGTCCGTCCGTCTGTCTGTACGTCCGTCTATGTATATTTAAATCTTTTTAGACCACGTACTTTTAAAAAGAGTAGAGTAGCGTCTATTGAGTAGAAGGGAGCTTTACTGACCCTATAATGTTTATATTTTTTGGACACGATTAACAGCCGAGTCGATATATGAAGCCGAGTCGTTCATATGAACACCTGTACCTTTTAAACTATAAGAGCTAGAGCCACTAAATTTGAAATGAAAGTTCGTTTATATGTCAGAAAGGTTAAGCTTATTTTAAGCTAAGATTATTTTTACTACGATCAGACAGTGCATGTAAGGTACAATTGTAACTATCCTAACCAAGTTTGGACAACTACATATATAGCTCCCAACTAATAAATATAGCTCCCATAGGTCGAAAATTAAGCAATATGCGCACTAGTAGGGGAACGGTGTCTTTTACAGTTGCCTCGCTCGTTTGTACCCTTTCTTACTTGTTAAAATTGAAAAACTTTCTCGTATATTGTTCAAAAAATCCTTAAAAATTTGGATACATTTCAATAGGTCAACACTCTATTCACATACAAGTAAATCTAAATTTTATTAAGCTCAAAAACAATGAATATTTTGCAAATATAATTATTTGTTATTTGGCACAAACCAAAGGTTAATACAGCTTACACACATAACCACTTTTAATGCACCCACTACTACCTACTACTACTCGTAATACAGTTAACATTCACTAAACCGTACAATAACCGCTTTGGCCAGTTCGGCGTTAGATCAACTGAAGTAAAATCAGACTTTGAATTCTACTCAACAGACGCCAGCAAGCGGTTATCCCGGTGCCATCGATGATCTGATCTTCTCGGGTGCAGGTTCTGGATGTCGTGGTGACGATGAAGACGAGTGTACGCCGCCCTTTGAGTCCGGCAGTGGAGATGATCTCATAACACCCGTGTATGTGCCACCAACAAAGCAGACGACAACCACACAACAGGGCAACAGTCTCAGTGTGGATCGTGGCAGCAGCAACAACAGCAGCAATACGAACAACAACAATGGCACGGAGCGTGCCTGCGATGATGAGGACTGTGTGCACGGTTCCGGAGATTACGGTGAGACTACGGAACAGTTCACGGGAACGAGCACAGCAAAGGCTGCAGGTGAGTGCTTCAAACCTTTTGACTTTTACTTGAACTTTTAGTTTTACTTTTGTTTTTTGCCAATGTGGTGTCATGTGCTCATTGACATTTGCATTACAACACATACACACCCACACTTAACACACAAACACCTTTTCAGAGACATAGTTCACCAGACATACTTAGCTAGCGAAAAGAGTTTAAATTGTAATTATTAAGTAGAATTAGCGCTGGGTTTTTGTACACTCACACACACACACATGTAAATAACACACACCAAAATAACACAGGCAAACACAAATACACAAATATTTGTGTGTAGTTGAGCCGCTTTTAGTTTTCATGTTTCTTGTTAGCGATCTCGTTGTTGTGAGTTTTTGTGCGCGCCGAGAAGTATGCTATGCTTTTATTAAATGCTTCCAACGAAAGTGCCCGAAAAAGTAGACTAGCTAAATTGTTACTATATAACTGTACAAAAATACTTTAATATCGTCTAGCTTACACTCACTCCACAGACATCGATCAGACCCTAAAACGTTTCAGCTCAGTTCAAAACCCCCAAAATCAAAAACCAAAAATATTCAACAAAAAAAAAAACCAAAAAATAAATCAGTAAATCTCCAAAATATCAGCCTCACTCTCGTGTCATTTATCGCAGCCTCAGATCAGCGCCATCCATTCAGTTGTTGATGATGCTTCCTTCTAAAAAATTAAAACCAAAAAAAATAAACTAAAATTGAACTGACAATGAGTACGCCTTATGTGTCTCTTTCAGAATGTGAACACATCTTCATATTTCTGACTGTGATTGCGCCTTGGATACTCTGTAAATTTACATAAACCAAAAACAAAGCAAATGCAACTAAATGAAATTATGTACGATGTAAATCTATGCAATGAACTGTCTGTCTCTAGCAAATGCACTTAGGCTAAGCTCCTAAAATATTTACATATTTAGGCAGACACAGATACAGATACATCTATCTGAGCAATTACCACCAACAAAAGAAAGCATCAAGCCTACTAAAAATAATTTAAAAGTATAAAAGCAATAACTACAACTAACAACAACTAAAGACAACAACAACAACTACTCGTAATATTAACAACAACAAAAACAACACAGCGATTAGGGGAGATGAAGAGCAAGGAACTCATATCAGATATATGTATATATCAGTAAATCAATATATATCTCTATATATGTATATTTGTGTGTATTTATGTGTATACTAGTAGCGTTAACCCTCGGGAGCCGTCGGGTACTCGGAATTTTTGCATAGTTTATTTACTACATAGCTAACACTAACATATTTGCTTAGATATGTGTATGTGCCTATATACATATTATATATACATGTGTATGTATTCCAATTGTACATATCAACCAGTCAAAGCACAGCATATCTCTCTGTCTCTCTCTATCTCTCTCTATATATCTATTTCTCTGTCTCTCTCCCTTCTTAACTTGAACTGTTTCCAACTTTATGTTAAATAAATTATGATAATTATTGCAAGCGGCATTCGAATACTGTATTTTGTGGGATGGGACACACACAAACACACACACACACACACACACACCTACACCGTACACCGTACACCCTTTACACTTGTAGATCATTTAGTTAAATTAGCTCAAATAAAACACTAAAAAACGCTGCTAACAACTTTGCAGAGTCCAATAATGAGCTGGTAACTGCCTCAACCACTGGACGTAGCAGCAGCAGCGACCTTACCACGGAGCAGCAACAACACAGCAGTAGCAGCAGCAGCAGCAACTTGAGCGGCAGCAGCACCACTAGTTACATGACCACCATGTCCAGTGCCGGCAGTAGCAGCAGCAGCTCCTTGGGTCAATCGAGCACCACCAGCAGCAGTGTGGCCGTAGGTGTGGGCACCACTTCCACACAGCGCACCACCAACAGTCCGAGCAGCACAACAACAGCCACAACCACAACGACAACAACCAGCACCACAACAACCACAACAGCAGTGCCAGAGATACGCACCACTGTCACCGAACGGGAAACCACACAAGACATCTATGTGGCCATTGGAGGCGGTGTGGGTGGTGGCTCCAGTCGTGATCGGGATCATGAGCGTATACTGCTACCAGATGAGCATCAGCTGCCGCCCATGCCACCTGCACTGCCACCACAACCAGACGCACCCTACGGTCCGTACGGTGGCAACACCTACAACACCAACGTCAACAACTATCGCAACAAGGGCGGCAAAGGTGGACGCATCAACTCGATCGAGGAGGAGCGCACTGCCATGATCATTGGCATTGTGGCGGGCATCTTGATAGCTGTCATCTTGGTCATACTCCTGGTGTTGTGGCTCAAGTCCAATGGTGATCGTGGCTACAAGACCGAGAGCGAAAAGGCCGCTGCCTATGGCTCGCATAATCCCAATGCTGCGCTGCTGGGCAACACCAGCACCAATGGCTCCTACCACCAGCAGAGGCAGCACCATCAGGCAGCTGGTGGTGGCGTTGGACAGCATCATGGACAGCACCAGCAGCAGCAGCATCATCACAATGGACACAACAGTGCTGCAGCTGGCGGAGGAATGGGTGGAGGTGGCACAGGTGCTGGTGGAGGTGGCATGATGTCCAGTGGCAGCGGTTCGCTCGGCTACGGCAGCGATGGACGTCCTCAGATGGCGGGGCTGGTGCAGCCAAAGGCCAAGAAACGGGACTCAAAGGACGTCAAGGAGTGGTATGTCTAAGAGCCCGATGAAAATCGATCAGCGTCAAATTAGCAATAAATTAAAAGCGAAGAACATTAAACATTAAACACTAGACACATAAAACATTGAAATTTATTTGCATATTTTGTTAACTCATGAACACATTTTGACAAAGTGTACAAATGACGGAAGGATAATAAGCGGACACCGCACGGATTGGTTTATTATGGCAATAAAGTAAGCACGGCGACACACACAGACAAACACCACCCCACACACACACAGACACCCCAACTCACACACACATAGTTACTTTAGCTGCATAGGCATTAAGATTTCAAAGGCATCCAAGGAAAAAACAGAATAAAATACGAAAACAAACAAAAATCACTATAAATTTTGAGAGACAATTATGCCTAAGAAATTCTAGCTTCGAACTCAAGACTTGCTAATAAAAAGAAAACGTAAAAAAGAAAAATCACAAATGCAGCAAATATATATATATATATATACACACAATATGTATAATATCATTATGTTATAGTCAAGAAATTATGCCACTAGCCAATCAAATAATTGTGTAAAATATTTCGCTAACAAAAGAAACAAAAATAGAGTCAAATGATTAAGAATTCTAAAGGGCAAATTATACAAGCATGCAAGCAAAAATTTAGCAACAAATAAAATTCAATGTAAACGTAATTTAAAAAGCATAACTAAATTAAATATGTATACTTATACACTAACTACTAACTATATACACACAGGCGGGACAAGCTACCAGTCACTATACGCTACATAGTGTATGGCATGTGTTGCCATATATGGTACTATATAGACATACAAGTACGATATCAAGTTCTTTATATGGTACTATATAGACATACAAGTACGATATCAAGTTCTTTAAGCAGTTTCTGTTTGTTGCGTGTTGAACCGCGTGTAAAGTTATCAAATGTGGTGCTGTAATCTAATAAATAAAAGTCGCAGGCAGCGTACAATTAAATGCTATTTATTATTATAGTAATCACTAAAGAAAATTAAAACTAAAGTAAACGAAAAACGAAGAAGAAAAGAAAAATCTGCTAATTGATTGAAACTGGCTTTAATTAGTTAAATTGAAATAAAAACGAAAACGAAAAAGGACGAAAGAAAAACAATTGAATGAACCACTGTAGAACCCTCCTTTGTTTAGGTTGAACTATTATTACAATTATATATTTAGTATACTATATATCAATATATATGTATATGTATGCAACGCGATTTCCTTGTTTGCATACAGCAAACACGTGCGAAAAATGATTTTGTTGTGAGAACCCAACATATATACGTTTAATACTAGTATATGTATTTGAGACTATATATTGCCATGGACTTCTCTATGCAGTATGAACTCGGACATATCAATTAACAAGACACCAACACTCTCTCACACACACACCAACACACCAACACACAACACAAACATGAAGCGAACCTACCTAGCTTTTTTACAAAAATGTGAGCAAGAATTACTTTACAGCAAAACCAAAAGAAAAAGAAAATGAAATGGAGAAACGATAAGAAGATAACGATAATAATGAGATCGAAATCGAAGTCGAAATCAAGCAACAATTTTACAGTATTAGAGCCGCTTTATGCGTATTTTTCGAGGCTTACGTGACGTATACACAATCAGCAGCTGCAATTAAGAAATAAGACAACTCACACACACACACACACACCAGTCACACACACCCACACATACACGCCCACATGCCAATTAGTTAAACAATTGCAATCAAAATTATATCATTTTGAAAAGCGCTTTTCATGAGTTTTCCAGCTATCTCCTATACAATTTTACACACGTATTTATTAGCTAAATTATTTGTTTGAAATACGATTACTATTTATACAACATATACATGCATACAAACAAAGGTATAATTAACTACTTAACTACATATATATACTGCATTTCAAGAGAATTTTTGATATATTTTCGAGGGTTTCGAGACCTCAACTTGTATACAACCGGAAACCGAGAAAACCCCCTGAGAAAACTAGCGAATCTAGCGAAATGAAACACTTAGGACAATTACAAACAAACAAACAAACAAAAACACAATACAATGCACACATATTTATACAAATATATACTAAACTATACAAAACCCCCCTACTTACTCTAATACTACATTCATACAAAAGTCTACTCTTTATATATAGCACTTATACATAAAAAATGATAAATGAAAAATGAAAAGAAATGAAGCATACATGCATATATACGATATAATGTAAAATTATATACTATTATTATTATTATTATCATGTTATTATTATGTCCCTTCGATTTGATAATTAATGGATAATTGATAATGAAATCCAAATGCTGTTGATAACTAATAATTCAAATTCCCACTTCGAAAATTACTATGTATGTAACTTAAAACACTCTCCAAAGGCTACAAACAAATTTGAATCTTCACAAATGTTAATGCTGCACAAGGAAAACTCTGCATTTAAAACAAAATACCAAAAAAAAAACTAAAAACTAATAATAGCAAACCACAAAATTACAATTTTGTCCTTTCGATTGAAAATGTATCTCAAAACTTTTGCCTTGCACACTAAAACGGAAAGTCCGCAAAACAAGAAAGTTTAATATGCAAATTGTTTAAAACGAATATTATAATGAACAAATGAATACAGAACCCAATTGAATAATGTGTTATGTGTATGATAAGCATAAATGATAAGCGTAAGAGAGGCAAGGCAAGTACAGTTAGTATAATGATATAATGATTAACAGTAACTTAGTTAAAGCATGTAATAGTTGAAAGGTCATAGGAACAGATATGCAAGCAATGTATCAATACAACTTAAAATTACATACTACATACATATAGTACATACAAATATATGTATCTAATTAGGCTTAATATCATTGTTATCTAATATATATACACACACTCACACACACAAACCCGATAAACACATGCCCCCAAACATACACACACAGACAGACACACACATATACCCAGTATATAACTACAAAGAATATGTATATGAACTTGTAATGGATGTTGGGTGCTCAACAGTACGTTTCATCCACTTACACAGGAGGTTATATGTATGTACTTATTATAACAAATCGTAACGTGTATGTACATGTAGCGGCAGTGATTGTTAAATGAAATTGCTTTGTTTTATGTTAGATTTTATAATTTATGAGAAAGAAAATGGTATAAAAATGCATACAAATACAGAATGACTGACAAAACACAAAATTATAACATTGCATATAATAAACAAAATTAAAGTATAAAAACAAGAAAGAAAAGTACTGTCGAATTATTTGTTTTCATGCAACTTTCAGGACAGTTTGATGTAATTTATCTCAAAACGAATTTCAAATAACGGTTTTCGATTAGAACAAATGCCTTAAAAGCGGCATGCAAGTTGGATACGTTTTTATTTTTTATGCGAAAAGGGGTTGTGGCAGCTCAACATTTTTAATGGCATTGCATTAATGCTCTCTCTAGGAACCTCTATACTTTACAGCGTCTGACACGCCTCCTTCACCTCCTGATACATACTTTTGCACAAGCCCAATATACGCCTCCAAAATGTGAAATAAGCACAAAAGTGTTTGAATTTGAAAATACCGGCAAATGTCATCATAAAAGATTTGAAATTCCATCTCAATACTGTTAACTACAGTTCCAATCAGAAAACCCATTATTATGAAATGTTAGTTTATTTTCCCAGTAATTCCCATTCGATATTATTATCAAAGTCGATAGTATCACTTAATACCATTGAGTATTTGAAATTTGTATCAACATATATCGATAATCACAATTATTTTAATTTCTGAAAGAGTGGCTTTATAATTTCACTAGGATTAAAAAGAAAAAGTTTATATTAAGCCAATGTTTATTATACAAATTAAATTGCAGATTAATTGCCAACTAAAATCATGAAATAAAAATAAGCTATCGAAACAAAACATCGATGACAATACGCATATTTAAACATTCGATAGTTTGCCAGTCTTACTCATCACTAGTTCGACAAGATTTGCGTGACTAAAAAATTGAAATTATTTTTTTAAGTTATAAGTTAAAGCACAAAATATGGCTGCAACCGCAAATAATACCGCCAAGCCGGAGATGATCGATCTTACAAAGCTCAGTCCAGATCAATTAATGCAAATAAAGCAAGAGTTTGAGCAGGTGAGTGCGAGTCGCGTGTGGGTGTTTGCTCACCATCGTGAGTTTTTAGTCACCACAAGGTGTGCGGGGTGTAGCGGGTGTGCGAGGTGCAGCACCACAGATGCACGAAACAAAGTGGCACATGTTTCAATTTTTCACTTGTATACTCGACATGATTAGGAAATGAGCGATGTACAGGACTCACTGCAGACTCTGCATGGCTGCAAAGCGAAATACGCTGGTTCAAAAGATGCCTTAGAATCATTTCAACCCGATTGGGAGAACCGTCAAATACTGGTACCCCTCACTAGCAGTATGTACGTGCCAGGACGCATAAAGGACCTCAATAACTTTATCATTGATATTGGCACCGGCTACTACATCGAAAAGGTAACTAGTAGTATTGAATTATGTTAATTATCTTATTCTACCGGCTGTTTACTTGATAGGATCTGGAGGGATCCAAGGACTATTTTAAGCGACGCACCGAGTACGTTCAGGAACAGATTGAGAAAATCGAAAAGCTGCAAATGCAAAAGTCCCATTTCCTCAACTCTGTGATGGGTGTGCTGGAGGTGAAGCAAGCAGCTGCCGCCAAGATGATCCAGCAACAACAACAACAGCAGCAGCAAGCCAAGACCAGCGCCTAAAGCCCAAATCATACACCGTAGACGGACGTATAATTGCGGGTTGCAGGATGCACGCTGCAGGCTGTAGGATGTGAAATGCGGCATGCGTTGACGCAGATCAAAGATGAAAGATAATTAAATTATTATAAACTTATAAACAATATTTGTGCATTTAATTAACATATGTAGTTTATTAAATTGTTGAACTATTTTTTGGCTTCTTCCAAGGCGTGACTCAGCACCTTCACCTTCTGCTCGTAGGCTGACTTAAGATCCTAAAAACAATGTATTTATTAGTGGATGCTTGTTAAGGCTCCAAATTTGACTTTACCTTGAATATCTTGGACTGTGTGTCGTATTCTGCCCGCAGCTTGTCATAGACACCCTTCGATATGACCAACTTCTTTTCGGTCAGCGCACACTTCTCCTGCTCGGCCTTGATCCACACCTGGCTCTTCTCCAAGCGCGCTTGGGTGTGTTCACATTCAGTGGTCTTGAGCTGCAACATGTCTTTAGTGACCTGCAGCACATCCTTAATGGAATCCACTTGGTTCTTGAGCACGCTAATCTGTTGTTCCTGCTGCTTGTTCACTTTGGTCTTTTCGAATAGCAATGTTTTCGCTTTGAGCAGCAGTTCCTCCTGTTCCTGGCGAGATTTCGGTGCTTCTGTGCCACCCAACATAACCGATTGTTTCAGTGACTGCTCCAGATTGGCCACTCTCTTCTTCAGTCGCTCATTTTCAAAGCGTGCTTCCTTTGGTTCAAATACATTTTAAGATTTTAATTCAAAGTGTATTGGTGTATTTCGAAACTAACCTCAAAGTCTTTGCGCAGAGCAGCAATACGTTTCCGAGACTCCTCTAGCAGTGCCTGTTTTTCGCTCTCCAACGTGAAAACCATGTCAAGCAGCTCGTTCTGCGATTGTCCGGCTGGCTGCTCCGTTACTTGTTCTTCCTGGCCATTTGGAGCTTCCACCGCCGTCTCATTGTTATTCACATCGCCTCCAACGGCACCGTCCAAAGGAATTCCAGACATATTAAATGGATTCTAATTTTTAATAAAAATTTTCTTAACACGCGACTGATTTGGGTTTTTGTTTTCCTTTTGTATTTATAGACAGAATAGATGCACACTCTATTTATAGATCTCCGACGCTCTTTCCGGCTCTCTCCGAGGCGTGCTCGCTCTCTGCTTCTCCCACAGAGGCAAGAGATAAATTCAAATAAAATTTGTTTAGTTTTGCATACGCCGCAGCATATTCTGAAGTTCCGTTTATTATGCATATTCAGTGAATGAGAAAGGGTTGATTAAATGGTGCGGATTAATACAGATCGCAGTAAGCAAACAAACAATTAAATTGTTATTACAAATGTGTTTGTGTTTGTGGTGGTTGGCTGTGTGAGTGATACATAAGATTAAATGCCTAATCAAGTAAAAGAAATGAAAGTAGCAGTGTTTACTACAAGCTTTAACCGTCCAGCTCGCCGGCAGCACAGGCATCTGCATAGCTCTTGCCGCTCTTATCCTCTGGATTCAGCTTGATCATGTCATCAATACGCAAAATTGTGATGGCTGCCTCAGTGGCGAACTTCAGCGACTTGATCTTTGACATCGCTGGCTCGAGAACACCGGACTTCTTGTTGTCACGCACAACGCCTTCGATTAGGTCCAGGCCGGTCCACTTAAGTTCGCCATGCTTGGTGTTTGTCTGGCTGGAGTTGTGGTAGGAACGCAGCTTGGCCACTAAATCGGTGGCATCCTTGGCGGCATTAACAGATAGTGTTTTGGGAATGACCAACATGGATTTGGCGAATTCAGCAATTGCCAATTGCTCCCGCGACGACAGGGAAGTGGCAAAGTTCTCGAGGTAGATGGACAGAGCTGCTTCCACACAGCCACCGCCAGCAACAACTTTTTTGCTTTCCAGCACACGCTTCACCACGCAGAGAGCATCGTGCACGGAACGTTCCATCTCATCACAGTAGAAGTCGTTGGGACCACGCAGAATAATCGAAGCAGCAGCACTAAAGAGAACATAAC
The DNA here is from genome assembly GCA_018152125.1 of Drosophila dunni. Lineage (NCBI taxonomy): Eukaryota > Metazoa > Arthropoda > Insecta > Diptera > Drosophilidae > Drosophila > Drosophila dunni. Next base: position 2,973,718 of record JAECXC010000352.1, on the reverse strand, counting down.
CATTAAAGACTTGTTGGGGCAGCTTGTTCAAGAAACTCTTACCGTGCCTTCGTGCCCTTGATGAGGATGAGTTCATCGTCGCAGATGCGCTCTTGAGATACCTCAGCGGCTTCACCCACCATCGAGGCGTCGAACGACTCTTCGCCATCCATGTTTGTGAGCGATGTGAGGAAAGCAGCGCCTGTGGCCTTGGCAATAATCTTCAAGTCGCTCTTCTTCACGCGACGCACAGCCATTGCACCAGCCTCGACGAAGTACTTCATGCACAGATCATCGACACCGCCACTAACCAGAACAACGTTGACGCCGGTGCCCAAGATCATGTTGATACGCTCCTTTGTGATGTCCAGCTCACGTGCGCGGATTGCCTCCAGCTTGTCTGGGTCATTGATCAGCACTTGCACGCCCATCTTCATCTTGGTCTTTTGGAGCGAGAAATCAAGGCAGGCAATTTTAGCGTTCAACACCTTCTTGGGCATCTGCTGCGATGCAATGGTGCAGTTCAATGCGTATCCTGGAATCAAAACCGATTCGCGAGCTGACTTGCCGTGGGCTTTAAGTACGTTAATAGCTTTGATGGAATAGGCTATCTGTCCCTTGGGATCGGTGATCTTGACGGCTTGTGCAGCATCCACAACCATGGCCGAGAAGAAATCAGCATCGGCGCCAATAATCTTTGAGCTCATGGATGTCTTAGCAATGTTGATCAATGAATCACGACCGAGCTCATCAACTGGAGCAGTTAGATGCTCTGAAATGTACTTGCATGCCTCTTTGCAAGCAATACGATATCCCGAGATAATGGAAGTGGGATGAATCTTTTGCTTAACCAACTCGTCGGCGTTCTTCAGCAGCTCAGCGGCCAAAATGACAACGGATGTGGTGCCATCGCCAACTTCCTCATCCTGCAGTTGTGCCAATTCCACAAGCACCCTAAACAAAAGGCTTAAAACCCACTCAAACATATCAACTGGTGACACACTTACTTTGCAGCTGGGTGCTCCACCTCAAGCAGACGCAGAATAGTTGCTCCGTCATTGGTAACGGTGACATCTCCAATGTCATCTACCAGCATTTTGTCCAAGCCAACGGGACCCAGCGAGCTCTTCACAATATTTGATATGGAGAGCGCCGCCATGACTGCAAAATACAGGGGAAGAAGATAGTGATGTAGCTTATTATATTTACAATTGTAAATAAAAGGCCTAGACGCTTCCAGCATCATAACCTCACTTTGACTGTTGGCTGATGTTTCTTATTAATTTCATTTAAAGCGTTTCATTTTAACTTTGGCGACTCAATAGCTTAAAAAGTGTAACGTTTGTCATTCTTTTTTCCGGAACATTCCTATTAGTCGTGGGAGTGTCGCGCACTGGCAACGTGCTTGATCCCCGGCGAGACTTAACGGCTGCAGCTGTTGTTCAAATAGGGGATTTCTTACCGTTTTGCGTGCGCACTGATGCACCGGATTGTCGCGTGCCAGCGATGGATAAAGGACTTGCCAATGTCGACATTTTTCGTCTGTGTTTTGTGACTTTTAATAAAAAATTAAACAAATGAAAGACACTTGGCTACTGCTTTCTGTGAAAAATTGCCGCACGCTAAACCGCCTGACTCAGAGTTAGAGATGAAACAACATTCTACTTGCCGATATATCGTTATTTTTATTCGATTGAATTCGAAGAATTTATCAATTATGCTTTAGAATAGAATTAGCTATGTCTGCGAACAAATTAAAAATATAAGCTTATGTGAGCCACGTAAATAATAAATTGAAATGATAGTTGTATTTGTTTTGATCGATCTATGTCGGCAAACACGATGTGCTTCTTCGTACTCACAAATATCGCGGATTTGAAAAGCGTGCGATTGTTCAGAAATCGATTATAGGCCTCAGTATTAATATCGATAGGCTTATCGTATAAAAAAGCGATAGGCCGATTAAACTATCATCAAAACCGCGGCAAAAACAACAAGACTTGCATTTCTCACATAAATAATTATTTTTATTTTCTTCCTTTAAATTGCCCGGTATACTTTTTATTGCTTACGGTGATGAGTGCCACTCCATCAAAAGCACAGGCAACTGCAGCCCATGGCGGCGAGTACAAGACACCAAAGAAGCAAAGGGGCCGTTCAAAAACAAGCAGTTTGAAATCCATAGAGAATCTTACAAACTCTGAGGAATCCAGCACCGCAGAGATAGAGGAGCAGACCACCACACGGCGGTCAACGCGTAGACCAAGCCCCACCAAGAAATATCAAGCCTTTAGAAATGAAACTTCCAAGCAAAGCACAGCAGTCAACTACGCTGACTACTCCGATGAGGATGAGCTGCAGACGGAAGATGAAGATATTGAAGAACCAGGTACAGCGGCGCCAAAGCCAAACGCACGAGACTTACAGCTAATACAGGCGGACTACGGTGTGGCGGGCACCAGTTTGTTTGGCTTCAACACGCCAAAGAAACGAGATGCAATGGCAATGGCTGCACTCAGTGCCACTCCATGCACTCCCAAGACCCCAAAAACTCCTCGCTTGGGTGTCAAAACACCCGACACTAAGCGCAAGAAGGCAGATCACCCAAAAACACCGTCGCATGTCCGTACAAGAGTCAAGCAACGTAAGTAAACTACCTAAAGTCGTGGCAGTATTCTAAACATTCCTTTGCAGAGATTGCCAAAATTGTGGCCGATTCCGATGAGGACTTCTCCGGAGATGAGAGTGATTTCCGACCAAGCGACGAAAACTCCTCGAGCCCCAGCAGCAGTGATACTGATGGAGCCTCCTCAGATAATGATGCCGCCGACGATGAGCCCAAAACGCCAGCAAAGTCTCGACGAGCGATTGTTGTGCCTGTGCTTCCCAAAACACCATCGGCAGCGCGTCAACGGCAATCGGCACGGGTTAAGAAATCAAATGAGTACGTCCCAGAGAGCGATGGTTACTTTCATTCCCATGCTAGCAGCAAAATACTGACATCAGATCACACACTGGATCGACTAAAAAATCCAAGATTGGCCGCAGATCGGCTTTTAAGCCTATTGGCTGAAATGAAAGCATCGCCAGAGCATGAAACCGCTATCAATGCCATAATGGAAGAGTATCGTTCATACTTTGCCAAGTGGATGTGTATTCTGAACGAAGGATTCAATATACTGCTCTACGGCTTAGGTTCAAAACGTCAATTACTGCAATCGTTTCACCGGGAAGTGCTGGCTAAGCAAACGGTCTTGGTTGTCAACGGATTCTTTCCCAGCCTGACGCTCAAGGATGTGCTGGACAGCATTACCAGCGAAATACTGGATGCTGGTCCAAGTCCAGGCAATGCACACGAGGCTGTCGACATGATTGAAGAGGAGTTCTCCCTAATACCTGAAACTCATCTGTATCTAATTGTGCATAATCTGGATGGTGCCATGCTGCGTAATGTTAAGGCTCAAGCTATCCTAGCGCGTCTGTCACGTGTACCCAACATTCACCTCTTGGCATCTATAGATCACATCAATACACCATTGCGTGAGTTAAACTAATTGTGTACTTCATAAGGAACTTATTTAATTGATTTACATTTCTATGTTTTTGCAGTTTGGGATCAGAACAAGCTAAGCAACTTTAACTTCTCCTGGTGGGATTGCACCACCATGTTGCCGTACACCGATGAAACGGCCTTTGAGAACTCCTTGCTGGTGCAGAACTCGGGTGAACTGGCGCTATCCTCTATGCGCAGTGTATTCTCTTCGCTGACGACTAATTCGAGAGGCATTTACATGCTGATTGTTAAGTTTCAGCTGAAGAACAAGGGCAATGCCACCTATCAGGGCATGCCCTTCAAGGACTTGTACTGGAGTTGTCGCGAGGCATTCCTTGTTAGCTCTGACTTGGCATTGCGTGCACAGTTGACAGAGTTCTTGGATCACAAACTAGTGAAATCAAAGCGTAGTGTGGATGGCTCCGAACAACTAACCATTCCGATTGATGGCGCTCTGTTGCAACAGTTTCTGGATGAGCAGGAGAAAAAGTAGTCGCTGCGTGTTTAGAACATATTAATTTATTATCTAATTTGTTAAATACAATTACAATTTGCTTTTTAAAAAGGTTTCTCGTGTTGCATAATTCCCAGTTTACTCATCTTAATGGATTTTGTTTTAATTTTATTTCTATTATTCTGTACTCCTGATCCTTTATTGTTTTCTACACATTTAGATTGGCATGCATAAAAATGTAGTTTCTTAGTTAGCATTAATATGTTAGCATTTGATATTTTATGTTCTCTATTAATAATTAATTCTCCGAGTTTGGTTTTTAATCATCATTCATACACAGCACTCTTAAATTAATTGCTTTCTTTGCTTTTGTTTGTAATTTTTTTGGTCAATTGGAATTGAAATAACAATCGTTGTATGAAATCAAACCATGTCCAATCTGGAGTCGGCTCATATGTTGGAATAGCTTTAGAATTCAACTGTTGTCTGGTGCACAATTGATAGACTAATGCTAGTTATATTTACAATCAATCAAGCAAACTATTTGGATACACTTCCTTGGATTCCCGTGTCTTAGTTAACATCAAAAATTTGTCAGTTTTATCGATTTGATCCTATCAAAAAACTTGATTACGAGTATTTATAATTGTAGTTAGATGTGTATTATCACTTTGACTTTATTCGTTTCTTTTGCCATCAATTAATTATTTATTTTTGCAAATAAGTAAAAAAGGAAGTAAAACAATTGCAGCTAGAAACAAAAATGAACAAGCTCTGACTAGGCTAAGACCAGTTGAGACAACCCAAAACCAATCGAGGCCTATTTGAGGTCTAGATGGGGACTGAGAAGACTCGTTCCACAATGATAAGAAAGACATTGGTGTTGTTGTTGTTTTGCTTACTATACACAGAGTGCTAAATTTTGCTTTTATTTCATCAATGCTTTGATTTATCTTTTAGTTATTTATATGGTACAAGAAAATAAAGAAATTTTTGCATTAAATACTTAAAAACAAAAAAACATTGGAGTTTATTTATTTTGTTTGATTCTTTGTTTGTTTAACGAAAATAGAATAGAAGTTAAATGTATACAATTGTTTATGTTTTATTGTGTTGTGTGTGTGTGTGTGTGTGTGTGTGTGTGTGTGTGTGTGTGTGTGTGTGGTGTAACGACGGTGGTTGCAGCTTAATGATAATTTGTTGTGTCTCTTCAACATTTCTCCTCTTTCGCTGATGTGTTTAAGTGTGTGTGTGTTGGGGTTTGGGGGGAGTTGCTTTCGGTAAATACAAAAATAAAACCTTTAATGCTCTCTTGCTCTCTCACTTGAATCCATTTAGCAGAGTTTACATATACACAATATATAAATCAACTTCATTATCATATCCGTATCATTATGCATTAGTCATACTCATCGAATATACATCACAATCAAAGTGTACGCCTTGTAATCATAATAATAATAATAGAATTACATAATAATTATAATAATAATCATAATAATTATAATAGTTACGCATTGTTTGTTTTATTTTGTGTGTGTTTTTTTTTATTTTATTATTTACGCATATATGATTAAATTTGCCTTCTTGCTGCTTAATCTGAACTTCATTCTTATTAAAAATGTTTACTTATTAATTTGTTGCTCTTTTTGCTGGATTTCTTTTCTTTTCATTTTTATTTCTCTTTTGTTTTAGTTGTTTTAACTTTTTACTTGTTGCTTTTCAAACTTGCTTCTTAGAAATTAAACATTAAACGTAATCATAAATCAACAAAATAAAAATAATACATTTATCATCAAGTTATTGAAAATTAAATTAACCGATTGCGAAACTATAAACTTTACTCTTGACACTATAAACTTTACTGGCTTCAGCCAGTTAATCTTATGGTTGTTATTGCTAATGTTGCTGTTGCTGTTGTTACTGTTGCTGTTGTTACTGTTGCTGTTGTTGTTGCTGTTGCTGTTGTTAGCTGCTCTGAATCTGCTCAAATTTTCAATTTGCTCGCAACTATCGAATTTGTTTTTACAATTGTTATCAGTATTATTATTATAATTATTATTATTGTTGCTCTTGTAGGTATTGTTGTTGTGGTTGCTGTTGCTGCTGCTGGTTGTTGTTGTTGCGGTTGTTGCTAGTGTTAAATGGTTCTCTGCTGCATTAAGGTTTCAGCTCATTTTCACGCGTTTCCTTGGTGGTCCAATTGGTGGGATTTGTTGTGTTGCAAGGGCACGAAATGCCTCCGCTATCAAATGTGAATGTGTTGTGATCATATTTTGCCAGCCGGAGGTTTCCATCACATCGGTGGCATGACTAAAAGGAAGAAAGGAAAGCAAATCATTAACATTTGAATAAGATAGAGGGTAAATAGTTTACTCACGTATTAATGAAATCTATCGTTTGTGCTTTCAATTGATCCGCACTATGGAGATCAGCTAATATTAACGTTTCGGCTGCCGTTTCAACGGAGAGATTGACGCACAGCGCCTCCTCGCACATCACTTTCAGCTTTTCGAGTGCGTACTGTAAGCAGGAAGAAGGTGTAATGTTTAGGGAAACGATTTGTAGGGGCTTAAGTATATACATACCTTATCAGCAGCCGCTAAGAGATCATCAGCCATTTTTTCTAGGTTCGACGCCTTGCCCGTGTATATGAATCGAAGCATCTCTTTGAGCACCTCATGATCCACATCGGTTATGGCGACACGATTCAGCTTACGCTCCTCCATTTCGTGCTCAAACATGGCCGCAAAGACATCACTACGCGCTGTAAATCAAAGTGGTATATTAGTCACCTGTTTATACTATATCTTGTTAGGGTAACTTACCTGCCAGTATGGCCTTGTGCGCTTGAAACTCACGGCCACCCACCGAGAGCGTTACATCGCTGAATTTCTCATTGTCAAAGAGATTGCCGAGATCCTCAGATAGCTTGCACTCCGGCACTTTGAACTGCACAATATTGGATTGTCCGGAGATGTTCACACTGTCCGCCACAACGCTAACCTCACAGAATATGGTCAGTTTGTCTTCCGGCAAGAGGCCATTGGCCTCGTCCAACAGAAAATCGCGGCGTATAAACTTTTTAAAGCCCCAATCTTTGCCCTGCACGAAACGGTAAGCTCTGCAATGGGTTTAAAGATAGGTAGATTAAATTATTTACTATATAGAGTAGAGATATAGCTTGGTTACTTACCGCTGGGATTCCATTGCTTTGGTTTCCTCACGTTTTGCGTTTAATATGGAAAATTTGAACTTGGCTCTGACTTCAGATTTGTTACACGAAACTAACAGTAAATATAATGATAAGTAATCCTTGCTTTCCTCATCTAGTCCCTTGGGATTTACCCGTAAACACCTGTAAATCAGAAAACTCAATTAAATAAGAGTTACTTAAAGTTTATTGTGGTTATTTCTTACCATTTTAGTTTGTCATTAGCACCGGCTGAGAATGTGGACGATTTGAGTACTTCACCCATTTCTTCCCGACAAAAACTAAAGTTATTTATGGTCCACATATAACTAAATTTAACCACTTTGACCTGAAAGAGAGAGGAAATTTAAGAAATATTAGAATATAGTTTTGAAAAAGTGGTTTAGATGGAAAGAGCGTGTTTTTAGTTGGTCTAAACTGTAACCTCTTTAAGCCATGTCTGCAAAACAGGCATAAAATTGGATTGGTAACCCCAAAAATCGTAACTGAAGAAGGTTTTAAGTGAGGAAACTTTGCTCAATTACAGTTTGTGAACCTGCGAGGCAGCGGAAATGCATTTTCCTGTGCAGACAACAACAACCACTTATAAAACATAACCACAAAATGTGGAATCGGTTTACTTTATTGAAATTCGAGCAGCTGCAAATCCATAGGAATGCAAACATTGACCAGATCCGCAGATCCGTAAATAAGGCTCTTTGGTTATTGTTGTTTCTTTTGGTATGTAATTTAATCCTTCTTGAGATGGAAGATGGTAGATGGCAGAGCATGAGGGAGGGGATTACGAGCTGTGTCTTACCTGCGTGTAACACCAGTTCTCAGCAACTGGCGTATTAACTTCCGGCAAGGGCGGCGAGGGAACACGGCTGACCGCCATTGTGCTACTGGATGCGTGCAGGTTCGAGGTGACTCTAGCTGTTTGGCTTGCCTGACATTCGTTCACCGGCAATCTGCAAAAGGAGACAATAGAAATAGCACAAAAATTAGTTAGCAACAGTGATTAAAAGTAAAGTAAGTTATGTTTAAATATTTGTTAATTTCTGGCACCTTGGCTCTTGCAGCAGATCCATGATGCTGCGCTCAAACTCAATCTTGACAAAGTTACTATCAGTTCTCGAATGTCGGCTGAGTAAATTGAGCAGCTTTAACAGCAGAGAGTTCTCCAGTTTGCCGCAATATCACACACACACACAAAATATATAATAAATAATTATATTCCGAATGTAATAAAATTCTAAAACACGATATTTCACACAACGACAGCGAATGGAGACGAGGACAGTGGAGATTGACGGAGACGGAGACACAGACAAACAAGCACACGGAAATCACAAAACGGAATGCGCCAAAATGCAAAGTGCAGGGTGCATAATTGCGAGGAGCGAAAGCAAAATTCGTGAGAGAACCGTTATAACGCGTTGAGTGTGAACGAACGATTGTACGATCAACCCGAGCACTTTGAGTGGGCGCTGCTCTCTCTGAGTGTATGAGGTATGAAAGAGAGCCGATGAGTGAGCTTTTTGAAAGCACAGGGCGTTCGCCTCAAGTGAATGTAACAAAACAGCGGATTGTGATCTCAACTCGTGTTGTGCAAGAACTTTTTAGTAGGCGGTCAGCAGTCAAGAAGACGCGACTGTCATGCTGCAGCGGTAAATGAAAACTGAACAGAGTTGGCTAGAAAACCCATCACAACGACGAGGATAACTCACAGGCAGAGCCTGCAGATGACAGCAAACAATGGGCCAAAATGTAGCTAAGAGTGGAAAATTGACAAACAATAGGCACAGACTTAGGTGAAGGCGAGGGTGAGTTAGAGAAGGAACTTAAAGAGAGAGAGGATCAACACACACACACACACCAGAACAATGCGAGTTGTGAGCAGATGCAAAAGGAACAAACAGTAACGTTTTTATATACAATTAAGCATAGTAAATCTGGGGAAAATCTTTACAAGGTTGAAACGACAACACACAACTGAAAAGCGGGGCTGAGATTTTCCATGGAGTTGTCATGTCTAAGGTGTACACTGCTGCGGCTGCATCTGCATCAGCTGCTGCGCCAATGACCATCAAATGCCTCAAAAAGGACCTTCAATTCGCTTTGTACTTGCGTGTATGTATGTGTATGTGTGTAACAGCGCGTGCGTGTGTTAAAAGGTTGACGCGATTTTGTATCAAGGTAAACGAACGAACAACCGTAAACCAGCATCGGAAGTAGCAGCAGTAATAACAAAAACAGAAACAAAAACAAAAATCAACAGTAACAACAACAAGAACAATAATAATATAAAGAGCAAGACAGAGAAGTCGCTACGACGCTGACGCCTGCAGCGACGGCGACGGCGACTGAGACAGCGACAACAACGTCAATCATGCGGCGAAGGCAACCGCTGTATCGTCAGGTTTAGTACCTTCAAGTAGCTTTATTCAATTTTTAGTGAGTGTGCTTTAGTGTTAATGACATTGATTTGGCATTGAGAGCCACACACGAACACACCAATACTTGCAAACACCTGCGTAGCTTAAGCTGTTTTGTCGCTCACTCATGCTCTCTCTCATACAATTGCGCTCTCTCGCTCTGTCACTTAGAGCTAGAGCTTTGAAGGGCCAAAGCCAAAACTTTTGTTGATTATGACATTGAATGGCGCCGCTACAAGGCAAAAGCCCATGGCGCAGAACTCTGAAGCTAAGGTTAAATAAAAAAAAAAGAGAAAACGACTATGGCAGCCTCCCTTAAACTAAGGTTAAACTCGTAATGATTAATGGGCTGCTCTCGCTGTCTCTGTCGCAGTTGACGTCGACGTCAAGAACTTGGTACGCGCGTAATGACTCAGCATTGAACTGAACTTTAACAGCTGAAAGAATAATTGAGGGTTGCACTGTTGAATTAAAGTGTGGGGACGAGATATTAAATAGTCATATCAAGTTACGTGGACACTACTAGCATTTAAAGTAAATTCAATTTAAGACAATATTATGGAATTATACGTGAGGTCACTGTAGTTGTTTGCCTTTTCTTGCATTATTCATCTTCCTCCTCCACCCGTCTGCTTCGTCAGCATTGGCAGCCGAATCGAATGCATTTAGACACGGATACGCTGCTAATGCGCTGCTTTGGGCGATCTTTAGCGTAAGTCCATCAACGATATGGCAACGCTGACACTCGAGCAGAGCAGTCACTGCAGCGCAGCAGGAGGTCAACAACGCTAAGAGAATTTCTGACAAACGGCAGCGCAGCACGCGTTAAGATATAACAAATCGCTTAAGCTGACAGAGCAAAAGAAAGAAGAAAAGGAGAGAACGAAACGAAGAAAGAGAGAGTGGTGTGTGTGTGCATGCGTGTGTGGGCTGCTAGTGTTTCAGCTGCCAAAGGAAAAGCGCGCCAAATTCAACAATCACTTACAACTTTTCACCAATTTTCCGCCAATGTGGCAAGTTATATAATTGAAGTCGACTCGCTTGCCGCTTTCCACGCATACTTCCGGCAACTTTTCATTAGCATTTAAATGAAATTTGATAAAAAGAAAAAAAGCGCGAGAGTAAAAATGAAAATAAAAAGCCTTCAAAACCCAAACGAATGTCGACAACAAAAGACAGGCCAATAATAAAAATGGTGAAAATTTTCATTTTTACAACAAATTATCGCATGAGTTTTCACTGGCTGTGCTTGCTGTTGTTGTTGTTGCCGTTTTCACCAACAACAGCAGCGGCAACAAAACAAAAACAAAAACAAAACAATAGCAACAACATGGGCAGATAATACTCCTTTCACTCGTCTAACAACAACAAATGAGTCGAGTGAAAAACGTTTTGAAGAAAAGGAAATGCTTTTCATTTTACATACAAATACCCACAAACACACACATGTCTGTGTATTTGTATAAATGCGATGCAAAGATAAATTTAGCAACAACAACATCAGCGAAGAAACGACCTGGCCATTTACCATTTAATTTAAATAATGTGATCTCTCATGCCAATGAAAATGATTTCAAAAGAGAAACTACTCTTAGCGATCGCTCGTCTCTTAACTTCCGCACTAACGAAATGCACTAACGACGCAACAAGATCCACCCACAGTTCATGCAATTTCTCTTCAATATGTCTATCCTTCTTTCGCCCTTTTCCTACCGTGTTCGTCTTCGTTTCGTCTCCTGAGTCACGCATACACACACATACGAGCATGTATTTTGGAGTCGATGTCAACACTTGAACGCATATTAATTTTCAAAACTCCCACGCTCAAGTTTCGTTTTATCGTTACGTTTTCGTTTTATTGTTTTTGTTGTTGCTTTATCTGCTTTGGGTTTAGCTTTCTGTGGAGTTCAGTCCATCAATTCGTTGCGTCGCTTGCGTCCATTTGCCTTTAACAGCTCAGCGCAGAGCAAAGGCAGCGCAGTCGAGGTAAAGGCCGAGGCATAAGGAGGAGAAAGCTCCTCAGCGTCTCTCTTTCTCTCTCTGCAGTTTTGCTTGCAGTTTTCGTGAAAGTCGCTGTCGACTGCGACGCTGCTGCCTGCGTTGTTTTTGCCTGTGCTACTGTCGTTGTTATTATATAAAATGTATAAAATCATTTAAGTAGAGTGAAATTTGTCTGCTGCGAACATTTTTGCAAACGATTGGAAGTTTTGCACAGCGAACTATTAAGCTAGGTTAATTACATTTCTCCTTTTCTACAGTGTTAATGATACTATACTATAAACATATAACAAAATCTAAATAATTAATAAAATGTGATACTTTGCTCTATAGCTGCTGCAGAAGCTGGTCTCTGCTTTAAGCCGGAGCAGCAGATCCAATGAAATAGGCAGTGGCAGAGCACAATTGCAACATAAATGAAAGTTTACACTATTTTTGCGCTAATAACAAATAACGACAAAGGGAAAACATATTTCGATTACGTAAATATTACAAGCCAGGCATTGAAATGGGGCTACCAACCCCGCCCCTCATCCCTCAACTCATACCCTCAGAGAAACACAGACAGAGGCAGAGACGTTGCGTCGACGCTGGCCTGTATTTAATTGTGCTTGTGTGTGCGCAGGCGCGTAGGCGGCGCTGTCGCATCGTTAACAGCAGCGAATTTCACCCGACCGACACAGCAGTGTAACCGAAGTCAAGCAACGTGAAACGAGAGCACATCGCTGCTAGGCACGAACACACGAACAAACGAACAAGACGAGGCGAGGCGAAACGACGCTTTATGTAATCGTAAGCGAAGCAACAATAACAACAACAACGTGCAAAGCGCACGATAAGCTTGCGGCAAGTCAAACTTGTTTGATGACGTAGTTGACGTAGCAAAGCTCAATTTACACACGCTCACTCGCCCGATCTCTCTCTCTCGCTCTCTCTCTTTGTAGACAACACGTTGCCGTTTAACGCGTGGCTTGGCATATTTGAGTATTGTATAATAGTAGTAGATAGAGTAGAAACCGCAATGAGCAGAAAAGAGATAGACAAATATCTCATTATGATTGTCATCATTATCGTGTTGAGGCATGAAATGAAATCAATAAATTAATAATCATTTTGTGCCCAATTTTCACAATGCACAAGTTTTGGGCCAAACTTGGCGTGCTATTGTTGTTGTTGGCTTGTTTGCATTTTGCCGCTTTTACCATTTCTCTGCACTTTCTAAACAAATTGTGCGGCGACTGCGACGAAGAGAAGGCAGCGAAGGAAACGAAACGGCGACGACGACGACGACAGCGACAGCGAAGCGGCAAGAAATTGGCTTTCATGCGTTTTCACATTTTGTTTTTGTCGTGCTTTCATTTTTGTTGCTGTTGCTGTTGCCGGATTTCTACTACTTTTTCTCTAGGCGCATGGCGCATGCCCCATGCCACCGCTTCTCTCTCTTTAAGTGTGTAGTGTGTGTGTGTGTGTTGCCTCTATTTGGCTTCAAATATCTTTTTATTGGCTTAGAAATTTGTGTGTTGTTTGCTTCTTTCTTGCGGTTTCCGTAGAGATTTGTTCTAAATTCAAAGTGAAAGAGTTGATCATCAGCAGCAGCAATGCTCTTTTGATGACGATCATAATGATAATGATGATGATTATTGGGTGAAATGCGTTAAGCTAAGTGAAAAGTGAAATATATCTGTAGCAAATGATTTCTTTGATTGACGGCAGAACAGAGTTCAACAAATAGTTGCCACATTGAGCATAAATTTTTGAAAGTTGTAATATAACTTATATTGATAACGTTAGTGTTAACAAAATGGGAAAGTTGTTGCAACAGAGAAAGAGCAGGAGATGAATGCACTCGAACTCTGTGATTGCCACATGCCACAACAACAACATCAGTAGTCATTATGATTTTATTGTTAACTCTTGAAATTGTTTTGTGTGATTTGTTTTACAATTGCAAATGTGTATAATAATTACATAAGCATTTATATGTAGCTGCCACATGTTGCTTGGACCCTTACAACGTCGAGTCGAGTCGAGTCGAGGCACTGAAGCAAACTTCCCGTCCCCTTTGCTCAAAAGGCGTGGAATACAAAAAAAAAAAAAAAAAAAAATGGAAAAACAATAGAAAAACGATTCGAATATTTTTTTCAATTTCCAAATCGCACAAAACTCGAAGAATTTTGAAAAATAAACAGATTTTCAATAAGAAATCAATTGAAAACTACAAATTTCTTATCTTGAAAAACCTCAAAAAACTTTTATTTAAACTAAAACGTTTTGATTTGCATTTAAAAGCAATATTTATTTTAAATCTCAGGCAATTGAAAACTTTTCGTTAAGTTACAAATAAAACAATGTAAATATTTAATTTGTGAATTACTTGGGAATGAATCAGCGCCAGACGAAATGTAATCGCAGTAAAGAACTCGGGGAAATAATAAAAAATTAAACCCGTATCGTTTTGGACTTTGCCGCAAGGCCAAAGAAAATACAATATAAAAAGCAACAAGTGCAAAAAGCAATAAAATGAAAAAAACTGAAATGATGAGAAGGAAAACATGCGTCCAATTTCATTTCATTTTCATTTTCATTATAAACAACACAAGTCTCCAGTGACAAGTAGCTATTTACCTTTGGACTTGCCACAAGTGGCACACAACCACCCACTCTTATTAATAGCCACAGGAACAACAACAACAAACACAAGAGCTAACAAAACGCATCAGCATTAAATTTATTATTGTTTACCCCACGAAAACTTAACTATTAATTTTATTGTTTTTTAGGTCGAAAAAAGTCTGGGTGGAGAGAGGGGGAGTGGGAGAGGGGCATGCTGTACACCAAGTTTATTATTAGTTTTAGAATCGAGTGAACGTGTGTGTGTGTGTGTATTCACCAACACTGGCGCATAAGGTCAGCCAAAAGCGAATCCAAAGTGCTTAACTGGGTTACGTCGAGGTTGAAAATGAAACTAGCACAAAATTCGAGTACAAATGAATACTCAAGTGAATGCCACCCAAAATAGCAAGTCATTCAAATGGAATACACACACACAGGCACACACACACCCATTCACTCACTGCACAATGTTGGTAAACAGCAAAAGAAAGCGACTGTTGCCTTAATTCAAGGATGCAACACTAATTTGACAGCGTTAAACCCACAAAAAAGTGTAATGAGTTGCGGATCAGGTCAATCGTGGTCGAGGCTAATGGGGTCAGGTGGGATCTTTAAATAGCCTTTAAAACCAACCACTTCTGTAGTAAGTTTTCTCGGTGAAAATCTTTAAATTCCATAGTTTAGCTTAAGCAATAACTAGGCTGTTTCATTGCCATGCATTCCACTTGTTCTTATGAACATTTCAACGTGTTTCATTGCCAAGCATTTCGTCTAGCAATGTTAGCTGTGTACTAGTGTAGCCAGCTCTCTCTTAAACTAAGGGTAAGGAAATCCCTTAATTCTATTGCACTTTTGATGCCATCGTACAACACTGTTTCACTACCAAGCATTCCACTTAACTTGTTCCCAGTTTGAAACTGTTTCACTGCCAAACATTTCACACTTTGTTTAAACTCTTTTCCTTTTCTTTCCTTTCCTTTGTTTTATCCAAAGTTTTTTCACATAATTATTTATTGTTTATTTTAATTAATATATTTAACGACTTTTTGTGTTTTAGTTACTTTAAATTTACCTTTTATCACAGAAATTTGCGGCGGCGTTACAAAACTCCTTTGAATTTGGGCATTTAACTAATAATACTAGGCACAGAGGAGATTGTTGTTGTTGTTGTTGCTGATGTTGTTGATGGTGATGATGATTGCTGCTGTTGCTGCTGCTGCTACTACTGTGGTGATGGTGATGCTGTTGCTGGTGGTGATGGTGATTGCTGTGGTGTTGCTGCTGTTGCTGTGCAGGATGAGCGCAATTAAAGTGTTGCTGCTGCTGCTGCTGATAGTGCGATGAGGAGGCAGTGTTGTTGTTGTTGCTGTTGCTGTTGTTCGTCGAGGTTGAGGCGCTGCTGTTGCTGTGATGATGATGTTGCTGCTGATTGAGATGCCGCCGTATTGATTGATTAATGCGATTCGTTATGGAATTGGTCAACGCGGAATGATGGCTATGCAGATGATGATGCGGCGACAGGTGATGAGAAGACGACGAGGATGATGATGATGAAGTTGCGGCTGAACTGGAGCTAGCACTAGAGGATGTTGGTCCAAACAAACGGCTGGCAATTATGCTGTTGCTGCTGTGGCTGTTGCCGCCGTTGTAGTGCCTGTTGCCTGCACAGGCGCTGCTGCAGTTGTTCGACGAGGATGAGGAGCTGGAGCTGGAGGTGGAGGAGGAGCTGGAGGAACTTTGTGCGCGCGTTAAAATGTGTTGCAAGTTGCTGCTGCTGCTGTTGCTGCTATTATTGTTGCTGCTGCTGCTATTATTGCTGAAAGCTGCCTGCAATATACTGCTGGGTGTTGCCAAATGTTGCGCCAGTGTTGCTGTGCCACTTCTTGCTGCCGCTGCCGCTGCAGTTGCTCCACTTTCGTAATTCAGGTGACCCAAATGTTGTTGCAAAACTGAAGGCGCCGCCGCTTGTTGCTGCTGCTGCTGTTGCTGCTGAGGTGGCGGCGGCGTTGGCGTTAACGTGCTAACAGCGGACGCGTGTGGGTGTTGCGGCAACGCTGACGTTGACGCTGACGCTGATGGCGAGGCAGACGCTGGCGTCGACAGCGACGATCTGCGCAGTAATACTGGAGGCGTTGATATCAATTGCTGCAGGCGACTGCAATTGTTGCTGCTAGTCGCCGTGGTTGTCGCTGCTGCGGTTGCTGTTGACGTTGCCGCCGCTGCTGCTGCTGCTGCAGTCACGGCTGACGTCTCAGTCAATGCACTGCTCAATGCGCTAACACTAGCAACATTTTGCGAGCCACTTTGGCAGCAACAATTATCACTAGACTGTTGTTGTTGTTGGTGTTGCTGTTGCTGAGGCGACTGTTGCTGGTTTTGCTCCAAATTCACATCGACAACATCAACATCGACATCGACATTCTCATTTTGATAAATTTCATGCACGTTTCGCTTTTTTTTGATTTTCACATACGGCTCAAACATTTTATAACCGAATTAAATGCGCTTTTATTGTCGTCGCTGTTGTTTTTGTTTAGTTGATTATTGTTGGTTGTTGTTGTTTAATTGAATTTTTAATAAATTGCACACATTTACACACAAGCACTAAAATCGCTGCCACTCATATATATTATGTATCAAATTTTGTATTTAGTAAATATTTATTATTTTGCTTTTTGCAAGCTTTTTATTAAGATTTCTTCTGATTGTTGCTGTTGTTTAATTAACCGTTCAACGCGTTCAATTGTTGTTTAAATTTCACAAAAAAACATTCTATTCCGCTCGCTACACTTTTAAGTTATACAAAACTATTGAAACCCGTCGTTTATCTAAATTGTTATATGTTGTTGTTGTTGCTGTAGCAGCTGCTGCTATTTGGCTGTCAGCTTTATTTTATAGCGAAAGAGGAGAACGAACCACAACCGCTTCGCTTGAAAGTTTGCGGAGAACTGAACCAAGTGTAGTCAACTGAGCAACGAATCGAGCGACTAACGATGACTACAACAGCGACGTCGCTGCTTGCGCAGCTATTGAGTGAGCGGCGACGGCTGCCGCAGCAGCAGCAACATTTGCTTGATGTCCAATTTCAATGCTCGGGGAGACTTTTGGTGTCGACGCTGGCAGCGCTGCTTGTAGCGTTTCAGTTTTCGTTTCGTTTCACTATGTAACGAAGTCGATGCCGACGGCTGCAGCGCGTAGTGTGGCGAAACGTAAAACGTACACACACACACAGAGAGATGATGAGTACACGCAAAGCACACCTACACCTACACTCAAGTGAGAGGCGTCGCGACGTTGGGGAACTCTGTGTGAGGTCGACGCTAGGCGTATGAGAAAGGAAGCATTGTCGAGGGCAACACTGAAAAACCACTGAGCGCAACTGCAAAGAGAGTACTACTGGTGAGAGCAAGAGAATGAGAGCACACGCTAGCTGAGGGCCAACGGCAGCTGATAATTGTACTATGTTTTATATGTACACGAGCATGTGAGTGTTCCCATGTGCGTGTGTGTATGTGTGTGTGCTTAGCACAGGACGGTAACGACTGCGGCAGCAAATGACGAGGGCGAGGCGAACGAGGCCACGGCATGATGTGAAGATGATGATGATGGAATGAAATGGAATGGATAAGTCAACTGCTGACCGTTGTAGGTCCTTCGAGTAGATAAGCCCTAATCATTTAGTCACAGAGGGAGCGTTTCAATTGAGCCGCCGTTACGTAGCCTTGCTGCTTCTGTCGCGGTTGACTTATCGGCGCTTCCTACTTTACATCAAAGTGCGCGGCTGCTTCAGTTTCGATTGCACATATCGTCGGCTAGATACTCTCTTTTCTCTTGCTGTTCTTGGAGCTAGCTCAAGTTTGTTTTATGTGGGAGGGGGGGTGTAGTATATAGGCATATTCCGTTATACATGTGTATGTATACACATGTGTTTATGTATCAAGTCAGGGGCGTTGTCGGTAACGCATGTCAAGTCGCTGCTTTGCCTGCAGTCGACATTGCCAACGTCTTTGACCACCCAACTAGCAGCAGTAGTAGCAGCAGCAGCAGCAACAACAACAGAAGCAGCAGCCGGCTCTTCACGCTACTTCATTTCGTCTCTCTTGATTTTCTTCTCTCTCTTTATGCCCACTCAACACATTCGTTTCATTTATGGCGTGCAAATTAGCATCGGCCACAGGGGCTTCGTGTGTGTCCGTGTCCTTTGGCCCGGGCCACACACATGCACATGCTTAGTGCTACTGTGCATAAGGTGTTTGGGTGTATGGGTGTATCACTCACTCTCACTCGTTCTCTCTCACTCCTAGTCAATCTGTTGCCCATTAGAGAGCGACCACAACTACAAAACTGCGGCCTCGTGTACCCCCCACCCATCAATTTGAATGTGTGAAAATTTGACAGTAATGCGTCGTTTGCTTTGAAGTTGCAGCTTCACCGACAAACTGAAGGTGTTGAAAGTCGGGCGAGAGTTGAATTATTGCTGTAAGTACAGCAGGGGGGTAAAAGTTGAGTTGCGAAATTGCCTATTTGAGCTGTCAAACTGAGGCATTGACTGATGTTCCCAGCGGAGCATAGACATAGTTGCAGCACTCTCCCTGCCTCTCCTGTCTCTCTTTGTGGATGTTCTCATCTTACGCAGCGCATGAACTAAGCTCTCTTAGCAGACGTTCTCAGCTTACGATCCACAACATCCCACATGACCAGCAGCCATATAAGTTTGTTGATCATTCATAAATTATTTCTATTTGTATAGGTATTTGAAATTAGAGGCCATTGGACGTTCACTGACCTTTCAGCACTTCCTTCAATAGCGGAAACGGCGCAACAAACAAACTCGTTCACCTTTCGTAGGTGCTATGTTTAGATCAAGCAACTTGTTATCAAGTTTTTGCTAAAACTTTCGCTAAAGTTCTCGCAATGTTAGCTTTTATCAGTAGTTTTAAGTTTTGCCATCAATTATTGATTTTAGCACATGAAATGTCTATCGTAAATGATATCGTAAAAGCGCATGCACATGATTTACTTGACACTAATTTCCATAAATAAAACAAAAAGTTCAATACAAATTAAAGCCCCACCCCGCTCCGCTCACCATAACGCTCCACCCTCTGACGCTTTGACAATAACCCAATTTTCAGTAGCAATAAAGCAAAATATGTGAACGAACGGATGGACTGACGGACGGAGAGCGCGACGCATTGACGACCAAGGCAGGCAGCGACGCGACGCTGTCGTTGGCGTTGACGTTGAAGCTGAGAGCGCTGTCGACGTCGACGTCAACGTCACTGTCACCGTCATCGTCATCGTCACTTTGCATCACATCATACATATTTTCATTTTCATTCCCATTCTCATCTTGTCACCTTCTCAGACTTGACAAAAATTTGAAACTAAAGCAGAGCAACTGCTTAAGCGCTCTCTCTCTCTGTTTCCCTCTCTTCTTTGCTCTCTTGTGACCGCAGCGCTGCGTGGGCTGGCAGAGACGTGGACTTGGGCTGACCGGCAGCGACTGCAGCGTCGGCGCCGGCAGCTGACGAAAGTGTTAATTGATTTTATTATTAGCTATGAGAGGCGATTTAACTGGCGATCAAAGTGACTAAAAAGTTATATCAAATACAAGCAACAACAATCCATGCAAAACGGGTTGAACAAGCTCCACACACAAACACACATACAGAGTTACTACCTTAAGTTACGAGGGGCATCCGTTAGATACACAAATGGAGTTGTAAGCTGCAAAGATACATTCACACATCACAGCGTGGGGGGTAGACTAAATAGAGGTGGCCAGAGGGGGTGCTGAGGTTTGCCGAGTTGCCCAAATGCCGTGGGATAACTTCCGCACTCGTGCCGAGTGAAACTTTGAGACTTTTGATTTTTTTTTTTTTGTATTTCTCTTTTTCGTAATCAGTTTGCAGCAATTGCCGTTTTTTTTGGTCTTTGGTTTTTGGTTTTTTGGTTGCTGCGCTTTTTATCCAACCTTTTGTTTGGTTTCTGTTTTTGTTTTGCTTTTGATTTTGTTCCGCTGTCTCTCTCCCTCTCTGCACTACTCTCTCACTCTTTCCTATTAGCGATTTTAATTTACATTTCAAATTTTCACAACACTGCTGATTGTTTTCCGCATTTTCCACTCACACACACATGACAAACTTATGTGCATGAGCACGCCTACAAACCAGCTATCAACTTAATGCCAATTTAAGTTTTCTGACTTACAGTTAAGACAGCTAGATCAGTTTATAAAATTGGCAATAATTAACATGCTTAAAATATCGAATTTTTAGACCCCGTACTCTAAAGAAGAGTAGAGGGGTCTATTAAGTTTGTTAGAGCGAAATGTGAGTAACAGGCAGAAGAAGGCGTGGGCGACCCCATAAAGTATATATATTCTTGATCAGCATCAACAGGGGAGTCGATATAGCGATGTCCGTCCGTCTGTTCGTATGAACACTTTAACTATAGCCTATAGCTCCCATAGGACAAATCGTTCGAGATATATGTAGGTCATCTGTATGAAGACTTGATGTTGAGATACCCCAATCAAATTTACATATTGTATGTATGTATTATAACTATGCTCAACAAGTCTGATCCGGATCGGACAACTATACAATATAGCTACCATAGTGTAAATAGGTCAAAAATTAAGGGAAATGCGCACTAGAAGGAGTACGGGGTCTTTTACAACCGGCTCGCTCGACTGTAGCCTTTCTTAGTTGTTTATATTTAGTTTGAGGCTTTTATTGAACTTGGTCATAAGCTGCTTTGGTAGTAAAAATCAGCTAAAAATAAGTAACACACATTTTACTTGTCCAACTTATGCTTCAAGGTGTCTTGGACTCCTAATCTTTATCCTCCACCCTACAGCGTATCTTTCCGTCTATCATTTATATACTTTACACCGCCACTAACTACATGCAGCATAAAAATTGTTAACTTTTAGTCGAGCAAACTTAAAATAAATATTTTAGGTGGCGCTACGTAACCAAAACTCTTTCAGCGGTTTTCTCTTTCTCCCTACTGCCCTACCTCCCTCCCTCCCTCCGTCTCTTTCACACCACTTGTTTTAGGCTGGTTTTAAGTGGGGAAAAGTGTCGAAAAAATGCGTGGCAAGTTAAAGTTGCCCTTGGCTTGGTTAATGCTGCTTTTTAGCCGGATTATACAATATCCGATGCGATGCGATCCGCTTGAAAGTGTGATTTATGTTCGTGGCTCAAAAAGAAAATAACTCAATTTTTATGGCCAACAAATTGTGTCGTTTCGGTGAATAGTCTTTTGTCAGGTTCCTAACCAATCCATTTCCTGTGCATTATTTAATCTCAGATCAAACAATTGTGAGTGTGACAGTAATTTGTCAATGGAATTTACTGAGTCAGAGTTAGAGCTGTATGTTGGTATCTTGGCCTTGTCTATAGCCAACTTCATGTGTGTTTGTGTGTGACAAAGGCTACAAAGGCACAAAGGAACACCCAAGACAGGATCTTATCTCTCTGTCAAAACAAAACAACGGCAAATATGAGTGCGGGTGTTCCTTTTCCTGGGTGGGCTCAAAATACACGGGTTAATTATCGAAAATAGTCCTGGCAATTGCTAAGGATTCCCGCTCCTACCCCCACCCTTCCCCCCTCGCTGTCTTAACCGCAAGCAGCGCTGCGAGAGCACTGAAATACTAGACTACCCACGGCGTTTGTTTACGCTCATTAAAAGGAAAAAAAAAAAGGAGAAGAAAAGGTGCCACCAGTTGGCATAAAGGGCAAACAGGCAGCTGTCTGTCTGCAGCGGGACACCTGTACAGTACACACACTTGTGTGTGTGGCCCAAGATCTGTTGCTGTCTATTCTTCGCCGAGCTTCTCGTTTCTAACAATTATGCCTCAATGGCAAATAATTCAATCTTCGCCTGCTCTTTCCCCTGTCCATTGTGTGATGGATGCTTCTTCTGATGGATGCTTGACTCGAAACTGAGAGCAGTGCGAGTGCTGGAGCAAAACTACAGCGCGGGTCATGTCAATAGATCAAGTGAAATAAATATATCGGTCTTTAAAAATTGAAATGAACTGAAATTATAATTGAAATAACTTGTAAATTTCTTTATAAAATTACGTTTTAAATATGTGATTGTTAGCTCATTTAATTCATTAATCTTTTGTCACATATCATTAGATCTGGTTGGGTTTTTCTGGCTATTTTCCAACCCTTGTAACCAAAATCTAAATTTCTTTACTTTTTGAGCCCGTACTTTAAAAGAGAGTAGATGGGTCTATTAGGTTTGTCAGAAGCGATATGTGCATAACAGGGAGAAGGAAGCGTTTCTGACCCCATAAAGTATATATACTCTTGATCAGCATCAACAGCCGTGTCGATATAGCAATGTCCGTCTGTCCGCTGTCCATATGAACACTATAAACTATAAGAGCTATGACACCAAATTGGGAATGAAATTCTGTCTGTGTGTAAAAAATTGCTCAGATGTATGGAAAACCTCGCATTCGAAAGAGTACGTGGTCTTTTACGGTCGGCTCGCTCGACTTTAGCCTTTCTTACTTGTTATTCATATTTATAGTTTCAGATTACTTAAATTTTTAAAACCTAATTTTTAATCATTAATTTTAATTGTATATCTATATATAACCCAATTATTTAGTTAAACACTCGCGACTGCTTTTAGTTTGCGTAAAAAATAAATAAATAACTTTGAATAAAGTTATGAAATCCCTTTTGACTTTTCCTATAATTTGCTGGGTGTTGTCATTTATTTATGTGATATTTTTCAACAACGTAAAACTATAAACAATATAGTTTACTTCGTTTAATTATTTAGCTAAATAATATTTTGGATAAGAAATTCTATAAATTTAGTGAGTTGCTCAAGTTTGGTCACCGTAAGTTATTTATATTATTTTTTAAGTCGTTTGTTATCGGTTTTTCTTTAAAGTGTTTCTAAATCAATAAATTATTTAATTTATTTTTATTACATATTTAATTTATTATTTAAATTGTTTTTTTTTAAAAGTCGTATGTCTAAAGTCTTATTTTCTTTAAAATGTTTGCAGATCAAGAGACTCTTAAATTAATTTGTATCCCCTTTAAGTTAATAAACTTTCCTTTATGCACTTGTAGCTATTTTTACGTGCACAACTGTAACTTGCTTTAAACATAAACTTTTCATCAGTTGTATAAATATTTATTTATTTTATTTATTGTTTTGTTTTAAGTTCCAGGAAATGAACTATTTGACCATAGTGACGTGGTCGTGTTCAATAATATATTTAAACATTTAATTGCGCAATTTTATCGATCTGCTTTTATGGCTATGACGAACAAGAAATTCTACATAATTTCAATTGATATCAGAAATTATAGTTAAACGACAGAAATTAATTAATTAACTACACTCTTTGCATGACCATTACTGTGCACATGTATCTTTCAGCTATATCTGAAGCTGTAGCTGTATCTGTGCCTGTGAATGTATCTGTATCTGTGGCTAGGCTAATTTGAAGTGCGTGCGTGTTGTGCTTAGTGTGTGGCCCTCGGTCTCCAGATACACCACAAAATCTCAGGTACCTGTGAGTCGCCGTCACAGCAACAACAACGACAACTACAACTACAAATACAGTAAATTCAAATGCTGTTGACTGGACCTCTCTTGGTTTTATCCCCGCTGTCGATCCCATAGGATGCGTTGTTGCTTCTGCTGCCCGAAAAGGCAAGGAAAACCCTTTTGTTGTTGTTGTTTTATATCTCTTTTGTTTTGTTTCTTTAATAATTTAAATAAAAAAAAAATTATAAGAATGCCACCAAAGTTGTGTGGCTTCGTGTGCGTGTGTGTGTGTGTGTCAAGCGCAGACGCAGAGCCTAAACAATCACACACACACACGTACAGGCACTCAAATACACACACACACACATAAGCAAACATGAGAATCGACCTCGGCCTCGGTGACGTTGGAGCGAGAACCACACACGATTTTTTGTTCTGCTGCCGCTTCTTCTTCTTCTTCGCCTTCTTCTTGCGCTCAAGCAGCGTTGGTGGCAGACGACGCGACGTTGCAGTCGCTGCTGCGGTCAACGTCAAACATACGAGCAGTCGGCAGCAGTCGGCGGCAGCGGCGAAAGGGGAAGAGGAAGACACTCAGAATTAATTCTTTTTGCCTTTTTCATTTGTTTTTCTCTTCTCTTTTTTGCCGCTCTCTGTCCGCCTTCGGTGCTTTTCTATTTTATTGCCTTTTGCTTAATTGTTTTTGCGCTCTCACGGCCCCCTCCCCTGCCATAATTTCAATGACCTTTGACAGGGTGCTTATCTGGTAATTAGCTGCAACAGGTTTCTTATCTTAAACGTAATCTAATCAATTTATGGCTTCAGTAACTGATTTATTAACAAGTCAACAGCACAAGTCTTGGCCACATTGTGTGGTATTAACTTAAAGTGTCACAACTCTAAACTTGGTAGCCTTTTGGCCAAGTTACTAGGAAATTGCAGCTACTAAACTTATGAGTAAACTTTCAAATGAGCTGCTAATCAAAGAAAACTAAGCAAACTGATAAATGATCATTGAATTCAAGATGAACATCGTTATGAGAAAGGGAGCAGACCAGCGTCAAGGCCCAGTTAACAACAGTAAACAGCCAACAGCAGACAGCGGGAAAGAGTTGGCCCCGAAAACTCTTACTGTGTGTGTGTTTCGCCCTAAATGAAGACAAATTGTAAATAAACGTAAATTTTTTCTTCAACCAAAAGAGTGAAAACTGCGCGGACAAACATTTAACAGACCCAAGAAACCAAGAAACCAAAAAAAGTAATAAAAAATAAATCCAAAAAGTGCCACAAAACTAAAAGTCAAAAATTACATCAAAAAAATTGAAGAGCGAGAAAAGAAATGACAAAAAAATATCATTAAAAAAAATCAACAACAACAAAGTTGTTTAAATACACAAATTTGCTGTTGTTATTGTTGTTGCTGCTGCTGCCCAGACAGATGAACATTAAAATAAGGTAAAAGCCAAGCATAAAAGAAGGCTAAAATGCGGGCGACGTCGCCGCAGTTACGCACAACTTGTAAAATTGTTATCTCTCTTTGTTGTGCGTGTGTGTGTGTGCGTGTCTCTGTGTGTGTAATTAAGCGAAATTAGGGCGGCCCCAAAAGGCGCACGCCAAACAGTTGGCCAAGATGAAAGATTCACTCAATAGCATCTTTAATCGCCCAAAAATACCCTGTAGTGCAGAGAATTACTAAAAATCAATGGGTAGATCGATAACAGTTGGTGACTTCATTATTGCATCTAATTAGCTTATCGATTATTTATCGAATTAACAACTAGCTACTCAGTATTCTTATACTTATAGCTAAATTCTGTTTATTTGTACAGAAATACATTATAATAATAATCATTTATTCAATCGATCCATCGCTTTACAGCAGTTTCGTCTTAATTTGAAAAAATCTAAATTATTTTATTTCCTAATTCGGTAGATTAAGTTTTCAAAAATATGTTCCCAAAAGAATTTTTCGAAATTCGTGGCTGCTATGGAACTTTGAGCGGATGTTTTTCTGCAAACTACTATATTTAATACCACGATATCTCTAGTTCCAATTGACCGATTTACTTGAAACTTGGAAACATGGAAACATGAATATTTTTAAAACACACCTTTAAGGCATGAGCCAACATTTTAAATTTTTAATGTGATTAAAAAATTCTAAAAAGCTTAAAAGTAGTGAAAATCTAACTCGAAGAATCGAATGGAAGTCTCGCATATCTTGGACAGCTTCTTGTAAATCTGCTCCTATTCCTTTCATTACTTCTAAAAGTTCTTCTTTACAATCTTTCAGAATTTATATATTCAGCACAAGTTTGGCTCTCATTGCCTTACTTAAGCCGAGTACAGGGTATTTACATGTGTTTTCGAAAAGATCTCTTTAAGGCAGACCGATATAGAATTATACCTTTTTATACCCATAGATAAATTCTGCTTATTTGTACAGAAATACATTTAAAATCATTACCTCAATCAATCTATCGCTTTACAGCCGTTTCGTCTTAAATTTGTTAATTTTCAGCACAAGTTTGCCTTACTAAAGCCATATACAGGGTAGTTACAAGTCTGTCAACACCTTTCTGCCCATGTGCTGCAGTTATAGTTAATTTTCGAAAAGGTCTCTTTAGGGCTGAAGCGATATAGAGATCTGTCTTCTTATACCTATAGTTAAATTCTGTTTATTTGTACAAATTCAGCACTAGTTAGGTGTTCATTTCATTCCTTAAGCCTTCTACGGGGTATTTACAAGTCTGTCATCACCTTTCCTCCCATATGCTGCAGTTATAGTTAGTTTTCGAAAAGGTCTCTTTGGGGATGAAGCGATATATAGATCTGTCTTCTTATACCTGTAGTGAAATTCTATTTATTTGTACAAATTCAGCACAAGTTTGGCTCTCATTGCCTTACTTAAGCCGAGTACAGGGTATTTACAAGTCTTTTCAAAAAGGTCTGTCTTCTTATATCTATATTTAAATTATGTATGTTAAATCAATCGATTTACATCAGTTCGTGCATATTCAGCACAAGTTTAGTTTCCGTTCCCTCACTCAAGCCGAGTACTGGGTATTTACAAGTCCATCAACACCTTTCTTCCCATGTGCTGCAGTTATAGTTAGTTTTCGAAAAGGTCTCTTTAAGGCAGAGCGATATAGAGATCTGCGCTGGAAGAGGCATACAAAAAAGAAAGCCACAAAGCGATGCCAAAAAGTTTGTGGAGTTCAATCAGCGGCAACGTTAACATTAACGTTAACAGCAACTAAGCCAAGACGAGCGCTCTTTGTTGTTGTTGTTGTTGTGGTTATTATTGTTATTGTTATTGTTATTGTAGCTGCTGCTGCTGCTGCTTATTACGTCGCCTGCGCCGACAAAAGCTTGTGGCAGTCGCGCAGTCGTGCCCCCTTTTTTTCTTTTCTTTTCTTTTATTTTTTTTGGCCATGTGACGTCGTCGTCGCCGTCGCCGTCGTCGTTGCTGCTTGCACAAAAAACGTGTCGCGCTTGTTATGTAATCGTCCCCAAAGCAACGACGCGTCGCAGTCGACGTCGCTGCCGACGTTGACTACAGTTTGTCATTTTGCTGTCGACGTTTTCTTTTATTTATGTATTATTATTATTATTTACTATTTTTTTTCAATTTTTCTTTTTTTTTTATTACAATTTTTTGGTGTTGCCAAAAAGTTGTTACCAAAATGCAACTGCAGCAGCCGTAACTGTGGGCGGCTGTGCGGCGGCTCTGTCTCAGTTTCATTCCCTCTCTCTCGCTCGCTCTCCCTCTCTCTTCCTCGCACAGTGCTTTGTCAGTCTCGCTTGTTTATAATTTGCTGCGCTTTTTAAGCGCATGGCTTGAAAAAGAGGTGAAACTAATTTTTTTCTTTTTTTAACACCCTGTACTTAAAAATGACAGTGGGTACTACGTACTTAGTGTGCCAATAAAAATGTGCGTAACAGTGAATGGGCGTGGCGAATTTCCAAAGTATTTTTTTTTATTTGGGTCTGTTAAAAGTTTGGTATGTTAGCATTGGTAGGTGATTTCGTGATGTGCAAATCTAATATGAAGTAATCTTCAAATACCTATCGATTATTGATATATCGATTTACTATAGCTAAGTAAGTTGAAGGTTCTAAAAATGTATCGATAACTGATGTATCGCTTTACTAGAGCAGTGTAAGTTACAGGTTCAAGAAGTAAGGTCAGTTTGCAACCATACATATCAAAGCTTAGTAGCTTAGTTAGTTTTTTTTTCGTTTAAGAAACTTGTAAGGTCTTTAATCGATATCGAATACAGGTAAAGCTCTACTTGCGGACAGCTCCCTTAGTCGGACGAATTCGATAGTTTTTTGCATGATTTTCATACAAAATCCGTTCTCTTAGCCGGACATCTCCCTTGGTCGGACTTAAATACTGGAACCATGACTGTCCGTCCAAGGGAGCTTTCACTGTATTCAAATAAATAAACTAAATTTACAGCTAGTTTTTAAATTGACTGAAGATCCTAAAATAAAGTACTAATAAGAACAAGTGGAAGTACAAGCTTAAAATATATTTGTTAAGTTTCAAGATTATAAGGAAAACTTTAACTATAAAATTCAGTTTTACTGGCAATTCCTAAAGACGCTTCAGGCCAATTAAACGTTTATCAACAACAATTCAAACCTAAAAAACTATATGTGCTGTAGAGATCATTTTAAGCACTGCTCCTAGCTTCAAATTAGTATTATTTTTGTATATACAGTGGAATCCGGTTATAACGACACTCAAGGGACCGACGATTTTACGTCGCTATACGCGGTAGACGCTTTAACCGAAACGAGCAAAGAAAAAAAGCTTTTATGGGGACCAAACAAGTCATCGAATTTTCGTCGCAATGACCGGACGGACGCTTTAAGCGGAGTCGTTATAACCGGATTCCACTGTAACTAATTTAAATCAACTTATTTGTATGTTTTATTTCAAATCTATTGCAGCTTAGTCAAAAGCAATTTAGGGCAAAGTAACACAACAGGGTCTGCTGTAGTCGGTGCCGCTCTGCTGTAGCCAAATTTACTAGTCTGGTTTTTTGGGAGTGTGTGGCTGTTTGACTTGTTAGCTGTGGTTGCTATTGTTGTTGTTGTTGCTGTGTGGTGTGGTGTGGAAATCCCTCCGAGTGTTTATGTAATACATATATTTTTTGTCATGAATTTCTGTTGCTGCCATGTTGCAGTGGCTTGTGGGCGCTGCCACACGTACACACACAGTTGTAAATGTCACTCAGTTGCAACTTTGACTTCAATTCAATTGCAAATGCAAGGAGTCTTGACAATTAACTTGAAGATTGCACAACAGTTTCTGGTGTAAGATTTTTGGAGAAGGAGACGACAATTGAAATTAGAAAGGCTGCAAATTTTTGTAGGAGATCGGAATGGAAAACAAAGTGGAGTGGGGAGTGGGGATAGGGGAGCGGGGGGTTAGCTTGCTATAGTTTGTTGTAGCTGTAGTTGTTGTTATTGTTGGCGTGAAAGGTGAAAGGTGTAGATAATCGGCTAACAGAAATAACAACGAGAGAAAAGAGAGTTTTTACCTCATGTGATAGCGGGTGAGATTTTGAGTGTGTATCTTTTACTCTACGTGTGTGTGTGTGTGTGTGTGTGCACACACAAATCGCGGGTGGTTTCGTTTTTCTGTTGTTGTTGCTGTTGCCTTTTGTTTTAAAATACAAATCTCAACTCGACAAATTTTGCAACTCTCTTTTGGGTGTTACGAATTCAAGTGAAATCGCCCCGCGCCAACCGTTAAAGGTAAAAAGTGCATGAATCTTTATTTAGTTTTCTTTTATTTCGATTTTGATTTTATATATATGTATGTATCTGTTTGTTTGTTTGCTGGTTTGCTGCTTTGCGTGTGTCTTTGTTTTGGGTCGAGTGTAGTTCCGGCATTGGAGTGGATTTGCCCAGTCAGCTGCAAATGCAGGCGAGATTTAAATTGATTGGCAAAAAAGGAAAGGAAATTGAATTTGAAATGTGACTCCGACTGCGCTGAGGAGGGATGAGTCCAACAATGCGGTGGGGAGTGAAAGCAGCGGAAGCAGAAGGTGGAAAGCAAAGGAAAGAAATTAATGAATAACTATATCTCCCTGAATATAGATTGCCTGAATGTGAAATGCGATCACTCTGATTAACAATTAAAGCCATTCAGATGTTGTATAGCAAGTGTTATACGCTTGAATGTGTAGAGTGATCGACGGCAATGTCAGTTGACATAAAGAACAACGTAACTGTTATACAAGTGTTACACAGTTGACATAACTGTTATACAAGCGTTATACAGTTGACATAACTGTTATATAACTGTTATACAGTTGACAAAGAACTACCTAACTACTATATAAGTGTTATACAGTTGACATACAGAACTATGTATATAACTTTTATATTAGTGTTATACAGTTACATAAAGAACTACATAACTGTTATACAAGTTATATATGTTATATAAGTGTTAGTTATACAGTTGATATAAGGAACTACGTAACTGTTATATAAGTGTTAGTTATACAGTTGATATAAGGAACTACATAACTGTTATATAAGTGATAGTTAAACAGCTTCATAACAGAACAATTTGTTATAAGCCAGCAAAAGTCATCTTAGTTTATTGTTTACTAACTGTTATACAGCAATGTACGACTTCCTTATTGTCATTTGACTTAAAATGAACTTGGAAATTGTTTAATATGCTAGCTGTTATACATAACAAGTGCTTGACACTACAAAATATCTGCTATTGTATTTATATCTCTGAGAACTGTTATACAATGTTTAACTGTTATACCGAGTGTTAGACCGTTATGCCCATGTATAACAGATTTGAAAATCATCAGTAAAGGTCATAAAAACTATTTATATGATTACAAACAATGCCATGCACAACAATTAATTGTTATACTCCACTCCATGTGGGTATAATAACCTATAATAACAGTAGATGAAAACTGAACACGAACAGACATGCAATGCAATGCAGCACACTCTCCCCTATGTATGTGTGTGTGTGTGTGTGTGCGTCCAGACATTTACTTAACTTTTCCCTTTTGTAGCCCCCAAAACGAAAATTGTTCAAAATGGATTTGAATTCAACTTTTGACTCGAAAGCCTAAGCAGGAAGGGGGCGGTAGGTCACAAGGGGGGGAGATGGACAAAAAGTGCTCATTGTTTTGCATAAGTTGAATGAAAGAGAAAACACAAAAAAGCAAGCGATATAGTATTGTATATAAAGAGTAGAAAAAGCAGATCACCTTTCGTTTTTCACGCTGCTGAGAAAGTCATTAAGTGAAGTCCCCCCCTTTCTCCCCCCTACACACCACTCTCCAACTGATTGGAGGGGCAACAAATTAGAGTTCAAATTAAGTGATTATTATGATCATTCATTTGTTATTAGTTCGTTTCGCAGACTCCAAAGTTTTGTGTGTGACTCAATTCCCGGGGACATCGTTAGCGTCTCATTTAAATGAAAGTTAAGCTCATACTTTTATTGGGCACAATCATGTATATGCAGATACAGATACAGATACATTTATCATTTATCAAATACGTTGTGATTTTTTGTAGGGATACTTTCAAATCTCATGTTGTGTATTGCACAATTTGCTGGCCCAGAAAAATCACTTTTCACGTCTCAACTGAAAACACAAAGTTGCAAAAGTTGAAAAAAAACCAACGACAAAACCAAATTTGTGTTTAACTTTCCACAACTCGCGGCAGCAGCGCAGTCGGCCGCGGCCAGAGCGTCGACGGCGACGCCGACGTCAGTTATGTCATGGCAGCGACGACGGCGACACCGGGAGCGCGATTTCCCTCAAGTGAAACTGAGCAGCATTTCTTTATATATATTTATATGTATATTTATTTTATTTTATCATTTTTTGGAAAGCCTTAAAGCGCTGCTGCTGCTGCTAGTGAGGCCTACAAGCCGCAGCAGCAGCGACCACAGCAATGAAATGAAATCGAAAGTCTGCGCATCCGCAATTAAAAAGTTGACCGCGACTTTAAACGCTAGCAAAACGCAGGGAAATTAGAGGCGCGTTTTTTTTTTTTTTTTTGGTGTGAACACACTCGTACTCCAACTCGTATTCGTTTGCGTATTCGTATTCGTTTGTGACCTGCTTTTTTCTGAGTTTCGAGTTAGTTGTACAACAACTCCAGCACTGACCATGCCCAACGCTTCGTACCAACTTTCGACATGCCTATGACATGTCGACTTTATTTTACACACTTCCCTATACCACCACCCCCCTCCTACCCACCTACCTCCCCACCTCCGCCACGCTTCGCTTTTAGCCGCATACTTCACTGCCGATATTTGGGGCACGCACGCGGTGCGACCACAACAATTTTTGGGCATTCGTTAAGTGAAAAATGAGAGCACTACAGTTAACGACTAGCAGATACTCAGCAATTAGTGGGATAATAAAAGCAAAGATTCACATGGGCTTTGCCAAGGTATGTTTATATAATTAGCTAAGCTATATAAAGAGTTATATTAAGAAATATGGGCAAATCAAGAGATGAAGCTTAAGTGAAGCATTTGCTTGGAAAATGTTTCAGTTTTCAAAAGTGTATCTGCTTGGAATTATATTTATATCTTTATTAAAGAAATATATTTGTTTAAAAGTCAGTTAACTGAAAATTATGTTAAGCTAAACCAAAACATTTAACACAGACATTTGGCATCACCTTTAGATATTCTTAAAGCAACAAATAAGAAGTTGGAGACTTCTTGACCACTTGAGAAGACTTTACCTTTCAGATACCAGAAGAATATTTATTTCAAAGCCTCAAAATAAATGCAAAACCTATACAAAATTTCAACTTTTTAATGCCAGGAGAATAAGTGCTTGAAAACCTTAAAATCATGTCAATTTCAAATTACTAATACCAGAAGAATATATATTTGAAAGAGATCAAATTGTGTCAGAACCTACCACGAATAGTATACTGAATTTTAACTGATTATAACCAGAATAATATAATTTTCAAAGCCCCAAAATTATACGAAAACCTACCACAAATAGTACAAATAATTTTAACTAAATGATACCAGGAGAATAAGTATTTCAAAGCCTCAACATTATGTCAAAAACTACTACGAAAAGTTTACTAAATTTCAACTTATTAATACCTGAAGAATAAGTACTTGAAAGCCTTAAAATCATGTCAATTCTAAATTATTAATACCAGAAGAATATATATTTGAAAGGGATAAAATTGTGTCAAAACCTACAATGTATAGTTTACTGAATTTTAACTGATTGATACCAAGAGAATAAGTATATGATTGTCCCAAAATTATGTCAAATCCTATCACGAATAGTATACTAAGTTTCAAGTAGGATTTGACATAATTTTAGGGTTTTGAAATATATGTATATTCCTGCTTGATACCAGAAGAATATATGTATATTTCAGAGCCTCAAATTAAGTCAAAATCAATACTAAATTCCAACATATTAATACCAGAGGAATATATATTTTAAAGCTTCAAAATTATGTCAAAACCTACCACAAATAGTTAACTAAATTTCAACTGATTGAAAACAAGAAGAATATATTTTTCAAAGCCTCAAAAGTAATGCAAGCCCAGTACTGAATTTCAACTGATTAATACACTTCATTAAACTGATTTCAGAGGCTACAAAACTCTCTGTAAATTTACTTTTAAAAGATCGTAACAGGAGTTAAACTGGTTAAGCTCATTTTTACATTTTCCTTAACTTTAAAAATGCATAACTGCGAGTGTCGTTTAAATGGGTCGACTTCAATCTTTCAACGCATCGAATCGAGGCGAAGTTGATCGAATTTTGCTGTCGCGTAATCAATTTAAATAAATTATAATTACTCACACGCACTTTTAGGTAGTTTACAACTTAAATTATAGCTGTGAAAGCCTTTAGACTGTACATACCTGCAAATAAAAAGAAGAAAATGATATATGGTTAATTAATGGTTGTTTTAATGAAAAGAATTCGTCTTACGAAGTCAAGTTTCTTAAGTTAAGTTCACACATGCGGCGATCGTTTAGGGCAACTGAATGTGCCCTAAAAGCCGTCAATATCATGGCCAAGATTTCATCTTTTATGATTCTTGCAACATCTGAAAATACGTGTAATAAATTATGTCTGTCTGCCAACAAAACGAACGAAAGAAAGAAATCGAATACACAACACAATGGGAAATTGGATCAAATGTTTGAAATCCATTTCGAAATCTACATGAACCCAAAATAATAATAATAATAATGGTAATAATAATACATAATAGTGTAAAGAAAAACTGAACCGAACTGATATTAATCTGAGACATAAATCAAATGGCAACAGGCGCTGTCACGTCAAAAGCTGACAGCCAACATGGACACCGAACAGGGCCTATATAGCTTCGGCCATAACTTATAAGTGGTAATACGTTAGAGCCCTAAAACCAGAGTACTGTCATTGGATTTGTGGGCTCTGAGTTAGGTAGTTCGATTGGCTGTTGCTGGGCGTGGCAGGGCGTTGAAATTTCTCAGATGATCTCATTGGATGAATACGACATTGCAGAGATTCAGTGCAACAACCGTTTGCTTGGGGTCAACTCATCTCGCTCTGGCAATGAGCCAACATTCAGTTGTCGTTGTTGTATTCGGCTCATTTCAAACACAAATATCAAACAGCTCGATTTGAAACAATAAATAAACTAGCAGTAAAGCCTACATTTTTATTATACTACCTTGAAAAGACCCTGTACTTGTTTGGCTTAAGCCAAGATAAATAAAGATGAAGCTTTTAAATATATGTATGTATATCTGCTATTTATATTAAACTCTTTTCATGTGGTTTTGTTCATACAACTAGTTGTAGGTTGTAACATAGTATGTGATTTAATAAGGTGATTGCCAAGTTCTACAAGACTTCAAGCCACTTCCGGATCACTAAGGGACATATCTGGGCCTATGTATTGTACTGGCGAGGACGCCCGGACGCCCTATCCTAACCTAATAAGGTTATTCGAAAAAATACAAAAAAAAAACGCGGTTTAACCATGTTGTATTTTCCTTCTTGATTACAATTACATTACAATTGAACTAAGATAAAGTTTTTTTTGGATTTAGGTCACATTTATCAACTAAAGAAACCTATGGAACATCTAGACACACCCAAAAAAAAGGGTCCTGGTAATTTTTATTTTAAATTCACCAAACCATATCGTTTAAGAATCATTGTTTTTACACCCGTTAATCGTAGAGTACAAGGGTATATTGTAATCGTTGGAATGTTTTTTTGTTATCTATGCTATTTGAAATTTATACGGCTAGTTTGACATATACTAGCACATGTAATGATCCAAGTCAAATACGACATTGCGAAACTACTATATAGTATATATAGCTCCCATAGGGACGATCGATCAAAAATTAGCTCCAAATATTGTATATGAAAAACTTTTGCATTGACTAAGAAATATTAATAAAACTCACACAGCATACACTTAATAATAATAATATAGACATACTGACCAAGTATTTTCCAAATTGGAAAGCTATAAAATTATATAGTACAGCTGCTATAGAAACAATCGGCATGCTCTAAACATGAATTTGTATGAAAATGTTCTGTGTTTGCCAAAGCTATCTTATTTATAAACTAAACGATCGCACTAATATTATTTTCTTACCCCATTGTTAATAATATATTTAAACTGAGTAACAGGTATCCTAAAGTCGTAAGGCTATAGACTATAGCATTCTGTCTTGTTCATAATAAATCGTTGTTTGTTATTTAAGATACTTTTAAATTAAATACAGTATCGTTTACAATTGACTCTTTTATTCAAATGTTTTCTTTTAGATACGTTCTTTATAGTATTTAGAAAATTAGAAAAGGCTGTAGTTTTAATTAAAATCTTTCATTCACGTATATAACTTATATAAAGATGTATTATAAAATGTTGTAGTCTAAAAAAAATTTCTTCCTTTACTTATATAAAAAGACTGTTGCCTCTAGCTAACTTTTAGACAAACTTGGCAGGCCCTTTGCACATCCCACTACTGGGTCTAACAACGTACGCATATTTGTCCATTGCCATGCTGCTGCTGTTGGTGTTGCTGTTGCCGATGTTGATTGTCGTCTCTATTTGACGCTACCTCGGCAGTAGTTTCACGGCCAGAGGCTCGCTTATATACCCCTTATATACATGTATTTATATATGTTATATGAGCAAAGCATATACTTATGTATGTGTATAGGCATAGTTTGCAGAGCTCGGAGTGAAAAGCAACAACGTCTCGCTTTACCTTGTCAGGTGCTATTAACGTGGTTATTTCTGCTGTTGTTGATTTTATTCACACAAATTTCACGGCAAATGGACAAAAATCTTTGCACTGTCGTTTCAATGGCATTTGAAATGGTTTTCTTTGAAAACAGTTGCCAAATACGTTTTTGGGAAAAAGTTCAGATTAAGTTATAAGTTACTATAAGTTAGTTAGTTGCTTAAGTTGCTACTTAATTAATTTCAACTAATTTAGGCAACTTTTTATGAGAGAGTTTGAAACAGCAGCTGCTTGGGACTTTCACGCACGCTGGCAAAACGCATCGCTGCACAAATTTGCATTTACCAACACTAAAAAGAGTACGGGGTCTAAAAAAAATAATAAAAAATTGGAAAAAGAGACCGTCACATTTTCAGCATGCAAATGGGAAAGCAGCAGCGAAACTTAAGACAACAAAAAGAAACAATCACTGCCAACTGTCATAAATATAATTCGAGCTCAATTGAGCTTTGTTGCTGCTCATATCGTAACACACACACACACACACACTCTGACACACGTGGAGAGCCAGAGCAACAATCTCCAATGATTTCTCCTTTAAACAAATTTTAACAATTTTTGTTTGGCTTTTCATTTTGCTCCCTTCCCTTGCTTTATGTAACAGTGCATAAGTTGAAACAATGTGAGGCTGGAGCCATTTTAGATACATTTGTATCTCACAGCTACAACTACGCTTCAATCACGTGTAAATGAGTCGTTGCTGTGTTGCTGCTGTTGTTGTTGTTGTTGTGCTTTCCAGGCACTCAAGAAGCTTTTCAATGTTTTATCACAGTGCCTAATGCATTTGCGCCTGTCACATAGCACAACATGTGCTGACTATCTGTATCTTTGCCTTAATAAACACACACACACACACACATGCACAAACATAGACATTTGTGTTGCTATCGTCGCAATATGGTTTTTCGAGGCCGAAAGTTATATTTATTGGTAGTAAAAGTTGGATTCGACTAATTGCTGAGCACGCAGAGAAAATGTAACGCTCTCACTCGCTCTCTCCCTCGCTCTTTATGGCCTTTTTATCTCTTAGTTTGCCTTCAAAAAGAGTTACCGTTAATCGATATTATGTATTACAAACTTGCGCTGAATAAGTTAAGTTCATTTTAAATACTGCTGGGCTAAACTTCTGTACAGGGTATTTTCAGGTTGTGCACATAATCCCCAATTTGAATATGTATCTTTTTGTTTCCCAACCTTTTTGCCCAAGACTTGCAGCTTTTTATTTCCTATAGGAATTTCTCAACCTTCTCCTCTCTTTAACTGGACTTTGGAGCGTGCCGCAAAAGTGGGCGTACAGTGTGCACTAACTACTGTGAACCTTTTGTTGTCGTAAACTTGAACATGACATTAAAACGCCGTTTTCTATGAGGCTTCACTTGGTCTTTTCTTCGTTTTTCTTCTGCCTTTTTTGTAGTTTTGGATTACGTTTAAACAACAGTTTACGTGTATTTTTTGTACTTTTAAATTTGGCGTTTTTATGCTGGCACGTAGCGCAAAATGTGTGCATTTTAATGGTCGAAATTATGGTTACTTTATTGCGTTATTAATAACATTTTGATTGCATCACGTACGCACACGCATCGCTGGTGTCGACAATCGACAATTGTCTCTATATCTTGTATAGAGCAAGGGTCGGGTACTTGGGGATCAGGGGGAAGTTTGTGGGCACACCGGGAGTACCACTCACGTTTCGTACATGCGACCACGTAAATGGGAAATGCCATGGAAATGGGTGCAAAACTACTGTAACTGTACACCGGGAAAAATTGAAAGGGAGTTACAAATTAAGTTAATCCCAAACGAATTTTGGGAGTAGAGTAATACAGGTAGTTTTTAAAACAAGTAGTGGTAGTAGTAGTAGTAGTTTAAGTAGTAGTAGTAGTAGTTTAAGTAGTAGTAGTAGTATTAGAAGTAGTAGTAGTAGTAGTAGGATTAGTAGTAGTAGTAGTAGAAGTAGTAGTAGTTTAAGTAGTAGTAGTAGTAGTAGAAGTAGAAGTAGAAGTAGAAGTAGTAGTAGTAGAAGTAGAAGTAGAAGTAGAAGTAGAAGTAGAAGTAGAAGTAGAAGTAGAAGTAGAAGTAGAAGTAGAAGTAGAAGTAGTAGTAGTAGTAGAAGTAGTAGTAGTAGTAAAAGTAGTAATAGTTGTAGTAGTAGTATTAGAAGTAGTAGTAGTAGT
Source organism: Drosophila dunni (assembly GCA_018152125.1). Lineage (NCBI taxonomy): Eukaryota > Metazoa > Arthropoda > Insecta > Diptera > Drosophilidae > Drosophila > Drosophila dunni. The sequence goes on along the minus strand of JAECXC010000352.1, from coordinate 2,935,442 downwards.
AGTAGAAGTAGTAGTAGAAGTAGTAGTAGAAGTAGTAGTAGTAGTAGTAGTAGTAGAAGTAGAAGTAGTAGTAAAAGTAGTAATAGTTGTAGTAGTAGTATTAGAAGTAGTAGTAGTAGTAGTAGTAGTAGTAGTAGTAGTAGTAGTAGTAGTAGTAGTAGTAGTAGTAGTAGTAGTAGTAGTAGAAGTAGAAGTAGTAGTAAAAGTAGTAATAGTTGTAGTAGTAGTATTAGAAGTAGTAGTAAAAGTAGTAATAGTTGTAGTAGTAGTATTAAAAGTAGTAGTAGTAGTATTAGTAGTAGAAGTATCTTAAGTGAAATCAGCATACTTTATTACAATGTTTCGAGTATACTTTTATTATAGAGATTAAGATACAAAATCCGATATCACTTAAGTGTATTTACAGGTCAATTCATTCGAAGTTTTTCCCTAGCAAAAAAAGCTACAATTTATTTGAGACACCCATTCTAGTCTAATTTCTTAAAGTGTATTTCTGCGACTTCGATTCCTCCTTGGATTTTGGATTTCTTTTCTTTCAATTTCGACTGCGACTTCGACTTCGTTGCCGATGTCTTTGGAGGTAAACTATATTATACTATACTAAAATGAACTGAGCTGAAGCTGAAACTGAACGAAGGGCATCCCAAGTAGAAATCGTGCCAAGCTGCAGCCTTGGTTCACTTTTCGCTTTTGGGTGTCTGGTCTTATCAATTTTGGCCGCGTCGAGTGCCGTTTTCAGTTAATTTTCCGTCTTTTTTTTTATTTCTTCTGTTTTCGTTATTGAATTTTTACAACTGCCATAAGTAGGTCAAACATACAGAAGATACACGGCAACGCCAACAGATACAGATACGGCTACAAAGATGATGAGGAACCAGAAAAAATACATAAAAAAAAGTACAAAATTGAAAGAAGAAAAACGCAGACAACATTAAAGTTGCATGCAAAGAGGAGCGTCTGTAATTTTCGGCATACATTATTCTGCCTTAATTGGATCTCAAGACAATAAAAAATATGATCAAGCAAAGGGATAAACCAGTCGAAACCGTAAAGAACGCATTCCCCTTGTTCCTTATTTAACTTCTTTTCTATGGTGACAAAGAGCAAAGTTTCAACTGCCAACAACCTTGAAATTTATTTTCAGGGGCTAGAGTAGGGGAATGACAAAAAAAAGTAGGAGCAAAAGCTACGTTAGAGGATAGCATTAAATAACATTCAAGTTATGACAAAAAAACATCATCATTTTGAAAGCAAGTTAAGTTATGTGCTTTAAATGTGACCAAGGTGTGACATACCCACACAAGCGTCTGTTTGTGTGTGTGTGTGTGCACAACACATGCGAGTACCTTTTAGATTCTTTAGATTTTTTTTCAGCTTATTTTCTGTGTTTGCTCTGCGTTTTTGGAGGTTTACTTTGATGTTCTGCGATCTGAGTGTTCTATGTTTTCAATACCCTGTAAAATCGACTTGAGTTGTATGACTAGTATAATATATATAGAGGTATAGAGTAGTATGAAGTGTTGTTTTAACATTAAATTTAATATCTAAATAGCTTCATTTAAGTAAAAATCAAGGCAGTTATAAAGCTATCGTTTTAATCTTATCTAGCTAAACAAAGAGTATCAGAGATTTCGGATACCCTGTAAAACACCATTGAACTGTAAGCATAGTAAAATATATATTTATACACTAGTCAAGTTATTTTTCACATAATATTTAAATTGTTTTCATTTAAGTCAGAATCAAGACAGTTATAAAACTATCTTTTTAATCTTATCTAGCTAAACAAAGAGTATCAGCGCGTCCATCACACTCCAGAGTCAGAATTCTTTGCGTATTTTTTTTCAGTTGTATATCTCTTCTTTTTTTTTTGTTATATTTTTTATTGTTTTAACGAACTCAGGTTGTTTTTGACCATGAACCCATCATAAGTTTCAAATGCCGCACGCTTCGGGCTTCTCGGGGTTTTTGGTTATTCGGTTTTTTTGGTTTTTGGTTTCGGGCAATGTTTGCCATAGAATGTGTCTGGCGTAGCTCGAAGCGATGGCCGTGTAGTTTCATTTATAGCCTCTTCGCACTGTTTCCACCCCACCCCCCCTACCGCCCCTCTTCTTTGTAGTTCTCCCAACTGATGCTCACGTTTACTTTGTTTATTTAAATGGGCGGACTATTTGAACTCATTTGACTCTCTTCGCATACAGTTTCTCCACTTCTTCGTTGGCCTTATTGAAATTTGTCATAATTTGGTCGGTTTTAGACGGCATAATTAACGAGCTACGTGTAGACGGGGTGTGCGTGTGTGTGCTTTGTAATTATGACTGTTAGAAGGCAAAAGTCTTGTTCTCTTTATACTTTATATACGTGCATATAATCGCCTGTTGTCCATTCGAAACATTAAACGTCCGATGAGCTCTCCAAAGTTTTTAGGGTGTCGGTATCTGTTTCTGAGTTTTTTATTGTATTATTATTATAGCCCGGTTTTAATATAGCTCGAGGCAATGCCAGCTCCTAACTGTTGGCCTTGGATTCTATCAAATTGTGCAGAGAATTTTCGTACACGAAAGGCGCAAACTTGGACTTTTTAACTGCGAAAATTTGCATAATTTAGCATTTAATTGGAGCATGATTTTGTATATAAAATTAAAGCAAACTTAAGAGACACGAACCAAATCCTTTTTCAGTTACTTAAAGAGGTTTTTCATAGGAAAATAAGAAGTAAAGCTTCGATCAACTAAGCAAATAATTACCGACTTTACTTAAGCCAAGTCTCATTTGAGTGCATTTTATTAGCGGATTAATTACATAAGCATGTGTAATTTGGCCAAAACTGAGTGTTTAAAGGGTAGGAAGACCTCTACTTACACAAGCAAAGAAAGGTCACACTTATTAAACAATCTAAATAACATATTGTGCATAAAATCACAACAATTTTTCAGCCTTGACGCGTTGACGATACAATCGACGTCGTTGCATTGTTCCAGCCCAAAAGACACTTGAAAACGATCTGATGAACGCTGGAGGTGTACCAGGGGTAAGTTAAGGTTAATGCAGGAATCTTTTTTTTTGTGCTCTTTTCAATCCTCTGATGATGACAGACAACAAACGATGACAAACTACAAGAGCGGGGTTGGGGTTGGGGTTGGGACAAAAAGAGACCAAACATCAGACCATCAAGTCAAATAAAGTCAATTGAAGTTGCGCACAATGGGCAGTTCAAAAAAATAAATAATATAAAAAAAAGTGAAGGCAACAACAAAAACTAAACAAAATAAAACTGACAAAAAAAAGGAATTAAATAAAAGCGCAGACAACGACGCAGACGGCAGCAGAGGCGGAAAGCAGAAAAGCAGATCAACATAAAATGAAAATAAATCAAAATGTGAAAAAAAATTTTGCATAAAAAGCAAAGCGAGCAGAAGCAGAAGCAGCAAAAAAAAAAAAAGACAACAAAAAAAAAAACCAAGCAAAACTCGGTCGCAGAGGATGCCAAATGAAACTTTTCACCATTTTGCATAACAATTTGTATCTTTCAGTGGAGCGCGTTAAAGTAATACAACAAAAACAACAACAACAACAGGGACAGCGACAGCAGCAGCCGCAGCAGCGACACAAGGGGCCAACTTTTACTCGTTGTTGCTCAACTTTAAATTTGTGAGCGACAAAGCGACCGAAAGACAGACAGAGAGACGGAGGCCATAAAAAGGGATTGGGAATGGGAATGAAATTGTTGGTGTTGGGCTAGGGCTTCAGATTGGAACACTGGAATTGGGCACTGAAGAGAGAGAGAGAGCGCGCGGGGAATACTGAAATGGAACCCATTGCATGCCAGATGCAAAAGATATTGAGACGCGAGTGTGTGTATGTGTGCGTGTGTAAATGTGTGGAAAAGGCGGAGGCAACAAAATTAACTCAAACTGTCGACAGGCAAAGAGAACATCAGCACATCACGAGGACACCGCGATTCCCCCACTCCCTCCCTGGCAAGCCCTTACTTTCATATTCTCTTCTCCGCTCTCTTCGCTGCTGCAACTCAAGTTTCAATTTAAATGCAACTGACATTAAATTTACTACTTTGCCACAAAGCTGAGGACTACTGTATGCACAGTATGAGTATCGAAGTCACAGCCAGTGTTGCCCAGTCTTGAGCTAAAAAGCTATATTTACGCTATAATAAAGCTAGAAAACTTTTAGAAATAATCATATCAAAAGCCAATAAGTGAAGTTTGTTCATGTTTAATTTATACGCGTAGAAATAATTTGACTTTTCTTCCATAATTCCCTCATAAGTACTGACTTATTTTATACAAAACAAATATCCAATAAACAGCCAATTTAGCATTTAAAAGCTTCTTTTCCTTAGCAACCGCTTCGAATTATTTCTCGCATTTAGAACACAAAAGCTGATTGGATAAAAGCTGAGTTGGCATCACTGTTCATAGTTCGCTGCGAAGCTGAGGAGGGAATGGAACAGAATGAGAGGCAGGACAGTGTGTCTGTGTCGTTGCTGTAGTAAGTATGTGTGTGTGTTGACTTTGTTGTTGTTCCGCAGTCTGAAGCTAAAGTTGAACCGAGGACAATCAGCTGTATGCCGGGGAGTGCAAGAAGTTAAAATAAAAGAAGGGGAGAGCGAGAGATGGAGGGACTGTTGTGCAGACATTGTTGTCGCTGTCTGGTAAACTAAATTTAATGAACTGGCGCAGCCATAAAGCGCAACTTATCGTATCGGTAAGAGGTAGAAGACAAGCTGGGGGGTGGGGGAATGACAGTCTACATTTTAAAAATCGAATCACAGTGGCAAACAGAGATGATAACTTTAACTTTTATGTCTTAACAAAACACACAAAAGTGCTAATTAAAAATTCTTTATCCACGTAATATTTGGTTGGAGTTTCCATTATTTTTGTCACAGTGTGCACACATATCAATTGTGCAATAAACTAACAAAAAATCAGCTAAAAATTTACAAATGCAAATCTACATATGAGTCAGATTTGCTTAAAGCCAAAAAGACGTTGGATTTCAGGTCAGATTTTTTTTGTAGTCTAGCTGGAATTTCCACAAATAAATTCAATTTAAGATTTAAATGTAGAAACGCAACTAAATTTAATATAATTCTATTTAAATTTACTTTCAAAACAAAATTTTTTACTTTTTAATATTTAATTGCAATCTAGCGTTTAAAACATGTCAAACTCATTTTGCGTGGGCGTCAACTCCAATGCAACAAACAAACATTTAAACAAACACAAACTATCAAAAGCAGCAAAAAACGATAACAAAACAAACCCAAAATGTAAAGAAAGAAGAGACGGCAGAGGGAAGAGAGAAGCTTAAAGCAGCTGCGCTTAGTCAATTGAGATAAAGTCGCGTTTTGGACTCGAGACTCCAGACAAGCGACAAGAGACAAGCGACATGAGACATGGGACAACTGTCATTTGTTATTGTGTTTGGTCAACATAATGTTGTTGTTGTTTTTTGTTTCTTTTTTTTTTTTTTCTTTCTGAAGTTATTTTAGAGCTGCACCCACATGGGAAACTGTCTTGGAACGAAACCTCTTTTATGATATCCATCATTTAGCGCCAACAGGAAGAGAAAGTAATGCAAGCCAAGTGACTGCAGCCAAAGAGAGACGTACAGACAAGCGGACAGGGGAGAGCGGAGTGAGGCAAGGGGTTGACTCGCTCTCACTTCATAAATTTCAAGCAGCAAGGTGTCAAGTTAATGCCAAGTTAAAGAGAGGACGCTGCTCCAGCTTCGAGTTTGACTTCCACTTTTCGACTTTAGCTTCAACTTCAGCTTCAATTTTAGCTTCAGTTTCAACCATGTGAATGACAGTTGCCACCTTGAAACGGGGCTGCTGTTGCAGCAGCAGCAGCAACCAAAGCAGCTGTCGTCGGCCAGTGCCAAAAAAAAAGAAGCTTTCATTTGCCGCTGTCTCTGCCTCGGTCGCAGTCGCCTGCGCAGCTGCAGTCGGCGTCGCAGCTGGCATTTTACAATTGGCAACTGCGGCCTCAGCTTCAGCTACAGCTACAGCTTTAGCTTAAGCTCTTTGAAAGCAAATTTCATTTTTTCATTTGATTTCATTTCTCGCTCGTCGCAGTCTATCGGCATGTGTGTGTGTGTGTGTGTACTTTCATTACTTTCATTTGAGTGAAAGATACTCACGCTGACTGCGCGCGAGCGTGCGGTCGAACGCCCAGCATGCGCCAACAATCGCGCTTACGACTCCCTGCCTTCCTCTACTTCCACCTGGTCCCGCCTGCACCGCTCCCACTCCCGCCTCCAATTGCGCTGGCTCGTTTTCAATTTTTACTTTGAACGTTTTCATTTCACCAAAAAGGACCAATTTCAATTTGTACAACTCGCGACTCGACTCAACAGCTTTCAAATAGCCACAAAATATTGCTGCTAATTATATACGTTAGTGTGTGTATGTGTGTGAGTGTGTGTGTTTTTATGCCAGCTGCAACTCTGCGCATAAACAGGAAGTGATTTTTCGCTTAAATTCACTTTTACTTTTACAATATCAATTTTCATTTCGTTTATGTTAAAAAAAAATATATGCAATTGATAATTTATTTAAAATAATTCAAGTATTTTACAAAATAAAAAATTAATAAAAAATAAAACAAAATTTAATAAAAAAAAATAAAAAAATTAATAAAAAATAAATAAAAATATTTGAATGTATATTTTAATTTTAATGTCAATTTTATACAAATAGTTATAAAATTAAAAACTTTTTTTAAATTTAATATAAATTTTATTATTAAAATATTTCATATTGATTTTAAAATATCTTGTATGATTTTAATTAATATTAAAGTTAATTTATTTTTATTTTTGTGTCGACTGCTCAAATAAAGAAATAAAAGAGAATGATTAATAAAATTTCTATTAAATTTTAATATTTTTTAGTATACACATCCTCCGAAGTTTGTGCGATAGGTCGACCCACAGGGGTTAACTAGATAATCTGCATCAGAAACTTAACTTAACAGTTAATTTTTAATCCCTTCCCAGATCTTTCGACTGCTTGTAATACTTTCTAACGGCTATCAAATTAAAAAAAAAATAATTTATATAATTAAATTCCTATTGAACTTAACATTTTTTTTAGTAGACAAATCCTCCAAGGTTTGTGCCCTATCAACCCACAGGGGTTAACTAGATAATCGGTATCTGGCACTCAACTTGATAATCAGTTAATTTTTGAGCCCTTCTCAGGTCTTTCGACTGCTTGTAATACTTTCTAACGACTATCAAATTTCACAAAGTGAGTGTCAAACGATGTAAATGAAGCGATAGGCATTACTTCATCTTCTTCTTCTTCGTCTTTGCTTTATTTTTACAAGAATTTGGTGAAAGCTACAACGATAAGCTGGCATAATTTTCACGCTTTTCCGGCGAAGAGGCGCCCCCAAAAAAACTAACAACAGATGACAGCACCCAAAACACACAATACAAGAACTGATTTACTATGCAAATTAAAAGTCAACAACTTGGGAGGGAAACATGGAAAAGCAGAGAAGAAAACGAAAAGGAGAAGAAGAAAAAACAACTCAAGTCAAGTTAAAGTATAGGAAAAACCTTTGTGAAATTATTAACTGTAATTAGTAAGAAGTTCTCCGGCGTGTCACGAGCGAGGGGCGGGAAAATGACGAACGAGATCAAAATGTTCAGATAGCTGAGCAACAACAACAACAACAACAGCAGCAAGAGGCAAACAGTCAAATGCGATATAATAGAAGCGATTAACAACAATGAAAAGAAGAAATAAAAAACAAAACAACAAAAAATACTAAAGTGAAAAAAAGGCAAACAGATGACGACAACGATGATGTTGATGATGATGATGACTACGATAATGTTCAAGTGGATACCGTCTCAGATTATACTTATTAACAAAGCAACCGAGTTCAGAGTCGGCGCTTGAAGAAGACGAACTCGAAACACTCTTCAAAATAAATTACAAATTTAAATAAGTGCAGCAGGGACTACTGAGGTTTGACTTTGGGATATCCTTAGTAGACTTTGTATTCCTTTCGCTTCTAAGTTTAAGATAAACATGCTTCCAAGGGCACCAAAAGCTTTATCCTTCGCTATGTAAGTCCCATCAGTTTGTGAATGAGATGTATGGTTTATAGACAGAAAACAGATCGTTTAATAACCAAAAGGGCTATCTATAAAACAGTCATCGACTGTGTATTTCTATAGACCAAAGAAAGAGGTTTTCAATTCTTAATACAGTCAAAGCTCCCTTGACCGAACAGCCACGGTTCCAGTATCTTTGCCCGCCCAAGGGAGATGTCCGCGTTAGAAAACGGATTTTATATGAATATCATGCTAAAAAACTATAAAATTCGACCGGCTAAGGGAGCTGTCCGCTTTTGGTAGCTGTCCGCGAGTAGAGCTTTAACTCTGCTCCCAAAATGTCATTGAATGAAAATGATAATGTTATTTTAACTTAAGTAAGAAAGGAAGAAAATTATTATTTTTTAATTATAGCAAATTTTTCCTAAACTGATTGAAAAATATACTGAACTATAATACGGATTTTTAATCAAAATGTTGTTACTAAAATTTTAAATTTTATAAAATACTTACTCCTCTTGTAAAGGGTATAAAATGGAAGATTGAAAAACCACATTCGAAATGAAAATGTAAATAATTTAAAACTTAACACATAACTAAAGTACACTAACCAAGAGTATAAACACTCAATGAGGGTGACGAGCCCCATACAGCGAGTGCTAGCAAAAGAGAGAGAGAGAGAGAGCGAGAGCGAGAGAGACAGATAGAAGTAGAAGTTGGTTGGCTTTAAGTAGCTATGCTACTCAGACTGAAACCGCAGCAGCAAAAGCAGCCATAGCAGAGCACATGTAGTTATTGCTCTTGAGATACTTTTGGACACGAAGCGGAAACAGAGAAGCGACCGCAGAAACAAAGAATCGAGGGACAGACAAACGGACGGAGAGGGCGACAGATAGACGGACGGAGACGGACAGCGCGGCCTTTTGAGCGAGTTAACTCTTTGGCTACATAATAAATATTTAATGTGAAGAAGATCTCGGAGAGATGCGGCAGCATTTGCAGTATCTTAAAGATACAAATTACAAGAGGTAGACATTGAGATTGAGGCCTAAGCGAGCACGACGCCAACGACTGTTGTGGTTACTGTTGCTGCCGCTGCTGTTGTCGAGTGGAGGGCAATAAATAAACACACAGAAGCGGAGGCAGCATGAAAATGATTAAAAGAGCTTAAAGAGCATGTCTGCTCGAGTGTAAGTGGAAGTGGCAAGCACCTTTGTTGTAGTTGTTGTTGTTGTTGCGGTCGCTGTCGAAGGTAGACGGCCTCATGGTCAACGGGGCGGTGCCAGCTCGGCCAGCGAAACGTTATGGAATTGAAACGCTCAAATAAAGCAACAAAATATAAGCGTGGCTACCCTTGAGAGATTTCTCGCTCTCTACGTTAAACTCACAGATCGCCCCTCGCTTCTGCCCTTTTTTTTAATTCAACAAAAGCAGCCGCCGGCTGTCAACATTTTTGTCACGCACGTGCATGTCGGCTTTCGAAGGCTTTTCTGGCCAAGGAAACGAAATGGAATGAAACTGAAGAGCGAGTGAGAGAAGAAGCAACAAAAAGACTGCGCCGGCGCAACGTCTCAAAACATAAATCTTAAGTGATTACTAAACTAAAGCAGCCACTCCTACCTCCTTCTACCCGACCCCGAGGCTTACCTTCAACCCTCTTCCAAGTCGATTATAACCCAATTTCGTGTGTACCAATTATACTACACGGAAAAAAATCAAAGTTAAATGTAAGCCACTAAATACTTCATGTTAGCTTGGATTTTTAGAGCCAATACTCTAAAAATGATTACAGAGGTCTATTAAGATCCTATAAGACCCCATAAAGTATATATATTCTTGATCAGCATCAATAGCCGAGTCGATATAGCAATTTCCATCTGTCTGTCTGTGGTTCAGTCCGTATGAACACCTGGATTTTTAGACCCCGTACTCTAAAAAAGATTATAGGGGTCTATTAGGTTTGTAAGAAGCGAAATGTGCGTAACAGGCAGAAGGAGGCCTAGCCAACCCCATAAAGTATTTATATTCTTAATCTGCATCAACAGCCGAGTCGATATAGCAATGTCCGTCTGTCTGTCTGTCCGATGTCCGGATGAACACCTGGATTTTTTAAACGACAAGACCTAGAGCCACCAAATTTGGAATGAAAGTCCGTCTATATGTCAGACAGGTTAAGTTTATTTACCCACACCAAGTTTAATCCCTATCAGACAACTATGTAACATAGCTTCTATAGGTTAAATCGGTCGAAAATTAAGGAAAATTTGCACTAGAAGGAGTAGGGAGTATCTTACAGTCGATTTACTCGACCATTTGTAACAATTGTTCATCAGAAACTCAAGATTATTAAAAAGAATTCTTACTTTAGACATAGTTAAGAGTTGATTTCCATACCGTGTTTTGGGCATACTTAATAGCACCTTTTACAAAAGGTCTATACTTTACTCTAGCTAAAGTAATTTCCGATTTCAATGCGCGCTGCTCATTGTCAGATAATTATCAACATTTTATAGTGTAGTGTAGTGTTTTGTAGCATAGTGTATGTAAAGCCCTGACCTGAAAGGCCGCATTGTTTGCTTTAGATGCGCACACACTCACACACATACAGCTACACATTTGGTGTTATAAAGGGAAAAACGGGGAAAACATGCAAAGCGTTTTAGCTATGAAAATCGATATTGGACAATGGCAATTACTGATAATGGCTTCCATATTGCTCTCTCACTCCCTCGCTGTTTAGATATCGCTTATAATTATCATTAATGCGCACATGCCAACACACACACACTCCTAAACACACCACTCATCAAATGCCACACCTTATGGCCCAGTGGAGTGAATTTCTCACTGACTTCCTTCTGTCATATACTCCCGATTCTTATGACCATGAAAAAAAAATATATATACGCTTTGTGTTTGTGTGTGCATGTGGCTATAAAGACGACAAGAAAATTGTAGTTGATGACCCTCAGACAGTAGACACTTTCAAGGATACGCGTCGACGTCGAGTCCACAGTGCGCAAAGGTTAAAGGTACCACAATCAACTACAACAAAAATAACAACTACAACAACATCCGTTGTAGTTGTTGCTGCAGTTAGGAACACAGCGCGGTCAGTTGTTAGCCTGGCCAACAGAGAGATTCGCTGACATGTCTAGGGAAACCGACTTTAAATGACCCTGTACCCCGCATTTTCGACTCATTTAAAGAAAATCTGCCAAAAATTATTAATAATAAATAAGAAAGGCTACAGTCGAACGAAACGACTGTAAAAGACCCCGTTCTCTTTCTAGTGTGAAATTGTGTATACAATCCATTTGCCCTATGAGAGCTGTAGGTTATAGTTGTCCGATCCAGATCAAACTTGATATGGATAGTTATAATGGAACCATACATGTGCTATGTGAATTTAATAGATCCCACTACTCTTTTTTAGAGCATTAAATGCATTAATGCAAAAAACCTTCATATATTTCCTCTGGTTAATTTGTTTAAATTGTAGTTGAAAATTTTGTGCATATTTGACAAGTTCTCCTCGTTTTAAAATACTGAAGTCAGCATTTATTTAGATTTTTCCCAGTTAAGAAAGGTTAACTAGATTGATTATGTATTGACGACGCAATAAGTCCATCAATACTTTTCTAGCTGCCAAATTCACCAAGTTCTTAAAAGACTCTCGCCACTACCCATTTACAGGGTCTCAATTGTAGCAAAGCGCGTAAATTACACGACGCAAGACACAAAGAAGCAAGGGAATTTCACCGCCTTTGGGGCCAAAAGTCAACAGCCAAGAGCCAAGAGCCACGTTCAGTTCCCCAATGAGGATGATCACAGCTTTGCTGGGTTAGCAACAAGCACAATAAACTAATGAAAATACATAATAATAGTAATAGCAATATTAATAATAACAGTCTGAATGTATGGGGAGCAAAGCAATCAAATGGAATGAAACGAAACGGAATGAAGTGAAACGCAGCAAAATAGAATACAAATAGAACGGTATACACCCGGCAGGGGCTTGTTTATGTGTGTGTGTGTGTGTGTGTGTGTGTGTGTGTGTGTGTGTGTGTGTGTGTGTTTGGCCCTGGCCCTAGGCAAATGACTGTATTAAGTGATTGAAGAGCGGCTAGTGGTGGGGGAGTGTGAGGGAATGTGGTGGGGGAAAGGAATACGATTAATGATTAGTAATGACAATGAGCAACGACTTGAAAAGAGCGCAAAACACGTAAGCTTGCAGATTGTGAATGAATTGCTTTACATTGTGAACGAGGCGAGTGATGATGGTGACGTCTGCCTCTCTCTCTCTCTCTCTCTCTCCTTTCTCCCACTCTGACAGTCTGACTAATCAACGAATAACATCATTCGGGCGGTCAGTGGCTAAAAATTAATTCATTTAATTCAAAATCCAGAGCTTTTTAATCGATAACATAAATTGTATGCTATTGAATGGAACGTGGTTATTTTAAATTAGCGGTGTAAACTTAAGAAACTTGTATGATATTGGTATTTGCTTGTTTGGTTATCGGCAGATATTATTTCACAAGCTGAGAGCAGGGTCTGAACACGTCTGCATCAAGTCACAGTTACGGGAAGCAGAGAAGGAATCAATATCAGTCTTATCCTAATGTCATCCTGTCAGCTGGTTCTTCACAGTCGATAATAGATACTTATCCTAGACAACACTACTTAATCGATATTTAACATTACTTGTTTAACGATCTATCGGCAATCACTTAACATAACAGCACTAACGATATTCACATATTGAAAACACGATAAAAGGGTAATGTCCTTCCAAAAAGGTTCAAAAGATGGTGTTGATAGATACCTCAGCTAATTTGAATTTTGCTAACTTTACAGTTTGAATACTTATTGAAATATTGATATATTGATATAGCTTAACAAATCATATTACACTATAGCTACACAAACTTATAATCCAATTCCAAATGTGTTTTCTAATTGGCCCAGAGGGATCTTTAGCTCATTTCAATTCAAAGTTTGGCAATCAAAAAGAAAATAGCCAATTGTTTATCGAGTTTCAATCGATATTTCCCACACTCCCAACAATCCTAGAGCACGACCACAACCTTAGATCTATAAGCATATTACCCAGCATCACACAGCACAACCCAGTGTGTGTGTAAATACACACGCACATATGCACACACATATCTAGAATCTAGATGGATTTTGAATAATTCTATTGTCGAAGCGGTTTTCATGCCTTGTCGGTTTGCCATTGGCAGAATTGGGTCAAGTTTCAGTTTTATTGCCCTCGAAATAGGGGCAAGAGGGGCAAACTTGTGATTCGTTGAATGCTTTGCTTGGTTCGTTGGTCCCTTTGCTCCCGGGCACTCCCTGTGTGTGAATGTGTGTGTGTGTGTGTGTGCGTATAATATCTTTGATTAAATCATGAAATATGCAAAAATAAAAAAAAATAAACAAAAATATATACATGACCTTTTTTTCCGTGTAGGGAGCGAGTAGGGGACCAAGGGAACTCTGGAGACACGACACACGACACAAACCAAAGCTCAGTTTTGAGTTGTGAATTTGCGGTGCGGTGCCTAAAAAGCGGAAACTGGGTCAGAGTTGCTGACTGCCGAAAATAAGCAACAATGACAACTAGCAGCGAAGGCTACCGTCGAATTAGACCCACTGCAAAAGACCCTGTACTAATTATAGTTTAGTATTGTCTACGTTTTGAGCTTGTTCTTCAGTGGAATTGAAATTTTATGAATCTAAAGCGGGGAATCTGATTCAAACTCAATAAAACTAAAAACAGAAACAGTTAAACAAATATTTCAGACTATATTAAAGTGATGAAAGGAAACTTACATCCTGAATTGAAGCTTAAAAGTCCAAGCTAAACAGTTAAATTTTGGCCTAAGATTTTATTCGTTACATCTTCAGCATAAGTTGTCACATGTGGCGTATGCGTAATATGCGCAAATTTCTTCGAAAAACAAAAACAAAAATGCAAGAACTGCTGTTGCTGCCCAAAAGGTCAAGCTGCTGCCAGCAGCGCTGCCTGCGTCGTCGTCAGCGGCAGCGTCAATCATTCAACGACACTGACGGCAACATTGAGAGACTCTGAAGCTACCTCGCCCTCTGCCGCTCCCTCTCTGCCCACCACCACCACCTCTCTCTCTCTCTCTCGCTGGCATTCAGTACTCAGTCAGCGAGTGCGGGGCAATTAGCGCGCAATTGACCTACATTGGGGCAGCATGGCAGCATTAATGGTGTCAATAGTAAACGAGACTGACGATGACGACGACGACGACGGCGACGCAGCAGCAGCAGCAGCTGGCAAACTAAAAATGTTGAATGTTTATGCACGCACACTGCTTAGTGCTGGCAGGGGGACAGGGTGTGGAGGCGAGGGGAATAGGGTTAAGCATGTTTTCCATAATTGCAACAATCAATGTAAAATTGTTTAAAGATTACATTTTGAATTTATTGAAACTAAGTAAAGTAAACAGTTGCAATGACGTCAACAATTCAACCAGGAAGCTACAAATAACTTTGAATGCTTTCATTTATAGCAATAAATTGGATTAAAAACTCAAATTAGATCATAGCCATGATAATTTACATTGTTTTATTTCCACATGTGGCAGCTCATTTGAAAGGGCATTACATTGAAAATTCATAATTCTAATTTTAGCAAATACAAACAAAATTCTCAATTTTCCATTGCCTAAATTTAATGCTTTTCGTGTGACCTTTGCACCGAATTTGAGCGTTTTTGTAATACACAAGTTTAGTTTTGTTCAAAATTTCGTATAAAGTAAAATAATTATTTATATGCTAGTGACGTCATTATTATTTAAACTTTAGTTTGGGATGGAAATGCAATACTATAAAGTAAATTACTAAGTTTTGATTAATATTAATTTTAATGGTAATTCAATTGAAGACAATAAATGTTACACTCTTTTGGCCAGCGTATTTAAATGAGTTATTAAACCGTCTTCAACGATTAAAGCCTTGAATCTAAGAACTTCCATTGCCCCCTAGGAACTGCCACTTCCATCTCCGCCCCTTGCTCTGCTTTAAGCACGACCAAGTAATGCCTATCCGCTCACCTTCTCACACCTCACACCCTACACTGTACAACCCCTCCCCACACTCCACCCCCCACTGCCAAAATACAAATGACCAATGTGTTGGTCAAACAATGACGCGCACTGTGCGTACGATTTGAATGACAGACAATTGCTAAGCAATCGTCGCCGTTAGCTTCCCTTCTTCTGCTTCTTCTTCGCTCTCTTGCTACCCAAAAGCTCTCATGGGCACAGTTAGCCAGAGAGCGGGGCAGCAGCGCAGCGTAGCAGCAGCTGAAGCAGAAGCAGCAGCAGCAGCAGCATGTAAGTTGTACACGATAAATGAGAAATGAGGTTACCTACTTTTTAAGAAGGTCAATACAACCCAAAACAAACGAGCGAGGCAACGTAACGCAACGCAACGCAAAGCCAGAGCAACGCTGACAACGAACACAGTTCACCGTGCAAGCTTCAAGCTCATGCCTCTGCCAACGGCCTCTGCCGCTGCTGACTGTTTAAGTTTAAATGAGTGTCATGAGTGACGACGACGCTGCGACGCTCAACAAAAGCTCAGTGACCATGTGAGCAGCGAGCGAGCAGAGGACGCCAACGTCAGCATACCACAAACATATTACAGCAAACGTTTTCAATGAAAACAAAAGTAGTACACGCTGCTTGCTGCGCAGCTAACGGCGACGCAGCGTGCAGCTGTAAATCGCCACCTGGTGACGAATTCGGCGTCAAGATTTTGTGGACGCATGGAGGGCAACTGAGCTGCTGTTGTTGTTTCTGTTGCCGTTGCTGTTGTTGTCTTTGGTTGTGTCGCTGCCTCAACTTTAGTGCTGTCGTTGGCGTTGGCGTTGCCGAGGGCGCGGCTGACGCGACCGCTTGTAACGAGGCTAAGCGAGCGCAGCAGCATTTTATGTGTTGTGTGTACGTACTACGTACGCCAACGCCGCTGCTACGTCGCTGTTACCGTCGCAGTCGCCTGCATTTTTGTCGTTGCTAGTCGCTGCTGCGGTTGCTGCTGCTGCTGCGGCTGCGGCGATTGTCGCGCTGTCTGCTTTTAGCCTCCACCTCCTTTTTTTTGCTATGCATTGTTTTATAGTATTATTATTATTTTGTATTGTACATTTGTACATTTGTGGCTGCTTGCATTTAAATAAATAATTTAAATTGTTATTACTTATTGTCGAACTACATTTCAGTTCACAAAGTTACGCAGCTTCTTAATTCAATGCCAACTTGAATAATACGCTGAAAATTCAATTTATTCCCATTTTCATAGAGATTTAAATCAAAATAGTCTCAGATGAACTTAGTGAAGCCAAAAGGATTCGACTTAATCTTTACTTTGTGTATAATTAAAGGTGATTTAATTCTTATGCCTAATTACTAAGCTTTTTTGATCAAATGAAGTAGTTAAAGTTTGTAATGGTTTATTTAGGCTGTGCGTATTGAAATTAACTTATAAATCAATTTTAATGCTGATATCAAAGGTCATAACGAAAATCACTAAAAAAAAAGCAATAAGTTGGTAAGTTTCCTCGCTTTGGCCAACAACTTGTCATAAGGCTCTTTACGATAGCTGCTGCTATTAATAACGCCACCCAATAGATACCCTAAAAGTTTTGAACATGTTCGACAGTTTAGTGTCAATGTATGACAGCTGATAGGACCTTGGATAGTATTAAACACACATGTGCACACAAAAATTTGAGGGACTTTTGGAGCTATAAGTATTGCTAAAAAAAGTTCCACTATATAATTTCAAATAATATGCGAAACATATTGAAATCCCCTCGGCACAACTTAATGAACTGATTTTATTTCCATTATTGTAAGTACATTGCTTTAAAGCCTAGAAAACTTTTGGAGTATTTGTCGATAACATCGCTAATATGCAAAAGTTTCTTGTTTATTTTGTTATCTTAAAATACTGATAAAAATTTGTACACATGCATATTCACACACGATAATAACTTGCAGTCTATCGGAATCTCATTGAAAATTATCAAAGGCAAATTACGCAAAATCATGGAGCAAAACGACCTTATCGTGTAAATTAATTTCATGTGCTACAATACTTAACAAATCGCTTTTGTAACGTTACCTATAATTACAACAGAGAAGCAAACACGTGATAATGTACACACACACACACACAACCAAATGTTGAAACACAGCAGATAAGTAAATATGTGTGTGTTAATGTCTGTGTAGCACCTTTGCATTGGCAACAAACAAAACGAAGCACATTATTACAAAAGCTTGCTCACTTCCTTATACACTCACACTCAAACACACACACATTGACAAAGAGATACGCATTGAACATGAAAAAACTACAACAATGAAAGCAACAGCAGCGTCAGTGGCAGCGAACAAACCGTTACAATACAAATGCAAAAATGCGAAGCGAAACATAAACAATGCCAACAACAATTATTGTCGCTTAAAACACACATGTGAATCTCTCTGCTGATGTCAACATCAAATCCGGCGCCATCCTTCCGACACGCACACACACACACACACAAACGCCTTCACTTATGCCCCACGCCACTACACTCTCTTCTTTATGCTACTTTTCTTAGTTTTGCTCGCCTCATTTTCGTTACACGCCCACAGCCACAGTGACAACACGCCATCAAGAGCAGCCTCTCACCTTCGGTCAAACGAATTGAAACGAATTGGCACGAGCCTTGTGTGCGGCTCTCTCTTGGTCTGCCTCGCTCTCGCTCTATCGCTGTGTGTTTGTGTTTGCACGGTAGCGTAATCGTGGGAGAGTGAGAGCGCGCTATTGACGATTGCTACTTCGGGCCCCGCACCGTGTCTACTTTCTCTCTATAAATAGTTGAAATCGAGTTTCAGCTACAAATTCAATGCAAAGACATTTCGTAAACCGTGAAAGTGCGAGGGGAGATTGAGACAGACCCGGGTCACCTCTCACATCAGCGTCAGCGCCAGGTGAGAGTCGTCTCCTAGGAGAATGTAAACAGTTTTCCCCTCTATTCGATCACTGGCACGCTCTCTCTCTCTCCTCTTTCTTTCTCTGTCAATCATTAGACAAAGGTTGCAATTACAATTACGATAGTTTGCAATGAGTTTCATGGCAAGGAAATTTCATTTCATTTCATTTTATGATAACGATCGGCGGCGGGGTCAGTCATACAAATACATATATGAATATAGCTAGATTTTTATCTGCCACATGCGTTTTTGTTGCACTTGAGCATAACGGTAATTACATCTAGGCACGGCATTGCCCCTGAATTTAAGCGCACAAATAGTAAAACACTAGCAGATATAGTATGCAATAAATGCAAACATGCGATTTTCCTACCCCCCTTACCGGACATTTTCATTTGTTTGTGTTGTTTTTGCACAAATCTTAATGACGACATTGACTTTGCAATTTACTGCCCGCTAATTAATGTTTAATGGCAGTTGAAATTGCGGTTTTGGGCCAATCGGCTGCTGTAGAAAAGATTGAAACTTGAAAAGATTTGCAATTCTATATAGCAAGTGTTTGTAATTATTTTTAATTCAAAGCAGTTCTTAATCTGTGGGTAGTTTATATGTCGTTAGTCATGTCTCGATTTATTTGAAATTTATTAAAGTAACGTTTTTTGTTTTCTTACCTCGCTAAAGCCATTCTAACATGAGAGAGCCCTCCAAGAGGCAACGCAATTGCATCCACTTTGACTGATTTTTCTGGATAACTTCGCAGCACAAATTAAACCAACACTTTTGAATTTTTTGACGGTTTGGATTTGCTTTCGTTTCTTTAAAGCAGTTTTTATTTCAAAGCACTTTTGACTTAATATGAAAAATCTTTTGCTTAATGGTCTATAACTATTTAGTATTATTTATATTATAGTATTATTTCTTTTTGTTTTGTACTCTCTTTGTCTATGTTAAACTATCATAATTTCATGCTAAAAACAAAATTTATATAATTTGTTATTATTTTTCGAATGTCAAAACGCCATAAAGTATGCAAAACTTTTGGTATACCGGAAAACACACATTTGAACAAGAAAAAGAAGCTCAATACAACAACAAGAGCAACATCTACATAAGTTTTATACAAAAAATAAGAAAACCTGAAAATTTATCACATCCAATATATGAGTAGTACGTGCGTCACTCTATAATTGCCAAGTTGATTCTCCCGGCTACGTGATATTTGTGCGTGAAATTATCAAAAGAGCAACAAAAAATAAACCAGCAAAAAATCGCGCAAATACGCATACATGTACATGTATTTGACATGTGTATGTATGTGTACACACATATATTCCATAAAAGAAGGGTGAAGAAACCTGCAAACAATGTTCAATGCCATCGACCAAAATATAAAAAATAGAAAAAACAATCAACAAAATAAAAAAAAAAATTGACTCGGAACGAAAAGTGAACTGGCTTATCAGCATTGTGTGTGATAAGCAACGAAACTGAACAAAGGCACTGACAATCAACAGCCACAAGAACAACAACAAATACCAATGACAGTCAAAAATGCTGATATTCGCTTCTCCCCGTTCCACCCATCACTCTATACACCCTTTCGCTATTTGCTTTGAGTTTGCACATGGCCCGGCAAAAAGGATTGATAAAAGCCTCGAAAGAGAAATCAATAAATGTGCACCGGTTACATAGCGAGGTCACCACTGACGCCCAGATGCCAGATGAGCCAAATATACATACAAACATACATACATATACAACAGATGAGGGTTTTCCCCATTGCCCCTGAGACTATGCGCTAAGAGTGGGCAAGGATGAGGCGAAAGAGGTGGTGTGGGAGGCAGAGTTTAAGGTCTTTTGGGCATCTTTAGAAAAACAGAGACAGAGCTTCAGAGATGCCTTCATAAGTGCCCAGTGCACAACGATATCAGCAAATAACGGACACGAAATGTGAATGTCTAGTAATCTCAAGAACAACAACAGTAACAACAACAACTAGTTCTACAACGACAACGACAGCATTGAGAAGTGCAAACGACAAGCGAGCGAGCAAGCAAGAAGAAGAGATACACAAAAAGAAAAAGAAAAAAAAACTACCAACTAAATTCCATTTCATAGTCATGAGAGCACCACACAAGGTTCTTCCTATATCAGTCGATTTGGCTTTTGTTTGTGTGTGCGACGAGTGCGAGAATGTGTACGAGTATGTATATACAAGAATGAGCGAGTATATACGAACATATGCATAAGAGTAGCGTATACAAAAAAAAAAAGCTACAGCCAAAGCACAATCAAAAAGCTTATATTTACTTTTGACTTTGCAGCAAAGCTCACGCGCGTGTTTTCGCTCTCTCGCTCACGCTCTCCCTCTCACTCACTTGCGGGCCAAAACCTGCACCGGCGAGGGTCGTTTGATAGCGGTGGGTGTTTCGTCTGAGCATGACCTCAGCAAGAGAGCGGAAGGGAGAGACAGTGCGAGCCCATAAAAGAGAGGGAGAGAGCAGCTGCTTGCTTAATGCGCTCATTTATAAACAATAAACAAAAATAGTGGCGCACATGTTTTTAATTGACTTTTGCTATGCAAAGCTCTGGCAAGGCAAAATCAAAACATATGTTGTGCGCGCAAGCGAGACAGCTAGAACAATATGCATGTGTATGAGTGTGCATGTATTAATAAATACATGCATAAGAACACACTCAATACTATATAAAGAGAGAGTAAAAGAGAGTCAGCTTTTAGAGTGTTTGAATCCAATGGGATTTTGTTTTTTGCTTACGGTCGCAAATTATTAGCAATTTTATACAAATCAAATGATGCTAAATAGAACTTCAAACAATTTGTACTAAAGTTAAAGCAAGAGATAAGATAGAATAACCCTGTGATAAAGGGAGCCTTAGGAGCGGGGTGTGGGTGAAATATTTGAAAGCCGCAAAGACAACTTGTTATTTCATATATTTTGAGCATTATATACACTTTAGGTACGCGTACTTTGCCTAATTTGACCTCACGCAAACAAATGTGTTCAAGAGTACAAATTGAGGAAGTTGTCTTATGTCAATCACATTCTCATTCTTATTGTTATTGCTCTTGATGTTGTTGTTGCAAAGCTCTTTTTCTCATTCGCTTTTTGTGTTTAATTGCGCGTGTTTAAAATTTATACTTTGTTTAGTAGCACGTATTTTGTTTTAGTTTTAATAACTTTTTGTTTTAAATAAGGTCACAGTTATACACACGCGTTTGGGTCACACACGCACACATGAAGCCGGTTACAAAATTGATTGAAAGCGAATAACTTTGATGACTCTAAAATATGACCTTAAACACACCTTATTTGGGCAGTGAGAGAGAGAGAAAGAGACGGAAAGAGATAGTTGTCTTTTATCGCGTAGTTTTGTAAACTTTAACTATTAGTTTTGTAATATCCGTCGAATGGTTTAGACGTGTTCTGCGAGTAGACAGCGAGACACAAAAAAAGCACACAAACTTATCGCTATGCGCAGCAGCTGACGACTGAGGGAGCTTTTTTCTTGGCTTTTTCGTTTGCTGTTGTGTGCGCGCGTATTGCTTTTGCGCCTCCCCCCTTCTCCCCGCCCCACTCTTCACCTAATCATCATTTAGTTTTACACATGCTGTTTTGTGTGTTTGCCGCTGACTTTGTTTTCTGCGTTTGCCCAGAGCTTTTTTGTGTTTGCACTCTCAGCTGTCGTTCCTCTAATGAGAAGCTGCTGCTTCTACTTTATCCGCAGGCAGTCAAGGATTATTATACCGTAATAAGAAAGATGAACTCAATTTCCCACTACGCTCGGCCAACACTAAGTTGTTATTGGCCGTATTCTTCAATTAACTTATCTAGAATCTTATACGCTGCTTGACAAATAATGTCCATGGCTTAGTATCCAAAGCAATTTGTCATATGTTGTATTCACCAAGTGTAAGCTTTAAATTGTTTACTTTTAAGCTAACATTACTCCAAGCAAATATATGCCTAAAATGGAAGATACCTAGTCTGATTCCAACTAAAAGATGGATCAAATATTATAAATTAAGTAATGACGTACCAAATATGTTATTTGATACAAAACAATAGTACTATATTACTAAATAAATTAAATATTTGCATTCCAATGCCGATTTTAGCTTTTTTATAACTAATATAGAGATATTCAAGGACACTAATTTAAGCTTAGAAGCATAAAGTCAGATGATACTTTGTATTTATTAATTAAATTCGTTATGTGCCTATTTTCAATTGTTTTCAAAACTTCAGATAAACTTACGATGGCATTGAAAAATTGAACCATAAAGCATTTAATTATTTTAGGCTATGTGTGCACTGCATAATTTCGTTGTTTCAATAAACTAAGAGAGTAATATGATACTACTAACTCCTATCAGATACTTCTTCTAACAATAACAAATAAATGTTACTTATAGAGAAATTGCTGATGTTGAGTAACAGTCCCTCAACTGTTTCTGTATACAATTTTAATTCAATTTACACACTTCAATTTAACTTCACTATGTAGCTCACTTTTATAGCTTAGTGGAGCTTATCGGTCTTTCAAAAGACCTTTTTAAGGATACGGTTCATATTCCGTCTATTAAAGGTCATCAAGTGAATGGAGTAATATCATGTGAACTCACCTTCTATAGTTATTAACAGCTATCGCTGCTTATTTTGTCACTGGCGTTGTTAGCTGAGCAACCTTATTGATGCTTGTAGTTGTAGACTGATACGGAAGTCGCAAACAAGAACAAAACTACCTGGAATCCGAGTCTGTAATTGTATTGAATGGAGTATGTAATTATAAGTCGATTACCATTTGATGAGATGCTTATTAAAGTTATAATGGAAATTCATGTTATCAGTTGAGTTTCAATAGCACATACGACGATCAGGAATTTTAAGCGCAAAGTGTTGTTTATAAGTGCTTGTGTGTGTGTATGTGTGTGAATTATGCATGAATGTACTTGTGCACTTGCACTCACATATTATTTTGCATAAAAAATTAACGAGTATAAAATGCGCAAATCGGTCTTTGACTTTTTTTTTTTTTGCTGTTGCTGTTCATGTTCTTTTTACTTGCTGTTGTTTTTATTGTTGTTCCCTTTGTGCTCGTGTCGTTGCCATTTATATTCTCCTCAGAAATTAAAAAGTTTTAAAATAAAAAAAAAATAAACAAACTGACGAGCGAACAGTCAAATGCTTGTCAATTGAGCTTGTTCAACTACAAGATACCCACTAATTAGGTTAAATTCTTTGAGATATATGACAAATAGATACAAGTGAACATCTAATAGATAGTTATACTTAAGTTACGAGATACGCCTTTTTAAAATGCTGATAACAAAAAAACTGCAGTATCTAGATCCATAAGCTTTTCATAGAGTATTTTCTAGTTAAGCATTTCCAATTTGCTTAAAATGTGATATGCATCTCTTAACCTTTGACTTCAAGTTGGCTAGCAAACGCATTTGAACTACAACATTTTAGAATAAAACAATTTTAAAAGCTTTAAATGCCCAAAGCATGACACAAAAGTTATTAATAACTCAAACAGTTTCATTCTTATTGCAATTGTTTCATTTATTATCTCAATTTATTTATCTCTTTTAAGATTTCATTAGTTTCGGCTTTGGTCTTATTATCGATATTTATTAATTGACATCGATACTCTCGCCGACAAGTCAACAACTTCAATAGTGCATTAATCCGATAAGGGGGTGGTGGTGGGGCCGGTTGACACCAGACCGCACTGTTGTCGCGAAGCCGAAATCAACAGCACGGAGAGACAAAGATTTGGGTTCCTGCATTTTCAGAAATCACACACAAACAAACACACACAAACACTCATACATGCTCAAACAGTCGCATGCAAGAGTTGTATTTTTACTCGTACGTACATGCATACATACAAACATGCATACATTCAAAGACTCACACTCACCTTTATAGATAGTTATTTTTCTTTTTGCGTACTTTGTGAATTTCGCTTTACATAAGTCGCTGCAATTCGACCAATTGCTCGGCATATGTTGTGTTGACAAAATTATATCGATTTTGGTGCACTTTTCGAAATTAACAACACAATATGGCGATATTGCTTCTTTCACTTTTTTTCAGGCCAACTTGTATGAACTGCGCCACACACGCACACACTCTTGGCGACACACGACGAAGTCGTCGACAATCGGCCGAATTGCATCGGTTATTGCACTGCACTTGACTATATATTATTGCTAAAGGAAATTCGGGACTATTGTATTGCAATAAGATCTGCGACTATGATTATTATTTTAATTATTACAGGTAAATACGAGACGAATAAAGCCAGCGTACGCGCTGCGCTTTACATTCCATGCTGCGGCACTCACAAACACACACACAAATCCATTCAATACGCGAACGTCTGATTGTGAGTGGGCGCAGTGACGATCCGGTAACACCACAGCTCAAAGCAACACTGTTACCAGCTGGCCCCGGTAAATAACAAATTATCGAAATCAATATTTGCTGACCCTTGTACATGTTTTTTGCATTATAAAATCAAAATAAAATATATTTAAAAGAATTTTCTCGGATGGAAAGTAAATCAATTTGAATTGCAACTCCACGCAGAATTACTGCGCATTTGTCTGGCAGCCTTCAATTTTTCAATACCAGAGCGATAGATTGTGGTGGCAAGCCGATATTTCGATATAACCCCTGTGAGCTGATGAAAAAATCAACTCAGAGTAGCAAAATCAATTAAATTATAGAGCTGAGCTGGCTATTTAGTAAATATAGGTGAAAAAGGAAGACTTTGAAAATAGGTGGTCGGTCAGCTCGTGTGTAACTAACTATAGAACTTAATTAATATATTCACGAAGGTGTTAACAACGAGCACGAGCAGGCTGTGTATGTGTGTGTATTAGTACGTGTTCCAATAAAATTTAGTATATGATAGTAGATACACAGACGACTGCTACTCACACCCGTGCATCAACTCACTTTTAACTAACTTTTATTGCACTCACATTACGTGCTTGGTTCGAAACACACACAGTGCGTAGCAATAAATTAACCAACAACGGAAGCGACAACGGAAACGGGAAGCATGGAGGGCAACAAAGACGAAGCCCAGCGATGCATCGATTTAGCGGTGCAAGCTATTGCGGAGCGAAAGATTGATAAAGCTGAAAAGTTTTTGCTAAAGGCGGAACGACTCTATCCGACGGAAAATGCAAAGAGTATGTTTGTGTTTACATACAATTTCAATTTACAATATTTTTTAAAACGTATTCTAAATTTTAGGACTACTTGCCCAGGTAAGGAGTACACCTGGTAACGGTAACAATGCCAAAGAGCGTCCTGCTGCTGCTGCCGATGAAAAAGATTCTGGACCACGAAAGCGCGTGAATTCAGATTCACGAAATCATGCACCAGATTACACCACCGAACAACTGGAGGCCGTGCGAAAGATTAAAAAATGCAAGGACTACTATGAGGTGCTCGGAGTTAGCAAGACATCAACGGATTCGGAGATTAAAAAGGCATACAAGAAACTGGCACTGCAACTACATCCTGACAAGAACAAGGCGCCCGGATCGGTGGAGGCATTCAAGGCACTGGGAAATGCAGCTGGCGTGCTGACTGATGCGGAAAAGCGCAAGAATTACGATCTTTATGGTATCAATGAATCGCATAGTGGACACGGCAATGGTGGTGGACACCATTCTCATGGAGGTTACAGTGATTATGGCTACTCTCGTGGCTTCCAGGCCGACATCAGTGCCGATGAGCTCTTCAATATGTTCTTCAACGGCGGATTTACACAGCAAAATGTCTACATGCGTCAGCAACGACGTCGGCAACAGGCGCGCGAGGACCGAGATGTAAGTATCCATCAAAACTTATGATTGCAGAACACCTAATTTGAAGGCTTATCTCATTGCAGACCAACAACTCTTCGGCCTTGATCAATCTGTTGCCCATTTTGTTGCTCATTGGTTTATCTATGATGTCGTCCTTCTTTATATCGGACCCTATGTACAGCCTAACACCATCACAGTGAGTTTCTCAGCGAGCTTTCTCTCTTAATTTATTCAATAATTTATACTTTTACTTTCTTTTAGCAAATATTCGGTGAAACGTGAAACAAACGGATTGAAAATTCCCTATTATGTGAAAGATAATTTTTATTCGGAATATCAGGGCTCTGTGGCTAGACTAGAAGAATCGGTGGAGGAAGACTATGTGACCCACTTGAAGCACTCTTGCAGTCGGGAACGAAACTATCGTAAGTAAATTAGGAAAGTCAATTTAAAACTATTTCTAATTTATCTAATTGTTTACAGGTGACTCAATGCTGGCAAAGGCACGAACCTTTGGAGATCGAGATCTGTATCGAAAGGCGCAAAACATTAACACGCCGTCATGCGAGAACTTACAAAAGTATTTAATCACATGATTTCAGTATCCGAAAAATAGAGAGCAATGAAATCCCTAAGTGATTTAAATAATTGGTCATTTTGTTTGGTTATAGTTCTTCGATCTAGTTGTTATCAACTGAGTTTTTATCCTAAACTGATTGTTATAGTTTATAAATATCCTTTACTTTCCCTTCTACACAACACTCAAATGAAATCAAACATATTTATGCATATATTTAATAGTGAAAGTGAATTTTGGCTGAATAGTAAGTATCCTCTACAAAGGATAAAATGGATTGTAATTGAGTCAACATCAACGGGTTCAACAAGGAGACGGCTTGCTAATTAATAAATAAACATTAAATATAAATAAAACTTTGTGTTCATCTCATTAACCAACTTTCCACTCCTTCCCTCCCCTTCTCCAGAAACAATTAAAAGTCAACTTGATTGTGTTTAAAATTTGATTTTGTTTTTACTAGTTATAAATGTACAAATAAAGCAGTGTTATGCTAAAGTAAAAGAAACAGACGGTGGCGAGAGTTCCGCTTGGAAATCCAACGCTCATTGGGAAGAGTCTCCATTCAATTGCTGATGATGGCCTCGAGGGCAGCGACCACATCACCGCTCTGCTCCCGCAATACCTTTTCCGCATGGGATTTGCTCACGAGCAGCTCGCTCATCTGTGGATTGTAAATTGTGGTTCATATGCAAGACTCTTAACTGCTCTCTTACTATATACTCACAATCAGTTCAATGTCCTCCTTCTTTACCTGCACCTTCTGCAGTTCCTTCTCCCGGGCCACACGCAGCTTGTTCTCTTTGCTGCGTTGATTGCCGAATTGTTCCACCGCCTGCGTGTAAATAATATTTTATTGTTTTATTTAACGTTTTACTATATGCATTTTAATGTATATTTACACTTGAAATATTTGCGGCCGAAATTTCCTTCTCTTCCGCGTAGTCTGTTACACGCTCCAAGTCAGCGGCGCCGCCATCGTGACGGGTTTGCTTCTTCTGCTTCTTGTCTTGCTCCTGGGAATCATCTTCGACTTCACCTTCGGCTTCGCCGTTCACCTCAACCTCGGGCTCTGTTTCCGCCATGCTGCACACTGTTTTTATTTCAATTTAATTTAATATTCAATTTAGCTGTGTAGCCTCGTGCGACTGTTTTTTTTTTCTGCTCACTATTAACATGCGGTATCGACCGACCGCCACAATCTTTACAGTTTACTTTACAGCGTTTGTTAACATAAGCTGTTAGCTGGGGTTTGTGTCTTTGCTGGAAGGGAAATGTTTTATAGTGCAGATTTTAACTTGGTATATTAATTTAAAAAAGGATTTAAATTGATTATTAATTTTAAATACGAATCTACATAATATAATTTAAATTGTATAATTGTGTGTTTCTAAAATTTTGTGATTTCCTTGGACATTTAGTCAGTTTTGAGTTCGTTTTTGTAAATTTCCTATAAGGGAATTTTTTGTACAAATTATTTTATGGTTACGCTTACAATAACATAGAATTTGCTATAATTATAGACTTTTTTTTAAGCTAGGATATTAGTGAAGCTTGCTTTAAAATTGAAGTGACTTTTCTTGTAATCATTTTAAATTTGTCACACTTGTGCTGCAAATTTAGACCGCAAAACTAATTAAAAATGTCTCGAGCATAGAGTTCCACCCGTGCTCTTGTATCTGAGCATACATAGATACATATGTATCTGTATCTTCTCTTTTTTTCACAACTCTTAGTTTTATTTGCATGTTTTCTATTGCAAATTTTGTTGTGGTTTAAAATTTTAATTATAAGTTTGCAGCTAGACATAATGAGATTCTCGCCTCTGCAGCAGTGCATGGACAGGGGGTGTGGCAGTGGGGAAGGGGACGGGACAGAGACTTTGCCCCAGTGTGCCCTAGTAAAGAAGTTTTCCAGTTTTCACTCGCTGCGGGCGTTCCTGTTCCATGTTGACATAATCGTTAGCCATCATGATTAATTTAATTGTCAGTTTGACGCTAGTCTCGTCCTCTCGCCCTCTCTCCCTCTAACACTCTCACGCTCTCCCTTTCTCTTCCACACTTTACGTAAAATCAAGATTAATTAACATCTCGACCATGGGTGGTCAGCATCATTTGTATGTGAATCCCCTTAGCGAGCGTGTCACGAGGTGTGCGGGGGGTGTGGAAGGGGGTTAGTGGGCGTGGGAGTGGCAGGCGTGTGTTCTGCCAACATATGTGTACTTTGATTTAATTTGATTACACTTTAAGTTTGTGTTATTTTTACTTTTTGGTTACACGCCACCAAACGTTGCCTGCATTTTTCATGCAACACGCGTTTGCAGCCAAAAAAGTGAACAATTGTTTATTGCATTACCGGCAGTGCTGACAACATAGCTTTTTTCTAACCATTATTTTTAAAATGCGGAAAATATTCAGATTTTTTCTAAAAGAAAATTTTACATTTAATTCAAGTTTCAAGTCAAGTTAATACTAAATAATTATTGAAAACACATACTTCGATCTCAATTTAATTAAGAACATTCCAAAGAACTCTTGAAACATTTTGTTTCATACGATAAAAAAAATTCAAAAATGGAATTTGTTTATGATGTTTTTTTTTGTATAATTCAAAAGCCTAGTAAGAAAGGGCTAATGTCGAGTGAGCCGACTGCAAAGGACCCCCTACTCCCACTAGTTCAAATTTGTCCATACAAATATGAAATTTTCGACCGAGTTGTCCAACGGGACCTATAGGCTGTAGTTGTCTGATCTGGATTATACTTATGAGGACAGTTGTAACACTGATATATACATAATGTGTGAGTTTGGTTGCGATAGCTCAACTAACACTACCTGTATCCATACAAATGTTCCATTTTCGACCGATTTTTCCTATGGATGATATAGACTATAGTTGTTACTTATATTTATAGTTAATTGTATACTTTATAAATCAGACTTCTACCTGTTACGCACATTTCACTTCAGACAAACTTAATAGACCACTCAACTCTTTTTTAGAGTACGCGTTGACCCCGGAGGAATAGAAAACATCGGCTCTTCATCAAAATATCTTTTCAAACTGCAAAGAAATATTCACAGCTTGAATTTGTCGAATCATGTTCATTTGCCATTTTGTTTAATTTTTATTTTAATTTTTTTTTTTTTTTAATTTTATAAATAAATTGTTTATGCTAAAAGAATAAAAGTGACATAATAAAATTGCTGATTTATATTTTTCAAAATGTTCTTTCTCATAATTTTAATGGAGTTGAAGAATTTTAATTATTTACTTAAAATCATAAAAATATAAACTAAATCAAATCTAAAATTTATTTTTAAAAAAATATTTTTAAACCTTTTTCAGCTTGTTAAAATGTTGTTAGAAGTTTCCATGTCCCGAAGTATTGCCAACACTGGTCGCGCAACAGGCCGCGTCCTGTCTTCTTGCCACAAGTTGCAGCTGCCACAAGTGAACTGCGAACAGCGAACTGCGTTTGCCAATTGCCAATTGGAAATTAAATTATGCCGCTAATTAACACTGACACACACATGCACAAACACACACACACACATAAATTATGCTGGCAATTTTGGGGCTCATTGTGGTTTTTGGCCTCGGCACACAAATTGCGTATTCGCCGCGTTGCACGCTGTGAGGAGACTTTCCCCATTTCCCATTTCCCCCGTTTCCACATTTCCCGTTGTCATTTCCATTCCCACTTCCATTTTGCATGTGCCACTGAGCGTCCGCATTCACACAGTAAATTTTCGGGGGCAGCAACAGAATGCTGCCAAAGTGTGTGGCAAGCGAAGCACCGGGGAGTGGGGGATGGTTGAAGGGGTGTGGCGGGGCATAAGGTCGTTGGTGCAGGGAGCGGAAAAGTTGGCCGCGTGTTGTAATTGAGCTGCATTGTTGTTTGGCTTCAATTTTGTTGTCTGTGTGGTTTTTTAAAGGTTGCATACAATTCAAGTGTTGCAAAGTGTCGAAAAGATTTGTGTGACGATTTTTAAAGAACTAAAATAATAAAAAATAATATAATAATCCCTTGGTCAGCAGAGTTCAGTTTTCAACTTATTTTTTTATTTATTTATTACTTTATATGTAATCGTTAGTAAAAATCAGTTAAAAAGCAGCATTAGCCTTTTTAACTAATTAACTATTATTAAAAGAAAAATAAATACAATTTTTTTTTAAATAAAATGAAATACAAAATACTTTTAAAAATACTGTTTTGAAATTTTAACCACTTTTATTTTCTTATTTTCTTTATTTTCTTATTTTTAAAAATATTTAATAAAGAGTAAATAAAAATAATGAAATTTTTGAGCTTTTTAAATTTATTAATTTTTTTTAAAGCGGTCAAAAATGATCGGTTTTAGAGAGTCTTTCAGTACTCCGACAATAACATATTCAAATACAGTGAGAGCTCTTCTCGCGGACAGCTAACTCAGGCGGACAAAACTACTAAAACCTTGGCTGTCCGGCCAAGGGAGCTTTTACTGCATCTGCTAAAGTTATCAGCAAAGATTTTTTTGTATAACATTTGAACTTAAGTCAAGCTTTAAATTAAATTAATTTTATAAATATTATATGGTATACAGTAAAAGCTCTACTCGGGGACAGCTCACGCGGATAGCTCCTTAACCTTAGCTGGACGAGTTTTATAGTTTTTTAGCATGACTTTCATACAACCCTGGACTAGGAAGCTTATGGTTTCATTCTCCATTTAATATTTACATATATTTTATTTATTGCACCATAGGAAGAATCTTACGTAATTCAGTTATTAAGATAAATTGTTTTTACACCCCATACTCAAAAAGATTACAAGGGTCAATTAGGTTTGTCAACAGAGAAATGTGCGTAGCAGCCAGAAGAAGGCGTTTCCAGTCCCTTAAAGTATAAACACCCAGATCTTCGAAACTACAACAGCTAGAGTCACAAAATTTAAATTGAAGTTCCCTCTATGGTGTTCGCAGATCAAGTTTATTTCAATATATTTTCACACTGCCTACAGCTCCTGCAAATTCTATTAAACTATTTTTACTTTGCCTTAAATTGGAAACTATTAAAGCTATCGTAAACATTATGTCTATGGTACCATTGCAACTCACCAAGTTTGGTCCGGATCGTACAACTATATTCTATAGTTCTTTTAGAAAAAATCGTTCCAAAATTGTTCATAGGTGTGGAAAGTACTTGGAAGTACATGTACTGACCAAGTTTGATCCAAATCGAATAACTTTAAGACTATATCGTATAGCTGCCATAGGAGCAACCGATCAAAAATGTGCTCTAAACATGAATTTGTATGAAAATGTTCTGTGTTTGCGAAACTATCTTATTTATAAGCTAAACGATTGGACTAATCTTATTATCATACGCCATTTTTACTAACATATTGAAATTGAGTATCCTAAAGTCGTAAGGCGATTAAAGAATTCTTTCTTGTTTTTAATTGAGATTTAAGCCGTCATATTGTTTAGCTGATATTCAATAATTTAAATCTACAGGGTCTATTAAAGTCAGTTGGCCAGAATAATCAAATTTTAGTATGACTAAATTTAGGCTCAAAGGTTTCGCAAGAGCTCTACTTAAAGCCCAATAAAAAAGGTCAACAGAAGTGAGTTTTGAAATGTTTGTAGGAAACACGAAAATGTGAAATTTCCGGCTGAAAACGCAGGTTGTGATTTGCTATGTGTGTGTGTGTGTGTGTGTGTGTGTGTGTGTGTATGAGTGTGTGTGTGAAATCGATTTATGCTGCCAGCCTTGTCAGCTGCTGTGGCCAATGTCAATTGCCAGTTCACAGTTGCCAGTTCCCGTTGACGTTGCAGTTGCAGTTGCAGTCAATAAATAAATTTGCATAGCAAATAAATTAAGAAAATGCAATTTTCAAGAATTGTTGCGGAGGAAACAAAGCGCAAATTAAATTGCAAATGCGATGCAGTGTGGCAAGGACATTCAAACACATGTCCAGTGTGTGTGTGTGCGTGTGTGTGAGTCACCCTTGAACATCCTTTTTGGCCATGGCATGCATAATTTGCTGGCAACTCAATTATGGCTAATAACACTCAAACATCGGCTCAAAGTGAGCCACTTGCTTCTGCTTCGCTGGTGTCCAAAGGAGCAGCGGGGTGTCCGCTGCCCAAAGGGGATGAAAAGAGGTCGCTGTGTGTGCGTGTGTGACCTCATGTGTGTGTGTGTTAAGTTGGCTGCTGCCAAACTTTGGTTTATTCGCAAATTGTCCGACTACAAATAATTGAGCCATTGAAGGCGGTCGCTCGAGTGGTCAGCAAAAGTTCGATAACTGTAAATGTGTAACTCGAACTCCAACTGTAACTGATACAAGAAACTTGCTCCTTGCTCCTTGTGTCTTGCCAAAAAGGATGTGCTGAGGATACTGTGTGGCGACCTATTGACGACCTTTATCCCCGTTGTGTACATAAACCATAATCGCAATTGGCAAGTGGCCGCCACTCGAGCCAGTCAGCAACGGTATTGTCATGCTTGGCAGGAGCAGGACACACACTCGCACACACACTCGCACACACACACGCACACACTTACTCATGCCTGAAGAGGCTGAGGACATTTGCCAGCAGCCAGTGGACGCTGCTGCAACGCATGCAACGGAAGCGCAACTCATTCGTTTGAAACTTGTCTGCGAGTTGCCAAGTTCCCACATTCTCCCTCCCCACGCCCCACGCCCCACGCCCCACGCCCCACTCCCCCCTCCCACATCCACCTCTTCTACTGCTTTCAGTGCTGACTGAATTTTCTGAACCTAAAGCAGCAGACAGCTGGAAATAGCTAAAAAATTACTTTAAAATACTTTGAAATTTTACTAAGTTTTATTATTTCTAGGATTAAACAAGGAAGAAGACTACAGTCGACCGAGCCGACTTTAAAAGACTCCCACTAGTGTGAAGTTTTTCAAACATATGAGCAATTTTCAACCGATTTGTACAATGAGGGCTTATATGCTATATTTGTCCGAATCGTATCAAACTTGGTGGGGATATTTATAATGGTACTATACACATAATGTTTGAGTTTAGTTGCCGTAGCTCAACTAAATATACATGTCTTCATACAAATTTTCCATTTTTTCTCCAATTTTCCTATGTTAGCTATAGGCTATAGTTGTCCAATTCAGGGGTCGTAGTGGGCTTGGCAACAATTTGAAATAAATTGGATCTGTCTGACATAAGGACAGCATTTCATACCTAATTTGGTGTCTCTAGCTCTTTTCGTTTAAAAGAGCGTGAAGTCAGATATGGTAACGCGGAGAAACAACAGATTTGGTATAAAGTCGCCTTTCACCAGGTAGATCCAGTTCATTTCAAAGAGCAGTTCATATCACCTCAACCTGAACACTCTTAGAGGTATAATGAACAAATTTGCACATTATTGATACGACCGAGGTGGTGCGGATCGGAGAACTATTTCATGTAGCTTCCATAGGCTAAACCGGTGGAAAATTCGTATTTTATGGGGTCTTTTATAGTCGATTAGCGCATTTCGATAATATTAAAAGAACTGAACTTGTATGCACATTAACCCACTGACCTCTATAATCGAACTAGACGAGGAGAGGTCAATTGTGTAGCTAAACGGATTAGGTAGGCTCGAGGCCAGAACTCGTTTAGATTTTTTAGTTTATTTGGGTATCCTGTGGTCCATAGAATCTCACTGTATTTTATTTCGTACTTCTCTTGTTTTGACTTGATTTATGCTGTGAAAACATTAGCTATAAAATAGCTAAAAAGCCAACTCTGACTACTTCCAAATTTTCTGCTACTTCTGCTTCTACGCAAGGTGCAAACACACACACTCGCGTGCGAGTACTCGTAAAGTCCTTGCTTCCGTTTCCCCCTCCAACCCCAATACTGCCCCCTCCAATTTCTACCTCTGCCCCTCCCTCCCCCTTACTTCGCTGGCATTTTGCAACTTTTGCGTTTAACAATTTCGCTTCCTTCCGTTGGCTAAACGGCGCCAGGTTGTCGTGGAAATTTGTTTTAATCGTCATTTTTACCATCTACGTAAGCACAGCTGCCCCTTCTCCTCCCTCCTTCCTCCTCCCACCAACCTCCTTCAGGAAACACGTCCACAAGGTTCGTTGACGTTCCTCTGGAACTTTTTCCCTTTTTCTAGTTTTTTTGGTAGCAACTCCTTCGCTTATCGATGGCCTGCTCAATATTTTATTAGTGTCCTTAGCGGCAGCAGGACCTAGGGACTGTAGCGGGGTTGTCAGGGATGCCACTAGGGGGCGCCACTATACGTATACCTTAAGGTTCAAGTTTTCTGCATGCTCTTGCCTTTTGACTTTGATTTCTTACTTCGGCGCGCAATAAATTTTTATAACCTCCAGCTCCAGCTCCAGCTCCGAATACGCAGAGTCCTGTCCCTAATGTTGGCCATTTAGCAAAACTTACCTAAATGAAATAGCCTTGTCTTTGCCCCAGGCATGGAGTAGTGGGAGTGGGTAGGGGTAGGAGGGATTGTAATGTTTGAAGTACTTTTCCCCGATCGTTTAACTCTCCCTATCTCTCTTGTTCCCTCTTGGTTTAACCTATAGACAATCGAGCGCCTATCAACCCCAAACTAATCAAAGCATTCAAATGAACACGAGCATTCAATGGCATACCCTGTAGGTAGTTGACAAAGGGGCATTGAGTGCTAGAGATATTGACTTATGGGACTCATGGATATGCTAATAAGTTGCATACTAAATGATTTAATTTCTGATTAATTTCTGTTAAAACTAATCTTTTGATATTCATTATTAATTTGCTAATTCGTATGGTAAGCAAAGTAATTAAATATTAATTTATATTAATTTATATTTAATTACTTTAATTTCCATACTAGCTTGTGCTGGAATTATTATAAATTTTAATTAAGTTACTTAGAATTTTTGAATGGGAATTTATAACTCTGTAATAAATGTATGTGGACATATCCTTCATTTGTGTTAAAGAAAAAACACTTCAGCTCAAAAAGTAGCAAAATAATCAAGGAAGTCGCCTCGCGACTTTAGGATACCCGTTACTCTATTTTAATATGTTTCTATCAGTGAGGTATGATAATAATATTAGGGCATAATATTAGTTTATAAACAAGATAGCTTGGATAAGCTATCATGTTTAGAGCATATTTTCGACCGATTGTTCCTATGACAGTTATACGAAATAGTTATCCGATTTGGATCAAACATGGTCTGTAATACTGACTCAGTATATATATGTATATATAATTGGCGAATGTATTCTATATGATTTTGATTAATATAACTTAGTCAACGCAAAAGTTTTTCATATGCAGGCATATTTGGAGCTAATTTTTGATCGTCCATATGATACGATATATTTGTGCGTTTTGGATTAAATTTGGTCAGTATATGTAATTCTTTTACATGTACTACAAGTGTAAACTTGGTTCAGATAGCTTAGATAACAAAGAAGTTGTCTATCCTAAATCATGCTATTTTAACATGTAGATTTACCTTTTGTTGAAAATAGAACGCTCTAAAGTGGGCGTGTCCATAAACAAAAACAAATTTGTACTACTTGGGTATTGTACCTTTCATTTGCGATCTCTTCATCCTTTCTAGCTCTTATAGTCTTTGAGATCCTTTTGTTCATACAGATGTAGGGACGGACAGACAGGTAGACGGATATACGGACAACTCAGCTGTTGATGTTGACCAATAATATATATACTTAATGGGGTCTGTCACGCCTCCTTCGCAGTGTTACTTACATTCCAACGATTGCAATATTCCCTTGTACTCTCCGAGTAAAGGGTATAAAAAGGATTTTAAATTTAAAATATATTAGTTAAATCATTACATGTATAAAAAGGATTTTAAATATATATGATAAATCATTACTTATTTACAAAAATTGTGTTCTCTCAAATAATAATCAAATATTTTGTTTACGTGCGGACGAATAAATTCTGTTCAGTTGGGTTATCTACAGGGTATTTTAGTGCCTTAGTAATTGTGGTCACATTTATGGCTTCCCTTTCACGATGACAACAAAACGTTATGCAACTGGAAAAACTTTTGGAAATCTTGAAAACGCACTTTCAATGCTCTTATCACTGAGCTGTTGCACTTTTGCAAACTGTTTGCTTATCCCACTTGGAATGTGTTTTAGGAAGAAAGAATGAGAAGGAAAGAGAGAAAGGGAAAAGGATAGAGGAAGTGGGGGAGAGAATTATGGGGCAAGTTAAGGGTTATACTTATTTTCGTATATTTTATGGTGTGCAACAATAAAAATGTCTGTTACCACTGCCACTCCCCCCCTTACCAACTTTTAGATACCCACTCCCAGCCCTTTTTGTGTTTAAACGTTATTTTTGTCGCCTGACAGTCTCCACAATTTGGCGT
Source organism: Drosophila dunni (assembly GCA_018152125.1). NCBI lineage: Eukaryota > Metazoa > Arthropoda > Insecta > Diptera > Drosophilidae > Drosophila > Drosophila dunni. Next base: position 2,898,513 of record JAECXC010000352.1, on the reverse strand, counting down.
AATGTGTAATATTTCTTCTTTATAACCGAACTACGCATCCGCCACATAAGGTAAGCATTGGAGTTAGAGGGGTGGAGGTGGGCGGTGGGGGGTCTGGGGGGTAGGCGAAGGGGCAGTTGGATAGGGTTGCTTATGATAATCAAAATAGATACAAGTGAAACCAAAAGAAACAAGTAAGAAAGGCTACAGTCGAGCGAACAGACTGTAAAAGACCCCGTACTACTTCTAGTGCGAAAGTTTCCATACATATAAGCAATTTTCAATCAACTTTTCCCATGGTAGCTATAGTTTAAAGTCTTCCGATCCGGATCAAACTTGGTGAGGATAGTTATAATGGTACTATAAACATAATCCATGAGTTTCATATGAGATGTTCGCTTAACTAACACTACATGTCTTCATAAAAATTTTGTATTTTTTTCCGATTTGTCATATGGGAGCTTTAGGCTATAGTTGAAAAGGATTAAACAGCAATGTTTCAAAAAATCAACTTTAAAACTACCTGTACTTTTATTACAGCCAAAACAATGTTTTTTTTTTTTTTTGACAGGCCGATGATATTTAACTATACTCAGACACACATTCTAAAGCACAGTCGAATATTTCATGATTTTGTTTTATGAAAGCGATTGTATTTAATTTTTCAGTCATTTTTAACTTTTGAAATATATAACGAATTTGTATTTAATAATTTTAGTCTGTGCAGAAAAATATAATTTTTAATACAATTATTTTCATTGATAGGAAAAATTATTGAGAAGAAGAAGACTGAATCCACATCATGCTCAAGATCTCTTGAACAGATTCTTAACCTAGAACCATGTCTCCGCATATATCTGTGATAGTCACCCCTCTTAAGTTTTGGTTCCTATGTTTAAAATCATCCATTGTCCTAAAATAATTGTAATTATCCGTCTAGATTAAGTTGCCTGAAAGGTATCAACACGCTAGCCTCCAATAATTTCGTCAAATAAATGAAAAAAAAAAAAAAATTTTATTAATTTTATTACAACTATTTGTTCAAATTTATTTATTCGGACAAACTTAAACGCCTCTTACACATATTTGAAGTGCAGGGTCTAAGAGTCACTCCAAATTTCTGCATACTTTTGTGCGCACTTTAAAGGGCTTTCAAGAAAGGGTTTCCCCTTTCGCGGGGGTATCCGGATATCCGCATATATATATATCATTTCATTTACAACTTTGAAATGCGTCCAATCAATTTGATACGTCTGCAAACTATATGGCAACACTGCAGCTCTGAAGGCTGCCAGAATGTTATTTTTTTGTGCTTTGATGAAATTGAAGTTTTCGCTCAAGTGCAACTAATTAAAAACGTAGCTAAGCTGGCAGCGAAAGAAGTAGAAGAGAGAAGAGGAGAGAAGAGAGAAGAGAGAGAGAGGGGTAGAGCGTAGGTGAAGAGTGAGAGAGAAGCACAACGACAGGTGCTACAGCAAAAAGTCAATAGAGTGAACAAGAAAAAAAAAAGAAATCAAGAAAAAAATTCATCTAATGACCATACATCATTTGAACAATCAATCAATTTAAGCATACTTAATCCATACGAATCATGTTACATGCGAAGGCGGTGTGAGGCTAGTGGTAGGTGTTGGGGAGGGGAAGGGGAGTGCCACACGGGTTAAGGGGCACAGTTCAGGGCTACTCGCTCGACTTGAACCAACTGGAAATCTTGTGATATTAATCAGTCTATTAGAGACGATTTGTTCCAACACACAGGCGGAGGAGGGAGAGGAGAACTGAGAGTGGTAGGCAGAGGGAGCAGGGAAGAGGGCACGATTATTCAATCAGAGCTTTCGACCGTTGGACGCACAGTTGGTTGCCCCGAGTCCAGACCCCAATGGAGCTAGACGCCTTTTGACTCCCCTAATCCCCCTTAAGCCCTATAACCTTCTTCCTATACAACAGTTACATGCCTGCCTGTATGATTACGTGTATTTGTGTGGGAGCATGTAAGTCATGCATGTGTGTGGTTGAGTGAGTGTGTGCTTCAGGGCCATGTTTTGTGCTCTCGACGAGGTTAGTGTGTGACCTTGTTAGCCACAATGCACAAGCCAACAATGTTTCATATTTTCTGCATGCGAATTCACATCAAAAGTATCTTAAAGGCTTTAATGTGTTTGAAGTTTTGTGTGATACATAGATAGATAGGTTTTTTTCAAGTCTCCTAATATAGAATGGAGTTAAGTGGATCTGTTTATGATAAAAAGACATTTTACATTTTACATTTTTTTTTCATTTGATAATTTTTACTTTTTTTTTAATTTTTATATTTATGTTATTTGATTTTTTTTTTGCCCCTGTTTTGACTGATTTTTAATTCAAAAGATAATAAATAAAATCATTGTAATAAATACAAATATTTTGCCCTTATTATTCATATTTTAAATAACAGTAATTTTAAAACTTCTTGCAAAATACACAAAAAGAGTAGAGTGGTCTCTTAAGTTTGTCATAGGCGTGACCGGTCCGTCAAGTATATTTATATTCTTGATCAGCATCAACAGCAAAGACGAGCACCCTACCACCTCTGCAAATTTTAAACAACTATTTTCATAACATTACAACTTCAAAACTATCAGAGCTTTCATGGCCAAATTCACAGTGTAGGTGTATGGCACCATAATAACCATCTATAACAACTATTTCTTATAGTTCCCTTAGGACAAATCGGTCGATTTCATATTTGAATCGAAAATTTCGTACTAGAAGGAGTACGGGGTCTTTTACAGTGGGCTTGCTCAAGTGTAGCCTTTCTTTCTTGTTCTTTGTTAATGAAAAAGATGCCGAATTTTCTTAAAAAACCTTTGGTTGCCAGTATGAAAAGGTTATAAATTTATGTTATGCTTCTTGTAAGTCCACTCATCGCAACCCGATTTATCCGAGTTGTCTGTGCAGTCGCTTCGTCTGTCACACATCTTCGCCCGTAAGATGTAATCTCCGTTTATACATTGGAAATGGTTTGCAATACACCGTGTGATACCGTTTGATAGCAGAGGAGTAAGAACATTGCAGCGCAGGCACAGAGCCCCATACCAACACCAGCTCCCTTGCTCTGTCTTTGAATGACTATTGCATACAAAGAAAGGAATCTTTTAATAATTATTTAAATGGCATTAATACATCAATTAATTAATTTAAACTAAACTTATTAAAATCTATAAATTTATTCTTATCAATATTTAATTTTTAAGAATTTACAAATTAATTTTTTTAATACATAGTTTGTATTGCGTCATATGACAATATTTCTAAAACTTTTCAGCTGATAATGCTCGGCCAGACAATCTAAAATGGCTAGTACATTTCACAGTAGATTTGTTTGACATACAGTTAAAAAGCGGTAAACCAAATATTGGGTAATAATTGAGGATTATGAGTTAACAGTATACCCTTTCAATCCCTTAACTACTATCAAGTAATAAGTCGATGATGTACATATGAGCCATCAAAACATAAACAATCAATTTCAAATACGGTTCATGTCCCAAAGCCTGGCCAAAGGCAACACTTTGGGGTCAAATACATAGAAACAAGAAAACATGGCTAGCCGAAGGTTAAATACCCTTGCAGTCCTTTAATAGCTATATAATATAGAATTTGAACGAAATGCGTTCAACATATTGAGATTAATAGCAAATGTGTTTTGTGTGAATTTTGTTGAAATCGTTCAAGAAACACAGAGTTTCCATTTGTTTTCCTATGACAGCTATATGATATAGTATTCCGATCTGCATGAAATTTGGTTGGCACATGAGACTTTTGAAAAAATGCATATGGAGTGAATTTAGTAAAGATTGGTGGAAAGAAAATTAATTTTTCAACTGATTGTTCATATGGCAGCTATATGCTATAGTAATTCGACCTGGCCGATTTGAACATAGAGAATAACGTGAATGCTGAAAAAATACACATCTTTATCCAATTTCATACAGATAGTTTGAAAACTGTTAGATATATTCGCATAGAAACATACGAACAGACAGTCGGACATGACTAAATCGACTCGGCTGATCAAGAATATATTATATATGTATGTATACTTTATTGGATCTGCCACGCCTCCTTAAATGCGTTACAAACCTCGTGACAAAAGCAATGTACCCTCTGCAAGTGTATAAAAAAGACAGTCGAGCAAAAACTTTGGGAACGGTCGAAAGCTTCCTCTGGACGCATTTATAGTTTTAACTTCAAAAAATTTGTTGATATCGTAAAGTTGGTTTTTATGAAGTCGGTCAAAATGGCCAGCGATAGAAATCGCATAAAAATTGATGGCAATGGGGAAGTCTTTATAGGACACACATCAGTGTGTGTGTGTATATATTAAGTGGTAGTGGAAATAGATGAGTGTGTGTGTGTTTTTTTTGGACTGGCTTTGATGACTGCGGCCTCGCAGGACTTTAAAGGATTTTCGCATAAAAATGAAAGACAAGCGCAATTGAGCAGCATTTGCATATTGAAGTGACTCGACTTGAGTTGACTCGAAGATGAAGAAGTGTCTGTACTACTTTATGCATATATCCTGCGCGAAGGATAACGCACATTGTATGACTTATAGCACAACTTCCCCCCACGCTTTCTCTTGCCGCACTGCAATGCCGTCAGCTCTTGTAGTTTTTCAATTTCATCATTCATTCGATTCGGCAAGCTTACTTCCTTTCCTCAACCCTTAACCCTCAATCCTCCACCCTTAAGCCACAGTTACCCCATCCCCTGCTGCTTCTTCTCGTCAGCTGTTGGCGCCTTGCTGCGCGCTGGCAAAGATTTATTTTTATCGCCTACGATTTCAATTCAATCCAATTCATTTTGCCAGCATTTCTCCTTTTTTCCCCTTTTCCTTTTGGCCGCCGAAGGAAAGCGGAAAAACTATTTGACATTTTCATCATGTCAGTGCTGGCTCTTGACTTTATGTCCAATTGAACTTTGAGGCCAATAAACCAAGCCAAAATCTTACCAAAATCATGTTGCCAGGTGTAAGACCAAATTCAAATTCATATATTTAATAAAAAAAGAGGAAAAAAGTGAGACTTCTCTCGACGAGGATGGGATTCGAACCCACGCGTGCAGAGCACATTGGATTAGCAGTCCAACGCCTTAACCTCTCGGCCACCTCGTCACTTTCTTCTCTCGCGTCAAACGACTCTGCTTGAGTTACCGCCGAAATTCTCTTCTTTACTTTCATTATTTGCCATTTCTTTGCTGGTCAATTAACTCACACAGCGAACTAGAAGATAGAAAGATTAAAAGAAGAGAAGCAGAGAGCGAGAGAGAGAGAGAGGGAGAGTGAGCGATAGCGAAGTGAAGAGCGTGATTAAAAGAGACAGCAAGAAGAGAAGTTTGGCCATGGCTCTTATCTACATGTTTAACTGTATTAGCTAACAAACCTTCTGATATTTCCATAAAGATAAATGATTTTATGCTACTCGTATGTTTAAATTCGCACTGCTTTTGATGCGAATTGTTTGTTAAATAAAAAGAAGACAAAATCTTGTGAGATTTATAATAGGAGGTAAAGTAAAAACAGGACCAAAATAGTAGTAAAGAATTATAAATTATATAACATTCAAAAATAAAAGTTTAGTATTGAAATAAATAATTGACTGGCAAACAAATCGAGTCAGAGCGAGAGATAGAGATAGATAGATAGATAGATAGATAGATAGATAGAGCGAGAAGAGAAAGATAGTTAACATAAACAATATTATTTTTGTTTACTTTTATTAGTTTATTAACGCAAGCTAAAAGCTGTGTTAACCAAATAATAAAGTTATACATATGTAGAAGTTAAAATAATATTAATGACTATAATAAAGAGTCAATTATATATATTTATTTTATATTGAAAATATAAAAAAAGTTTGTTAATTAAATTGTTCAATTAATTAAATTACTAAACCTACTTTCAATAAATAAGTCTATCGTTTGAAGCAAATACGTCTATTTGAGAACTAAGTTGATATCACTTTCTAGGTTCCCAACTCATTATAAAATGAGAATATTCTATGTGATTCTTAATGATTTCCCACGCAAGAAGTTAAATAATATAAAACCAGCAAAAGGTAAAAAAGCATAAATAGTTTTTATTATTAATAACTTTCAGCGTAAATTAACCAAGCACTACCTTGAGAGGCACTGTCGTCAATGTAACCGGTTCCCTAGAAAAAAAGGCTGAAAATACAAAATATACATTATATTGGGTGCAATATTTAATCATTTTATTAATTTTAATAATTTTTAAGTGCATACATATGGAAACGGAGTAAAATCTTCCTTGGATGGACAGCCACGGTTTCAGTATTTTGTCCGCTCAAGTGAGAGGTCTGCCGAAGAACGCATTTTGTAAGAAAATCATGCTAAACAACTATAAAGGGCTAAGGGTGCGTTCGCCTAAGGGAGCTGTCCGCGAGTAGAGCTTTTACTGTATATGCTATCCTTATTTCAAAATAACTGTTTATTCTAAATCCAGATACATTTTTTAACTACATAACAGTTCGCATTGGAATCTTTTTTTATAAACGACAATAAAAAAGGAATTTTCTACTTCAATTACTTGAACTATTTATACTACTTTTACATACTACTATTTTTAAATATGCTCATATCTTTATGGCCTTCCTCTGACTGTTCCTTTGAGAACCAGTCCCTCTAGAGATAAACTTGTCAATTGCATTTTGGAAATGTTCAAACCTATGTGGCTTGCAGCCGAAGCAATCGATTTAAATTAATTTTTATGGTCGCCACGTTAAAGTTGCCCCAAAAGCGTATTAAGTCATAAAAAAAGAAAGAAAATATATAAGAGAGGAAAAGAACTAAGACTTAGAGGCACCCAGACTCAGACTCTCAGGCAGATGGAGCAGTGTATGAAGCCGGGAATCATCCTGGAATTGACTTTGACGCTTTTATGAAGGGCGCGTGTAGTTTTATGATCGGTCGGAGTCGGAGTCGGAGTCGAAACCTCTGCGGACCTCAGGCTCCAACACTATCGGGTTAACTGAGCATAAAATCAACAAGGCGTCGACATCGGCAACGGCGTCGGCTTAAATGGTTTTACGAGCCCCCAAAACGGGGGATTGGGGCGCAGTTAGTGTTAAAGGGGGGCGGGGCAGCTGGTACTAAATGTCGCACATAAAAGTCGAACGCATAAAAAACAAACGAAAGTGCCGAAAGAGTTTTGATGAATGTGCTGTTAAGCAAGGATTATGAATGTATCTCATGCCCAGAATGTATCTGTATCTATAGCTGTAGCTGTAGCTGTAGCTTTAGCTGTAAGCAACCACGCCTGCTAATTGAGCATAAATCAGTTACTGTTTAATTTATTGCTCTCAGTTACTTACTCTACTATTTTTTATTCCTACTAATACAAATTGCATCGACACTGAAGCGGAAGTTCCAAGCTTGAAAATTTGCTCAAAAAGGGGAAGGGTTTGGAGAGTTGAGAACTAAAACTATCTGCAGTGGAAGGCAGCGACAAAGTGGTCAACATGCCACAAACTTTGTTAGCAGTTTGCTGCCAAACGATGTCAGGGGTGAAGTCACCCCCACCTCCCACCACCTACAGAATTCTTTTAAAACATTTTTAAACAATTTAGCACAAGAATTAAAAATCGCAAAAGCCGCGCAACATGCGAAAAAGTTTACGCCAGAAAATAGTCGAGATGCGAGCAACTAAAAAAAAAAACTTTTCTACGCAAAGTTTTCAGGGCTATAAATTATCATCCACAGGGCTTGAAGGGGTGGAGGGGGGGGAGTTGGAGCAATACCTTTGGCACGTTCGGCACTTTTTTAAGCGGATTTTCATCTCTTGCTTCGCTTTTCTTTTGCTTTTGCCAGCGCCGTAGACTTTTGGCGCCAACGGTTTTGACTTGTACAAATTGCTGTGTCGACAACGACACACACACACACACACACACACGCACATACACACCCACTGAGAGACGCACCCGCACGCATAGCGGAAACTTGACGTTGTCCTCAAGCCATCCCTTTCCCGTACTCCTTTTATTCCTTTTTCTCCTTTTCTCCTTTTGGTAGTTGTAGTTGTACCTTTTTGGCCTGGCTTTTTGGCACTAATGGATTATCTAAGCCTTTTAGTGGCTATTGGTTGCCTTGGATATGGCTGCCGACATCAGTTAGCGGCGGGTCAACTCGGTTTAGATACCATCGTTCAACGGACCAAAGGCTAAAGCCAAAAGAATGTTTGAATTCAAAAGAAATATAAATTAAATTTCCCCTTTTTTTATGCAAAGTTACGAAGATTTTAATCGTTTTCCGTTTTTTATGCAATAACAAGTGGGAATGTGGCTAGAAAGGGCTTAATCTTGACATTCATAATCGAGTTTAATTGAGTTTAAATTGTCCTACCTGATTTTGATTACAGTATTTATTTAATAATTTGGAATATTAGTTAATTTCTTAATTATTACCTTTGTTTTAATATTGTTACTCACATTTTATTCAAAATTAGTAGGTTGTACGTCAAATATTTTTAGTTCCCAAAGATTTTATTCTTAGTTAAATTATATTTTATTTAATATACAACTGCACAAAATAAATTTGGGACTGTGCTGTGTCTATATATTGTGTCCAAAATGATATGGTATGAGGTGTGTACATTCATATCATCTAAAAATTATTTGTAGGACAATGGAATTACGATCATCGGACTAAGGTAGACCGCACATAGATGAATATTGGTTCTGAAAAGTGCTTGTCTCTGTGAGAGTCCATGTTATGAGATTTTGTTCCTTTAATTGACACCAAAGATCTACCTACTCAAGCTAAATTGGTTATGAAAGTTTCATTCAACTAAAAGTACGAAATTGTTGATTAATTGAACTTTTTTATATTTACTACTATTTTTTTGCTCCATGAGAGCAAATATACCCTTGCAGAGGGTATATTGTTTTTGTCACGAAGTTTGTAACGCATTGAAGGAAGCGTTTCCGACCATATAAAGTATATATATTCTTGATCAGCATCAACAGCCGAGTCGATATAGCCATGTCCGTCTGTCCGTCTGTTTCTATGCGAACTAGTCTCTCAGTTTTAAATGCACGCAGTTCATATGTAAAAATCGACCGGACCACTATATCATATAGCTCCCATAGGAACAATCGGTTGAAAATGCTTAGTATGAACATTTTCGGTGTCTATTGACCGATTTCAACGAAATTCACGCAGAATGTATTTCTCATTGTCCCCCATCTGTTGACCAAATTTCAAATCGGACTACTATATCATGTAACTAGCATAGAAATAATTGGTTAAAAAAACCAAATTAATGCAATATTCATGACTGCAAGGGTATTTAATCTTCGGCGAGCCGAAGATAACCGTTTTTTCTTGTTTTTCTAATAAAGTCAGATATGGGTAAAGCATCGGACTTTTATTCTAAATTTGGTGGCTCAAGCTCATGTAGTTTAAAAGATACGGCAGTCAGACAGACGGACATTATTATATGTGGGTCTAAAAAAGCAAAGTTTCTATATGTTGAATGCATTTAAATTGAATAATTTAAAAAAAAAAATTTGAAATACTATTTCTTGAGACCAATTTGACACAAGTTGAGACAATATGGGAGGATTTTTGGCCAAACTTAATTTTATGGTATGTTGGATATTTCCATTTTATATATTATATTTTTCAGATATAGTTAATTTTAATAACTTAATTTAACTATAGAGAACACAAGTTTGTGCTTGAATGAGATATTTTAAGGCAGCTATATTCTAAATTAAGTATTTCAAATACTAATACTATCAGATATCACCGTACTTCAGATGTCCACTGTTGGGCAACGTTTTATGTTGGAGTAGTATCTCTTTTCTTACAGATACTTCGAGCTGTGATAATGACTTTTCACCTCCAAAAGAAGAACTTGATCGCTACTTTCGCTATCTCCTTCAGACGGGAATCGCATTCCTTTCTCGCGCTATCAGCGAGGGCCAGACACAAACCGGCACAAATGTCAGCGGAGCATATACACCGATATGCCGACTATATATACACGCATATAAGAAAAGAAGAGGAACAGAGAGAGAGTGAGGGACGTTGTGATGAAATGGAGTCAACCCACTCGTATCTATAATTACAACAAAGAAGACGGCAAATACGTGTTTCCGCATGTGTATGAATGCTTACAATCACAATTATAGTTACATGCTGAGAAGTGCATAATCCCAAAAAGAAATCGACAGACAGCTAGACAACTGCAAACACAAAGAGTCATAGCTGCGAGCTTTATCAGCAAGGCCGGTAAATTTGCGAGACGAAAGCTGCCTGCAACTAAACTCTCTCTCACTCTATCTCTCTCTCTCTTCGTCCCGTTCCACACATTTGTTTGTTTTTCTTACACTTGCTCTTCTACACTCACACACTCCAACTCTTACACACTTACGCTCTCTCTTGAGTATTCTTGGTAATCACAAACGCACACGCACAAGCACTCACCCACACACACACTCACACACACAGACTCACACATATTATAGCGATAATGCAAATGTGGAGAGATATAAAAAAAAATTTTCCAATCGCTGCCGCAGCGACAGAGCAATTGCGACAGGTTCAATGTAACCATGAAAACTGCAGCAGCCACGTGTGTATTGAGAACAGGGGCGTGCCTTCCAAAGGGGCTTAGCATAAGAGTTGACGGGGACAGTTATTTTTGAAACAATCCTGACAGTTTTAAAGTAAGTTGGATAATTTTCTTGGTTAGTAAATGAGCTCAACTCGCTGTCTTATAAACAGAATGATTACATGCCAGACTAACTATGAATTTAATATGTTTTACTACAAAAATAAATTTATATAAATAAATAGAATTTTTTTAAATAAAATTTTAATTTGCATATTGTGTAAAAATTGATAAAGTTTTAATATTTTAAAATAACAGTTTTATTTATTGTTTTTTAAAGTCAATTTTTTGTATCTTTAATTAGAAAATTCCATTTACTAAGTGTTTTATTCCTTAAAAACTCTAAATGACTATTATAATTTCTGTGGCTGTCGGATTCAACTTTATGTGAGTTGTGTGCGCTTAGGAAGTTGATCCTGAAAAAATCTCTTCTACCGGCGCTGAGGTGTGGAATCCGTGTCAAAAAAAAGGTCATTGACTAATTTATTCTTGTGGCAATAGTTCCTTATGTCAGAAAGTTTGTTATTACTAACATTTCTCTTAAGATTTTAATATTTTTTAAATATTTATTTAATTTATTTTAATTGTTACTGATTTTAAATTTTTCCTAGTTAATTATCATTATTTTTATTAATTAACCTGTTTTAAAATTAGAAAAACTTAAAATTAAAATCATCACAAAGTAATTACAACTTTTAAATAATTCACACAAATCAAAAACTCTGTGCTAAATACAGTGACAGCTCCCGGTACCAGTATTTTTTTACGCCCATGGGAAATGTCCCCCTAAGACATCGTATTTTGCATGAAAATCACGCCTGAGGGAGCTAGTAGAGCTATCACTGTAGTTTCATTCACAAAAAATTTGCAAACGTTTTCGTTGAATTTGCTCGATTTCATTAGTCAATTTCAAAGATGACTCCACTAGCGAATTAATGCATGTATTTTTCTATATATTCATACATGTGTATAAGTAAGCTGAATCAGATGCTCTAGTTGAATTAACCTAATTGATAATACGTATTTGGGTTTGATACGATTTTCACAAACTAAATCTGTTCCATTAAACCTGGAAATGGTCTTTAATATTTTTGTATAAATATTCTTATCAAATAAAGTCTTGTCAAAGTATCATATGAGCAGCATATACTATATAATTTCTGAGAATTTCCCACATGTTCCTGAACACACACACAAGCATACACTCACACACACATAGAAGGCGTTGTTTGCGTGATTGCGGGAAACCGCAGGAAGCAGTTCACAAAGGACCTTCCTGATTTGGCCGCTCCCCTTTGTAGCATTGTTCTCTAGACAGTAAGAGGAGGAACTAAGTGTTTAATTAACAGGTTTTATAATAACTTAAGTAGGTCAAGCAGATGGACAGATATTTGATAGACCTCCGCCTACAATTATATAAGCATAATGGGTGTTACTCAATTTACTAATGGCTGTCCAGGGACCAAGGAACACTTGTTGATATGGCAGCTGATGATGTGCTAATTTGAATGACTATTACGTGTTGTACAAGTTGTGCCGTACACTTAGCAAAGCCCACATAGTCTACCCCGACCCACTTAGGGGGATTACAGCGGAGTTAGCGATAGCTGCAAACATTAACAGCCTCTTACCTGCGCACTAATACATGTACCAGCATAGGCGTGTGTGAGTAGGCCCAAGGACAAGCCCAAGCCCAACAACCCCTAGCAAAGCCGTCGGCAAAAAGAGCGCAGAGGGCCAAACACCGTCGGAGTAAAAGATTTCTTGCTGCGGCAGGAAAAACGAGCCTCTTGGCAGCAGAGCTGTCCAACCAGAAGGCCCGACGGGTGCCAACCAGGCGGCAATTAAGCGGTACCAGCAACCTATTGGAGCAAAGGACGAGCTGCGCAGACTCCAGACTGGCAGTACAGAGCCACACCCATCAAGAAGCCCGGAGGCGATATTAACCAACAGTTAACAGCAGCCGACGACGGACAACCGAACGCAACGAGTAGCCCCTTCCAGGCAACGAGAATGTGTGTCAAGAAAGGCGCCCTTGCCTGCATATTGCGTATACGTTTTACAGTTACCTGTCATAGGCAAGTCGCAGCCATCAGTTCATCTCGCTCGCACGGCATGCCAATCAGCCAGTGCAAGTGAGTGGGCAGCTAAGTAAATGCATTTCGGGGGTTGAGTGAGACACGAACGAACGAAGCTGAAGCTGCGTAAGAAGAGTACGAGACACGCAACGAAGTAAAACGAGAGAAAGTTCTGTTTTACTATCCACTTAGGAGTGTATTGGTGTGTGTGTCTGAGAGAGCGACTCTGAGAGAGCCAATGTGGAGTGTAAGTTGAAATCATACAAGTGGTCTTGTGGAACATAATGACTATGATGAGTATGTTAATCAGCTTAATAGCTCGTAGTAGATTAATTTATTAACTAGAGGAATTTAAATGTAGTATGTTCATTTACGAGTGTGCGTGTGTGTGTATGTGTTGCGCATCGTTGAGTTCTTAGTAATTAGCTAAATATCACTTCACTTTTATTTCATGCGATTGCAACTTGTTTATTCACCTTTTCCCTCTCACTATTTTCTGCGCAATTCTTTTTCATTTACTATTTCTGGTTACTAGTCTTCGTTCTTCTAGTAAAACGCGCGATTTTTGTTTTTGTTTTCTTTCAGCATTTCAGAACGACGCAATAACCACTCACACCTCTGCCGCGTCGCTGTTGTCGTTGTCGTTGACGCAGAAAACCACGTTTTTGCGCTACTTTGGGTTATACAAACAGACACACACACACACACGCATACACTTGTAAATGCTTGTATCTGTGTATGTGTGCGTGACTAGCTTTGCGTGTCATTTCATACCACATTAGGTAAGGTTAGGTTTTCAATTCTGTTTTCTAACTTCGCGCCGCTTTGACGTTGGCACTTTGCCACACACACACACATACACGCTCACTCATACATGCATAAATAGAAATATGTATGAATGTCTATTCGTGGTCCAACTTCACTTTTGTGGTTGCCATTCTTCTCCGATCTCTGCCGCCGGCCGCTCTCTCTCTCTCTCTCAATCGCTGTCTAGCGCCTGCCTCTCTTTCACATTCTCTTTGTGCTCCAACCGAAATGCTCCAGTTTGTTTACATAAACCGCTCGCTCGCATTGTTGTGTTTTATTTCCGCTTTCATTTGCTTTTGCTTTTGTTTTTGTTATTGTTTTTGTTTTCATTGCCTCTTGCCTTCTTTTTGCCTAACCTGTTTGTTGCAGTCGCTGCGCTGCCGTCGCCGTCGTCGTCGTCGTTGTCGGTGTCAACGTCATCCGCGCGCCCCGCCCCCTTTCAAATATTTTCGCGTAGCATGTGGTTTTCTTCAATTCACATGGCACACACACATACACGTACTCGTACACGTACGACGTAAAAGTGGAGTGTTTGCTTGTGTAAGTTTCATTTTACGCTTTACGCTTTTGCCTATTTTATTGTGCTCTACGTCTTGTCTATTTTTGCTAGTCTCTTCTCTGTAGTGAACTTGAAAGACCACGTGGTTTTTGTGTTGGCGACTCGCCAGCAATTCGCTAAATTTGTGAATGTGTGGATGCGAACTGTATGTGGATGCTATGATTAAGCTTGTGGACTCACGATATTTTATTGTGGATGTCATTTTAAAGAGCGTCGCGCTCTCTTTTATCTTAATATCTCATCGTCGTCGTTGTCGTCTTCTTCGTGTTGACGTTGTAGTCTTCTAGCGGCATCAGGAAGTTCTTCATCAAATTTACATGCACTCATACATATGGAAGAATGAGTCTGGCTGTGTGTGTTTGTGTGTATGATACTCAAATCTACATTGATACACACATACTCGTATATAGACTGTAGACTCCGGTGCCATTTGCATATTAGGCGTCGTCATAAAGCTCGTAGAACTACAAATTTCATAGGCTCAGCATAAGAACATGTGAGAGCTTGCGAGCTTGTTTTTGTATGTGTGTGTACGTTTAAGCTCGCTCATGTGAATGTGTGCATGTACATGTGTGAGCGTATTCATAAGTCGCACTTTCATTGACGCCTCTAGGTTGGTAGAAGGGGGTTAATAGCACATTTTTTTCTTCTGGCTGCTCTCAATTGCGTCAATTCTAAAATCGTGAGTTTGTCAGATTGCAAATATTACGTCGCTCAATTCAGTGCTTCAAGTTTATAGCCTTATTTTAATAAAATTTGCACAATTCAATTAGCAAATCGTTATAAAATAAAAATTGACTAAACGTAAGTAAACAAACCGTCTCTAAAATACACATAAATAACAGTAATAAACGCAATATATTCGGGGAAAAAAGTAAGCAAAATAAACTTGAAAACTCATTTGAAATTCTACGCACACACAAATGCCACCAAATTACCAATCTATATTCCAGTTTAGAACCTATCGAGCCAACAAATTGTTAGTAACCAAATATTCAAATTTGATTCGCGATACACTAACAAACAGAAACACACACAGCCACACAAACACACGCACACTTGTGTGGAGAGCAAACATTCTACACCAACACACTGGTAATCAAACATTTGCGAGCTAACTCTACAGTAATAGTCTCCAGTCTCTCTCCGCTCTCCGCGCTCTGCTCTGCTCTGTTCCCAACACTGTCAAAGCCAGTTAACCAGAAATTATAATATTTTGAAGGCCAGTCTGATATCATTACTCCCATCTAATTCCAATTGCGCCGACGTCGTGCAAAGATAATTTTTTTTTTCTAACTACGTCGTCAATTGTTCGAAGCTTACGCTGACGCCGACAGCGGCGCCCACAAAGGCGGCAGCGGTAGCTGCGCGTGCGCTGTACTGTAAAACTTGGTGTGTAGTAGGCGCGCAATGAAAATGTTTTTGACGCAACGGAATTTCTAAGACGTCATCCACAATCCACACACGATACACTAAGCCACACGACGAGCTTTCGTCACTCTCTCAGCTCTCTCCATTTTTGGGGAGGGACTTGAGTCGGAGTTGATTACACGCGTGTTTTTGGCGCGTATTTGAAACCAGAGTTTATGCCTTGTGTCAAATTTGCTGGCAATTATGATTATGATTAACGATTACGATGCCGAGACTGGAAAATTCGATACGATTGATACGAGCTGCAAACACATGCTTATATATGTATAAGTGTGTGTATGTGTGTGTGTGCTTGTATCCAAACAAACTTCCGATCTTACAAATGTTACCATACCACTATTTATGGTTCAATTACCAAAATAGTTAAAACCAGTTAATGTCGCTAATACACAAACTATTGCATAAAAGCTTAAGAATTTGTGATATTTTAGTTTTTTTTTTTTAAATGTTTTTTTTTCAGTTTTTGTTTCCAGAAAATATTTAAAAATATTTATTTTATTTATTTATTGTCAGACAACAGTCGACTCAAAAAGCAAAACAAATTTACTTTAATATTAATAAAAATCATAAGATATTTCAAAAATAAGATTAAAATTAAATTTAAAAAAGTTTTTAACGTTATAACTGTTTATAATAATGGGTTAAATGTGTTCCAGAATTTGGAAACTAATTTTTTTTTTTTGCTTATAAATTAATTTAAAATTTGTACTAAATTCTCCTCAAATTTACTCCTTAAATTGACATTAACATTAAAATTTGAATTTAAAATAAAATTCAATTCACAGTCTAAACTAAACATATGATTCAAAAACTTGTAAATTATAAAGGTTGAAATACAAATGTATCTTAACAAGACAAGTTTTACTTGTGTACCACAAATGAAGAAAAATCTAAAACCAAAACGTAATTTACAGCTCGAGAAAGCAACAGATTGGAATGTATCTTTTAGCGTAGGAATTTATACTCAAGGTTTTCAAGCTGGAAAATGTGAGCGAAAAGACAGAGAAAGAGAGAGCGAGCGAGAGAGAGACGGAAATAATAACATAGTCGAGCGCGCATAAGTAGAAACCCAAATTGATTTCTGCCTCATAAACTCTCATCTATCCATAGAGTTGATTAGGAGGAGCCCTGAGCACACACACACACACATACGCACATGTGAAATACATAGAAATTTGCGCTTAAAGTTTAAAGTGTGCGATTCCTGTGCGGGGTGCAGTCTTGGCCATAAAAGACCGCTAAGCCTCGCTTTAAAGTCAGGCGTCGAGAGTCTAGACTTCATTAGCAGCGTAATTTGTGGAATTTATGTGGCAGGCACATTAAAAAACTCAAATGCCCAACAAACGAACGGAACAAAAACAAAAAAAAGAGCCAAGCAACCAGTCTATGCGCAAAAAAAAACTGGTAACAAGTCCCAACTCACGACTCTCGAGCTGCATATTAGAAAAAAAAAAAGTTAAATAGAAAACAACTCAAAAACAGAAATTGAAATTCATATTTGCAGCGCTGGCATTATCTGTGTGCAATTTCGGTAAATTTCCCGCGCGTAGATAACAACAACTTCTTATCACTGACCCCGCTCCCTTTATCACTCACTCTCTCTCATTTTCTCTCTCTCTCCGCTTCGTGGTAAAAATTTTCCAAAAATCATGCTTAATTCAAAACTTTACACAAAGCTACAAATACTTTTAAAATAGCTTAACTATTGGCTTGTTATTTATTGCCCATTTGGAATTCGCGTCTTAGTGTGTGTGCGTGTGTGTTGTAACACTAAAACAAAATGAAAACAAATACAAAACAAAATGTGAGCGCCAAAAAGCAAAACGTGCATTTTTGTGGAACTTAAATGTGGATGCCAATCAGTGTATGCTCTTGAACACAAAGCTCTCTCAGTCTCAGTCTGCCTCTTTCACTCTTTCCGTCTCTCTTGTACGGCTCATCAGCTCAATACTTGTACCACACAAACAAACACACACACACACACTAACACATGCACGCCGACAGACTGAGACTGGCCGCGTTCGTGTCGCTTCGTCGTTGTCGTGTTGTCGCTGTCGTTTTGCCGCTGCTTCGTTTTGTAGCGTTTCGTATACCAATCAGTTGTCAGTTCGCATCCAACTAGAAAGCAGTTAACGAGCAGAGTCCGTTGCGTTTGCGGTTAAAAGCCACGAGGTCGTTGAGCGTTTAGCGCGCTACTTAACCCCAACGTCACTAAATTCACCCGAGCCCTGCCCAAAACAACCGTACGATCACGTGTTCTCCCCTCACCATCCGTAATCACTAAATAAGTGCTGCGAAAAATGTGATAAAACCAAAGCCTCGTCAAATTTCAAATCAAAACATTTTACAAAAGTGAGAAAAGTGCGCACAATTTAAAGAAAAATTTACAAACACACATAAATAAAAACACAATCACATCTACACACACATACACAAACATACACTATTCACAAATACGCAGAGACAGCGAGAAAAAGCATAAAATAACTAAATAAAGCGTGTGAAGAATGCGTAGTAAGAATAAAAAGAAAAAAACAAAATAAAAGCAGCAAAAAGTTGAAATGATCTTTTCTGACTGCCGGTTAATACACACACAGACACACACACACGTACATCATCACACATGACTTGAACATTGGTTCAAAATCAAAATATCTGTTCAAAATTCAAATTCAAATTGGAGTAAAGCAAAAAATAAATAAACAGTAAACGTGATTATATATGTACACACATACAAATATATACTATTGCAATACATGTGTATTTAAATTTTTTCCATTTGAACTTTAAACATACGGATACGCGAGTGTGTGTGTGTGTGTTTGCCAGTGATTATGCGTTATTGTGTGTGTGTGTGTGTAGATCGTTTGTGTGTTCCGTCGTTCTCGACTGCGCAGCACGCTTTCATTGAATTCTTATACGAATTCCAATTAATTTCTGTATGCGTCCAATTGGCATGAATTGGTGACGTGACGCGATCTATCTCTCTTTTCCGCCTCTCTCACTGTAGCTCACTCTCACCGCTCCACCTCTTCTCTTAGCAAAGCTGCGCGCGCTCTTTTTGTAAAGCTTTTGTATACGTATGTGTGCATGTGTGTGTGCATATACATATATAATTTGCTCTTTATTTATATTTTTTTTTATTATTATTGCCAAGTTAAATACAGTTAAATTTGTATGTTTATATGTAGCTTAAAGCAGCCGCCCACAAAACAACAACAACAGATGTACATATGTATCTGTATCTGTATCTGTAGAATCGAATGTGTGAGCAAAAAATCATGCGAGTTAGCCTAAAAAAACAGAGCTACATTATTAATAATTAATACAAAAAACCTGCACAAGTTTTGCTCAAAACAACAAGCCAACATAAATACAGCGTATAATCTATAATTGTATATAAAAATACAATATAAGAAGACAACCGACAAGTGAATATAAAAGCTTAAATGAAAACAAAACAAATTAATAAAAAAGTGCAAAAATTGTGAAAAGGAAAAGGCGAAAAACACCAAAACAACAACTTTAACAAAGGAGCAACAAAAACAACAACAACAAGCTGCAAAAACCATCTTTAAAACTTTCAATTAGATTTACCCAGGTAAATAACAGTTGTGTGCGTGTGTGTGTGAGCTAAACAAATAGTATTTAAGATACCTGTTCAATTAACGCCTACTTGTCACCAAGCGCCCTGTGTATCTAGATACAAAGTAACTGTGTTCTTTCAAGCCTAAACTGAGGCCAATAATGCACTTAAAATAGTATTTTAGCTCTAGATACAAATGTATCTTTAGTACTTGTGAATTTAAGTATCTTTTTTCGGCCTATTCCACAGTGTGCCTTGTGTTTGTGGCTTTGATTTTGATAGTATCTAGATACAACAGTATTTTCTGTGCTCTTTTAAGCTTAAACTGAGGCAATAAATGTACTTCAAATATTACTTGAGCTCGAGATACAAATGTATCTTTAGTATTTTTAAATTTAAGTATCTTTTTTCGACCTATTTGACAGTGTTTCGTGTGTTAGTGGCTTTGATTTTGATTAGTTAGCATTTTGAGAGTTCAGTGCAGAGATCTTAATTAGAGCACTACTGATAATACAACTAAAAATAGCACGCGGCGCTGATAGCAGCGACTACAGCGCGTGTCGCTCCGCTGCTCTTGTTGCTTTGTAGCTGTTGCTGTTGTTGTTGTTGTGGTTGTCTCTGCGGTCGTTGTTGTGTTTGTCGCTAGCTCATAATTTTGTACCCTTTTAAAAGTGTGTGTTAAAAAGTTTATACATTTTATTGGAGCTTTGAGTATTTTAATTTATTAACTACTTAATTTACTAGCTACAAAAAGCTTTAATTTAAGTGAGTTTTTAATTAGTACATGTCTATAAAAGTTTGTTTTATTTTATTTAATATTGCAGCTATCATTTCTTGTCGTACTGCCGGTTTTTCTGTTCTAAAACGACACTACTTTAATTTATTGTTTGTTTTTGAAAACTTATGCATTTTTTAATGCAATTTTGAAGACAACTTTTGATACATTAAATGTATTTCAATTGTACATTTTTGCTCATTTAAGAAAATGACAGAATTTTACTGTACAGAAAACCATTCGAATTTTCCTTTTGGAATATACATAACTAATATGTTTTATGAATATGGCAGCTATAAGTTTGACCTATTTTATATTATATTTATTTATTTGCTAAAAGTTTCTCAGTTTTTTTATATGATTTAATTAATTGATCATTTTAATTAACAACATTTTTGTTAATACTTTCAGTTAAAATAAATTTTTATAATTTACTTTTTATTAAAGTCATTAATATTAATTTTACTTATACATATAATTTTATTGTTAGGTTAATACTGGACTGCTTTTAGTTTGCGTTAACAAATAGGTTAGGTTAGGTTAGGTTAAGCCGGACGCCCTTCAAGAGAGCAGTGCTTAGGATATATGGCAGCCCATAATAGCCCGGCCGTTATTAAATAAATAAATAAATATATTTTTATAAATTCCCACCGTTTTTTTTGCCATTCCTTAATCGAATTGCATTTCAAAAACTTTTTTTTAAACCTCAAATCGATTGATATCAATTAAAATACTAAAATTAACTTTAGGCTTACTTAATGCTCCTCTTCTAATAATATTTACAAATAGTATTATGCTGTTTAATAGTTTAAAAGTGTATTGCTAAATTAAAGCTGCCAATTTTTATGTAATTTAACTTGTCATTGTGATATTTATGTTGGGCAATTTTTTATGAGTTTTTCAAAACAAAATTGACATTGAATTGTGATTATGCGTTGGTACTTTTATAAAGTGGGTCGGTTTTTCAGAGGGTGTGTAGGAGAAGGAAGGAAAGAGTGGAAGTGGGCGGGTGATAGGCAAGGAAAGGGGCGATAAGTAGTCATTTTCGCGGAATACTCGTGAATTTTATGTAAATGTCTTATCAATAGTTGCTGGTGGTAGTTATAGATTAAAGACTGGCATATCTTCGAGTGTTTGCTGGCCACAAATTGTAGATAATGTTTGTGATAAGGCTTGGCGAAAGAAAAAGTTTGCCAAGGAACCGAAACGAGCTGGGAATGGGTCAAACCAAGTATACTAAGAACTATATGTAGACTATAGAAAGATAATGCTCGATTTGGGTTTTAGGCTTTAGCAAAGACTTTTGTGCCAACTGGAAGTTTTTCTAGTCTGTTCGCTAAATTTAATAGACTTTGATTTATATATATGCAAACGTCTATATAATAAGCAAATCGCTACGATCTCAACTGACATTTTTCATTTCGAAATCTCCTGCTCGAATGCATTGCGCGTGTTTCTCTCTCTCTCCCTCTCGCTCCCTCTCCCTCTCTCTCTTACTTGCGCTGACCTCTCCTCGGCACGTGTAGCTCTCCAAGCAAGTGCGAAAGAGTCGGCGAATTGCACTTTCAATAAGTATTTATATATTTTTTTTATTTGAATGCGCTTCCGCGATAATTGAGTTAATAAATTATTAACAAGTAGGGCGTTTGCTGTATCGACCATAGCGACAATTAGATGCTCTATCTTAAGGCCTATAAACTGAATTTCAACTGCTCAGCGAACAGTGAATGAGTTCAGTTAACCGATATACCCCACTGTGCACAAGTAGAGGGTATGCAAACCAGAATGCGGCAACGATATCATCATCGAAACAACTATTGCCGCCTCTTTTGGCACTTTCTTTGTTGCATTCCAGCTTTGCACTTCGGCGGGCAAGAGAGAGCCGTGTGTGCAGTAGTGTGTGTGCGGCAGTGTGTGTGTGTGTGTGTGAGAGCGAGACGAGACGAGAATGATTTGCTTAAGACCACAGCAAACTAATGAAAAGTAATGACAGAATTATGCAAATATACTCGCCACATTTCAGATACAAAGATACATTTACAAAGATACAAAAAGTTGTGCTTACTCGATAAACGTTGAAAACGCAGCTTACGCCATTGATAGGCAGACAGCGACACGCCAAATACCTCGTAGTACAACAGACAAGACTGGACATGTATAATACTTTTATGATATGGTCATATCCACTTGGTAACAATGCACTCGGTGAGCTGTTATCACAACAGCTGGGTGTGCGTGTGTGTCTGTGTGTGTGTTTGATAAGGGCTCAACTCAGTTGATGTGATAAAGTGGCAAACATTTTAAGTGCATCAAAGTAAAGTAAATGTATAAATGTATATATTGAATATTATAGACGTGATAATTTATAGATAGGCATGAAATGAAATGAAATAGTCACAGTAATTTCAAATGTATTTTAAAGTTCTGAGGAATAAAACGCTTAAATAACACTATTATAAAACTATACTAAAAGCTATTAAACTATAACAAAAGTATTGTCTTATCAAAAAAAAAAAAAAATTTTTTTGAAATGAAAGTAAAACTCGAAAGATACTGAATTTTTGGAGTAAGTTAATGATTCCTTGTCCTTGGAGACATCTGTAGACTGGAGACATTCCTAATCATAAACTTGATATACAAAGTTGTTAGTTTTATATAAGCTTTAAACAACTTTTTTTTTATTTTCTGTTGGTTTTGGAAACAATTTGTTACTAGATTCGGTCAGACTAAGGAAAGCGTCTGTTAAGTGTTAACTTTTGCTTGCTGCGTCACTTTGGATATAGGTTTACAGGGTCAGATTTGCTCCTGAATATATAATTACATACGACCAAAAAGCTTTGAGAAGTTGTCATACTTTTTTACTTTTACTTTAATCAGACATATATATTTAATTAAAGTTTCTTCTTCCAAACTTATAAACTTCTGCAAGACACACACTTAGACATGGAGAACAAATAACTGTAAGTTATAAGTGAAACAGGTGAGAGATGATGGGCTACAGGGTGCACATTCAGATACAAACTCATCACAGCAAGAGAAGTGCTCACTATGACAGTTCAGCAGCTTAGTACTCTGAGCTATTGACCAGGCCAGGTACAGCGAAAGTTTCACACTTGAAGCGTAGGTTGGAAAAAGCTAATCACTAGATCGTTCAGTAGTTGAGGTCAAGAGCAGTCGATTGATCCAACGATCGCTACATCTCTTGAGCTCTAATCAATGCATGCCACATTGTGGCAAGTGATTGTTGGCTCTTCGAGGGTCTAAAGTAGACCACATGAAGGTATGTAGATCTTGGACCAGTTACCAGTTAAGGTGCCAGCTGTCGGCTTATTTAGTTTCTCTGCCGCTCCTCCCTGTCTCTGTCCCTCTTCGCCATCGCTCTGCTTTACTCCCTCGCTGTTTCGCGCTCTTTCTGCCGCAGATTGTCTTATTGGAGGGTCGAGAGTCTTGGCAGCGTCTGTCTCTTAAAGCAAAGCCAACGCTGACATACTTACTTTTGCTTTAATAATCCTGTTTGACGAGTTATGCCACAAGCACACACACACACACACACACCTATATACCCATATGTATGTAGTACTTTGTATCTTCTACGCGCATGTATCTTTTACTTCCACGTAACTGAACCTGGCCATGTGCGAGAAGGGTTTTAGGACAGATTATG
Source organism: Drosophila dunni (assembly GCA_018152125.1). Taxonomy (NCBI): domain Eukaryota; kingdom Metazoa; phylum Arthropoda; class Insecta; order Diptera; family Drosophilidae; genus Drosophila; species Drosophila dunni. The sequence continues at coordinate 2,874,959 of JAECXC010000352.1, read as the reverse complement.
CATAATAACATCACATGAGCATCTGTTTGGCAGACCAGCTTCGCCCTCCCCCCACCCCTCAGCTGATAAGCAAATCTATCTATATACAAATCTATCTATGTATCTTAATACCTGAAGTTATCACGCGAGTTGGTCCAGTAGACCACTCTATTTATATCTTTGCCCAAAGTTATTATCGTATGAGCGCGTATCTAAAGAAATTACATAACATTTTCTGCTCATTATTATTATTTTTTTATTTTTGTTTCTATTTTGTTGTCTGTCTGGTTCTCTCTTTCCTCGCTGTCTTTACTGCACACTCATTCGCATACATCTAAAGTATCTTTATTTCTTTTTTGTTTATTGCTTTCGTTTCTGTTTTTTTTTACTTGTTCGTCGTGTTCTTTTATTAATTTTTTTTCGCTCTCTTATAATTTTGTTCGTTCTACTTTTATTTTTATTTATTTCAAACAAAACCTGACACTTTTTGCTAATGACTTGCTGTCAAATGAAACTTTTCCTTTCTACATTAAAATTTTGCTCGCCTTTTTGGCAAATCATTTTGCAATTTTTGTTCCGTTTAGGAATTGTGTAATCTTGTAGAACAGAAATGTTTTAATTTGTCAGTTCTTCCATCTTTCAACTGCTAATTTCTCGCCCACACCCCACAACACAAACGATTTATTATTATTTTTGATTTTTATTTTGATTTTTTCTGTGTAGAAATGTGAACCAATTCTCACTTTTGTGCTCTGATTCATGCCGCTCTTCCTCGTAGTAATAATTGCCTGCTCTATATACTAGCAGACTATATATACTTCGATATACTATATCTGTTTAGTTTGAGATGTGCGAGTTTTTACTTTCATCTTGCGTAGGTCTATTTAGTTTTTGTTGACTAGGTTTTGTTTTTGGATGCGTTGGCGTCGAATTCTTTGCGTTTGTAACGCAAAAATGTAAACAAATTCGTGGAGCTTGGAAATTTTGGCAAATCTAATCAATAAATGCGTCATTAAATGAGCATACTAATGTGATTTCTTTCAAAATTAAGATACAGTTTAAAAGGTATTGGGAATGATTGGGGTTTGCTTATGAACGACTAGAAGTTATGGTTTTTTTTTGCTCTGTGGCAATTGCAGTTTAAATAATTATAATTTATTAATTGGAAGATAAAGTCCTTAAATTCATTTAAAATTATTTATCTGAAGCCTTTAGGTGTTTTACTTAAGAGTTATTTTATTTGAAATATTTGGCACCTTTGGATTTTATTTTGTACAAGGTTACTAGATATAGGTTAGGTTAACCTAACCTATTCTAACCTACTATGACTACTTTAATTTCTGTATAGATTTTTTAATTATTTACACATTAAATTGCTTGCATTTAGAAATATGACCAGATATTTTTAATTTAAATAATTCCCCTGTAAAAATCACACGTTAAACATTTTTCTGATAAAATTAAAAAAAATTTCTTCATAAATCTCTGCCTAGTGGACTCAAGTGCACTCAAGTGGGTACAGAGTATTCGAAAAACTTTTCATTCTTTGCATGAATAATTGAAAAAAATATGTATTTATTAAATAAATATCTTTTCAAAGTTCTTAAAGCCCCATATGAGCTACAACATAAATATAAGTCTAGTGTGGATACGTGGGTACAGGACATTCTTAGAACTTTTCGTTCTTAATATTAATAATAATTGTCGAAATTATTTACTTATTTAAAAAAATATCTTTACAAATCGCCGTTTGAATTATAGGGTATTGTAAAACTACATAAATATCTGCCTGAGTATGCGAAGGAGTTTTCATTCTTTGTATAAATAAAACTTGTAGAATTTATTTACTTATTGAGTAAATATCCTTTTAAAGTTCTAAAATTCCCATATGAGTTTACAGGATATTGTAAAACTACATAAATATCTGCCTAATGTACTCAAGTGCTCTTTTTGGGGACAGAGTATTCGAGGAACTCTTCATTCGAAGGACTTTTCATTCTTTGTATAAATATTAATTGAAATAATAGAAATTATTTACTTATTGAATAACTATCTTTTCAAAATTTTTAAACCCCATTTGAGTAACAGGGTATTGTAGAACTGTAGCTTATTAGATGACGCAGCTTATCAACGATTAAGATGACTTTATCAATTTCAATATCCACTCCAAAGTCTGCTCTGTTTTTGTTTTGTTGTTTACGTTTGTTCTCATTTTTCTCTTTTCTTAAAAATTTATTTAGACGTTTGTTGTGTGTGTGAATGTTTGAGTGTGTGATTGTTTGTGTGTGTCAATGTTTGTGTCTGTTTGATGACGATCGTAAATGTCATTTTTATTTTTATTTATATTTTATTGTAAATTATTTAGCGTTTGTGGGATTCTGGTTGACATTTGTCGGCAACAAGTAGTCGTCGTGTATTTATTTCATTTAATTGTGCGACGCAGTTTTTCGCACCGTTTCTAATATAAATTTATATACAATATATATATGTATGCGAGGGGATTATTTTTATATGCACAGCGAATTTTAATTTCGACAAATGCAGCTAAATTTAGTTTTTGACCGTCAGAGAGTGGAACAATTATAATTTCAAGCAATTAATTCATTTCAATTTACTAAAAACATATTTAATTAATATATTTTCTGCTACTCATAAAGTTTAGGGCTTAAACTGCATTTAATCGCGAGATACAACGCTAATAATAGTTGTATCTGTATCTTTTACGGCTGGATATTTAAGGGTTGTCATTTATTTTTGTGTTCAACTTTTGTTATTTTTTTATTTCTATTTCGTGATTAGTTTTCGTTGGTAGTGTCTAAGGTCAGTTTGAGGTTCAGTTGAGCTCAGTTAGCTGTTTATGCGGTTTTTTCCTGTCGTTAAAATCTTTTGCTCGTTTCCAATTCATTCTCATTATTTGCGGCCATAAAGAAGTCACTAACAATTGTTATGTAATCTGCAGTTACGATGACAAAAACGCGATCTTATCTAAATAATTATATAATATAGACAGATGAGTTTACTGCCCCTGTTGTTAGTTTAAGCCTATTTTATAGGCATTACGGTAGGAAGTAGTAAACTGTTGCTAGCTATTTTTAGATACACTCAGTTATTCACAAATAGAAAATGGATTTAGTGAAATTTTTAGTTGATTAAAAATATAAGTTAAAAAAAAATGAACTCTTGAAATTTGGCACTCTTTTTATTGGGCGGGTCAGAGATGGAAGTTTAAGAGTGGTGTTCTCAGAAGCAGCGAAGTGTGTGTAAGCTCTCAGCACAGGTAGATTCCAAAAATATTCTCGAACACACACACACACAAACATACTTAGTATAAGTGTAGAATTTATGTTTCTTTGTATTTTAAAGAAGAACAACGTTTGCTGTTTGTTATACTTCCGTGTTCTGTTCTGCTGTCCCAAGGTATTTCTCTGCTGGCATAGCCAGCCTCTGCCTCCAACACACACAAACACACACAGAATGTGGACCTAGAGCGCCACTGTTTTCGGAAAGACAAAAAGTATAGACATGTAGGTGTGTGTTTGTATGTATGTAATCAAAAGCTCCAAAGAAATGAAAAACAAAATGAAATAAACTCAATAAAGAGAAACAACAAAAACAATGCGGCGATCAACGCACTATGGGGAAAATGACCACTTTATCTGGCATTTAGACGTTTTTTAAAAGTTATCAAATTTGCATAAAATTGGTGTTAACGTATTAAGAAAACATCAGAGTGTTATGCCTCAAACTTAAAATGTTAAAATTAACAGTCCCATGTGAGAATAACAGCTGTAAAGTCAGCTGTTGCAATGGAAAGCGCGCGCTACTAAGTTTTGTAAATTATTGCATTGAGTTTCGTGGTCAATATTTTGTGATTGGAACACAATTAGAAGAAAATCAAGTTATGAACACTGATTTGACAGGTTTGCACTGTTTGTTTATTATCAAAAAATTTTCAAATTGTGCGCGTGTATATTAATATTTTGTTGTTTTATAAGAGCATCTAAATCTGGATTTTTAGCAACAAATTTCAACTTTGGGAAGGATTATGTATAAGAGTTTAGAATTGTTTACGTGTTTGTTCAAGTGCTTGTTATAGTGTTTTCAATTCTGAGTTAACTGGTATTTGTCTTAATTTCCTCTTTTTCCCTCTTTTGGCGCAATTCGCATTTTAATTAGGTAACCTCAATTTTTCCAACGTCGATTTCTTTGCTGTGTGAAATAGTGAGAGGGGACGGCACGGACGAGAAAAGGCAATTCATAGATACTTTGAGCTGCATGCGTACAATAATGAGGATTTTAAAAGTAAAGAGCCACCAATTTTGCAACAATTTGCATTATATTTGGATTAAATGGATAAACAGTATAACAACTTTGCTTTACAATAAAGTAATAGGCGAAAGGGCTCAAAAACTGCAAAAAGCGGAAATTTCCAGTTTCATCATAAGATTATTGTGCACTCAAGGCAAATTATGAAGAGAATATATATATATATGTATATATATAAATATATATATAAATATATATATATATATATATATATATTCATTACTTTGAGCTGCAAAATGATGAAAATAAGGAAAATTAACTAAAAAATTGTCTTTTATCCAAATTTTGAGGGCGCAAGGGGGCGTGGCAAAAATCATATCTGCACTGTAAGCATGTATAGGTGACTGAATTTGGAAAGCTTATATCTACAAATGCACGTAAAATATACATTTTTAGATTATTTGGTCAAAAGGGGCGTTGACACGCCCATTTTTCCAAAATAGCTTTAAATGGTCTATACCAACATAATAAAAAAAACCGCAGTGAAAAATGTCTTCTGGTTAACTCACAATAATAAATGCCAGATATTGTGGTCATTTTCCCCATAGTGCAACGGTCGTTGTTTTGCGCCTCTTTCGTTAAAATTTCAACGTACATATTCGTTAAATGTGTGTGAGAGAGCTCTGTGCAAGAGAGACAGAGCGAGCATGTGAGAGCGTCTGATTGTGAGCGCAGATGTGTGTGCGTGAAAAACTGTGTTGATTTTAATTCACACACATTTTCAATTTGTTTACAAAGCTCACAAAGAGAGAGCGAGAGAGAGTGCAAGAGAGACGTCGAGTAATCGGTCAAACAGTTCGACGAAGAGCGCACTCTTGTTATCAAATCGAACATTTAAGAGAGTCATTAGGTGTGAACGAAAATTAAATTGAAACAAATTGAAACTATTTCAAAACACAAGAAACTCAACTACTTATATACAAAATGAGTATGTATTGTTAAGTGTGTCGAAAAGTCTCCAAAATAGCTTTTTAAAACTCGTGCAAAGTTCGACAAGCTGCAGTCAAATCTTCAAATCCAAAAGCTTATCAGCTGCTCCGTGCAGACAGCGCGGCCAGTGTCAATATACTTTTGATAATGTATGTATGAAAGCGTGTTCAAGATTATACATATAAACAAGCGTATACTGTATTGGGTTTTATAGAGTATAGATTGCTAGCGGTATTTTGTTGCCTTTATCAGTGATTAGGCATTTCAATGCATTTCGACCCAGTTCAACCACATAGTTTCACATGCTAAATTTAGTCACAAAAGCGTCTCCAACTGCAGCAGCAGCGTTCATATTTAAATTGATGACTTTTAATTGAGTTGGGTGAATGTCTGAAAGATTGTGCGAGGCATACAACTAGATCAGAAACCATAATATTATCGTCAGTCCAATGTCGTCCTTGTCGCACAGTTTGCTAGAAAAAAAGTGGCTCGACACAGTTTGCGCGAAAAGTATGCACACCCCCTTTTTGGCGCTCTTTTTACTGACACACTATATTGTAGTTGGTTCAGTATTATTTAAGAAGATTTTAAAAGTATTTATGAGATACTCTATGCCTACAAATTACAAACTGGATTAACAACTTTATAGTAACTTCATCTAATTGAAGCTCAAAATTTGTAATAAATTTTGAAACAAAATTTCACTGCATATAAAAAACGAACTCGTAAATTTTCGAAGCACTTAAAGATCGCGTTTCGTAATCGGTTTCCGTGCACTGAAACAGGTTAGATCACTTCAAACGAGCGCTCGAATAAAGTTTGAAACTGGACAGATCGACAGCTTCTTCCTATTAAGTATGTTATCGCTCAGGTGTGTGTATGTGTGTGTGTGTTTGCAACAGTATTTGAGTACTAAACGTAATGACTTCAAGTGATATGACAAAACAATTTAATGAAACTGCTAATGACATTAGCAGTTAAATCGTTTAAGCGCTTAAGCATGAAAAGATCAATTGAAAGCTTATTCTGTTAAGGTCATTTCTAAAAGCTTTTATTGAAATTTCTATTTTATGTCTCCTCTATTTAGCTTTGAGTTTTGGAGCGAGCTGACGAAAGCTTTAAAGCTGCAACTCCAGAACGATCTGTTTGCCATTATGGACGGCTTTGCACAAGACTGGCCAAATCTGCCCAGATCAGATAATGGCTTACAAATGGATCAATTGGTCGCTGAACTGCATGCAGATGTTGGCTTTGAGCCACAAACACGTGCCCGTTCAAACACCTGGCCATGTCCGCGTCCCGAAAACTTTGTGGAACCCGTCGATGAACTGGACAGCACAAAAGCCAGCAATCAACAGTTAGCACCCGGTGGTAAGTACCAGTAAAATTATCATTAAGCCAAGCCTGTACTAACTGAGGGCTCTTTAGACTCACAACAGGCCATACAGAATGCAAATGCGGCCAAAAAGAACTCATCCCGTCGCAATGCATGGGGAAATCTATCCTATGCCGATCTCATAACGCACGCCATCGGTTCAGCGACCGACAAGAGATTGACCTTGAGTCAAATCTACGAGTGGATGGTTCAGAATGTGCCATACTTTAAGGACAAAGGCGATTCGAATAGCAGTGCTGGCTGGAAGGTGAGTGTTTGAACTGATTCATTTGAACAGTAGGTTAAGATGCAGTAGGTTAAGGAGGTACCGTGAAAAAAAGTTATTTTAAACTGATTTGTCACACTGAACAAGTTCTTTTGAGTGGTTTGTATACCCACAACTCTGTGTCAAACTTAACCCACTGAAAAGCTATAGTAAACTATTTGTAGTGGTTATGTTAGTTAATAAGGTAACTACAGTGAAAGCTCCCTTGGCCGGACAGCCACGGTTCCGGTATTTTTGTTCGCCCAAGGAAGATGTCCGCCTAAGAGAAGCGATTTTGAATCATGCTAAGAAACTATAAAATTCGTCCGGCTTAGGGAGCTGTCCGCCTGAGGAAGCTGTCCGCGAGTAGAGCTTTCACTGTAGTTCATTTAATCAGTTCCTAAGGAACTCCAAGCCCTTTAATGCATTATTAATGCAACTAAAGTGACTTATAGTGGGTAGTTTATGATTCATTTATGATTATATTGAACATTAAAGTAGTTTTAATGAAATGGAAATGCCATTAAGTGTATCTATAGACGTTCAAATGAATGTTCAAGTTCATGGCCAAGCAATAACGAAGAGTGGATAATATAGAAACACTTTTAGGGGCAAATCGGAACAGTGTCAGTAATAGAGAAAGAGTCCAAGAATCGTGTGTTATATTTTATACATATTTTTGCGTTCTTTCTTTGTTTTATTTTCTTTCATTTCACTTCGTTTCATTTTGTTTCGTTTTGTTTTCTTTTTTATTTTTGGCATATATTGTGCTCATTCTTTTTATGCTTTCCTCTTTACTTGTTTTCACGTCTTGTTTTGTGTGTGTGTTTCTGTGTCTCGGTCAGCGGCCCGTTGTCGTGTCATCGTCGTCATCATCGTCGTCGGTTTTGTTTGCATTTGTCGCTTCCACTTGTTGTGCACGTTACTTAATATAAGTGCTACATGTGTGACAATTATTACAAAGCATGCTGTCATAATCCCCTCCCCTCGCTTACTTTCCCCTCGTCCACTTTCCACTCTCTCTTTTCAATACTTGCGTGATACACTGAAACTTGCAATTAATGCGCTTTTATCATTGGCTTCAAAAGGTTTATTTACGTTTTGTTTACATTTGTTTATACGTTAAGCGTAGGTGTATACACACACACACACACACACTGACACACACACCCACACTGACACACACACGCAAGTTTCTTAAATCTAGACTTGAATCGAAATTCTTTTAATTTTGTCCATTAAATAATTTTATTTGCCAGCCAATTAGTTGAAATTTTAATCAGCATTTTGAACTGCGTTTTAAACAATTTGTTCATACATTTTTCAGACTATTATTTGGAGTTTTTTCTGCACTTTTTTGCTGCCTGATAAGTACAAGTTTAAATATGTGTGTGTGTTTTTAATTCTACAGCATTTTTTGCAAGCTATCAAATCAAGTTCGTTGACACTGCCATTTGTATGTACAAATGTATATAAATTTTGTATACAATGTTTACTACATAAATACCAGTTTATTATTAAATTTCGGGTATTACTTGTGAAATTAAAGGAAAGGCAAACTTGACTATAAAATAACCTGTAAAAGCAGAGGCCTTAAAATTCAGTTTATATCGGTTTGTAGTTGGCTTCAATTACTACAGGGTATTTGCAAGTCAAACGCACTTATTTTACACACATTCAAGTACAAATTATATGACAATAATTAATTGTTATAAATAAAGATTGATGTCGATTTTGCTAGAACCGGATTGTTTAGCATTTTATTACTGCAACTACGTCAATGGACTGAACCGAGTTCCATTTAAAAATGATGCCATTCTGTGCACAATAAAAATTACATCTTAAAACATAAGCTCACTTGATATAAACCGATAAGAAATAGTAAAAAATCGCTTTAAAGAGTACAAATCACATGACTTTGTTAAATTTTTAAGTAAACAACGCAGTTTAAATTTTAAAATTCTCCAACTTCAAATCTTTCATGCGAATTGTTATTAAAATAATTTTAAAATATATTAATTTCTTAGAATTACTCCATAATGAACGTCATTTGTTTCGCTGTTTTGTATAGGCCTTTTGGGGCTTATCAAATTCCCTAGAAGTCTATTGGGAATCGCATTCGCATTAAACGCTGTGCGTCATGCACGTGATTTTTCCACTCATACGCCCCGTGGTCCCCGTGCTTGTCTGCTGCAAGGGGTACCATAAATTTCGCTGACGTTACGACTTTTGCACATTTACCACACATTTCGCTCGTCTGTTTTTGTTGCTGTAGTTTAGCACCTCGCTGTCTGCGAATTGTTGAGCGAAGAATACAAAAAAAATATGTGAAGCGAAGAAATGAAGTGAAGAATTTGCTGGTCTGGCGACATCCGAAACTTTTGGTAGTACTCATATTTTGTTGATATACAAGCTGGAGAGTGTATTGTTATTGTTTATAATTATTTTGATTTGTGCGCGGAAGTAGTAGTCGTGTGTTCTTCAGTCGCTGTCTCGCTTGCTCCTTCTTCTTCTCTTTCTCCCTCTTCCCCCCTTTTATTATAAAAATAACAACGTGATAAAGAAATCGCAATCGTAGACAACGCAATGATGACGCTGTAATTGTGTGTGTGATTTGTGTTTTCAAGGGGTTGTGTGGGGTTGTGAGGGGCTGCGAGGGGAGTGGCTGTTGAGTAGTAGTGCTGATGAGGCAAAGAAGAAAACACGCAGTTCGCATAGTCAAATCATCCATGAGATACAGCTAAAATAGATACAGCAACAGTTATGGCTTGAAGAGCTACATGGAAAAAATTAGTATGTCTAAAAGTCTTTAAATTTGTTGTGTGAATTTTTTAAATAATGTTTATTTATTTATTTATTGTCAGACTATGAGCAGTAGACACAAATAGAAACATAAATTAATTTGAATATGAATTAAAATCACAAGATACTTTAAAAATAAGATTACAATTAAATTTAAAAAAAGTTTTTAATATATAATGAATTTACGTATAAAATTTAAATAAATATTTATTTAGCTGGGTAATTTAAATATAATTAAGTGGGGATTTGAGAAACATTTTCTGACTAAAATACCTTTGATTTTTTTTTTTTTAAAATTAATTTTTTTTATTTGGTTGGTTGGTTGGTGGTTGCTGTTGTGAGAACACCTGATACCTGGGGGATCTACGAGGAGGGGTAAACACATAGCTGGGGGTTAGTTAAAAGCAACCGTTAGGAGCCGATGTCTGTTGAGCTCCATGCAGAGGCGAGGATGAAGCGAGAGAGTAGATTTGGCTGAATTTGTGATAGTATATTAATAATTTATTTTATATTATATTTAAGGTCAAGAACACTACACTCGATTTAAGATTGCCACATTCCCAGTTTTCTTTTCAGTGTACTGCTCTGACTATTTTTAGTGTTGCAACTTTCCGGTTCTGCTGACTGAAAAGTGACATCGCGAGTCTGCTGCTAATTTATGCAACACGTTGCAAGTTTCTATACTTTGTCAGCGGTCGAACATACGCCTTCAACTCGTCTGCACTTTACTCTCACTGCTGTTGCGCGCCCCTAGCTCCTCTGTCCACTTCCCTACTACTTTTCCTGCCCCTTGTGCCTTGTGGCTGGCAGACAAACACCTTTGCCTTCGATCGCGTCGCTTCCTCTTCAATAAAAACTGAAATGACATTTGTGGAATTTTAAATTTGGCTTCATGGCTTCACATTCGCATTCCAATTCCCATCTCACCATACCCCCAATTGGCCATTGAACCTGTGCCAACATTTCTTTCTGTTTAGTTTTTATAAAAACTTGCCATACACATATATTTATTTCTTAGTGTTTTTTTTGTTTTTTTTTTGTTCCTTATTTTTTTGGCAACGGGTCTGAACGTGTTAAAATATATTTTTGGCCCACACACACTTTGCGGTTTTTATAGCACGGTGCAGTAATTAAATGAAAACTTTCTTAGAGCTCTTGATTTATGGCAATGCGAGTTCTAAATATATATTTTTAAGAAATCTTTCCCAGAATTAATCCAGCCCGTTTGCTTTATATTCCTGTCAATTGGGAATAGACAAAAAAAGATAAAGGAAAAGAAATACAGTTTTCTTACGTATTTTAGTGTAGTTCCTGTTGCATCAGCTTTTGCTATTACTTGTGGTTACTTGTGCTTATCAATTGTAGATATTAGCTAATAGTAGTACAGTCCAACTTGAAACTACTGAATGAAGAAATTTATTTTATTTTATGGCACAGCTTTAAAACCTGTAATTTCGATTTCTTATCTATTTGTGTTGCTGTACAACCAAATGGTTGTCGTTAGGCAAGCTCTACTGTAATACTACCTTATATCATAATAGACATATCTACAATCTTTATCAGTGCCTTTTTTACAAGTGGTTGAAGGTCTTTCTAGAAACTGTCAATTGTTGTAAAATACTTTTACTCTTTAATAGTGCTACATAATTCATAAATTAATTAATTGCCGGTGCTGCCTTGATATGCCCCCGTTTTGTAATTGAAACAGAGCAGAAAAGGCAGAACCTATTTTGCATATGGCATGTAATTAAGTTTTGTGGAATGTTTTCCGTACAATGGCAAAAAGGGGAGTGAAAACATGCAGAAAACAGCATTAAGTAATTCCATTCATTAACTGCGTTTAGGCAGCGTTACTTGTATAATCAAATCGACACTTGGAGCGGCAGTAGGGGAAGCCGCTCGACATGTGCCGTGTCAAACTGCGTCTTAGCAAAGTAGCAGGAAAAAAATATAAATAATTAAATACAAAATGAGTGAAATGAAGGGGAAAAGCGCAGCTGCAGCTCTTGTAAATTAATCGAATAGCAGCAGCAGCGGCAATACTATTACTACTAACAATAACGTTAGTAAACAGTTAGTAGTAAATATTAAGCACGCGTCAAGTATACGCCGCATTAGCCCTGCGGAGGTTTTTCCCTTGAATGCAATTTTTTTTTTTTGAATTTTGCGGCGCATTTTCTATGTTTTCTTCGCCGCAAATTTTCTTTGAGAAACAATAACAAACAAGTAAGAAAAGTACAGTCGATCACGCCCGACCGTAGAATACTCTCTGCATTTTAATCCCGATTAAATTATTAAAATCGGTTTTGAGATATTACAATGTGTTGTACTTGCATTAAACCACGTTGAAACATAAACAATCTAAGCAAAATCAAACATCTGTTTGCAGCGAAAACGTTTCTGTCTCGCTTGCACTCATTAGTGATATTGCGTTCAATTATCAATATTGTAACGCTTCTAGTTTTCTTGTTTATAGTCCGATTTCAATGCGTCTTTTTAGGATAGTTTGATATAGTTAGCCTCCATTCGAATTATATTATTACAATGCTGCACTATATGAACAAATGACAAATAGGCGGAACGAAAAATGAGAGTTATTTTTATGTATTGTGGGAAAAAGGGGCGTGGCAGTCCAAAATTTTAAATGCCAATGCATTAACGCTGTCGCTAGGAACCTCCATACCAGAATTGGTGATCCTAGGTGCTATGTTTACTGAGATATTTGCCGAAAACACCGATTTTTTCCGAGGTGTGTCTAGTTTTTGCTCATTGTGGGCGAATGGGGCGTGGCATCGAGATAAAAAAGATTCTTGTATTGACTGACTAAATATGTGATCGATTGACACCAAGCTCGAACTTGTAGCTCTTACCATCTCTGAAATCTGTTTGTTCATACGGACAGACAGACGGACAGACGGACAGACGGACAGACGGTCAGACGGACAGACGGACAGACGGACAGACGGACATGGCTATATCGACTCGGCTTGTGTGCTGATCAATAATATATATACTTTATGGGGTCTGCCACGCCTCCTTCTGCCTGTTACATACTTTTGCACAAACCCAATATACTCTTGCAGAGAGTATAAAAACAAACTTCAAGAGTGCAAAAGTGACAAGGGGATTAGCTGAAGTGCGAGGAGAAAGAAACAATCAGAAAGCAAAAAAGTAGCAAAATATTTTTGTTTTGCTTTAGATTTGGCGAACTCAATAAAATGAAACGTGCAAATACTGGAATTACTGTGCACAATAATAATCTTGAAAAACGAGTGATTGTAATTTTGAGAAAGAGCGCGAAGAGAGTGAGATAGAGTGAGAAGAGAGCAACTTATCTCAAGCAGCAGCGAGTAAGCTCTCTCGCATCTATAATATTTATTTATAAATAAATATTAACCTTGTGTGGCGCTCTGCCTCTGCTACCCATACACTCTCTAGCTCTCCCTCTGGCCAGACTGTGACCATGCCACAGATTTTGTTGGTTTTTTGTGCTTTGCTTGCAACTCGGAATTTGTTATTGTTTTTTTTTTTTTTTTTTTGTTGTCTCGCCAAACTGTACCGGCAAACTATTGCGTAGTAGACGCTTAACCCGGCACACGCCCACTTTTCGCTCACAGCAGCAGCGACGTCAGCAGCGACGTCAGCAGAGGCAATGTCACAATGGCGACGCGGAAACAGTCGTGCCTCCGTTTGGCAAATACTATATACACAATACTATATAGTATATAATTCTTCTACTGCTTGTTGTTGCTTTTTACATTCGCTAGTTTTTAGTTAACGTTTAATTTAGTAACATTTTAATTGTGACTAATCGTAAATGTGTCGCACTAAAAGTATTTTTATTCAAGGCACTTGCTATTTATGCTGATTGACTTCAAATATATTCAGAGCCAAGTGCATTTTTACGAGTATATAAGCATTATGCAGATTCAGGAAGAATTCTCAATTAAGTGTCAAAACAGTGCTAACTGCAGAATGCACTTTGCTTGGGTTAATTATAATTTAGCTGAGTAATACTCAATTTGGACGGTTATAGTTTAAAATTTCTGAAATTCCTAAGTGAAGAAAAATAAAGTTAATACAAATTTAAAATTGTTTCAACATTTTGAATTGTTAGTAATCTTATTTTTTTGCAATATCAATAGTATGCTGATATTAATCTTTGGTAAACATTTTTTTTTTTTTTTTTTTTTTTTTTTTTTTTTTTTTTTTTTTTTTATTTTTTTTTTTTTTTTTTTTTTTTCTGTCCATTTCCTTTAAATATTTCATTTTTAGCATTTACTTCTGCTCTTTAAACCTTCATTTTTGTTATCTTTTACCATCAGACTAAAAAGTATATTTTCTGAAGTTACTGCATAAAACCAGTATACCTTCAGTCGTCTCATAATGTGCTTTGAAAGCTTTCATTAACAGTTAGCTCAAAGTTCATGACATACAATGTTGCGAGTAGTGCTTTAAAAATTCAGTTCCTGAACCATTTTTGAAATGTGTTCTACATGCTAATGCAATAAACACCTTTGCAAAATCAACACATTGTAGATTTTATTACAGTTTCTCGGTATCTAGTGCCTTGTCATTCATTGCTGTCGGTACTGCGTTTTGCATTGCCCGAGGTTAGTTGTACTATTTGCACTAATTCACAGCACAACACAAAACATTGGAATTTTTACTTGACCACCTCCCTCCCATTCCACCCCATCGAGTTTTTGTTACACCAATTAATGACGTTGTCTGTCTTTAGGCTTTCAAAATTTTATGCTTAACATAAAACTTGGAAAATAAAATGCACTTGTGTGCTCTGAATTATGTCTGAGTATCTTGAGTGTCTGGCTCATAAAATTTACATTATGAGGTAAAAGTGTGCAGTGTTTTTATTTGGGAAGGTGCAAATTGGTATTCACTGTGGTAATCGATAGTGTTATCGATTGTATACCGAAAAACGATTATTGTATAATCTACACAAATACTAAATGCATTTATGAGTATTAATGTTAACGTTAATGTTTATGTTAATGTTAATGTTAATGTTAATGTTAATGTTAATGTTAATGTTAATGTTAATGTTCATACTAATGCTAACGGTAATGCTAATGCTAATACTAATGCTTATGCTAATGCTAATGCTAATGCTAATGCTAATGCTAATGCTAATGCTAATGCTAATGCTAATGCTAATGCTAATGCTAATGCTAATGCTAATGCTAATGCTAACGTTAATGCTAATGCTAATGCTAATACTAATGCTAATGCTAATGCTAATGCTAATGCTAATGCCAATGCTAATGCCAATGCTTATGCTAATGCTAATGCTAATGCCCATGCTAATGCTAATGCTAACGCTAATGCTAATGCTAATACTAATGCTAATATTCATGTTCATGTTCTTGTTAATATTAATGTTAATGTAAATGTAAATGTTAATGTTAATGTTAATGTTAATGTTAATGTAAATGTAAATGTTAATGTTAATGTTAATGTTAATGTTAATGTTAATGTTACTGTTAATGTAAATGTTAATGTAAATGTAAATGTTAATGTTAGCGTTAATGTAAATGTCAGTTTTAATATTAGTATTTATAATATTAAAACATTTTTTTTAATTTAATTCATTAAATATTTTAAGATTCTAATAAAATATATTAATGCTTAGATAGTCCCAAGTCAAAGAACTGTTCCTCATTAGTGTTTAAAATATTGATTATCATACCAATAATACCCATTAAATCTATTTATACACTTTATACTTTACTCCTACAATTAAATGCTCATTTAACGCTTTGATTGCCAGAAAAAGTACCCAATTGTTCCCAAAATAGCACTACTATCGTTAGCGAATTGATTGCAATTGCCCAAACTTGGGATAAAATTTTTTGTACTTTTATTATTATTAATGTGAATTCTAATTTGAACAGAAAGCAGCAGAAGTTTGTCATTTAATGATATTAATTCCTTTACGTAAATTATAAATAATGCATTGCTGAAGGCAAGGCAATTTGAAACTGGTTTTCAATGGCCAATAAATGAAGGCAAAATGAATTAAAAAATTTATTGAGAAATTATGTGATGTGGTCATAAAGCGACACACTGGTTGAGACAGCTACCAATAATAAATAATAATCCAATACTAATAATAATGCTATGAGAGGGTCATAAAACTCGGAACAGACAGAAAAAACTGATCAAAGAAACCAGCACAGAGAACATCATAAAAAAATATATAACAGAAAAAGAAAATATAAACTGTCTTTTATTGTGTCGGCTGCAACAGTGCCCAGACAAGACAGTACAAGACAAGAAATTCTGGCCAAAAGCATGTGTGCTTGTGACCAGAAACTTCAAAAAAAAAAGACGAGTAATAAAATTTTGTTATTCTTCTGCTCTCTGTGGTTGCTGTGGTTGTAGTGAGTTTTACGCTAAACGCGTTGCAAATTGCGTGAATTGCTTATGTCATGCTATGCACGTGGGCGTGGCCAGGATTGATGGTCAAATGCCAGACAGCAGAGCAGCAGAAGTGAACCTCGACGCGTTTATCATTCCAATGGCTCAATTCATGTCCAGCTAATGGTCAAGGCGGCAACTAATGGGGCCAACTGCTCGTAAATTTCGATTGAATGGTGGGTATGCGAATGTTAAAGCTGCGAATGGTTATTCAATATGGTTAAGACGCTGTCGTTGTCATTGGGGTTAGAGTCCGGCTGTTAAGCCAGCTCAAAACTATCGGCTACGTAATCAATCATTGCACTAAGCGCTGACCAGCGGCTGAGGCTTAAAGACCAGTGGGTGTACTCATACAAGTACTTATACTTTTATTTATACTCGCTTATTTCGACTTAATGAATGCCAGCAGACAAAATCAACAAACATTTCCATTGCATACTTTTCGGGGCAATGTCCTCGTCATAGCACAAATTGTACATAATTTGGCTTGATTTCGCTGCCGCTCCACATGAATGGCTAAAGTTTTTCTTTTTTCTTGTTGTTGCCCTTAGCTGATTGTATGTTGGCCAGAACCTTTTGGCCATTCAATTTTCTCATCGAGACAAACGCGACACTTATGAACTGTTTATGGAGTGCACTTTTCCAACAGTTCTATGAGTGGATCGAAGGACACAATCGCACACACACACTCGCATTTGTTGGCATTTGTATGTACTACTTGTTAGCCATTTTATGATG
The DNA here is from genome assembly GCA_018152125.1 of Drosophila dunni. Lineage (NCBI taxonomy): Eukaryota > Metazoa > Arthropoda > Insecta > Diptera > Drosophilidae > Drosophila > Drosophila dunni. The sequence continues at coordinate 2,858,106 of JAECXC010000352.1, read as the reverse complement.
CGTTTTAGCTTAAAGTTGAGCAGGTAAAACGAATTGAAATCTTAGCAGTAGAGTTGTATTCTAGCTGCGTTTCCGTTACCAGTTTCGCTTCCGTTTCCGTCAGGCGCCAGTGCCACAGCGATTAATCGCCAACTTTCTGTATACATTTTTGTGTATGTGTGGCTTTGTCGCCAACTCAAATTCATAAAACTTTGTGTAGATAAAAAAAACGAAGAAAACTTTTGCAATTTCATATCATGCGCGTATCATCACATCATCATTGCCTCGATAATGCTGCTAGTTTTATGTTCCACATATCTTTATAATATTTGCCTAACTTTGCCAAGGGGTGACTTCAAATGGACAATAGGCTGGCGGTTTGTTAAGGGGGCACAGTCGACATTGATTCAAAGTTTTTGCCAGATTCAAATCGCTTTTTGATACACAAATATCGATTTCATTTGCTTGTCGCAAAAAACCGAGCCGACTAAAAGAATACACTAGAATCTCACGAATTTATCATCAATTATTCACTTGGTCTAGGTCATTACTTATCTAATCAGCATTCGCTTACTTAAAGCCCACTCACATATCTCTTTGTTGCTAGGTGCGGAAGAGGAAGAGAGTGGGAAGAGTGGGAAGAGAGGAAAGAATGGGATTACAGAGCATAGGGCTAAAACGTGTTAGGTTTTGCCAACTGATAAGACCACAAGTTGTTTATATCGACCGCATAATTCTAGCTGCGTTGATGGAAATTGGAAGTGCAAATTTGATAGTTCTCATCATAATGGCCTGATTTAAGGCCTCGGAGTGAGAAGGGTGATTTCCCTTGCCCACTTCCATCTGCGATTTCAAAAGCAATTTGTTTAAACAATTAATTAGACTAAAGTAAACATAAACAGTCGACGAATGACCGAACGAATGCTGCTTTTTTTTTGCCCAGGGCCATAAATTGTGTTTGCTCGATTTTTTCCCACTTTTTTTGTGGACCGGCAGAATGGTATACGGTATATCATTGATATTTGTTTCGGATTTGTTTAGTCTTCGCCGCGAAAGTGTTTACAAATTGGTCAGCAAAACTTTGTTAAAACAATTGAAATCAATTTGAAATCGTTTACGCCACAAGAGACAGAAGGAGAGAGGAGTTTGCCGCGCGCTTCGATCGTAGGTTCAGGTTCGTAGGTTTTTGAGAGACACCGACTTTAGGTTTAGCTTTGAAGAGAGTAGTAACAAGGTCTTTTACAGTGTGACTATTTTCTACAGGGTTTCATAGGGACCAGTAGGCGTGTAGTGGGCGTGCCAGGGCGTTGCAATGATAGCGGCTGGCACATTAAACTTTAACTGCATTGAACTTGGTTCTTTTTTTCGACCAGGTTTCATAGCGTGCCCGCAATTAGCGTTGAGGGTTGGACTCGAAGGTGTGGGGGGTACTGTACCTGTGCATCGAGTGCCGTTTCAAAAATTTATATCTCAATTTCACATCTAAATGCGAATAATCTTTTTTTTTTTTATTTTTTTTTGCTTTGCTTGTTCCTTCATTCATTCTGTTGTGGTTCAGCATTGGGTTCATTTGATTTGTGTGTGAGAATTGCGGCAGCTGTTTAGCATTCGAGCGCGATTTCTTTATTATATTATTTTTACTTTTATTTTTTGCACTCCAAATCCAGTATGGGTGTATGTTCATCTATATGTATTCCACATCGTGTCGATATGAATCTACGTTTTGTTTATTTGTGTCCGGTCTGTAGACCAGAAACCCAAAACTGGACTAGCTGGCTGGCTAACTGGCATTTAAAATGTTCAGTTAGTAGCGCTCCAATTCTCGAAAGGGGGAAACTTTTATTCAAGACTTAATTCGTTTTACTCGCTTTATTCATAAATACTGCATAACTTAAACTGGCGCACGACTTCAAGTATTTGCATGAGCTTGAAATGTTGTCATTTATCGTTAGCAAAAGGTTGAGATTCAAGTGAGTGCCTAGAAACGCGTTGAAAGTGCTTTGGATAAGAGATTTTTGTAAACTGATAAAGAACTTTAGCTCTTTTCTGTATTTTTATATATTTCCACTTGTGATTAGAAGCTTTAACCCTTTTGTTTTTAATTGATATTTATTTTTTTTGTAATATTAATGTATAAAGTGGATTTTTGCGTAAACTAAATATTTTTTACAGACAGTTTTTGCATCGAATTTAATTATTTTTTTTGCATAAAGCATTTTTAATTTGTATTAAAGTTTACATAAATATGGCCAGAAAGCTGTGTTTATATTTTAGTTAATTTTTTAGTGATTGATCTGGCATTAATTAAAATGTTTTAAGGAAATTTTAAACGGGTTTTTTGTTAGCTTTTATTACTGCTTTATTCTGATTTAGTTTGAATATTCTTTTTTAATGTTTGAGAAACGAATTTATACTAATTATTTCTTAATTTTGAACTAGTTTCTTTTAAGACAAATAAATAGATTGAGTTATTTTTGGTATTTATTATTTTATTTATTTTTTTTTTTTTTTTCAAAAAACGGTTTAACTAGTTTTTTTTTTTTTTTTTTATGCGTATAAATTTATTTAAAGTTTCATTCGTCTGAACTTAAAAACTTCTGCAAAAATCACTTAGACATGGAGTTTCTTGTAAGACTAATAAAATATGGAATTATTTTTTTATTTCTTTCAAAAAATGTTTTTTAAGTTGCACTTACTTTTGTGTATTAAATTCTATTGTCTTGTTGTATATCCAGTGAGTTGACCCAATTTGTGCTACATGCCGCCTGATTTTATATATTTTTTGTGGCTGCCACATGCGCTTCATAAGCAGCTCGAATGTAGCTATGAAATATGCATATTTGATGCGAGATGACGGCGTATCAGTGGCAGAAGGTTGTGGAAAGGGAGAACTGCGGCAAGGGGGATGACACTCCCGCCATGCCCCCGGCAAACAAGTGCTTGGCAAGCAAAAACTCATGAATATGAGACTCGAATGAAAACGCACTCCGGCAGAATTAATATATTTTAGTACTCGCTCCTCCCCTCACTATTCTATGTACAGCCCCTTAGCCTCCCTTGTCGCTGCTGGAACAATTACTCATATAAATTATAGAGCGAAATGAATCAGAGCGATGAGTTCTTCGACTGACTAATAAATATAAATTGTGACCTAATAAATGTAATTGGCAACTGGAGCTGCAAATACAAGGAATATGAGTATTTCTGCATAACTGGGTCAACATGGCAAAACTTGGCAACCAAATGAGCGGCAGGAGAGGCCATAGTAGAGGGGGGGTAGAGGGATACGTGGGGTTTTCATTGTAATTCACGCTTGGTGCACATTAATTGTATACTACACAAAAGGACATGCGGCATATCCTTGGCGACAAATGGACTTTGTACCCTCGCTCTGCCTCTTTCTTTCATATGCGTATTAAATATCCATTTCTATACATTCAATGCAAGCCAATTCAATGAAGCCATCGCAGAGCCGCCGTCATTTCGCAACTTGCCATAGTTTCAGCTTCCCATTTCTTTCATTCTTTTGCCAGGCTATTTTCCATACACTTTTTTTTGGGGGGATGACCCACATACGCACACACGCACACCCCTATTTCCCCCCCTCACACACTCACATGATGCAGCTCCTTGGTAACTTCCCTTGCCATTCACAAGTTTCCTTGGAGCATCCTCCTGAAGTGCTCACACTCTCTACACTTGGCATGTGGTCTTGTTGTGCACACACTGACATGTCCTGTAGCCATATCTCTGTACATATGTATCTGTATCTTTTTGGTTTAATAGCACCAATTAGTTAGATGAATTGAATCTTTTTTCTGCCCGACATTTCGCCCAGATTTAAGTTTATGAATATTCAATGAAGTGTGTGCCATAAATTATGAATGCCATTTGTTAGCATTCCGTGTAGATTTTATGGCCTTGAGGCTCAGCATTTATGCCGCTCTTAAAGGTTACATCCAGTGGCAGAGCCAACAAGATTTAAATATTAAATAATGCCGGAAAGCAGCAGAAAAAAAAATACCTAATTGAAATTGAAAAACAAACTTAAGTTTAGAAGTTTTTTAAAAGAGGAGAATTTTTAAAATATTTAGAGTGTAATAATAAATATTATTATAATTTTATTATAATATTTAGACAGTAAGCTACTCTAGTTTACAGTAAAGTTATGTAGTTTTTTTATAAGTAATCTTATTTTAATCATTTTTAATAGAAAATTTATATTTTTCGGGATTCATTTTAACATTTAAACTGCCAATTTAATTTACTTGGCTTTTGTGATCATTTTTAGTTTGATACGATTAAGTGTTTCTTATTTTTCGACTCTTTTATCTGAGAAAAATGATGACTTACGCAAATTGTAATCCTTTATGCCAACTTGTGGCAAGTTAATGGCAACTAATTTATGTTGTACAAGTTATGCCAATAGCAATTCCAATAAGGCAATTCCATGATAAGGTTCATGTCCAGCCGATTGTGCGATAATCTAGTGCTAGGCGCATTTGCATAATAAAGACATTGCGATGTTTAAATTACTGCCAAGAGGAAGAAAATGCCAGTTATTTTACTAGCAAGTAGTGCAGGAGCGTGGGAGTTAAAGTGGGGGAGGGAATAAAGGATATGCTTAAACATTTAAATAAAAATGATAACTTTATGCAAGAAACTGGCTGCAGGAAAGGGGTAAAGTGCGTGTCTCTCTCTCTCTTGCCATTTCTATCTAACTTTAGCTTTGAGCTGTAGTATGAGGATAAAACCAAAATGTCATTACAACGTCGACGACGCCAGGACTCGACTGACGCCAAGTAAAAGTTTTTGACTCACCAAAAAAAAGGACGTAACGAAAAGACGGGCAGAAAAAAGTAAAGTATTAGAAAGTCTGTACCCCGCTGATGATGGTACTCCCAGCTCTCCCGCTTTTGTCAGCCGTCTACTGTCTGTGCACAGGTTTAGTCGCCATACACCCCCCCACACACACACACACACGCCCGCACACACATGTCCTGGCAACGGTGATAAATGGCGCCAATGTGACGCCTGAAGTCGCGACGCAACGCAGCCGCCATCGCTTTGGATTTTGGATCGGGTTTTGGAATCGGTTAAGGGTTTGAGTTGAGTGGTGGAAGAGTGGAGGCAACTGTGCTCTGCTTTTACAGTTAGTTTAGTTTTGTAATGCTCCATTTAGCTCGACTGCCAGAGTAGCTTTCTACAACATTTTCCCTACTCATATTAGTTTAATACCCGTTACTTGTAGGATTCGAGTGTATTTAAGATTAACACGACAGGCTGGGCTGATAATTTAAAGACATACGATTACTGTTAATCAGGTATTAGATATTAAAGTCTTGAATTATAAATCGTTCACTAGAAGCGTAAATAATTTTGGCGTCAAATATATCCCATATGAAACATATCGTTATTAGTACTAAAAAATTAAAAAAAATAAATAAATTAAAAATAGTCTATTAAAATTTTTTTTGTAAATGGTTCACTAAACTAAATATATATAATTTTTATTTATATTTTCATTTCTTTTTATTTATTTCATAAACTAAGTTAAATATAATTCTCATTTATATTTTTCTAAATTGCAAAATATATCCCAAATTTTATTGTTTTAAATTTAAAATATTTTTCTTTGGTAAGAACATGAAAAATCCAAGCTAAAATTGATTATTTTGGGCTTACTTATGCGTAAGTTTATTATCTGATTTTTTTAAGCGGCATTCAAAACTGTTTGATGTTCATTAAGTTTGCTTGATGTAGGTGTTTACAGTAGTAACTAAAAGTATTAAACTGCTGTAACTATCAAGTTAGAATTTACTAGGATAAAAAGCTTATATATTGAGTTTAAAGTTTGTATACCTCTAACAACTTAAAAAAAAGTAATTTGGTTTAGTAACGGGTAGACCAGGGTCGGGTAATGAAAATTTATTTAAAACATTTACCTTTTTTCTTTTTTGGGGAAACATGTAACTGATGACAAATCCGCACTAAACGTGTTTGATTGTTTTTGTGTGTGTGTTTGTTTGGTGTGTATTTGTTGTTGGTTTTTACCTCAGTAACCCTGTAGATGGGAGTGGAAAGGGGCTACTGTTTTGTGGGTTGACTGTCTCCCAGTTTACTGTAGTGCTTCCCGTTGTGTCTGTCTTGCTGTTTGTCGCCTTGTCTATTTGTCGATTTGCTGTCATTACGTTGCGCATGACGATATTTATGACTATTGTTATAAAATATGAATTGACAGCTTAAGCGACAGTGGAACCGCAATGACAACGACAAAGACGCACAGGACGAGAACAAGGACGAACGAAGACAACTTCCAATTAGAGACCGTGTCTCTCAGTCTGTTTGCCTGTTTGCTCTAAAACCCATAAAAACGTCGTCAGACAATTGAATGGGGCAAGAACCGGCGAAAGGAAACGCAGCACATACACGCAAGAATAAGAAGAAGTAGAGGCAGACCTCAAGCTATGATCGTACCCCCCACGCCCCCCACACTCCACACCCCACCTACTTTCATTGCTCCATCCTGCACAGGAAGTGTAACGCAATTGCTTACAAATTGTTACATCAGCGCGGCATTAAACATTCAGCTGATATCGAACAATTTTGCAAATTTCGCAAAATATAATACACACACTGATCCAAATTTTTAGCTTTTAAAGAGTTAAGTGGGTTTCAGAATGGTTAAAATTTTGAGTTTTGTTTGCTTATAAATAAGCTCAATATGTTTACTATATTCTCCCAAAGTTTGGAGCCGATCTGAGTAAAATTGTAAATGATAGAGCCTTGAGAATATCCGCTCATTATTCAACATGAACTAGTCATTGATTGGACTAATGATATTTTTTTAAACATTTGCTATTTTTTAAGAACGTGCTAAGTTCAAATTTTCGTCAAAAAAAATTCAAAACGCTTGCAAAAATTCAAATTTTAATATTTCCTTCGTTCAAATTCAAAACCCAAGTCTCTAACTAACAGAAAATATTTTTTGTTTTGATGAACGGATGAACCGTTCACCTGATATCGTGTCAAATACGAAGGCTCTTTTTTTTAATGGTCCCAGGACATGTGCTCCCGTCGTTCCAATTTTAAAATTTTTTTTATGAAAATCCCAAATTAAATGTCAAACTTCTTATCTGTTTTTTTCTTGAATAAAACTTTTTCAAACACGTGAAAATTATTTTTGATAAAGTGCTTAGTTTCAGCCTCTGAACACCACTTAACCCCTTAAAGTAAAGAAAGAAGTTTTCAAATTATGTTTATGATTGCAAACTCTCAGTTAGTAAAATAATTTCTTTAAAAAAAATATATACATATATAATACAAAATAAGATATATTGTATCCTATAAAAAAACGTTGTTTAAATAAAATTAAAATTAAAATTTATTATTTAACAATTTGAAAAAATTGAATTGAATTAAACTTAAATCGATTTAGTAATAATAAATTATATTAATAAAATTTAAGGAAACATTTTAGTTTAAATACATTTTTGTCAGTGTGCTTTTTGTTAACGATACTAATTGCCTCAATTTGTTTGCAGAACTCCATTCGTCACAATCTGTCGCTGCACAATCGTTTCATGCGAGTCCAGAACGAAGGCACTGGCAAATCTTCCTGGTGGATGCTCAATCCGGAGGCAAAACCTGGTAAGTCGGTGCGTCGTCGTGCTGCCTCCATGGAAACATCCCGGTTCGAGAAACGACGTGGCCGTGCCAAAAAGCGTGTGGAGGCCTTGCGCCAGGCCGGAGTTGTTGGCTTAAATGATGCCACACCATCGCCAAGTAGCAGTGTCAGCGAGGGATTGGATCATTTTCCAGAGAGTCCGCTTCATAGGTAACTATTAACTGCTAAACCTTACCAACTGTAGTTAGCTTTGAAATTTGACTGCATAGCAACTCTAGATTTTTTAAGTATTTTCTAATTTTGCTAATAATTATAACAATTTTTAAAATACCACAAAATTAAGAACTAAGTTCACACCTTATGATTGAACAGGAGGAATAGGAATGCATTTTATGTATCAGTTGTGTGATTCAAAATGTTGCCTTTGAGGTTGAGTTTTAGTAATTTTAAAAATATATACGATAAGAAAATAAAAATTTTATTTAAAAAAAAAATATATTCGATGCGATTGAAAAATCTTTTTTCAATAAAAATATATTCGAGGTTTGAGATGAGATGAGAGTTTTATTCATTTTAAAAATATATACGATAGGAAAACCAAAAAAATATTCGATGAGATAAAAAAAAAATTTTTTTCAATGCAATAACTTTCTTTGCAAATTGTTTATGCGTTAAGCATTTATTGAATTTAAATGTATTAGTTTTAAACGCGCTAAGTTTAATTTAAAACCATACAAAAAGTTTATTTTATTAATGAACTTTTTAAAAATAATTTAAATTGTTTTAAAAAAAAACCATAAATGCCTTAAAATTATTTTAAACTGCAAGAAATATTTCGTAGTCAAGTCCTGATTAGCTCAGTTTAAATATAACTTTTTGTTAGTTTAAGGGACAGGTGTGAACTATGTTTAAGTTAACCAATTTGAGCACATTTAAAGCCGCTTAATAATTAATTATATTGTTTGATTTGATAAGCATGATAAGTTTTATAACAAAGTAGCTTAGAGTATACCCCACAAAGCCCGCTTTAGCTTACACCAACAAACTATGATGATTACTTAAAATTGCCAGCTTTTGTCTGTAGATAAATCAAGTACTAATTATATTTTATTTAAAAACAAAAAAACAATTAATTTATTTTATTATTAATTTTGATATTTGCCTTATATTGTTCTTATTTGATTTTTGTTTTTATTCTCTTTTCTTTTCATTTATTTTAACTTTGTTATCGTTTTGCGGTTCAGCGGCGGGTTTCAACTGTCGCCAGATTTTCGTCAACGCGCTTCATCAAATGCCAGTTCCTGCGGACGCTTGAGTCCGATCCGTGCTTTGGATCTCGAGCCCGATTGGGGCTTTCCGGTTGACTATCAGAATACGACAATGACACAGGCGCAGGCACTTGATCAATTGGCCGGATCGATGGCGGATGATCTGAAGCTTCACAGTGATTTGTTGCAACAACAACAAGGGTCAGTTGATGATTTTTATGTTTTTTCAGTTCTGTGTTCATTTCTGTGCGTCTCTCCTTTAATTTTTAATGTTCCTTTCGCCTGCATGGAATACAACAATCTACATTCTCAATCATCAATCACATTAGTGCATGTTCTGCATACTCAATCTTTGAAATCTTAATACAATTCTAAACACTTCTATAAAGTCAACATTTTGTGTGTTTCTGTTTCATTCGCAACCCAACGATCGTACGGTTGGAGCAGGTTCAGTGCAGCATCCGGTCTGCCCACGCAGCCCCCACCTCCTTACCCGACGCCTCAGCAGCCGCAGCTGTCACAAGGTTACACGCTCAATGGACCCGTGTCGTCATCTGGTTTTCCAACGTTGCAGCCACATCCTCAGCCTCAGTGTCTGCTGCATCGTTCCCTCAACTGTGGCTGCTTGCACAGTGCGCGAGATGTAAGTTTGGAGAAAGCTCAAAGTAAATTTAGTTAAAAAGAAATGGTATTTAACAGCTTTGAAACTCTTGTGATCTGTAGCTAAAAATCAGCTCCGAGTTTGCAGTTAAATAGAACAAATCTGAAATTAATAACTATTTAAAAGTGGCTTTCAACACGGAAAAATTCCAAAGTTTGGTTTGTCTAAAAGGAATTATTGAAAAAATTGTAGTAAAAAAGTAAAAAAGGCTACAGTCGAGCGATCCGACCGTAAAAGACCCCGTACCCTTTCGAATACGAGGTTTTCATACATATGAGCAATTTTTAACCGATTTGTCCTATGAAAGTTATAGGCTATAGTCGTCCGATCCAGATCAAATTTGATAAGGATAGTTATAATGGTACTATAAACATAATGTATGAGTTTGGTTGCGATAGCTCAACTAAAACTAGATGTCTTCATACAAATTTTATATTTTTTTCGATTTGTCCTATGGGAGCCATAGGCTATAGTTGTGTGAATTTGGTCCTCATAGATGTAGTCGTTTCCAATTTCTGTCGTCTTTCACAATTTTCACAGACGGACTTTCATTCCAAAATTGCTGTCTCTAGCTCTTATAGTTTAGAAGATCTAGGTGTTCATCCGGACAGCGGACAAGAATATATATATTATATATAATTGGGTAGGAAACTCTTCCTTCCTGATATGGGCACCCGATACGTGCAAAAAGAAAATACAACTGTACCATAGTTTCTTTAGGATTGGTTTAAAACTGAGAAACTCGTTCGTATAGAAAGATATGGACTAATTATCAAGCTCTAGCTGAATTAGAAGTCAGAAATGCAAAATTAAGCAGGAAATAATAGATTTTAAAAACACCTTATTCATTTACCTTTTTTGTACATTTTACAGGGTCTCTCGCCAAATTCAGTTACCACCACAATGTCGCCTGCGTATCCCAATAGCGAACCCTCGTCGGATTCCCTCAATACATATAGCAATGTCCTGCTAGATGCTGGCTCCGATAATGCAGCACTTCTCGTACAACAGCAGCAGCAACAACAACAACAGCAACAGCAGCAACAGTTGGGTACCGGGTTGGATGGTAAGTTTGCAGAATCCCTTTTGTGCAGCTTTCTGATGCAACATCTCTTCTTCTTCTTCCGCCTGTCTCCCGTTTTTCCTCCTTTTTTTTGTTGTGTGCTTAAGCAGATAATAACTGCGCCTCTACTTTGATAGGACAATGCCTCGAAGCACTCAACAACGAATCGCAGCAGATTGACGAATTTAACTTGGAGAACTTTCACGGCGGTCTCGAGTGCAACGTCGAGGAGGTAAGCGAGTAGAACTCCTTTGCTTTACTTAGACTCTTAACCATTTTCTGTATCCCCAGCTGTTGCAGCAGGAGATGAGATACGATGGTCTGCTGGACATTAATATACCGCTGGCCGCCGTCAGCACGAATGCTACCAATGTGATCTTAACCAACAATAGTACAAACAGCAGCAGCAGTAATGCCGGTGGTAATGTTGGTGCCACCACCACAACCAACAGCAGCGCATTGCAGGCACAATTGCTGCTGCAACAACAACAGCAACAACAGCTGCAGCAGCAGCAACAACAACAGCAACAGCAACAGCAGCAGCAACAGTTGCTACTAAGCAACAACAACAACAGCTTAGATCTGGCAACTCAAGCGGCCACCGCCAATTTAAATGCACGAGTACAGTACTCACAGCCCAGTGTGGTTACCTCGCCGCCCTCATGGGTGCACTAGATTCGTCTGCAGTTCCAGTTCCCGGAGTCAGTTAATAGAAGACATGGCCGGAAGCTGGAACGATTGCCGCCGGACGATAAGAATAAGCATATGGATGAGCGCGTTGGGTAGAGGGATGAAGACGAAGCAAAAGAATGAGCAGTGGGGGAGTGGAAGGAGCAGGAGGAGGTACAGGAGCTGCTGCTGCAGCTGGACGCCACAACAGTTTACAAAGTGAGTGAATTCACTTTCAATTTGCATCAAGCTTAAAAGTCATTCAATGTGACAGTTTATGCATAAATTATGTTAATAATGTCAAAATCACAACGCATAAAGTGATATATAATAATATATATACACAGTATGAACAATATGAATATGTAACAGCCAGACAAGTCAGGCAGGACTCACCCTCTAAAATGGTGTGCGCGGAGTAGATATATATAAACTTGTCCTTAGACCCTGTACTTGAAATGTGCTAAAGGTTATTGTAGTTAGCAAAGAAAGAATTGTTTACAGGCAGAATGAGATTCTTTAAAGTCAGAATACTTATTTTGTTCATGGATCTGTAAGGAGTATGTGAAAGTTTCCTTTCACATATAGAAATAATTATTTCTTTATGATTTAGAAGTTTAAAAAAATTGTTCTAAAAATAATAATTTATCCTAGAAGTTTTATAAAATTGTTCTATAAATAATAATTTATCTTATGCTTTATCATATCAATGATTAAATGATGATTTTCATCAGAATTTAGACAAGTAACTTTCTTGATATAAGTAAATATAGGCAACTACGTATTTGAGGAGAAGTATATAATTATGATAGACATTAGTGAAACGAATAACATTTGCTCTTAAAATCGTTTGAAGACATCTTGGCGCTGAGTTGAATATGTCGGAGAGTTGCACGAATTTGATAATCAGAGTAATATCGATTTCATTATGCTGAGAGTGGCAAATTAGGGTAATTAATAACACTAATTGCTGAGTGTAGTTCGAGTACGTAGTGTTGTGAATGGACAATAAGTGAAGTGGTCAGATAGGAAGAAGACTGAGAGTGAATCTATTCAAATGCAACATGTGCTCGGAATTGCCGATTCTGAGAGAAAAGTGACGCCGATTGCTTTGAATGGTGAAATAGGTCATTCCAGAGACCTAAATAGTGATTACGACTCGACAAATACTATTTTTGTGACTATAGGCATTTTTTTTCCATAGTTTGTTAACCTTAAAAGGTTACAAAGAGTACATCTATGAGACTATTAAAATTAGACTCTCCTTTATACGCTTTTAGTTGAGTTTATCAAGGTGATTATCAAGCATTTTTAGTTGAGTCGGCTTGCTACTCTTTTCACGATTCTTTCATGTGCCACAAATCGATACAACTTTTGAAAAATACCAGTAAAAACAGGAACATGGCTGTTTAAAGTCGTTTACACTCCTTTGTAGCCTCTTTTACTTTTATTTAATTTAATTGACTTACTAATCTTTTCACTTTTCATATATGCAAGAAATCTATACAACTCTTAAAAAATACTTGACAAAACAACTACATGGCTGTTTAAAGTCGTTCACGCTCCATTGTAGCCTCTTTTACTGTTATACTACACCATTTAAATCGTTTTAGTTCAGTTCATTTCGTCAGCTACATGAATCTTTCATGGCCACTTCCATTCCCATTCCTGCCTCTGCTGACTGCGGAGTTTTTTTCTTCCTTTATTTCGTTTTTTATTTTATTCCGTTTTTTTTTTGGAATTTTTTGCTACTTGAGGCCAATTACACGCGTTCAATTATCATAATACAATGTCAAGTGTACTTCATTCCCTTGGCCCAAAAGACGTTTAAAGTCCGCTTTCTTTCAATTTGGCGCTTTTAAAGTAGAATCGTGCTTTTGGAAATTATACGAAATTAAGTCAATTTACCGGTGCCATAAAATATGTAAAAGCTTACGGTGGGCCCGTGTGTTTGTGTGTGTGTGTGTTTTGGGGGGTGTTCTTATGTCCTCCCATTGCCATCCTTAGTCTCCTCAGCTCCCGCTGTAATGGCCACGCTAATTTGGTTGGCCAAGCGGCCCGAGGGTCCGACTAGCAGCTCGTTTGGCGACCGCGGCGCAAATTCGTCAAGGCAACCTGAACCTGCGTTTCCCCTCCCATTCCCCTCCACTCCCGCGATCCAAACTGTCTCCCCTCCTGAATGCTGAACACAGCAGCAAATGCTGAAAAATTAATTACGTCCTTAGGGTGACTTATGCACGGTAAAATTGTTGATGTTGTCGTTGTTGTTGTTGTTTTGGCCATGGCTAAGACCATTGGCTATTTACCTATTACCTGCTCGACTCGCTCAAATCAAGTGTGTTAAGTGCCAGCTAATATTGAAAAATTACCTGGCATTTTTCACATATTTTACAAGCGCTTTTTTATGAGATTGATTTTGATTTTAGCCGTAAACCCCTTTTAAGAAACAAGGTAAAAAATGGTATGACTTAAAGAAAGAGAGCTGAAAAATGTCATTGAACAAGTAAATTTAATTTGGAGCTTTATGGAAGGTGAAGAGGATTCTTTAAATCTTTTTGGATACTATTGAACTGAGGATTCTTAAAATTTTTTTGGATACCATTGAACTTAAAATAGATATTAAACCTATCTATGCATAATAATTGAACCTATCAAAAAAGATTTCCACACCTACTATACAACTCTTTAATTTTAAATAATTTTACTTTACATAGTACAGTTAAATCATTCATTAATTTTCACCCACATATTTCTTTATACATTTTGGCAATACACTATATACTCTAGTCGAGCATACCCCAATTAGTCCACTGCTACCTTTGACTCACTTTCATTATTTTTCTGGCTTTTTTCAATGTCAGTTAAGCTGTCAGTGTGCATTTTTGCTTTGTGCCCAACTTTTGAAATGTAGCAGGGGAAAGGGGAGGGAAGAGGAAGGGCAGCGGGGTGTAATGGGCAAAAGGGCGACAGAAAAAACCCAAAGAAATGCCATGGAAAACTTTTCACCCCGCCCAGCGAGGACAGTGCAAGTACGCACAAAATTGAATTCCACATTAAGTTTGTAAGCCAACAATTAGAAAACAGCAAAGCGACCAGAAAAAATCAGTCAACTTGCTGGCCAAAAGCCAGAAAGCCAAAGGAGAAATGAGAGAGGGAGAGGGAGTGAGTGAGAGAGAGAGAGAGAAAAAGGAGGAAAAAAGTTGCCACAGGACAAAGTTGAAACTTTGTCAAGTTCTGGCGCCAATCGTGTGACGTGCTAATAAAATAAAATCAAATCGTCTACGCTGTGTAGGCGGTAGAGGGGTGGGAGTTGGGGAGCTGGGGGGATGGGTGTGGCACTTTTTAAAATTTATGCCAAGTGCAAACTTTTGTGTTTGGCTGCCGTTTGCTGCCACTTCATTTGAGTGAATAATTTCGAATTGCAGCAGGATTTACATTTCTTCTCAGTTGTCCCCCGGCTTTTTTCGCAGTTTCATTATACCCTTGCAGAGGGTATATTGTTTTTGTCACGAAGTTTGTAACGCATTGAAGGAGGCGTTTCCGACCACATAAAGCATATATATTCTTGATCAGCATCAACAGCTGAGTCGATATAGCCATGTCCGTCTGTCCGTCTGTTTCTATGCGAACTAGTCTCTCAGTTTTAAAGCTATGTTAATAAAACTTGGTTCAGATGTGTATTCTCTCTGCACGCAAATCATTTGTAAAAATCGGACAGATCGGACAAGTATATCATATAGCTCCCATAGGAACAATCGGTTGAACTGCATTAAATGAAATGAAATGTATGAACATTTCAAAGTCTATTGACCGATTTCAACCAAATTCACGCTATATGCATTTATAATCGTTTTCCGACTGTTGACCAAATTTCATCCAAATCGAATATCATATAGCTCCCATAGGAACAATCGGTTGAAATGATTAGTATGAAAATTTTCGGTGTCTATTAACCGATTTCAACGAAATTCATGGAGAATCAATTTCTAATCGTATCCCATCTGAGCAAATTTCATCTAAATCGGACTTATATATCATATAGCTACCATAGAAATAATTGGTAATTGAAACCAAACTAACACAATATTCATGACTGCAAGGGTATTAAATCTTCGGCGAGCCGAAGATATCCGTTTCTTGTTTTTTACTTCTATTTTATAATTTTGCCCAGTGACAGTGCTAAGCATTTGTGTTGCTCATATACAAAATTTAAAATTTGTTAGCTACTTTTTTTAAACTTTTTTTTTTATATTTTTTCTTATCAATATGCAAATGTTTGCGGCATGCCACTTAAAGTTGTTGCTACCTATTGCATATTTAATATAATCCAAATAGAATGCGTAGAGTTTTAAGGTGCGCATTTAATAAGCCGGTAGCGGCAGCGGCACATGCCACAATAAACGGATCAAGTTGCCAGCACCAACGACAGCTGCAACATTTTGTGGCGCGAAATCATAATTTCCAGCTTGTCATCATCATCGTGAGGAACATCTTTTGCTTGGGAGATTGACTCACTTGACACATAATAAAGTCACACAAATTATGGCTGCAGCTGCTGTGATGTGGCAACACGGGAGAGAAGACCCGATGGCAGGAGGCAGGTGCTGGTTGCCCCGGTGAAAGCGCGCGTGAAACACAAAAGCATTTTCAGGCAATTT
This sequence comes from Drosophila dunni, assembly GCA_018152125.1. Classification (NCBI taxonomy): domain Eukaryota; kingdom Metazoa; phylum Arthropoda; class Insecta; order Diptera; family Drosophilidae; genus Drosophila; species Drosophila dunni. Next base: position 2,842,181 of record JAECXC010000352.1, on the reverse strand, counting down.
ATTAGAGAATCAAACCAAAATGTGAGATTTCTTCCTCTGCTGCTGTTCTTTTTTTCTTTGGGTTTTTTAGCATTTTTTCTGTTTGAATTAAGGTTGACATTGGCGACGCTTTACAAGCCTACGCCCCCCACGGAAAGAAAAGTTTCTCTGCCATTTTCCCCATTTCCATTTGACTGGAGGTGTTGAAACTTGTCCGCAACTCGCTGAATTATTCAGGGAGGCAAGTTTGTTACAGCGGGCAAGTTTTGTCGGCCAATTCTTGTGGCACATTTGATTAAATTTTAATGCCAGTTGCATCATTAATAAATGTCTCGGGATTTGTCTGCCTCAATTGAGTTAGCCCCACTGTGCTCATTGTGCCCGCTCAGGAGCGCTGAATGTCAACTAATTGTTTAAACTGTTCACTTCCTTTTCTTTCCACTTGTGATCGCAAAATCTGATTATGCTTTAAAGCTGACAGGGAAATCAATTTGTTACTCGACGGACGAAAAAAAAAGAAAAATTTGTCAGGAATTTAATAGCATTTAAGCTGCTGACAGGCAGCGGTAGGAGGAGGGGAGAAGGGACTACTGGTGGCTGTCAGAAACCACATTTACACTCACTTAACTCGAGCATAGAGCGCTTCCTAGCGGTTGTCCTTAAGACACTCTGCTGTGTGCTGGAAACCAAGTGTCGGGAAAACAATTGCCAAGTGGAAAATGGAGGAAAACTCACTGGCATGAGCGAGCTGTAAGGCAAAGGGCTTGTGCCAAAGCTGCTTAAGACCCTCAAGGCTGACTGGGTGTGGGTGTGGGTGTACAGTGGCTGGGCAAACAAAGCACAGCGATTTAAACACTTGTTGCACGGCACAAAGGATAATGACGTGACAGACATGTACGCGGAGCATACACACACACACGCACACGCACACTTGTGTAATAAGTAATAAAGCAAACAAGCAACGCGTTTCGTAATAAACTGCAAGGCAGGACACACTACAGGCGCTTGTAAACATACAGGGATGTGGCTGGAGAAGCTTGTGCAAAGTGCAAATAAATGCCAGGGGCGTGGCAACTAATCACCAGCCAACCAGGCAGTCAGTCTTTCAGCCTGTCAGTCGCTCGGTCTGTCCCGTCTGCCCTCTGAGCAAAGTCAGCCCCAAGGGCGGCAATAAATTCGCGCGCTCAAAAGCAGGCAACACTTCTTTGCTCACACGCTGTGGAGCCCGAAGCACATAAAATTCAATTGCAGGTCGTAAAAATTGCGCGTGATCAACATATACTTCAGTTATAGATATAAATATGTATATGTATGTATATACAACTCAGATACATATATAATTTTAAGCTGTAACTAATAAAAACGGCCGATAAACGACGAATTTTGATTTTTATGCTCGCCACTGCCAACAATTCTTTGAACGTCTTTATATCTACTCCTACTCCTCCTCCCAATGCCTTTGAAATTTATTGTTATAGTCAGCACGCAGCTAAATTCGTATTTTGTAACAACTTCTTACCCAACTTGATTTTTGGCATTTTTTTAAATGTTTAACGCTGTCGCTTTTATGGCACAATTTGAGACTGTCTTTTGTAGTTTAGCTGCTCGACGCATTTGCATAAAAATTACCAGACTCTGAGGCTTATGGCAGCAATCTTACACATTTGCTTATCGCTTATGAATATTTTGACGCCTAGCAGCAGTGACAGGCGGGGTGGGGGGTAATGGGGGAAAGTGGGGAGCTGCCAAGTGTCAACTGCCTTGAATGAATAAATTAGCCACAATTTTCTTTGCTTGCTGGACACTCTGTGATTGTGATTTTATGAACTGTTGAAGGCAGAACTGATGGGAGGGGATAAACCATATACCCTGTAAATACTTACTAAATAAATTCTTTTTCTCTTCTATTTACAGGATTTATCTGGTCGCTTCTAATTTAAAATACACAAACACGAGTACATATACACATATAAATACACATACACAACTACCTATAGCATATGTATATGTTATACACACACATATATATATTTAAATATATATACATAGAATTGCGTAAACTTAATTGCATATACAAATTAATACCCAATGTTTAGCGCTTACAATTAGTTGAATTCTCTCTGTGCATTGATAACGAAAACACATAATTAACTGCAATTTCTTTGAAAGGAATTTCAATCAGACGACGAAAACAGAAAAAGAAACAGAAACAACCACAAAAATTGTTAGTTTGTAAGTCATAATTTGTACATATTAATTTTAATACCGTTAGCATAAAGTGAACCACAAATAAGAAAAAGCGTAAAACGTATAAACATAAATGTTCCAACCCAAAATAAAATAAAAAGATAAGAAATAAATAAAAAAAGAAAAGAAAATTTGACATAAAAAACTGAGCGGAATGCTGGAAAGGAAACTTAAAAACAAATTAGCACAATTATGTAATAATTTATGCTTAAACTTATTTAATTGGAACTATTCGCAACTCGTAGAACGCTTCATTCATCATAAGATTAGAAACTCGCAATGGAATACGTAAACTGCATCTTCTATATGTAAATAGATCCAGAGCTATTGGGCTTACGATGAGAAAATCGTTACAAATTCAACTGAATGCTAATAAAACTGCGCTATTTACGTTTGTTATAGTTAGTAATCCTAAAAGTTAATCAAAAAACAACAAAAAAAGAAAAGAAAGTAAAAAAAGTAAAGAGAATAAACACAAACAAAACAAATTTGAATGTAATTCATAAAAATTGTAGTGTAAGTAAATGTAAATGTTGCTAGGCAAATAAACGTAAACGTAAAGTAAACAATAAACAAACATAAAATAATTAATAATCATTAATAATTGAGAGTTAAACCGAGAGGGAGGTAGAGAGTTAGAGACGGACAGAGAGCGAGAAAAGTAATATACTACCTATAAACTATACTACATATTGCGCATATTTGTGTACTATTATGGGCTAAATGTTAATTATTAATTAGATTGTACAATTCAAATGTAGTTCATACTATTTAAAACAATTACAAAACAAGCATAGATAACGATGATAATAAAAACAAATACAAATTATTTTAACGTTTTTTGCGCATTATTTAATGGGTTGGTACTTTCAGCTACAGGGAATTATTGCTTAATGAAAGTATCGCTTATAACGGTTGTGTCTAATTAATAACAATTAGTTTTGGGTTTAAATTTTTCTTTAAAAAAGAGACAGAATTTCAGCAAATCATTTAAAGCTGGTGGAAAAATATGCTACAAAATGTTGATGGTTATCAATTTAAGAGAATCATTTTGCTTATGAGTGAGCTAACATTGCAAAACTTAATGGAATTCTTGACTTTTACGCCAAAATTATAAAGAATATATTGACAATTAATAACAGTCCTTACAATATGATCATGGTTTAAAATTTTGAATTTCAAATGCATTGCCGAAAGTAAATCTGTAGCGCCATCTGTCGGCCGGTAGTTTGGTATCAGGTTTGGCGCAAAACAATGTTACGCCTAACAGACTGTTACAAGTAGCGCGCATGACCAATAGATGGCGATTTTTCTGTTCGTGCTGTTTTGAACAGGCAAAGCAGAAGTGAAGTATAGACAATAGATGGAGCATAAGATTGGTGACACCAGGCTTGAACAAATACCAAATACTAAAATAAGCATTTTTTGACCGATTTGTTCTATGATAAAGTTGTGGATATAGTTGTCCCATCTGAATAAAACTTTCTGGGGTCAATATAGCTCTAGTAATTTCCATGCTATGTCATTCTGTTTTTTTTACGAAATGTTGGTGGTTGTTGAGGGCAACAATTTGAAAAAAAACTTGATCTGCGTATCCTATAGACGGACTTTCGTTCCAAATTTGGTGTTACAGTCTTTTGGATCCAGGTGACAATATTGACTGCCGGACAGACTGACATTCGCACAATGCTATATCGAGTCGTCAGTTCATGATGATCAAGAATTTATACTTCATGGGGTCGTTGAGATATCATGGTGATTACAACTGAATGACATTTTTGTAATAAATCCGAAAAGTTCTACCTAAAAAACATGCTTTACATGTAATAACAGTATCGTACCGATAACAAACAACAGGAGGGCGTGAGCTGTAAAGAAATAATTACTAACTAATTTAACTAATTAACAATTAAAGTGAAACTTACGCATTACTGTATACCAACTAGTTCTGTTTAATCAAATTAATTTATTTTACTTATTTAATAAATGTATGCCTTTAATAAGAAACGAAACCACAGTGAATTTCTTTCAATAAACATCAAAAAAATTGTATTGCATTGTTAGAGATTTATGGTCTCAATATGATATATATGGTATGTAGATATATAAGTATATATTGTGTGATGAGTCCAATCAACAGGTGTTGTGGTTCAATAACCTGGCCAAGAAGAAGTCAGCAAGTTGGCAAGACAACTGCCAAGACGCCTCAGGCAATGCTTTTGGGATGGGTTGTGTGGGATGTGCGGGTGTGTTTGTGTGCTAGCAAAACGTTGAGAAATAAAACTGGAATAATTCAATGTGTGTCGTGGCAAGGCGTCATGAGGCGGAGGGGGGCGTGGCAAGCAGACCCGTTGCGTAATCAATGTCCTTTACAGGCAGCGCACGTTTCATGTTTTTTTCGTTCATGTTTGCTCGTGGCCGTCAACTTGCTAACCCTCCCACAAATCACCCTTCATCCCTCTCACCCACTTCTCAGCTTCATCCTTTCCAGCCAACCCTGACTGCCATGATGTGCGTGTGTTTGGTGCGTGCAGCAATTTGAGCCGGATCCGTGTGGACTTATGTTCTAGTCACAAACAACTTCGCAGTTGGGAGTTCCGAGCTCCAGACTCCAGACTCCTAGCTGCGAGTTCGATGTCCGTGCTAAGATGGAAGTCTGCATCGTCGCTTTCATCGCTTTCTTAGGCTCTTAGAATTATTTGGTGCTTTAACACTTTCGTCTCTGCCATCTCGGAGTTGTACTTAATTTGCGTTTTTAATATTATGGTCTCATCAGAAATGCAAAACCCCAAATAATTCTTGTGAAAAATGTTAGAATGCAAATTCTTGACCTTAGCCACACCAAGAAAGTCATTCCAGTCGGGGACTCTCCGGCCAAAATTTGGAGTAAATTTAATTGAAACCCTTTTTAGCTTTTTTGGCTTTTCTGGCAGCTCATGCATATTTATGAATCACCAGAGCACGCTCGACTCTGCAGACTGTGATGTGAATTAAAACTTGGCCATCGAGCAACAGTTGCTCAGGCATTTTCTTGGTTGCTCATACGACATGTTGGCCGTGCAGCGTAATTGCCACACTGGGGGCATGTGGCAGCTCTTGTTGCATCATTATAATCGAGACAGTGCCAAGGTGAGCTTTTCGCCTAACTACGCCGTGTCTGCTTGGCCATAAAAAGGCGCTAGGTGCTAGGCCAGCAGCAGCTGGGCCTGCTTATCGCACTGACTTCTTGTTTCCGGTCTTATGGCGGACAGGACATCAATGTCCGCAACGTTTTGCTCTGCCTCTTGCGTCGCGTATAACAAGCTGAGGCAACTTCAACAAATTGTTGCGCTGTCTCTCGTTTGCGCTCTCTCTCGCATGCTCTCCTTTGACAAATTGCGCATACGCCATGTGCGTCGGCAAATGAAAGTTTGTTTGTCGTGTTCCACTGTGCACAGGAAACTGTGCTACACCAATTCTGTTGCCTTTCTTGTGCGTATAACAGAGTGCCTGTTGAAATTCCAGCTGCTCGCAAAGCACAGTTCATCGACAGTCTTCGTTCTGGTGGCACGTTGCAAGCGCAAAACGCACAACAACAACAACAACAACAAGCACCACTACAACAACCAGAGTTACAACAGCTACAACTACAACATCCGCAAAGCAGCAGCAAAGCCAGGTGCAAAGTCAGCTACAGCTTCAACTGCAGAAATTTATTCAATTATCGCACTGAAGTTGCGTCGTGTGTCTCGTGTGAAAAGTGTGCATAGAACGCAACAGTTATAAAACAACGCACAGAAATTTGCCTTGACTTTCTTGTGTCCGGTGTTTAGTGTTCCGCAAGCAACAGTTTTATTCGTCAGCCTCTTGTGTGAGTGTTCGTTACGTGTTGTGTGCGTGTGCGTGTGAGCGTGTGTGCTGCATAATTAGAACAAGCCACAGAAATCCTTGCGGAAGGATTTACGCACGGCCAAGCGGCATAAAATGATAAGTAAGTGAAAAATTGGAACACAGACGAATGCTCCCCACACACCACACACCACCCCACCCCTCCCTTTTTGCACTTTTCTCAACAGTTTTCTTTCAGCTCTGCTTCGCTTACCCGTTTACCCATTTACCCGCTTTAAGCTCAGTTTCTCTGTCTGGTATTGGCATTGTCGATGCTGCCTTGTGCTTATTATGCTAATAAACGTTGTGGGGTATGCTGCTCATTTATACTCCACGTGCCACACTCACACACACACACACACCCACAAATGCGTCGCATGTCGTTTTTGTTGCTGCTGCTGCTGCGCCCCGTTAAACGCCACTTAATGTGCTTTATATTTACTTTTCAAAGTGTGTTTTTGCCTCTGCTCTTCTCATTTTTTTTTGTCTGACAACTACACAAAGCGAGCGTATACACGGACAGTCACACACATACTCATACACAGACAGACAGACACGCAGACAGCCTGTCATTTTGTATAGTTTGCACTCTGCGGCAGCGTACGAAATAGAGCAATTTTTTTGCCAGGCAACCAGAGAAAGAGTATAACTTTCCCAACACTACCAAATGCACTGCACAAAAGCAGCTAAAAAGCAGCTGAAAAACTGTCTGAAAACACTGGAATTTACAAAACAATATTAATTTACAAACAGCAACAAAAGGACGGTCGGGGAAAACTATACTTAACTGACCGTAAAACGTGCTTAAGTTGTAACAAGTTAGTTTTTTTTTTATTTTTTGTGTAACATTTGGGAGATTTGCCGTTGAAAATCTAGGCGAAAGTAGAGAAACCGTGAAAAATCAACACAAAATAAACGCATGTACTTTTTTTCAAGCTTCTTATTATAACAGACTACCCACACTCCAAATGTACTCTGCTGATTTGACAGCCACACACACACACACGCCACACTCGCTTGATGTCTTCCCATATCGAATGTGTGCTTGCCGTTTTTTGATGCATACTTTAAGGCGCGGACGCGTTTGCAATTATAACTTATTTCCTCTTGAGTATCTGCAAGATTTACGAGGCTTAACTGCACGAGTTTCAAGTAAATCAACAGTAACTGCCACTGCTTAAGTCGCTCCCCCTGTCTCTCCCCCTATCTCTCCCCCTATCTCTCCCCCTATCTCTCCGTCTCCCCTGTCACTTTTTCTGTTTCTCCGTCTCCGTTTATCTGTGTACTTTGGATAAGCGCGCATTGATTTCCATAAGCGACGTCTTTATAAAGTAAAGCCTCGTAAAAAGTTCGCAAGTTCCGGAAGCTGCTGACGTAAAAAAGTATTGATGCTGAGTTAATGAAACAGTGCAGCGAAACGCTCTAAAATACCCTGTACAACGTCAATTGGTGCTAGGGATGAGTGCCTGCTGAATTTTGGGAACATTTTGTTCCGTAATATAACTAAGTCAGCTTTAGTTTGAAAATACCCTTTACGTTAAGTTTAAGATAATATATAATATTCATGTTTTTAGACCCCGTACTCTAAAAAAAGAGTAGTCAACTATTAATTATTGTTTCAAATATACACATAACTGTAGTGTTTAAATACTAGTACTTTAAAAATTGTAGTCGTCAACTGTTAAAGTCATCTAGTTCTAAACCGAGCAATTTTAATTTTTTAATACCCTTAACGGAAAATTATATAATGCATTTAAGGTAGATAGAAGAACTTAAAAATGGCATAAAAAAATTAATGTCTTAGGTATTATTTAATTGTTGTTATTAATTAATTAATGTTTGAGTCTGGTTACAGTATTTCAGGGGTTCTATGCAAAGTTAACAAACGTTGTTTAATTTTTGCCCTACTGCCCTAGTTATTAATTAATTGACCTCAAATTTAACTTTAACTTAAGTTAAACACTCTTTCTTTCAGATCTATTTTTAATAAGTTTTACTAATATGTTAGTTAATTACACTAATTTACATTATTTGTTTTTCAGTCGAATTTCTTGACAACAAATAAATCTATTTTTATTTTATTTTTAATAAATTTTTTCAGTAGTTTTCCAGCACCTAGCTTTCAAAATATCCCACAAACATAATTAATTTCAGTACACTGGCGCGCTTAGTTTTTTCACAAAATTTGCACATTCTAATGGTTTTTCCCTATACCATTTTTAACAGATCGGGGACCTTTCTACGCAATTGTTAGAAACTGCAAAATGTACAAAATGAAAGTTTGATGATTTTCTTTAATTTGAATTAAAATTATTACGAAATTTAAAAATAACAATATCGTATATTTTAAAAACCATATTGGGACATCAAATGAGAATGACTCCCCTGCAGCACGCGGTCTTGTGAAGTAGAGTTGCTTAAAATACTGAAGTTAAGTTATTTGTTGAAGTCATCTGGTTCCTAAGATTTCTTTATTGTCAGACAGAAATTTTAATTTTTTAATATACTTAACTAATATATATATATAAATTGATTAGCAGGGTGATTGATGATATCTCCGAAAAACTTAAAAAGTATTAAAAATTAACTTGGATTAAGTATTATTGAATTTGTTGTTATTAACACATTTAATAAATTTTTTGTTAACTTTTGTTATCCGAGATTGGCTAAAACTCATCGATTTTATCCCACAAACTCAGTTACTCTCGGTACACAGACTGCTGCTTAGTTTACTTGGTGTAGGGTGACTGTGAGAATGTGCACATTTTATGAGGCACATTCCCGCCTTTTTGTCCTACTCGCTTACGCCATTTCGTTCAGAGAATAGGGTGCAACTTGGGAATATCTAAACAGACAAACATGCAAATAAAATGGCAAAAATGAATTCATAAGTTAAAGTTTAAAAATAAATATATAATTTTAGATATTTTCCAAATTAATGTATGCTGGCGAAAGAGTATCTGGCAGTCACTAGAACCTATTGCATCGATTTGCTTTTATTTGCATGTTGTGCTCGTGTTTGACTTTTTGGTCCAGTTGTCGCTGTCGTCTCAACGCATACACCCCAATGAAATTTGTTGAGATTTACGCATATATTTGCAAGACTATGAAGTGGTTCGGTGATGGAGCTGCGGTGGTTCGGGCGTGCGGTGCGGGGTACCCTAAAGCGGAGGGAGTCACAGAGTGCGGTCCAAAAACTCAATTGCGGCTTTTTATGCGTAATTCGGCTCTTTTTTGTACCGAAACCCTCTTGCTGTCCCGACTTCTTCAATCTCCACTTTAACTTCAACCTCATTCACATTCACTTTCACATCCACATTCAGTTTTACATCCGCATCCGAATTCACATCAAAATCGTTGTCTTTGTCTCTGCCTTTTGTTCGCTGCTCACTGCTCACTGCTCACTGCTCACTGCTCGTTGTTTTCTTGATATTATTTTTTAATTTATATTTTATATTCGAGGCTGTGGCATGTCCTTGGCTGGCGAGCACTCACAACTCGCTTTACGTTTTCAACTTTGTCTTGGCTTTTCACTTTTATGGGCCAGTATCTTTTGATTCTATGCGAGAGTGTGTGTATGTGCTCGGCAATTGCCTAAAAATTCTTTGCTCTTTTTGCTCTTGATTTTTTATTAAAATTAATTTAAATGTTCTGGCCAAATCTCTTACCAACCAATGCCACCAACCAATGCCCCCATCCATAGCACACAAGAACGACAGCAATGCGGACAACAGAAGCATCAGCGGCTTATGTTAATGAGTACTTACAAGCTGAGTAATGGGGAAACCGAGCACAACAGAGGGCCCTCTACATATATACCCGCTATATAGTATATACAGGCACTGGCAGTCACTGCCGGAAGTGAGAAAACGCCGCTTCGCAGTTTAATTAACAATTTAAACCTTAATTTGTTCAATAATTTAGAGAGTACCGAGCTAGCTAATGAAATCAAAAGGTGCCAAAGGACACAACCCTGAAAAAAATATAAAGAGAGTTTGATAAGCTGGGATAACAGGAATAACCGTTGCCCAGGCAAATCGAATTCCCGCTCGTAATACGTGTATTATAATTCCCCTTTCATCACCATACCTATCTCTCATATCGCATAAAAACTCCTTTAGTTGGCTGCGCTGTCGTAGCCTTAAGTGTTTTGTCCCTTCGCCAAGACTGTCGCGGTGGCAATATTTAAATAGACACACAAAAACACACCACTCCCCTCCCACTTCTTCCCCCATCTGGGGTGTGCGTGTTGTGTGTGTGGCAGATCGCCAAGCAGCACATTGTTGCTCGCTTTTTGCGTGTCTTTCCGCCTTTCCTTGCCCCGTTTTGCGGCGTCTCTTTCTCTGTGTTGCCTCGCGTCGCATTGCTTGTTGATGGCACTTTGTCATGTGTTCGACAACGAAAAATTGAAAATAAAAAAAAAGGGTCTCTCTTCCTCCCTTCACTCCCCCTGCTCTACTCACACACACATCTACATTTTTTTATCGCTCGAATAAAATTGCAAAGTTTGCGAGCAAAAGCGTTGCCCAAATACACAAAGAAGCTGAACATCGAGCGAGTTTTCAGCCATCATATACACTCCAGGATATGCAAATAGGCATATCAGCTTTTAGTAAAAAGTGTAGTGAATTTAATAAGCTGCGTAGATGCAAATAAATTCTATTTAAATTTATTTCATTTAAAACTAGTCATACTTTTCTTATATTTATTTAATCCATAATTAATTTATATAATATTTATAGTTAGTCTTATGCTTATCTTCATAAATTAAACAGAATTAATTCACTTACTACTAATTTAGTTACTACTATTTTATTTACTACTTTGGTAACATACGTAGTGTTTGCATTGAAATAAATGACATATTTTATTTTATATCCATATTTTTTATACCCCATACTCAAAAAGAGTAAAAGGGCAGGGACAGACCAACATGGCTATATCAAGCTTTACTTTATGTGGTCTGCCACGCTTCCTTCTACCTGTTACATACTCTTCTCAAACCCAGTATACTCTTGCTTACTCTCTGCATTACCATAGCATAGAAGCGACTAAGGCTTTTAGGTGTATAATACTATTTTAACCATCCTCACTAAGTTTGGTCCGTGTCGTACAATTATTGTCTATATCTCATCTAGAATGAATACGGGGTCTTTTACAGTCGTCTCTCTCGCCTGTAGCCTTTCTTACTTGTTTAAATGAGTATTGATGTTGTTTTTCTTCTACTTAATAAAGAATATTTTAATTAGATTTACAAATGAGATCTTTCTGTTCAATTAGCATACATTACTGAACATAAGCATAGTGCTGTACACAGTACACTTAAAGAAAAGGAGACATTTATACGATACATTTATTTATACATTAAAATAAAAATCGACTAATAAACATATGGACTCATTAGATTTAAATTTAATGAATACATTAGTTTTTTTTTAAAAGTAATTATTTATTTATTTATTAAAAATAAAAAAAACTATTTATAGTTTAAATGTTAGCATGACTTTTACGGTTTGACATCTTAAAAGTACTATGCAATAAAAATACATATGAATTAATGAATTTAACGAAAAAACTTTGATTCGATAACTTAAATTAAATCAAACTAATTTTCTAATTTTATTTTCAAATTTTTCATATTTTTTTATATTTGTTCCTTGGCGCTTGGACAGTCCCAGAAACAAATCTTAATTCAAAATGTTTATTTCATAAACAATAACTTGAATTTAAAGTTTTAAAACTATTATGTAAATTACTGTCTTTATGTATTCCATGCTTGAGAAAGGATTATCCAGATCCTTGAAATTTTTTTCTCCGAGTGCCTTGCAACAGAGCAATACATTCTATTTCGTTTAATGAAATATATTAAGTATGTTCTTCATATTACACTCTCACTTTAGCTGAATGAGTGCAGCTCGTCTCTAATGGAGTTACTGCCACTGTGTATAAGCAGTTTGCGGAAAAAAAGCCGAAGAATTCATGAAACTGTCATACAGCTGCCACACATTTATGCATTACATGTATCTAAACAGATGTGTAACTGTGTGTGTGCAAGTGTATGTGCGTGTGTTGAAAAGCTTGCTGACATTTCAAACGGAAGTAAAACTTCAAGTGCATTTTCACGCAACACAAGAGCATTTTCCCACAAACAGTTGACAGCAAAGAGAAACTGATAGTAGTTGCATCATATAGTAAATGTGTGCATACATATATATATTACCATTTTTATTTTTACACACCGTACATACCAATGCAATGTTGGTGTAGTTTTTGTGTGCTGTTCTTTTTTTTTTGTACAGTGTACTCCGATGTCGTCAGCTGCGAGTTGCACACACATTTTCGCACGAGTCTCAACTGTTTGTCTAATGGGACGCTCTTTGTGCTCTTTTTTTGCTGCGAACATTTTTGTGACCACAATGAAAACTGTTAATTACACATACAGCAGCTTATGCAATCACAAAAACACACACACACACACACAGCGTACGTCGTGGTCTGCAACAAATGGAGTGCAACAAATGGCGATTTTGTGTGACCCAAAACGCTTCAAGTGCGCCGCTTCCTGCTCCCCCTTCTCCCGTTCTTCCCACACCCCCCTTGGTTCATCTGGAGCAGCATTTCCATTTCTATTTCCATTTTCATTGTTTCGCTCATAGGAATTTGGGAAAACTGAAAAATACAATTTTTCATAGCACACTTTTCTGAGCTTCCTTTTCATTTTCATTTTTTTCCTTTTTTCGGGAAAGCATTGCAATTTTTCAGTTGTACTTTGTTGTTGTTGCTCCATTTGCCAGCTGTGATTTATGGCCGGCAAACGAAAGATATAATTGGTTGCTCTTTCATCTCACTTACTCACACTACTGTCCTCTCACTCTGCCCCTCTCTCTTCCCCACACGCTCTTTAACATGCTCATGCTGCAGCTAATTTAACGCTATGCCAGTGAAATTGGATTTATATTGTGACCAAGCAGTGGAAACTACTGTGATAACTACAGTGACACTACGCTAGATTGCACATTTTTTTGCTTTCATGTGTCTCCATGTCGTTGTTCGTTGTGGCATCGTTTGACTGTGAAAACCAAAACCGAAAACTGCAATAATGCAATAAAGAGCGAGCTGCCGGGCTAAAGCTGTTAACATACGAAATTAACGCAAAAGCAATTAAAAATGCAATCCACAGACTATTAGATGGATGCCAAAAACGTTAGACCTCAATTTGCATTCCATACCAGTTTTAGACGAGTTCCAGCTTTAAGCCCATGCAGCTGTCGTGTCCATATCAAAGTGCTCTCTGTGGCACACAAGTAATTATAGAGAGTACATTGTGTGTGTGAGTGTGTGATTGTGCGTGTGTGTGTGAGTGTGCGTGTGTTTGAGTGTGGCCAACTGTTGACTGGGGCTATCAGTGTAGCGCCAGCTGATGGCACATGGCCAACTCTGTTGGCCTTTTCCAGTGCCCCCCTTGCCGGCAAAATCAAAAACATCTGAAGTGCCAACTGCACCGCTCAGTGAAAAGTCACGTAGCAACTGTTGAAAACACATCGTAAAAGTTGAGTCGCTGAAAAGGCACATAAAGTACACATGTCCATGTGAGTGTGAGTGTGTGTGTTTGGGTGTAGGTGTGTGCGTAGGGACCAACAAAAAAAAGGGTTGGCAAGCCGTGTCCTCACGCTATTTGCGTAATGCTCATAAAAACACTGTGCGTATGACGTGCAAATTTTCAAAGCTGTTCATTCCACAGAAATAGACCAGCGGGGACAACGGGGAGTGTACTTGTTTTATGAGGGAAAGGGTCCAGTTGAAACTGCTGTGCTGTGCTCAGCTCTGCTCTGCTCTGCTCTGTTGCGGTAATGAAGTTAATGCAGAGATGAAGGGGAGGTGCGAAAGGAAGACACGGCGTAGACAGCATTGTGGATGGCCTCCAAATTGCACAGCGATGGCGATAAAAGTTTGTTGATTGCCGCCTCGTTACGTGTAGCAGCGAGTGCTGAATCCATTTTGCAGAATAATTAACTTTACAACACACACACACATACAAACACACAACTACATACCGTACATATACACACGCAAACATCATTTGTGTTGGCTGTGAATAATTCAAGCTCTTGCAATGTACGTTGCTCTGAAATCAGGCATGAAATGGGCTTGTACCGGCAAAATACTTAACAACGCCAGATCCTTTTGTAAGCCAACAATGAGTGGGGGAAGAAACTTCTGGAGAAGAGCGAGAGGGAGCGGGAGGGAGAGAAGGAGAGCGAGGCGAAGTGACGTGAATAAAAGCCGAGTAATACGCTAACTGCAACTACTGCAGGCATTTGCCAATCGGCACACAGCAATTCACACTCACTCACTACTCGGTACTGAGCTCTCAGGTCTCCACTCCCCGCTCTCCACTCCACACTCCCGCTCTTGCCACATTCAGGTAAATTCAATTAACCTGTTTGCAGGACAAACTGCCTTTGGTGGCAGGGAGAAGTGTGTGGAGTTGCGGCAACTCAGGTGTTTTAAGTAAGCTGTGAATTTGCCTAGACCAGCAGTTAATCTACAAAAACTAAACTACAAAAACAACTGACATACAACTGGCTGCTTGTAGACAAATCATAATAAATTTACTCCTTTCTTAAAATACACATTCACACAAATATAACTGTGTGTGTGTTTCTGAGGCATTTTAATAAAATTATATTACTTACAGTTGAGAGCGTTTAGTCAGCCAAATTGGAGATGCACAACAAATAACAGCCAAGTATTGATTTATGGGTTAAAAATAAAGCACGATTATGATTTTCATTATTTTTTTTTTTTTTTTTATTACACATTTTTTGACATAACTGATATTAAAAAAATATTAAAAAAGGAAAGGACATTCATATATAATATTTAATTATAGTTATATTTGCATGAATGAGTAATCTTTATGAGTTTAAATTTAAAATATAAATAACACTTTTAAAACTTAAATTTAAATCTTAACGTCAACTTGAAACTTTTTTGTTCTGTTATTAAAGTTAATTTTAATTTAATTTTTTAAATATTTTGTTATTTTAACTACATTAATTTAACTTATTTTTCTTTGTCTGTCGACTGCTCATAATCTGACAATAAAAAAAAAAAAAAAAAAATAAATAAATAAATAAATTTTATATTTGTTAGGCCAAGGCAGATAAAATTAAAAATATATTTAAAATTTTAGTTAGAGTAAAAGCTAGCTTTTTCTTTCCAGACTCACAACACTATGACAAAATATTTTGTGCTTTTACTTAATTGTGTTTCTCTCTTTATCTCCATCTCTAACATTTCCCCACTCTCTCTCTTTCTCTCTTACTCTCTGTCCCTACACGCCACATCCATGCTCTCTGCTTATTCCACAAAAGTAGTAATTTCTCTTTTATTTAAATATAATTTGATTATACATAATACGCCGGCAAACAAAAGATGGACATCGTGGGGTTGGTGGGCAGTAGGGGAATAGGGGAAGAAGAGCAGCGGAGAATACTGTCATCTGCATAACGTGCCACAAATTTCACATTTCAACACAGCACATGGTGTGCTTTGAAGTGTACCACATGCAAAAAGGACACGCCATAACTGTGCAATTAAAATATTTTCTTTAATTTCATAAAATTTAATTAACACAAGAAAAAGTATGAGAGGAGATAAATGAAAACAATACTATTGCGTTTTATTTGCTCATGCGGCTTAAATAAACAAACAGCACTAATAAATAGGCAGAACAAACGCACAACGAAATACACACACACACACTCACGCACACACACACACACACACAGCTGTAAAGAGAGACAGCTTGTTTGTGGGTTAAAGGACACGCAGTTTCGCTTATTTAAGCCAAGGGCAGTCCACTTGTCTACCTGCTGCCCTCAGTGCTTTATCAATAAAGCGGTCACCACATACGCATACCCAGGCGCACACACACACACACACATACTAAAAGAGCTCTCTTACACCCGCATACATATACATCTGTCTGTGTATACACAGCACGAAATAAAGTTTCGGGCGAAAGTTAAGCTTTAAAGTTGGAAGAAGTAGGTTAATCCTGGTTATTTTTAAGTCCCGCTTTAAATATTTAATTAAAGTACAGCTGTTTTTGTCATTGTGATTTTATTAAATAAATATATAAATATTTAAATATTTTTGTATTTAGGAAAAATTTATTTATTTAAAAAAAAAAAAACATTTATTTATATTTCAATTTTTTTTTTTATTTAAATGTTGCAAAATAAAATTTATTTTTCAACTTTTTTTTAACCATTAAAATGTTGAATATTATAATTTTTATTTCAGGTTTTTTTTCCATTTAAATGTTTGAAAATTTAACTTATTTTTAATGTTTTTAAATGTTTAAATGTTTATTAAATGTTTCCTTGTTTTGGTATTTATTTTATTAATTATTTATATTTAATGTTTTTGGATTGAGAAATTTTTGCTAAACAAGAAAGAAAAGTACAGTCGAGCACGCCCGACCGTATAATACTCTCTGCATTTTTTTCCCGGTTAAATTATTAAAATCGGTACTTGCATTAAAACACATTGAAACAAAAACAATCTAAGCAAAATCACACATACATCTGTTTGTTTGTATGCGAATACACATACGTTTGACATTATATGTGTTCATAACTGTATGTATGTGTGTATTCGGCGCGGCCAGCGACTGCGGAGACGTTTCTGTCTCGCTTGCACTCATTAGTGATATTGCGTTCAATTATCAATATTGCAACGCTTCTAGTTTTCTTGTTTATAGTCCGATTTTAATGTAGTTTGGTATAGTCAGCCTCCACTCGAATTATACAATTACAATGCTGTACTATATGAACAAATGACTAAAGACGGAACGAAGGCTAAGAAAAACTTGTATTAATTGTGGAAAAGGGGGGTGTGGCAGTCCAAAATTTTAAATGGCAATTCATTTATGCTGTCGCTAGCAACCTCCATACCAGAATTGGTGGTCCTAGCTGCCATAGTTACTTAGATATTCGCCGAAAACACCGATTTTTTCCGAGGTGTGTCCAGTTTTTTGCTCATTGTGGGCGAATGGGGCGTGGCATCGAGGAAAAAAAAGATTCTTGTATTGACTGACTAAATATGTGATCGATTGACACCAAGCTCGAACTTGTAGCTCTTACCATCTCTGAAATCTGTTTGTTCATACGGACAGACAGACGGACAGACAGTCAGACGGACAGACTGACAGACGGACATGGCTATATCGACTCGGCTTGTGATGCTGATCAATAATATATATACTTTATGGGGTATGCCACGCCTCCTTCTGCCAGTTACATACTTTTGCACAAACCCAATATACTCTTGCAGAGAGTATAAAAATTTCCAGATAAAATCAATACATTTTAACGGAGTATTTTAGCTCTCACTTTCTCTCAGTGTACACACTCAACAGCTTTCATTCAATCAAGTTTTGCGTGGAACGCGGCTCGTGTGCGATTTGAGATGCTCGTGACAATAAAAAAATCGCTTCTGGCTAAATGTGCACGAGCAACAGCCACAAAAAGCATAGTCGCGAAATGCCGTTAAATTCTCAGAGGACTTTTTTATTGAACTCTCTTTCATCCCGTTCTAATTTAATGTTCTCTCTCTCTCGTTTTTGTCGCTCTGTCCGGCTCCGTGTGCATCCCAATAGCCACATGTTGCTCCGAAAGCGTTCTTTAGCCATACACATGTGTACTCAATTCCTCTTCTTCTCCAGCTCGCTCCCTATCACTCTATCTCCTGTGCTGTGGCTCACGCCCTGTTGGCTGCTCGTGCCCCGTGAGGTAATCGATTTTCGGCAAACGACAGCAGCATTAACTCTAAAGAATCTGCCACATGCCGAACGCCCTATCTTCCTCCCTCTCTCTCTCTCTCTCACTCTCTTTTCTCCTTTTTTCTCCTTTCCTGGCTGAATTGCTGTCCTTTATTTGCACCCGACATGAGACTAATGGAACAGCCAAGACCATACAACGGATTATTGGCTGCGTTTTTTGGTCAAGTTTATCAAATGCGTTTCTTTCTCTGTTGGCACTCAGTTAGCGCGATAAAAGTTTAAAGAATTTAAACCTTTTTAAACCTCACTAAGAATACTACATCTGTTTTCATTTTAAAATCTGTTTATTGATCAATTTGTGTCTAGTTTGAATGCATTATTGCAGTGTAGAAAAGTATAAATAATATAAAAACAGAAAAAATCGAAAAATTGTGGATTAGACATCTGCAGGAATGCATTCAAATGGGTAAATGAATCATTCCTTGTAAAATAGAGTACAGTGTTTTTAGTATACTACTTCAAATGAATGTTAGTGAATCTGCAATGAAGATTTTAATATAGATTTTAAATGAATGATTTTTAAAATACTTCTTAATTTATTTCTGTTACTTAGCAAGTAAAAATTTTTTTTAAGATCACGATAATAATAACATTTTTCAAAAACATCTGTGCAAATTGGAAAACTATTTAAAGTCGACTTGCTCGACTGTAGCTTTTTCTACTAGTTTCATCTAAACAACAGCATCTCTAGCGTCTTTTAACTGAACGAAAGCTCTAATATTATTATCAAACCAGAGGGTATATTGTTTTTGTCCCGAAGTTTGTAGCGCATTGAAGAAGTCGTTTCGGACACCGCAAAGTATATTTATTTTTACCATTCCAGGGGTTTATTAACTTCTGCCTTAATTTTGGTTTAGACTGATCCATCTGAAATACATCTTGAAGATACGGAAGCTTACATATTCCAATGTGAGATTTATTTGTGTATTGAAAAAAAAATTGATCTTCTCAGATGCAGGCAGATAAACAACGTTTTAATAAACTAGTATATACATGTCTCTTGCAACATTTTTCACCATAGCATATTAAATTAGATAAAATTGCTAGATTTATTCGTGACACCCCGCATTTATTCGTATTTATTATATTCACGTTATAAGCCATAAAATATGATGGAAAATTCGTCGTCCTTGTGTAAGTAATCACATTTACAGGTGACATTGCTGTAATACAGTTTAAACTAGTTATGTTCTGCTTGGAAAAGCACCTTCAAGCTATGCAGTCCAAAAATAATCAGCTTGACCCAACTTGAATTAATATTCAAAGGACTCGAATATTCAGCGAGAAAATCGAATTTTCTTATCATGAATTTGCAGTTGAAGCTGAAAAACTACAGGCCCGTAATTATTTTTATGGTAAATTGAAGAGCTTGTAAATTGAAACAGGTATTCGAGATGTCACCTTCAGCGTCAGCTTCTTCGACTGCCTCTGTTTGCTCAATTTCTACTTTTTGCCATACGAAACTAAAGCCAGTTCTTCTTGCACTTTAGGCCATAAATCAAATTGGTCTTAAACTAGGCGCCCGTGATCCGTTTGGCCAAGGGAAGTGGAGTCCTTTATCTTGCCTCCGCTATTCAAGGGGCTTTCCTCTCCACTCATGTGTGTGGCATAAAATACAAACAACAGCCACAAATATTTTTAGAGCTATCGCTCTACTTTACATCCTACTCTCCCTCTCTCTCCTTTTTCTCTCTGTAAACTCCACAAGCTGTTTGTGAGTGTGTGTGTGTGTGTGTGTTGGTTGGGAGCTTGTTGTCGTTGTCGTTGCTGCCACGTTGTGGCAGCGCATAAAACTTGTTGAATTATTCGCTTAAGAGCGTCGGCTTCTAAATTTTTGGTCGCTGCTGTCGGCCGAAGAAAAAAATGCGAGTTTTTTATTATTATTGCAAATTAAAAAACTTTACATTGGCTTAACTATGACGTTAACTATGTAAAAGACAAGTTTTTAAGAGCAGCATGCCACTGGCTTGGCGCTGGGAATGGGAGAGTGGGGGAATGGGCTGTGTGGCATGTGGCATGCGGCATGCGGCATGAAGGCAAATGGAATGTGGCAGACGCTTGAATATTACAACAAAAGTATTTTGAACAGTTTGCCTCAAGCGCAGCAAATACCAGAGCCAAATTAGATAGACTTACCTGCACTCAGCTGCCGCATTTGCCAACTTGCCACCTTGCCAACTTGCCACCTCGTCCACTTGCCACCAAAGTGCGGGCGTTTTAGAAATAAATTTAAATTCCATTTTTATCGAAGAGATAACGCTTTTGATTGAAGTTGATTTGCCAGCTGTGCATGAGCTTGGTCAGTAGACGGGAAGTTGGAGGAAGTGAGAGACTAAGAGAAATGGAAAGAGGGAGAGAGGCAGAGACAGGGAAGAGTCACAGCTTAGCACTTAAATGCGAACTTGCAGCTTTGTGTGTTCTGTTTCATGCGTATTGCTGGCGCATTACAAAAATTGACATATTCGGAAAGGGAATCTGTAAACCGGGCCAAAGGCACCGCCAAATTGTGTTGGCCAAAAAAACCATATGGCAAATGAACATAAATGTTGGCTGTAAAAGGAAAAGCGGAAAGGAAAAACGCCAAATGGCAAAATGAAATAAGTAGGAAAACGGAAGGCGGAAAACGGAAGACACGTCGAGCGACAAAAAGGAAACTCGCATTTTCCACTTGCTCAGCAGTTGGCCAACAACAGCATTAACAACAACACAACAAGAACAACAACAACAACAATAACAATAAGAAAAGCAATGTCAAAGCACTTTTCATTTTCCCTTTGCCAGCCATTTGGCCATATTGATGAACTGACTTGAGGAATTGATTAAAAGCGTTGTCGCCGTTGCAACTGGAGCCTGAGAAACGTTGCACAATACACAGAAATAAAATAACAATGGCAAGGGCTACTGTCGAGTAAGCCGACTGTAAAAGACCTCGTAAATGAAAATAGAATTGTTTCGTACTAACTACTTATTTAAGCTATGTAAAGTGTAGTTATATAGTGATTTAACATCAATGAAAACAAGTTAAAAGTTCTTTGCTATATATAGTAGGACGAATGAAGTTGAGATATATTAAGTAATCACTGAGATTTGTAATCTTAATACTGGTTATTGGAGGATTGTTCGTATGTTAGTTAAGTTCATAGATAGATGAGTTTTAATAAATTGTGTCAAAATATGTGTATTCACAATCTATGGACAATATATTGTATATGTTTGCTTGTCATGTCCTAAATCTCTCCTCTCCCATCTAAAAGCCATCTTTGTTATATCTTTAATATTCAAGGGCAGTTAGAATGGTGTCTCTGTCATTAATTCTTCCCCTTAAATCAGAGATCTTTCGTGATTGATCATTTTTATTGATCTGGTTAGGTTTTCGTGGGTTTTTCTCAACCCTTGCAACAAAAGTTGGATCAATTTCTTTTCATTTTATTCCTACACAAATGGATTAATTATTTACTTTTATAGTTTCAGATAAATTAAGTTTTTCAATACTAAATTTTTAGTATATTCGTTATTTTCATTTTAAATCTACATTAATGTTTTAGTTACAATAAAAACTCCCGACTGCTTTTAGTTTGAGTAAATAAATAAATAAAATAAAAGTAATAAAATAAAAAATAAATTATAAGAACAACGTTTTTGTTCTAATGGGACACTTTCGATTAAGATTCCGATTAATTTCTAAGACTTGGGGAGTAGAAACGCAGTTTCAACTGAGGGAGTCTATCAAATGGATCGAATGGACAAATTTACTGTCACTGTAGGAGCTTCCCACAGTATCTGCGATCCAGGCATAAAAAACCAAAGTATAGCTAGAATATTCTATTTAATGTTTGATACTAATTATGAATATACATATATTTTATGTAGCAGCACACGCCTTCTTTTGCATGTGGCTTACAGCTCATTGACACACTTAATCGACGTTAATAATCGACAGTACAGGGTCTTTCATCACACACAGACGTAATAACCGCTATGCATACGTGTGTGTGTGTGTGTATTCACCGACTTTGTTTACTGCTTTTGATCAATATATGTAATAACACAAAGGCAAGGGCTAACAATTTGATGCTTTAATCCTACCCGGTTTTGCTTGATCTGAGCCATGAGATTCATTGAGCTAGACATTTTTCTTCAGTTTCCTTTATTTTTTTGTTTGCTGTGACCCTCTGGGCTTATGTGTGTTTATGTGTGTGTGTGTGTTGGTGTCGTCCGTATGTTCTCCTTCCCCTACTTGTCTCCGCACTGTAGGGTGTCATATTATGGTAATTCGAATCCTTACCGATTAGAGGCAACATGTGGAAGACTGAGTTTCAGTCGCTGCCTCAGTGCTTGCCTCAGTCTCTTTTATTTTGAGTCGTATCTGTTTGCCTCTCTCTATCTTTATCCCTCCTCTTTCCCTTTCTGTTCCTACTCTTCAGTCCTGTTCATGCTATGGAATTAGATCATTCAACCTTGGTATTTTCTGCATGCGGTGACCAGTTATTTGCGAATTTTCTACACTAAAAGAATTATAATTAAGTTTTGTGGTTTGGTTAGTTCTTCTGAGAGTTGAAAATAAGGCATACTTATTATTAAAGTACTTACTCTTAGTTCTAGCATTGGTGTTTCAAACTGTTATGCAAGAACTTGTGTTTTCTTAAATAAGAACCTTACCTAATCAACCTTAAGTGGTATTAATCACTGCGTGTGGGTTATTATATGTATTACGCAATGATTTTTATACCCTTGCAGAGGGTATTATGTTTTTGTCACGAAGTTTCTAACGCATAACTTTTTTTCTTGTTAGATGTTCTAATTTTTCTCAGTGTAATTTTTCCATATGCTAGACTTTCCATTGACTATGCAATCCGCTTGTTGCTTCGTTTGACGTGCTTGCAACGTCGTGTGGCAGCTCTGTCTCTCTCCCTTCCATCTTAACTCTCTACTTACCCCACCCTGGTTCACTGATTACATCTCTTTCTGTCTTCAAAAGCAGCAATTGCTTTGCTAAAAGGCATTTTATGACATTTAAATTATATTATATTTACCTTTTTACCTTAAGAAACTGTTGAGGTTCCTTCAGCTTTCTTTGTGGAAATCTCATTTACCGTTTACTCGTTCGTGCGCCTGTGGCATGCAACATAATTGAATGGCAGGAGGAACGTACAAGTATTTTCCACTCAATACAGCGCAGCAAGTGCAAGTGCAACTGCAACTGATTTGATTCAGACAGTTAATCGAGTGATTTTATCTGTTCTATTCTCTGCAAAGAGTTAACTTTCATCAAATGTTATTATTATCGATTTATTTTACTACCTTTTTTTTATACGCAGTGATTCACTTGATTTTTTATTGCATTGTGTTTGATTCTTTCCGTATCAATAAATATTTTTTCCCGTTGCACTTTAACCTGCACCTGGAAAGTAGATAAATATTGAGTACGAGAATGATGGCAACTCAAGTGGAATTTTCGCTTGGATTTGTTGCCAAGGCAAATACGAATAATGCCTCCAGCCTCCAGTCCCCACCCCCAATCTGCTTCCCCTTTCGGTGTGTTTCTTAAATACATTCTAGTTCCTGAGTTGCCCACTCAATATGAGTAGTTTCCTGTGGCTTGCACCTTTTATTAGATTACGGGTTATGGGATGTGTACCCCTGGGTATATTGATATTGGGTGTAGGGGCTTAATAGCAAGCCACTGTAGTGATTTGTCTCAATCTGATGTACAAGATTTCGTATGTATTTAGCCTAAAAAGAGTATCGGGTTTTCCGTAATTAGTTATAGATTTTTGAGCTTAATTTGAACTTTCTATTTAGAATGTTTCCAGAGCACTTGGGAAGTTGAAGTTATAGTTGAAGTGAGAAACACTTTGCATCAATTTAGTTATAAGTACAGGGTATCGCCTAACATACTGTTCATGAATCCTCCAACTTCCTACCCCCTTTTAATTGCTTGATCTAAGTTGGAATGTTTCGCTGTTCATCAACTTTTTGGTATGAAACTTTAACGCACACTTTCATGGGTATTTATGAAGTTGTGCTCAAGTATTCGATTGAATGCATATTAAGAGCAATATAAAGCCAACTTGAATGCATATAGATGTATGCTGTAACTGCGGAAAATGCGTGGATTGTGGTTAAGTTTGGGGACTGTCGTTTTACAGCAAATCAATGATCCGCCCAGTGGGACGTGAAATTTTATTAGCGCAAAATGATTTCATGTGCCAAATATTTGGTAATATTGACACTGACCAGCGAATGGAAGATTGTCCCAAATGATTTTAGCCTTTGGTTAATGGCTGCGCGGTCTGTAGGTCTGGCTTTTACGATGCCAGCTGGACGGCATTAACGGGGCGTATACGTAATGTTTGTGCGTGAGAGTGCGAGTGTGTTTGTGTGTGTTGGAGTGGGTGTTGTTTTGCTGTGTGTATTTGTGTGTGCTCTTGTCATGCTGGCCACGCGCCACGTTGGCTTTAAGTGCACTTTGTCTTTAATCTGGCGCCATTGCGTGCAGTTAATGTGCTTATCGATGATGGCCGATGATGACGATTACAGTTACGCTTACGATTACGTTTACGATTACTATTACGATGATGACAATGCGATTGAAAATTGTGGATTAAAGCATTTGCCACTTTCCTCTTTTCGTTTTCGTTTCCATTTCACAGGCATTTGGTACAACAGCGACCGAGACCATCGCGATTGGGTACGCATTGCCGGGCGATAGTATCCATTGTACCCTGTCAAAGGGTTGAGACCATCATCGCTGCGCAAATCGTCCTTCTCCAGCAACAGCAGCATCAATAACGCTTGTCCCCCGCCGCCGCCAACGCCGCAACAGCACCACTTGACCGGCAGCAGTAGCAGCAGCAGCAGCCAGCACCAAAAGAACCATCATCATTATCATCAACATAATCATAATCAACAGCAGCATCCGCACCAACCTCATCAGAACAGGCGCAACAGCAACAGCAATACTAGCCATACAGAAACCGGTTGCAATTTGGCCACAAAACCCGTCATCAATTTACTTGGCAATCAACTGCAGGTCAACTACTTTGAGTTTCCGCCCACCACCCGCAGTGGCGTCCCGCTGTCGCTGGCCAATCGTTGTCCCGCTACCGCCTCCACACCGTCGCTTAATTGCAACTGCAACAGCAGCAGCAGCATCAACAACAACAGCAACAGCAACAGCAACTGTTGCCCAGCAGCTGCTACAAATTCTAGCTACAGTTCTGCGGTTGCCAAAGCGGCTGCCTCAACAGCTTGTGCGCTTTTAGCCACGTGCCGCGTTGACGAGAACAGTCCCATCCTCAGTCTTGCCTCCAATCATCGTCAGCAGCAACAACAGCAGCAGCAGCTACAGCAGCAACAGCAACAGCCACAACAGCAGCAGCAACTGACCACAGACAGAGACACCATGGGCCGACGTGAGATTAAACGTTCCAATACCAGTGGCTCTACATCCAGATCCTATGACAGTGGAAGTGGTAAGTTCACAGCTTCTTAATGCTTATACAACACAAAGTACTTTAATTTAGATTATGAGACTAAATAATTTATGGAAATATAATCATGTTTAAATTCAATAATCACTTCAAACAGAACTAAATCGAATAATGTGCTATTATGTTATGAATTCAGGAGCATATATATACGTCAGGACCACAAACATATATGTACATATATATTTAAGTTTTTTAGTTTTAGTTTTTTAATGCATGACAAATGTTTTTTTTCTTTATAGTTTATTTGATTTGTTGTTAATTGTGCCAATATCAAAGGCCCAATCATTTTATTGGTACAATCGTTCAAATTTTGTATAATGTCTTAAGGCACTGTCCTTCCAATTTTAGCTAGAATCCAACAATCGTATCACACAAGGGAGGAGCAGTTCGAAATTGTACTATGCGTATCTATTTAGAACCCGTACTAAAAAACCCGTAAAAAGTACAGAGGTCTGATAAGTTTGTCAGAAGTGAAATGTGCATAACAGGCAGAAGGAGACTTTCCGACCACATATAGTATATATATTCTTAAGCAGCATCAACAGCCCAGTCGATATAGCAATGTCCGTCGACCTATTTTGAAAAAGCAAAGATTACTGCAACTCAAAACAGAAAAAATTAAGTACCATGCTTAAAAATTTGTTTATATAAAAAACATTTGCTGTTGGGAAATTCCGAATTTCAAGATGACTTTTGTTTGTGATTTATAGAGATCAGAATTCGTTAGTCATTTGGTTCTCTCTTTCCTATAAGGGAAAAGTGAAGAGAGGGATAAGAAAGGTTAAATTGTTGACCACATACAAGTTTCGTTGTTGTTTTTGCGAGGTTGTTGAATCAAATTCGTTTGAATCTTAAGAAAAATAAATAAAGCTGCACAAGAAATCACAATCAGCAATATTAATCAACCAATTTAATTAAATATAAATATATTAAATTATATAAATTCAGTTGCGGTTAAGTGTGTTACATAATAAAATTGTTGTATAAGTAACCTTTGTTCTTAAGTAACCTTTAATATTTAATACTGATAAAAAGCTTTATTTTCTGCTTGTTTCTTTAAGCATTTTGTACTAAAATGCTCCCACTTTGTTAACAAACTTGTCAGATTCTTATTATGTTTTTGGTCAGTGTAACTAGGCAACTTATTGGTTGTTGCCAGTTTCCCTTTTGAAGGTAAAGTCCCTGCAAACGAACTCGTGCAAATCAATTAAGTAGGTGGGCGTGGCTTTGTAATAAACCGCAGCGTAATCGCCTTAGAGTCCGTCCAATGCGTAGTAGGTCAGTAAATATCAGAACAAGTGACATTAGGCTGGCAAATTAACTTGGCCAAGATTTGTGCCCAACTTGTCGCCGAATGTCTTAGGACTTATGTGGCGGCTTACAACAAAGCTGATAGCTGGGTGGGTTATCTTCAAAGATGAAACAAACAGCAACTTTGTAAAAGAGTAAGCTGGACTCTGAAGCACTCATTCTTGGGCTTAAACCTAAAAAGAGGTTTTGTATTAAGACCGATTAAAAAAAGTCCATTAAGCTAAGGCATTGACTACCATAAACAATTAAGCCAAGGTATAGGAGGTCATTGGATTGAATAACTCTAGTTCGTCGAGGTTTTACTTACAATGTTTTTAAGTCGAAATACACAACAAGAAAAAACGGCTAGCCAATGATTAAATACCCTTGCCCAATAATATCTATGGTCGCTATATGATTTAGTTGTCCGATTTGGATGAAATTTGGTCAACAGATGGGACACGATTAGAAATTCATTTTGCGTGAATATCGTTGAAATCGGTCAAATGACACCGACAAATAGACAAATTTTTATACTATGCAAAGAGAATACACATCTGTACCAAATATCATTAAGATTGGATTAAAACTGAGAGACTAGTTAGCATAGAAACAGACGGACAGACGGACACGCCTTTATCGACCCGGCTGTTGATGCTGATCAAGAATATATATGCTTTATGGTATCGGAAACGCCGCCATTTCCATGAGTTCAACTAAATGTTAACATACTACTTAAATCATTAAAATATAGAAATTCTTTCTTATTGTGCAACATTCGAACCTATATTAATATTATTATAAGACTCCTCCTTTGGATGTTGAACTAATAGTAGGAACTAACTAGTATGTTTAACTTACTTAAAGTTGGACATAGTAATAAACATTTCTTTTACGGTCAAAGAAATTTTTTAAGACTTGTAACGAAGCGAATTTACTTACTGTGGAGAACAGTTTACACACTGTCCAATGAATAAACACAAAACGATACGCCCCCTCTAAATCGTTAGATGCTGGGTAAAAAGCTGGAAAATATTTGACATCTGCTGATAAGTAGTTTTCTTCAAAAGAAAAAAAAATAAAACAAAAGACGCTCGATTATGTTAACGGCAGAGTAAACTTTACACTAGTTTATTAAGCTTGGCTCATACTTTAGACAATATATTTGATATTAGGACAAGTATAAACGCTATGCTAAGTTATGCTTAATTGTGACATCTATAGAGGAGAATGCAGGGCAGTCGACTAGTATTAAGTATACGCATTAGTTAAAGTTCAAACCAAAATAGTTTGCTTTTGTATTGTGTTTGGCTTAATTATAAATGTAGTCGAGAGACGGCTAAGAGCAGTGTAGACAGAGATAAAAGCTTTTTGAGCCACTGTGTCAATCACTAAGAGCACGTGGCGAGTATTTCCGAGAGACTATCTTCACAGTTTTGGTGCAGGAAACAGTCGTACAGTGATCCGAGACTACCCAACTTGCAGCACAAACGCGAGGCACGATGGCAGGCACTGTCCACCTCGTAACTAGGCTCCTCGGGATACAGTAGAGCGTCTGTAAAGTGACAAAGCAATTGATTAACTCTGATGGCTCATCTGTCTTGCTGTCGATAAACTTACCTTGACGAAACACTGGCCTTGGACGTGAAAAGATTGGAGCTGGAGCTGCAAAGCCTGAAATTAAAATGCGCCGCAGTGTTAGCGTTTGTGTGTGTGTGTGTGTAAAGAGAACGTGTGTGTGTGTGTGTGCACACATGTGCGTGTGATTGCGATGTTGTTGTGGGCGTGTGGGGATGTGGGCTTCACTGGCAAGTCATGATATGCCCGACTACAATAACAGCCAGAGTTATTAGCCATTTACCAACATGCCCTCAATTAGGATGAAATGCGATAGCCGGGTATTAAAGCCAGATTATATAAGGCTTAAACCGACCAAGCATAGACAATGATTGAACATAGCATTGTAAATGGGTAATTAAGAGTTAAGTGCTTGTTTTTGTTGCAAATGCAATTGTTGTGTAATCGTAAACCAGGCTAAGAAGTGTGAAAGATTAAATGCGATTAAACGCTTTAAAAGAAATCAGTTAGCAGTTGTAAGTATAAGTCACCATTTACCAATTAAAACATGTTATTATTTATTCCAATTAGTTAGTTTCATTAGTTGACCAGTGAAGCAGGAGATTCGAGTTTTAAACAAATACAAATTCTTTATTTTCTTTGTGCGGCATAAACCTAAACTAAGAATAAATTAAGTATGTAAACTTCATGTATTTCTTTGCAAATACAAATTCAAATACATTCGCGGCAAAAGGAGAGGATTTGGGGGAGATTCTCAGTTGTTATTACTGGCGCAGCGATGCCGGACCGCTCGAAAAGGATCTCGTTAGTGAGGAAATCGCACCATCGCGAATATTGTCCGCACAGGGATTGACATCCCAAAAGGCTCCATGGCAGCCAAATTCCTCAAAGCAACTGTAACGTATCCTATTGTTTCCCTGCGAACAACAATTGACAATCGCCCACACACAGTTGGACACTTTGGGCGTGGTCTTGACAGCATCTGGGCGCGGTCGTCTAGTTGTGGTCCTTCTCACCGGAGGAGAATTAAAGGTGGGCGCACTTGTTGTCGGCATGTTGAATCCTGTCGGGAGTATCAGATAAAAAGCCAGCAGGAAAATAGAGAAAGAGACAGACGGAGTTAGAAGGAGAGAGAGCAAGAGTTAGAGAGAGAGAGAAAGCGTGTGTTAAGTACAATAATGAGTTAAATTAAGCTGAGATCTGTTATGCCACAATGTAAATGATAATGAACTGATCGAGTTTCAATGAAATTAAGGGGAAATAGAGGAGAAAATTACCTCCGTTATTGACGGGACGCCGTCCAGCACTCTGACCCCAAACTGGACGTCTCTCTGGCTCTATAGAAAATTTAGAAAATTTGCTACAGTAATTCAACGACTAGCGAGTTGATACATACCTTCTGGTGGAGGAGACTGCCAGCCGCTAATTGGAGGAGACTGCCAGCTGTTGGAACTGCCTGCAGCACCACTTTGGCTAGGAGTGTCTTCTGGTCTGGGTCTGTCGAAAACTGAGAAATCAGCATCATTGGGATTCGAGTTGTGGAAAAGACTGTTCGAGTCGTCTGAGAAGCCATCACGGTTTCCTATGCTAATTGGCCCCTTGGTGGTCTTCATCCACATGGGCTGTGGGCCTTTAAAGACTGGCTTCTTGCCAGAAACTGGATAACTGTAAAGCAAATCCATTTATGGTCTTCAATTCACTGATTTATCACTCTAACTTACCGCTGACGTGGCGGCTCGGCTGGCAAATAATAATTGCCCGGAGCCACATATGATTGGTAGTTTATGTATGGTTTGGTTTCGTAGTAGGAGTTGTAGCTCCGTCCATCGGTGCGATAATAGGCCTGTCGACGCTGTCGACTGTGATACTTTTTGGGATACTTCTGCTGAGTTTCTGCCTTTGAGGGCTCCAGCAACGAGGCAGCCTTGAAGTTGTAGGCATCGGAGTCGACATCCTCAACGTCTTCAGTGAAGATGGGAGTTTCGGGTAGAACATCAAAGCGAATCTTCTCCTGCTGCTTCTCCACAGCGGGTCGACTGTGGTGATGACGTAAGCGTTTCACATGTTCGTACTTCCGGGGATGCGTTGTTTTGGTTTGATTGTTAACAGGATCTGCAAGTATTCAATATAAGTTTTAATGTTCGCTTGTGGAAGTTGGAGTGCTGTCACTACCATAATCTTCGTTGACAAAGTCCTCCTTATACATGACAATAGGATGATCCTCTGTCATGATGCCATCCACAAGTTTCACATGATGCAACTGCATTTGAACATTGACCATTAGTAATTTATATGTAACTGCTTTTAAGCATGAACTTACCTCCACATTATCCGCATCCGGCGGCAGAGCAACATCAGCTTCATTTTCCGTGGATGGACGACTTTGGGTCTGGGCCACACACAGCAGCAGGGTCAGTAGCAAAGCCGGAAGTGCAAGGCCGCCATTTGTTTGTCTCGTTTGGTTCATATCCTTGAGTTTGTTGTTGTTGTTGCTGCAATTGACACAGAGCAAGGATTTATCATTAGTCAACTCGAACCTCAATCTCAATTACTTAAACCCAATTCCAGCCCCAATTCTGAACCCGAGTCCGAACCCTAACGCAAATTCGACGGCAAAACTTTTGTAGCTGTAAATTTTGTTGCGGTTCTGTTTTGGCTTTTGGCCAGGCTCAAAGTTTACTTTCCCACTGTGGCAGTCAGCAGTCGAGATTCGAGGTTTATTTTAAATTAGACATCAAGTTTAGTGCAATTTTTCTTCACGTTGCATGTTTTGTTCTGTGGCAAACTTTTGAATTACTTTCACTCAGTCATCTGTTTTGTTTTGGGTTCGTTTTGGGTTTCGGGTTTGATTTGGTTTGGTTTGGTGTGGTTATGGTCCTTTTGGTAACTAGCTATAGTCGAATGTGGCCAAAACTAGTTGACAACTTAAAGTGAAGACAAATCTTAACACCGTATCTTACTAACTTTTCACAATAGATCTTAAAGTTTACTCAGTGCTCGAGAGCTCGTTCCGAGTTGCTTGCCAAATGAATACTGCTCGAACGGGGGCTACATACATCTGAATATAAAGCAAAAATATATCATATGCGTAGTACCAACACCTGTGTGAGATTACTCACAAAGATACATATAGCCAATATTTTATTTGTCAAAATCTAATCTGCCAATGAGTAAGAACCGAATGTTCCTGAATGAGAATTTCTTTAACAATATTAATCCTTACGTTTCAGTATTAATAGACAATTACTTATATTTAAAAAACATTCATGACTTATTTCTGGTTCTGAGAATTCCACATTTCTTATCAGCAGAACTCTGAGTAACACCTTAGTCAGAGTATGCTGCTGGTTATCAGCTGTACAAATATTGGTCTACATATTGTTCATTGACAACATGGGAAAGCAATTGTTATTCTATATATTCTCTTTGATCTGTTGCCAGCAATTGAAAACATTTTCAATCACATTAAAGTTTACCCCAACCGAACAAAAAAACATATGTGTAAAAATGTATATATAATCCTATAAAAAAGAATTTCTAATAAAATTTTACCCGCGAAAGAAAACCAATAAATAGATTTTTTTTGCAAGTAAACACTATAAAAACTGGTGAATTTTCGCATTTGCTTTGTTGTTTCCGTTTCAACTGATCCAGGGCCACCGGGAAAAGACAGACGACAACCAATTAGCGGAAATAAAGTATTCGATTTCAAGCCGTAATTCAATTTGCGGTAATCCGAGCATCAAACAATACGAACAAAGGATGCGCTTATTAGTTGAGCTCAAACGAGCAGGCAAAAGACATGCAAAAAGTCTGCCAAAAGGATAACAAACAGGACCAAAAGGGCTAGACATGAAAGACGCTGTGTCATCAATTAGTTTGGGGTATTTAGAACGAATCATTGAAGTATTTCATTAACATTTGTAGTAACTTTTCAATTAAAGGGAAATAAACTTAGCAGTGGATTTTTAGACAAGTGCTGAACCTCGAGATAAAATCATAATAATTAATAAACTAAGAACTAATAACTAATAAATTATGGGTATTTAGAACTGACTACTAAAGTATTTCTTTAATATTTTCAGTAAATTTTCAATTAAATAAAAAAAGACTTGGCAGAGGTTTTTAGACAAGTGCTGAAAATTGAGTTAAAATTAGAATAAATTATAAAAGATTTCAGGTATCGGGTCAAACGTACTCTATAGTCTTAAATCATGCAGAAATTAAATTTAAATATTATTATTTGAAATAGACCTTATTTTAAATTTCTTACTTTAATCATTTTATTAAAATTTTGCAATAGGAGAGCTTAATTTATTATAAAATTATCAAATTAAGAAACTTAAGATAAAGACTACTACTATTTTAAGTAATAAATATGTAATTATGATTTTAGTACGATTGATTTTATGACTTTTGCTTGGCAAAACAATTTGGAAATATTTCTCTGTTAAATATTCGGAATAAATTTTATTTACAATTGGGAAATATTTCTCTGTTTAAACATACGAAATCAATTTTATTTTTGTGGTTCCAAACATAATTTTTGAAATTTTTGGCAGCTTTAAAAGAAGGACTATTTCCATTTCAACATGAAAATATGCAATTACGAGGTAAACCCAATAAAATTGATTGATTCTCGCATTTACTGTGCGTTTATTCCGGCCACAAGAACTGTGTAATTGTGTGTGTGCATGCACAAGGAGTATGTCAAACTAGACAAAAAATTGATGATAATGAAGTC
Organism: Drosophila dunni; assembly: GCA_018152125.1. Taxonomy (NCBI): domain Eukaryota; kingdom Metazoa; phylum Arthropoda; class Insecta; order Diptera; family Drosophilidae; genus Drosophila; species Drosophila dunni. The sequence goes on along the minus strand of JAECXC010000352.1, from coordinate 2,809,132 downwards.
AAAAATTTAGTCTGCGCTGGGAATTTATTAATTTGAATGAAACCTAATGAAATGCACAATAATTTAAAATTAATAAAGTAATAAAATATTAATAGTAAACATATTAAAGATTAAAAAATTATAGAAATTCATTCATCGCCGATTTAAAGCGCTTCAATTGCAAGCACATTTGATTTATATATTATGCATATGTTGAAATTTTACATTTAATCGAATTGTAATTGCTTTTTTTGCTTGCCTAAAAAAAGTGAATACAATTTGATTATCGTCTGGGGTTTTTTTTCATCATTTTCAATTGTGAATTCATTTATTTTTGATTATAAATTAATTGGATTCGTTGACAGACAGTTCAATCTGTTATTTGATGTAAGAAAATTGGCAATTACAGAATAAACGGCAGACTGGTCGTGCCAATGAAAAGAAGCTGACAAAACTATTTATAGGGACACAATTTAACACAGTTGTGGCCCACACTTGTTGGTCAATACTTAAGTAATTATTTTATAGGGAAAATAGTTGAACTAAATGGGAGAAAAGGGCTCGCAAAGGACCTGCCATTTGACCAGAAAGGTGGCCAACAAAGTTGCAACAAAGTGTTGCATATAACATAAGCGTCGATTAGAAACTTTTCGCCCCAACAGCACAAATGTCCTGGCAGACGACCAAACTGAAATAAGTGGGGAAAAGTGCTCGAGTTTTCCGTTAATGCAACCATTTAGCAGGAAAACTGAAACAGAATCAGGTTGCCACTAAAACTGAGGCCGTGTGCCCAGTCAGGCGTGTCCACTCGACGATGAAGATAATCGCGCACTGTGTACACTGTGGACTGTACACTGGCAGGCACTGTACTCAGTACTTGTGCATCTGGCGGCCATAAAGGTGACAGTTTGTGACGGTTTTCGGCTGACTCGGAACTGTCAGCTGCGTGTCTTTGGCCGGAAATTTCAGTCAAGAACAGACAAAATTGGAAAAAAATGGAAATTCTCTTGTCGCGAATTCATTTTGAAAAGTGATTAAAAACAAACACATAACGCCGATGTGAATATGCAGCGAGGTAAGAGTGAATTGAATAGAAATATGAAATTTGTTTCTGTTTGCGCATTAACTTTGACGATGATGCTCTCAAAGGAATATATTAAATGCTAAATGGAAAATGAAAATGAAAAGCATAATAACAAAATCTAATATAGAGTATAAAGAGTATTAAATACTGATTCCTGTGTTCGGTTTAACGTTAAGCTCATTTGGCCAACAAAATGAGCGTGACATGAATTTGAAAGATGTTTCCACATTAAGTGGCTTATGATGGCAGGATACAAGTCTATATGCACATAGCTTCATCTGGTATCTCTGCTCTAACATCCTCAGTGTGGTTTTGTCCTTGTGTTTGTTCCCATTTTATTCAAGCGTCAAAGTGTCATCCCATCATCTGCTCACGTAGCAGCAAAATCAGCACCAATAATGATGTGCAACTGAATGCAAATCCTGTCGGATATTTCAGCAGCCTCAACTGGTTTGTGTGTGTGTGTGGGGGGGGAGTGTGGGTGTATTGTGGGCTGTGCCTTATGTCTTCTGCTCATGGTATAATTAGGAGTATTCAGATCGTTCCAATCAATAACCATGTCAGATCAGGCTTTCGTTTTGCTCGCTGCAGTGTAATTAAGTTTTTGCATTTGACATTCGATTTCTGGCATTGCTTCCAGTGCAGTCCTAATGAGATTTGGCAGTGGTGCGTATGCGTAATATCCAGCTATGCTGACCCAGCAGCTGCTGTCAGTTTTCAGCTCTTCCGGCAGCAGTTTTTCATATTTTCCTTCTTCCAGATCAGAAGGCAGGCCTGATTTAAGTTAGTGTATTTAGCTATCGGATTTTCCTCTTACACTCTTTCTGTATTATGCAGGTTTCCCTTTTTTTGTTTTTTTTTTTGAAATGCTTTTTGTTGTTGTTGTGCTTGGGTGTTGCTTGTGCAATTTTGATCTGACTACGAGGTTGGACCGCAGGCCAAATACTGCCAACTTTTCTTATTATTGTTAAAAATGAATTTTATGTAGCTGGCACATGCACACACACACTCGCAAACACCACACAAAAAGTTTACTTTGTGCTTGGAAAGTGGGGCAAAAGTAAAACAATACCGCAAAAAGTACAAAAAAAAAAGAAAATAAAACAAATATACATTTTTCTTCTGGGAAGCAGTGGCCCCACTCTCAACTAAGCATTTGGGAGGAGCAATGTGCATAATAATAGCAATAACAACAACGCTCTGGCAAACTATGAGTATCAATTCAAAGACAGATGAAATATGCACAAGATTCTGAGCGGAAAGTGCCAGAAGGTTAGCAGGAATCAAACTGGATGCCATTGATATCCAGTAGGGATTACATTGCAAGTTGAAGTTTCAAGCAATCAAGAAGATTGTTATTGTACTTGTTATTTGGAATCAAGTAGAAGCATTTTGTATATTACTAGTTTTCATATTACTATGCTTTAATCAAGACTAGAAAGCAAATATTTTAGTTCTATGCTTTTCTGTTTAGATATATAGGATTCTCCATATCTAAGTGATTTTTACAAAAGTTTTTCAGTTCGGAAGAATGAAACTTTTAAATAAATTTATATGTCTACAAAAAAAAAAAAAAAAAAAATAAATAAAAAAAAAAAAATAGGAAACTCTAAAAAAATTATTTTTTTTTTAAATCTCTCATTTAATTCCAAATACATTATTATTTCTTTAAATAAATTCGAATTTAATTTAATAAATAATTCCAATATTATACAAATAATAACTCTAGCCTTTTTGTTTAAATATTTTAAATAAAGTCCTTCATTATGATATTCATTTTAATCCGAAATTAAACTATTTGACAACATGAAATTATAAGTATTCATTTCATTTCAAATAAGAAACTAATCTAATTAGCTTAGGCATCCATCTTTCCGAAGATGTTTGCCCGCCCAAAGGTAACCAAGGTAACGCAGACGCAGGAAAATGTAGGAGAGGTAAAGCAACCAAAAGTGGCAGCAACAGATGCAGCAAGTGCCACAAGTGGAGTCACTGTGCAAGTGGTGAAACCTGCAAACTAGCAATTGTGCACTGTGACAGCACCGAGTTGGCCAAAAATGCCACTTTTGCCTGAACGCCAGTTTCTAATTGCAAAAGTTGCGTCTGAGGAATTCTGAAACTACATGCACAAAGTGGAAAAAAAGGAAGCTCTGAGACAAGTTTTAATGCCAAAAGATGGCAAGTGTGGGGGAAAGGACTGAAGTGCGGTCAGTTTTTGAAGCAAGAGCGAAATATTTTATTAGTTTGCATTTGCTTAGGCCAACAAATTCAAGTAAACGGCTTTAAGTACGCCCAATTGGCCAAAACACTCGTAATAGTTGTCGACAAGGCTGCTCCAAAGGACTCTCTCTCCTAAGGCCAACAAATGACTGTTTTATTTACTACAATTTGGCTTTGGCCAAGATTTTGGCAAGAGGACTCTAGGTTGTGCTAGAGTCAGCTTAATGGCCATCAAATGGTCATTTTTATGTAGCGGCATTCTGCATCAGGACGAACCAAATTAATGCCCAAGATGTTTCCTGCGCTTTCATATGGCGTCAGACCAAACAGGGATACAAAGCGACCAGGCTACAGCCAGTGTGCCCAGCAAACCAACGCAACCGCAAAGCGACCGAGGAACCGCCAAACGGGCGACGCACAATTGACAGCTAAATTGTCTGTCAATTTGTCTCGCTGCCTGAATGCGTTCCCTCTGTCTCCGCCTCAGTCAGTGCCCTGTGTCACTGTGTGTGTGCGTGTGTGTATTGTGTGTGTGTGTGTGGATGTGTGTTTGCTGCTTGTTTAGTTTGCACAAGTTGACAGCTGCTTGTCGAAGTCGCTTTTGTTGCTTGTGGTTGTCGCTTTGCCTCTTCCCTTTCCCCCTCCCTCCCTCTCTCTCTCTCACTCTCTTTCCCTGTTTATATGCGTTGATATTAGCGCAACATGAGCGAAAAATTGTTGTTAGAATTGTAATTATTGTCTGTATATCGATATTGCTGTTGTTGTTGTTGTGGTTGCCACAGCATGCATCTGTCAAACTGCGGATCCAATCGGGCGCCTGTCGTCTTTTCATGTTGTTGTTCTGTAGCTTTACTTTTATGCCCTACCAAATCATGTATTAAAAATTTGTCATGATGTTTGCAGAGCGACATCATAAAATTAATATACATACATATGTTAAGCATAATTGAGATGAGTTCGTCTATTTATATAGAAATTTTTAATATAGGCTCAGATCCATTTGTATAAATCTTGGTGCAGTTTAGTTCTTAGTTAAAGAAACAACTTTGGTAGTAGTAGTAATATAATATACAACTGTCATATCAAAAATGGTTCAAAAAACTCAACTAAAATCCAATGAAACATAAAATTGTAGAGTATTCAGCTTTTGGCATGTTACAGAAACCTTTTTCCTGTTCCTTTTTACTTTTTGTGGCGGTGTGTGTGTGGTAGTGGTGTGTTGTGTTGTTTGTTGTGGAGTCAAATTTGGGCTCAACTAAGGTTAAGCCAAAACTCACAAGGCAGCCAGAAAAGATCTCACACAGGGGACTCTAATTTAGCTGGTAGACGACAGGAATAGCTACGATGTCGAGTCCTTTCGAGTTCTTTTGCCTCGTGTCGTTGCGTTTCGTTTGCTTTGGTTTGATTTGCTTGTGTGGCCTGGCACTCATCTATTTGCACTGCCTGTTAGGGTATACACACACCCACACACCCCACACACCCACTAGCACACACACAGATACAGAGTCATGTGCTTGTGTTTATGTTTGCTCAAATGCGGCGGCAGTTGCCTGAATAATGCAAAGTAGTAGCATCAAATGGCAGCAGCAAAAGTGACTTAAAGTTTTAATGAAAATGCCGAGCTCAGACAAATACACACACAGAAATACACACACACACGCAAATACTCCCTCGGGTGACACACTTACATCAAATATTAAGCGACGCTATAGCATTGGCCTGGAGTGTACATTAAATTTACCTCAAATAAAAAAACCCATCGCCACTTATATTGAATTTCATGAGATGTTTGAATTCGAAATTTACTTAAAACTTGCCATAATAATCCAATTTATTGCTTTAATTCAATTTAAGTACAAGCATATTGCGCATACGACGCGTTGACCGTAAAACTTTACCTGTAATTGAAGCAACAGAACTTTAGTGAAAGCAAAGATGTTGCACATCAATTTCAGTGTGTATAAACATCTATCTGATGACAAGAAGCTGACTGGATTGTGTCCTTGAGGTCAGCTTAGTTAGTTGGCAGCAATGCAGGACATGGAATGCAAGCTCCACAGAGCTTTGTGGTCAATATGTCGAGATGCCACAAATTGAGTAAGCCTAACTAAGGTTGGCTTTCGAACTTAAATATGCCAGTGTTATTTGGCTAACTCGTCGAGGAATTAGATCTTTAGATGTTCTTCTGGTTTTTCGAGACCAACGAGTTCAGCACAATTCATTGAACTAATTTACATAACAAAACAAACGCATCTAATTTGCATAACTTATGAGCTAAGCGACATTTAAATATAAATATTTACTCCGCCTGACATTTAGGTGCTAGGGATCGCAACCTTGCGGTCTAATTGCAACACTTGTCAGTCGTTTGCAAGTTTTTCAAGGTGTTGTGTGAGTAATCGGGGAAATTGTCACCCACTGGTAACAAATGTCACACGTTTAAAAACAAATATATTCCCGATTTCTCAGTAGCACACAAATTTTCAACACTGCACACACAAATCACTTTAAACATTCATCATCGATACGAGTGCATTTTACTGTCAATTGTTCAATGCACGAAGTCAATAAATCAAAAATCGTGGCCAAATATGAATGTCACGCCTGCTTTTTGTGGGGAATGGGCGTGACAAAAGGAATGTGTGACTGCCTGACTGCCTGACTGTTTGACTGTTGTTGAATGCCACCAAATGCGGTCAATTAGTGATACAAAGGGCTCCAAACGCGAACTAATTAAAACACGCTGAGCAAACACTCCCACAGCTTGTCACATAAAATAAACTAACGTGGAGTGAATCAGCGAGGGGATTGGCCCTGGCTGAGGGCGGGGCTCAGGGGAGAGCCATAGACTAATAGCAATAGAAATTGAGGCACGTGCGCCTTGGATTTGTGAGGCGTCGTCACATTCGTACGCTCATTTAGTTTGCTGATTGATGAGAATTAGTCGAGGGATGAGCATAGAAGGGGGTAGTGGGGAGTAGGAGACTAAAGGGGTAGATCGGAGGTACAAGCGGACGAGTCGTAGGTCACGCACACGCCCTTTGTACACAATTTAACGAAATATTGCGCATACGCTTAGTTGCCTGATTAATATACGTGCAGCAGGTGAAAGCGTTGACTTCACTCCGTTAACATTTAAACAACAGACAGGATTTAATCAAACAAAATAAGCTAATCATATGCAAAATGATGCTGTTAAATGTGTTGTCTGTTATTTATAGTATTTTTTATTGTTTTATGACAAGTAGCTGATACTTTCTTATTTCTTTGCTGTCAGCCATATGCTGTCAGCGTGGCCTAGTATCATATTACCTCATGCCTCATGATCTCATGCTGGCAATAATAATTTTTAAACCATAGAGTAATTTGCGCGCTACTGTGCATTTGCCGTGACCAAAGAGAAGTCATAAAGAGATTAGCGAATAAGCCAGACACAATTAAGATTAAAATTTGTTTGAAAAATTCACAGCGGATGTATGTATCTATTACAATGGCGTGAATTTAAGTTACCCTTTTTGGGGTAGTTGCACTTTAATTGAACTCAACTGGCCAACATGCTCACACCATACTTAAATTTTAATTGGACGATGCCCAGCTTAATTGCACACACAATTTGTGGCATCCACATGTGCACTAATGCGCGCCAATTAAGTGTAGTTTCGCATTTCCCGCTGTTTGAGTTCTGGGCTCAATTTGAAGCCCTCTATCGATTTAGTAGGAGTGCAGTGTTTGAACCACCTGACAGCCAGAAACCATCGATTATCCGATTTAAATTGGCATTTTAATTAAATGCATTTGTTGAGTTGCACTTGTTTAGAGTGGCATCGAGTGCTTGTGACGTCAGCCATCACAAAGAAGTTGCTTATGGAATAGGAAGTTGTTATAGTTGGGCTCATAATCATTAAGTTTATGATGAACTGGCTTAACTTGTTAATTGGTTCGTTATTATTGAATGTTATGGTCTTTAAGTCTCTACTTTAGTGCCAGAATGCTAATCATATTAAACTTTATATGGTCACATGTATTGAGGTTTATTGTTAGACTCATTAGTTGTGATGTCATTGAGTTTTCCCTATGATCACCGCAGCTCTATGGTATTAATTCCCACAATGATCTCAGGTCATTAAATTAACTATTCAAAGATTCAATAAAGCATTGAATGAAGTAGAAGTATGTGTCAGTTTATCTGTTTGTTTGGTAACCATAACTATTAGTTTGAAATATTGGCAATACATTTATGTGGTTACATGTCTATAACACCCATACAACGCATTCACACGTTTCTGCGGTTCTGTTCAAACAATTGGACCCACTGTAGGCAATTCGCACAGCTGCTGTCATGTGTGATAATAAATTTAAAGCATAAAAACATACTAAAATATTCCATTTTGGGGCTTGGCTACTAACAAATGTATGCACATATATGTATATATTTGTATTTAAAGGTATACTGGCATCTGTGTGTGCATGTAGGAGGTTAAATTTCTCATAACTGAATGATGAATAAGCCGTAGAAACCCAAATCAAAATACAATACCCATAAATATTTGCAGTTACTTGGGAAGAGTCAAAAAATGCGTCACATTTCAAAGAAATGAGTTTCAGAAAACGATAAAGGAGATACCGAAAGATGATACAGAAACAGACAGACAAAAAGATAGATAGCGAGTCGTAATGATATTGTTGAAGAGTGCTCAAAATAAAAGTGAAAACGAATAAACAATAAAAACATACGTCAGTAGGCAAAATGTAAACAAACTCAAACCGCAACTCGGCGGATAATTTGGCCAAATCGGAAGAAGACGCGTGTAGGCCAATAAAAAGCGTTATGCGAATAGCTTGTTTGAACTTGGAGAGGGCACAGATACACGCACAAACACAGTCTCTCTCACTTGCACACACACAGTTGAGATATCACAATGTAGATACGAGCACTAGCTGTTTTTTTAATAACCGCATACACGTGCAGGGCCTTAATTATTCGCACAAACAAAACCCCAAAACAAATGAAAACAAAACAAAGCAAAACAAAAACACATTAAGTACAGCAAAAAGTTGGCGCCCGTTTTGTATCTTTCAGATACAAATATTCTCCACTCACAAGTGCGAGTACTTCGGCTACACTGCACGCATTCAGCTTTAAAACGATACTAAATCGGAAGACTCGAAGAACTGGAGGCAAGTTGCGTTGGGTATTTGGCAAGCCAGTATCTGTGTGTGTGTGCGTGTGTGTGTGGGTTTGTCTGTGTGTGAGTTTACTACTTTTTTAGCTGGCGACTGGAAAACAATGCTCGCTTCTTTTGCATAGTCGTGGAGGCAAAAATCAAGCGGGTGTATGGGTTGCAGATCAGAAAATTATTTAATTGATTTGGTGTTAAACATTAAACAATTTATAATTGTATATTATATTATATTGAGTTCAAGGTAAAGGGATACGATATTTGAGTAATTGTTATGATCATAAATTATTCACACGTAGATTCAAAGATATGAAAGTATCTTAAAATGATACAAAAAATAATATTTTTATTTACTTGTGTATTCAACTGAATAAATAAATCTTGAAAATACTAGTCAAAGGTATTTTTGTAGACCAGTACGGTGCTTAGTCAAAGAAAACATTAAAAAAATAATTTATAATTATTTCTTGTAAAATAAATAAATAAAATTGTATCTTGTAGACAAAGAATATGGATCGAAGTGCCCAATCAACAAGTATTTAATACAGGGTATGCCTTAGTCGGACTTGCGTTTATTGATTAAAGATACTTTTTTACTGCTTATTTGTTTGAGTGTTTTGCCAAATTAGCAAAGACCGGTTTACACTGGTTGGCATCGAAGTTGGCAGCAAGGGCGTCGGCAACAAAGGCCAAGGGGAGCAATGCGGGCAAAGGGCAATGGGCGGAGGGGTTAGATGGGCTAGAGGGGCTAGAGTGGCGGGGCAACAGCAACACGAAAGGTAAACAAAAGCCGCTCCGCTCATTAGTCGAGACTTTGTTGTATCGCTGCGAGAATGGAGCACGTTTTGTGTCAAATGTTTGCAGTTGTACTTCATATCGGAGCAAACGAATGCTTGGAGTGGGAAAAAGTCACTTGAGTCTTTAGTCGTCGGGTGTAGTCAAGTACGAATAGTCACTTCGTTCGCTCTTAACAAGGTCGGCAAGAGAGCAAGACAGGCAGAGAAGAGAGTCCCCCAAAGAGAGATTTGGAAAAATACTACGACCTGATTATCAGTGTCAAACAGATAGCATAACAAAAACAAAAACAAGAGCAACCCACGTACTTAATTCACAATGCAAAGGTATAAAGAAATCGTCTTACTTTTCCGAACCGCATATCGAATATCGTAAATCGTTTATCGTATATCGTAAATTGCATTATTGCACGTGTGGAATCGGTCTTGGCATTTAAAGTTGTTTACAGCATTCTGATAACGCATAAATATTTCAATTCATTTCATATTTGGCCTGGAACTGGTCGAGATTCGCACATTGGATGCGGTGGAACAAGTTTTACAGGCGACACCAGTTTTTCTGGGTTTTATCAATAATGATTGCCTTTGTTTAACGTTTATTCATTGATTGTTTGTCTCGCTTAATGAGTTTTAAATCCATCTGGACACACACATTTTCAAACTGATTCAGCGATTTCAATTATACTAAAAATTTGATTAACTTAAATTTGCAAATTTTAGAAAAAAGATTTGGGGAACTTCTTCAGATTAAAATTTATGGTGCTGACGCAAATTCTATTTAAATTCTACATATATATATACAGATGTATATCTAACGTCAGAGTTGAGCGTTATCCAATTTATAAAAAGTTTTCTGATAAGCAAAAGTCATAAGATTACTCATTTGTTTGTTTAAGAAATATATCAGCAATTAAAGTATTTTAAATGCTGCGTTTAATTCACTTTTTTTAGTAATCTGATTAAAGAAAAGATTATTAAATGTGTTTTTAAAATATAAATAATTGTTATACTTTAAAAAATGAATGCAGTCATAAATTCATGTCACATTAAGCATTTATTTCAGTTTAAACAGCTGAAAACATAAATGTTTCTATATGCACAGAAATCTAAATTGATGATTTCATGCGGAAAACATTTTGTAGAAAATTCTTCTAAATGAAACTGATTGGAACTGTTTTTAATTATGCAAGTCAGCAGATACAAATGGATTTTTGTAGCTTTTAAAATGGAAATAATGTTGCAAATATTTCAAAATAACGTCAATAAAGTGGCAGCTGTTGCTGGCCAATGACCCGCGGAAGGCCAAGAACCAAAGAAGGCAGTCATCAATTGAAATTTAGACTTTTATATTTGGGAAATCATTAAGTTGCCAAGATAAGTGTTATACCATACATAGATATATATATTATTTTCGCATATGGTAATCATACTCAAGAACTCACCTTGTTTGGTTACTCCGATTTGAATATACTAGTTATTCTAGCGTGTTTAATGCTCTTATCTCACTTCCTCTCTCACTCCCTCTCTCTTGTTCTCCTACTCACTCTCTTAGTGGTTCGATCACTTTTACAATTTTTTTGGTTCTCTTTACGTTTGAAGTGAATTTTTATTTTAAATTTATAACAATTGAACTCAATAAAGCGTCCGATCTGATATATTTTTTGTGTATGTAGCAATTTTTCTGTACACCCGAGTGTCACTTCATACAGATCAAGTTATGTATAGGTTTTTGCTTATATAAGATCGTTTATATTTCACTTTATGGTCGGTTTATGCTTTCTGCTTCGTTGCCATGTTCCATTCGTGGCTCGTACTCTTCTCGTTTCTGTTTGCCGTACCGACGGTCGACGAGTGTTGGCTGTTCGATTTGTTACTAAAGACTGAGAAGACCGACCATGTATACAAATGTGTATATAATTGTACTCGCAAGCTTTAAAAGTTCTCTTAGTTTTGTAGAGAACAACAAAATATCAGCTTTGTTCTCTTTTCTTTCTCGCTCTTTTTCCGCTTACTGCAAGTACTAAAAATTCATACAAGACGAGGATTCATTCCAAAGTACACTATGTTAACGTCACTTTTCTTTAATAAGAATTTAATCTTGTTTGTCATGCCGACAATGTGTTTTTAATTTTTTTTTACAATTATCTGACGCCCGCAATGTAAATTCTTTGTTCCCTAGTCAATTATGACTCATGTTTCATTCCCTTAGGGTGTACTGCCCAAATACAGTGCATTCATTATGTATTCGCACAGCTGCAGATTCGATTACAAAATGCACACTCATTAAGTCAATAAAGGAATTCCATGTTCGTCATAATTTATTTTCTATTAGATGCTATTCTTAACTTCTGGCTCTATAAATCTATTGGTGTAAAGTCGGATTATGTACCTTCATTCACTAATTCACAACGTTTTTTCTCATTTTTCGAAGACCTATCATCAAGGTCATTTAATGGGCATGTCACGTTGTGCATGATCTTGAATAGATTGGCATTTACGACTCGATGATGAATGCTAATTGCCGCTTATCCATTTTAATAACTTACGACAAATGGTTTGAAGATTTCCCACTTATTACTGAGTACAGTATGCGAATTCACGTTGCAAACGACAACTAAGCTTTGGCAACATTCCGTAGTCCACTTTTATATCCCCAAATTTCTACTTAAACATTTCTTAATACTTTTTTTACATTTAAAAAATTGTATTTTGTTGCCACTTGAAAAGCACTTGACTTTAAAAGTTTTTAACAGAAATACATACAGCGAATTAAGCATTCGCGTTATTGAAATCTATATGTATAATTTTTCTCTTATAGCACATGAGATTATGAATGTCAAGTGGCGTTGTTCCATTTGTTTTTATACTCTAGGGAATTTCCATAGCTTATAAAAGAAATGTTTATTTTAAAACAAAAAATAAAAATGTTTGTCAAATATTATACGCCCAATTTATTTTTAACTCTCAACATTTATTTATTTCTTATTTATAAATAGAGAATGAAATTTATTATCAAATTTCTTTTGCAAATACTGTAATTTTTTGACCTTTCTAAATAAATGGAACTAAAAACAAAGATAATTTGAAATGATGCCCAAAATTCCTATTGAAATTGTAAGAGAAAATTCTTGTCAAACAGTTTTAGAACATTAACGTACTAAAAACAGCCTACACGTTGATAAAAACACACACTGTGCGCTTGTTTAATTTGTGCTGCTTGTGGTGTAGGGCGTAGAGGGCTGACATAGCGCGCGTGAGGCGCGGGTTCGAGTGCACGTTCAGGCAGTTTTCAGGCAAATGAGTTGAAATAGTAATTTTTTAAATAATTTGGTTTATTGCGACTCATCAAGGCATAATAGTTCGACTTTTTCTATAGTCGAGCAATTTCCGCATGAGTCGCAGATTAAAATGGGTTAATGCGCGTGTCTACTGACATTTGCATAATGAATGACAGTGTTTCGTGTAATTTCCGTACAATTTTATTTTCATTATTGCATATGATAATTCAGATATGTATAATTTATTAACGAGGGAGTGTATTTCTTTTTTTGTAGCAACAACCAATTTTGTTGGGAAATTTACGCAAAGCGTGCGTCGAATTGTGCAGGATGTTAAGGACGAGGGTGCCCCAAGTGGCATGACACGTGATGAGGTCATCGAAACGAATGAGCGTCTCCGATCGCTACGCCTGCGCCTCGAAGAGTCTTATGATACAGTCAAAAAGTCACTTATCAATTTGATGAACAAGTACGGCGACTCAAAGAGCCATCGCAATATATTTCAACGATATCCCATGCTCAAGCTAATGATAAAGGTGAGTGATTGGTTTAGTAACACACTCAAAATATTTACTTCAAAGTATTACTTATAGGAGGTCATACGCCTGGAGACCCAGTATTGGACATTGGTGGACATACCACGTCAGGAGAAGCAGGAAACCGTGCCCTCTTACGTAATGCGAGCCTGCTCCATTATGGAAAAGACCCAGAAATCCGGTGAGGGTGTCAAGACCTCGGCCAGGCTGGCCGAGGAGGCAGCAGAGCGTAGGGAGCGCATGGAACGCTTGGAACGTAAGTGAAAGGACAGCTGATGTGGTCAGCTGATAGCTAGGAGAATAATTAACCATCTTCCTTCCCATGACAGACATGACAACGGCACAAATCGAGCATGAGAACACACAACTGATTAATGATTTGTATCGTCTGCTGAAAAAGTATCTGGGCTTGCGGCATTTGATACGCGTCCTAAAGGTGAGACACTTCCTGGGGGAGTAAAACTTTTTGACATTTCTGTATGTTTTGTGTCCGTTGCGTTTTTTGCCATTTGCAGGAAGAATATGGCAGCTCAAAGATGTATCCGATATTTCCTCGATACACAATGCTCAAGGACATGATAAAGGGCATTATGCACGACCCCGATTACATGGAGGTGTGCCATGAAACGCTGGCCAACTCCAACTGAGTGGAGGCCTCCGGAAATGGCAGGCGTCGCATGAGTGTCATTTGAGAGGGGCATACATAAAAAGCAGAAGCAAAACTAACAGTAACATTTACAGTAACAACAGCAACAACAACATTAACAGCAACTACAACAAGAGCAGAAACATCGGGATTTCAGTCTACACACACGTGTAGAACAGGACAGGATGTGAGTTGAGTGTGCTGATTTCACATGCGACTTTTTGTCATTCCGGCTGATATAAAGCTGTTTTAAAAGCATTCTTTGAAGATACCGACGAGCGATATTAACCTTTTTGGAATAGTTAGATACAAATCTTTAGATAATTTTAGCCAGACGCTAATGGCAACGCAACTAACTTAGCAACTCAACTCAACTCAGCTGAACTCAACTACTAACTACACAAAAGCCCCACCAAAAACAAACTACTTAAAACTATAGCTACAACTACAACTACAGAACTATTTACTACATTAAACAAAGATACAGATACAATTTGGTACTTAGCCATAAGAAATCCGACAAACAAAAGAAACGCATTTATTTTAATGACTTTTTGAAATGAATATAAAACAGAAGGAAAAACAAAACACTAAACTAAACTAAACAGCTAAAACAAATAAAAAATTCATGGAAAATTTCATAATTTTACTTACTAATGATACTGAGATACTTTGTGTAATTTTATAACAACAACAAAAATAATTCATTTTGGTTCTAGGCGGGTTTTACCAATTCGAATAGTCGAATGGAAAAACCTTATATATATACACAAAAAATAAAGAAAATTATTAAATATATACATGTATTAATTATATAGTTAGACAATATCAGGGAAATGTTCCCAAAATTAAATAAAAACTAAAAACAAATCAAATTTCTTGACACTTTTTGACGGAAACACCAAATTTATGCGGAAAATAGTTATTAATATACTTACTTATATTCAAGTAAACTAAATTATAACTCAGGATCATATGTTATGGTTCCTCGACACTCCCAACTCTCTCGCTAGAAAACAAACTATTTTACAAACAAAAAACGCTTTAAATGTGTAATTTTTATATATTATAATTAGCTAAACAGCTTTAGGTCCTATGCAATTTGTTATAACTAGTTAAACGCCCTTTCCAAACTATCCCAAATCCACTAACTAAGTCACTTTCCTATGAAAGAGTATATGTGTGTATGTTATAGCTTTATTGAGATCTGTAATTATATAAGAGATACAATGCAAACACTTTTATACGAGACCAATGACAAAACTTTACGAGCTTACACATTTTTAAGAGACACACACTCAGTTCAATTTATTTCCATTTGCGCCTCAAACACCTAAGTTTTCTATGCAAAAACTACAAAGTATAAGACACTTAAGCTCAATGAAACTATGAAATATGAATAAGAGACTTGATTGAATGTAACTGTACACGGAATACAAATAAATAAACACTTGCTAACTACATAAACTAAACGTTAAACAAATATATACTATAATACTGACACCCACCCACCGAACATGGGACTCTGTACTTACACTGACCAACAAAAAACTGTGCAGAATTTGCTAACAACTCATAGATACAAATTTAAATCGAATACAACACTCCACGTACGTTTCATTTAGATATGCAAACAATAAATTAAATGCCAAATTTAATCTTTTAATGACAAATTTTCCATTTTCCATTTTAATCTGTGCAAATTAAATTGTGTGTTTGATTATAGTTTCAACCTGAACTGGCAGGTGTATGTGAGCGTGTTTGTGCATGTTTTTGTTTAACCATAGTTAATCAAATTCAATTGATGGTTTGACACTTCACAAAACACACACACACACATGCTCATCAATATTATTAAAACTATACTGAACAAGCCAACATAATTAAACAAACTTTAAATGTTGATGATGGAATGTTGAAGAGAAACTTACTGATTTATCGTGTTGCAACAAATCCATGTAAATGGGATAAATTATAAGAAAATAAGCAAAACAGTATAAAATATATATTGTAGTATTAAATATTGTTTAGATCTATTTTGTTGTTGTGCAAAGTACGTGTAGTTAAATGTTTTGCAATAAAATAAATGAATTTAAAGCCGCCAAGAGCAACAAATGATACTAAGACCTATCTCAAATCTTAATCAAAATGTAAAGAAAGCAAACTATATTAAATTATTAGCAATATATGTACGCCTGACTAATCCTATGTGTATCCTAGTATATGCATAGGTGTTGGTTAATACTTTAATGGATACATGCAAGGATGTAATGAATAACATAAATATATATCGTACTTGTACTATACATATTTACATACACATCAAACAAGCTTACATAAAAATCAAACTAAACATATATACAAACAAGGGGTATACATATAAAATACAAAAATACAAATACAAGTACTTACATAGACCTACGAAACAATTCGTACAATTTTACCTTTTCAATATCTAAGTGTCTACCAGAAATGGAAATGTGGATATACAATGAAGTAAACCAAAATAACAAAGATATTGTGCATATAATTACACAATATACCTAATTTAATACATGTGTGTTTGTGTCGATACTGCAATATTATGTAAACGTATTAAATATATTCGTATTCAAAAGAATACAAAACGTTCTCGAAACAGTCTTTTTAATTGCAAGTGGTATACAAAGCGCCATCTATGTGTGAAAGCTTCGCACAAGCAAGCTTCCACTGCAATCTGCTATGAAAGTTCATGTGGTTTGAGTATTGGGCGACATTTTTAAGCTTTGACAAAAGTTTATTGGTCAAAAGCACAAACAATAACAAAGTGAACTAAAATGTGCTAAATTTCGATGACTTTTACTTCTTGCCATGTTTTTCCTTGACCACCTCCACTTCAGCAACGGATTGGTCTTCGGGTAAAGAGTCCACAGAGAGCGAGGATCCTTTAGATTTTGAGCTGCCCGAAGAGTTTGAACTGCTGCCGGAATTCTTGGGATACTTGACAGCCTTCGTATTTCCCGAACATTTAATAATAAACCGAAGTTCATCGAGCAGTTCGTCTTTAAAGTTGACCTACGGAGGAGCAGACCATGAGTTTCTCAACAAGATTTGATGGGAATAAAACATGCATTGATTACAGTACAACGACAAGCAATGCAAATGGGTTAAGCACTAAATTTAACTTGTTATTTAATTGTATGTGC
Source organism: Drosophila dunni (assembly GCA_018152125.1). Taxonomy (NCBI): domain Eukaryota; kingdom Metazoa; phylum Arthropoda; class Insecta; order Diptera; family Drosophilidae; genus Drosophila; species Drosophila dunni. The sequence continues at coordinate 2,792,230 of JAECXC010000352.1, read as the reverse complement.
TTTAATTAGAACATTAATTCGCAGAACTTAATGAAGTTTAGTTAGCTCATATCTCGTTTCTTTTGTACCCCCGTAATACAGTGTTGTGGGCGTTTGTTATTTAAGTTACAATCGACCTTTAGCAAGACCATTTTTAGTCACGACACAGACACTTCTCCCCCTTGACATTCACTGGGAGATCTGGCTAGCTGTTAATACACTCACACGCATGTTTTATTTTAGAGAAATAGATAGAAAGAAAATGAAGGAGAGAGAGGAGGTGTGCGTTCTCTTTTCACGGTTACCTTGTTCTCTCGTGCGGTCCACAGTGTGCTGAGAACGCAATTAACCAGACCATAAACGCTGCCAAAACAGCTGCCCACGAACAGGACCAAATAGACTCCACCCAAATTAGCAAAGCCCAAGGAGGACGCATCCGAGTCGGGTACCTCCTGTGCTCAGTGTGCGGAAATGATCATGAACATAAACGTTTCTTTTGGCTATATACTTTCTACTTTTTGTGTGCCTGGTTTGTTTGTGTGTCTGGGATGCAGGCCAACTACTAAAGCGGATTCGAAGTCAAAAGCAGATTCATTATTGTGTATACCTTGTTCTCACTGCTGCGCTCGATGACGCCCAGCAGCATCTCCAGCAAGGAAACGAAGACGCCAAAGAAGGATCCCACACCTAGGACCAGGTAAACTCCACCCAAATTGCTTATCTCGAGGGCCAAGGCTCCACCTTCGTCACCGGAGTCCTGCGCACACACACACACAAACACACACGCACAGGCACAGACCCAGATAGAGACACCCACAAACGGATGTCAAAAATATTCAAGATAACTTACCGAACAGGCGCCTCCGCCACGCTTCTCCTTCCACCATTTTGTTTTCATTTTAGTTAGGACTCCCTGCTCCTGTAACTCGAGTATAGCCTGACTCAGCACATCCCGATAAGGCCAGTCTTAAAAGCAGCAACTCTCTGTAGTGACTCTAAAATCTAACTGGCACTACTTACTCTTCCGCATGGCAATGCCGTAACCCTTCTCGTCTAGCAGTGCTCCCACCTGGGTCAAAGTGCAGCGTCTCTCTGTTATGTACTCAATAGTCGTGGACTCCATGAGAAAGGCATAGTTGCTGTTCTCGACCCGATCGACACCTTCTTGATTGGAATTGGTCATAAATTGGGGATTGTCTTTCATGAACTCGTACATTTTCTGATATGTTGGATACTTGGCGTCCTAAGGATGGAAGGAGGAATAAGAAGAATTTCTATTAATAAATAAATAAGTACATAAATATCATATATGTATACTTATAAATAAATAAATACAAACTTAGCAGGTAGAAAGGCTACAGTCGAGCGTACCGACTGTTAAGACCCCTTACTCCTTCTAGTGTGACATTTTCCATACAAGTATGCAATTTTCGAGCGATTTGTCCTATTGGAGCTATAGGCTTTAGTCGTCCAATCCGGATCAAACTTGGTGAGATAGGTAAAATTGTTTCTTACTCATATTATGTGAATTTGGTCATGGTACATCTAGTCTTTTCGAAATTATTATTGATTGTCCTCATACTCAAACAGTCTACAGTGTTATACTTGTTTGTCAGAAGCGCAATGTCCGTAAGAGATAGAGGGAAACTTTTCCGTCCCAATAAAGTAGGTATATAATATATATATTCTAACAAATATAGTGTCTAGCATCCATAGGACAAATAGGTCGAACATTTTACATTTGTATGAACACATGTAGTGTTAGTTGAGCTATCGCAACCAAACTTACATATTATGTGTGTGGTGATATTGCCACTATTCATACAAAATTTGGTTTGGATCGGACAAGTCTAGCCTATAGGTCCCATGGGACAAATCGGTCAAAAATAAAGCTGATTTTTATGGCAAACGCACACTAGTATGAGTACAGGGTCTTTTACAGTCAGTTCGCTTGACTGCAGCCTTTGTTTCTTGTTTTATTAAAGATTTACCATATTAATGGTATAAATTTATTATCTTTACGCATTCTTACTATGAATTGTCTTATACTAAATAATAATATGGTAGCAGATAAAAAGTATTTTTATACCCTTGCAGAGGGTATATTGTTTTTGTCACGAAGTTTGTAACGCATTGAAGGAGGCGTTTCCGACCACATAAAGTATATATATTCTTGATCAGCATCAACAGCCGAGTCGATATAGCCATGTCCGTCTGTCCGTCTGTCTGTCCGTCTGTCTGTCCGTCTGTTTCTATGCGAACTAGTCTCTCAGTTTTAAAGCTATCTTAATGAAACTTGGGACAGATGTGTATTCTCTCCGCAGATCATTTGTGAAAATCGGACAGATCGGACCATTTTATCATATAGCTCCCATAGGAACAATCGGTCGAAATGCATGAATTTATATGAAATGTATGAACATTTTCGGTGTGTATTGACCGATTTCAACCAAATTCACGCAATATGCATTTACAATCGATCTTCGACTGTTTACCAAATTTCTTTTAAATCGGAATACTATATCATATAGGTCCCGTAGGAACAATCGGCTGAAATGCTTAGTATAAAAATTTTCGGTGTCTATCGACCGATTTCAACGAAATTCACGGGGAATCAATTTTTAATCGTGTCCCATCAGTTGACCAAATTTTATCCAAATCAGACTACTATATCATATAGCTCCCATAGGAACAATCGGTTGAAAATGCTTAGTATGAACATTTTCGGTGTCTATTGACCGATTTCAACGAAATTCACGGAGAATGTATTTCTCATTGTCCCCCATCTGTTGACCAAATTTCAAATCGGACTACTTTATTATATAACTAGCATAGAAATAATTGGTTAAAAAAAACCAAATTATTTCAATATTCATGACTGCAAGGGTATTTAATCTTCGGCAAGCCGAAGATAACCGTTTTTTCTGGTTTTAATTGGACTTGTAAACCATTTTTATAAGAAGACAAAATTTCTTGGTAGTTATAATTTTATAAGGTATCTTACAACAAAATATATGTGTTAAACAATTAATTTCTTTATAATACTTTAACTAGTCAGATTTACATTAAAATTTATCCTGAAGCTGGCCGTATTAGTGAAAAGAAAATTCTCATTAAAGCTTAAATTCATTGTGCAAACTCACTTTAAAGAAGGTAAAAGTGCTGCCACCATTTTTAGCGCCGTAGTTTACTCCGCCCTTGTTCTCTGACAAATCATCGGCATCTTCAATGGGAGTAACCAGAGATTCGACTGTGAGAAAGGCGGCCAGATTTGCTGTGTATGAGGAGACTAAAATCAGTGTGAAGAACCACCAGGAGGCGGCCACGGCGCGCGTTGAAAAAGCTCTAAAAAACAGACCATAAATAATAAAAAATTGTAATCGAAAGTCATCGCATGAAACTCACTTGGGTGCCAGCTCAGAGCCCTGTTGCAGCAGGGCGCCAATGGAGAACCAAAGACAATTGGCAAAGCTAAATTGATTCTCCAGTTCGGTGGGCTCCTCGATACACGGATACGGATTATCCCATTCCGCTGGCGACAATCGTCCCAGGACAAACATGCTGATGGACACACCCATGTAGCCAAGGCCGAGCCAGAGCCAGACTTCGCCAGAGAATGGCGACATGAAGGAGAAGAGTTTGGGAGGTTCCTTCATCGGTTTGCGAAACAATATGGCGATTCCTGTGAAAATTTGTCAATGGAAAATGCCAAGTCACGCGTGCTAATGTGTCTGCCACTTGCCACTTGCCACTTGCCACATGCCACTTGCTACATGCCACATGGCAAATGTGAAAACATATGTATTTGTACAACAACAGATGCTCACCCAGATTCATAAAGGGTATGGTAAAGTCCACGCCACTCTCACGTTCCGATGTCATGGTCAAATCGGTTATGCCCATGTCAGCACGCTAATTAAAAATGTTAAGTACATTACAATAATTAATGCATTATACAAACACGAGCACGAATTTATTTACATGCACCAGACAAACATATATTGAAATTCATACGCAAATAATGCGCATACGCCCCATGAATTTATATAAATTATTCAATTTGTGCATCATATACAGAACACTGTGTGCAAATAATGCATATTAGTTATTTATAATCTCCAAATATGCAACTAATTCATTTAAATCTTATTGACTTAAATATTCCATTGATGCGTTTCCACTCAATGTGTTTTGACTATTTTGGCTGGAATTTGTTTCATGCGAATTAGTCTGCAATCAACCATGATTAAAGGCTTAACAAGAATGAAAGAGTAAAATCAAATTTCAAACAAAAATCAGTATGGAAAGCTGTGTTTTTTTCTGGGATTTTTCTACTCGTTTTTTAGACCAAGTACTCTAAAAAAGAGCAGAGGGGTCTATTATGTTTGTCAGAAGCGAAATGTGCGTAACAGGCAGAGAGAAGCGTTTCAGACCTCATAAAGTATATATATTCTTAATCAACATCAACTGTCCATCTGTCTGTCTGTCTGTTTGTTCATCTGTCTATCTGTCTGTCCGTCTGTCTGCCTGTCTGTCTGTCTGTCTGTCCGCTGTCCGGATGAACACCTGGATCTTTTAAACTACAAGAGCTAGAGTCACCAAATTTGGAATGAAAGTCCGTCAATATGTCAGGCAGGTTTAGTATATTTCAAAACTTTTTTTATTACACTACAACTACCAACCAAACTATCGGAGCTATCGTGACCAAATTCACACTGTGCGTGGATGGTACCATTGTAACTATCCGACATGTATTGCTCCCATAGGACATAAAAAAAAAAATATATATATATATAAAATTTGTATGAAGACATGATGTGTAATTGTCCCCAAACTTATAATATGTGTATAGTACCATTATAATTATCACCACCAAGTTTGGTCCGGACCGGTCGACTATAGCCTATACCTCTCATAGAACAAATATTTTAAATTTGTTGAAGAACATCATAACAAGTAATAAATTATATACAACTATAATTTTTTGTATATATGCAAATTCATTTACCCAATAAAGTTTATTTCAAAAAGGTGTGAATAAATTTATGTTTTATAGCTGAATCTATTTTGAAATGCAGTATTGTACTATCAACAAGTTTTCATATTGGACACATTGCTATACTTTTTAGCAGTCGTTTGTTACTTGCCATGAACGCCTTAAGTCTTCTTTCAATATTTTATAGCATGATCATAAATCATAAAATACATCGTGAAATTTATAAAAATATGTTTTGTTATGTGCAAATTGAATTGACTTCCATTGTGTTTTTTATAAAATATGCAGCATAAAGCAGTGTATTAAAGGAAAGCATTCAGCTACGAAAACCTTTTTTATATTTTTGCAATCATTTGTTACTTGTCCATGGCCGCTAAATGGGAATAATTAACGGGAGAAGTAGAGAAGTAGAGAAAGGCAGAAAGACTTCAGCCAACAGTTGGCGAAAAATGAGGCGTGGCTGTCAGACAATTATGTTAATGATTATGTTCATAATGTGGAATGTTGAGACACAAGGGATAAGGAATAAGCTCATTGATATAAATGGCCCCAGGGCGAGTTTCGATTGGATTTATGGGCTATTCCCCAGACGAGACACTGAGTTACTTACACTGTCTATTATCTCGCGTAGCATGCCATTCCATTCTCCGGTTTTGGGATCTAATCCGCCGTATTTATTGTCCGGCTGCAGATAGAAGGTGTAGCTGAAACCAAGCTTCTTGGATAGCTCATCAATCAATTCAATGCCAAAGCCTTCGAACTGAGCATTCCCCTCCAGCTTCTCGGCGGTCTCCTTTAGCATGCCGTAGGGTTCACTCTGCCGGCGTGGAAGAGGAAATGGAACTTATAATTATCGATAACTGGCAACAGATGTGCAAACTCACAATGGCCGTGACGACAACAAAACTCTTGTTCATCAGCGAACGCATATCCGGCTCGAGTGTATGCTGTGGAGCGGGACGATTCATTTGGAAGCCCTCGTCGGTGCTCCATTGGCCAATTTGCTGCATCCCCGACACACTCAGCTCGATGACCTCGAGTTGGAAATCTGTGCGCAATCCCTCGTTGTCAAACTGAATGGTGCCCGTGAGGCCGTTGAGCGTCAACTGTGGGTCATGTTCATGTTTTATGAGAAATTTGCATGGCATGTCGCTCTTCCTCTCCCTCTCCCACTCTCTCTCTCTCTCGTTCTCGCTGTCTATTACTTACCGACTTCATGTAGTTGACGACGGAGTAGCCCTTGTCCCAGGCACTGTCGTTGCCACAGCTCAGCTGCACAGGCCGGAAGTTAACATGTTTGTAGGTCTCGGCCAGCAGCTGAATGCCATCGTAGATCAGGGCCATGCTGTTGGTCAGAGGACACGACACTGCAAGGACATGGCACATAAATGAGGCATGAGCCATGAGGCATGAGGCATGGCATGTCGAGCCAAAATGTATAAAAGAGTACAGCTATTTGCATATATCATTTTTACCACAGATTCAATTATGCAAATTCTACTCGGATTTGCATAAATTGCCGACACGAGTACACTGAAAAAAACCACAACAATAACTGCTAAAAATAGTTATAAAATCTTAAAGGATTTGAGTGTGTTTTATAGGAAATATGTCTTATCGGACGAGAGTCTGTGATCTGTATAAACGATTCATTTGATGACAGCGAGATCAATTCACTACTAGTTTTTTTTCAGTGTACCCAACCTAACCAAGCGTAAATACAAAGATAGATTTATACCATTTTGAAAGGGCTCCTCACTCTCGTACAGCTCCTTGGCCACTTCCAGCACCTGTTCACTCTCCGGGGAAACAATGCGCATACCCGTGATGTTGGCATCCGAGTGTTGATATGGCTCCAGGTCCATTGTATGCCAATCCAGGTTGCCAATAATGTAGCGATAGTCGCTGGTCAGCAGTCCCACCTGTTGTGCCTGCTTAAAGAACTCAGGTAAGGTGTCCATCGAACCAACGACCACAAAAGAGTCGTCCTCCGAATTGCGTATACGTCGCAGCACATTCCGGTAGTTCCCGTTGAGATCGAGGTCATAGCGCCGTAGGGTTATTGCCGGTCCTGTGGTGCCATACATTTGAAGCAGCTCGTTCACTGTTACCAGATACTCCCCGGACTCGTAGACAATGGTGAATTTCTCCCAGCCCAGAGCAGTGACCAAATCCTTCAGTGCCACGCCCAACTGTGATGGATGCGGATGCAGATTAATGGTTGGCAATTGTGCACTAAAGTCCCAGCGTATGTCCAAAAATGGCAACTCCTTCGCATCGCATATACTCAGGGCATGCCGTGCTGCCAGATTCGTACTTGGCCCGATTACAGCTACCAAATTTTGCTAACAAATAACACAGCTTATGACCAAGTGACTTGAATGATATAAAAGATTGTACGGATTGTGGTACCTACATGCAGCATCCTGCACAATTTCTTGGATGTATCGAAGGCATTATTCGGCTCTATTTCCAGGGATACTCCGTGCAGTTTGAGTCCGTCGTTTTCCTCGTTCACCTTGTCAATGGACAAGTCAAAAATCTTCGCCAGTTCCGGATTGGTAGCTTCGTAGATGAGACCTGTGATTAATTGGCAAAAAGAATAAATTTTTTAATGTTAAAGATACTATTTAGGGAACTAGGGAAGTGCAGTTTTATATATATATAAAAAATCACAAGAAGAAAGATATATTTACTGATACATTGTTAAGAATATGCGAGAATTTAAAAAAAACAACGCGGGATAAATACTCGTGGAGTAAAAGGGTATACTGTAATCTGTAATAAAGTATATATATTCTTGATCAGCATCAATAGCCGAGTCGATATAGCAATGTCCATTTGGCCGGCTGTATGAATAAAAGAATCTCAGAGACTATAAGAGATAGAAAGGTAAAAGGCGTCGCAAATGAAAGGTACAATACTCAAGCAGTAAAAGTTTTTTTTTTTTGACACGCCCACTTTGGGGCGCTCTATCTTCATATAAGGGTAAATGTACAGGTAATACTAGAATATATTAGTATAGTTAGCTATGCTATAGGAAGTACTGACTTAGTCTGATCCAAATCGGATTCCTATATCGTATAGCTCCCATAGGACGGACAGTTCAAAAATACGCTCCAAATATGAATTAGTATGAACAACTTGTTCTTTGACTAAGCTATATTAATTAAAATCATACAGGATGCGTTTGCCAATAAGACAAACATACCGACCAAGTTTGATCCAAATCAGACTACTATATCGTATAGCTTCCATAGGAATGTTCGGTCGAAAATCTGCTCTAAACATCACACACAATACATTTAAAATCAATATATACATACTGATTAAGTTTGATCCAAATCGGATAACTATATTGTATAGCTCTCATAGGAATGATCGGTGGAAAATCTGCTCTAAACATGAATTTGTATGAAAATGATTTGTGTTTGGCAAGCTATCTTATTTATAAACTAAACTATTGCATAAATATTAATATTATACACCATTGTTAATAACATATTGAAACTGAGTAATGGGTATCCCAAAGTCGCGAGGTAACTATAGAAATTTTTTTTATTTTAACCTGTGTAGTACTGAGCTTACACTGTTGCGTAATAGAGTTTTTATCTTATAATAATGAAATTAAAATTTCTGCATTGATGACTGTCAAATCGAAAAGAACAGAGTAGCTTGTTATACCTTCTCTTTAAATTCAGCTGGGTATAAAAAGCATTTCAGTAGCAACCAAAGAACTATTCATAGTTTTTCTCTTCTGTTTTTTTTTCTCTTCTGTTTTTTATGCTCAGTTTTTGTTTTCTTTGTTTTGGTATGCAAATTCTGTTTACGTATTCACAGTCCACAGTGAAGTGCACAAATCCGACCAATTCGCCGCTGTTGATGTTTTCCTTTTCTTGTTCTGTGTGTGGCATGCGATTTGGTGTGGCATAAAAATACATGCCACACACACACACACATACACATACACATAGATACAGAGAGGCACATTTGCATGGCGCAATTGAAATTTCCATTACGTAACGATTTCCATTTCCATTTCCAAGCACAACAATAAATTCACTTTAATATTTGTTGTGCTGCTGTGCAGTAAACTCACCCACATTGGTTCGCTCCGTTCGACAGCTGTCCATCAGATTGAAAAAGATGCACAGCGAAATCAACGGAATCAGCGATACGCTCCACAGAGACTCTCTGATTGTACCCCATTTGGTTGCCCCCATCCCTGGTTAATTGCCGTGGCATTCAACAGCAAACCATTAAACGAATCAAATGCAATTTAACTAATCAATTTTTGAATCGTTTTCAAGCACACAAACAACGCTCTAATTATTGCAATTTAATTGCTACACTTTCTGCTCGTTTTGCTCAATTTTTATGACCGTTCTAATTTTATAGTCTCCCCGAGTGGCAGCTGCAAATGTGACTGCGAGTGGCGAATACCACATTGTCTGGCATGTACTTGCAACGATTCGTTGGGGCAATATTAAACTAATTCGCCGCAAAGACTCGATCACATTTTTATCGCTTTAATTGCAATTTTGAATTGTTAAAAGGAAATAAATTATTTATTTTGTAATTTTATTTAATAAAATGCGTGGCAAAAATTTGAAATATACGTGATCTTACTGACGCAATGAAGGATTTTCATTCCAAATTTGATAGCTCTAGCTCTTAAAATCAATAAGGTTTATATCGACTCGGCTGTTGATGCTGATCAAGAATATATGTATATAGTAACATATGTAGAGACATATGTAGCCATACATTCGCCTAACTTACACACTTATAAATTTCTTTCCCCCAAAACTAATGTAAGCATTATAAAATAATCAAAAGGTGACGATAACAATTCTGGCTTCCCACAAACCGATCAAATATCATTAACAACTCGCCAGAAATGGGAATAACGATTCATTGGGGTTGAAACTGCTGACTTTGCACAAATCCTGGCAAACAGAACTATCTTAAATCTTGATCTCTTCAAGATCGAGATCTCTCTATTTACATAAGAGCCAAATGCTCAATAAATCCAAAGTACAATTAATAAAAGCTCACAGCCAAGGTTTGGCTAACGTCTCCAGAACATAGCATATGATAGTCTAGATTTGTATTCTCTACTCAGCAGATTCGTTTTATTTAATAAAAATTATATTTTTTTTGAACAACGCACTTTTGAACTACTTAATTATATACTTTATTTGGTCGGATACGCCATATCTTGCTTGTAACTCCTGTTGGACCCCTGTACTCTTTTTGAGTACGAGACATTAAATTATTGGATTAGAGCCTTATAATATAAAAACTTTAAGATTTTCTTTAATCATTTTAAATTGTTAAATAATACTTTAAAATTGTGTATAGAATTTCTGAAAATGTTTGTATGGTTTAAAAATAATTTTTTTTTTAAAAAAAAATGTTATTTAAAGATTTTATTGCTCTTAAATAACCCAAATACAATTTACTATATTTTAATTGCACTCATAAGCTAACTTTATTCTAAAACTTGTAATATACAAAAATATTACATCTTATTGTGAACATTTTCTTGTTTTGTACTAAATTTAAAAACTTTGTCGAGTTCAATTTGAGAACAATTGCATTCGCCAAAAGATTTATCAAATGTTTATGTGTTCTTTTGGGATTTGCCAGCAAGAAAATTGCTCTACAACTTTGATGAACTTTAACAAAGCGTCGCAAATTAAGTGTCTTATTAGCCGAGTTGAAGCGAAGTTTCTGCTCCAAAGGAGGGATAAGAAATGTGGATCCTTAAGCTGCAGACTTAACTTCAAATCAAATTAATTAGTTGAGCTTTCGCCAATTTAACGCAGCTGGTGGAGAACCAATTGCTTTAAAAGCAGTTTGCTTTTAGTTTAAGTCTCTTCAGACCTGTTCTTAGAGACAAGATGTTGGCAAACACATTTATAAATTTTCTTAAAATACATTTGAGTTGTCAATTTTTACGAGTATTTGTTGTATCCACAAATACTCGTAGTTTCTTATTCCTTCCGCCTGTGTTATGTGAATAATGGGCATCAACTTTGTAAGCTTTGAATAATCCACTTAAATTCTATGAAGAAGGAGACAGAAAGGGGGAGTGTAAAAGGGGGGGAGGAAAGTCTCTTATATTTTATAACGAATGGCAGTTACATACAGACATGCACACATCACAAGTGCATACACACAGGCACACACATACAGATTTCTACAACAACAAGCGCTTTCGGGAATGTCCTTCACACAGAATGACATTGCAACATGCAGCATCTCGGCCAAACTGTTGCTGTCAGCACTAAATAAAATCAGCTCCAACGATAACACATATTTCACTCGCTCTCCCTCCCTCTCTCTTTCTATATCTCTTTCTCACTCGCTCACTCACTTCTTTTCAGATAAATTCAGCAATGCCTCCAACTCTTCAGGTCGCCTCACTGCATACTTATGCATCTTTTATTTACATACATGCCAGCATGCAGCAACAACGCCATTAAATCTATTGCCCTGCCACGCCCTTTCTCTGCCCCTCTTCCTCTCTTTCTCTGCCTCTCTTTGACTGCCCCTGCGGCGCCTGCATAGTGTTAAATTGCCCAGCAGCTCGTCGCACATTTGCATTCCTCGCGTGAGCAACGGCGCGTGCAGGCTGTCAGAATACGAGTATCTTGAGGATACATACACACACCCACACGCATACATACATATGGTGCACATAGATGCATATTCATGTACATGAAACTATATGTGCACTAATAAAAAATCATTGCAATTGCTAAAGTTTTGCGTCGATTGAATTAAAGCGTTATTTAAAGATTAAATTTTAAAAAGTTTAAATGTAAGTACCAAAGTTGCAAATCGGCAATTTAAGACAATTGGCTTAGTGTCTTGCTTTTAGAACTTGAATATGGGTATAGTATTGAAGTAATCTATCGTGAACAAAGCTAGTTTACTACCTAACTAATTAGGTTCAGTTCAGAAAACATGGCTTTAAAAGCTTATAAGCTGCTTTTATGTATTTTGAGTCACTCAGTCCTGATTGGATTTCATCACTGCATTAAACAGCATCAGGACTCAAACTCCGTTTAATATTACTTAAATATGAATTAGTGACGCAGATATTAACTACTATAAAAAGGAACATGATTTCTATCATAAAACTGTAGTAGACCAGGCATCACACGGTGACACTCAAGAAGCTGTTAGAGTATAAGCAGAAGTATAAGAGTACATGCATGATCAGAAGAATGATGAGTAAGGAGAAGAGGTGAATGTGAACGATTTTTGTTTAGAGCGAATAGAAACAAACATTTCATTATAAAACTACACTTGTGATTCAGTTAGAACGAAGTAAACCCGTTAAGGACCGAATTTCAATGGAAAAAAAAAAATAATCGAAATTAATTTTCAGGTCCTAGCTGTCCTGGTTAGTCCATACTGAAATGTTGATTATAGGCCATATTTGTCCTGAATGGTAGATGTTTTCAAATAATTAGTACACGTGTTGAAGACAATGTTGCCTATAGGTAACACTGGTCCTGAAGGGGTTAAATATCAAAACTACAAAACAATTCAAAAATTTATCATTTTTGTTAACAAAATTTTGTGAGAATTTCGGAGCATTTCTTAAAGTGTATGTGTCAACGCTTCGGGCCACAACATATTGCCACACATGGCAAGTGCTTGGCGCACATATCCTTGAGTCGCCTGTTGTTCAACTTGTAGCAATTACCCAACGCTCAACATGCTCAACATGCAACGTTCAACCCTCGTGTTGCATGTTGTCCACTTCGGTTTGGGTCAAAGCTAATAACTAACACAAAGGACAGCTATCGACATGCTCATCAAGCGTTGTGTACAGTGAACAGTGTACACTGTGCATCAATAACCCAGTTATGTGTACTAATCGTTGCTTCCGGTTCCTCTTCAATCTCACTTGAAACTTGTCCAGGAATTCCCTGTAACAACAGCTGTAATTCCCCTAACATTAGTTGTGTCAATATTTAAGCACAGATACATTTGTGTCTGTAGCTGTAACTGTGTCTGTATCTGAGTTCGTCAGTGTATCTGTGTGTGGCATTGTTGATTTACTTGGCTTGGCAATGTCATTGGCGTTATTGACAAACGCTCTTTGGCATTTGCTTTCACATTGCCATTGTCCAAAATTGCTGAAATTTGCACTAGAACATTTTGATTGACAACTGTAAACCTTGGAAAACCAAATTCCAATTTTCTACATCGAAATCAACAGCGACAACGACAACGACTTCGATTTGTTTGGGCAATCATGGGCGAGATTTTGTTTGCAATTTCATTAGATATTTGTGCAACGGTGCGAATGAGTAATGTGTCAGAAAAAAATATTCACACCGACCAAAAAGAGAAAGATAATGGAACTATTGAAAAATAATACACATAGAAACAGAACAATTGTTGATTGAATTTATTTTAGGGCTTTTAGAAAAAGTTTAAAAAATATAAATTTAAATTATATTTATGAAGTCTTCTGTATCTTTTTTTTAAAGAATAACAACTAATGATAAATTAAATTAGAAAATTCAATGAAAATGATTTACAATAGGTTTTAACATACGTATAATTATATGATTTTACAAGTTTATACCCTGTGTTAGGGTATATCTGCACACACTTACAATCAGTGTTGACTCAGTAATGCAGTCAATCGTCTATTTATGTGTTCCGTTGATTTGACAGCATTGAATGACACTTTAAGTAATTACATTTTCCTCAGCTGTCCTTGAGAAAATGTAAGAAGTATTTGTGTAATTATACGTAAACTGCTTTACGCTTATACCTCGCAAATGGGTGGATTAAGAAGTCAATGCTCGACAGGTAAACAAACAAATCTGATGATGTGAACACGTGATCTGCTTTTAGTCACTTCTTGGGCAACAATATTTGGCGCGTTGTCAAAACAAAGTGCTACATGCACAAACACAGTCAAGCCGGCACACGCATACACACACACACACACACACACGTACACTTGCACACACAGTGGCAAAGACAAAATCAATTTCCAGGCTGGCAAAAGCATCCAAGTAGCACGATTGCGCAACGACTCCACTTGGATTGTGGTGCACAAAGGAGGTTGGGAGGAGCAGGAGAGCTTGAAGATGATGGAAAATATACAGACCACAAAACAGAGTACCAAATACCTAAATGTCTCTTTCTCTCTCGCTCTCATTCGCTCCCTTTCGCTCTAATGCACAAGAACGTGCCACGTAATGGCGCGTAAATTGTTGCTGCCATTTTAATGTGTGCCCCAAAACCGCAAATTCAACGCCAAGAGAGCAACGCAGAGGCAGAGAGAATGGCGGGGGCGGTAGTGGTTGGGGGTAGGGGGCGTGAGCCTAACAGGCGTCTGATAAGCGACAGCAATGCTAACGGCAACTGCACGTGAAAGTTCGTGGAACCACAAGGAGCAGCAGGAAACGGAAATGAAGCGAGTCAGCAAGAAGGCAAACAAGTCAGACAACAAATGAAAACCAGACACACGCACCTACTCGTACAAGAACCCATAGAGCAAAAGGGGTCTCGGTTGGGTTGAACGCACTAACGCTGTTTGTGTGCCACTGTGCCACAGTTTTCTCTCCACCTCAGCACTTTGGCAAATGCTTTCTCGACTCGCAAGTTTTCACTTCAATTAGAACAGTGCGTATGTGTGATTATCAAGCGAGTGTGTGTGTAAGTGTGGGCTCTCTCTCGCTCTCACTCTCACTCTCTCTCTTTGGTGTTGAAGTTTAACGCACAAACGCAGTTATTATGTCAAAAGCATTAGCGGGATTTGTCCGCCCTGATGCTGTTACACGAAAGAGCCACCAAAATATACACTGCTTGAAAAACCATTTATCATACGCTATAAATAGGCTATTAAATTTTTAGACAGTGCTTTTTACAAAAGATTTCCAAGGAAAATATGTTTAATTTCAGACTAAGATCAACTTTAAATGATATTAAAAGACAAGTAAAAACAAGAAAAAACGGTTATCTTCGGCTCGCCGAAGATTAAATACCCTTGCAGTCATGAATATTGCATTAATTTGGTTTTTTTAACCAATTATTTCTATGCTAGTTATATGATATAGTAGTCCGATTTGAAATTTGGTCAACAGATGGGGGACAATGAGAAATACATTCTGTGTGAATTTCGTTGAAATCGGTCAATAGACACCGAAAATGTTCATACTAAGCATTTTCAACCGATTGTTCCTATGGGAGCTATATGATATAGTGGTCCGATTTGGATGAAATTTGGTCAACAGTCGAAGAACGATTATAAATGCATATAGCGTGAATTTGGTTGAAATCGGTCAATAGACACCGAACATGTTCATACATTTCATTTCATTTCATGCATTTCGACCGATTGTTCCTATTGTTTCGACCGATTGCTATATGATATAGTAGTCCGATCTGTCCGATTTTTACAAATGATCTGCGTGCAGAGAGAATACACATCTGTTCCAAGTTTCATTAAGATAGCTTTAAAACTGAGAGACTAGATCGCATAGAAACAGACGGACAGACGGACATGGCTATATCGACTCGGCTGTTGATGCTGATCAAGAATATATATACTTTATATGGTCGGCAACGCCTCCTTCAATGCGTTACAAACTTCGTGACAAAAACAATATACCCTCTGCAAGGGTATAATAAAATTAGTTCGGCTAAGGAAGCTGTACTCCAGAGGGAGCTGTCCGCGAGTACAGCTTTCACAGTATTTGATAAAGTTTTGAAAAGTCAAGCTATTTTTCAGAATTTAAAGCTACAATTTTCACTTTTATTTTCTGAGTACATAAATTAAAATTATTACGAAATTTGGCAACACATTTTCGGAGCAGAAGCTGAGATTTTTAGACCCCGTACTCTAAAAAAGAGTAGAGGGGTCTATTAGGTTTGTTTTTCTATATTTCAGAGTAGTCCGGTTCCATGTTACGCCAGCGAACCAGTTGTAGTTGTAAACGAAGGCGCTAGAGAAATGTTCAGTGTCTGTCAACAGGCAAATGAATTGTTAACTTGGTCCGCTTGAGGTGTTGTTGCCACTGCCACTGCCACAGCCACTGCTGCTGTTGTTTTTGTTGTTGCCACAGGTAAGTGTAAACGTCCATCTAGCCGAAAGCTTTCCACATGGCCCCAGCCAGTTGGCAGGCAGCCAACGAGTGAAGCAGCTCGTTGTGGGAATGAGTTTGAGGTTGAGGTTGAGGTTGAGTTTTTGGTGGCCAACCAGTTGCGTTTAGTCGTGCGAGGCACGTTTGCTGTCCTGGGGCCATGGTCAAAATCGGGTGGAGTGAAATGGTTGGGGAAATGGGCTAAATGTCAGTGCCAAGGTGTCAAATTGTCAGCGCCTGTTGGCCCCGAAAAATGTGAGGGACACACGTTGACACACACACACCGACTCGGTTAACAATGATTGACATTGATAAGGAAGCGATAAGACAGGGCAAAGTCAGAGTGTACCACACGGCGTATGTGCAATAAAGTGCCAGTTTTTATACGCTTAACTGTGAAATTGGCAGTCAAGGTTGCTGCAAAGCCAATGACTGAAATATTGATAAACATAGAACATTTTAACCACTTGTTAAACAAAATATTATTCAATATCAAAACAAATGCAGCGTGTGCGCAACACTTGCGCCTTTCTCTCACTCTCTCTCTGGGTCTCTCGGGTGGTTTCTCTCTTTGTAGGGTTTGCTCTCTCTGGTAAAAGTTTCTACAACGCATACACACATATTTTTTCCGAGTACACCAGCGAGCATCATGGCCAAAATAGGAGACCCCCAAAAAGCCAGTTCAACACGAGAGTTCAGCGAGTGCGGACGCGTCAAGCGGATAACAGCAAATAAATAAAGAAGGAAAAAAAAAACGACACAGAGATAAATAAAATTCAAAGGTGTAGATAACAAACGCGATTCATAAACAACGTGAACGTTTTGGCTAATCTGTGCGGACTTAAAGCCAAGTCAATCAGGCAACGTTTGTGCCACGTGAGAGGTCCGAAGAGGAGGATTGTGTGTGTCTGTCAACCTCCCACGTACCCCAAATCCCATATGTGTTAGGACTATAATCGCTGTAATTAGTAACAAGTGTTGAGCATTGAATATTCGTCGAGATGCCTGAAGTTGTGGAACTTAATGTTGGCGGTGTCCACTATACGACGACACTGAATACTCTGCTGCAGGATAAGACGACGTTGCTGCACGAACTGTTTGCAGGCACTGAGGGTCGTGATAGCTTGGCCAAGGACAGCAAAGGCCGTTACTTCCTGGACCGTGATGGTGTCCTCTTCCGCTACATATTGGACTTTCTTAGGGACAAGGCCCTGCAGCTACCTGAGGGCTTCCGTGAGCGGCAGCGACTGCAGCGTGAAGCTGAGCACTTCAAGCTGACGGCGATGCTGGACTGCATCAAGGGGGACAGGGATGCCAGACCGCCAGGCTGCATTACGATAGGTTATCGCGGCAGCTTTCAGTTTGGCAAGGACGGCCTTGCGGATGTCAAGTTCCGCAAACTGTCGAGGATTCTCGTCTGCGGTCGGGTCGCCCAGTGTCGTGAGGTCTTTGGCGATACATTGAATGAATCTCGGGATCCGGATCACGGTGGTCCCGATCGGTATACGTCCCGTTTCTTCCTTAAGCATTGCTTTATCGAGCAGGCCTTTGACAATCTGCACGATCACGGTTATCGTATGGCCGGAAGTTGTGGTTCGGGCACCGCAGGATCTGCAGCAGAGCCCAAGCCAGGTGTGGACACGGAGGAGAATCGTTGGAACCACTATAACGAGTTTGTTTTCATACGGGATTAAGTTGGACAAAGAAACAGTTGAGAGACCTTCCCCGATCCCAATCTTCTTATGTTTGTGATACCAATCGAAAAATAAATATATATATCATAGAGAAATTTGAATACTCTTCCGAACAACCTCGAAACTGAAGAATCGTCTATTTAGCATTTTAAGTAACTTTCAATTCCATTACAATGAGCCGAACTGAGCAGAAAACCAGTAATATAAACTCACATAATTTTGAACCCACCTTTGTAAGTATTCCAATGGGAACATTTCAAGCGTACAACTTAACAAACAATCCCCATGAGACAAAAGTTACCTACTACTACTATTATATGTCTGTTAATTCAAACCTACAACAGTTTTGGAAACTCCCTTGAAGCTGAAAGAATTCAGAACAGAACGAAATTTAGAATTCAAATGGAAATGGAAATCACTTTGTTGGATATAAACAAATTTAGCAATGTATTTGTAAACAATATAGACGTAGGGCAGCTGTAAGCTATCACAATGAACTATTTAAATACGGGTCACTTCTTGAGCAAATCGAAAGAACAAGAAACAAGAAACTCAGTAAAATTTACAAGTATTTACTAAAATTAAAGTTTCACATAGCCTCCAGGTAAAAATTGAAATGAAATACAAATATACTCGTATTCTCTTGCTTTGTAGGATACTTAAAGATATTGCTAATGAAATTGTTACTAGCCAATCCGATTACAAATAGTTCAAATAGTTATTCAAACAAACGTCAAATCTCCCTCTTAAAGTACAATAATAACAGCAACACAATGCAGATAAATAAAGGAAATAAAATAAATAATATAAATATGAAGACAGAAAATGCTTAGAGCACTGTGGAAGCATCTGGCACCTAAGGGAAACCCATGAATGTTGGCCATAAAAGCAGCCAATAAAAAGAAGCAAACATACCAAATTTAGTTTACACCCAAACACACCCATATACACCCATACACACACGCACACACATCCGCCAAGATAGACAGAATCAATATGTATTTTCATTTATTTTTTTTTGCTTTTCAAAATCGAGATGAACAAAGCCTCGAGGGTGGAAAGAAACTGTCATCAGAATGTCTTGCAAATGATGCTGTCAATGGGCATATCTATCTGTAACTGATAAACAAAACTAAAGTGAGACACGATAAAAGCCACAACAAATACAATATGAAAGGCAGATAGTGTAAGAATATATAATACGCGAATTTATTGGATTTGACAAGAATCGACCAAAGAGCTTGAAAGTTTTTGTCAAATATTTAAAAGAAAATGTTCCAATTGGCAGTCCCTTAAACAGTTTGTTTGAAAAATATTTCCATAATTTGTACCTCATTTTAAATTTATCTAACAAATCGAAAAATTGCCAAAATATGCATAAAAATAAAACAAAACAAAAACTTCCATTAAAATTACACTAAACATACCAAGAATTTGCTGAACTCTATGAAAAACATAAAGCCAAATTAGAGGCCTATATAAAAATTAATCGATCTAACGACTTTAAAGCGGATGCCATTGGATGATGGATTTGGCTAAGCTAAAGTTTGATTTGTGTATTGTTATTTTGGTAATTTCATGGACACCAAAACATAAAACATGAATAAAATCGAGTATTTACATAGACGGATATTGAAATGTCTGTGTGTCATGCGATCAAAATGCAAATGAAATGAAATAAATTGAAATTAAATGATGATTGTATATTACGAAACACACACATGTGTGCATCATATATGTATATTATTATAGCAACATTTTTGGGAAATATAGTATCGAACCCACTATATAGTTTATGTTGAGGAAATCTAGGGCGTATGCATATATATATATAAACTTATATACAAAGAGAAAATATGAATAAATATAAATAAATATATATATTTAAACCAATTGTCGATATTGAAATATCTATAAATGTTTAGAATTACTCGTAATGAATGGCAAACACAACCAAATGAAATATTATTCAATAAATGATTTATGAATAAACCACAAGTAAATGATTAAACTAACTTTTATCTAATCGAATACAGAGTAAAACAAATTAACGAATTGTAGATGAAGTGCGACAACAAATGAAATCACTGTAAAAATACAAATTAAAACAAAAAATCAAACAAAAAACAAATAAACTACAAATAATATGAGTACATAGTCAAAAGTTTGTGAATACTCAATGGGTACTCGTTACGGCTTCGTATGTCAAAGTTTTCCCAACACTTTCAGGTGATGGCAACAATTTCGGTCCAGAACGGTCATTATTGGAAAAGTTTTCAGAACATCAGCACAAGGCCGAGTAAGTCATCGGAAAGAGGTGCGAGTAAGGAGAGTGAGTAGGAGGGAAAACACGGGACAGAGGACAGAGAATACTCATTAAGTTGAGTGAATGTTTAAGTGAAACTGACATCCTTTTGGTCGCATTCGTTTAACATTATCAACTACTAATTAGATATTTATGACATTTCATTTCAATTAATTTATTTATTCATTGAATTCTCTTTTACACATACTTATGTACTTATACGCAACACTGATTGGTGTAATAAAATTTATGAACTGTGCAGCACTGGAAAGGGTGGGAAGAAATCGCTTTTCCAGCCAGTCATTAAAATTATTCGAATAGTATTGGTTTAAAGGGAGTACACTCAAATGCATAAATAATACATGCAGTGAACCTGAAGGTGCACAATATCGGCGGCTGGCAAATGCCATTAAATAAATAAAAAATGGAGGGAAATAACAACAACAAAATTGTTAAATAACTCAAAAGGCAGATGAATGGCGACCTTTTGCAGGAGGCGACAACAACACGGCATTTGTTTAAATTCAACGCAGGCAACAATCATTTACTTACACACACATACACCCACAGTTGTGTGGGTTAAGAGGGACGGGGGCACTGCCGAGGTAGATGGCATAAAACAAAGGGCTCACTTCAAGTCCTTTCGGCACGCGTTCTACTCGGCTCGGGCCCCTTCAGATGACGACGAGTACAAAAATGTTGAAATTAAACGAGAAAAGGCAAATGCTTTCTTCTCTCTCCACACACATATATATACATATATATAAATACATATATACGAGTGTGTGTGTGTGTGTGCGAGTGTTTGTGTGTGCGTGTTGAAGTATGCTTCAAAGAAAGCCAAAGCCGAATGGGCTACAGAAAGAAAGTGCAGCGTCTGAAATCAGAAAGCTCAGGACCGACAAAGGACAGCAGGTTAAGCAGCAAAAGTGTGTGGTGTGGCATGTAGTTAAGGAGGCGTTAACTGAAAGTGGGCGTGGCCGTTCATCACCTGCATACTAAGCAACAGCCAGCGGCATCTCACGTATTTGCTGCTCTCTCTCTGTTTATTGACTATAAGACCAGGCGACTTACACACACAATATGCAAAGTGCGTCTGAGCTAAAGGACAAAAAGACGAAACATGAAAAAGGAAAAGGAAAAAAGAAAAAAGAAAAAGGCAAAGGCAAAAGCCAAAGCGGGAAAAACTTACGAAAAAGTTAAGCAAAAAATATCTAGAGTTACGCATATAAATTACTGGCAGCTGGCGCGTTAAGAACAAGAGAGGGGGAGTGAGGGAGAAAGAGCCAAGTGCGTGTGTTTTGGCCAGAAGTAGGTTAACTCCAAGCCAGCAACAAAATGAAATGATGGCTTTTTGTCTTTTACGCTAAATTACCTTGATTTGATTTGAACACAGAGAGCACAGTTGATGAGTTTTCCCAGTCAGACTGCGCTCTTTTAGATTTCGTCAGTTTTTTCCACTCCCCTGTCCCCTCTTCCTTCCCCGCTGCCTGTCAGCATTGTGAGCCAAAGCTTCACACTGCGTCAGTCATACTGTCACCTTCAATTAGTTGCTGCCACAGGGCCTCCAAGAGTTTTATATCCTGTGGCAAGCTAAAGTCCTGGCACAAGACACCATCAGCTGCCTTATTAATTCATAAATTTCAAAATTGTGCCTAGGTCGAGGCGAGATGTCTTAAATTGATGTCATTTCATTTCGGCTAAATTCAGTTAACCCTTTTTTTTTTGATGGTTTAAATACGTAGCATACTTTTTGCCACATAATGGGGCACCTCATTATGCCGTTATACAACGCCTGCTAAACTCTTTCCTGACATGGTGAGCTTAATTTGGCCGTTTAGGTCTTCCCGCATTTATTGCGTTTAAAAAATAAAACTTTTTAATTAAAAAAGTCAAAAAACTCGACTCTTTGACAATACTTAAGCTTAAGATTTTTCAAACAATTTAAGCACATTAAGTCGCTGTACACCTCAGCAAATATTTGGCCAGCTTTAAAAAGAATATGAAATATAATACTCTTAAATTATATCCCAAAAAAATCTAATCTGCTTGCTGAGTATTCAAATAAAAGGCGGAAAGTCCCTCGATTCGTTGACTTTGCCACTTCTTGTGAGCTCGGAAATCTCTTTTGCAACACAAGGAAGCCACAAATGACTAAAATCAAAGAATTAAAAAAATGAATAGAATTTTTTTGGTGAAGAGGTTCTGAAGCCTTCTTTCACAATACATTAATTATCTGGCAACGACGTGAGGCGACTTTCGACCTTTGCTTGCCACTTGCCATTTGCCGCTTGTCCCTTGTCCCATGTCCCATGTCCCCCAGTGGCATACTAAAGGTAAAGTTGTTTTTACTGATTCATTCGCCTGCTTGAATTTATTTTTATTTGCCTGTTTTAATAGCGTCACTAACATTTGCTTTAATTTCACCCCAAACAAATGTAGGGTAATATACATATGCACATAATCATTGTGCGTGTTACGCACGCACTCACATACACACATAGCTCATACTCACACCCACTCAGCCATTGGTCAGACTTATTTGGTTTTACGAGGCAAGGGCTCACATCACTTACCATATTCGTACTTCTACTTGCAACGTCCGAAACCCTATTTACAACTCTTATTTGCCGTTAGTTTTAAAGACCTAAACGTGCTTCACAACTACGCGCCTATGTGTGGCAATGTGTGTGAGGGTTTGTGTGTGTGTGTGTCGGCCATAAAATAAACAGTTGAGAAAAATAATAGCTTGCTGAACTATTTATGCCCTTAACGCAATTGCTTGCCCCAACGCTTAACAGCACTCGTCAAACTTTTTTTTATTTTCCCTTACAAGCATGTGTAAAATAACGCTTAATGCGATTATCGCCCTTAGCAAAAACTGTGCTATATATGTATAAATATAAAAAATGATAAAAAAGTGGAAAATAACTGATACTTATTGTTGCCTCCTGTGAGGGTTGAACTCACGGCCTTTGGTTTACGAGACCAACGCTCTACCACTGAGCTAAAGAGGCGATGCGATGAGCGCTGTCAAATGACCCATTCGAATTGCGTCTCTTTCTAATATCCGAAAGCAAGCAAACGATAATCGTAAAAAGAAATACAACAGATCGGTTGCTTGTATAACCGACATGCGCAGAACTAAATATTTTCAGAACATGGAAATTTGAATTAAAATAGAAACGTTTAAATTTGTTCTTAAAATTTTTCTTTACAATTAAAAAGGTAAAAATAATGAAAGCCACATTAATGCTGAATTTTTAAAAACAAAAAATGTACTCTCGATTCTGCTGCCTCCTGTGAGGGTTGAACTCACGGCCTTTGGTTTACGAGACCAACGCTCTACCACTGAGCTAAAGAGGCGCACTTCTGAGCGCTGTCAAATACCATATACATAACTACTCAATGTGTGGTGGTATTTTAGAATACAATTTCAGAGAGACACTGTCCGAGAGAGTGAAAGAGTAGGAGAGAGATAGACACAGAGAGTAAGTAAAGCAATTGTTTGGAGAGATGGGCGTGCGCAGTGCTGGAGATTTAACTGAACGAGGAAGCTCGTGTAGATATTTATTTGTTTATGTGCGTAGACACAAATCCAAACACAAACGCGTACACATTTATGCACGCCTGTTGTACACACACGTTCAAAAAAAAATTATCTGAAACAATATGTGAAATGTGGAAAAATTTTACACTTGGCATAATGCAATTATTCTGCAGATAAGATAAATGAGTTTGCTTTACTGTAATAGAATACAATAAGTAATTAGTTAATACAGCAACACATTAGGGGCAAAGTTAATTGAAGCTTACGTTTATGAGTATGCAAATGCGACATTGAAAACCCGGAACTGAGGCAATGACAGTTCAAAATGGCAGAGTTTCCTGTCCCACAGTCCAAATGGACATCTATTGTCGACGTGGACCACGACCATGCCTTTTTTCTCTACACACAAACACACTCACACACACATACCCTCACTTTGGCTGCTACTTTCGCAGTCTCCCTTTGTTGTTTCCGTCTCCTTTGCACACTCTTCAGTTCGCTTTTGTTGGCCTTGGCTTTGTTTCTAGTTTAGCACCATGACAAATTCAGTTGTCAGACAACGCAATTGTTTGACTGCCATGAATGATGGCAGCCAGCGATGTGGGCCAGTAAAACGGCCAACAAACAGATGTGTGAGAGATATCTGAGTGACAATTCTATTAGCTACAAATTGAACGTGCTGCCAACCAGGCAACAGCCAACAGCCAACTGGCAACAACTACACACGCAAACGAGCCATTAACACCCGCCATAACTATTCCCATAAGCCAAAATCAGACATGTTCACAGGAAGGTATGGTGAGAGGGGAAAGAGGGAGTAGTGCAATGCAGTATGTATAAATATATATACATGCATTATATGAAAACATATATTACATGTGTAACATATATTACTTCGAGAGCGGCAAAAGGTTATTTTGGTGGGATTTACGCAGTAAATACAAGTAAATTAATTGCCACTAATCAAGTGATTTGAATTTTTCATGCAAAGGACTCGTTAAAGACTTGCTGGCGCCTGTTTTCAAGATGCGATATAAAACATTTTATGACAGCTCTAATTACACGCTAGTGCAAAGCATATCAAATAAACCCCCGCCCAAACAAATCCATTGATTTTTCTAGGAATTCTTCAGGCATGAGCAAAATACTTGAACAGAGGAACCCAAAACGTGTTCACTTAACTTGGTCTCCACTGTAGAACTTTCATCAATTTCACACTTCATTTAAACAAAAGAAAATCGAAAAAAACACATTGCAAATACCAGACTCTGCAGTTCATAAGAACCTCTATCTAGATACATAATAAATACTTCAACTAGTCGTGGTTTTATTTACTTAACAATTAAAAACACATTATATAATCGAATTTCCGGTCGAGTTGAGCAATCTAAACACTTTTAAAACATGCAATTAAATCCCGTTAATATTTGTGTATCATGAAAATGTTCAGCAAATACATTTAACAATTCAATAGAGATGGGGAAACAGACAGACGCGGCAATAGAGCGAGCGAGACAGCCGACAAGGAATGATTGAAGTTGCGTAAATAACGAATGACTGATGCTTGATGAGGCGCGAATGGCAATTTGATAATGAGCTGCGGCATTCACAGATTAACAAAATTAACATAATGAATGAAGCATTCGATTTCCAAATTAGTAGACCAAAGCCGATTAGCCAAAAAAAAAAAGGAATGGGCCGAATCCATTTAACTACATTTGAGTTGAGCAGAGATAAAAAAGGATAATTCCAGTTAATTAACAGATAGACTCGAAAGTAATCAGCTCAGAGCTGGGAGCTATTCCACAATCGATAGATGAAAAGTCTTTGCAATGAGAAAATTCAATCGAACATCAAGGGTATGAAATGTTGGCAACTCTGCCAGTTTTGTCTGCCTTCAATTGAATCGAAGTAAGGATGATATTTTAGCTAGAAATTAGGACCGTGGTAAATGGTAAATGTTGGCAACTCTGCCAGTTTTTAAGCCTTCAATTGAATTGAAGAAAGGAATAGTTAGAAATTAGGACCGTGGTAAATCTAAAATCAAACATTTGAGCTAGACACCTGCATGAATGTACTTATTTCAAACATCATAACACTGAACAGTAGTATAGAGTTCTCGAAAACGCAGTACTCATATTTTATTGTACAGTAGATTGACAGTACAATGTCTTAAAAACTAAGAATGAACGTGGAATGAGCGGATGAGTGAAAACTCAGAACTTTAATAGAGTTATGTACAGCATTCACTAACATTCATTTGATACTACTGTATACTACTGTAAAAACCCTGCACTCTTTTTTACAACGTATGATTCATTTATCCTTTCGAATGCATTCATGCAGATCTCTTATTTCAGATTTCAAGGTATTGCTAAGAATATTAGAAATTAATTTAAGGCTATTTTTGGTTTATTAAATGTATTAGTACTGTGTTTGTTTTGACGTTTTTTCTGTACAGCTAAATTAAAGTACCCTTCGCTAATTACAAATAAATATTAAGTAATATGTTTCTATGAACACAAACACATTTAATTTATTTTACTTTTAATTGAAATTGAAGAAATTCAAATTTACTTAAAAATCCACAAAGAACACAATTAAATATATTTCAATATCTTTTAAATAAAT
The DNA here is from genome assembly GCA_018152125.1 of Drosophila dunni. Classification (NCBI taxonomy): domain Eukaryota; kingdom Metazoa; phylum Arthropoda; class Insecta; order Diptera; family Drosophilidae; genus Drosophila; species Drosophila dunni. The sequence goes on along the minus strand of JAECXC010000352.1, from coordinate 2,765,949 downwards.
AACTGTACAAAGCAGAAAGTCCCAAAAGCAGAAACATATAAACAAGTAAATAGAGCCAAAAGAGAAATATATAGCACCCAACAATACCAAATAATCAGAGACAAAAGTCGACTGAGTGGATTTTCCTTTTGTTTTAAACTGTAAGCGGCTTTTCTTTGTGGCCACAAAGGGGCAAAAAGCGTTGGCCACACCGAGGAAGGATGCAATGAATAGTGCAATAAATGTATGAACAGTTTGAGTATGAATATACTCGTATACGAGCATACTTGTATTTGTATTCGCATTCATTCAGTCATGACAATGCCAAACAAATGATGGGAAGGCACGCTTCAAATTGGTCAGCAAGTCATGCTGTCTGACTGGCTGTCTGGCTGTCTACCTGTGTGCCTGTCTGTCAGAATACCATTCATTCACTGGAAAAGAATACCTAGATATATTCATAGGTGTTCCAGCATTTGAATAATGAAATTACCTGACTTTGTTTCTACGTTTTTTACGCTTAGACCGCTTACAACACTGGAGTGTGAAAGGTCTGCCGAAAAGGAACTGAGCATAAAAAGAAAGGTGTGTGATTGTTCTTTTTAATGATATTGATCAGTGTCAAAGGCAGATTTGATATTGTACTGTCAGTCCAGACTTTAGTCTGTATTTTAATCTGGGCGATTAAAGATAAATTCAATTTTTCCGAGCCTCTCCATAAGTTAAGGTACTGATAACTTTTTTCTTCATCTATTTAGCAATATCATATCATATTTATGTATATAACATGATTCAATAAATCCGAAAATATTTAATTTGGTTCAGGCAATTATATTATATAGCCCATATAGAGCGGAAAGGTCACAAAGTTTTGTATGTGGAGCTAAGTTAACCAAAATTAAATATTTTGATATTAAATATTTTGCAAATTTGCTTTGTTGTTATCCTACTATTTCTACAGGGTCTTTTACGGTCGTCTCCATCGCCTATTTTTTCATTTCTTTCTAGTTTTGTTTTTTGCTGTCCAACAAGTGAGTGGCAGAAGTGAAAGCACAAAGCATACACAACAAACTAGCCACACACAAGCACACACACACAGTGATGGAATGATATGTATATATGGCCACAACGAGACACGGACACGCCCACATGTGACAGAACACGGACCCGGACACGGACACGAACATGGACGCCTCGCAAATAAAAGGACGCCTTTATTGTCTGCTTCGTGTCATGTTTGTGTGTGTGTTGTGTGTGTGGTGTGTCTCTATTTGTGCCTGATATACATGCATATATCTATCGAGATATGTGTATATCTGATAACTAACCAGGTCTGTCAATTTGAGGTCCTTTGGTCTTTGGTCCTTTAAAGTTCTACAATTTATGCAGATGCGTCTCTGATGAGACTTTAATGCATAATGTTCTGTTGAATTATTGATTTGTGTGGTATTTTCATGTAATAACGAGCCTGATAAGCACGATGAAGATAACGTCAACTGGCGTGTGGTTATCCTCTGAATTTCCTCTATACTTGTATATATGAATATATATGTATGTGAATCATCGGCTGTCAGTTAACAAATTACGCAAGGACATAGTCATAAATATTGCCATCGTTGTCGATGTATTTAGCTGTCAGTGTCCATATGTGTGTGAGTGTGTGTGTGTGTGGATTACCAGCACACGCACACAGACACACGCACAAGCCTGAATCTATTGTTGGCTTCCGAAGGACATCAGCTCTTTGGAGTCCTTCTGCACTTTGTTAGCTTGATAACAAATGGCAGTTCTAATAAATTCGATTAGCTGCAAGCGACAAGCTTTCATACACGCACACACACACACACGCGTTTACAACAATAATTGATTGTCCTTCATTAGGCATAACTTCATTATAAATTTATCAATGCTTATTGAGAGACATTTACAATGCTTCGGCGCATAAAGTACATATACATATACATGTATATGTACATTGTACAACATGCAAAACATTTTAGGCAGACATTTTACTTATATACAATTTCCCTGCACGGCATTATATTAAACCAACACAATCTAATGCTACATCGACTATAGTTATTTTGAAAAAACTTTTTTGGAGAATATTTGATTTAATAAAAACTAGTAATAAGTGCTAGAGTCGAGCGATCCGACTTTGAAAGACCCCTGGTTGGAATTATTTCACACAAAAAAGCTATTTTCGATCGCATTGTAACATGGAATATGGTCGTCTAAGCCGGACCAAACTTCGTGTCAATAGCTATAATCATTATGTACACATAATATGTGTTTTTGGTTCTGATCACTTTACTAACACTTCTCCAGTTTGCAATTGATTTGTGCTTGGAGAGTTATAGGATCCAATTGTCCGATTCGGATAATGGTGAGTGTAATTGTGTGAATTTTGTCACGACATTGTCATTGGTCATACAAATAATTTGAAAGTAACCTGATCTTTATCAGGGTGGCTTCAGTTCTCTGAGATCCAGGTGATATAAAGATATGGACAAACGTATACTCCATATACTTAATGAGGTCAGAATAACCTCCTTCTGCCTATTAGGCACACTTAGCTTCTGAAAAACTAAATAAGCCTCTGGACTTGACTATATAGGGGTTCCAAAATGTTTAAGAGATGGGTATGTATGGGTATAGGTATGGGTATGGTATGTAATTTACGAAAAAGTAATCAAAGAAAGAAAGAAAAAAAAAAGAATGAATTTGAAATCAAATCCAAACAAATTTTAATAAAAAAATTTATTTATAATATGGAAAATACCTTGTTAATATAAAAATTATAATAAGTATTGTACAATGAACGGTTTGAAATCTCTATAATGTCTATAAATATCATTTATTGTAATTAATTTTAACAAAACTAACAAAATTATTTGTTTAAAGTGACTTAGTTTGAGTTTAAAGTAGTTAGATGCCATTAAATGTATTATGTGATATACATATGCATGTATATCTTTGGATATAACTCAAACACAATAGTCGTACTCAATGTGAAACCACAAAAAAATCAACATTTTATGAACGCCTGTGGCGAGAGAATTGAGTAGAAAAATGAAATGGCGTCGCCTCAAACGGAAACGGAAGCGGAAATCGGTCGCGTTTAAGCTCGTCGAGCACAAAAGACAAGAGACAAAAGTGCGTTAGAACTAAGCAAATTATTGGCAAGGTGCGGCATGTTTTGGGGCGTATTTTGGCAGGTGGAGGAATCGACAAGAATAACTGTCAATTGTCATGAAGCAACATGTGAAATCACTGAAAAATGTAAGAGGCCTTGGAAAATATCGAAGGAAAGCCAAAAAGTAGATGTTAAAAGTTGGCCAACAATGAACGGGCGAATAAATGTAGAACAACAGGAAAAACACACACACACACCCTACCCACACACACACACCCAAACGCACCCAACTCACACACGTTTAGCAAAAAAGTTTTACAATTTAGAAAGTAAAACACATAAATTTCAAATTTTGGCCCCAATGAAATGTTTTTGTAGCTTTTTTAACGGTATTTTAGCGGCTGGCAAATGAAAATAAATCACGAGGTCAAAAACAAAAATAAACCATCAGAAAACCCATCGACTAAGGCACGCACACAGATACACACACACACTCGCACACACACGTGCTAAGATTAAAGCGCGTTAAAGAACATTTGAGAAATGAACAAGTTAATTTCCCTTGACGCTTTCGTAACTTGGCTTTTTGCCTGTTCAACTCAACTGTTCACTTTATTAATAATCATGGCAGTAATAATCTTATTAGCACATCACGTCACATCACACGGCTGGCAAATAGTTCAAAGTTATTACCGTTTAGCAGAGCTTATAATTTTATAATATTTAATTTCGACACAGAATCAATTGTAATCAAATCAATTCTCAGCTTCACTTCTCACTTGTGTGTGTGGGGAAGGAGGAAAAACGACTTTTGGTAGTGAACTATAAAAAACCCTTTGAGTATCTTAAAATATAATTCATACACGAACTGAAGCAGCTGCATTTGTCAGCACAATTGAACGGGTCAGTTGGAAATCCGTTCTCGTTATTCAGCCATTTCGGCCATGCTCTACCCTTAAAATAGTTTTGGCTCTGGGCCAAGTCCAGTTAGCAATGGCCAATGTAATTAAAATGCCATTTGCCGTGCAAACAAGTGAAACTGAATTATCGGCTGAGCGAATTGAAAATTAATTTTCTCAGCATTGAAATCTCATTATGTGTGTATACTTTTAATAAAACTATGATTTGATTGGACGAGTGTGAAAGTTATTTAATTAAAATTCTGCAAGTTTGGTAAAATTGAAATGGAAATTGAAATGAAAAGGAAAATGCAAAGCGAACATGTGTTAAATTCAATTTTAAATAATTTATGAACAATTTACATTCCATATTCGTTTCAAGCTGCGACAACAATCAACTCATGTCAACCTGTTTGGTATTTGCTAGCCAGGTTTATTCTGGCATGCCTGCGGTTATGGCCAACTTGGTTCAGTGACGAAAGCAATAAGCGAGTTTAAGCAAAAGTTAGAGCAGAAATTGAACACATTTTCCATTTTCCGTTTCTGTTTTCTGTTTTCCTCGAGTGCTGAGCAAATACAAAACAGGTCCCTGGAAACTTTGTTACTTTACTTGGCAATGAAACGCAGACTTTGGACTGAAATTTATGAAATTTAAGAACGCACGCATTCGAGATATGGCCAATAAATCATTTAACGTCTGTGGGAGCGAAAGAGAGGCAAGAGGAAGAAGAGAGTGTGGAGCTTTGCCACCTGGTGCTGCCATGTTCATTTTAACATTTTCCGGCGGTCAAAATGTCGGAAACATCCTTCGTCCTTTATCTGCCTGTCCCTCTCACTCGCCCTCTTGCTCTCTGATTGGAGCATAATCATGACGCAGTGCCTGTGATATTTATGAAATTTATCTAAATTATTGGTTAGTTGCTTTGAATATTGCCAGCATATTTCAATTACTGACTGCCCAGCATGGCTCACAGGTCAATCAATTTGGGGGGAAAAGAAGGTCTGCTCTCTTATCGTAGCACCACAAAGTTGGAAGGTAGCTGGGTCCTGCCATGACCTTTAAATATCCTTTCACATTTCACCCATCCATTGGACCAGAGATACCGTCGCAGCATCGCATTTCCTAAAATGACTCGCATTAGGTATAAAAAATGTATTAGGTCTCTGTGTTATGGCTGCTCAAATGGTGAAATGGCGAATGCTTTAAGTTTGCCTTTGGATGGGTACATGGCAACCGGTAGCTGCCACATTGTGTGGCACGATGAACTGTGCGCAGGTCAGCATCGGTTTATGGCGCAGACAGTAAATTCGAAAGGGTAGCCCAGAAAGCAGGTCCCCACCCCCATGTACCCCATGTCCCCCTCTTCCTTTGGCAGCCCTTTTGAGAAAGTTTACTCTTTCCCTTGGCGAATTTCACATTTTGAGTTTTATGACAACAGCATTTAAATCGATAAACTGATTGAGCCTCTGAGATTTCCATTGCTTTGAATTTGCTGCCATTGTCATGCACACTTTTTATGAATGCCAAATCTATTTGATGTTCCCCTTCCATCTCTGTCCACAGTGTCCCACTCCTGAGCCATACAATGTCATTAGGACTCTGTCATTTGACTGTCCTTATCCAAGTCCTCTTTACGATCTACACATTAATGGAGCCTATCGACGCATTAATTATAAGTTCAAAAGTCCCCAGAAATACACACACACCAATGGGAAAAGCTTCCTTTTCATTTTCATTTTCATTTTCCCCATGAAGTATTTTAATATTTTCATGAGTTTTACATGCAAATCGACGTTGAAAAGCTCCGCGTGTCCTACATAAATAATTTATTAATGCCACTTTTTACATTTTAATCGCTTTGCGGAATTTCAAATAAGATTAATAATTATTATTACATTTTTAGGCAGCTAAATTGATCCGGCAGGTGTGTTTCGACTAAAAATATCCGATGGGCATTACAAAACTCTATTTAAATTGACAAAATTATGCACACTGATAAGTTATGAAAACAAGAACGCATATAAAATTTTAGAATATACATTTTGAGTCATCTTAAAAAAAAAAAAACAATTTTTAAAAACATATAAATTTCGTTTATTTTATTATATTATTTCATTATTTTAGAATGATTGGTCTTAAATAAAAATATTAAAATTCATTTCATTAATCAGTCTTTTAAATATTAATTTATTTACATTTAAATAAAGATCTTAAAATAGAAAAACTTGTCTATCTTATTGTCAGATCATGGTCTTATTTTAGCTGTTCTTAAAAGTGAGTTGTTTTATTATATTTCCAGATGCAAAATTTTAAAAACATCTTAGTTTTAAGAACAATATGAGAATAAGAGTTTATGTACAACCTTCATTAAATGTTCCGATTGTGAAGCTCAGTGCTTTGGAATTACAACCAAAATCCAACATAAAATGTAGGTACTTCCTTCACTACTTTGAGCCATTTTAATACAGCTTTTAATCCATTGAACATATTTAGAATCCATCTGCCAGACAAGTTAAAAGTCTTAAATTCGTCAAAGTTAACAGTGCGGGGATTAGAGATGCAAAGTTTCTGTATTTATTTGATTAATCCCAAAGCGCCTTAAATCTCAAAATCTGTCATTTAATGCTTTTAACGCGTTTGAGCGCTCTCGACAACAATTGCCGGTTGGCAATTTGGTATTTTATATTTTTTTGTGGGTCCTCTGAGAAGGCTTAACGGCTTTATTGATTTTTTGAGTTACACTTTAGGGCCAGGCGTTATAATTAAGGCCACTCGCTACGCTAATTAATTTTTATTGAAATTAAAAAATAAAAAGGAAATACAAAGAGAAAGAGAGTGCGAGTGAGAAAGGAAAAGAAACCAAGAAATTAGGCCAACCATTTAATTAATTCAACTCGGCTCTAAGAATTTGTAAACAAGTTTTTTGTACTTTAAAAAGGGAAAACCGAAAAGTGGAAACAGAAATGTAAATGAAACTGAGGAAAAGTCCAACCTTTGAAGCGATGTGAATACTTTAGTAACTACTTATCTTTTGGTAGAACAACTCCAGTGCCGAAAACAAAGTTACTTAAAACTGTATAGTTGTTTTCACATTGTTAAAGAAAGCACAACAAAATGAAATTGGATTTCGTTTGAAATGTAGAAAAACACATGCATAGATGAGTAGACTTCCCCTCTTTTTATGTCAAGGACATCGTCTATTTTTGTGGGGCAATCTAGCAGAAAAAAAAGGCCAAACCATTTCACAAATTTTAACTGCAAGTTGGCTAAGTCCTCCAAGCTTCGAGTTTTCAGTTTTCAGCTCTCAGCTTTCAGCTCTTGGCACTCGACTCTGAACTTTGTTGTTAGATTAAAAGCATTTCCAGCACAACATGGCAAAGTTTCGTGAGGCACAAAGAAAGCTGGAAAGTCATTGGTTTTCTTCGTGTGGGTCTTTCCGCCAACGGCAATAAAAACCTATTACAGTTGCGGGACACCAACTTTGATTTCACGAACTGTCAAACTCTACAGATACTTAGACAATCGCGTCGTGGGACGAGATACTAGATACTACTACAAGTATCTTTAAATCTCTAACTGTCTGCCTTTGTGGCTCTGGTTCAGCTCTTGAGTTACCCACAACTATTTGTATTATAAGAATATCCATCAAACTGTCGCTCAAATTGCCACTTGGGCTTAGTAAATCAATACGCAGCCAATGCTTTGGAAATGTTTAAGGATAAATTAAGAAAGTATCTTCCTAAAGTAAACTGAACTTTATAATTAAATGCATTGAAAAGTCTTTTTCTTATATTAAATATTCCAAACTACCTAAAAACCAATTGTAAACTTATGCTGCATATAAACAAGTATTTAATCAAGTGCTTACTTTCCAGTCCCGCTACGTTTAGGCCATCAATAGACGCATTTTAGTACTGCCAATAATTCATGCACACTTTATGGCTTAAAGGTGAGCATCGCATCGCATCGGCTATTAAAGCCATAAATTACAAAATTGCTTACACGTAAATATTTATGCGTTAGATAAAAGCAGACGAAAATTCAAAATGGGAAATGGAAAATGTGAAATGGAAAATTTTGGGGCATTTGAGTTGAACAGACTGTGCATAAATCTTTATAATTTGCTCATTATGCTAACAAATTGAATCATCATCGCAATCGCGCATACTTTAAGCCCGTCTCTCGAGTCTGTATAAGAAATGATGACTTACTAAAAAATGAGTGAGTGAGAGAGAGAGAGACAGAGTCTGAGAGAGAGAAAGAAACAGCACTCCCACTTCTATTTATGGGCATATTTACGCTAATTAGTTAGATCTCAGATTAGTAATTTAATTAGTAAGCCAACGAAGAAACTCATTTAACCTTGTGCCGAGTTGCTGCTCAGGTAATTTGACGCGTCAGTTTTGATGAATTCACTGGAAAAACAAGAACAAATAATGAATAAATTAATAAACACTCCAAGTCCTTGGGTGAAAGTCCAATTAATTTATACATTAAATTTCTATTTGTAGCCTCATTTAACTTAATTTTATGTTGAATACTCGTCAATGACTTGAATTGATACATTTGATCTCATTTAAAGGTCGATTCCCAGCTGCAGCTCATTAACGCTGCTCAATAGACGTGGACGTGTGAAACTCAAATTAAAAGAAAAACTTTGCAAAAACTTTGACGATTCCTTAATTGTTGACAGGCGTTTGGCACTGAAGGCGGACAAGATAACGGCAATTAATATTCCATTAGTTGTTTTTTATTTTATTTTTTATTTTTTTATAAAGTGTGACTGGCAGCAGTCTACGAACTTTAAAAGATTCCAAGTTAAGCTCCCTGTAGAGCTCGACACTTTCTTTATAAATTACTTCTCAGTTGCTTTTTATGATATTCGCCGTTTGTGGAATCCAATTATTGACCTCCAAGGCATCGATAAGTATGCGGATGAGCAATGGCAGAAGTGTTTTGAAGACTACGTACCAAAAAAAAAAGGTGACGTTGGCAGGGCTGAGGTCAGCTGCCAAGGACTCGGAGATCTCGAAAGCCATCGAAAAAAGTTTTCACAATTTGTTGTTGAACATTCTTACCCTTCGAAATAATCATGTCTCATGTTTTAATATCCGATGCTGATATTCGCCGTCTGTGGAATCAAATTCTTTATCTCCAAGGGATCGATAAGTAAACGGATGAGCAATGGCAGAAGTGTTTTGAAGAGTACGTCCGTTGTATGCGGTCAAATGAGCAGGCCTTTATAAGGATTGACACTTAATGTCAGCGCCGACCACGTGCAGAGCTGAGGTCGGCTGCCAAGGTCTCTGAGATGATGCAGCAGCCGAAAACCACTCAAAAGCCAGCTGATTAATCGGGCAAGGTAAGAATTGGTATCTTCTGAAACGAATGAGAATTTTCGTTAATTAGTTAATTAATTTGTATTGCTACGATTATTAATTCATACAGTTAATTAGTAAAAGCCTTTCTATTTGCAGAGAGAACATGCTCATGAGGCTCCTCCAGCTGCCTACAGTGTGCCACCAAAATTCATAGCACCAGTTCCTCGATTACCAACTCTACGTGCTTCAAAACGCCGTTTAAACATGGAAATTCATATATTGGACAACCATCGCCACGTCAATAAATCGAAAATGTTCAAAAAGTTGTATAAATTGTCTAAATATAAAATAAATAATATTATGGCAGAGTTGATGTTCTAGTGTTGCGGAGGTGTTAGGGTATTGGCATTTTCTGCAGTCAGTGTCCGTAGTAATACCAAGCTTGGCCGCATGCGCAGCTGGTAGGCAGTGACCAGTGAGCACTCCGATTAGCATCCTAAAGTCTTTCCGAGAGAGATGCAGTAAGTAAAAGAGTAATTCCTGAATTTCGAGGCCTTCGAGACTATCCGATAATACTTCACAAAAGTCAAATTGAATGACATTGATCTCAACTGGTAGTTCTTTCCATAAAGCAATACGGCCAAGAAGGTAAATGCTGTCGCAACCTCCAGAGCCAGTGACTTTATATTCCATTTTGTAGTCCTCAATCAGTATGGCTGGTTCTGGGGTTAAGTCTCCTTCCTCTGACCCAACTGGCAAAATATCTCGCGCAGGCGAAAACTTATAATATTCAAATTAGTCATTTCTTCTTCGAGGTCATCGAATAGTTCACTAAATTTATCCTCATACTTATTCTTGACCTTATAACCGATATTACTCTCCACCGTCGGATTGGGCAAATATTTCACCAACCGATTTTTGACATCAGGCAAACTAAAATTTTAACCTATGATAAGGGTCTGTAAATAATTAAAAAATTATGTTATTAAAAATGTTTTAACAATTTAAATTACACATGGCATGGCTGATGATGATGGTAAATGACACACGACCGATAAAGTCGAAAAAGACACTTGTAGAATTAAAAATATAACTGGTAGGGTTACCATGTGGGAATCAGTTTTGAGAATAAAGATTGAGTATTAATATTAAAACTTAATAAACAAACATAAAAGCATTAAGCACGTAATCTAAAATAAAATAATTAGTAGAGTTGTCTAGGATAATTATGTATTATCGAGTGTTACGAACCTGCTGACTGGATGACTTAAGGATAAGACAGATCTCAATTCCTTCTCTTATGCCGGTAACCGTGATGAGATGCAGACGTGTTCTGAACATGACCCTGACCCCATTTTGTTAAATAAATTCTGCCGATAACCAAACAATAAAATACAAATTACTATTATTTTCTTACGTTTACACGATTAAGAGATTTTTAATGTTTCTTTAATTCTTAACGTCAACAAACCTCTTAACCTCAACAAACACATTACACCAAACCAAAATGGTGCAATAGAAAATATTGCTGTTCACTACAGAGTATATCCAAGTCGAGCCCAAGTCGATACGTTTAACACAATGTTGTCGCTAAACAAAGGGCAAAAAGAAAAGCAATTTAAAGAGCAGTATATCTGCGGCATATTACATTCTGAAAGCTGATCCACTTAGATGTTAGGAAAGCCCAATAAATTCCCATGAAAGCAGGCGGGAAGCGTAAAGGGGAAGGCAGGGGATGGCAAAAGAACGCGGCAAATGAATTGAACTCGTGGTCAACATGAGCATTCTATCAGAACATGGCCTAGAAGGCAAGGAGGGTTTAGTAGAGGAGACCTAGAGCCCCGAAACGAATGGCCAATTTCAGTGTATGCTGGGTATTTATGAGTGTGTGCGAATAACTTGCAGCACACTCAAGCGGCAGTATGTTGGCCAGGGCTAAATGAAGTGCAAACTGTCAAAACCCGAGCAAATGTGTAAATCCCACAAGGACACTTGGAAACGCAGCTAAATAAATTTCCACACAATTTTTGCACGAAACCCTAAAGCTGAGAACAAAGTTGGGCCTCCCCCATCTAAATTTCGGACAATCCATTTTGGCCATACTGTTGCCCATACGTGGCCATAACGTATTGTCTAATATAAGCCCCCTTTGGACCTTGGGTCAGAAATGGCTAACAACAGGCAGGCCGAAAGCTAACGTTGGTAATTGAAGTGTGAATTAAACAGAAGTTGCGCAGTTCCTTGAAAAGGGTACAAGAAATCCATCGCCAGCAAAGAAAGCCCCATGAGGAATGTGTAGCCCCTTCTCTGTGTCTCTGTCACCCCCACTCAACCTCCCCCTTTCTCTATTCTTCGCTCGGTGCAGTGGGTTCCAAAAGTTCCTGCAAACAGATAAACCCGTTTGTGCACGTGCCCAACTTACCTTTTGTTAATGCAATAAAAGGCCAAGGCAAAGGTAAAGGTAACCGTAACGGTAAGGGTAACGGTAACGGTAAAGGTAATGATAAAGGCAACGGCTAGGTGGTAAGCCGACTTGCGAAAAGGATACGTGCTGTAAAAAGCGCATAAACTGCTCCAAAAGTGACAAACAGCAACAAATAAGAAATAAATAGACAAAGGTACACGCCCACAACACCTGAGATGCACTCTCTGCGTAGCCCGAGAGCGAAGGGGAGCAAGGGAGGAAACATTATATTCAGGTTAGATAAACAAAGCAAATAAAGCGAGAAAGCTTTTGAAGGGGACCGCTCGACTAAGGTTTACCCAGCAGCATTGTGGAACGTAGCTCTACCGAAGGTTAGCTTTTGGAGGGGACTGCAAGACAACGGTCTACCCACAGTATTGTGGAACGTATCTCTACCGAAGGTTAGGACAGGTTAGGTTGAATGGGCCGTACGTCGGCTCGTTGTGATACCATGTGGAGCCCAAGCAAAGCAAAATTTATGTGGTCAACACATCAGATAGGGTCACCCTCAATGTGATTTCATACTGTGGCATGGATATATCTTGAGAGCTGTTGGGGATCTCTCCCAAAAAAACCCACACCAGCAAGATGCGTACAAGTCTCTTCATATATTTGTTAGTTTTTGTAATGAATTGAACCATTTTTACTAGTATATGTCTTTTCATAAAAAACTAATTTATGGGACTAATAATATGTAAAAATCTCTGCTTCCTGCATACTATTAAAAAGAAACCCTCGCTAAATTATAAAACACATATATAACTTTTAAAGGGGGTTTACTGTGTCGAACCTATGCACAAACATTAGACACCCTACCTGCTACTTTCAATGGGTAGCACGTATAAAAGACACACGAAAATGAAGCCCACTTGATGGGCTGTAAATAGAAAACTTTTTATACAGGTGCCAAGGGGGATGGCATGAGAGTCACTCACAGTCAGTGAATGTGTGTTTCAGTGTGTCTGTGTGTGTGTGGGGGTGTGTGGCACAGAGCGTGTTGAAGTGCGCGTATCTATCTATTGTAGCTTTCCATGTTGTGCCTTATCTTTGTATTTGAATTAACCCAGGACATAAATAAGCGAAATTGGATTTCGGCACGAAATGTTGTAAGAATCGAATGCTGGATGCTGCTGGTTTTTGAGCACAGGTAGGGGATGTGAACGACAACGGGAATGGGAACGGAACAAAATAATGGATTTATACTATATATGAGTGTAAGACGGCATTAAACTTAAGTGTGTGTTTCTATTGCCACACCTCATTCAGAACGCAGTTGTTAGCTTATCCAATTACAAGTCCAGGCAGAAAAAAAAGAACTCTGGCAATTTCCATTCAGATGTGATCAACATGTAGTTAAGAATCTCTTTAAAGCTGACTGAATAGTTTGTTAAAGTCTACATGTTTTCGTATACGTAATATGTACGTATGTGGCATGCAGCATGTGGCATGTGGTATGTGGCATGTGCCATGACGAGACTGTCGAAATGTTAGCCAAAGAACATGGGCTTCATTTTTAGCTAAAGGCGTGCTGGACGCGTGTTAAGCAGTTGAAAACAAAACTTGTGTTTAGCTCTGGGCCATTACAGCTGTGACAGCCACACACACACGCATACACTGAGCGAAAGATACAGATACACCCACTCAGATACATAACACAGGATACACCCAGACTAAGATTGCCAAACACTTGACTTTCTTGGCAAATGCGAAAATGCTGATTTTATTTTGTGCGCACATTGTCACACGATAATCAGACGAGATGTGTGCGATAACATGAGCTCCAGCACACACACAGACACCCACACCCACACACACACACACGGATACAAACACGAATTACATTTTTATGGAAACGCCTTAAGAAGCCGATTGACATTACATAACTTAGACTCTGGCAAACAAGCAGGAGAGAAAGAGTTTTTCCATGTTCGAAGTTCGAACACATTCGCTGATAATACTCGACATTGATATCAGGGAAATGCCTTTAATTTTCTTTAAGACTTTTTGATTTTACTTATTTTCGCTGTGTGCTGTGCTGTCACGTGAATTGTTAACCCCGTTGATGACCCTCGTTAGCTGTCAGCATTGCGATCTGCTTCCGGATCTGGATCTGGATCAAAATAACACACGCTATGCTAAATTAAATCGCTTGACACCCACAAAATGAGTTTCCTGTGAGTTTTTCCTGAATCTTTTGCCTTTAACACTTCTGTGTTCAAACTTAATGGAAAAATTCAACAGAACGCAGTGAAAAGTTTGTTTAGAAACTTTTTTAAAACAAACAAATTGCAAACAACTCGTAACTCAACTTTCTAAAAAGCAATTTCCGTGACATATTTGAGTAATAGAAAAACCACATATCAGAATGTTTCAAAACTTATTAAATAATAACAAAACATGAACAAGTTGGTGGCACAAAAAAATTAGATGAATAAATTAATGGATAGTACAAACAATCAAAATTGTATACTGTGGAGGATATGTTCGAACCTAAGAACAGTGTCAGCGCAGATTTATGTACATATATGTAGCTCTAAAAGTTAGAACACAATACGAACCACTGTGCATACGACGAACGGTTATTTAAGAGTGACATAATACGATATATTAGGTAAACTTAATTGATAAACATATCGTATCGACACTAATTAATTTTATCGATATTGGACTTAAAATATTTCAACATGTACTAAAGTATATATAAAGTATATAAAGTATCAAACTATTTTATATTTAATATTATAGCTATTCCAGGGTTTCTTTAAACTAAAAATATTATTCCTTATTGCATTATAAAATACTTCGGTATACATAATAAATTTTTTTTAATAAATTGATTGTATTAACCTAAACCTAAATTGAATTAACTAAATTTGCATAATTTTAGCTTATCTTAAATTAAAGCGTATAGTGAATGTGAATTAAAGGTCAATAAATGGACATCATGACTTGGTTGGTTGAGCACAAAAATTGAACAGACTTTATTTCTTACAATCCTAGGTCTTACATAGCTACAAAATACCATCGGTGCACAGCTCTCCTCGAATATATTGGTATTGTAACCCATGCACAGAATAGAGTCCGGTTTTGTAAATAGATGTATTTTTAGACCCCGTACTCTAAAAAAGAGTAGAGGTGTCTATTAAGTTTGTCAGAAGCGAAATGCGCGTAACAGGCAGAAGGAAGCGTTTTCGACCCCATAAAGTATATATATTCTATATATGTCCGTCTGTCTATCTGTCTGTCCGCTGTCCGGATGAACACCTGGATCTAAACTATAAGAGCTGGAGACACCAAATTTGGAATGAAAGTCGTCTGCATGTCAGGCAGGTTAAGTTTATATCGAAATTTTGCCACGCTCCCTACCGCGACTTGGAAACGACTACAGCTATCAGGACCAAATTTACACAGTACGTGAGTGGTGCTATGATTACTATCCTCACCAAAATCTGACGACTATAGCCTATATAGCCTATAGCCGTAATATGTTCGTGCTTGAACAAAAGGTAAAGACTTTCAGTTTGGCGAAATTGAGACACTTGTGAAAATAGGAACATCGGTTGTATAATAAGCATGCTACATTTCTCAACAGTTCTGTGCTCCTATGTTAAAGGCACACTGTCCCTCTCTCTCTCTCTCACTCTCCCTCTTTCTCTTCCTGTCTCTCTCTCCCTGTCTCCCTGACTCTGTCCCTCTCTCTATCCCTCTCCCTCTCTTCCTCTCTCCATTCCCATTTCACTCTCTCTCTATGTACAATTCACAAGATGTTGCCACTGAAGTGAGTCAATTTCACAACAGCTTCACACACATATTAGTGGGGTGGGTGTATAATGCTGTGTGTGTGACAACAACACGTTGAATGCTTAAAACAACAATTGCCTCTAGGTACACACAAACTGACAAACACACTCACATGCACACAAAATATTTATTAAATTCGATTGTACCCACATAAAGCATATTTGTTTCTGACAAATAAATAATTTTTAAGCTTTTAATGAAATAAAATAAAAGAATTGTGAGCATTTCAAAGAACTTTCGACCCACTGTGCGAGGTGTTTGCTTATCATTTTCATAACAATAAATTTGCTTTTATGCAAATACTTGACTTGAACAAGCTAATTCCCATCTTGCAGAATGTCCAGTGCTCAAGAGAATGGATTTTCCTAGAAAAGCTGAGCATTTTCCGAGAAAATGCACAGTAGCTGAATGCTTAAATGTTATTATTGTTATCTTAAAGATACTTTATGCAGCCGCTGGTATGGTAAAGCAGCAATTTTAGGTAGAGGCCTGATTATATATACAGGAATATCTTTTTATACTAGATTCTCGGGTAAAAACTCGGTGAGCTCAAGAGATTAACGTGATAGACAGACAGGGTTTTGGGTGGCTTTGGATTGGGTTCACCCCATGGCTTAATGCGCTACAGGGTATAAAATTAAGGCAAACAATTGAAATTCGTGTCACACACTGTGTGTGTGTGTGTCCCTGTGTTTAAATGTATGTACTTTTGAGCAACCTGAAATGTAATTTATTTTAAATAGACTCACACAAAGCTGGTTGTTGTTGACACTCGAGTGTGGCGATATTGTGTGAAACAACTGTAAATTACATGGAAAACACGAAGGAAACTCAGCAGACAACAGCTGCTGGCAAGGATAAATAGGCAAGGACCCTTGGCTCAATGCTGCTTTTGGCCATTAAAAGCATTAAAAAGCTGCTGCCATTAAATAGGCTTACAATATTATAACACACACATACACATCGAGGCTAATTGGCCAAATCTATCCCAAATGGTTACCTAGACAAGCTGCCAATTTGTCGACTGTCTTTCTTAATTAGCTGACATGCAATTAGCCAAGCAGAGGAGGCCACTTCAGTAAGCCGTAAGCCAAAAGCCTTTCAAATCAACAAACAAGCCTCTAACGTGGCCAACAACATTTGCATAATGTGCCAGCAACAACAACAACTGGGAAAAGCTTCCCAAAAAAAAAAGAGGAAAAGGAAAATTGTTGTACACTTAAGTGCAAATAGATCGGCGCAGTGCAGTCCTTTGCATTTTTAATCAATGCTGCCCCCGCTGGCAGCCACCCCCCCTTTGGCCAGAGGGAACTTTCTTACCGCTCTAAAGCGCCAACACATTGACTTGCAACACGCGCGCGTGGCATGAATAAATTAAAGCTATTTCGTGCCACATTTTTAGCCAGCGATTTATTACAATACTTCGAAGTGTTCGTCTCTTTCCGATGTTCCCTTTCCCCACTCCTCTTGTAGCTCGTCTCGCGACTCCTCTGGCTGTTGCTCCACCACTGCTGCCGCCCACCGCCCACCGAACACCGCCTCCTTTGTCCCTCGCTTTGCTGATGTTGATTATGCGTCTTCTACTTCTTTTTTTTTGGTGCCTGCCAAAGATTGTTGCATATTAAATTTTTGCCTAAGTGCTGGGCGTACGTTTAGCTGAGTACGATGAAGACCAAGACCAAGAGAGCTAGAGTGAGAGTGAGACTCGCGTCTTGCCAAACAAATCAAATCAGAATCGAAACGTGTGGCAGCGGGTCGTGCTTTGGCTTTTACGGCCCTCGACTCCATTTATTTAAATTCAATTTTATATTAGAGGCACTCACTTGAGCCTTTATTGCCGTAGAATGGCTTACAAAGTGGATTGAAGGTGCCTATAAAAACCGCCAACACATCGACTGCCAGACTCGTGTTGGCCATGGCCAGCCCCAACTGCCAACTGCCAGCCACCAACAGCCTCGAAAACGCTGATGTCTTAGCCAAAAAAATTAATTCGGTTTGTTCACTGGTAGCAGTGTGACAGGAACCTATTGCAGGTGGTTGTACTACCAAACTGTCTACCTGTCTACTCTGTAGTTTGTCATATCAAAAGGTATGCTTGGCTTTTACAACCAGCTTAATTTAAGCTACTACCTCTTGGTAATTAAATGAATAATTTGTTATTAAATTTACAGATTTATTTTAATATCAATTCCCTTTTTTACAGGATAACTTTATGCACCATCATATTTTCTACCTACAATTTGAGGACGTGCTAAGCCAACAAATGTTGCATGTGTGTGTGTAAATGCGTGTGTCGTCTTTCATGGCTATTAGAGTTTGTCTGAGTGACATTTGCTGTCTCCTGTCGATTGACCTAGAAGCACTGCTCGAAATGTCCCTGAAAAGTACGCGCTCAAAGACAAAATGTGCGATTTTTGGTCTATTAAATTATGAACATTGCAATCACGCTTAAATTTATTAAACTTTTAAAATCTAATGTATTAAACTTTAAACTATTTTTGCTCGTTTCTTTCACACTTTTTCCGTTCAGCCATAAGTTTTTAGGACCAGTTTAGTGGCTTATTAATTAAAAAGTCACAAAGAGATAACAATATGGTAAAGTGTTGCAACTAAATCAATGCGACTTTCAATTACTCTTAATAATTTATTACATAAGAGTTTGGGCATTTAAAAAAATGTTTACTTAAAAAAAGGTAGGGATTATATATAAATATATTTCGTAAAGCCATTTTCAAACTTACAAAAGTAAATTAAAATAAAAATAAAGTAAAGTAAAGTAAAATAAAATTGCTTAATATCCAATTATGCTTCAAATTATTGTTTTTTCTGATAGTAGATAATGCTTTTTGATTATGGCTAAAACTGAGCGCAAATTATTTGAATTTTTAATTTTTTTCTAATAGAAAGAGAATTTGCATTGAGTCCTTTACAACTAATATGATCTTGCATCTAGTCACCAGTAATGCTTTTTAATTAAAAGCTCTTGAGTCCGCTTTTTAGCTGTGCTGTGGCAGTTGCTGTGGTTGTTGTTGCGGTGCTCAGTGGCTTCAGTGGTTTTGTTTGTTTTGGTTTTCGATTGCTTTTTCCTTACTCCATCAAAAAAAAAAGTTAAACCTACAAAAAAAACATTAGTATCAGCTACAACATTATTATTTTTTACAGTTTAATCTTTACTTATTTATGTCAGCCAGGCACTCATTTCGACCCACTGTACGTTGTGCAAGGTCACTGCTTCTAATTATTTAGTTTGGCTTTCTGAAAGCATCTAGAGGAAAAGTTGTATTCAGTTTAAATTTAAATAATTACCAGTGAGAGAAAGGAAATGAAGGTGCATTATAAATGAGACAGTTCATTTGCGCTCTTTTAATGCAACATTTGCCGACGTTGTATGCGACGCACAGTGGGTGGGGGATGGTCTCTGTGTTTGTGTGGGTGTGCCCCAGACAAAATGTAGGTAAATGAGCAGAACCATCTACTTCCGCACGGTGTACGTCTGTGTTGAGTGTGCATTTGTATTTGTTGCATGCAACAACAAAATGACTCCAACAGACACTGAAATATAAATGCACTCGGGAAGGACTTGATTGCTTGACTCATTTGCCAGATGTCGACGCTCATTCGCAGTTTCCCTTAACATACTGTCTGTACATACATGTATGTGTGTGTGTGTGTGTGTGTGTGCTGTGCTCCACACACATTCCTTCTGGGCTTTTGGGGTTTTCCTGAAAGGACTTTCAGTATTTATGGTCGTCATTAACACACCACTTGCACTTGAGCAGATATAAAATTGCATTATTAATGGACATCGACTCTTTCTTTTGCTTTCATTCAATTTTTTATAATTATTATTACTCGACCAAATGGTGCACAGCCAATACAGACAGGCTTTTCCTCGAATTTCCTTCATTATCGACCATTTTGTTTCTGGCTGCACTTTAAGCCCAACATGGTCAGCAGCATTATAAGCTCTCAGCCTTATTTATTTGCTTCTATTTAGTTTGGTAGCCTTTATTCCGCTTAATCCTTTGCCCTTTAGCATCCGAAAGACGTCTACTCTGCTTGTATTTGGCAGTTCAACCAAGGGTAAACTCTCAACAGACCTGCTCAACTATGACCCTGGGAATTCTACGCCCAAAAGACGCCAACAAATATGTTGTTGTAATGTTGTTCATGGTCTTTAAGCATATCAAGTGGCTTTCAATTAAAGTTGCCATTAATTACCAAGTGTTTCAGCAGTCTTGAAGAGGTAATCGCACTAAAAGTAAAATGGATTATTCTTCTGTGTCGATTGCTTCATTACTAAGATTCAGTTTAATTATTATATTACTCAATTTTTAAATATGCACTTTAAGTACACTGTATAAACTCTCCGAATTTAATAAACTGTTTCAGTATCACTTTTAAATCTGCGCGCCGATAACGCGAATTTGTGGTGGCCGTCGATAGGCTTTTTTACTTTGACGGCTTACAGCACTAGCGGCTCTGAGTACAAACACGCAAAGTATCGACTATCCTTTTGACGTTCAAAGTTGCTAAGCATCGACTAGAAGGAATATTTGTTTTTAATTATTAATTGTATACATACCAAAAGCAAAAATGTATGTGTGTTTAACGATTGTACAGATAAGCAACAGTTCTGTTAAACTTTTTAAGCAAATATTAAGAAATGCCTTCTTCGGAAAACCGGACATAGAATCGCAGCCACTTCATATCTTTCCAAACATATCCCTCTTTTATAAGCAGGTAATTATCCATACAAAGTATTTGTTTTTAATATTTATATTAAATAACTGTTTGCAACCAATTTGAATTATTATTTTCTTGGCAATGCCAATCGATATTCGCGTTACATATCGATATCACCCAGTTGTCACTCTATTTGTTAACACTGATTTTAGTTTCGATATGTGAATTCTTCTACATATCAGCTGTTTTTCCAACTATATTTGACAGTTACTTTTCTGATTGGCGCTGAATTCGAAGCAATTTTGAAATGTTTGCTGCATATTCTTTCTCTGGCGACACTTCTCAACAGCTTAGTATATAATAAAAAAATTTGAATGAAAAAGATAAAAAACAATACATTTATAATAGAAAGAAACCCATTAATAAAATAAATTATTAAAAACCATTTGCCAAAAAAAAAAAAAAAAAAAAAAAAAAAAAAAAAGAAAATTTTTTATTTTTTTTTTATTTTTTATTAGTAAAAGAGGTCAACTCCTATCGTCTAGCTGGCCACATAAACTATGAAAAGGGCTAACCAGTTTCAACTGTCTAGGGCAAGTGTCCGGTTGTTTGCAGGAATTAAAACCAAATGTCCTACCAACCCTAGGACGATAGTCCTGCAACCGCAAGGACTTAAGGAAGCAAACATTCCTTGTCTCGCTTGGACGCTTGCACGCGACTTGTTTGCACGCTCATTGACGACGACTTCTCCTGTTAAAGAGGATTCAAAACTATTTTCAAAACTGCAATAAATGTTTAAAAAATTCAGAAAAACGCACATGTAACAGAAAGAGTTGTACTTACCAAGTTGAAAGGTCATCTAACTGTAATTAACTAAGCTTGGACTATATATTCTTTCAGAAAGGTTACAGCTACTACAGTAAAAGCTGAATGTATTACCTATTGACGTAGTAAACTTGCTGATTTGTTATTGGTGAGTTAGTTGAAAACTAAAAGATTTCAACGACTGTAAGATACTCTGGACATTGAAAAAATAGTAAGGAATATTAAGTACAAAATGTAAAAACATTGGGAGTTAAATGAGCCTTTAAGTGCGAACTTGAGTGAGAAGAGTCATTTTTATGAAGAGAGTGTTTTACTAATAAAGAGAGACAGTAAGAGAGAGAGAGAGGCTAAGCAGCGAGTTTGCCTTCTCTGTCTGTTAACATACGTGTTCAGTTGTCTGCGTGTAAAGGAACAAAAGGAACTTGCATGTAGAATAGCAGCAAGAGGAGAGAGGAATAGTAAAGGGAGTGGTGAAAGGAGTGGACAGAGAAAGCGAGAGTGGAGCGGTATTGAGCCGAGTTCCAATTACACTTGACGATAATATGAAATTAAAGTACCCAAATTGGCATTCACTCAGGAGTTATTGTTGGCTGGGCTGGGTTCCGGTTGCGCAGCGTAAACGTGATGACCTCTAGGCATGCTCATCGTCCAGTTCCAGTTCCAGTTGTAGTAGCCAGTTGCCAGTTCTCAGTTCCCAGTTGCCATTTCCATAGAGATTTCTTCAGAAAATTAAATACATACGATATATAGTAAATACGCAAATTTGTGTATACGAAAATTTGGTTGACCATTTTGCATTTTGGCTGTCGCACTAATGAATCATTCGTTAAGAATAACATGGCAGCCAGATTGTGGACAAAGTAAAAGAAATTGTTATTTAATTACTGGGCCCATAGCTCTACGTATAGCTGCAGACCCTTAATTTTCATTTGATTCCCATTCGTGATTTTTCTATATAATTTCGCAACTATTTCGGCCACAACATTTATCAATAATGTCAAGACGTCAACAAAAAATATGTCTGTAAAAGTACTATATAAATGTGGGTATATATATATATATATATATACGTATTCAGTGTATAGTATATATAAATAATTCGCTTATAGTTAATTAAGTATGCCATGCAAGAATTTATTCATTTCACATTTTGTGGATGGTCGAGAAATTTTCTTGTTTGTTATTTGTCGCTGCCGCACATTGGCACAAGCTAAATGAAAGTTTATTATTTATAATGAATTTTTCCTGACAATTAAGATAAGATTCGTATATTTGACAAGTGCACAAATGTTAATTATTTTATGGATGGCAACAAATTTATAAAATGTTTTAGCTCATTTAATTCAACTTGTTTACTCTCATAAAATATAAGTTTTATAACCACTCATGACTTTTATAATTGTTCATAATTGTGGTTAAAGTTAGTGTCAAGTTAGTGTTTGGAATCACAGTCTTCTTAATTTGCGTAATTAATAAGTTTTGTAAGTGTATGAAAGGTTCATTCATTATGTTTTGTTTGCGTGTAATATTAATTTCTTATGCTTTCGGGTTCTAAAAACTAAAATTGCTTTAAATGCTACACGTTTAGTGTAGGTCGAGGGCTGGTAAGGGCAAAGGGCAAATGGGTTTGCTGTCACACCAATCACAATAATCGTTTGTAACCAGATTTACGCCCTGATAAGATGACCACTTGACATATTCCTGCCCAAAAATAAACCCCAAAGGACAACGGCGATGCGATATATTTAATTTCGTGGCAATTCGGTATGCCAAGGACGTGTATCTAACACAAGCAACCACAGGATATCCACAGGATATCAAGTAGCACAATATAAAATAAATAAAAGTAATAGTAATAAAAGACACGACTGAAAATTAAACTAAATAAGCATGTTTCCTACAACTACAACTAAACCTGAATCTACAACTATTTGGGTAGAGTTTCCTCTAATAGTGGTATACTATTTTGCATTCCCAGACCAGATACAAATTGTGATTTGTGAAATTGGCAATTTGGTGGTTGTGGGCATGGCATGTGACCTTTTGCCGTTAAGGGTTCACTCGAAGGAAAGCAACAAGCAACAATGATGTTACCCGTTGGTAGTGCAAGTGAAATGTAATTAGAGCTCGAGCCACAGAGTACACCCCCAAAAAACAAAAAACAAACCAGAAAGCAGAAAGCAGCTCAAAGAATAATGGCCAAAATAAGTATTTGCTGTTGGTTTAGCAAAACTACACTTTCTTCAAATTCTAGTTGTTGTTGTTGTTGTTGTTGTTCCTGGTGGTGGTTGTTGGTTGTTGCTAGTGTAGTGCGTGCTAATGCCACACTTTATTGTTGTGCTCGGCCTGTGAGCGTATTAGTCGGAGGCTCCAAAAACTAGGCTATGCAATGGCTCTAATGACTTCGCCATTATTATAATACACACATTGGGTTACACCAACACCAACACCAGCAGCAACACCGACACGAGACCGAGACGAGGACGAGGACGTGGGCGAGGTCGCCGCGACTTAAGCACAACAACAATAAAAATTGCACAAAGGTAAAACTACAAAGCAACAACAACAACAACAACAATAGCCAACAAAAAATCCATCTTCGTTAACGAAACACACGAAGTCACTACAAGTGCGTTACAGTGTGACTCACACACACAAACACAGCCACATACCAACACACTCACAGCCATATACATTTCACTCTCACATACGTAAAAAGGCAATCTCAGGCTTAGTCATAGCGGAGTCCCAATTCGAATTCCTTAATACACTATCTCTAGGAACACAAGAACACAATTGCACATCTCAATTCAACTGGAAACTAAATGGTTTTGTTAGCTGGAAAAGAAGTTATTTTATAATCAAAATGTGGTCCTTAAATATATAATTCTCTATTGACAATATAAAGTCATCAAAAATATAGAACACATTTTAAAGAACGGAAATTTTCAACTTGGTATACAATGCCCAAAAGTTCTCGTTTTTCGGGCCTTAAATATCAAGATAACATAAAAATCTGCTTACTATTAAGATTAAATAGTTTTCATAAAGAACAATTACCCGTAAAGCACAGTACAATATATCTACGAATTAAATCACAATTATTCAATAGATACAAAAATAATTCAAATTTTTGTTATATCTCAAGATTAAAAGATTAAATGGAGTTGTCAATTTTTATGGTTATTACATTTTGAAGAACAATCCAGCGGCCAAAGCTTAATATCAATTTGACACTACAGAAATCATTTGGGAATTATACATATCCAAATGTTTTATTAATGTTTAATGTTTTATTAAAAAACAACAGTTTTTACTATAAGAACTTTAGATCTAAATTTAGCGTTTCAAAATGTTATTCTTGTTCTCAAATATGAGACCATAATTTTTAATGAACGTTTCCTTTTTTCAGTGTTAATTCAGCAAACTTCATAAAACTCTACGAATTAATTTTTGCCTGTTGCAATTAGAACATAATGAGCTAATGAGCAAAGAACCATAACTCATAAAATTCACATAGACTAGTGACACAGATGTGAAACTGGTTGTTTTCCATATATATACTCGTCTAATTATAACTTCCCAGAATTAGTGACGTTTGCTCGTAAAAGGCAAAAAGAGAATCCAAACAAACAAATACGTAAATGTTAATAAACGATTTGTTATTCAATTAGGCAAACAAGTTAAACACTAATTAAAGATTAATTTAATCTATAAAATCAAAAACAATAAACAAAAGTAATTCCTAATAAGGAAAGTGTATGAAATTCAGTTAATCTTTTATTAAACTTTTTAGTTAAGTTTTGTATCGTTCTTTTTGTTGATTATAAATTTTTAATCTATATAGTAAAAAAAAATAGTTCTTAAATAATAATGTTAGAAGAAAAATTTTTTAAAACCCTTTTAGTTTTATCTGCTTTGTAATGTTTAAAACATGCTTAAACCAATTAGTTGATTAAAAAATTAAAGTTTCAAAATAAAATAATATTTGTAATAATTAAAACTAAAGTTTTTAAGATCAATTTCCTTGTGGATATTCAATTTACACATGTGAGTATAACACCACAACATAGAAAGTACACTCCCCACAGAGCACACAAAATTCGGTGTGAAGTTAACCCCGCTCGCAGTTGTTTAGTTCCTTGAGAGTAGACGGGTCTAAGGGTAGGCCCCAAGACTGGCGTGTGCGAGCGGTAAGTAGCCGTCGAGCCGTCCATGACGCTGTTAGGCTACAAAATTTAAGCAACGTTTCGGCCAGGAAATTCATCATTTGGTATTCGAACGCGCAGGCGACTGGTTCATTCTAGAGTTGAATAAAAATTCGAAATTTGAGTTCAAACTCAAAGTCAAGCAAAGACTTCGATCCAGTTCTAGATCAAGATAGTCATCGCAGTGTAACTTATACAAACCAAATTAAATAAACGAAATCTTACATCAACTATCTCCTGATTAAAATTCTTAGTTTCGTTACTTACTAATTTTCCTGCTGTTACGATTGTCGTGTCATTTTCGGCTGCGAACTAGTTTTGGTATTTGAAAATTTGCATAAAATTGCTTTGCCAAACCATACAAACTCGTTTAACCATAGTGCGTGAGAATTTGGCTATAAAAGAAACAGACCGAAGACGAAGTTAAGCAATTTATATAACCCTCGGGCTTTGGCGCCTTTAGTTAACTTCAGCACGCTAAACACCAGACTTGCACCAAAATGCAGCCCTTGAAGCGCTTCACACAATGTGGCAGCTTGACCATGCTCTTTGGGGTCTTCATCATACTCTTTGGGGTGAGCTCGACGGCATTGACCACATTCGGAAAAACCAATAATCAGCCGCCACCTACACAGGCTCCCATAGGTGAGTATTGCCTAAAAAATATTTGGGATTTAAAAAATCTAATCAAATGACTTTTAAACAATTCGATTTAACTACTTCCCGGACACTAAGTATTTAAGAAATTACGAAGGTTTATAAAATTGAATTAAAAATATTTCAGCAATTAAAAACAAAAGAAATTAAAACTCTACAACTTTCTGAGCACTCTGCAGCTTTAAAGCTAAGAATTCAACCTATAGTAACCTAATTAAAATTGGAAATAAATACATTTCACAATTTCAATATCCTCAACGCATTAAAATTGAAAATTCTGAACACCACAACATGTACCTTCATTCTTGAACTCATCCAAAACTATCAGGAATCAGTTTTCCAAATTGCATAGCCTATTTTACGGCAACATTTTCTAAATTCAAAACAAATACCCAACCAAGAAAACTTAAAAATCTTAACACAAAAAGTTAATCAATTCTATTTATTTTTTTCGCCAAAAACAACAAATACAAATGTAAAATTGTGGTCAAGGTAAAGTGAAACCCAAGAAAATAGATTAATAATTTTGTATTCTTTATCAAACATACACAATCAATGCCGGTTCAAATTAGCCACACTCATTGATATGCATCATTAATTAAAGGTTTCTTGATCATTCAAACTTGTCAACGATTTACTCAACGAATCGACACAGTTGTTCAAACACAAATTAACGTATAAGCGCCTAATTTGTTAATTACATGGAGTAGATAAACGTGTCCTGAACTCAACTGTAATGTCATTACCAAAATAAATAAAATTAATAATACCATGCTTTAGTGTGTACCAAGAAAAATGGTTGTTATCTTGTAGCACCGATGGGCCTAATGATATGCCGTGTCTGGCAGTTCTACTAACCAAATAAATAGACAGCACGAATTCGTTATTGTATTTAGTAGTCATAGACTCGAACATAAATCAGAAATTGATCAAACAAGTCAGTCAAATGCAATGACAACAAAGCTAATAGCAAAGCAAAATGGTAAATGCTTAGCGATAAACTCAAATTATCGGCAAATCACGCGCACTGGATAGTACAGTAGGAGTACATGTAGTACTGTAGTAGTGTGAGTAGTAGTGGTACACTGAGAAAAATCTTACTGAAATGTATGCTTAATATTAAAATTAGGTAAGAAAGTGCAAGCTTCAAATTCTTGATTTAGAGTGTTTCTAAATTAACGCGCACTGGATAGTACAGTAGGAGTACATGTTGTAGTAGTGGTACACTGAGAAAAACCTTACTGAAATGTAAGCTTTATATTGAAATTAGATAGAAAAGTGTAAGCTTCATGTTCTTGATGTGGAGTGTTTCTTAAATTAATGCGCACTGAATAGTACAGTAGGAGTACATGTAGTACTGTAGTAGTATAAGTAGCAGAGGTACACTGAGAAAAATCTTACTGAAATGTATACTTAATATTGAAATTAGGTAAGAAAGTGTAAGCTTCAAATTCTTGATTGGATTGAAGTGTTTCTTAAATTAACGAGCTCTGGATAGTACAGTAGGAGTATATGTTACAGTAGTGGTACACTGAGAAAAATCTTACTAAAATGTAAGCTTAATATGATTGTGCTTAGCTAGGAAAGCGTAAGTGCCAAATTCTTGATTTTGGGTGTTCCTTAAATTATCAATCAAGCTTTAAACAACTTTTAAATAAAAGTTACTCGTCACTTAAATGGTAAAATATATCTGAAATAGTTGAAAGAAGTACAAATTATTGAAAAATGATATGATAGTTAAAAAATATATATATTACAATAATTATATGCATTTTAAGATCTGATCAGGAATATTTGAAATTTGTTATTAAGAATTTTACTAAAGTTTATTTTCTGATTTTAATCAGAATAGTTATTTATTTTTATAATTTTTATACTTATAAGTATTATGACGACTGTTCTAAGCAGGGCAAATAATAAAAAAAAAAAAAAAAATTTTATTATATTTTGGTTTATAAGCTCCTCTCTGACATCGTGTAGAATTGATTTAAGGCTGAAAAGTAGATTTTTTTTTGTATTGTGATAAACGAACAAGTATAAGTAGTACTAATAGTCATAGCAGTAGTAGTAGTAGTAGTAATAGAAGTAGAGCACAAATAGTAGAATGAGCATGTAGGAGGTGCTTTGGCTAATTGCCAACATTTGCAAAACTCGATTATAACTTATAATTGAATTGTGTTTGTTGAATTAATAAATTTCCATTCGATTTGCAGTTAAAGGTCGCGAGTGTACCACTCACGATGACTGCTCGGCTATTGATCGTACCAGCTGTGTTAAGGACACCAATGACTACAAACTGCGTTGTCTCTGCGGCGATGATACGGCACCATTGAATGGACTCTGCCCAGATGTACTCAAAGGTAGGTGCACCAGGTGATGAATTAAGGTCATCTGGCAATGGAAATAAAGCTAAAAATAGAAATGTAGCTAGTATAGCTAGTTGGCACATAGCTAATTGCTAGACATTTTCCAACTACAATTACATTTATAATTCAAGAGCTCAGCTTCTTCTTGTTCTTCTTCTTGGCCGTTGTTTTAAGTTGTTTCTTGTTTTTTAGTTGTTTTCTTTGCCAGCAACTCAAGTGCCAAGCGGCTCTAAATGAGAATTAAACAAAGCCTCATCACATATGTATACACACTTACTATGCCTTACATACCCTTTAGATGTATGTGTATGCATCGTTTCGTCAAGATTCTCACCCGTGGGACCTCTTAATTTATTTAGACACACATGTCTTTCATTTCGCCTTTTATGAATTCACCTAAGACTAAAGAAATCACTGTGTTCGGCTGACAGATGCCCATTCTATATTTTATTTTACTCAAAACTTTACAGTTTTGAAAGTAATTTGAGTTGATATTCTCTTGATGAGAGCGCAAAGTTGAATTTATGTGACAATGTCGTGTCTGAAATGAGCTTCCACCCAAAAATGCTGCAGTGCCAATTTGTGACATGCACAACTCAACAAATTGCAAAGAACACGTAGGACCACATACCAAATAATTATATAGTGTACTACAAAGTACATGTATTCATAACTAGAAATATGATGATATGTAAAAAGAAAGTGCAAAATTCATCCTGAACCATAAGTCTACTTATGACTGGCTGAGTTGATATTTCTCACTATACCCTGTACATCAAGGTTTCCGATTTCAAATTAGACTTTAATTCAATACTAAACCCACAATAAATCTTTATGTTTTCCAACTATATACCAACCATTTAAATGACTCTTGTGAATAATTTACACCTACAGGACTGCGTCACAAGTGCAACAGTAACAATGACTGTGAGGACGGAATGGTTTGTCAATTCGATAACAACAAGACCATTGGAGTGTCCAAGTTCATGTCAAGTAAAACCAAACTATGTCTGTGTGATAACGATAATGGTTATATGGAGGATGTGTTGAAAGATATCTGTAGTGCAGGTAAGTTATGCTAGAAGAAGCTTTTACTTCATCTGTATTTTAATTTTTTCTTTCGTTTCGTTTTATTTATTTTTGTTTTTATTTTTTTTTTTTTTTTTTAATTTTGTATTGCACAAACAAAATATTTTTAGGCAAGCCCAACCGAATGAGTTCATTCACACAAAGGAAAATAATTATAAATTAAAGCCAAAAAACTTTTTCATCAAATTTTCTATAGAAAATCCAACGGATTCTATTATAGAAACCGATATTGCACTGACGCTGTTTCCCAATAATAATTAATTTTAAGTCACAAATAAAATAACTTGTGTTTAACAAATAATTCAATTACTTTAAACAATAAAATTTAAAGAATGTAATTTAACTTTCTGTTGATGTGTTTCTTATAATTTTTATCACCGATTAAGTATTTTTCAATTATTTAACTTTTCGACCTAACAAATATTTTTAAATGTTTTAGCAAATCAACAAGTTCTGGTTAATATATTAATATCGGTCTGCTCTCTGATGGCACCGTTTATTTACTCCGCCCTCATGAGCATGAGAAAGCATTTCTAGAAGACGACCTAAATAATGGCAAGGGAAATGCAATTCAACAGTTTACGTTTATGTCCTTTAGTGATCCATCGAATGTGCCTCAATAAATCAAACTGAAAAATTCTTGTTCAAATACTTTTAATGATCCAGATAACACTTCTCGAACTCAATAAACAGATTGGAAAACATTAACAAACACACGAAATAATACAAATAAAATAGATAAAGATAAAGCGCAAGTTGCCGTCATCATTTGCCCCAAATGTCGTTATATTGTATAAGTTTCATAAGTACCACCGTCAATTTTATTCGCTTCTCACATAAAGTCGCGTTATACATAGTTTTACATATATGTACGTATTGTCTTACAAAGGTTTTATATAGATATCCTAACCAAACACTAGTCTGTACTTAATATAAATATACACTCGTATTACCGAATCACCGACTTCGTCAAGCATGATTTTATTTCAATTTAATAAGTAGATACATTAAGCACACTTTAAATTATTTCATATAATTATATACTACCAAAAAACAGAGAAAGAAGTAAAAATATTATAAATGTAATAATCTACAATTCTGGCAAAAGTTATTCAAAAACGCTTTATCGATGTAAAACAATGGAGCACGTGCACCTGAAAGTTTACAAGTTCGCACTTAAATTGAATCTCAACTTTAAGGCATTGCATAACACATAACATCCAAATCAATTTTGTACGTTTGCAGTTAAAAACTTTTCCCATTGAAAACGTTTTGCCCGTAGCAGTTAAATTTTATTAAATAAACGTTTAAAAATATAAACAAAATTGTTGTTTTATTATTCAATAAAACAGAGCCGAAATTAAATCTTTATTTTAGACAATTTACTTTTGAGAATTAAATAAAATGGCTCTGAATGTTGTTAATTGGTTGAACTTGGCATGAACTCAGGGAAACAAACTTGCTCTGTAGCATGTGGATAAGTTGCAAAGTGTTACAAACTGATAGCAAACTTATAAATAGGCGAGTTTCCACAAGTTACTTAGAATAGTGCTGTTATGTATAAATTGCTTGTGTTTGTGTCGAAGACAGATAAAATAAAATAAATGAATGAAACCAAACTCTAAAAGGTAGAACTATTTAAATATGGCGAACAGGTATAAATTCAAAGAATTCATTGAACAAAACTTAAATTAAACACTTTTATTGGAAAGAAGAAAAAATTTAAACTCGCCCAACGTGGGGCTCGAACCCACGACCCTGAGATTAAGAGTCTCATGCTCTACCGACTGAGCTAGCCGGGCATTTGCTGACGTGCTGACCAAAACTAATAAGATATAAAGCACGGGAATTGGCTTTTGTGAAGCTTTAAGTTTATTTTTAGCATTTCGTTCAAATTGCTGTACTTTGAAAAAAAAAAACAAGAAAGAAAAGTACAGTCGAGCACGCCCGACCGTATAATACTCTCTGCATTTTAATCCCGATTAAATTATTAAAATCGGTATCGAGATATTACAATGAGCAGTACTTCCATCAAAACACCGTGAAACAAACACAATCTAAGCAAAATCAAACAGCTGTTTGTATGCGAATACACATACGTTTGACATTATATGTATGTATGTATGTGTGTATTCGGCGCAGCCAGCGTCTGCGGTCTGCGCTGCCGCCACACAAGCAGAGAAAACGTTCGATCACGCTTGTATGTTTCTGTATCGCTTGCACTCAGTAGTGATATTGCGTTCAATTATCAATATTGTAACGCTTCTAGTTTTCTTGTTTATAGTCCGATTTTAATGCACCTTTCAGGAATAGTTTGATATAGTTAGCCTCCACTGGAATTATACAATTACAATGATGTCCTATATGAACAAATGACTAAAAACGGAACGAAAGTTGAGAATTATTGTTTTGTATTGTGGGAAAAAAGGGGCGTGGCAGTCCAAAATTTTAAATGCCAATGCATTTACACTGTCGCTAAGAACCTCCATACCAGAATTGGTGATCCTAGGTGCCATGGTTACTGAGATATTCGCCGAAAACAACGATTTTTTCCGAGGTGTGTCTAGTTTTTTGCTTATTGTGGGCGAATGGGGCGTGGCATCGAAATAAAAAAAGATTCTTGTATTGACTGACTAAATATGTGATCGATTGACACCAAGCTCGAACTTGTAGCTCTTACCATCTCTGAAATCTGTTTGTTCATACGGACAGACGGACAGACAGACAGACAGACAGACGGACAGACGGACATGGCTATATCGACTCGGCTTGTGATGCTGATCAATAATATATATACTTTATGGGGTCTGCCACGCCTCCTTCAGCCTGTTACATACTTTGCACAAACCCAATATACTCTTGCAGAGAGTATAACAAGCAAACCTATACATAAGTATTCCACGGTTTTATTCTCAATGCTAGCGTGTATTTTTAAATTACAGAGTTTACAAGTAATACGGTTTCAAAATTAATGCACATACTAAAAAATACGGCTATTATTGCGTGTTTATTTACATTATTTGCGTTAGTTTTACACATGTATGTGTATGAGCACGTGCTTGTGTGCGTGCACGCTTTTAATGCCATCAACTTTCGCTGTCCCTCGTTCTCTTACCTTTCAAAATTGAGAGAGTGAGAGCGCACTATTGGCATTTCCCCGAGCCCAAAGCTCTCGCACCCAACATTGTCGCCGGCTCACAATAAAAGCTCCGATCAGAAGCTCAATGCGCTCGAAACAAACAAACAAACGACGCGTCGTTAACAATAAGTAAATGTCGCTGAAATTCGAGAAATTTGTTGGCTTAAAATAAAGTCGCTTTTAGTTTTCGCAGTGCTATGTTGCAGTTGTTGCAAATCTCGGAAGAACAATAATAAACTTTAACTTCTCGATTCGGGCTCATGACATTATCTCAAGTTCTGTGCCAATAAAAACAAACCATCTTTAAAACTAACATTTAATTGTGTGCAGCGCCGCAAACAAGTGTCAACAGCGCGTATTAATTAGTTAAAAATAAATAAACAAATACAAAGAATTCCTACCTTGAGAATAAAACAGTCAAAATACGTTTCCGCTGACCAATAATAAAACGCTCTGATACGTATCGAAACGCAAAAAAAAAAAACAATTTAAATAGGGTCTTATTTATTCGTAAATCCCCGAATGTCTGGGTAAGTGGGCAAAATATTTGTTGGCCATAAACAAAGCCAACAAAAAGGCTTGGCAATGAGTATTTGCCCCAGCAAAGTCTATGAGATCACTTCAAGTGAGGGGCACTGAGGGGCACCAATAAGCAGTCAATACGATAATAAACAGTTATAAAAATTATTTAAAGAGTAGTTACTCAATAATTTTACGCTCTTTCCCTTACACGATTATTGATCAGTTTTTGTGGTATTGACATGTTTCCTGTTGTTGTTTGTTATTCGCGAATTTTTTTAAGGTTTAAGTGCGGAATCTTACTTTAATAAAATAATAAAAAATAAATAAAAATAAATTGACACATTTTTGTTTGGCGTCAAAGACTTTAAACGACATTTTTGGGATTCCTTACTGCTTTCAAAAATATAAACACAATACCATTAACAACAACCGTCTAGTTCCATTTGGCTTAAAACTGAAATGTTCTCGTAATAAACCCAAACAGGTTTACTTACATATATAGATTATGAAGATAAATTAAATGAAGTACTTATGAATAAGTATAAAACGAGTATTTAAGCATTCGCAGCACTCTAAAGTACTTCAACTATAGTTGAGCTCAGTGTAGTCTGAAACAAAAGATAATTGGGCAATGTCTTCACCTTAAAGGTTTTGATGGAATTTTGACGAATGCTACTCGAATTATATTTATAAAAATAACTTAAAATGAAATCCAATCCTGCATCGAATCATGTGTACACCAATGATGCACTCAAGTGCTCATCAATCAGCATCAATTTGAACCTACCGGAACAAAAGTTACACCGACCTTAGCAGAGAAGGCGGCTTTCAGGGATCCAAGGAGTTTATATGTAAGTAAAATAATTATAGGTGGCAAGAAACAAAAAACAGTTACTCAAAAAAGTAATCATCATGCACGGTTGAATAATTCTGATAGTTAAATAGTCAGTTTATAATCTAAAGTTTCACAATACAACCTAGAAATAATTAAGATCATGAGGAAACTTTGCAAACTAAAAAAACGAGAAATATTTCAGATGTTCTCAGCCGATAAATTTGTTAACCTTGACAATGAAATTTGTATGTGAATGTTTAAAAAAGTAGGAAGAGTGTCTGATCGACTAGGGAATACCCTGCAGCGTTTGTAGAATAGTATAAATATATTTGATTACCAAGAGTTAACGCACAGTCATAAATCACTTTTTGTTTTAACCTACAGGGTATCAGGGAAACAATTTGAGTTGCAACAATGTTCACAAAATACAAATGGGTTCACTGAATTGGCTCGTGTTTAGTACGTGATAATTTAAATTATTGTCAAAAGTTAGTTAACGACTTGCAGCGTTGACAATAACAATTATAACATTAATAACAACAATCATAATCATTCATCGTTATCGTTGAGAAATGCAATTTAACTTAAACTTTTCGCTTGCACTTGCAAAAGTTTCGTGACGTTTTGAAAGCATTTTATCTGCTCATGTGTTTTTGTATGGCGTTTACAGACACACACACACACACACACACACACACAAACACACAGATATTTATTTATCGAAATTTATAAAATATGGGAAGCTCTTTGTGCTGTCTAATTGGAAAGTAGACGGAAAACACTTCAATTTCAAAAGGGGGTTTTGGTAACAACGATTGTCTGACCTAAAAGAATGACAAACAAGTGAATATGATTTGAGTTACTACATGTCTTGGCTAAAATCGGAGTGCGTCTAGACTTCGGGCTTTTACAAAGACCATAAAATATAGTAAAAACTTGATACAAATTAATGATGTATGTATATAATTTGTCGGTTTCTGATTTATTGCCTTAGGACTCAAATCCTCAGCTTTAAAATAAGAAACCACATCGCTACCAGAGAGCAAAACTTTTTAATAGGTAGAAACCAGATTATAACATATGTACATACATATGTATGTATTGCTTTGATATTAAGTCTATAGAGAAATATTGTACACCCAATTTTCTGTGGTTTTGTTGGTTAACTCCACTCAACTCAAATACAGGACATTGCTATATCGACTCAGCTGTTGATGCTGACCAAGAATATATATACATTATGCGTTCAAAATAATATTTTCAGTTAGGTATGCAAAGAAATAACTTTTTTTTTTAATGACCTACATGCTTTTCAGTAACGGACGATGGCAGAAAAGTCGACCCCGAGCCAGCACAGAGCTTAGCCGAGTACACGGGGAAATGCCTACGAGACTGTAAGCGTCGAATATTCAACAGGAAAACGCTGCACAAGAGGTTACCAATTTTAGGCTGGTTACCGGCCTATAACACTGAGGATGCCATATGCGATCTAGTGGCTGGGATCAGTGTGGGACTAACGGTTATACCCCAAGCGCTGGCGTATGCGGGCATTGCCGGTGTTCCTGTAGCGGTAATTGATACCAACTAAAAACCCAACTCCAAATCATCGTAGCTGATTGAATATCATTTTCTTAGTACGGATTGTATTCCTCGTTTGTGGGCTGCTTTGTGTATGTATTTCTGGGCAGTTGCAAAGATGTGCCCTTGGGACCTTCAGCGATTGTTGCACTGATGACGTATCAGGTGGCAAAGGGTTCGTGGCAAAAATCGGCACTGCTGAGTCTTTTGTGTGGACTGGTTGAGCTATTAATGGGTCTCTTTGGACTGGGTTTTCTCATCGACTTTGTGTCCGGACCTGTAGCCTCGGGCTTCACCTCAGCCGTGTCGTTGATCATTCTAACGTCACAAATCCAGAGCGTGCTGGGTATTACCGCCAAGGGTAACACATTTGTGGAAATCTGGAAACAGATCTTTGCCAACATCCAAAATGCTCGAGCCCCCGACACCGTTCTCGGAGTTACCTGCATTGTAGTGCTATTGATCATGCGTACTTTATCCTCTTATCGCCTGGGATCGTCCTCAGATGGACGCTGCTCGAGATTTCAGCGTATGCTGAACAAAGGCATCTGGATTATTGGCACAGCCCGTAATGCGATTCTAGTTATTGTGTGCTGCATAATGGGATATCTGTTGAACACTGAGGAGCACGGTAAACCCTTCCGCATCGTCGGAAGTATTCCCTCTGGCCTGCCCAGTATTAGAATGCCACCCACGTCACTGAGTGCCAACGAAACCATTGAAGGCACTGCGGAGTCCTTCACGGACATGCTGCACGACATGGGCTCTGGATTAATTGTGATTCCGCTAATATCGCTTATGGAGAGCATAGCAATAGCCAAGGCATTCGGTGAGTATAGTGTGCATATACATACATATACATATATACATTAAATTCTGAACAATTAAAACTAATTTTCCTTGATTTTAGCCTATGGAAAACCCATTGATGCCTCTCAAGAGCTGATTGCCATTGGAACTGCTAATATGCTCAACTCATTTGTCCAAGGATTTCCAGGAACGGGTGCTCTGAGTCGTGGTGCTGTCAACAATGCCAGCGGAGTGCGTACACCACTAAGCAATATTTACTCCGGATCGCTAGTGATACTAGCCCTGCTATATCTTACGCCCTATTTCTATTTCATACCAAAACCCACGCTTGCTGCCATCATTATAGCAGCGGTGATATTCATGGTGGAAATCAAAGTGATCAAGCCAATGTGGCGAGCTAAAAGTAGGTGTAGCATATTTAAACCAATTACCCTTTCAATTTATTGGTATTCCATTTTCTTATAGAAAGTGACTTAGTCCCCGGCCTTGGAACCTTTCTGGCTTGTCTGGTTTTGCCGCTGGAGTGTGGAATACTTGTTGGCATCGGTATTAATGTCGTCTTTATCCTGTACAATGCTGCACGTCCCAAATTGAGTATGGAGCTACTTTTAACCGAATCGGGAGTGGAATATATGATGATTACTCCTGATCGCTGCCTGATTTTTCCATCCGTCGAATATGTACGAAATTTGGTCAACAAGTACTCTCAACGTCAAAATGCGCCTGTTGTCGTGGATGCCTCGCATGTGTATGGCGCTGACTTTACCACAGCTACGGTTATAGATTCTCTTATCAACGACTTTAGTGAGCGCAAGCAACTGCTATTCTTCTATAACCTTAAGCCGAGCATATGTGCACTTTTCAAGCAAGTCTCGGCAGCTGAATTTATCGTATACTATCAGGAACAGCAGTTGGATGACCTGCTGAAGGAGCATCAGTATCATAAGGAAACTACGGTGTCATCTTAAAGTATTAGCTAACATTTACGAATGAACGAAATTTAATTTAAATTTGTATTTAATAAAATATTTATTCACGAATTTGTGCCACTCGCAATTTAACGGTGCAGTAATAACGTTTAACTTATGATACACGCTGTTAAAAGCTGCCTGGTGCAACACGAGCCTCTTAATCAGCTGTTGAAATTAAACATCTGAATTTTATATCGATACATATATCGAATGACTCATCGATAGCTAATTGAAACAAGCGTGCATTGCCTTGGTATTTTTTAGTGCTACTTTGTAAAAACACATTGTTTCATATCGTGCCGCGTTTTAGAAAAATAAAATAAAATGAAACGATTAACAGACGAACGTACCAAAATTCTCTTCGAGAAGTTAGCTAAATAGTAAGTAGCTGCGGTTAATAAAATTATATGAAAATAAACTTTACATTTTCTTTCAGCATTGGCAGCAATGTTCAACAACTAATTGACAGGCCCGATGGAACTTACTGCTTCCGCGAACATAAAGACCGTGTTTATTACGTTTCCGAGCGTATACTGAAACTGAGTGAATGCTTTGGGTACAAGCAACTAGTGTGCGTGGGTACTTGTTTTGGCAAATTCTCCAAGACCGACAAACTGAAATTTCACATTACGGCGCTCTACTATTTGGCACCCTACGCACAGTACAAGGTGTGGGTGAAACCGTCCTTTGAGCAACAGTACCTGTATGGCAACCATATACCCAAATCTGGTTTGGGCCGCATCACCGAGAACGCTGGCCAGTATCAGGGCGTTGTTGTCTACTCTATGAACGATTTGGCGCTTGGATTTGGTGTCCTCGCACGCTCCACTACCGAATGCAAAACCGCGGATCCGTTGACTACAGTCTGTTTCCATCAATCTGACATCGGAGAGTATATTCGCGCCGAGGATTCACTCTTTTAGTTTTAGTTAAATCGCACATTTTACATGTTAATCTACTTGTAAAGTTTTACATATTTTGTAGCCATATAAGTAAATAATAAGTAACTAAAGAATGCAGCACCACATCTACTTGAAATAAATGGCAAGTAAACATTTTAATTTTAAAATAATTCAATTATCGATATATCTATCGATATCTAAAATCGCACTAGTGCCACCCGGCTTTAACATACTTGCGAATAGTAACGGGTACTCTTAAATACCTCATCACTAGCAAAATGCTTGCACATAAATAGTTTCTTTTTGCAATAGCGCTGAAATATCAACGACAACAAAGGCAATAAGCTTAAAAGAGCCAATTCAATGGCGGAGAAGGTGAAAGTCGCTGCAATATGGCTGCTCCTGTTAGTTCAATGCGTTCTTGGTGAGTTCTATAGGTCAAAAAATGAAAGTTTAAGACGTGCATCAACAACTTTTGACCCGCCTACACAAAGAAAACAATTGTAAAATGAGTCACTAAGCCGCTTTAAATTTAAAATGTCCTCTGCAGTTTATGGAGAACGAACGAAGGATAAGATGTATCAGCCCATTATGGGAGCCAGCTGTTTCCGTCGCTTAAATGGCACACACCAAACAGGATGCTCATGTGAGTAGTCATGGGTGTTTACAGAGGGGGGAAGACAATGACTAGGAGTTTAATAAATGTCTGAAATAACTGTATAATCTACTTTACAGCAACTCATTCGGGTTCAGTTGGAGTACTACATTTAATAGATAATAATGCCGACATGGAGTTTCTGCTTTCCAGTCCTCCCTCGCCTCCGTACGCACCCCTCATCCCACCTCATCTGTTTACGAGGGACAATTTAATGCGCCTAAAAGCAGCTGGTCCAAAGATAATTTCAGTTGTGCTACTGATAAATAAACCAGAGAAAATGAAACAGTTCTCGCATGAGCTCAGTTGTCCCAATCAGTACAGCAGTGGACTGGGCAATAGCAGCGAGACTGCCAGCTGCGATGCTAGCAACGAGAAACTCACTTGGAATCCTTGGGGTACAGGTCTGCTTCACGAAGATTTCCCCTTCCCCATTTACTACATTGCCGATCTCGATGAAGTCAACAAACTGGAGGAATGTTTTGAAAAGTTCAACAACTTTGAGTACGAATCGCATGCTGTGCGCAGTCTATGTGCCGTGGAAGTAAATTCCTTCATGTCGGCGGCTGTGAACTCCGAGGTCTGCATGCGTCGGACGAACTTTATTAATAATCTGGGCGGTACCAGGTACTGTGATCCCTTGCAGGGACGCAATGTTTACGCCACTGTGTATCCCCGCAATTCTTCTGAAAACATAGATGAGAACACTGAGCGAAAAGTGAATCCCACTGAGAAATTTATTATTGTATCCTGCCGTTTAGATACCACCAGCATGTTCGATGGTGTTGGTAAGTGTTATATTGCTTTTAGCACAATTTCATACTTACAATGACTACTCTGTTAGGTTTGGGAGCAATGGATTCACTTATGGGCTTGGCCACTTTGACGACGGTAGCCCAAATGCTTCGATTGGTGCTGCCCGCGCAGAGCTCCTTACCTGATCCGCATCGAAATGTGCTATTTGTGGCATTCAATGGTGAATCTTATGATTACATTGGCTCCCAGCGCTTTGTCTACGACATGGAGCACCTTGATTTTCCATATCGCTATACCCAAAGTACTCCAATCTCATTTGACAACATCGAGTTTATGCTAGACATTGGAGCTCTAGACGATATAGCCAACATTAAGCTGCACACACTGCACAAGTCTTCCCCGTTGGTCCAGACATTGCTGCAGCAGCTGAATCGTTATGCAAAGTCGCCACTGTATAATTTCAAAGTGAATTTCGAATCAAGTATTGGTTACCATATGCCCCCAACATCCGCTCAATCGTTTTTACGCCGTGATTCCAATTTCCCGGCGTTTATCTTGAACGCAGTGCCTGGTAATAAGTTCTACCACTCTATTTACGATGATCAGGACAATGTGGCCTTTGTGTATGCCAATACCACACAAGACTACACACAATTGGCAGATGTAGGTGACTTGAAGAACTTTGAGGCCAACTCCCTACAAATGAAGGTCCGCAATGTGTCCTCCATCGTTGCCATGACTCTTTATGAGATTTTAACGGGCAAAGAGTATCGAGAGAGCAAAGTGGCCAATCCTCTGTTTGCCGACGAGTTCTTCTACTGCTACCTGCAATCGTCCGACTGTCCGTTGTTCATAGCAGCATCGCATCCAAAGAGTCCAGTGGGGCTACCTCTTCCGCCCATGCGGTGAGTATGAATGTAAAGTAATTAAATTATATGCTAAATAATAAACATTTTTCTTTGCACAGATACATAAGTGTGCTGAGAGGTTCACAGGAATCGTCGGGATGGACAAATCGCGTGCTGGGCTTTCTGCTTTCGGTGTCGCTGCCAAAAGTGCCAAAAGAGAATTGCACCCAACTTCCAATGTCTTATATTGCTGGTTTTAATGGCACTGGAGAGTGTCGTTTAACTACTCAAAACTATTCACACGCGCTCAGTCCAGCATTCCTTATGGATGGTGAGTCAGCTAATTTTTAGCAGTGCTTTATCTTTAACTGTACGCTTTTCAGACTACGATTGGAGCTCTGGAAAATATTCAACATGGACTGAATCGACTTGGTCGCAGTTTAGTGCACGCATCTTCTTACGTCCGTCCAATATGCATGAGATAACCACTTTAAGCATTGGCATTGTGGTTTTTATTATATCCTTCTGTCTGATCTACATCATCAGCTCTCGTTGGGAGGTTCTTTTCGATGATGTCCCTGCTAGCAATGCGGCGTAAGTTTGTCTGCCAGTGGTCTATTCATCTTGTCATTCTTCCTCATCTTAGAAATGGGTAACCTCGTCATCTAACTCATGAAATCTCACAAATTGTTCGTTCGTTTGACTTTATCTATTCATTATTGATTTCTATTTAATTTATATTATTTTTTTAGATTATTTAATTGATGCGACTGCAGCACACACAACTTTAGTAATTTCATCTGTAATCTTTCAACTGTGCATGCAAAACATATTTCAAAGTACTTAGTTGTTTCACTAACTATTTTTAATATCCATTGTTTAAAATTTATAAATTCTAGATTGCCACGTCCAGCAGCCTGTTAGTGGCAGAAAAGTCGAAAGGAAAGCAACAAATTTTAACTAAACTCAAAAGAATACTACAAATATTTCATGGAAATTGGCATTTAGACTTTTACAAATACTAGTTAATACCCAAGAGCAAAGAAAGACCTCCGAAAGGAAGACACTAAAATGATATTCTAACTTACTTTAAGTATTAGAAAATAAACATTTATTTATATGTATTTTTGTATTCTAAACGCGTATATTATATGTAATTGTATTATAATTAGAAATTATCACCAGATCCGCGAAAATGTTTTTGTTTTCTGTTGTCTTCTCTTGGAATTTAGTTGTACAATGTACATACACTAAAAAGTTAACTATATTTAACTGAACAATAAACAGATTTAATTCTGATATATTCTCGAAGACATTAAACTTATGCAAATAATGTACATACTTAAGCTACGATCTTCTATAATTACAAAGATCTAAAACAGAATAAAGGGATTAACCATTTCAAAAGTTTAGTTTGCGTTCACAACTTTCTCACAGCTTTCAGTTCCTTCCAAAGGGAAGTAATCGTTCCAACGATGACCAACATAATCAGAACTATACCTACATCACATTATTTCGGAAGATCTCTCAATGGGCATCCAACCAACCAAGTCGGCGGAGATTCACTATTGAATCTGCAATGACACGCTTCGAGGACTTCATATAGCCACCGCTGAGTAACATGACCACTGGAATACCCAGAGCACGAAAAGAACTAAACACCAAACGATCCCGCTCAATGACACCCTCTTCGGTTATGGCCAAGTTACCCAAGGGATCGCCTTTGAGAACATCAGTGCCAGCATTGTAGATGACCACATCTGGCTTAAATTCAGCCAGGGCCTGCATCAGGCAACGCTTTAGTTGCCTTAAATAGTAGGCATCCTCTGTCCTGTGTTTTAGCTCCACGCCGCAACGAATGCTAGACTTGGCTTCGTGATCCCTTGGATATATGAAGGCATTGTACATGTCCAGAATGTAGACATTGTCCACATCCTGAAAGTCTCGTTCGTGGCCATTACCTTGATGTGCATCCAGATCGATAATCATTGCCTGCTTCACTCTGGGCGCCTCCAATTCCAGCAGTCGCACAATAAGCAATGTGATATCTGCATAGGGGCAGAACCCGCCGCCTTTGTAAGAGCAGCAATGATGGAATCCGCCACCCAAATTGATTGCCCAACCATATTCCAGTGCCAATTTACCTGCTAATATGGATCCAGCTGCTTGATATCGCATCGGACGCAAATAACCACTTTGGACTGTGCAATTGGGCATGAAGATTAGTGGAGGCACCTCCGCAATACACGCGACATTGAAGCTCCATTTCAGTGATTTCAAATACTTGGCAGTATGAACGCGTAGTAACTGTTCCTTGGTAATCTCCACGGGGTTGTAGAAGTCACCGCTTTCCAGTGACAGCTCAGAGCACAAAAGCTAACAGAAAAATTTATATGAAATCAGTGGACACCAAGGGGGTTACCCAACTGTATTCACCTGTTGTACATGCTTTCCTTTGGCTGCGTCAAAGGGATGCAGTTTTCAAGGCCGGCAAAGTGCACGGAATACTTCTTCGAATAGACAATCGGCTGCTTATTGCGTCGATTTAAATCCTCGCATTTCATTTTGCATGTGCCGACAATGACAACGGCGACGATTGAATAATTTAATTGCAGCTACTAAAATTGGCATTTATATAGAGAACTTATATTTTCCTTAAATATTCGCAATTGACCGAGTAAATTTAAGCATTATTGCGAATTTAAGTTTACATCAAGCACTGCTCGGATTAAAGCCGATAACACTACGTGCTGTGGCAATCAGCTTTTTTCATTATGCACAATTTATCGACAAATTCTTATCGGATATTGCTGCTGAAACAATCGAAAACCGGCATAAAAGAACAGAGGTGTTCTCGAATACCAAATTAAACTGTTTTACCTAAGGATACATAACTTATATTTATAAGTTTAATATTAAATAAATATCACGACAAGTCAATGTTGCTGCGTTAATTAGACAATAAATTATTTTTAGACAAGCAAAGAAATGCATACAAAGTTTAAATCTTTTCGATTTCATTGCGCAAATAAACAGGCCGCTCGTGAAGCCGTTGAAGCCCGCGATAATTGTTGAGTAAAGGCTGCCCTCGCTCGTCCTTCAGAAGCCAAAATTGTTGTAGCTAGTTGTATTAACTCTTAATATACAAGTGTTCAACTAAAGTTAAGAACTTACACATTTTTCCGAAACGTCAATAGGTGAGGAAAACACGAACCAATTCACGACTTCAGCGCAGGGCGGAGTTGTCAGCGAACCTGTTTTGCGTTAACCGTAATACATGTACATAGTGATTTCAGTAGTTATGTATGTCACATACTAACCCTTGTAGGTAAAGAACTCTCTTCTATCCAAGCCAATTAAAATATCGCGTAGGCAAAATGGACCTCCAATAGTCGTAGTTTTATTGTAATCTATGACATGTTTTAGCTCGTCGCAGAGTGCGTTAAAAAATGGCGGCGATGTTACTGTCTTCTGCGAATATAAACTATTCATGGAATGCTCTTTTAAATGTACTGCTTAACTTACAGCTACAGAACGCAACATAATGGCCAGAACAACAAAGCCATCGGGAGATGATATTGCATCCTTATGCAGTACGTATGCGTAATTTTGATGCAGAATGTGCAGTTCGACATCGAAGCGGGTAGAGTTAATCGTATGCTCCGATCCCTTGTTCTT
Source organism: Drosophila dunni (assembly GCA_018152125.1). Lineage (NCBI taxonomy): Eukaryota > Metazoa > Arthropoda > Insecta > Diptera > Drosophilidae > Drosophila > Drosophila dunni. Next base: position 2,721,823 of record JAECXC010000352.1, on the reverse strand, counting down.
CGGAGATCCCCAGTGAAAGTGCAACTGCACGGCCTTGTACATGCTAGCCAGTTTGCAACCACAAATCGACGGATGAGTGCCGTCGTCCACGGTTGGTATGTTCATAGTCACAGTGTGCCCATTATTTATCAGTTTGAGTGGACCACGTAATCTTTTGTTGTAGTTTATAAAGTTTAATCTAGGTGCCACTGACTTAACTGCCTAATAAACATTTATAATCATAATCTGCACATTTTATGTCTGTTGGTAGGACTTACTTTATTCTGTTCCAGTGGAACGGGCGATTGCTCTTTGCCGGCTTTGATCTTCCAATTTTTTCCTTGTACATCATAATTAAAATGGGTATGTTTGGAGAATTTTCTTACCACGCTTTGCATTTAGAAAACTCTGTTTTTGATATAATTAAAAATTTTGAAAATTTTGATTTGAAATAAACAAAATAATTTTTATGATTTTAGGCTGCAAATGTCATATTTATTATTTTTTTGGTTTTTCTTTTTAATGTTTAAATATTTTTTATTATTTTAGTCTTTTGAAGAGGTCTTATTTGGAATATTCTAGCGACGTGGTCTATAGTAGACTGTTCTGCCATTAATGTCCTGCAGATCACGGTAGTTGTTTACCAATGGACGCCTACGCGAGTCCCTCAAATTCCATAGTTTATTGATCTGGCTCTGAGGGAAGCTGACAACATCATTGAACACGGTCCAGGTAACGGCTTCAGCACATTCCGGTGTGGTCAGTGAGCCTGCATTAAGTTCAGGTATTTTAAATAAGGTAAACTTTTAAATAACATTTAGGATTACATACCGGAATAAGTGTAAAACTCCGAAGTTCTAACATTTCCCAGCAGCTGGCTCACAGACAGACGATCAGTGATTGTGGTATTGGCTTGATATGGAATAACTTCTGGCAACGCATTGAACACTCTTTGGAGTCCAGTCTGAATCAAATTTAGTCTGGGAGCACCTCTCAGCATGACTGCCAAGACAGCAAGACCATCCGAGTGTTTACCGGCTTCCACGGGGTCCTCATACTTGACATTTTTGTGAACAACGTGAATTTCAACATCGAAGCGCTCAAAGTCTATGGCGTGCTCAGATCCCTTGCTATTGGCAGAGCCCCAATGAAGGTGCACACTTTGTGCTTCGAAGATGCCGGGCAACAATCCACCCGAAATCGTAGCACGTTGTCCATTACGGTTGGCCGGAATTACCATGTTTGCTGTGATTAAGGAAATTGTCCTTAAACTATATGATTATTCGAGTTCACCACATACCTGAGTGACCGTTGTTGACCAGCAATAGAGGGGTCTGCAGGGGCTGATCGTAGTTGTGGAAACTTATGGCAGGAATGGATTTTACCTCAGACTGCAAAAGAATTTGAAGTAAAGTGTAGGAGTGTGGTGGATTATGACTAATTATTAAAGGTACTTTTTCGTTATCTCTTTACGTATTTTTAGACATGTATGCAAATTCCTGGAGTTCCATAGTCAGGGGTCTACTTACATCTTGGTAAATTAAATCAATTGGCGATTGACTTTTTCCACTTTGACACACATCCGGCCAGTCAGCACCTTGGTTGTCATAGTTATACTCTCCAGCTGCCAGCTCAACTTCGGCATCAGCCTTAATATCCTCAAGATATGCATCAGACAGTTCTGCAAAGTATACAGAAAGCTATGAACATGTTGAGAAGGCAAACCATATAATTATAGTAACATACGTTCATCAGACTGGGCACAGACAAAACTGATGGCTGCCAGCAAAAGGATAGGGATCTGTAGTCCCAATCCACCTCGTCTAAAAGTATTCATTTTTTATTTTTCTAGTCTCAGTGTAACGCTTGCAAGAAGACTGCAGCTTTTCGCGATCGCGGCAAACAATTTATAGCTGGTTACCCTCTCGGAAATGAATGTAGGAGATAAGAGTTTTCTTTTTTCAGTCGTAATTTTGAATATAATTAGACAAGCGCTCAAAGTTATCAATGTACCTAAACTATCTCAACCTATACACAGATACAAATCATACAAATATTTACATCTTATGAAAGGTAACAAAAAGGCTGTAAAAATTTTTGTAAACTTAAATTTGTTACAAAAGCTTTCATCCAACTTTATACACCAATGAACATCCCTTTAACCCTTCAAATATTTGCTAGTTGCACAACTTGGTTAAGTAGTGTAATTAGATGAAAATGCACTCTTCCATTTGTCAATCCCACAAAACTTGATACGGACTAAATAACGACACTCAGTACAGACACTCAACGGTACTTAAAATGTCGTTAAGGGTGATTTAATATTTTTATGAACTAAATATCAGATAAAGAGAATAGTAACTACAAACCAGACAATAAATTGTAAATTGTATTTAATGGCTAGCGTTATATCTTTCAAGTAAGGAAACCCCAAAAAATAATATTGATTTTTGTAATGTATTTTGAATAAGTAAATATTGATATGTACATGTAATAAGGTTAAGTAGCCATCGATGGAACGTTAAGCTGATGTACAACATCAATTATGTAGTGATATCCTGGTAAATTATCGATTATCTAGTGTTTACAACCCTCAGAAAGGATAGATATTTAGTAGCACTAACTCTATACAATACTATATACATATGTATGAGCCAAACTCAAGATGTCGGCTTATTGCAGAAGCTCTCTGGGGGTCCAGCCGTAGACATGCGTTTGCTTGAGTTTGTCGCATCTACGTGATGTATGGTTAATGGTAGTAGGATAGGACTGATCGTGATTCGCTCTTCTTACGGTAACTGTCCTATTTAAAAATAAAAATCTTCTGATGGATCACCATCCTTATCAAATTATTTACAATTTCTGTATTTATATTTATATATTTAAAATTGAAAGTCAAAGACAATTTGATATGCCTAAAATATAACAACCTATTAAAATGTTAAATGTAGGTTTGCTTTTGAGTCTCTTATACATATCTAAACAGATTTTACACAATAAAGCAAAACGGACATACAAATCGAAGTCGATTCTCTCACAAGTAGCGTGCAGAGAGTGGACTAATAAAATTTACGACCAAATTTAGTGAGTGCATTTGCAATCGCAGGTCCAATGGGGTTCCCTTCGGCTGCCTCCGGAGATCTATAAAAGATTCTTCTGCCGTTTGTGGCCTGCAGTTCGCGATAGTTGTTGATCAAAGGACGTTTTCGTGCGTCCTCTAAGCCCCAGAGTTTACTGATTTCACTCTGTGGTATTTGGATGATATCCTTAAAAACTGTCCAAATTACAGATTCCGCGCAGTCCGGTGTGGTCAAAGAGCCTGCATTAAAACAACTTTAACTAAATAGACCTTAAATAGTTAACTTTTAAGTACGCACCTCTATATGTGTAAAACTCATCGGTATTGACGTTATGCATCAATTGGGTCAGTGTAAAATCACCTTTGATCGTAATATTGGATTGATATGGGGTTATTTTGTTAAGTGCATCAAATACTTTGTAGAGTCCCTGTTTTGGAGTCTCGGGAGCAGGCGCGGCCTGGATCATCACTGCCAGAACGGCAAGTCCATCGCTAAACCTACTGGCCTCACCCACAGTCTTATCGAAATAATCTATATTTTTGTGTACAATGTGCATCTCGACATCAAAGTGCTCGTCGTTGATGGTGTGCTCGGAGCCCTTGCTATTGGATGAACCCCAATGAAAGTGCACACTAATGGGCTCATATATGCCTGTCATCATCCCACCATCGACGTAAGATATCGGTTTTCCCGCAATTCGAACCAATTCAAATTGCGCTGTAGGAAATTTTATGATTAGTGATGAAAAACTGAGTTTCATTACTGTTACCACTCACCTGTGTTACCGTTATTAATTATCGTTATCGGCCCGTTCTGTTCTCTATCATAGAAACTGAACCGTAGGGGAGCTATGGGCTTATCAGTTATCTAGTATGAAAAGAGTGTCAATAAGCGTGCCCAAATTTTTGTAAATTATCACTCACATAGTAATCTGCCAAGTCTATGGGCGACTGCTGTTTTCCCTGTCGACATGTGCCAGTCCAGTCAGCTCCTTGTCTGTCATAATTGAACTCTTGATCTGGATGCGGCTCTTCCACTTCATTTGCCTCTGTAGATGACTCCTGTGAACAAACATATCCGAGGACCAATACCAAGAAGAAGAGGATTAATGGACTCATATCTAATGATCCACTTTAATATTGCAACACTTGTAAGCAAACTGCGACTATCGTTCGATCAATCAGAGCAATTTATAGTTTCCAGCTTTTATATATGCACATTTGTAAATAGGTTCACTTAAGTTCACAGTTTGAATAGTTATTGTAATGTTTGACACCGCATCTGAAACATATGCGTTCAAAAAGCTTTTAAACTTGGCCTAGGTTCAAAGAATAATAATACCTTAAGTATCGTAATACTCTAGCTCCCTCATGGTGTGGTACAAATTCATATGTCGATTCTTGTACGATCCATGGTATAATTTGCAACCGATTTTGAAGTTTTTAAAATTCAATAATTATAATTATAATAATTTATTATAAATTATTTGTAATAAGTATTGCCAAGTATTTAGTTACGCAGTTTTTATATTCATTTTTTTTCATATACTAAAATTCTTAAAGTTCAATAAGCTTATAAATCAAGCCAATTTCCTCAAATTATTTATTATTTCTCTTCGTTTTATTTCAATATATTTAATTAATTTTAATAAGAAACATATACTGTATTCAATAGGTTTGACAATAATTGAATTTAATTTGTATGCCCTTGCAGAGGGTACTTTGTTTTTGTCACAAAGTCTGTTACGCTTTGAAGGCGTATATATTCTTGATAAACATTAACAAACGCGTCGATATAGCCATGTCTGTGGGTCTGTATGCGATCTAGTCTCTCAGCTTTAAAGCCACCGTGATGAAACTCGGTGTATTCTCTGCACGAAGATATGTTAAAATCGACCAGTTTGGATGTCTAAAATAATCAACAGTTTGTAGTTAAAAATATCATTATTATGCAGTAAATTATTCTTTTTTTTTTACAAATGTGTATCACTATATAGCATTTTTAAAAAATAAAATTTTTTCAATATTAATTTTTATATTCTTCTGCATTTATTCAAACTAGCAGCACTGATATGGATGTCAAAAAAGTATAGTATTAATATTTTATTAGTATTTTTAGTATTTACTAACTAATACATACAATAAATCTTGACATGGTAAATTTACTAAAAATTCCCACAAAGTCAGTGTAGGAACATTTTAATCAGCATTTTGTCACGCTTAGTGTGACTTTTTTGCTAGAAAATCTCTACAAGAATTTTATTGTTGACTCTAACTCAAAGAATAGAACAAAAATAGTAGACAAATTAATTTAAAATAAATAAATAAAATATATTTTAAGTTCTATATTTTAGTGCTTACGGGACTTAAAAAATAATACAAGAGACTTGATGTATTTATTGAAATTTTGTTTTATAGAAGACTTTTCTGTTGTTTATGGGTTGGAGATTTCGGTAGATGTTTACCATTGACCTATTATGTATGTCCCGTAGTTTCCACAGATTGGCTATCAGACTCTGCGGCATTAAAATAATTTCAGAAAACACTATCCAGGTGACCGGTTCACCACACTCGGGTATGGTCAGTGAACCTGATGAAAATTCGTAGACAGGTAATTAATGTGTAATATTAATTGTTTACTTTAAATACACACCTTCATATGTGAAATAGTCCTCAAGATGCGCAACGCCCAGAAGTTGTCTCATAGTCAAGGGAACATTTATTATTGCTTTGGATTTAAATGGTATGGCAACTGGGAGAGCCTCAAATAACTTGATTATTCCACTATCCTTCGTAGTTGAATCTTTGTCTGGGACAGCTTCAATAAGCACTGCCAGCACGGCAATTCCATTCTTAGAAGTACTAGCGTTTCCCACATTTCTTGAGGAGAACTTGTAGTTCTTGTGCACAATATGCATCTCGGCATCGTAGCGTCGACTGTCGATGGTGTGCTCGGATCCTTTGCTGTTTGGCGAACCCCAATGAAAGTGTACCGAATCAGCTAAGAAGTTTCCCGCAAGCAGTCCACCAGAAATATGCGCAGCGGGTCCATTAAACTTCAGCTGCATTTGCACTGTGGTGAATTCATTATTAAGGCCGTGATATTAATTTCACCACCCACCTGAATGACCGTTATTTTCCGCCTCCGCCTCTAGTTGTGTATCGTAGTTTACTAACTTTACTTTGGGTATTGAACTCGTCCTGAATACAAAACTTACGACACTCGCATTCAGTGCGACTGGCGATTGTAGTTGTCCATTTTTGCACACTCCTTGCCAGTCATCGCCATGCTTCTTATAGCTGAAATCTGCAGCTGGTGCAGGACAATAATTAGCAATATGAAGTAATGTAACTTTAACTAATTACCAAGACTAAATATTAACAACGCGCTAAAAGCAATCCAGGGCGATAAGCACTGCAGCATTTGTCCCAAATTCCTTCTGTACATAATTTCTGTTCTTCAGATTCAGTCCAATAGGTTTAACATTAGCCAACTTTAAAATATTCTCTTGATGTTTATCCCAGCAAAACAAGGTTTTAACTGATGTTAATTGTATTGGCCCTTATATACTTGTGTAATATTTTATTTTAATAAGCATGAAAATATATCAATTACCCAACTTTACTGCTATTAATACCGTTTAATTTGATCTAATGTGGTTAACGTAATATTCTAAACTATTTGCAAGGTAAAACGTAGACGAATTCCCCAGTTGATCAGACTTGTAATAAGACAAAAGTCGATTAAGTCGTCTCAAAAAAAAACCGTACTTATTCTAGCCACATTTTTTTGCAATTAATTAATTTACAACCGATTTGTTCAATAAAATATAGTTGCTTGATACACACCAACCTTATTGATTGTATTTGTAACCGTCGTGCAAACATAATGTGTGAGCTTGCTACATGCTTCATACAGATTACCCATGTTTGGCCGGTTTGTTCAATGGGAGCTATGGGTGACAGTTGTCCGGATCAAAGTGAGTAGTGAGTATAGTAACAATGGAACCATTCATATAATGTGTAAATTAGGTCACGATAGCTCCAGTAGTTACTTGAACTGCTCGCGAAAGGGGACGCACTTTCATTTCAATTTTTGTGGATCTAGCTTTCTGAGATCAAGATCATACAGACGGACGAACGTTGCTATATTTCGACTCGGCTGTTGATGCTGATTTAAAAACACATTTAAGCCTTTGTTTATTGAAATAGTTACAAATCGAGTTACAAATCGTGAGAGAACGGATTAATTAAAGTATTAAATATATTAAACAAAACGTTTACGATCAATGGCTTAAAATAGACGACTCTACCATTAAGGTCTTGAGGCAAACGGTAGTTTTCGAGCAATGGTAACGATCGTACATCTTGCAATCCATCAAATTTTCTACTCAGTTCAATTGGCAGAAGACCAATTGTCTTGAAGACCGTCCAAATGACTGATTCACCGCACTCAGGAGTGGTTAAAGAGCCTGCATTAAACGAGTATGGATTAATTATTGTGCTTAAAATTTTAATTGCTTTTCTTAGACACACCTTGATATGAGAAAAACTCATCATTATTAAGATCGCCAAATAAATCTGACAAGGAAAAATCGTCATCGATCGTCGCATTGGACTGATATTGGGTAATCTGCGGCAATAGATCGTAGAGCGCATCCAAATACTTAGGGCGTCCCAAAACAAAAGGCACGTATTTAAAAAGGATTGCCAGAACGGCAAGACCGTTGGGAAGTGAGCTGGCTTCTGCCACACTTTTGTCTGCATACTCTGCATTTTTGTGCACAATTTGAATCTCCAAGTCGTACTTCACTGAATCAATAGTATGCTCGGATCCTACGCCCAATTTATGACCCCAATGAAACTGCACACTTTGCGCTTCAAATTTGTTGTCCATCATCAATCCACCGCTAATAGTTGGAATATCCTGCTCTATGTCCGTCAGGTCAATTTGCACTGTGGTAACCATCAATCTATTAGTAGCTTATAAACAAATAGTAATTTAATATTAAACCTGTGTGTCCAGTGTTCACAACCATTAACGGTATCTCAGGAGGTCGATCATAGTTATCGAATTTTATGCGTTGCAGTTGATATGCGGGAACAACCTATTGAGGAAATTTAGTATTTAGCCGTTCTCTTTTTCACCTACTTACTTTCTTTGTATCGATGTTAATAGGTGATTGTTGTCGTCCAAATCTGCAGGTTCCCCGCCAATCCCTACCATAATAATCATAATTATACTCTTCATTGTAGATATCCTGCGCACAGGCAAGTCTTAAAGTTAATACCAAAAACAACAGGACCTGTGATCGAAATACACTCCGGTTAAAATATTGCATTGCGGATCGTTCTACTCTAGTTTTAAATATATAGCAACAATTTTTACAAGACTGAAACTATTGCTCGATTGGACCGAAGACTTTATGGGTGCTAGGTTCTATATATGGTAATGTTACCCATATGCATGTCAATAAGGTCAGTTCAGAGTTTGCATAGTAATTCCAACGCGTTTCACAGTTCAAATTTGTGTGAAATATTACCACATACGTACAGAAATATATATTCTATAGGAACTAATAAATGTTATAAACTTGACTATTATTATTATTATTAAAACATCCATTTTAAAGCCCTTGACTGATGTTTAAACTATTTTTTTTTTAAGTTTTACTATTACTAAGTAGCTATATCACATAAAATTCAGCATTAAGTTCATATTTAACTTGTCACAAAGAGTCACTGGACTAGAACCGGTTTCAACAAACATGAGTTGTATTCGCCATTAGTTGTTTGTATTATTCCATTAACATCTTCCATATTCATACAAAAAGTGGGCAATTTCACAGCTCGTATTTTAATGTCGTTGAAACTGAGATGCTTCAAGAAGTCATTCCAATTATGTTAATTCTAGGACGTTTTGTATTAAATAGTTAAGTTTAAGTCTGTGTGCATAAGTTAATTGAACTTCTTGTGTATCAAATTAATTTTTTTTAATTTTTAAATTTTTAATAAATAATTTATTAAGGGGTATTATTTTATAAATTAAAAATATATGTTTTCATTCAGTAACACAATAAATTATAAAGTGATGGCTATGGTGATTATGAACTGTGAATATAAATAATTCGATTGAAAATAATATGATGATCTTAACGTGTTTAAAATGATTGTGATAAATAAATAAATGGTTCGAGTGTATTGCGTACTCTAGCTGAGTACAGCGTATTTTTAAGTCGTGTGTATTCCATCACGACTGTTTAACATTATTTTGCTTACTGGTTAGGAAGTTCTCTATAGTAAATTGGTCTGCCGTTAATATCCTGAATCTCACGATAGTTGTTGATTAACGGGCGACTCCGAGAATCTCGCAAATTCCAGAGTTTGCTGATCTGGCGTTGTGGGAAGGTAACAATATCATTAAACACAGTCCAGGTAACAGACTCAGCGCAGTCAGGTGTAGTCAATGAGCCTGCATTAAATCGACATATAGTAAATATAATAAAAGTCGTTTAATAATTTTAAACACACACCGTTATACGTATAGAACTCTGCAGTGACAACATTTCCCAGCAACTGGCCCACTGATAGCCGACCAGTAATTGTGGCATTTGACTGATAACGGGTAATACGAGGCAAAACATTGAATATTTTGTTGAGTCCGCTCTGTGAGGCCGATGGTCTCGGTCCGGCATTTAGCATAATACCCAGTACTGCCAGTCCATCGGGGTACATACTGGCTTCTCCCACTGTTTGATTGGCATATCGGATGTTTTTGTGCACAATGTGAATCTCAACGTCATAGCGCACATAGTCGATGGCATGCTCGGAGCCCTTGCTGTTATTGGAACCCCAGTGAAAGTGCACACTCTGTGCCTCAAAGATACCGGGCAGCATTCCACCACTAATGGAGGCTCGCTGTCCACCACGATTGGTGGGCAACACCATATTGGCTAAGGTCGATTTTAAATCACAAATAGATTTACAGTAAGCTTATGTTGTTGTTAACAATATTACCCGTGTGACCGTTATTCACCACCAATAAAGGAGTCTGCAGTGCCTGATCGTAGTTTTGGAAACGTATGCGGGGAATCGATCTCACTTCGGCCTATAAAGCATGAAACTATTAGAAAAGGGGCCTTCAAAATTTCAACAGAATAACACTCAGACGAAGTTCCACTCCATTTTATAAACTCTGATGATGCTGATCAAGAATGTATATATACTTCATTGGCTATTGCTTGTCTGCCCCTTTTTCTTTCATTAACATAATGGTACCCCGCACTTACGTCAAAGTAGATCAAGTCAATGGGTGATTGTTGGGTGCCATCTTGGCAGGTTCCAGTCCAATCATCACCCTGGTGATCATAGTTATATTCTCCAGCTGCTCGCTCCATTGCATCATCCTCCCTAATGTCTCGCAGGTATTCATCAGATAGTTCTGAATCAATCAAATAATATGGCACAAACTATACAATTTTATTTAATGGAAAACTTACGGAAAACAGCGTGTGAACAGGCTAAGCCAATTGCCAGTATAACAAGTCCAAATCCTTCTTGGTTCATAATGTATTGGGTTGTGCTTATTATTAGAACTCCAGTTAGTCGCGGTATGCACTCAATAACGATCTCTCGAAGACTGCAACTAGAATGAGATCGGTCTGAAGAATTTATAGGAGCAACTCACCTACTCCAGCTACTGTTCTGCATGCGGAGCATAAATATAAATTGCACTATGGTCAAATATACATTTTTTTTGCATTAAAAATTTATGTACTAGGTATTCTCTACTAGAATGTAAGTCTTTTGATGGCAATGGATTGGGAATATTTTTACCTTTAATGCAACCTATCCAAAATGATAGAATGGGTTTGCACTAAAATCAACTTGTATTCCTTATTTTTGAGTCTTAAAAAGTTTCCTTAAAAAAATTTTGTATATCAGATTTTATTTTATGAGGGAATGTAAGCAATTTTGTTTTGCATTTGTTAGTTATGCAAACTTAAATATGTTTTTTAGTAAATTTTAATTTTATATATAAAATATGAACACTTAAAAAAATTCATCTGTTATCAAAGGAATGAAATCGATTGCATGACCGTTAAAAATTAAAACTTAAATATTTTTCCATCTATTCCACACTACATACATGTATATAGACAAGATCACTTGAATTTGTTTAAAGCATTCTTAAGCATGTTGTTAAGAAAATCTTAATTATAAATATAAAATATTACTATTAAAATATTAATCATTCATCTCTTATCAAAAGTAAGAAATCTACGACCATAAAATTTAAATGTATTAATTTAGCCGTCTGTTATAATATTATAACATTGTTTTAATTATAAATAAACAAGAAAGAAAAGTACAGTCGAGCACGCCCAACCGTATAATACTCTCTGCATTTTTTTCCCGGTTAAATTATTAAAATCGGTATCAAGATATTACAATATCTATTACTTGCATTAAAACACTTTGAAACAAAAACAATCTGAGCAAAATCAAACATCTGTTTGTATGCGAATACACATACGTTTGACATTATATGTGTTTATACATGTACATATGCATGTGTGTATTCGGCCAGCGACTGCCGGCCGCGCTGTCGCCACACAAGCAGCGAAAACGTTTCTGTCTCGCTTGCACTCATTGGTGATATTGCGTTCAATTATCAATGTTGTAACGCTTATAGTTTTCTTGTTTATAGTCCGATTTCAATGCGACTTTTAAGGATAGTTTTATATAGTTAGTCTCCATTCGAATTATACAATTACAACGCTGCACTATATGAACAAATGCCTGTAGGCGGAAGGAGTTATTTTTATGTATTGTGGGAAAAAAGGGGCGGGGCAGTCCAAAATTTTATATGCCAATGCATTTGCGCTGCCGCTAGGAGCCTCCACACCAAAATTGGTGATCCTAGGTGCCATGGTTACTGAGATATTCGCCGAAAACACCGTTTTTTTCCGAGGTGTGTCTAGTTTTTTGCTCATTGTGGGCGAATGGGGCGTGGCATCGAAAAAAAAAAAGATTCTTGTATTGACTGACTAAATATGTGATCGATTGACACCAAGCTCGAACTTGTAGCTCTTACCATCTCTGAAATCTGTTTGTTCATACGGACAGACGGACAGACGGTCAGACGGACAGACGGACAGACGGACAGACAGACGGACAGACGGACAGACGGACATGGCTATATCGACTCGGCTTGTGATGCTGATCAAGAATATATATACTTTATGGGGTCTGCCACGCCTCCTTCTGCCTGTTACATACTTTTGCACAAACCCAATATACTCTTGCAGAGAGTATAAAAAAACTTTAATTATTTATATGTTATCTAAAGAAAGAAATCGATGGCACAACCATTCAAAATTGAAATGTAAAAATTAAGCCATCTGTTCCATAGTACAAACATGTATGTAGACAAGATCACTTGAATTCGTTTTAAGCGTTCTTGTTCTTAGGCCTTGCGTAAATTTGCATGGTAATAGCAACGCGTTTCACAGGTTGAATTGCTTTACTACCGGTCCCCAAACCAGCTTAATAACTGATGTAATTAAATGGAGATGAACGTATGTACATAAATAAACATACAATGTTAATATTTCTAATTTTAAAGCCAGCATATTCTTTACCGCTAAACGGAACTTAATTTTTGTAATTCGTCATATCTTCTAAAATTCTTAGCTTAGGTTAGTGATACAAGTCAAACATTTAAGCAAACATCAGCAAAAAATGCAGATAATTTCTAGCCCTGACCTCTTCTTTGACTTCATTTAAACCAACAGCGAACTTGGTTTCTTGTTGTTTTGAGAAATGTTCACTGTTTTCACTTTTGTTTACCGCACTGTAAAGCTTTTGGCCGTTTTGCTAATAGAATTTGTTTATAATTAATGGACAGCGATTGGATACAAAATTTCGTTTTGTGAATTTCATGAATTTTTAAATTTTTTTTAGTAAAGCTTGTGTTAAGCTATGCTAATGTTTTTTTTTCATATATTTGTTATATGAAAGAGGGTATTTACCATTAGTTATATTTCTTCTTCAACTATTCTAATCCGAGGGTATAACAATTTTAGGCTGATTATCAATTTCTCATTTCTTGATTTCGTTTATTATTGATGAAGTTGTTGACATGTTCGCAAAAGTAGGCAGTTTATAAACTAAATTAAAAATGAAATTCAACTCTTTGTGATTAACCTTATGGAGCCAGCTTATATTTAATGGCAAAGCTACACAAGTATCCCCCCATTCTTAATTTTTAATACACTTGACTCATTACGGTCACGAATTTGTGGTATTTCTATCATATTTATAAAAAATTAAGTTTACCACGAATTATTTATTATATGTTATATTTTATTTTTTATATATTATTTAATTAGATTTGAATGACTAAATTATATACATAATAATCGCTGGAAAAATCGGGCTACAGTCAAATATAACTCAGATTATTATTTGTTGGTTACTATCAGACTTATTTTTGAAATTTAAGTATAGTTCGTTTGTTCGAATGCAGTTTCACGATCATGTTCAAGGTATTTCACACTATTCTTAGAAATTTTTAAAAATTCTATTTTAAATTAATTTTAAATCAACAGTAGCCTGCTAGATAGCCATGTATATTGTACAATTAATCCAGAGGAAAGCAGCATTTAAAAAAAATAAGATTTATATTTTTATGTAAAATCGAAACGACTGTAGTAGTGCCCATTTTTCCATACAAACAAAAAATAATTATTATATACACACTATAAACTCACACAGTGTGAGTTTGATTGCGATCGCTCGACCGATTCGTCCTATGGAAGCTATAGTTGTCCGATCCGGATCAAACTTGGTGGGGATAGTTATAATGGTAATAAATGAAAATACACAAAATGTGTAAATTTGGTCATGATAGTTCTAATAGTTTGCAAGTTATGGTGGTATAAACAAAGTTTTTGGGGATGTGACCGTAGTTTTATACAACTGGAGGGGGCATAGGCGGAGTGCGATCAAAAAAATTTGACCTGCGTATACCTTCGTTACAAATTTGGTGTATCTAGCTGAAACAGTCTCGAATATCCTACATATAGACGTACTAAAGGACGGACAGACAGACATACAGATGGACATGGCTATATCAACTCCGTTTATGACGTCGATCAAAAATATAAACACAATAAAAACATAAATCACAAAACCAAAATGCTCTTGCTTGACATTGAGGCAGTGTTGTAGAATAACACTATCAATAAATTTAATTTCTTTACACGATACAATAAATAAACTAAAGCTAAATAAATATGTGATCCTCGAGTTCTACTTAATTTGAAGAAGTTGTGTTACTTTTGTACCAAGATGTAGGTTATCTCTACCTACGTTTCAGTTATCTTTCAACCTATTCATAAATAAAATGAATTTGTATAGATCAAATCGATCATTTTCCATAATAGTAGTCCTTTGTGGTGCGATAGTAAACAGGACGATTGTTGCGAGCCTGAAGAACACGATAATTATTTTCGATTGGATTCCCATTGGAATCGAGGAGGTCCCAGAACTTGGCTGCGTCTTCGTATGAAATGGGCAAAGGCTGCGAAAACACTGTCCAAGTGACAGCCTCGTTACATTCGGGAGTTGTCAAGGATCCCTTGTAGGTGTAAAAGTCCCGAGTATTCAAATCGCCAAGCAACTGACCAAGTGTAATGGTTCCGGGTATTTCAACCTTCTCATGGTAAGCAGCAATATTAGGCAATTGTTCGAGGAGCTTATTCAGACCTGGATATATACGATCCGGTATCTAGAAAATAAATACTTCATTGAAAAACTGAACAAAAGAGAATGGTGAATGAACAAAAGCTCACATGAACTATTTTAAACAGTACACCCAGCACGGCTATGCCATCGGGATGATTGAGAGCCTCGGCGACGTCACTGTACTTTATATTCCTGTGCACGATATGCATTTCCATGTTGTAGCGCTTGTTGTTGATCAGATGCTCAGCGCCACCCGAGTTAGGGGATCCCCAGTGAAAATGCACTCCTTCGGCCACATACTTTCCCTTTAGATATCCTCCGGCAATAAACGGTTTCTGTCCGTTACGTGTTTCCGGTATTGTCATATCCACTGAAATAGTTACAGATAAATTACATATCTTATTAACTATTCATTAAATATTTTGTGCACTCACCTGTGTATCCCTTATTCTCCAATGTCAGCGGTCTTTGAAGTCTTACGTCATAATTTCCAAAGAAAATGCGAGGCAAGGGCGTGATGATGGACTAAAAAGAAAAGAAAGCATTAAGTTAAATCATATGCTTTTATTTGATGTAATTTCTAAGTTTCCACTTAGGCCCAGACTAATAGTGAAAACTTGCGAAAAATTGATGAAATGTTGTAAATTGAGCCATTCGGATGTAATTTCAAATCGTGTAACCAGCAACATTTATTAAATTAGCCTCCATCGTTAGCGACGGAAGCAGCGGATATTACGCTATGCACTCGTTTTAATAAAGTGGGGGAACGCCACGCCCCCTTACACCTCTTCTGTGTCTGGCTGACATGTGGTAATCCAATTGTACCCAATTATTTATACTCGTTATCGCTCTTTCTCTTTTAACTCGAGTCAATATTTATATTTGACAAGTTGATCAATTTTCTTGTTAAGACTTGAGAAATTTTCAATTCTTTTCGATCTGTGGTACTTACCGAAGCAACCGATAGTTTAATAGGTGTCTGTCGTAGGCCACTCGCACAGGTTCCTTCCCAATCCAAACCATTTTGATCAAAATTCCACTCGGAGTTCGCGCTACCCGTGGAACTATCAATACCTAGATGAAGGTCAAAATCCCTTTTAGCCAATTATTTTAAAAATTCATTTCACTTTTGGTCATGAATGAAAAATTGCAAAATTCCATTTCTTTCTTCGATTCTTTATATTTATTACTCAACCTTGAATGGATCTGCTTCGGTTTTGACAGATTTCTCTTATGGTATTAAACCACTTTTGTTAACGGCTTTAATTTATTACCATTTTTTATTGGGTTGTACGCCAGTGGCAGCAATAAAAAGAGTTTTTGAAACAGATTTGCAGGCATTATTAAAAACTTTTAAATTTATTTCTAATCCGATCAAAAATATGCACAACCGTTTCGTATTTGAATAAAATTATTTCAAAACTTGTGGTAACTTTGCCTGATGCGGCAAACCGCACGAACTCAACTGAACTGAGTCCAAAAACGCACCAAAACTTTTATAGCTCGAGGTTGCTGCGCAGCCGCAACATTCGTTGGTGCCTCACTGAACCAACTCACTTCGGGGGCACCGTTACCGTTGTAGAATGGAGGCGACTTGAATTTGATCTGATATGAAAATTTCATCAAAAGTACGACACACAGTAGGAAACAGCGTCATTAACATACAAAATCAAGGAATACCTTTTAAATGTTACATTTTAAAAATATCAAAATTCAACTATAAATTTGAACGACTGGATAATGCTCTTTATGGTAGTACAGTACAAGGCAGTACAAGTGCAAGTACAAGTTTGTTCTTGATTAAACATGGTGTGTACTTAAAGACTACGTATTTAATGGCTACTTAATGAATCCATTGACTTTGCAAAGTGCTCTGACCCAAAAAGTATATTTGGGGTAACAGAAAGTTGTCATTCTATATTCTATACTCAAATATGTCAACAATTATATTATAATATTCAGGGTGTTCATATTTTAAAATCAAGTTATAATTTATGTACAACTTGTAGTCGGCCGAACTAAACAAGTCGAGCCCTCTTCTATGTTAGTAACATATGCTAATTTAATGAATCATAGATTTTCGAATTCATACGGCCCGCATTTCTTCAATAAAATTTGTTTCTTTTAAACTTTGCATTTACATATGAAAACAGTATTTGCTATTGACAGTTCAAATTTTCGTTCAGTGACATTGATATGGGGTCAATTATGTTGACACTATCTTCACTTGAGCCAGGAACCCATAAATAAATCGTGTTCTTAACAATAATATTATTATATACTTTGTTCATGAGTAGAGTATACAATAGTGCGTGTTCAATGTTTAAATCTGTAATCAAAATATTCTAATCAATCGCATATAAATTATTGATTAAAACACAAAATGATCTTTTTATTGTTAGGCATTTGATGAGACAGTTATTCTCTTGCATATATTCCGATTGTTGATTTTAAATAGGCCTACAAATTTCCAAAACATATACTCCTTAGTATATTTACAAGGTATAGCCCAGTCGAGCACATTCGATTTCTATGCCTACACAAACAGTTGGGCGTCTTTTAGAATTTATTAAATTTTCTATGCATATGCCGCAGATATGTTAACATAAACCAGACTTTCTCTTTATGCATTCAGTGTTAACTCAACAAACACATTGGTGTTATTAAAATACATAAATATCAAAACACTTATCAGATTTCAAGAGTTCTTATTTGTTACATCGATTTACATCATTGGGGAAACATTTTGAAGTTTGCTTCGTCACTGGCACCGATTTCACGCCCTTCAAGTAACACTTGCGATAGATTAAAGACTTTGTTTCTAAGAAAACCTTCGTGCTAGCATTTACATGACGGAACAAAGTTATTTGGCTAAATGCCGAGATGGTGGTCTATAACCCATATTATTCACTTTCAAGCCCAATCTGATTTGAATTTACGTCACATGATTGTAAAGCTCTGAAAGTATTCAGATCTCTTATCTTTCAGGTCATTAAATTTTTCATTGCCAATTCTTATGATAATTACAATTCTTATGTAAATGAAAGCCTATCAAAATTTAGCAATTTTTACGACATTCGGGATGAAAGTTTTGCAGCTATAAAAATCGTATCATTTTAATTATGTTTATATTTATTTTATTGCATACGCTTTCTTTTTATAATAATAAAAGTACTGTACTCATTTATTATTCCAAATAAAGAACAATTAAATACCGATATTTAAATTGATTTTGTGATATAATCTGCCTAATTCTATAACAACGCCTTTTAAACTAATCACAACTTACTGCAATTTTAGCACTACAACTGCATTGATACTCTACTACTGACATCTGTTACCAAGTCAAGCAAGTCAGCTTTGTATTGCCAGTTGCAGTGTTACCGCTAAAGTTCCGTGGCAAAGTAAATTTGTGTGTTGGGTCAGAAATCCCCGACCGCATGAGAAATGAACTCAAATTGACGATCCATGCTGCCATCCGCGTCCAGAGTGTCGTCAATGAAATGCATTTCGACATGCTCTTGGAATGCCTTGAACGACACTTGGCTGGAGTACAATTTGCCGCACATTGGACATGTTTTGTCCATGGCATCAGCCTTAATTTTTTCTTGTATGATATTTAAACGAGGCGGTGGCACGCTTGGTATTGTGGCATGCCCGTTGAATGTATCTTTCGGTTGGTTTGTTGTAGCTGGTTCGCTGTGATATCGTTTAAGTTCATTGCACGTCCTGTCCTCCGTCTCCAAACTTTTGTCAGCCATTTCCGGTTTGCTTGCTGCCTTCTTTGCACAATTTGGGCAGGGCCGGAGTGCTGTGTTGGGATAAGAGTTTAATCAGAATTTTATTTACACTATAAAGTCTTGTTCTTACCCAGTCGGTTCTCCAGTTGACTGAGTGCAGTGTTTAGTGCTTGCTGTTGCTTCATGCCTTCACGGCGCAATTCTTGTAGTCCTTCCATGCAGAGCTTGGCATCAACATTTGTGTCCATCTCATTGGCGGTGGTAGAGTCATCTACCTGCAGTCCGTAGGCATAACCAAGCTCCTCGCTTGCATCAAAATCGTCTAGGACTATATCTTCGAGGCTTCCCTCGGATAACATCTTCTGACGTAAGTGAGGATTCGGTGAGTGCTGGGTGAATGTTTTGGAGCGAATTAAATTCTGATTGGCACCATTAGAAGTGTTAACAGCACTTTGAATATGCGTCGAAATAGTTGCATCGTCCTCTCTTGGCAATTGACTGGCGTCCTTGGATATTTTTGATAGGCGTGACCATAGTCTTCGGTTTTCATTAGACACCATGTTAAACTGATCCTCGAGTTGCTCCTTTTGACGCTGCAGTTCATCAATTTGTAAACGCAGGGCCATTACATCGGCACTGCTATCTGTTGACGCAATGCCAACGTTACCATCACGTAGTCGTTGGTTTTCTTCCTCCATACTAGACACGCGACGCTGCAATTGTATGCATCGCTCTTTCATTGTCTGCAAAGCCACTTGCAATGCGTAGTTCATTTTGTCGGTGGCACTTGAATTGGAGCTATTTGAAGATAAGAGTGTAAGTTTGCCAGCTTGTGCTTCCATTGTGTGCCTTCAAATCGGCCGATTTAGTGTATTTTGAATTTTTTTATTCTATAATTTAATAATGTTTTCTCTTTTCTGTAGCTGCTTGCATTTTTTCGGATTTGCAATTTGTAATGACGAATGCCTTCCATCGATATGTTGTATCGATATTTTAAGGCACTGCCAACTTGTTGAGTTGCAACATGCCACAGATGTTTTTGTTTACTTTACAGTTCAGTGTAATGGCTAACGGATCTGATACAATATCTACAAATATCGAAATGTGTTAAAACTTTTGGTTCCACAAAAGGGAAATTTCGAAATAAGAGGAACTTAATAACGAAAACATGACTAAGTCATGTCCTGTTGTATACCAATCGGTTATGCAAACGGATTTTGAATTTGTGAAAAGTGTCTATCGATAAAAGAATATTGATATCGCGACTAAGAATTAGAGACTGGCTATCGTCAGCTGATTGCCGCAGAAATGTTGTTCGGGAGATGTTTACTTAATCATTATTTTAAATATAAAAGAAAAGTTGTTCCTCACCTTGCTGAAATTAACAGACGGTGTATTGCAACATGTCAGTCACCAAAAGTTTTGTTTTTTGGCACTGACAACTTTTCATTGCCAAGCCTACAAAAACTACACCAAAACAAAGTTGATGTCGGTGTTGTTACTTCGTTCAAATGTCCTGCGAATTGTGTTCGAAACTATGCAGAACTGCAAAAGCTTGATTTACATCGGTGGCCCATAACGGCGGAACAGTGCACTCCCTACGAGCTGGGCGTCGTCGTCTCTTTCGGACACATGATCCCGTTGGACATAATAAATGCTTTTCCCAGCGGTATTATCAATGTTCATGCGAGTTTGCTCCCTCGGTGGCGTGGAGCAGCTCCAATAATATATGCTATAATGAAGGGGGATACCAAAACGGGTGTTTCGATTATGAAAATACAGCCACATCATTTTGACGTTGGCGATGTGAGTAGAACATTCAATTGCAGCGATACCAACATAACCCTACAGGGAGTTCTTTTAGATCCTGGCCCAGCGTGAATTACCAATACAGAGAAATGTCTATATGCCGGAACTCCACTCTACCCTGGCTCACTTGGGAGCCGATTTACTGCTGGATACAATCAGAAATCTGAAAGAGAAATTTTTAAATGCGACGCCACAGAACGAAAAGCTAGCCAGTTTTGGTATGTTGTACATTTTATATAACCTTTAGAAAACATATATATATATCAGGCTTTCGTTAATATTGTAGCACCAAAGATAACGTCCCGCATTACGGAAATCGTGTGGTGTGAGCAAACTGCAGTGGAACTTTATGCAAGGTATCGAGCTCTGTATGGCTTCAAATGTCTGACAACAAGCTTTTTGGATAAGCAGGTGCAGCTCATAGAGGTACTACAACCTCCGGAAGAATTACCAGTAAAACTATTTCCAGGAGAATTCAATTTTCTTCGGGCGCGCAAGTCTCTAATCATTGGTTGTGCACAAGACACTTTGCTAGAAGTTAAGCAAATACGCCTGGAAGGCAAGAAACCAATGAGCGCCCAAGATTTCAATAATGGATTTTTGAAGAGAGCATCGTCATTACAGTTTAAGCGAAATAAACATGTTGCCAGTTGTTAACAAAGTGCACTTTATTGATATAATAACGTTAGTTTAGCCCAAGTTGGAAGGTTTGACCTCTTTGGTTTCAGACGATTGCTGCGTGGACTTCTGAAGAAGGTTTTTGGTAAACCACATGGGACGAGGTTTCTTCATTTCCACAATCCGGTTGCCTTTAAGAACCTCAGCCGATTCTTCGGTCTTCTCGCCTTCATATAACACAACAACCTCTTGCTCTATTGGTTCCAAGCCAAGCTGCTCTTGTATTTTATCCTGCATAAGTTGTGTTTCCTTGCGTACTTTGTCATAGCAAAATGCTGTTTACGAATAAATAGTTAACATTTGTTTTTCAATTGATTATGGCAACTTACGACAAAGAACGCCCAATTCGTAATCGTGTCCGCACTTCGCGCAAGATCGAAGGTTTCTCTTTTCTTTTAGTGGCTTCCACACATAATCAGGAAGACCAAATTTGCGGTTTAAACGCTTTTCCACACTACGCCGGTGTTTGGGTACAGCCCAGAGCATTCCATCTCCGATTAAATCCTTAAGGTTAAAACTCTGTGATGTGTTACTAATAGTGCTGCTATGTTGTTGAACAATGCATGCTAATGCCGGCGGCTGTCCTCCGTATGGCAAAAACAAGTTCTCTAAATTTCTGATTAGGTTTTTAATTGATAAAAACAAATTACGAGACATTTTTAAGCACAATTTATGTAAACGCACAGAGATGTGTGTTGTAACGAGGCAGGTAAGTCATATGTTAAATATATCGATGTATACATCGATAAATATGAAATGTGGTCTTCACCATAAACTAAAGACATGATTTAATTTAATAATTTTGTTGTAACATTACACCATTTTTTTTTTACATTTATAAAAACTTATATATAAATTAGATGAAAACACATTGAAATCGTCAGCAAGTACTATCGGTTACTTGAAGTTCACGTTTCGCGCAACAGCTGATTCACCATTCGAGCATAAGTTGGCAGCGCTTGGTTTTCCAGTCGGCGGCCTCAACAGCTGATTTTGCATTATTACGTCAAAACAAAAATTTATGTGGCCAAAGGTTTAAGTGAAAATTAAATGAAAATCGAGTGAAATTCATAGACAACAGAGGCAATAAGCATACGAATCATAATAAGTGGAGTTACAGCAGACGTTTAACATGTGGACGCCAGACGTGCAACAGGCGTCTTAACCCACTTCAAAATCAACCTTACGTTTTGGAGTTGGAGAAGTGCAGGCAAGGCTAAGTGCAATGCATCCAAAACTGTGAAATGGAAATGCAATTTTTTGATGTGTTCCCGTCTTGCAGCAACATCAACGTCAAGTTCAAATTCAATGCGTTCGGCCATTGTCTTCGGCTCGGCTGGCTTTCGCATTCCAACACTCGGCCATAAACTCACCACACTTAACATTTCGGTCGCGCAGGCGTAGCGACGAGCGACCAGCTACGTGCATCGACAGAGGTAAAAAGCTAAACACTTCGCTGAAGCTGCTGAAGCCGGACGCAAGCAACGCGCTTTGTCTGTCTCCTTAACTTTGTCCCGATATCGCTATCGTTCGTTACCGTTTGAGCTCCCAAGTATCTCATAAAAAAATCATCAATTTTAGACCCAGCGCGTGTGTTGTTTCATGTTTGTGTATGGTGTTTGTGTTTGTCTTCCTCAAAAAATTTGCGTTCTGTGAACCATTTATAATGTTATCAATAATTTAAAAAAATTTCGTGCATCTATCAACAAATTCTGTAGCCGCAAAGCAGAGTACCTTCTGAATTTACCGAAACAGTTGAAAGGGCTTTTAACTTGAAATTAATGCACGAGACTCCTCGTTAGTAGCTGTAACCAGTCGACAAAAAAGACCATTTTGCAGACACCCTACAAAATTGACAAAAAAAAAAAATAAATCCAAACAAACGCAATGGCCTGTTTGAGTACTTCCGGTCGAGTCGCGTGCGGTTCGGGTCGCCAACAAGCACACAAATTAATCTGGAGATTGTTTCTGGATAACAACTTGGTACGTCAGAGCAGCAATCTGGCAGCAACTACCCAAATATTGCCGCCAACGCCTCAAGGACATACAAGAAAGCAGTTAACGCAACAGCATCAACAATTGGCGCGTAGTTTTCATGGATTAAACTTAGGCGCTGGCCAGGATTACCTCAGCTTAATGGTAAGTAAAGAGACAATGACATCAACAACAACAGCAGCAGCAGAGAAGAAAGGCAGTGGCAGAGGCAGCAACAAGTCGTGGTCAACTTGTTGAACAGGCATTTAGCCAAAGTGCATTGCGCATGCGCAGTGTGTTTGCCGCTAATGCGACTGCGTGACTTTGGCTTTTGCTGTGTGTGTCGCTGTCGCTGTTGCGGTTGTGGTTGCGCTTGTTGTTTTTGCTGTTGCTGTGCTTGGCTTTGCCAGCTTCGCTTTTCATTTCTGCTGCAAAGTCAAAAGAAAATGAAAGTGAAATTGGTTGTTGGCCATTGCTTTTGTGCAAGTAGCGTGAAAAAGCAAAACGCTCAACTCAAAAAACAACAGCAACAAAACCAGACATTGAAGTATCTTGATGTTGTTGTTGTTGTTGCTGTTGCTGTTGCAGTGGGCGCAGCTGCTGTTGTTATTGTTGTTGGCGGAAGCCGTTATACTCATTTATTTATTATATTTTCCTTTTTTTTCCTTTTGTTTTACTCGTGTTTTTCCCTTGCAATTTTTATCATCCACATACGTATTTGCAAGGTGAAACATTTTCCTTTTTCTCTATAATATTTCATAATTTTGGCAAGTCTGTCACTTGTTAGTTTTCGTCTTTTTCTGTGCCAACTAAAATTGCTGTTATGCAATGTAGTTTGCCATCACACAGGTACATATATTTATATGTAGTATATTTATTATTGTTAATCAGGCTGATATTGCAACGTATTATCATCTGATTGAAGATTACAAATACAGTACAATGACTCTTAAACTGTAGTCTTCTACACTGAGAAATATCGCGTATACGCACTGGATTTAAATAGTTCACAGTATTCACCGTAAACTAATGTATATTTTTAACAATGCTAAGTAAAGACACAATTATAAAACGAATCTAAATAAGAAATTTGAGTTAGTATTTTTTATTGGAATACACTTCAGTTCTGTAGCCAAACTAGTTCAAAGACATCAAAAATACTGTTTAAAAATATTTTTATTATTTTAGATGCTTTTAAATTACTTCATTTAAATACGCACTTTAGCTGTGGCAAGTGCGACTCCTGTACATTGCAATCCATTCATTGTGTTTGAATTGCCTTGAATTTGTGCAGGCATTAAAAATTTTAACACTACACAATTAGTGCATAATTGGTGCTATTTTCGGTTTATTGTTTTATTGCATGCAATATTTAAACGCCTGTCGATGGCCCTGGATGAGAACTTGAGGTTTGTTTTAATTGCTTTAGCCATATTTTGCACATGGATTTGGGTTCATTCAGTCCATGCATGCATTTATACAGACAATAAATTTGGTATGTAAATGTAATATATTTAATAATGCTAAACACTTCAAGGTCTTTACATAAACTAACAATAATTTTTAAAAATGCAGCCATTGTGCTAGTTTGTTGGTTTGTCTAGTTAAGGTCTGGGCACTGGGCCCTGGGGTCTGGTGTCTCGAATCTCGGATCGGATCAAGTGTCGGCAATGTAAAGTACAAAAAGTCAAGTGGCCATAAAAACACACATTTTAATTGACACTTTTGACATACATTAGGGTCGCGGAGAGGCGAATACCATCTTTAAAATAGATAAAAAATAAAACATATAACTATTTATGAAATTCAACAAAATGAATTATTTGGAAAAAATGACAATACCGTACAATATTCAACTTTGTATGCAGTTGTCGACGGTCTTGAATGGTGAATTGTTTATGCATTTTTGAAGTTTTAACATTTTTGGTTAAACCAAATAAAAATTCATTCAGCGCCAGCCACACACACAACCACAGAGACACCTGAGACACTGATACGTTCATCTAACTCTATCATAGGTAAACAATAAAAACCAAATGCCAAAGAAGAAAAAAAACGCAAATAGAAAGCGCACGTCGCAGTGGCAGAGACGCCGTTAGCGATAGCGACGCCAGTGACAATACTAGCCAAAAAAAAAAAAAAAATAAACTGAAAAAACGTTAACTAATAATACATCGTTCACAATAGTAGCAGCAACAACAACAACAAAAGCAATACCCACCGCAACAACAACAACAGATTCACATCTATATATGAAACTCACTTGACTTTCTTCTTCATTTCATTTGACAAGCAGCGACGTTGTTGGCGTTGCTTACTTTTTATTTCGTTTGGCCAAAAACGTATTGGCCATACAATATATATTTTGAATGAATCTTTATCTATAACCAGATATCTTCATCTATGTATGCGCATCACGAAACTGCCTTAAATCCAGCTGATTTGCTTACATTTGGCTTAAGATGAGTATCAATGTTGAATATATTTTGTAATGATATTGGTAGCAAAATTGTCTTAACACTCGTATGGCCATTGTAGATTGTTGTATTATTTTCACTTTCATTGCGAACGCGTCAAGTTTTTAAATAGTTTAACGGCTGCGTGTGAATTTGATGACAGATCGAATAAGTTTAGAGCAACATTTATTTTTTTATGGTTTCTATTATAGTTTGCTTAGTTTCAGCTGCGAATTATATATGCATATATATAGATTATCTCGGGGTCTATAGGTATGGGAATGAAAGCTTCTTTTATTTGATTTGCTTTGCTGCCATCTCATTTTTCGCGCTTTGGCTTGGAATTCGGCAAAACTCCACCCGTTCGAATGGAATCGCTCGCGAAAGTGAAACCAATTCGTATTTCACAGACTTTTAGACCAGTTTTCATTTTCGTTTTGTGTTGGTCGATTTTTGTTTGTTTAAACAATATTTAATTTATTTATTTTCGGTGTTTTCTTGTGACTTCAGTTCTTTTCTATTTGTCGTGTTGTTTTTACTGTTAAGACTTGAATTTAGAGTTACAGACGTTTTATTACATAACAATAGCAAATGTTTGTCAATTTTCAGCATGTTCTGAAACCAAAGGTTGAAAACTTAACTTTTATGTTGGTGACAAACATTGCCAAAAGTGGAAGATGTCAAGATAATAAATAAACAAATAAAATCTCTGACTATATGCTTACAAAAACTACAATATTTATCATATGTACGATGTGGCCATATCGTAAATCTTTGTCTTTGTTACCATGTCTGCATTTTCGGCTTGTCCGACACTTTCTCTGCGTCAAATGGGAATTGCGAGTCGGGCCAGAAAGCGAATTGGCCAACGAATTGACTGAAAAAGTATTTTGGGAATGCAACCAGAGTGAGTTTACTCTGTATAAAATCGGGAAACTGAATGTTCTGTTTTTGTTAACCTTTACATTGAAATATACTTGATAAGGGCAGTTGAAAAGCAAGAAATTAATAAAATTATAAAAAAGAGATGAGCTTAATAAGATGAAAGCGAAAGGTAGAAAAAGAGGTGTGAAAGATGTGTGAAATAAGTGGCAGACTAAGAGGATAGATAAAAGAAGAGAAATGGATTGAAAGAGTTTAAGTTTGCCGAAAATAAAGAGTAATAGAAGCAGATGAGGTAGAAGGGAAGATAGAAGAAGGTAAGAGTATGATTCACAGATAAAAAGAAGGTAGAAAGAGAGAGTTGAAAATAGAGGTAAGGCTAAAGAGTGTACTAGAAGAAAAGAGACAGTAAAGAGAAAGATTCACAGATAAAAGGGCCTATAAATATAGAGACAGTGAGAGTGTTTTGGCCAAAAGAAGGTAAAAGAGAAATATAAAAATTGTGGCTTAAATTGCAGTGTTATTACTTTTAATTGAGCAGTGTCGATTGGCAATATTTATCCATTATCCATTAATCGGATATCGGGCATGCCTAAGCGTCAACGACAACGACAACCGACTTTCATTCACCTGCCTTACACCTGTGCTCACCTTGTGTCTTACCTGTTATGCTGGTCGTTTTGGGCTCACATTTGGGCCTGCATTGGGTCTTGGTCTTGTAGCAGCTTTGGCTTTTTTCGCTTCATTTCTTTGGCTCGTACTTGCTGACCCAATTCCAAAGACGCATGCGTTTCGTTGCTGCTATTGTTGTTGTTGCTGTGTTGTTGGTGTTGTTGTTGCTTTTGTTGTCCTAAACTGGTTTTGTGGTTTTCGAGCCGCATTGATTGGCGGCTCTTGCGGCCAAACTGTTAACTGTTAATGATTTCGTCGTTGTTTTTCCCTCAGAAACATTTTCGAATTTCGATTTGAAAGCGAAAGAAGCGCCGCCGTGTGTAACTGTAAAAAATCAAGTTTGCAGCAGCTTTTTTGGGACACAACAGTAACAGTTGCATAACCGCCCTGCCCCAGACCAAATCTCCATACCAAAAGTCCAACCATAATCATTCAGGAAGGCTGTTTGGGGAGGCCGATCCCAGCTGTCGGCCCACATTCCATCAATGTCGGTCAACAAAGTTGGCTCTCTTGAAGACATTAACCAAACCAAAGTTTTATCAATTAACATATCATTTGCCTATACATATACTGCTATATATATGCATTTAATCATACCCATACATTCAATACAGATATCTCCAAATGACTGCGTGTCTTTGTCCATGATGATTGCCGTATTTGTTTTGGCCCTTTTTAGCTTGTTGACCCTGACTCTCGTCCATGCGGGCTGCTAATTTCACCGCCTATATATATTTATAGGTTTTGTTTATTCAACATTCTGAAGTTTGGAGCATCTCAAATATTATATTGAGCTCATATTTGTCGCATTGACCGATAGACTGGCGCAATGTGGCTTAAAGATTTCACTTAATTTACATTTAAAGTTGGTAAATTGTTTGCCATGAATCGAGCAATAGTATTTCATCATTATGGATTGACTTCCTGCCCCACCACCAACAACAATAACAAATAAGTATCCATGTAAATACTTTTTAAATGAAGCTTGCATTAATTTGTGGCACGCGCACTTGCAGTTTGTTAATTTTTGGTTTGCTTTTTTTGGAGTTTCGGTGTTTGGAATTTCAGATTTTGATTCGTTTTTCCTTTTAACAATTATATAATTCCAGGATAAACTTGAATATTACTGGTTTTTCGCACTTTACCAACTTGTTTTCAATAAGTCTGCAAATTTAAGTTTGTCTTATCGATCAACGTCATACCCTGTAGAGCCAAAAATCACTAGAAAGGTATATTAGCGCTTTTTGAGGTCTATTTGGTTTACTAGCGTGGCCTGTAAAATACAGTAACATTAAGTGATAGGTTGCTCATTGTAGTTTTGTTTATTTTATTGACAATGCAGGGTATCTAGCCGAGTATAACTCAAAAGTAAGACTAATTTTGACATGTTGCTGATGGCGACCACTGATCAGTCTATTACAATAATTTACAAACTTATTCGACTTGCTTTACCAGTAATTTGAGCAGTTTTTTTAAGTTCAAAATGAATTCGAATGCGGCTGAAACAGTTAACTTATTTTTCGTGTAACTTGAAATAAACAGGAACCAAAGGCCAGTTAAACAGCATTAAAATATTGAAGTTGAACAGATTTCCTTGAAACGAATGCACTCGATACTATAGGAATTTACTTATCTGCAGTATAGTTGACAGTAGGAATGACAGTAAGATAGCTGAATCACTTTGCTTATTACCCAGATTCCATTAGGTGAACGGCCCTTACAGTTACCCTGATGTAAATTTAAGTACCAATAAAGTTACATTTCATGAAGTAGTATAAACTTGTTAAAATTTGTAAGCCTCATCTTTGACATAACTAAGCTAAACTACTTACATGTGAGTACATTAGCCCATTATCCATCTACATTTTGAAATTGTTTAGATAATTCATTCTTACTGTAACTAAATGCTATATTTATTCACTTCATTCAATATTGATGAGCTCAATTTTAAACGTAATAAAACCGTGACGTACAAATTCATGGGATGGCGCAACGTTGCATTTCATGCTGACATCGAAAAAACAACAAAATAATAACAAATATCGTCAGTTGACGTTTCTGCTGCTGCTTTAGAATCATTCTCAGCGTGAATGTGTAAATTTGAATAATTTGAGTACTCGTATATATCGTATACATATCAAGTTCAAATACCAAGTGCCGATACACTCAACATTCACACTCACTTGAAATTCG
Source organism: Drosophila dunni (assembly GCA_018152125.1). Taxonomy (NCBI): domain Eukaryota; kingdom Metazoa; phylum Arthropoda; class Insecta; order Diptera; family Drosophilidae; genus Drosophila; species Drosophila dunni. The sequence goes on along the minus strand of JAECXC010000352.1, from coordinate 2,692,610 downwards.
TGCGATGATGCGATGTTGTTCACTCGGACATTGTGTTATGTTAACACGCATGTTAACGACTCTCTTCGATATCAGCAAAAAGAGGAAGAAGACAACAGGGCTAACAACTGTTGCTGCCTCTGACAGTGTTGTTGTTCCAGCGGCTGCTGCTGCTGCTGCTGGCAGCATTAACAAAATCGAACAGAGAAAATACCACTAACCGGCCGTGATGCGGGATTTATGCAGCCAATTGTCATTCCCCTCTCTCTGGCTCTGGCCCTCCCTTCTGCACACACTCCTTCGCAGCTAATGCGGCCTTTTGATTATGTCAGAAGAGTCCAAGACGTCGACGATGACGATGACGACAAAAAGGGAAAGTCCAAAGTGTCGCGCTTCGTCTTCGTCTTCGTCTTCACCTTCGCCTTCGTTTTCGTCTTCCTCTTTTATCAACAACCTCGACCAAAACTCTGGTTACTTTCTTGGCCGCTTTTGGCAAATACTTTGCTGTTGGCCATTATTATTATTATTTATGTTGTTGTCACTATTGTTGCTGTTTTTGTGAATAGCTTCCGCTTCTACAAAGCATTCGATATTTCCACCTCAGTTTAATGATCAGCTGCAGTCGTTCATATAGCAGTTACATCAATTAGAAGTCGTAACAAAAAAGCGTGTTGTGTTCTGTGTAGGAGTTTGAGATATTATATGTAAGTACTTATAATAGATGAGACTGTTCTAGTCCATGGTTTGACTTACCAAGAAATAACCCAAAATCCTTCACATACTGATTTTGAAATACCTTGTGTAACAGGCAATAAAATATGTCTTCGACATTTTAAATTAAAGAAGATCGATATATAAGTTACTACGAATATATATCTAAGATATATGTGGATGGCCTTGGTATGCTTGTTCCTTATAAATCCTAAAAATTCCATAAAGTTGGCCTATTATTTTAATACCTACCCAAAGTTTATCTAGTGATAGATATCCCGTATTCAAAATGTAATCCCTTTAATAACCATGTTAACTTTAACAGTATATGTTAACCATAAAGCTTCTGCACCTTAGCAATTTTCAGTTCTGTACTGCACTGTCAGTATTTTAAAGCTGATTAACTCACGCTTAAGGTTCAAAGACTTGAGTCGCTTTAAAGGCGCCATAAAAATAAAAAACATACTTAAACTAAATTTAGAGATTCTCGTAATAAGTATTATGAGATATGTATGCAAATAACACAGGCACTCAAATAAATATTGACATACTCAAAATTGCATGCCAGTTATAAATAAAATGTTAGCTGATCAAGGTGCTCGACTGTTAAATGCCCAGTACACAGGCTAGAAATAGTTAGTTTTGTGATTTTATCCAACAAATATGCGACTAAACTCGACTTGCGATGACAGTTAATTTTTGTAGGTATTTTAACATGTATATTATAGCCGAAATACAACAAGCAAAAGCAGCTGACAATAAAGCAATCAATAACAATAGTGCAAAATGTTGCAATCGTTTGTCTGCCTTTCAATCATAATTTGCTTTCAATTAAAATTACATCAATCAGCGCACTTGGTGAGCGGCTCTTGTTTGCTACTTGAAAATTGTTAACACTTTTTCAACACACATATATATCCATATATATAATTTCGTGTGTGTCACTTACACTATTTCAATTTGTTTTGTGGCTATTCATCAGTTTCATCTATCATCTTCAATTGCAATCGCTTTGAAATCCGAAATCCGTTAGATTATATCGTGGGAGCGCCTCGAGGCTATAGTCGAAATTGTTACCTATATATTGGCACAAATACATGTTTGCGTAGATGTATCTACATATGTGCCTTTGTATCTTTGTTTGTTTATTTTGCATTTTTTCCTGGTATGTTTTTGGCGCTTGTCTTTCAATTTACAGTTTACGCATCGCAATTTTAAGTGCCGCAAATGTTTTCAAACGTTGCGCATTTATTGTTGCTTATTTTTGCAACTACAATTTTTATGTTTTCGCAACAATTAAATAAATTACTTAAATGCCCCTTTTTTGCATGGAAATTGGTGATAATGAAATGCAGTCGAAGTTCCATAACTTTAATTAACATAAAAGTTACATAAAACATCAATTTTACATGTTCACTCACTTGCACGCTTACTTCAAAAGCAAATTGTTCTCAGTTCACTTCACTTTACTTCACTCAAAATTGAATCTTGTTTTAATTAAAACTAAAATATTTTTTTTTTTTTTTTATTATATATATTTTTTTTTTTTTTTAATTTAAAAAAAAAAATTTAAAAACTTCTGGTGGTTTACCGAGATAACCTCACTCTTTGGCTTTCTATAAAAATTGACAATGACAATGGCCAAAACTCGACAATGGCAGAGAAATGACAAACAACAATCAACAGTCTGCAGAGACATTAAACAATAATGGGTTGCTAAAAAAAAAACAGTGCATAACAATGAAAATGTTTGTGTTGCAGCTCAAAACCTGAAAGTGCAATTTTTTATTGTATTTTCACAGTAAAAAGTAACAAAGTTAATGGAAAACCCGATATCACAGCTAATATTATATTGTTACAAAAAATGTCCGTTTCTATCTTCAATCTATGTTTGTGCAAATTTAAAAAATTCCTGCAATCATTTGATATTTCAGGTTACTAAAACTACCGTTTCTCTATACAAAGATAAACACAAAAAAATTTTTTAAAACAGATTAAGTATTCAGTTACAACGAAATGTAACATTTAAAATTATTTATATACTTTTTCGATTTACAAGGTTACTTGCTACTCTTAAAAAATCAATTTATCTTTTTATTGTAATATCTACTTATCTAAACTTCAAGTCGATTTAAACATAATTTACTCAGATATGAGCATTTAAAGAAAAGAATTTGTTGTGTTACCAATCGGCTAGTCTGCTTTTCTGCGCTTTTTCTCTAAACGGAATTTGTGATTCGAAAATAAATAATCCGGTCTTTTTTAAATGCTTAAAACATAAAAATTCAGTCGTGAGAAATATATGTCTATTTTTTTAATCCTTCGAACAAACATAGTCAATATGGTCAATTATATTTGACTTAATCCATACACATTTTTTAATTCAGATGATTCAAATCAACAACAGAACTTTCTTTTGTTGTCAAATATTTTCCACAGAGCAATGTAATATTTTTGAATAAACAAAACTTCTTAAAGCTCTTCTAGATGTTATAACGAACGACAGAAAAAGTTTTATTGGCGTCTTTAACAAAAAATTGACTAAAAAGGCATTTTGTTGGGGCTGGAAGTGGTGGGTTAAAAATTTGAGTTTTTATGTGGTATTTTCTGGTATTTATATTTTTTTACATGATTGTAATAAATTCGATTGATAATGCGATGAGTTTCATAATTAATTAAATGCTTGAGTCCAAAATTATATAAGAAACGCATCAACTGAACTGAAATCAGTCAAAGTCCTCAGCTCGTCGATGGCAACCGAGTGCAACGAATTGCTTGCTTCCTCTTTTGTGTGGCATGCAACAGTGGAGCAGAAGAAAACTTCGGCAGTTACATTTGCAGCTAGTCAGTGAACCAATTATGGTTCAATGATTGCAATTTGGCCATGACGAAATCCAAAAGAATCGGTTTATATCATATAGATGGCAAAAGTGTTGCAAGTTTAAATCTCTCGACAGGTGTAAGATCTCGACAGGTGTAAGCCGAGGCAAACAAATGTTTAGAGTGGAGCGTATATTGACTGACTTCAGGCATTGTGGCTATAAAAAACGTTTAAATAATTTTAAAATCCATCAACGTACTCTGCGAACGCCAAAATAGCCACAATTAAATGCATTTTTGCACGTTTCTTAGCCAAATAGCAAAGTAAACCAAAAAGAAATGAAACGTTTCTTTTTTTTATACACACACACACACACATTATAGACTAGCGTGGTGGGTAGTGGAAAGGGGGTGTTGGCATTGTACTAATTTTAATTTAACGCACATATTGAAAATGAAAGTTTTCACGAGCTGAATTTAATTGGCTTTTTAACTTTGATGCGTTGATTTGGTAACTGTCGAGTTTGGCCAACGAACGCTTTCTACGACAAAAGTCCGCTACAAGTCGATGGATGTATGTATGGTATGTGAGTACGTATGTAGGTATTTATGACACATATGTACACTCTTACTTAATATGAAACTAGGTCATTACAAGTCCAAAGCGATCTTTTTTGAATGAACACAATGGAGAGCGGTGGTCATCATTGATTTACTTATAATATTAATACTTATAGATGCGCATGTGTAGGTATATTTATGTTTGTTGTATTTTACGACCAACATCAATGAAAAATCATCATCATCATTGTGATCATGATCATGATAAAGAGCGAACAAGTTGGATCGCCATGTTCGTCCACACGTGCACCAAAGACCCTCAATTAACTAATATTATGTTTTTGTTTATGTTTATGACTTGAAAGACCAGACCCGATCAAGGGCGTTAAATGATTTTGGACATTTTGGTTGGGTCTGCAGGATCTGGCAATGCAACTGGGTCAACAGGTTGGTGGTCGGTTGTTAACTGTTTGTGTTGGCTTTTGGTCTATGCGTAATAGCCACGCCCAACTCACACACACACACAGACACAGTCACATCACAACACATCACATAACTTAACTCAAATATTTGCACCTCAATTGGCTTTGGCTGTAAAAGTTGCCTCCGTTTGGGAGCTGCTTATGGCTTACCATTATTGTTGTTGTTGCTGTTGACAGTTGGTAACATAAAATTTACATGTTATCGTGTTTACATGCACAGCGCTTTTATTGACAGACGTACAAACTGACAAATGCATGAGACAAACACACAGATTGCTATTCAACTAAAATGCAAAATAGCGAGAAACTCTTACATAATTTGATAAAGATGTAGCTGAAATCATACGAGAAGACCCTAAGAAAAATAGGTCAGTTGTGTTCACCCGATATGTATGTAAGCAATTTTATAGTTACACATTAAATTGTAGTTTATTTTAGTTTTTTATTTATTTTATATTCAGCATTTGTTTCTAAATTTTATTTTTTTTAATATTATTGTTCATTATACAAAGAATTTATTATTGTATTATTTTTAGTTAGACATATAAATTTATTTAAAGTTACTTACTAAAGAGACTTACTTAAAAATATACCAAAATAAATTTTTAAAGGAGTTTAAAAGTTTGGAACTGACTTTAAGTTAATTCTGCGTAAATCAACTATATGGTAATAGTTTTACTTCATTGTTGCAATTGGCTTCTATTAACAGTAAAGTTCACTAAGAAGACATATATATTTTGAGTCAAATGTGTGCACAATCCGATGCTTACATATATCAGCTGTGCTCTCTCTTTCCATTTTTCAATATCACTCTTTCTATCTGCCTACTCTCTTCTTCAACAAAGTTCATTAAGAAGACTAGTAAAATTCAGCATATAAGTATGTTGAGCCAAATGTGTACATCAGCTGTGCTCTCTCTTTCCATCTTTCAATATCACTCTTTCTCTCTGCCTCCCACTTCCCTTTCCAACAGCCCACGCGTCAAACTTATAAGTATGTTGAGCCAAAGCATCAGCTGTGCTCTCCGTTTCCATCTTTCAATATCACTCTTTCTATCTGCCTCCCACTTCCCTTTCCAACAGCCCACGCGTCAAACTTTGTCGCGCTCTGTTGCTTGTGTTGTTGTGTTTGTTGCTTTTGTTTTGGGGTGACAACAAAAGGATTTGTGAGGTTGATTTGAGCTGAGTTGAAATTAACGACAAGGTCAAGAGTCGCGACGTGGGTGTTAAATAACTTCAATTTGTTGACGATTTGCCGCTGCAATTTTCCAGTTATTAATCTTGCTGCTGCCGTCTAATTTAAGTGTCAAAAAAAAAAACGTTACTCCTCCACTTGCCACTTGCGAGCCAAAGTCGCTAAAGTTGCCAAGTTGCCACTTGCCGTGGGGCAGCAAACAGAAAAAAATAAATAAAAGGAAAAAAAACTCGTTAGTGATGTTGGCAGCACTAGCAATTGAAAGTTGTTAAGTGACTCAGAAACGATTTTATGTATGTTGTTTAGTTACTTTGGCTCTTTGTTTTTTTATGAGCGTTTATTCGATCATTTGTTTACTCCTGCAATTTTCACACTTGAATCTTAATTGCAGCATTTATGGTAAATTCACCAAATGGCCTTTGTTCTCCCATATTCATTTTCATTTTGTTTTTTATTTCATATTTTGCAGCACAACTCACACAGCTGCAGTCACAATCGCAATCATAGCTCCGTCCACACACAACAGCCCGCTGGACCTGTGAGAGAAATACAAATTGATCCATATATAATACTCGACGATGAGCTCAAGTATTTCTACGACGATGTCAGAGATGTGAGTACCTTTAAATCATTCTGTTATTTGTAAGTGGGGAGATTTATTTGTTAGCTGAGAAATGTCGAGCAAAACACAAATAAATGTTTCCATTAGCATCTGAAATATAGAATTTTAATAAATACTTCAACTTGGGAATATCTCGCTATACATATATCATAATTTCCATAGCCTATTTGTCACCTTTTTGTTGTTTTCTGATGTATTTTTTTTTTCGTATTTTTCTTAACGTCTTAACTACATAAATGCGTCAGAAAAATATCTCGGTTTTTTTCCCCTTTAACATTGGGGATTTTTCTGAATACTCTTCAAACGTTCGTTCAAGGAGTAATGAACTTTTAGAATACAAATATTAAACTTATTCTTTAGCATATTCCTTCTAAAATCGTTAGAGAAGTTTCTTTCAATTACTTTGCTGAAAAATAAAAAAAAGTTTATTAAAGTTTAAATATATCTACTTATTAACTGAAAGGTGAAAATATTTTTATTTTGGTATTTTAAAGATAAATAATAATATTTATATTAACAATAAGTGATGTAGGGTATAAAGCTAGTCCATCATTCAATTGGAAGCTTCGTAGATATTTGTTGTTAACTTGGTCAAATTCCATTAAATATTTGCTAATTTGGCTCACAGACAACACACCTAGATCGACATTGAATCAGTGAATCGTCATTGAATACCTCAAATTACTCTTCGTTGCAGTTGTTGCAGTCGGGAACTTCACAGCCGGAATTGGACACGATCGCCTGTTACTACTTCGATGGACAGGGTAAGGCACTGCGTCCGATGGTGACTCTGCTAATGGCCAAGGCGATAAACTATCATCTGAACAACGAATCGCAGTGAGTACTCATCAGACAGATATATACACATATGGCTCACATACTTTTGTTGCGCAGTGTAATGATTAGCAGGTCTTTGCGAAACGTACTCTTAATATTGAATAACAATTAATGCCAATAATTATAACAACATACATATCTATATGCTTAATGATTTATAATTTGATATTTGTCCCTTGCCTTGACAGCCAATTAGTACACAAACAACGACAAATAGCCCTCTTCTCCGAGATGGTACACTCGGCCAGTTTAGTTCATGACGACGTCATCGATCAGTCCGACTTTCGACGTGGAAAACCGAGTGTTAATGCTCTATGGAATCACAAAAAGGTAAGATCTATTGATCAACTTGTATTCAGTGGAAGACTGTCTAAGGTTTATTTTTAAGTCGGCGATGATAATATTTCAAAAAAAGGTTGCATCATTTAAAAGTTCGACTTTCATTAATCGTTTGAACGGTTTTCCCGTTAGTCACATTTTGACTGTTTTAAGTTTTCCATTCATTATGTTGAGAGACAAAAATTAAAAAAACAACCACATTTAACAGCTTCAACATCAAACACAAAATCCAATAAGCTATTTAAATATCTTCTGTTGATTTGATTGGCAACTTGGCCATAACAAACATTAGGCTGACTTTGTTGAAATCTTTAACCACTTAATTGTACCGCTTTTGTCGTAAGCCTTCTTTTTAACACTTTGTCGCTCATCTCACATCTTTGCAGGTCACAATGGCTGGTGATTACATTTTGTCGATTGCCTCGATTATGATAGCGCGTCTGCGCAGCGACGATGTGACGATCGTGTTGAGTCAGGTAAGTCGATGCTTACAACAGAATTGAGTGCATAAAAGTGTTTGTATAATTTGATCAGAGGGCTCTTAGATTTAAATTAATTAATGCCATGCTGCATTAATTACTAAACTAATGATATCAAGTGTAAACAAGCATTTCCCAGGCTGTTTTCTAAGAGATCACAAAGCAGACCAAAAAAGATTTACATTTAATGATTTCTAATATTTAAATCAATAGTGTTTTGACTTAGTGTTTAAGGTCAACCAGATATACTTATACTAAAGTTTTGATGCACAGGCTTGCAACACTGAAAAGTGGATTTTTCCACTGATTAGATTTTTAGTTTATTAATGATTTTTTTTTAAATCGAATAATAATTATTCTTCATACTACCAAACTAAGTTTTTAAGTTATAAGTTTTTTGTTTGATCATGCCTATATATATGATAATTTTGTTCGCTATTTGACCGGGAAGGACAGGTTTTTGGCTTGTTCTTATGTTATTTAATTTCCAAATATTTATTGATTCTCTTAGTTCCAAATTTAGTTAATTATCTATTTAAACACAAATAAAGCCTAGGTAGCTAGATGGCTTCTTACCTGCTAAGTTGATTCCCAAAGCAAATATGTCATCAAGAGTTCAGCCCAAAGTTTGCCAGTTTTTTAGAAGGTGCTCCCCCTGAATCCAAAGTATTCAATTCGGTGTCAAAATTCACACAAATGTTCGACAAACAAAGAACACTATTATTCTTAGTTATTTGCAAAAATCACACTGGAACAGGTAAACATTCCGTTATTTTTAAATTTTGTTCAGTGCCTCATTCTTTTTACAAATTGCAAACTTGTTTAGTAATGAGCAGAAGACTCAGGGACCGGCTTCTTGTCAACTTCCTGCAACCCTGGGATAGTCCAAGGCTAAGGCGAAGGGCATCGAATGGCGAGTTCATAAAAAAGCCTTCACTTTTTTCCCCATTGTCGTAAATGTTTTTACACAGACTTGCATACATATAATTACATACCTGGATAGTCTGAACTGGCTTCCGCCTCGAGTTTAGTCAGACTGGTCTGTTTTTTGCTATCTTTTATTTCGTTTTTTTTTTTGTTCGCCTTGCAATTTGCATTTTTCAAATTCCTGAAATATTACGAGCGCTTCTCAAATCATCGCAAAGTTTCAATAATCGTTAACTGCGACTTAGTCATCTGCCAAAATTTCACTTTCTGTTGTAAAAGTCTAACTGGACTGGCTCACAACCAAGTCCAATCCAAAGATGTATCATTGTTTACACAATTTGGTAAGCTTGTGTGCTAATAGTAAACTAAAATATAAAAAAAACCCGTGCACAATCTCCAACATCTTTTTCAAGGCGTGCACGAATGCGTGAAAGATACAAGATCGGAGTCGGCAGAGTGTCTGGGCTGTTCCTAGCCCTGTAGCAGTGCTGTGGTTATTGCCAAAAAATTCAAACCATTTACATACACACAAAAGCCCATTGGTGATTAGCATTTCTGGGTTTTTATTAAACGACTTTCCTAATGCTTTGTACGCTGAATTCATTAACTTTATCTCAGATATTTTATTGAATGATACCATCTACTATGTGTTACAAAAACTAGTTCTTTAAATATGCAAGAGAAAATAATCATCTATATAAATACTGATCAAGCTCTTATACAAGGAGAAGACATCGTGAGAGAAGACATCGTGTCTTGATATTTTTTGGGTAAAACAAACCAGAATTTTTCAAACCTGTAGGCTACTTTATTCCTCAGGCGACTATATTTTATATAATCCCGAAAAAAAATATCTTAAACTGGAAATTTTAAATGTTTTTTATTTACTTTTTGTAATTTCTGTCGATTTGTGTGCGTCTTTCGACTATTTAGCATTTTCTTTCATCTACAACGACAACATCGTATCAAAATTTTGGCATTTCATATGCCAAACACGTGTCTGAATAAAATCAACTAAATTCAACGGCTTCAAAGACGTTGACGGCATTGAAATATTGGTAGAACGTATGGCTGATTTGAGAATTTATCACTCTTTCTATATTGTGGGTTAAACCAGTAACAGTAGGATTTTGAAATGTATTGGGGCTTAAAAAATGATTAATTGGAGGTAGAGAAAAAAGTTGGTTTATTAATATGGAAATTAAATATTTTTTTGTATTTAGTTTAATTCTTACACGAATGTTAATTGCTTGTTAAAACTATAACATACTTTATTGGGTAATTATTGTTTTTTTTCCTTATATTAAACATTTAAATCATGCCTTTGACCATTGGTTGGGATCCCACATGCTTGCAATCGCATTGTATGGAGTAGTAACAATATAGCAATTGTTGTGATTTGAAAACATTTAAGCAATTTGCCATAACTATACAATGATACAACAAAATGACAATGCAAGTAATGAGAAATACCAAATGACATTATTATTATTGCGACACATTTTGCACACGCTTCAAAAATCTGCTTTCATTTTGCGGTCAAATGAAAATTGTGGCCAATAGCAAAAGTTACCTGAAAGAGGCTCGCAGCATAAAATGTTTGTGCTTGTGTTGCTGTTGTTGGTGTAGCTGTTGCTAAGGTTTTTGAATTGGTTGTACGCACTCTTTTTGAACCTCATGTGTTAATTATTTAACATTGAAAGTCAAGATATTAGTTGTGTTTGCTTCTAAGGCGAACGGCAAACAAGCCAATTCGCTGGGAATTAACCAAAAATATATATTTTTATGACCGTATCGGTGTCTCGCCTGATTTCTGTACTTGTGTCTCTGTGGCTCTCACCTTGGACTCCTTAAGCGACAACTATAACTTTGACTTCGACCACGACTACAATGACAACTACAACATTTTCCAGCAAATCAGCGCCCACACAAATGTACTTACAAATACGCTAATAATTTAGTGTAGATGTACAAAATACTACTCGGCCAAACTGTTTGCTTAACATTTTGACAACAGCCTGCGAAATTGTCCAAATGAATGAATGAATGAATGAAAATGCTTATGTGACTGGCGCGGACTGCGAACAAAATCAAAAGTAAGCGAAGGGCGCGCCAAATGTTTTAAATGCCTAACAAAAAATGGCGCGAAAATGGCGAGGGTTGCTAGCAAAATTCAAAGTGTTGATTAAAGTGATCCGGCATATGGAATCTGTACATATTTAAGTTATGTCTACTCAACATTAAACGATGCTTACACATTTTTTGAGCATTAATGTGCGCATACTCAGTGAGCAACCCTCGGCTTAGCGGCATTAAGTATTCGTTGGTTTTATTTTGACCATCCTACTATGTATTTGACCAAGACTCTATAACATATTATTTACTCGATCTATTTGGCACAATTGTGTTTGCCCTTTGCATTTGAACTGTCAGCCAGGCGGAAGTCACACGCGCTTACACTAACGCTCATATGTACACTCGCACACACTCACACACACACACGCACACCCACATACACACAGTGGGGGTATATCTGCATAAATCTTGAAAGGCCGCACCCAACGTCTGAATCTTCTAAAACTAAAACATTGAAGTGGAGAAACTTTTTCTGAAATGCAAATAAAAATCTGGTATTAAATATAAATATTTATTATAGTAAAGATATCATACATGTTTTTTTTTAAATATGTATAATAAAATATCAATTTTAAAAGTACATAAATAAATCAATTTTTAAAAAAAAAAAATAAAAATTATTTTTAAAACCATTCAAATTTGAAAGTTAGGTAGTCTACAGTAATTTTATGAGGAATTTTTAAATATTGTGTCTTAAATCATTTAAGTGAATGACAAGGATTCCAATATCCATAGAATTAAATTTGAAAAACTTACTTTATTATGCACTCAAAAGTAAAATAAAATAACTTTTAACTCTTTACATGTTTGCAAATAAAATGTTCATTATTTAATTCCTTGTAGATCCTTACTGATTTGGTTCAAGGAGAGTTTATGCAGCTCGGCTCCCGAGAAACGGAGAATGAACGCTTTGCCCATTATCTGACCAAGACATACAGGAAGACGGCATCATTAATTGCTAATGCGCTGAAGGCGGTAAGTTGTTGGCCAAAGTGTACAGAATGCAATTTGGAATTGCAATTGCAATTGCAATCGGAATTGTTAAAGTTGGCATTAAGCAGTGGCGTTAATGCAATTGTTGATTCGCAAATTGTGTTGCATGAGTGCGTTTGTCATTGTGCCCAATTGGACAGTTGATTGGCCAGCAAATTGACATTGAAATATTCCTTTTTTTACATTTTATTGCAGACCGCTGTCATCGCCCAGGCCGATGATAATGTAGCCGAGGTGGCCTTCCAATATGGTCGTAATATTGGTCTAGCCTTTCAGCTTGTGGACGATATGCTCGACTTTGTCTCATCCTCCGAGCAAATGGGCAAACCAACGGCCGCTGATTTAAAACTGGGACTGGCCACTGCCCCTGTGCTTTTTGCATGCGAAAAGGTGAGTCCCGTTGACGATTGTGATTGACTTCCTCATTGCTGGGAAAAAGCAAACAGACAGACAGTTGGATAGATAGACTGACAGACTAACCAACAGGTAGTTAGCTGGCAGTTGACAGATTACGAAGTATCTCTCAAGTAGTTGCTGCAGCTACTGACTGCCTGTTTGTCCAGATGTGTGTTTGCATTACAAACTATGCACAATTTATGTTGATATAACTATTGATGATATCATGACGGTGTTACAGTGGGTGTTCACCGAGGCATCGCGTGCCATTAAATGCGTTTTAAGGCGATTTCGCATCCATTGCCAATTTGTTATGCGAATCGCGATAGTTGTGAGCGTGCAATGTTTGTTAATATGCAGCAGTTAGTCAGCCAATCAGTTAAATAGTAAAAACTAACCATATACAAGTGCTTGCTGGAAGGCCATAGACATATTATTGACAAGTTCGGTCAACCTACTGTAACTTAATATACGTATATGTATTAAAACTTTAATTTTCTACTGATTTTTTGCAGTATCCGGAGCTAAATCCCATGGTAATGCGTCGCTTTAGCGAACCTGGCGATGTTGAGCGTGCCTTTGAACTGGTCCATAAATCCCATGGACTCGAACAAACCCGATTTCTGGCCAAGAAGCACTGCAATGAGGCGATACGACTAGCACAGGAACTGACAGAGTCACCCTATCAAAAGGGCCTGCAGGTTGTTGCCGATTTGGTCATAAACCGCATGAAGTAGGCACAACGTCATGCAAATTATACAAATTAAACTTTTAAAATACATACTATTATTAAGTTAGATTCAGGCAACATACAAACTTGCTGCTAGTTAAGTCAACAAATTATTCGGGACAACCAAGCGAAAATTTGTAAAAAGAAAACTAGCAAATGGTTAACAAAACAAACAAAAAACACAAAAAAAAAAAAAAACAAAAAACAAAACGCAGAAAACAAAAAAGAAGATTTATTATTTAGTTTTTAAGCATTGTTGTTGACACTGTAAATAATTGCATGAATTGTATACACAACTTTGATGGAAATCTAGTGACAGAAATTCAGTAATGTACATTATATTTAATTGTACTAATTGAATAAACTTTATACGCAATGATTTGATTTTTCTACATTTATATGTAAACAAAATCAACGGAAATTTGTAAGGAAATCCCCATCAGCTCAACTCTTGAGACCTCAATTAAAAATGTTTAAAATTGGAATTAACAACACAACAAACCCGATCGGAAATTAATAAAATAAAATTAAAAGAAATGATTATTAGTCAATGCAACAAACGATATTTATAAAGCGAAAAAGCAGAGTTTAATGAATTAAGAAAAAAACCCAATTTATTTTGTATCTTTTTTGTTCATAGGACATTTCATGAATAAATGGTTCAACTTTGCCAAACAGACATTCAACATAATTTAATCAAAATTAATATATATTATTCTTTAAGTTTTTAAATTGCACAAAATAATTGAACAATTGATTTTTGAACCGTTCGTGCATGAAATGCACAGCAATTTTATAATTTACCACAAAATAATTACTAGTTAAACACATAAGGCAATTGTAAATCAAAGAAACAAATATATGTACCATATAAACAAAACTGCCCCCAGTTTTAATTTAACGGAAATTAAGTTAATTTATGTTCGGTGAATTATGAATATTCAAATCCCTTTAAAATTCAATGTTTAGACTTAAAGAATTTTCTACGTAATTTATCAAACGAAAGCTATAACATTTTATGGACTATTGTGCGGTTTAAGGAAGCCAGCAGCACCTTTACAGCCTGGTTAACAAAATTGTCTACAATTCGGCAAACAATGAAATCACATGGGTGCTTGGGTAATTGGTCAGATGAATATATGAACATATTGAAATTGTTTTGATTATGCTAATTATGTGAACAGTTATTGTGTATAGATTAAAGATGAATAAAATGCGATTTTGATAAGTAAACGAAACTCAACACCAATGTACTTTTATTCGACATATTCACTGCTTACACTTCAGTTGAGCAAACACTGTAGCCCTACGCATACAGTAAACATACAGGGTGTTTACCAAAAGATAAAAACTGATATTGGGCCAAATAAATATGGTAAGAGCTTTGTCGTGAATAATGAAAGTCGCTTTGTTTTTAACTGGATTTAATTTTAAACTGACCCAGAGAGCAGGCAGAACAAAAGGAAAGAGGAGGAGGCGTTTTGGCCTGCCTATCTCAGCTGTGCGCCAGCTTCGCAAACATCAACAAGTTTCCTCCCCAAATTGGGTTAACGTTAACATTAACGCACGCAATGTTGCAAGAGCAGTTTCAGTTTGGAATGAACTGGATGGGAGTGGAGTGGAAGTGGCTCTGAGCAAACAGCAGCTACCCTTTATCCAATATTGATAGCTTTGGGAACTTTCCATTTTAATGCAAAAACCTCACGATTCAGGTCAAATTGGAGCAGCCGTGCTACAATTTGAACCAAAAGCCCACAAAGCGCGCTATAAAATAAATTTATTTTATGTCCAAGCCTCGTTAGACTTCCAAGGATCCAAACTCACTCCGTGAGACACTTCAGCTCGCTTGCAGAAGGGTACCAAAGAGGGGAGTCTAGGAAAATATTTAAATGGCCAGAGACAGAGAGACAGAGTCAGAGTCAGAAGCAGCGCGAGTTACGCAAATGAAATGCAATCCTGGCCTGACTTAACAAACAACTTCAAGGACAGATACAAAACCTACTCCTTAACCCGAACCCGATTCCGAATCCGAGCACCTACTGTGAACCGCCCCTAACCTAGACTATAAATAACTGGCTGGCTAGCGACGCTGCCTAGACAACCAAAGTGGTTACGGCAGGACGTAGGTTCGAGCCGTGCCTGGCACCGCATTGTTGGCCAAATCGAGGGCCAACTCGATGTCGTTGTCGCTGTTGCTGTCGATGTCGAAGGTTTGGGTTTAGTACGATACTATAACAATTTTAGTAGCGCGTTATTTGTTGAACGTGGTGCTACTTCCGCTTTTCGCTATCCGTTTTACGTTTTCCGCTTTCCCAGAATGACGACCAGCGATGAGATGGGCACCTTCTGCCACGACCACATCCAACATCCACTGATGTGGTGCGATGAGAAGAAGCGTCTTGTCGAGCGCAAAAACGCGGAGGAGAGCTTACGTATGTGGAGGCGCAGCAAGGCAGAGGAATGTGCTCGCAAGGAGAAGGATAAACAGGAGGTAAATGCAAAAGACACTCACACACACACACACACACATATATGTATTTATTATGCAAATATTGTCTGCAATAATGATTCGTTATAAATGCTGCTCATGTGAATGTTGACAGATTACAAAAACAGTTAACAGTGTTAACAAGGAACAATCTCATGCAATGTGATAATTGTTTGTCTTTCAAACAAATGGATTATGATTGAGCACAGTTTACTTTATCCTATCACTTTGCATATCTCACTTCAGAGTGAGACTGTGCTCCACATCCTGTTGATTTTCGACCTACATTCAGTGTTGTCTTTTTATGCATGTTTACTAAGTCAACACTTTTTACTCTAATAAATCGTAGTTAAGACTTTAAATCAGAATAGATCAAATTTTTTATTTATACTCTAAAAAATCATTTAAAGCAGGACATTCATAATTTGAGCAATTTACAAACCAGCATATATCCTACGAATGGTTAAACGGTTAAGTGGTGTTCTAGAGTAAGAAATTAGGCACTATTTAAAAAAAAGTTCACCTGCTTGCAGTTAATTATTTTGATTCAAACAAAAAAAAGATAAAAAGATTGACATTTCATTTGTCATTAACGATTTTTTTCAAACAAAAATTTTCAAAATTGGGCCGTTGGGAGCCAATGTCCTGGCACCCTAAAAAAAAAAGGACGTTCAAGTTTGACATGAAATTAGGTGAACAGTTCATCCGAAATCAAAAAAAAATATATATATTTTTCTGTTAGTAGATACTTCAGCTTTGAATTTGAACAAAGGAAAATACAAAATATTAAAATTTGAATTTTTGACAGAGTTTTGAAAATATTTTGACGAAAATTTGCACTTAAGATGTCCTTAAAAAATAGAAAAAGTCTTCAAAGAGGTTTTTTGTGTTTAGGCAAACTTCAATAAAAAAATATCTGCAAGGTATAAAATTATAGGATGTTAAGACAACAGACTTGACCATACAAATCTAGCAATATCCCTAAAAAGGCAATAGTTTTTGCTATAAATTCAAATTTAATATAATTTCATTTAAAATCTCTTATCACTATTTATTTAATAAGTCAGTCCCAATGAACCGTTTAAAATATTTAATTAATTAAATCAGTTCCAATGAACGAACGAAACAAATTTCGTGTATAAAACGATAGATATATAACCAAGGCATAAATTTCAAACAAATCTTATTAATTATTAGACTGAATTCTGAGACTGAGACGGCTTCAAGTCGAAAGACTTTGACCTGCTCCCACGCTTTCGAGTTGAGTGCTGTTGAGTTCAAGGAACTATTGCAAGCCAAATGTAATAACTTAGCCAGGAATTGGTTCAACAAACTGTTTGACAAGTTTGACTAGTCGGAATCGTAATCATCGCGAGCATCCAAGTAGAAGCAACATTCTGTTCGCGTGACTCTGAATGCGTCTTCTGACTTAAATCCGAATTTGAATACGAATCGAAATTCGAAACTGAGCGAAAAAAAATGGGTGAATGAAAAGCACTGCAACTATAACAACAACCTACAAACAAAACAAAAGGTGGCAACAGCAGGTGAGGCAGTCAAGAAGTGAGGTAGGAATAGGTTGAGATTCCTGGCAAATTTCCGTGGGCGAACGGGCAGTAGGGAGTCGAGTTGAGCGATCCAAAACTAGGCTAGGCATGGGAATCGATAAAGCATAAACCATAAAGCATAATTGGGTGCGCTGTTATCATCTAACTATCTTCCTTCCATTGCAGTATTACGATATGTTTCTGCAGCACTGCCCCTGGGGCAGACCAGGCGGGGGGGCACCCAATGTGGAGGTGCGACGCAAGGACATTACTGCTGTGGGACTGCACTCGACGCCAACAGTTGTGAGTAGACGCAATAATACGGATTAAAATAATGTTTATTTTAAACTGAGGTTTGTTTTTTTTTAAACTCCAACATTAGTTTAATGGGTTTAACAACTTTAAATAAACCAAAAATCTTTTATAAATATTTAAAAAGACTGAAAGTTGGTTTAAAAATGTTATATAAAAGATTTAAAAATAACCTATTAATTTATTTTTGTATGCTATATTTTTTTTTAAGGTTTTTTCTGCGTACTTCAGGACTAATAATTATTTTTCAAGACATAGGACTTTAATATAAAATATAGTTTTTATATTTTTTTTTTTTTAAACTTGCCCTTAAATTAATATTTAGAGGCATTCCTTTTGTTTTTTAGCCTATCGAGATGAAATGTTATTTAGAAGCTGTGATTTTTAAAAATTTAAAATTAATTATTT
Organism: Drosophila dunni; assembly: GCA_018152125.1. NCBI lineage: Eukaryota > Metazoa > Arthropoda > Insecta > Diptera > Drosophilidae > Drosophila > Drosophila dunni. Next base: position 2,674,649 of record JAECXC010000352.1, on the reverse strand, counting down.
AAGTTTTTCAATGAATTTTAAAATCTCAATGAATTTAAATTGCAAATTAAGTATCTTTAAGTATTTTTAAGAATTGGTTCCTTTCTTACAGTGTACAACTAGTTATTGTAATCATCTCCTGCTCTGATGATTAGGTAATGCATGTTCTCATTGCAATTTTTCAGACAACAGCGCATCGCATGAATTCGCTGCAACCTTGTCGGTACAATGATTACTTCTCGATGCAGAAAAAGTGCCACAAAAATCCATTGGCTGCCTATCATCACCATCATCATCATCATCCGGGTCCTCCTCCGCCTCAGGCGGGGCGTAATCACCTCCATTCGATACATCATCTGCAGGAGAGCGGGCCACGCAGCAGCACGGTGACCATCTGTGAGAGGGAGCATCCACTGAAGCCCGGAGCTGTTAGTCTCGCCCAGAATGCCCAGAATGGTGAGAGCCTTCACATCGAACTGAAACAGCATCCCTCAATGTCATTTCGCAATAAAGGCCATGTGGACATTGAGCTGCGGTACAAGCCCTCACCACCCTGTAAGGGCAAGCCGATGCTCGACAAGATCGTGGTCAACAGTGAGAACGAGCATCAGCAGCATCTGCATCTGCAGGAGAAACTGGCAACGCAGAAGAAGAAACTACAGGCGAAGCTGGAAAAGCCGGTGAGCGGCAGCTATTACGCCTTGTGGACGTGGCATTATTAATTGTCTTACACTTGTTTTTGCAGCCGTGCAAAGAGCCTTGGGGCAAGGCCGGACCCGGTGGAAAGCCCTGGCGTAGTCCCAAGGAAGTAGGCAACACTTTTATGAAATCGCTGGTGAGTATAGTTTTAAGATGAATAATTTATGGTATTCCATAAGTAGATTAAGATTCATTAAGCTGCGTACTTCTCATCTATATATATGAAACTCTATTTTCGCACTGATCTATCACGATAAAAACTCTCACAGTTACATGCATCAAACCTCCCCATACTATAAGCAACTCAGCTAACAAGTAAATCTTTTGTAGGGCTGGACCAACAAGGAAATGTTGAAAGAGCTCGATCAAGATAATCCCGTAACACCCGCAGAGAAGAACACATTTCGTAAATCAAGAGGATGCAAACAAGTGAAGCCTCAACGTTGTTGCGATCTCTGCACCTGCACCTGCCCAGCCATGAATGCTTCCAGTCCGCTGAAACCACCCAGAAAAAATGCAGCAGCAGCGCCACCTCCAGCACACACACATGCCGCTCCTTGCGGTGCACGCTCACCGCCAAAGGAGTGCAAGCCCGTGAAGCTGTGTCCCCGCCTGCCACGTGGTCACTGTTCGATCAGCACTGGCAACAGCACAGTCACGCCGGATGCCAGCACAGCAAATGGAGGAGGTGGTGGTGTGGAATTGGTGCCACTGTTGGCACGCAGACGTGGACTGCATCGGCCCATCAGCCTGTCCAGCACGGATGTGACTAAAAGGACTCCCTCGCATGATAGGTACGCACCAACCAAGCACAAGTCAAAGTCAAAGTCAATCTCAATGTCAATGTCAATGTCGAACAAAGTCCAAGAGCAGAACATCAACAACATCATCAAGAACATTAGTCACATGAAGCGGCTTCCAAAGAACTTGAACTGCAAGTTTCAATGTTGCAGCTGCGAGTGCGTCACAGCTGCCACCGCAGTGCCTCCCACCTGTTGCCTAAAGCGGCTCACTCTGCACATACGCTAGTCCGCCAATCAGTCAGTCAATCATTTCATTTTCATACAATCCTTTTTTCTATATGTGTGTTTTGCACTTTTGCATCGCTTTCTGTTACTGTTAATGTTACTGTTGCTGTTACTGTTATCTGTTAATGTTTCTCATTTGCTTGCTCTGCGAAAGAAAACAAAAAAGCAAAAACAAATTTTAAAATCTGAGCTCAGTTCGAACTTCATTTGCGTTTGTTAATCGTTTCTCTATCACTTCTTTTGGCTCATCCAGCAAGAAAATATCCATTGTAATACAAGTGAAAGTATAGCAACCAAAAGAGCAAACTAAATCCAAAAAAAAAAAACATAAACTCACCATAACTAACTGATAAACCAACCAAACAAAATAATTAATTACAACCAAAAATCATAATACAAATCTTCTATGTATTCCTGTGCAATATTCGTTCGCATTATCGAACCCAATAACAAAAAAATGAAATCTAAACTTAACAAAACCAAAACCAACAAAAACCAAATCACCAATCGAATAAAAACAAACAACAAAAAACGATGTTAACAACGCAGGATACAAACGGCAGCGGATATGCGTTATTTACACGATTTGAATGTGCAAATATCGCAGAAACGTCGATCGGTCAGCGTCTCGAAGCAAATGGATCGCGATCTCTGTAATCAGCATTTCGACACCTTCGAGACATTCTGGGGAAGGCCCGGACATGGAGCACCGGCTAGTGACAAGATAAACAAATTAAAATTGGACAATTTACTCTATGGCAATCCAGAGACATCGTAAGACTCCAGCAACCATTGAATTGAATTTTGCCAACTTGCCACGTTTGTAAGTTGACCAAAGTTTGACATTCTTTTAGCCGAGCTAAGAAGTCCGTTGAGAATTGGCATCAGTCTGTATTAAAGAACTGCCTAACTGTTAGTTTATGTAAGCATTTAATTAGATTTTATATAAGTATATACGAATATAACGAAATTATATTCAGTTATGTGCAAAATTCCAAAAACAAAACTTGAATGTGTAAATAAAGCAAATCTCTTAAACAAACCAATAACTTATCATTACACAGCAGACTCAAACTGTAAGCGGGAAACTCGTTTTATTATGGCAGCCCCAGCACAGTGCATCGAAAACTGTTCAGCATTGTACAGTCGATGTCAAAACGTTTTTTGCTCCATTCAATTAAGTATACGACGAGTTGTGTTTCACCCTATAAATCATATTAACTAGATAGATTGTTCTAAATTAAACTTATAGAATGAAAGGTAATAGAAAAGCAGATATGAATTAAAAAATATTTTCTTAGCCTAATATTTCTATAAATATTATTATTTTAATTTAGTGTTAATATTAATATATAAAGTCTATATCTAAAGAAAATATTGATTAAAATTTTATTTATAAGATTCCTATTCAAACCGTCATACATTTCCATAAATATTAAAGCAAGTTTATTTTCAAGGAAAGTATTGACTAAACTTTAATTTATAAGATTGCTATTCAAACCTTCATAAATTTATGTAAGTTCTTAGCAGAAAATCGTTTCAAATAGGCACCTAATATCTGCTCCAATTTAGCTTAAAATTATTCTAGATAATAATGCTAAAGGTTGCAACCCTCATCTTATCATCCAAAAATAACATGACTGACATGTTAGGTTGACAAACAGAATCGTACGCAAGACTCAGAACCTTTTCATTCCACTTCCCTAGTCCTGTAGTCCCCTAGCCTCCCGAGGGGTTGCCTGACAGATTTTAAACTGAATATTCAGCTGCCATTAAACGATGATATCCAAAGTAGGAAAAGAGCACTCACAAATGCCAGGTCACGTTTTAGCCATTTATCTCTTTTATTTTAGTTGTATTAGACACTTGGATATTTTACATGCATCGTAACACACAAAAACCACATTCGTATGTGTGTAATACTGTTTGTGTGTATATAAACTTTTCGACATGTTCACGTATGTATTTACGAGCTGCGGAGTATACACATAGGAATCACTGACTGATACCACACCACCACTGCTGAGGCTATAAACCTGCGTTGCTTCTAAAAATCTATCAGGTTGAAAAACTTCATCAGTGAACAAAAAACGCATAAAAATTGCCCTAGGCAGTATGCGGTGTATAAAAATTTTACAGCCACTAATTTAATTTGACCTAAATTTACTGATTTACAGTCCTTTTAAGAAATAAAACTGGCAAAGTTCAAAAGACTAATTGTCTTTGGCCACCGACACTTTCCTTTAATGAATTGAAATTCATTTTAGTTCCTCGAATATCCAATTGTTTTAAATTAAATTATTTGCAAATGGTTCTTTAATTGCTAGTTTTATTTCCTTGGCAGCCAAAATGGCAAAGGAAACCCCAAGACTAAATGTTGGAAAAACAAACCCATAATAGATTACAATGTGCGCTTATTTCGAGGCATTTTCACATGTCTTACACACGAGTTAGTCAGTGGAAGAGTACTCGACTAGCAAACATCCTTTAATCAAAATTGTTTACTCACAGGTTCGCACACACTCTCAGTATTTAAAGGGTATTTAAATGAGTGTAATTTTCAAGGTTCTGTGCTCTGCATTGTAAAATCCCAAAGTTTTGCGTCTTTGCACCTGCTGTTGTACCTTTTGGCATCAGTTAAAAGTTTTGCCAACTCTCGATGACAATTGCAGTTTATACGTGAGCCGTGAGAGAAATTTAACGTGCAGCTTTTTAGTCTAAAACAAGGTGAATGATTATACATACAGGCGAATTTTTAGGTCTAAACATTTTTAAATCACTTTAAAATATTTTGGAATTAATTACTCAAAAAACTTAAACAAAATTTCTAGATATATGTAGGTATGTAAAAGTTGAAATAAAAATATATGTATAGTTTCAAACAAAACATAGGTTACTTTCCAGTCGAGTTAGCTCTGCCTGACTCTTAAATAAATACACTGTTATTAGGAAGAAAATTAAACATTTGCCCATGTGTGAGTGACTATTTAGTCGATTTAATTGCTAAGTCGCAGTGGCTATAACAAGCTGCACAGCACTGTGATTAGAGTCACGTGAGAGAGAAGGAATCAGAGCTGACTTTAGGATCAACTGGATTTAATTAGGGTGACAGTGCTGAACAGCAGCAGAGACGCAACTATAATAATATGGGTATATTGTCAAAGGCAAGTCGAAACCAAAGTTTAATTGGCTGAATACAACTAGCGACATGGGACATGGGAGATGGTAAAATATTTTGTTAATATTAGCTTTGTGTTCACTGTACTCTCTGCAGTGTTTCACTGCGGCAAAATTTGTGAGTCTGTGGAAATTCCTGGCCTATGATGCATCCGAGTTGTCTTTGTTGGGTAAAGTTAATGCATATAAAGAGCGGAGAGCAGAGACCAGAGGCAGGAGAATGAAATAAAGAAAGAGTGTTCGTCCTTTGTTTGCCTTTCAATTTCAGACATTCGTCGTCTAGCAAATTCCTGAACTTCTCTTCTCTTTTCTGTTCTGTTCTGTTCATATTCCATTGTGTCCTGGGGAGAAGGGTAAATATTTAGCAAAATTTGACTATTTTATTGCTAATGGGCAGGAATTAACTATGCGAAATTCTGCAAATTGCTGCCATAGCTGGCAGTCGCTGCACTGATTTGAAATTCGGAATTCCCTTTTGTGATCCTTGCACAAATGTTGTCCGAGCATGAATTTCAGCTTTCGACCAACAAAAATTCCATAGAAAAATACCAACGCCAAGTGTATGTATTTATTAAATTTAGTATCTTGTATTTTTATGGTATTTGGTTTAAGTCTCGACTTCCGGCTCGACTGTATCCAAAAGTGCTTGAAACCGATAACGTCTATCTTCCATTAACAAAACAAATAACGCAGCAACAATGCAATAAACAGAGGACAACTTTATGTATCTGTATCCATACGAATGTATCTCAATGTATTTGAATGGGTGTCGTTGAAAGGGGTTTGTTTGAACACAAATAAATAAGCCTTTCAATAAAGTGTGTAGCTTGCTTTTCGGATTGGCTTTAGTCTGGAACCAAATAGGAACTTAGCACGATTTATGGCAATATCAACATGCTCAAGCAAGCAACAAATCCAAATTGTAAAAGTAACAAAGCATAAAGATGAACCAGAAATCAGCTTAAGTAACTCGAAGCAGCATCTTGAATACTCTGCAAGGAATTTGGAAAGAAATTGGAACTGGGAAAACTGTACAATATCATTGCCACTCAATTCTGTTGTCCACTTTATACCCTTTGGAAAGCTAACATAAATCCTATTAATGTAATAGTTGCCACTTTGTCTTTCTGTGTCTAAAACACCCTTTGTCTACCCTCTTAATTTTATAGGGTATACCAGAGATAAGTATGAATCGTAAATTGAAAGTCATTTACCATTTACCAGTTACCATTGCCTATATAGCTTTCGCTGCCAACACTCGTTGAATACTCATTGAAGACTCATATGTTGATTTGTAGCTGCGTTTGCGCATTCACGTAATTTGCAAGTCAATTTTGAACATGTTTTTAAACAAATACAGCAGGAATCTAAGCAATGTACGTGCATGTATACATGTGTTGTTGTATGTGTGAATTTGACAGGATGTGTTTCCATTGTTTATTGAATTAGTATCGACGTTTATGTCGGCACACACAACATTTACAAACTGCACGCATTTTTCAGATAACAGACATACACAACAACAACAACAACAAAATAAATTTAAAAAGTTACGGGAAATTCTGTCACGTTGGCTTTTCATTCCATTACAACAACAACACATTTGAGTTAGTGTGCGTGAGATGTGTGTGTGAAAAAATACCACATTGGCTACAGTTTCTTTAGGCATTTGCAGACACTATTTTAAACAGCTTTAATTATGTTAAAATCAAGTTAATATTTGCAATATTTATACAGTAAATTATGCATGGGTATATTGAATTAAATAAATCTGATTATTGCCAGTAATAGCATAATTAATTCGATCGATTTCATGTCGTTTATAGCAATGTTAAGTAAATTCATACAATTAAAGCGAATAACTGACTTTCTCATGAATATTTAAATCCAAATTTAATTTGTTATAGTTTTCTGTTTAATAGAGATTGATAAATTAAGAATATCGAATTTCTCAGCTATCTGCTTGGTATTTGTATTCCTGTCATTTGCTCTTCTCATACATAAATAATCGAATACTTCAATAGTCGACAGCATTTACGACTTACGACTTACGACTTTAGAGCTTGAGGCACATGTAAATGTCATGTGGCATGTGTGCATGTGGGCGAGATGTCCTTATTTCAGTACAATATTTAATTCCCTATTGTACGAGACATTTGGACACATTGTAATGTCTGCAAATATAAAAGTGTCAAGGCGTCTGCATTTAATATTGATGCGTGAATTTGGCCCACAATTTGGCGTTTTACATGTGTTTACGAGCACGTGTCCTTAAGCTCGCTCTCGCTCTCACTCTCATTCTCACTCTGAGTGTGACTCTGACTCTGGTAACAAAATAATATTGCTCTTGGCGGGTTTTTCGTTTTATGTTTTACGTCAATGACATTCAGCCCAAGCTCGTCATTCTGCACAGCAGCAGCAGTAGCAGCACCTTGCAATGTCCTTCGCCTGGGCCTGCACCTGCACACTTCCCTTCTTCCCAATACCCCACACCGCCAGTCATCGCCCACCACCAACTGTGGCTTGTGGCTCCCAAGGTTCCTTACAGTCTGAAATGGTAAGTTACACTTGGCCCCGTTGTGAATATTTGTAACTATACAAATATATACATTTTTTAGACCCTGTATTGAGTTATGCTAGACAGTGGAAGACAAGGCTAACCCTCTAGATATAAATATATTCTACACCAGTTTCAACTGTAAAGTCTATAGAGCAGTATCTGTCTGGCCCTCTCTCCATATAAGCAGCTATAGAGACTAGCTATGAAAGTCCTTCTATTCGTCACGCAGCAGCAATTTTATTGTATTGAATCTTAGCAATTTGTAGACAAAGTGTAAGTAATAATTTTTCAAACAGCATAACTTGGAAATAAGCGTAGCTATCCTAACTAAACTCACACAGTATATGTATGATTCCATTTGCTCAAGATCGAACAACTTAGTTATACTGATAACGTAAGACTATCAGCAATCAATGATAACAAGCAATTGTCCAGTGTACTAAGCTGCCTGTCAAAATGAGAACATATGTATTATGCTGTGATGAGTTCGTATCTGGATGTGGACTCTGAACCATCATCTCTTGTTCGTATCACTTATATAACGTATAGTTATAACTCTCTAATTGTAAATATTAATTCAAGGCACATAGCAATGTCAAGTAAAATATTAACAAGAATCTAAACTTCAGTAAAAGTTGCTAATTTTTAACAGTACACTGGAAACAATAACTTTTGAAAATTAATAAATAATATTAAAATATACAAGCAATCAGGGATTAAACAGAAAGATTAAATAGATGTCAAACAAATTCCTACCTATATTTTTAATCACATGTTGTGTGTTGATCAAATAAATTCCAAAGTTAGAATCGAATAACCATGACATATTAGTAGCGCTCCTATAGGAATAAGTCTTAAATCACTTATTGGAACACATGACTAATTTTATATCTTCATACTTTTGTGGAACAGCTTGCTTCAGTAGAAGTACGTGGTCTTTTACAGGCGATCCGCTTAACATTAGTTTTCCTACTAGTTGTATTAAGTTACACACACTCACACACACACATGTGCGTTTCCATGTATGTGTTGTTACACAGATTTAGGCTTGTTTGCCCAGCCTTCTTTCCCTTTTGTTACTTTGACGCACATTTGTAAATATAAAATGCAATTTACACGCCACAACTGATGCTGACATTTTGCCAGCATATCTGGGAAAAAACCTTAGTTTTTTTTGGTTTTTGGGAGGTGTTAGCCTTTTGTTTTTGGTATTTTGTAGACCTGTTAGTCTGTCCTATCGATTTATTTGTGCAGTTACAATTTTCTTTTATTTTGGGGCTGGAAGTGGCCTTCTGTAGTTTAAAACTTTGTGTTCCATTCATTTAAGTTGCATTAAGCTCGTTTCAGGTTCTTTCTTTGGGCCAAATGTTCTGGCCAGCTGCTGAGCTTGCATTTTGCATGTCCAAAACTTTTCGTTTCACAAAAATATTAATTAGTTTCCGAAATGAACCGAAATGGTGTCATAACTGTTACAACGACTTTATGGGCTATGCCCTGGAAAATTGACTCAAGTTGACTCAGTGGTGGGGTCCACTATGTGAGTGTTCATTTGACTGAAAAATTCTGCACTTTAAGTCAACTTGATTAACAATGAAAACTTTTGCACAACGAGCCAAGTTCAAGACAAGTTGGCCAATTGTTTGCACACACTGCCAGCGTGGATGACGAGCAACTAACCGCTCATTCCTCTTGTGGCTGGAATGGGAATTCTTTTCACTGTTTCCATTAAACTTTCTGATAAATTAATTAATGAGAAATTATGAGGCACAAATGTGAAGTCGAGAAATCATAGTTATAATAAGAACAAAGCAAGTTAAGGACTGTAAATAGTTTTAAAGAGAGTGCAGTTTAAATTGTACTCAACTGTCTACCATGTAGATACTTTATCTTTTACGCCTTTGAACAATACTTTGGGCTATAATTTTAAAGAGTGTGTAGTAACACTACTACTAGTAATACTACTCTGTACTCTACTGTCTAGCTGGTAGATAGATTGGTATCATTCAGCTTTGCTTTGCTTTTATTCCTATGAACAATACTTTTAGCTTACTTCTGAGCAGTTCCATGAAACTTTCGGTTTCTTATCAACTAATTAATGACAAATTGTGCTGCACAATTACGTAGTCATCCATCTGAGTAGAAATTAGAATATATATTGAAGAATAAAGTACAGTAAATAATTTATAAATGTGCGTACTTTAATCTAAATACAAACTACTAAATTCTAATGTCTAGTCTGTAAATAGGATTTAAATTTGACAAGCCTTCTTTGATATTAACAACCAGATTTTCTCAACGTTTGCTGCATTTGTAAATACTTCAGATGTTATCCATAATTCAATATTATGTTAAGATAAATCAAAAGTACGAAATGTTTTAGGTAAATGTTAAATAATGCTCTAATAATAAACAATAGTTTCACTTCTTAAAATTTTCATATAACTTTAAAGTTCTAATAAATTAATTAATTATATTTAATAATTCATAAGTCGTCGAGAATAAATAAAGTTAAAGACTACAGAACTGTCAATAATTTTAAAGAGTGTGTACTTTTAATGAACTATTACCACTGTACTCTAATGTCTAGTCGGTAGATTTGCATCGTAATTAGCAAAGGGGCTAAGTACTTTTGAAACTGAACTTTCCCTAGCTTTTACTCCTTAAAACCTGCACAGGTGTGTGTCAGTGTTAATTGGCCAAACGAGTGTGCTTAATGCTCTAATTTCTAATAGATAATCTTAGTTAAGATGTGTTAAAATATACCATTGCTAGGCTAGCATACATAGTGGCATACCCTGTACAATTTCTTCAGAAAGTAATGACTAAATATCTTTTCTACACTCCACCGTAGTAAGTCAAGCACTTCAACATTATGTTTCCTATAGTTTCTCTGTAATCTTGTTGCTTAATGGCTGCGATTTATCTCTGTCAAATTGCAATTGGTTTTTGACTTTAAGTGTGCACTCTTCCGTTGTACATTGTACATTCAGAGATGAAGGACTTTGGCAACCTTTGGCAGCCAACTGATGCCAGCCACTGCTGTTCGAGTAGTAGTGTTGTAGTATTTGCATTTACCATGCATTAAAGTAACATAAAGTTACACTTTCATATTCCAACCTTCTGTGAAAATTTGTCAGACATTCGCCGGGGGCAGTTACACGAAGATGCTGAAAGAAGCTTCACTCCAAGTACTAAATAAACAAGAAACTGTGACACGAAATGAGCCAGCCTTCCCCGCGGTTGGCTCCCGCTCTTTACCCACTCCCAGGAAAAGCATCATCAGCTCCTTCTCTTCTTGTTCCCCTCCCACTTCCTTCTTTCTATCCCCACTTGTTTGCCTTTGCGCGGCAGTTGTGGGTTGCCGAGCTTCACATTACCTTTTGTGCCCCGTCATGACATCCATATCCACATCCACATCTGCGAAAAGTACGAAGAGGAAGAGTGGGCCAAAACGTGGAAAAACGCGTGTGCGGGAAGTGCATTAAAAGCGTTTCGGCTGCAGTAAAACTGCTTGTTCTTTACACGTTCTTTAAATAGCGAACTACTTACACATAGATATAAAACACACACTATTTCTAGTCTTAAACTATGTGGCAGATTACTCTTTACTCTCTAGCAGTGAACCGTTATGTGGGAAATCAGTGCAGTCTCATGCAATCATACTCAAACAGTCTGATTCCATATTCAAGGCAATGAAACGTATCCATTAGTTTCTTCATAAGCAATTTAATGTATATGGAACTATATGGAACTAGAGACCGCATTTATGTATCCAAATGTTGTTTGTACTTCTAAGGTACAGAAATATTCTTCTTGAGTATATTTAATTTATAATCTTAAAATTAACTAGATTTTTCGATGATGTAAGTAAAAGTTAATTTATTTTTCAAAATAATTATGTCTCATAGTGTATTAAATTTAAAATTTATATTTAGTTTTTTTTTTTTAAAAATTTTTTTTTTTTTTTTTTTTCCAAAAAATTTTTTTTTTTTATTTCTTTATGCAAAATTAAATTGGAGTTTAGACTAATTTAAGATTTGAATTATTCAAATTTATAGTTAAATTATTATTTATTTATTTTCACTAATTTTTTAAACCCCTTCGTTGAACTTTGAGCTAACTTAACTTGAAAGAAAGCAATCATCGACTTTTGTCTGTTCAGCTTTAAAACAATTCCCTTAGTAATCCTACCATAAACATACTAATACCACTACTAGTCTCTTAATCCATAATGTGCTTGTCTACCAACTAACTGACAAAGTACAAAATTGACCAACTACATGCGATTGAATATTTATTATTGAGTATACTACGACCACGACAAACAGCAACAAGAATCTGATTGAAGTCTGTCGCAAAACTTTAATAAGACGTTCATTTAGGCTCGTTCGGTTTCACAAACATTTCTTGGCCAACTGCCAGCACACAAAACAAAATTGGCAACGAAAATGGACAGCAAATGGAGAGCAATGACAAAGGCAAGAAATCGCTTTAAGGAGTGCACACTGGAGACTCCAAATATATGTTGTTGATGGCTTGAAGAGTGTTGTCTGCTTAGCCAATTTAAAGCTATGTCTTTTATTTTCGTTAAAAACATGTTGTCAAACAAACCTTATGATTTTTTTTTTTAGTTTTAGAGTTAACTTAACCGAATTTTGATAGTTCAGTTTTCTTTATTCTTCCATAAAATTCTGGCTGCAAAATAAAATGGTATTAGTTTTAACATGTTATTAATAAAAGAGAAAATAAACTTAAACATAACTTAAGAATACAAAATTTTATTCTAAGCCTTATGAAGTGCTTTGAGCTTTAAAGACTTTCAGAGCATTGATTGTTCGGTGTTAAACATGGGACGACAGAGAAATATTGTCCAATATCAATATAAATTTGTCAACTAGGAAAATTCTTGACTTCTTTTGGTATAGACAAGTGATGCTAAAAATTAAGGAGAATCATATTCGTGAGTACAAAGTGGGTACATACAGTAAACATTACACAGTTCTCACTTATAAATATACTTTTGTAATTTAGTAAATATAAGTAATAAGAATTTATTAATTAAATTGGGCTAACGAAACTCAAAAGTCACTGAAATAAACATATTTCGAGTGTCAACTGTATATGGCATCTCTTGGAAATATTCGGTAGCCATTTTGGAAACGAAATATGGTAAACGCTGTGTTGTCTCCTTGAAATGGCTTAAACATCTAAGACCTACAATGGCAATTGCGGCTGCTTTGTGAGACGGCGACAGATGACTAAAATTACTCGTTTTCTGCAATTAACTAAGCCATTATATAGTTTTGTGTCGCTAAGTTTCCGCTATGCGTCTCGGTCCACAATTTATGGCAAATTGCATTAATGTTTTTAAGGCTAGAACCAAGCAGCCAGGCAGCCTGGCAGCCAAGATGGCAAACCAAGCCAAAATAGGCAAGGAAGTGAAACTGCTTTACCGTCTGCTTCTGACATTTTGCCTAAGTTAAGTTGGCTATGACGTCACAGCCACGTATTGCAGTCAAATGACCTTCAGTGCTTTTGCACACAGAGAAAACGAGCAAAGAAAAAAAATGTATATTTCTTGAATGTGCACAAGTATGTGTGCGAATGTATGTAAAGTATGTGTGTTTGCAAGTTTGTTAAAATTCTATATGTATGCCACATGCATTTTATTCGCAATGAGCTTTTTGGCAGCAAAGCAGTTGCCACATTAACGTCAACAGCTGCATTTTTGTTGCTCTCAATTCTTAGTTGCTTTTTTTTCATACCCAGTTTTCGACGTTTTGTGTGCAAAGAGTATAACAAAGTTGAACAAATGTATATGAAGTACACAAATGAATATGTAACTATACATTATGTGCTGTTAACAATTAATCACCAACCTACTTAACGACAATAAAGAGCAGAACATTATATAGTTTAGCTAGTTGGGGAACGGCAGAAATGTTTCCAAGGAATGCTTTAAATCGCTACAGTGTGTGTCATAAATGTTCAGTCCACTTCATCACTTGTAAACTAAATCCCGTTTTGTTTTAGTGCAAAGCAACAAATGAAATTAGCTTAACAAAATAAGAGCATAGAAAAGCAGCTATTCAAAGGCCAAATGGCATCCGCTTGTCACATGTGAGCCGCTCTGCTTGTAAGCCTAAGCCTAAGCCGGCTCATACGCCCTGTTGGCCAACGCTATCTTTTTTAGTTGTTTGGGCGACTTACGCTAAAATTTTTTTGTTTTCCTTTGATCTTGCATACTTTGTTGTTAAGTGCTGTAATAATTTATTGCTACTGTTTACTTAAGTTTTCTACATTAAGCATGCAGGGTAGCTTATTGTCGAGTACTTGCTTAGTTTTCGATTTGTATGCTTTGACTATTTGCCTTGTTGCGCATTTCAAATGTGTGTATGTAAGTGTGTGTCTAGCTGCATATACAGTAAATCTGCATACATATTCTATACTGTATGCTGTATATCTGAGTGATGATATGAGTCTTTGTGAGAGCAACACATGTTTGCAACTGACAAACTCATCGAGGCGGTAACAATTGAAAGAGGAGGGGAGCGTCAGACGGGGTTTTGGTAAAGGCCAAAAAACTCTTGTTTAAAAAGTTTTTAAATAATCGGGATAAACTCAGATTTGGTCAATCACAATGCAACCACACTACAAAAGAACTCATATATTGTTAACAAAACTAAAACTATTTGTCAAACACGTTATTATCAGTAAGATAACTTTGAGGTTCAAACCTGCAACCAAAGTAATTCGTGAATTAATTAAATTAATATTCGCTTAAATATTTTGGTTATACTTTCTTTTAAAAGTAACTGGAGTTTCCGTTAAAAGTTTTATTTCTTTTGCTCAAGTATAATTTCATTAATTAAATTATTATTTAAACTAACTCACTAACTTTAACTTTTTTGTCGACTGTTCTTGGTGGATTTATTATATATTATTCTCGCACCAAAAACAGTCGACAAAAAATGTAATTAATTTACCAATTTTATCTCTAAATAAAAATATGTTTTCTTTAAAATATTAAAGTTGTGTTTTTTAGGTCTTAAGAACAAAATCTTTTTTATCAGACCACTTAATTATGGAAAACATTTTTTTTTATATATTATTATTTACTCATATTCCAATCTTACCGCTTTAAGCTATCTTTGTGCCATGTAAAACCAGCTATTTTATGGGCCTAATTGGATTCGCATCTCTTAATGACAAATTAATTACATCTTTCCGCTGATAGCAGCCATACCAATACAATCAAACATTGGCATACATATGTACTTTATGAGTATATGTGTATGAAACGACCTGCAATTTGTTTGGCTCTGCTAATGAGAGTCCCCATCCCTTGTTGTTCACACGTCTCCAGGCACTTAATCACGGTTCTCGTTCCACGAAAAGCATTCAGAGTTTGCCAAAGAACTGTTATTTTATTTGGCTTGCATTTTGGCAGTGTGCCCTCGTTCGTACTTGAGTATACCCCGTGTTGGCATCATATTACTCAATTTAGCTATTTGCCAACAGATTTTTCTTCTCTTCTTTTTCATGAATTTAAATAGCTTTATGCCTCATCAAATATTAAATGATTGGCATGTGAGAACATTGTTGCCAAGTGTTTATTAAGCAATAAAAATGTTTATTACAGGGAATGCTGTAGTTGGGCAATAACGACGGTAAGCCCAGTTATTATTGCATGTGTTTATTCGTACATGGATTTGATTTGAAATTACTTATTTAAACGCAAGCATACAAAACATCATGCATTTTTTATCAGTTTACGGAACACTCGACTCGCAGGCACTGTTTGATAATTACCGTTAAGAGTAATGGGGGCACGTCGCAACCGTTGAAGGCCGTTGGTGGCGCCACCTATCGCTTAAATTGTTAATCTCACGTGCGGATGCGGTGGAACGATCTCTCTGAACTCCGTGGCAGCAATTATTAACACTTGCCTGCCTCTTGGCCAACAAATAAACTTACGTGTAAACTGAATTCCTGTACTTAGCTTATAAGGTAATCAAATCAGTCTGTTGCTGGTTGTTAAACTGGAATACCAATTGATTCCTACCAAACTAAAGTTAAACGTGCTCAAATTAACTATAGGGCTTTAATCTGTACATAAATTATACCAAGATAAGCATTGAAATGAAGCTCCTAATGTCCTTAGCATAGGCTAATCCAGTAGTAATAAAATTGAGTAAGGGAATTAAAGCATTGTTTTTTTCATTGGTTAGTTGTAATTAAATTAATAATTTAAATACTTGTCTAATAAAATTGTTTGATTGCGGTTTCCACTTCTGGTATTTATATTTACATAAAAACAAGTCAATTTTTTACCGTTGATATACTGATTGGCTTTCTCTTTTATTATTCCACTTTTAGTGTAATGAAGCGCTATATAAATAAATAATTTAATAATAGAGTAATCATTCTAATGCATTCAATATTGATACCACTCAACATGTAAACTGTCAGCCAAATATTATTTTATTTCAGTACACTCAATTGCGACGGATTGTCAATAAAATTATGCCACTTTATGTTATCTTATTTTGTGGGATTATATTTCAAATATAAAATCTTAAAAGTACCAGTATTCATTAAATTAATTTTAATAATTGATAAAATTTTATATTTATTGAGTACCATTTTTTGAACCCAGACATAAACAACTTTAATTTTATTTTCTAAAATAACACAATTTTATCAAATTATCTACAATATTTTTACTTGTTCATATAACATTAAATATTTTATTTTATTTTATTTATTTACTGTCCAACTATATGCAGTCGACCCAAAAGGAAAAATAAATTAACTTAAATATTAATTAGAATCATAAATTATTTTAAAAATCAAATTAAAATTAAATTTAAAAAAAGTTTTTAATATTATAACCATTTATTTTAAATTGATATTAACACTAAAATTTAAATGATGAAGAAAATATTTAAAAACATTGGTCCAACATTCGTTGCACGAGTAAGGAATACACCAGGAAAACACTAACCAGCCCAAAATAAGAAAAGAATTTTAGTAACGTAAATATGTTAAACTTAACACACATATATTTATATATTTTCCCAATTGCTGTGAGATCAATAATGCCATCATTAAAGGGCAAAGTGTAGCTCACTTGATCACATTTACCACAACACTCGCCACGGACACGAAAAGCTGCAATGCAATTCACTCAAGATAGTCAACCGAATTTATTGACCAAGTTGAAAGCAGCTCAATTTGCTACCGATTCAACCAAAAACACACACACACTGTAGCACTTGCTGTTGTGTGTGTGTATGTCAGAAGGAAAGGCAACCAAAAAGGGATAAATAAAGAAAAGTAGCTGATTTTTGGGGTTATTCTCAGATTTGGGATTTGTTTGTTGCTGGCTGCTGGCAGCACAAAAAGAAATAATAAATCGAACGAGAAACTAATTTTATAATTTATGTTATTGACTGGTTTCATTTGAAATTTATTGCCGAGTTGAACGACAAGCGTTGATTTGATTTGCATTCGAATCGAGTCGAGTCGAGTCGTTGGCAGCTCCGTAGTCCTCGATCGTACTCTGAGTTTTATTTCGATTTATATATATATATTTTTTGTTTGATGCAGTTGTCTGGCAGTTTTCTAATGAATTTTTAAGCTCTCGCCGTTGGTAGAATTCAATTACTTGGGTTTGCTTTATGTACAACTGGCATTTGCTGGCATTTCATTTGGGCTAGGTTCAATTTGAGCTGCCCGCAATGTGCCAGTCACGGGCTTAAGCCAAAAGTCACAGCGTTTTGGCCATAATAATGAAAAGGGACAAGTGAAAGTGAAAGTGAATGTTGAACGTGCTCAACTGAAAGGGCAGCACCCAACAATGCCTGGCCGAGAATTGAATTTTACACCTCAATGCACATAATAATGTCCTCCGTATAATGCTCCCGCTCTCTCTCTCTCTCGCTCTCTCTCGCTCTTTCTCTCTTATTGACTCTTTGTATCTCTCTTCTTTCACAATATAACCACACCGTTCCATCACAAGAACTTTATATGTACCAAAGCAGCACACAATGCAAGAACTATTGCTTATTGTAGTAGCATTACTAAACAGATTTCTGATAA
This sequence comes from Drosophila dunni, assembly GCA_018152125.1. NCBI lineage: Eukaryota > Metazoa > Arthropoda > Insecta > Diptera > Drosophilidae > Drosophila > Drosophila dunni. Next base: position 2,657,102 of record JAECXC010000352.1, on the reverse strand, counting down.
CAATTAATATAAATTTATATTATTTATTGCCATGAAATAAGTTTTATGAACGCTCATATGATTTACATAATCAATTATTTAAATATTAAATTAAATCAATTTATTAACATTAATCATATTTATAGTCAATCTACTTAACATAAAGTCGCAAGCTTCCATAACTTGTTGTCACGAAATCGATGTAGTAAGCTCTATTCATAAATTAAATAAAAAGTAAGTACGTACAAAATAAATAAAATAAATAAATAAATTAAGTAAGTACCAATAGTTTTTTTTTTTTCAAATTAATGAATTAAATTGATAAAAATTATAGAAATTTACCAAAACAAATTATTAGTAGTATGAGCAAATCAATTCAAATAAGCGCTTTTAAATTTGTCGACAACAAACAACAGATAATACCGAAACATCAATTGAATAAAAGAAACTAAACTACATACTTAAAATACGTATATTTAGAGCAAAATCAAATTGAATAATCCAATTGCGGGATCAGCAAATAAAAGCTTTGTGACTTTGTTGTTTTGGCGCCATGTCTGGCATACTCACTTCCAGCCACAATTCCGACATTGATTATTTGAGGAAGATTTCGGAAATCACTTTTGTAGTTAATTTCTTTGTTACTCACTTAGAAATAGAATTCGGCTCTGAAAATAAATTGGTATAGAATCTGTATGTGTTTAATTTTGGCAATTACGTTAACATAACATAACGTTAACATTAACATAACATTAACATTATTGTAATCACAAGCTTTGCCACTAAGATAAGATTGCTTTTTCAAGCATGAAATTTTAAATCTATCACATTAAAATAAAAATCTTTAATTTTGTAATAAATTGTTTATAAAGTTTTGTTGATTTTATTGCCAAATCATTGAAATTAAATTAATAACAAATTTTGAAGGATTATCCTTAAAGTTGCGCTCGTCCTAATCCATTTTATAAGGTAACTATGCATAACTCACAACACTGCGCTCCTTAGTCGTGCTCTTTAGTAGGTTAAATGTGCGTATGAAAACATGTGGCAAGTGGACCAAAATATATCGCTACTGCTATAAATAACGGTATCGTGCACCTAGTGAAAACTCAGCACTTTGCTGTGTACGCAAACATACATTTATAACTGTATCATTTGGTAAGTATGTGTGTGTGTGTTTGGGTGTGCGTTCAGTTGACTAGCCGCAATGCTGTGTGGCCCCACGGTGGCCCTAGTTGGATGCTAAACTGTGTCAACTGTGCCCCCAGAACACAAGCTTGTGGGCTCTGCTGAGCAGATTGAAAGTTCCCATTAAAGAGTATTCCAAAATGAAAAATTATTTTCCATATGAAGCCGGACACATTTTCTCATTTAAATACAAATTTAGTAGCGACAGTTTCAAGAGACGCTAGAGACTTTGACAAAATTTATACGAACATCGACAACAAACTACATTTGAATTGCAAAATCTTTTAAAATGGTTAAATTTGTTTGTTCTAGTCTTGACAATAATGGCCTATAGATGCGACTGTCAAAAGATCACTATCAGTTTTAATATAACTGTCATCGTTCCATAGTTTTAAAGAGCTTAAAATTTAAGCTTAGGTTTTAAACTGTTAACTTAAAATTACGGTGGCACTAAAACCAAGCTGTTGAACCGAATTTAAATTTAATTTATCATCTCCAAAAGTTGAAAGTAAAATTCCACATAAAATCTAAAGAGACTTGACAGCTGCATGCATTATACATTTGTTCACCCATGTTCTGAATGTGCTTTATGTGTGCTTATATGAACATCAACATTACACTGCAAAAAATTCATGGCTGGTAACATATGCTAATTTTAAAAATATGTTTTAAATCCCCAGACAATCGATTTAGTTCAATGGTTGTGCATATATAATATTTTATTAAATAAATATAAATTTATTTTTTAATTATGCTTGGTTGATGCAGTTTCTCTGAGTGTAACTATGCTTATACCTGTCTGTTGGTCAGCACATGCATGTGTTTATGGTTCTGATGGTTCTTGGTGTCCTTGGCATGTTCTATGCTAATCTAAGCAACATCCAAACATTTGCATTTGACAGCCTCAGGCACTGCCTTTCAACGCCTGATGAGCCATTGAGCCCCTGACGAGTGGACAAACTGACTAACGTACCAACTGACCAACCGACCAACTGGCCAATTGAGCAGTTGGCCAGCTTCCACTCTCTTTTCCACTATGATGATGAATTGCTGCTCCATCTAGTCTGACATATTTTCGGACTTAGTTCATTGCTGGTAATTTCACAGTGCGGAAAGAAAGCCTTCAGCTTTTCAGAGCGTCAGGACACTCAAAGGAACTAACATGCCACAGGACACAGGCCATAAGACACATGAACACATCTAAGTGCGTGTGCGGTTAGATTTGGGCTTATGTATGTTTTTCAGACATTATTAATGCCACAAATGTGGGCGTGGTCTCGGCTAAGGGCGTGGCGTGAAAGCCACAGCTGAATGTGTCTAATGCAGACAAATAGTTTGATTTATTCCCTTGCAGTTTTCACTTTCACTTTCACCGCTTTTCCTTTTGTAATCAAAAGTGTGGTAACTGGCCTTTTGCCGCGTCTACTTTTTATATGTCAAAGGGAATACACTATAAGATGTAGCTATCCTAAGAAAAATGTTGAAAATGCTTAGTATGATAATATATTGAGTGCACGAGTACATTGTGCGTTTTCAGCAAAATTCACGAATTACATAATATATTTTATTTTCAATATGCTGACCAAATTTCATCTAAATTATACTACAATATTATGTAGTTTCCTAAACACAATTTTTAAATGAAACCAAATAAGCACAATATACTTGACTGCAAGATAATTTAATGTTTGGGGAGTCGATGACAACCTTTTCTTTTATTACAATCGGATTGAACCTTATATGTAGATTCCATAAAAGCATAAGCTGGAAGATGTTTGTTGTAATACTTACACTTTGTATTTGGAGCTGGGGCTTTAAAACTCAGATTACCATATTCAATTAAACTAATTAATCTTCCCTTTCTTACTTTTCATAGGATTATGCTTTAAGTTGTTTCTGTTATATAAATTAAACTTAAGTATAGTTGCCAGTATAACATAAAACTTTATTCCTCGAGCATTAAGACTTTAACTGGTCACTATAAAAATCCTTATAAACAACCCTCTTATTAACTTGTTAACATTATTTAGTTATGATTAAATTTCCAATTCCAGAAATGCAAAGAGTTTCGTACAAAAAGTTCATCTTAATTTGTTATTATTAAGTGTTAGACACTTGCTTTCCACATTAAAATTGTATTTATTTTAAGTTTAGTGGTTTATATTCATTTATTTTTTAAAGTAAATTATAAATTATATTCTCGACTGTATATAGACTGACAATGAATAAATTTATGTTTATTATACACGTAATTTTAGCTTACTGAATATTCCACAGACTAGCACTTTTTCAAAGTCCCTGCTTCGTTTTAATCCACATGAATGGGCTCTCTAGACCCATATATGGAGTATCTGTTCATCGCATACTCTCGACTCGCGCAACTTGTTGTTAGTGCACTGTTCATTATTCTTTTTTGGCTGCATTGCAATTTGGCGTGTTGCCAAAAGCTTTTGTTGCTGTCTAGCAATCTTTGTCACTTGGTCAGATTATTAAAAACATAAAACTGCAATGGAATTACCATTAAAATAGCAGCAACAATAATTGATGAGACTGTGCCAGTGCAATATGCAACGAAGCTGTGTTTACATTTAAATAACAGTTGTTATTATTATTTTTAAACTTGTTTAAAATTTTAATTTCTCATCAAATCAAATTATATTAATATAAGAAAGCAAAAAAATATAATATAGGCTCCTGCGTTGTTTTGTAAGCTTATTGGTATCGCATGTGAAAGGATCCTAAAACGCCTTTCATAATCTCTTTTGTCTCTTAGCATCATAACCAATTTGTTTCTAAGCATCATAAAATTATAAATTATACGTATGTACATATATATCTTTTTTGGAATATTTTGCCTTTCATCAAAAAAATATATTTTGATCCAATGTAAAACATTTGCCACTTAACTGTTAAATACCCATCAAACATTATTGAATGGATTTAATATGATTACAATTATTTCATTTTTAAATTCTTTTCCTTTTATTTTGTTTTTAATATTTTAATAGCGATTCGTACATATTTTTATACGCTTGCAGAGGGTATATTGTTTTTGTCACGAAGTTTGTAACGCATTGAAGGAGGCTTTTCCGACCATATAAAGTATATATATTCTTGATCAGCATCAACAGCCGAGTCGATATAGCCATGTCCGTCTGTCCGTCTGTTTCTATGCGAACTAGTCTCTCAGTTTTAAAGCTATGTATCTTAATGAAACTTGGAACAGATGTGTATTCTCTCTGCACGCAGATCATTTGTAAAAATCGGACAGATCGGACTACTATATCATATAGCTCCCATAGGAACAATCGGTCGAAATGCATGAAATGAAATGAAATGTATGAACATTGTCGGTGTCTATTGACCGATTTCAACCAAATTCAAGCTATATGCATTTATAATCGTTCTTCGACTGTTGACCAAATTTCATCCAAATCGGACCACTATATCATATAGCTCCCATAGGAACAATCGGTTCAAATGCTTAGTATGAACATTTTCGGTGTCTATTGACCGATTTCAACGAAATTCATACAGAATGTATTTCTCATTGTCCCCCATCTGTTGACCAAATTTCAAATCGGACTACTATATCATATAACTAGCAAAGAAATAATTGGTTAAAAATCCAAATTAATGCAATATTCATGACTGCAAGGGTATTTAATCTTCGGCGAGCCGAAGATAACCGTTTTTTCTTGTTTTATGTAAATTATTCTTACTAAATAAATATTGACATTTATACTCTCTGCAACAGTATATTAGGTTTGTGCAAAGTATGGAACAGGCAGAAGAAGGCGTGGCAGACCCCATAAAGTATATATATTCTTGATAAGCATCACCAGCGAAGTCGATGTTGCCATGTCCGTCCGTGTAAACAAACAGATCTCAGAGATAGTAACATAGTAACAGCTGAGTGCCGGCTCCATATTTAGCCACTCAAAACAAGAATCACACCTCCATAAAAAAATCTAGATTTTTTGAGAATATCGCAGGAACTAAGCATTATTATTTGATTATGCTTTGGTTATTGTTTTTTTCAACTTCTGCATTATATGAGTATTATGCTGTCGGGGGTTCTCGACTGTGTTTTTCTTTCTTGTTTTTTTTATTAACATGCTTAGATTTTTTTTAAATCCACATATATTTCCTCATTATTCCATTTTTTTCCCATCGCAAAAGCAATTGCTGATTTGTTCAATCGGGTGTAAATAAGTTAAAAACAACATTTAAATGGAAGCATTGCAAGGATGCGTTGTTTATCACTAAAAACCAGACTTAAACTGAAGCAGACAACTGGCCAGAACTGAAATGGCCACATCGGGGTCCAATTCAAAGGCAATGGCCACAATTTCAGCCGCGAAAGCAGCAGCTGGCTCTGCTTTTGTGGTCACACACTGCAAACAGTCGCCGACAGGCAAAAGCAACAAAAGAAGTATCACTATGGCCTTCAAACAGTACAACACCCAACACACAACATTAAAACACACTCGCACACACAAACACACCCACAAACAGACAGAAATACACAAAAAGGCAGAGAGAGAGAGAGAGAGAGATAGAGGGAGACACACCCCATGTCAGTTGGGCTTTCAAAATGGCTTCTCTTTTGGCCAAAACTGTCACGCACACCACAACAGCACTGCACTTGGAAGTATCGTGGAGAATAGTATGAGTTGTAATCAGGCAACAGAAAATCGTAAATAAAGTGAAACTACAAAACATTCATTTTAAATTCACATAGTAAATTCCACATAAATTCTGTTCGCTGAACTCACATCACAAATACTAGATATTAACTGTCTGCCATTTTGACAGCTGCGAACATTTTTATCCAAATTGCAGATAGTTACAGAGTCCGCGACTCTTTAGTAATTTATATAATACAGTTGGGGACGTGACTATCATGTTTAAGTTTGTTTAAAAGATTAAAGTCACTCGTCGCACTGCGAGTTTAAATCTCCCAAAAGGGGCTGAAAGCGCTTTTGGACCGCAGTTTCTGTAAATCCTTGAGTTGATTATACTTATGCATCATTTATTTGCACAAAAGGTAGTTGCCAACAAAGCTCTGCAATTTACCTACATATTTTTGCATTCAAGTTGAGTATTTCGTGTACTGAAGTTGCGCTATATTTTTTCCCTTAACTGAAGTAGAGCTCTGAAAGTATCTTAAATCATGCCACTCTACTCTTAAATTTGTATTAAGTCTTTTAAAGCACTAGAACTTATATGAACATTTCTTTCTCTATTACGATTTTGGTTCGTTCCTATTTCCCTCCTTCCTGTGCTTTAAGAGCAGTTCGCTGTTCTTAAATCATCGGTCTTAAATTTGACTCACAAATTAGAGCTCAGATTGCATTCAGTTGCATAACTTATTTCGGTCTCGCTTTTGTATTTTTACAAAAATCATCGTAATCTTCATTTCAGTTCATTAAGTCGGTTTTCGGCATTTCGAGGCACAATCCAATAAATGAATAGTTACAAAAGCGCTTTGGTGTGACCCAGGATATAAGCAAAAACAGTTAGAGGCTACTACAAAACTTTGACTGCCATTGAATTTCTATTCAGTGGGTCAAATGCTGAATTTCAATTAAAAACGGTGCAAACTCTTGCCTCTAGGAAAATGCACAGGTCATTCGGTCAGTCGACCTAAGCACATAAACTGAAACATTGGCAACAAATCATTGCTACTCCCCGTTCCTCTAGGCACTAGCTGGGTGTGACAGTTAACACTGTTTAGCTGTTTTGCATAAACTTTGTGCAGTTTTGGCGCATGCACTTTTTTAAAAAATATTCCAAATATTTCTATTGTCAACTCCGATTAAGTAAAGTCACTTTCAACAGCTTTAGGCTCCCATCTGAATATTTTTGTTTTACAATTCAAGTTGCAGGATATCTATAAGCCGGGATCTTTCTGCAGTCGCATTGCAGCTGCATCACAATGTCATGCCAAACACAATGTCGTGGTCCCTGGGGCAAATGTAAAAAATGTTGGGTCAGCCAATTCGCATGTTTTGCAGAACCTCGGTACCGACAGAGAAATCCTATATATCAGACATATCACACATACGAATTTTCCAATTGCTGTTTGCCGTTTGCCTAATGCAAATTGTGTGTCGTTTTTGCGGCTAGCGCGCATTTTTCAACGCGTTCTGTTTGTTCTGTGTACCCTGGCACTATTAGAGTATTGTGGGTATCATGGACTACCAAAACAAACGGTAACAATTATATGAACTCTGTTTTAATATAAGTTTTATTTATTTCTTGGGTTAATTTAACAAAATTTATTTTAACTAAAATAATTAATGAAGACCACCTAATGTTATACTTACATTTTTAACATAGTACGATTTTTTTATGGTGAGTAATTTATCAAATAAGTAAAATTCATTTAATAAAAAAAGATTCTACGATTTTATTAAAAGTGATACATTTTTTAAATAGAACATTCTCTTTTTTTTCAAGGGTATTAATCCGAAACACGATAAATTTTTTTATAAAAGCTTGCACTCATCCGTGTTGTTTGCCTTGCATTTAGCATAGTGTTTGGGATCCGAGTTTCCAAATGATAGTGTTCAACCAATTTAATCGGGATCTCTTGGCAATTGTCGTTGCATTTCGGTGACTTTGATTGATTTCAAATAACTCGCACGGGCCAGAGGTCTGCTAATTCAATCCTGATTGATGGGCTCTATTGGAGCGTAAATTCTAGCCTCAACTCGTATGTATTAGTAAATTAATTTCCTTTTTTTTTCAATAAGCGAAATAAATATAAGTGCCTTTCGCTGTTCAATCGGCCCTTTTAATTTGTTCAACGCTCGAATAAGTTTCAGTTGAATAACAACTTTTAATTGGAAATGTCACATGATAACTATTACGTAGTCCTTCACCAAATCAATTTCCCCACTCTTAAAGACAAAGGAAAAAATGTCATTAGCACAATTTGACAAAAAAGACTAATTCCCATTTAATAGCACGTTTTTAATCTGTATATTTGGTTTATATTTATGCCAAATAAACCAAATAAAATGTTATGCTCATTTTGGAATTTTCAATTAATGTGAATAGAATCGCTTTTGTTGACAGAAATTCATTCAAATAAATTTAAAATAAATGAACTGCTAGAAATGTAGAGACAGAAAAAAAAAAATTGCATTTAATTTTTAGTTTCTATATATTATATTTGAGTTTGCGGTTTAAAGGAACTAACAATTAACATTGGTTTGCTTTTTTTTTATTTTATATTTTGAAAGCCTTAAAACTGATTACTTTATTGATTAAAATAGTTATACATTGTTCGTACGTATGTTTTTATTTTTGAATTTATTTTATTGTTATATTTGGAAAGTTTTTATATATATCAAGTAAATGAAAATGGCAATGTGTTCATATAAGTGCGCTAATCGTAAAGTTTTGCATTGTTTTTTACATTGGGTTTTTGCTAAAAATTCACTCTACTAAGTTTTCAATATTTCAATACTTTTAATAAATGTTAATTTTTGGTTTTGTAGGATGTTAACTATTACATAGCATATTCCAAATTGCTGCTTAATCATTGCTCATCAATACAACTAAGATATTTAGCTTTTTCTTTTATTTAATAATAATTTAGAATTTCATGTACGGTTAGGTGAAAATCGGTTAATTTTCCTTAAAGTATCTAAAGATTATACATACATCATCATCGTCATTTCGTTAATAGTATTAAGATAAGTTTGGCTCTATAAAAAGCTTTGATAAGAAGTAAGACTGCTCAAGACGAAGGTCCGCCTAGAAGGTGCCCTCTATAAAGTATGTGAAACTTGTGATCTATTAACCAGATTTAGTTAAAAGAATTTTCTCCAGATATTCGTTTAGCTTTAGTATAGACTTTTCTACTTAATAGAGGGCATTTTTATGTTATTCGATATAAAAGAAAATCAATTTAAATTTTGCACATTACCAGTCAAAATAACAAAATCACAGACCCCAAAATATACTAACTGTGACTTTGTTATTATGAGTAATACCTTAAAAGAAATTAAAACATAATAATAGCTTTGTGCAGAACATGGCAATAGTAATAAAAAATGTTTCAAATGAATGAATAAATATTTAAAATTTGTAATAAAATGATTTAATTGAATTGCTAACGAAACGGTTATTGTTCAATGCAGATTGAACTAAGTATATAGTTTTAAATCGTTAATAAATACTTTTACTAGTTCAACACGAGGCGAATTCTTATGCAAAATACTTATCATTCTTATTTACTAAATACTAATTGATTTCATTTGAAATGTTATGAATATTCATTAAATTCTTATATGTGTCTGTATATTAGATAAATTTGAATGTCCTAAGTACCAATTATACATATTGGGTAGTTCAGCTTATCTGGAAGTTCGACTCTCAATTCAAATCAACAGAGAAGAATTTTAACAATATTGCAGTGGTTTTATTTATTTATTATTTTTTTTTTTTTTTTTTTTTTTTATTTTAGTTTTGTTATTGCATTCTTAATTTTTTTCGGTTTTTGCTCTATGCTGCTTTTATTAAAATATTTGTAAACTGTGCCTATATCGTTACAATTTGCATTTGGGAAGACAGTTAAAGTTATTACAAGCACGCAAAGTAATATGCGCTACTGTGTTACTATCATTTCTTTGAAAACTAATTAAAAATCGAATTAAACATTTTTTTGCTTCTTTAGGTCCCATTTACAGAATTTCTCTTTGGAAACAATAATCACTATACCCAAGTGAAAGGCTTAAAATTATAAAAAGCTTTTAATAAGAACGCTTTAGTATTGACTGTAATGATGATCTAACGTCTCACTCTTAAAAAATCATGCAGAATTGACCAAATTATGTTGAAGATCGGAATAGTCAACAACACCAGCGAATATTTCAGATCTCCAGCTGAATTACATCCATCCTCTGTGCAGCAATAGGTTTGAGTTGCCCATATTTCTGCAACAAAAATAAGAGGACCATATTTGGATATGAAGTGATTATTGCATTGGGAAATTAATACTTTTGTAATTAATTATTGAATTATTACTAATGACTGGTTTACCTTTCTCCACGCACTCAGTTGCACAATCGCGCACAGTTGACAATTCGCTTACATATTTCTGAAAATAAATCAAAGAGATGACCCAAATTAATTAATTGCGGCTTTAAAAATGCAGTTGGTGTTAATGTGTGGTAGCCAAGTGCACTTGACTGAAATATTTGCTGTAGGGCGAAACAATTTTGAAGACCTAGTTCAGTTTGCATTTGTAAACAAATAAGAGTGTTTAACGCTATGATTTCTATGACATTTTAAGTGTCTTCTGCACACATATTAAAGTATAACATTTTATAAACATTTTTTTCAATTTAATTTGATATTGTTATCATGTAAACAGCAATGATTGGAATGATTTTTATACACTGCACATTAGGTTTGTGCGAACAAGTTTTGATCGTATGTCCCTTCGAATGAACGCAGAGATATCCGAGATGGTAAAAGCTAGAAGCACCAAATTTGGTTCATAGACTACTTTAATGTGCAAGTAGTTCATGCTTGGTTACATTTTTGCGACGCCCACTAGCGCCCCCGCAAATTTAAAAAAACATGTTGAATACGCGATAACTGGAAAACTTATAAAGCTATCGAGACCAAATTCACATACATATTATGTGTAAAGTACTATTATAATTATCCATACTGAATTTGGTTCGGATCGGACAACTTCTATATGCCAAATCGGCCAAAAATAGGTCATTTGTATATAGAAATGGTGTGAGCAAGTGCAAGCGAAATAGAGAGTGAATAATCTTCTTGCTTCACCTTTCGACACCAGTTCCTTAGTTCATTTAAGTGATTCCTTATCGATACATTTATAATGAGCTCAAGCTACGATACTAAATAATCGATAAGTGACTTTGATCAGCTGTTCAGCTGTATCGTTTGAGTTGCTTTTATTAGAATGAATTTAATGTTTGATTGATTTAGCACGCAAAGTGAAGATTTCTGTAATCTCAAGGCAGAACCGGACTTCTCACAGGGTATCTTACGGTCGGCTGAGCCCCACTGTATTTTGCTTCTTGTTTTTTCGCAAATAGTCATTACTAGTCTGAACAACCCCGCTCCACAAATTTGAAACTCTATGACGCAATTAAAATGACCTTTACACAGTTAAAATATATATGTACATATCACCAATAGTGCCTTTATATGGTACAACATATAAATGAACTCCTGATAAATGCGTAAAATGCAGGATTAAGCTTTATGTATGTATGTAGTTATTTATCATTTGCTGCAAGCAAACAATTAATTTGCAATTGCGGTTGGCGTAATTAATTTTACACTTAATTTGCCTTGCATATTGCCAAATGCGAGTACAGGTAGGATATAGGCATTTGTCTAAAATTGAAATCATTTGTTGCTCCAATTAATAAATAATATTTATTGCCACAAAATTAATTTAATAACTAATTTAATAGGGGTTTAGTTGAAATGAAACACTGAATATTCCCGAGATAGTCAACCGTAATACTCAACAATCAGTACGTTTGTGTGATGCAAGTGTTATTATTTAATTACACAAACAACAATAAGACATTTGCAAACTGAGAGCCATGGGCAAGACTTGTCTAAACACGTGTATAGAGCAGGCAACCGGCAGCAGGCAGCTTAAGGCCAGGCTAAGAGCTTATGCAGCACTTAACCCGCTTAATCGATTGCGTCGGGGCACACGAAGGAGCTGAGAGGGACAATAGCAGACAAGTGGTCATTGCAGCAGGGGCGTAGGAACCGCCGTAACTGCCGTATAAACTATAAAGGCCCCCAGGCTACATGGGGATTAAAAAAACACAAAGCATTTTTTTATGAGTTATCACAAGATAAGAGAATTTCAGAATACTATTTCGAAGTCAATGTATGCTATTGCCGGATATACTTATTGATTTCTTAAACTAAACAATGATTTCAGATCCTTTGCAACCTGAGTTGTATATTCGGATTAATACAAAAGAAAAAAAAAAGAAAAAAAAAAGAAAAAACATCCAGTTTTTCAGAGTTAATAAGAGAATGCTTTTACTTCTTGACCTTACATTAAAAAGTGAACAAAAATTTGATGGGAAATGAATGCTGGTAAGACCTGTCCTCACCTGACCATTGAGGCAGAAACTTAAGAAAATCTCATATCAGCAATAAATTATTTAATCAAGGAGAATGTTAATTAAATACGAATTTTTTACAAAGTTTGGAAAAAGAAATAGATACATAATTATAATGAAATTTTTTTTATTTTTATGCAAACATATTTTTTCTTTTGTAAGAAATCTTTGTCTTTCAAAAGGGCCAAGAAACAAATTTTTATAGATATAGATAAATTTTTATAAGGCACGCTACGCCACTGCTTTGCATTGTAAACCGTACAGCGTAGAAGAACTGAAGAACCAAAGTATTCTGCAATGGCCTGTTTGGCTAACGGATAGCACTTAACAACTTTGTGTGCGTTTCAACCATCTGCTCTACAGTTTTATGGTATCTGCAGTTGTCAGTCGAATGAACACACAGACACTTCTGCACATACATATGGGAATTTACCCATAGGCATTATAATGTGTATACACATACACACTTTGGTTTGGCTTATTGTCTTAAGGCACAAATGCCACTTGGTAAATGTTACTTTTCAGTGGTAATTATTAATCCAACTGAATAAACAATGAAAATTCACTTAAATAATAAACTTAAGCAGCCGATTTGTAAAGATAATATACTGACTTTAACTTTGATTACACAGTAATTAAACAATCAATACTTAAAAAAGCGATTTTTGTTTAAGCTAAATCTCTCTATCATATTAAATCTACTACGAATTTTATACAGTTAAATGCTTAATCCAACTCAATGAACACTTTAAATGTACGTAAAGAAGAAACTTTTAAATCCACTATGAAAATAAAATATAATGACTTTAACTAATTTAAACAATCATAGCCCAACCCATGGATACAGCCTAACCCTTTAAGATTAAGGTCTTTACATTATTTTGCTACTATAAAAATATATAAAATATACTAAAATGAAGAACAAACCTCAAAAGCTATATAAAATACCTATATTCAAAAATAAATAAGAAATAAATTTATATTTTTATTTTAAAATCTTTATAAAATGTAGCGCATAACAATGAAATTTATATCACGCCCAAGCAAATGAAATAAATCTACTAATTAAGTATGCTTGAAAAGAATATTTTAAATTCAATTTAAACTGAATTTTAATTGGAAAATAGTGCAAGTGTGTGTGTGTGTGAAGTGACTATAAGAATCGGAAGTTAAAACTTTGAAAATGTTTTGTAGCTTTTGAAATCAGCCTTGAATTTACGCTTCGATTCCTACATTCAGTGCGCAAAGAAACTTGTCTTCAACATGTGAATATGAGTGTGCATTCGTGTGTTTGTGGAGTGTCTGCTCTGGTTACCCCCCAGGATGTTCCCCTGTTATCAAATGCAATTTCATCAATGCAGCAAACGCAACCTGAAAGAATGTCTGAAATTTGATTTTGTATAAGTGCGTGTGTGTGTGTGTGTGTGTGTGTGTGTCTGTGTGCGTTGATGGTGATGCAATTTCATATAGGCGAGCTTTCAACCAGAAGAAGACGAGCATCCATCAAGTTTTCTATCTGCCTTCATACACTGAGAATATTTGGCAAGTGCAATTTGTTGTAACCTCCCCAACACACAGGCACAGTCAAGTTGCAACATCAATGAACTTTTGAATAAAATAGCGCTGCCAGCTCACTCCATCTAACTTGGCCTATTCTATGCCAGTCTAGTCAAGTCTAAGTCTGCTTCTCTCTTTTTTGTACACTATCTCTCTTGCTCTCACTTTGAGCTGGCAAGTAAAATGATTGCCAAAAATTTTGAAAAGACGAGCTGCCTTTGGCCATGGCGTATACGTAATGCAATAAACTGATTTAGCTGCTGGCTGCAAAAACGTTTGGCTGCACTTATCTATCTATCTGGCACCAACAATCAAAAATATATGTATGTAGATACCCATTAAATTTGCATCTCTCTATCATCATTCCCTCTCCTGCTCTCTCTCTCCCTCTCTATCCCACTTCATTGACAGACACAATGGATAGCGAGCTTTTGTTGAGAATCTTTTGCACATTTATCTTATTTTTGTAGCTAACTCGTAATAAATAGATGTGTTATACAAAATCTTCGTGGATTAGCAACGTAAAGGAAATAGGAATAAAGTTGAAATTTAAGAAGAGAAGTTTTTTCTCTCAAGGTAACCATAAATTGTTGGTAACTTAATTTATGCACAAGTTTTGAAAAGTTTGCTTTAGTACTAGGAAAGTTGTTTGTTTTACCATTGATTGGTTATTAAATCTCTCCTTCTCTTAGGTTAAGCAAGCTATTAAAAATTTTAACAAATCCAGTGATTTAAGCAACCGTAGCTTTAAATCATGTATTTAAATAAAATTGAATTTTTCACTGTAGTTTTGTGTAATTTATTTGCACTGTGCAATCTATTGGACTACTGCTCTCCAGAGTATTGTAATTTTGCTGGTGATTGTAGTCTCATTGCAAATAAGCCCAATTGCCAGTGCTATGAGGAATCCTTTTACGGTCAATACTGTGAGAAAGTCAAGGATATTTGCCAAACAGAACAGAATCCATGTCCAATCAGAAATAGCTGCGTGCCTTATGTAGGACAAGTGATTTGTGATTACAAAGAACCGAATACTAAGCTAATCACACCAACTAAGCCCTTGTGTAGTTACAACGTCAGAGGTGTCTATGGTACCAAGCACTATTTTGTGTTGAGCTTCGAGCAAGTAGACACTTTAAAGTTGGATATAACTTTCTCAACGTCAACATATTTAATCGCTCATGTCAATTCAACAGTGGAGAGCAATTACACCAGAAATCTGACGACAACTCTTGATAAGCTGGGCATTAGAAGACATTTAAAAATACCATACGACACTGCCAGGTATTACTTGTTTGAGACTGTTCTCTCTACACCAGGTGTAAATCAATTGACTATTGAGATCAAGTCTTACAACAAAGTAAACAGTCACAAACAGACAATGTCACTATTGTTACATGTTTCACCACCAAATATCTGTTTACCTAAAATTGTATTTGAATATGGCATGGATCCGAAGCATCCACGGGTAGTGGACGTCGAACACTTTACGAATCTGCAGGCAATTGTCGAAAAACGCTGTTTCCCAACGGAAAATACATTTCAAACTCAATGGACAATTTTCAACTTCGACGAAACAAGTAAGAAGTGTTCTTACCCCGTGCTCAAAAATATCCAGTTTAGGGTGCTAAAGAAGGACAATAAGAAGCATGGCAGGCTAAAGTAGTAAAAAAGTTAGTAGAGCCGTTTGTCTGTCTGTATAAACACCTGGATCTCAGAGACTATAAGAGCTACTGTCACCAAATTTAG
This sequence comes from Drosophila dunni, assembly GCA_018152125.1. NCBI lineage: Eukaryota > Metazoa > Arthropoda > Insecta > Diptera > Drosophilidae > Drosophila > Drosophila dunni. The sequence goes on along the minus strand of JAECXC010000352.1, from coordinate 2,641,479 downwards.
TACTAAAGTATGTTAATTGGAACGGAGGCCAAGCAGACTAACGGGGTTGTACTGACCTATATAATATAGACCTTAAGTTAAAATTAAAAAAAGAAGCTAGCTTGATGGTACTGTATCCTGACATAGTTTGTTGAACTCCTGACGAAATAACCTGTAAATAATCATTACTAAGTATATACAATTCTTTTACTTTTCTAAATTTTTTCAATTTCAATTGCTTTTATTTATCATAGAACTGATCGATCAAAACTTTATGAGCACGGGGTGTTTTACCGTTGGCCAAGTCGACTGTACTTATTATAGCTGTATTTTGCATGACTTTAAAATTAACACTTTGCAGCTACCTTCTTTACCACAAGTATTGGCAAGGAACTATTATTGAAGATACCGCAGTACAGTTTATGGTACGAAGCCATTTTAAAACTCTACCCAAACACTTATCTCTCAGTTCGAATGGCATTCAAGGAATCCAAGACACCTTGGACTTATACACGGGTAAGCATACCAAAAGGAGCAATAAACTTAAAAACAGTTTGTGCCAAATACATTAAATTTACTACTATTTGAGTGACACATAAAACAGACCACGCTTAAAATTGTACTTCAAGAGCGAAGACTCTCGATGTGGAACAGTGAATATGCAAATTGACTAACTGAAATAATGTGGCAGTGTTACCTGAGGGTAACGGCCCGTAATATCATTGCCAATATTGCAGGAGGACACTTGAGAGAGGTCAATCAGGCTAAATGGATAATCCTTGATGGCACCGGGAGTCGAGATCCTGCACGAAAACCTGAACTCCCCCAGCAGCTGACGTACACCTGGCTAATAAGCTCTGAGAACGGAAGTAATGAGGAATATCTGGCTTTCCGGAGCAAACGTAAGTCATTATACTAAAATAAATAACTTTTTGTGGCCAGCACAGAAATTAGCATATTTCCAAGGTAACAGTATACACTTAAATTATAGATTATAAATACGATACTTGATTTGAACTATGAACTATTATTCTAAACAAATTTAATGTAGAAACAAATTCAAAATAGACATTTCCTTATTAATATCTAATTCTTACCAGTATTGATCTGAATATGTAAGACCAAATAAGTAAAATATACTTTTAGAAATATGGAGCCTTGAACACGACGTATATTATAAATAACTATACATGATATTTGATTTAAACTGTGAACTATTTAAACTATAATATTTAAAAAACAAATTTAATGTAGAACAAAATTCTAATGCGACTTGTGGGAGAAATTTAGATATTAATATCATATCCTATCCACTGATCTGAATATGTAAGGCCAAAAAAGAAAAAATGGTATAAGAAATATGTGGCCTTAAACTCCTATCCATTGATCTGAATATGTAAGGCCAAAAAGTTATAAGAAATATGTGGCCTTAAACTCCTATCCATTGATCTGAATATGTAAGGCCAAAAAAGAACAAATGTTATAAGAAATATGTGGCCTTAAACTCAATCAGTTAGTCAGCTAATAAGGACAATGCTTTTTACATAAAACTTAAAATTATTTGAAATATTAAAAAAATATTTCAGAAATAAACAAAACCATAAGTTCTATAATAATCTTTCTGTTGACAATTTAAATTACTGTTTAAAGAAGCTTTTCACCATTATCATAACAATTTTTAGACCCCGTACTCTAAAAAAGAGTAGAGGGGTCTATTAGGTTTGTCAGAAGCGAAATGTGCGTAACAGGCAGAAGGAGGCGTGGCCGACCCCATAAAGTATATATATTCTTGATCAGCATCAACAGCCGAGTCGATATAGCCATGTCCGTCTGTCCGTCTGTCCGTCTGTCCGTCTGTCCGTCCGTCCGTCCGTATGAACACCTGGATCTTTTAAACTACAAAAGCTAGAGCCACCAAATTTATAATGAAAGTCCGTTATTATCTTACGCAGGTTAAGTTTATTTCAAATTTTTGCCACGCCCCTTACCGCCCCCGCAATAAGCAAAAAACCAGACACACCTCGAAAAAAAATGTAGTTTTAGGCCAATAACTCAGTAACTATGGCACTTAGGAACACCATTTCTGCTTGCTAGAGTTGCTAGAGAAAGCCTTAATGCAATGCCATTCAAAATTTTGGCCTGCCACGCCCCCTTTTCTCATAAAAGCTAAAAAACTTTCAAAATTTGAAGCTCAAAATTTGCAGGATTTAGGGCATTTAGTCAAATAGTACAGTGTTTATAATTAATTATTCGAAGAGAGAAATATCATATCAATCTATATTCCCAGCGGCGTTAAAATCCGTCAATTAACAAAAAAGTTATTAGGTTAGAAAGTTTATGTAATTTAGCTGCAATTTCGCCGCCTGTGTGACGTCAGCGTCTGCTCGCAGACGCTGCGTCGCTGCGACGTTGCGACGCCGCCGTGCCGACCAGTGCTAGGCACGCATACATACATATGTGCATACACATAATTTTAAACGAGTGTGTACTTGTATGTATAACATGTAAATGCGAATAAGCGGAACATGCTTGAAAGTAGCGCGTGGTGCGAATGGTAGAGTTACGGCGCGATGTGAAAACGTTGTCTGAGGGTCGTGGGTTCGAATGCTGGCAATGAGAATTGCTAATTTAATTTTTTTTTAAATATCAATTTAAAATATACATATAAATTTTAATTTTTAAATTTCGTTATAAAATTTTAATTCAAATTAAATACAAATGCGCATTATCATGGGAGTACGGGGTCTTTTACAGTCGGCTCGATCGACTGTAGCCTTTCCTACTTGTTTTTTCAATATTTTTGCAGATGCCACGCTGCAATTACCAGCTAATGCTCTTAACGTGGGCGTTACAAACCGTATTACCTTAATAGCCACAAGTAGATTAAGTCAAGCCCGGAGTAATACTGCTACACAAATGATTCGTGTAGTAAATGATTCACTTCCGATTCGCCTAGATATAAAGTGCATTAGAAACTGTCAGTACAATCACTATGACGTCGACACCATATTACATTTACTTGCTATTTGTTTCAAGTGCAGATTGCCCATCAAATACACATGGACATTGAATGGTGTGGATATGCAGCAGAATAAACCTCGATTTCTGACCAAACTGGACAACACTTTCACTGGAGATGTTTTTTTACAACTTAACGTGTCAGACAGATCAGGAAAGGGATATGCGGAGTTAAAACTTAAAAAATCAGAACCTTTGAATATCGGAGAGTGCATAATTGAACCTAAAATTGGTATAGAATGTATCACCAGATTCCATGTGCGTTGTGGGAATGGGAATAGAACGCTTGAGAAACCGTTATTGTACAGCTTTAAACTGGGTCAAATGTATGTGGAAACTAATAATTTTGGAGAAGCATTTTTGTATCTTAATGGCAATGAATCTCTAACTGTTCACATATGCTCCTTTCCATCTGCGTGTGTACTAAAAAGGGTTCACTTTGCTGTTACACCAATTCCAGATTCTAATTGGACGCGCGTTCAAACCAGTCCAATAAGAATGTTCGAAGAAGGCCGAAGACAACAGGGCTTTTGTGTGCTGAACAAAATCGCTAACAATTCAATTAAGAACATAAACTTAAACTACATTGAAGCTATGAATTACGATAAAACCTGTACTTTATTAGAACTGGTGAATACCCTGGAAAATGTGCAGCGTCTTATGGGTAATACAGCTTCAAATAATAGCTCTCATACCTATGCTCTTACCCATCTTCTAGAGAGAGTAGTTTACTGCTTTGATTTTATAAGAAACGATCAGGAAGTATTAGATATGAATGAAACAATGTTACAGAAACTGGCGACTTTATTAACAGATATTATTAACTACTTTATGAACAAAGCTGAGCAGCGGGAAGAGCTACTGATTCCCAACGAATTGTCTGATCCTTTTAATGAAATTTATGTGGACTGGTTGCCTTTTAATAGTAATTATGTGTTATATGATATAAGTAGACACTCTAAAATATTAAAACTAATTTTTAAAATTTGGTTTATGATTGGTGAGCAATTCACTAGATATATTCAGCCAGAGGAATCCCATAGTTATATAACTAAACAAGTTAGTTATAATATTAAAATGATGGAAAACTTGGAACACATTCACTATACTTCCAATGATAAGTTGTGTAGCTTTGAAGTACCTTTGCCAACAGTTAAATATTTGCGAAACCAACTGAAATCCAGGGAACTAATGCTGCAAATATGGTATTTTAGGGGTAACACATTGTGGTGGCCTTCAGAAAATTGGACACCTACCGGCTCTATTTTAGCCGTAAACATATTTGGCAAGAATGGTCAATATGCAAATGAACTAATTGCCTCTGACAATACATATAAGTTAAGTCTGCAAAGGGCTGAAACCAACTGGCAAAATGTTACTACCAAAACTGAGGTATTTCAACACGCTCTTATAATCTACAAAGTCAAGCTACGCGGTTATGTTAATCTTTTAATTGATTTCTTAAACACAACTAAAAGTCTCAAAATATTAATCACAATGAACTCAAAACCGACTTGGAATTATATTGCCCAGACCAACTGCCACATTAATGAAGGTCAACGAAAGAGTTTGATTCTAAGAAATCGGTGTTCTCAACAGAGCATTGCATATATAGCCATATATAAAGAGAATCCACTTGATTCTACAAGCGTTGTGTACAGTTATCGATTAACTGCAGTGGAATGTGGAGTATGGCGATACCAGGAAAACAGTTCACACTGGTTAAGAAACTACTGCTATTTACACAGCATCAAGCAAAATTGGATGTACCTCAATTTAACTGTACAGCAGCTAGCATCATTTTCCTACAAGGAGTATCCCATTTTTCCATATTCCATCGAAAGATATGAATATTCAAGCAAACTACCTTTGAATTGGCACTGTTTGCTATTCTATATACTTTTAATACTGGGCGTACTAGTTTTATTACTCCTAGCCAAAAAACATTTGTCTAGTAGGCGCAATGAACTGATTAGAGTGATTAATTCAAATCGAGATGAAGTAAAACTAGAGAGGGAAAATATAATTGTTCACCTGCATACAGGTGGAATGCAGTTATCGGAGACTACGGCCAGCATTAAACTTGAATTTAAATCCGATCTTGGCAAATACAAAGTAATAATTTACCAGAACCCCATTTACCCTCAACTGGAAGTTAATAACTCGTGCGTTCTGCGACTTAGCGATGAATTTATTCAGTTACCCTGCAGGATAACCATTAGCCATGATAACTCCGGTAGATATCCTACCTGGTATTGTAGATCGCTTCAAATAAATGATCTACGCCAAAACATGAGCTATACATTTCCCATAGACACCTGGATCAAGCAAAACCAGAAAATTCGTGTATCCTGTTATCCTTCAGATTTGGAGCAGAGCGAACTCAAAAACAAATCGGGGACTTGGGAACGGCTTAAAGTTAAGCTTCGGTATTACATAGAAATTAACTTCATCAACTGGTTTATGTTTCAACCGATTCTGGGACCGTGGCAGTACAGTGAAAACTCGTACAACATTTATGAACGCAGCTGCATTTGGACTTGCAAAACTATGCTTACTGTAACCCTGGTATGTTGTTACTTTGGAAATGCGACTAACTACTATAATTATTATGACCTTGAAAGCGGATTTGCGTTTTTAAATTTATCTGAATTTGTAACCTTGGCACTTGGCAGTTATTTTATGACAGTGCTTTTCGAGCTAATATTAACAAGAATAATTAACTTATAAGCCATTAAAAAACAAAACTAAACAAATTTAAAAATTTTTGTTTTACCAAGTATTTTTAGCACGATATAAAACTTATGAAATAATATGTAACATATTGCCAATAGATAGTCAAGCAAGTTATGTTAAATATCGATTAAGTAGTGTTGTCTAGGATAAGTATCTATTATCGAGTGTAAAGAACCTGCTGAAAGGAAGGCATTAGGATAATGCATAATTTATTTATGATTTTACATAAAATTTGACTACATATCTTACCAAACAACGAAATGCAAATATAATACAATTTTCTTCTGTTTATATTCGTTGTGCGATTTATTAAGAACTGAAAGCTAAGAGAGCCGCGCGCAGACAGGCTTGATCATTCAATTACGTGTGATGCTCACAGGCAACACTTATACGCGTATAAGAGTATGTTGACAAGGCTACTAAATATTTATTTCCAACATTTTACAAAAGATAAGAGCACCTCATTGACAGTTGATTTATGTCATTTTAGTAGTATCGTAACGCTAACTATAGACTTTTAAACCATTGAAAAAAATATTTATAATACAAGTGCGGAACAATTTATTTTTCTACATATAATTAAATTTATTGAAAAATAGAAATTTTAGTCATTTTGTATTTCCAATGCATTTGATACGTCTTTGTCCAAATACAGCAAACGTGTGAGTATATCAACTTGAGTATTGACTATGTCACCAATTGTATAAACACGTTCCTGATGTAGGCTAAATTTCTCAGTTTCGAGTTTGACGTCTGAAATAGTTACTTCTTTTTTTTGTACGATAGTTTTATTATTTTTGTTGCTTCGCCTATACTTCTCTAGGGAATTCAATATTCCTTCAATGTTCTCGGAAACACTTCGCCCATTTGATTTATAGTATTTTCTAAAGAAACGAAACTTACGAAGATATTTTACATAGGTTTTAAATTCAAAACAAAGAAACTGCAAAAAGCTGAGTTGGTGTATGTCATGGAAATCCTGCTGAATCTTGGCAGTGGTCAAATTATCGTTAACAACTGCGGCAGAAATATTTAAGAGCATCACGGAAACAAGCAATACCAAACTGCCGTATAAAATAATTGCTAGAGGTTTGCTGAATTCATCTGGAGAAAGTCCTTTACTGAATCCTAGAGAAAAGCACACACAGGACACAAAGCTTCTGACGAGTCGATAAAAGTTGTTACTATAATTGCCATTCATGAAGAAAATGGCAACTGCAAAGGCCATCATAAAGCTACATGTGAACATAATGGCGGAACCCACAGGTCTACAGCCAAGGAGCAAACTGTTGGCAACGAGTTGAATCGATTGAGAAAACTGCAACAATTTCCATAACCGCAACGTGGTTATAGCAACGAGGCAACCTATCAACATATTGATGGTCATTTGCAATCGACTCGCATATCTTAATTCAATGAAATGCATCTTACTTGACTTCCCATACTCGTCAAGCATCGAAGATACCGTCATTTTGTGAATTATCATCAAGACCAATAAAATCATATTAAGTAGGAATATTCCCAAGTCGACTTGAGTCCACGCTTTTCTCAGTGCTTGAGGATTGTACCACAATTTCAACAAAAGTTTCTTGAATAACTGTATGGAGCTCATGGTATAGAAAAACAGCACAATCAGCGTAGGAGTGGAAATATAATTGACACTGATGGAATCCACTTCAGCATGGGCAATTATACTTCCAAAGGGAGTCAGCTCCAAGCGCAAGTTGCACACATTTACATTATTGACATCCATATTATACAATGAAAAGTCCATAAACAAAGCAGACGTATTGTAGTTAATCCATTTGTTATCGTCAAGGTATTTTAAGATCGTGAGACTATTCTGACGACTGCGAGCAAGCAGCGCTACGTAACCTTCTTGCTCCGGATAGTTCCTATAAAAGCCATAATGTTTTGAGCTAACTAGACTTTGATCACTTGAATTGCTTGGTATCCAGGGCTCGAAAATACGCCAATATTTATCATTATAAGGTAACTTCTCGTAGGGCAGCACCCACTTGGGCAGATACTTTACATCTGTAAACGGCGGGTCTCTAAATCCGTAATTCCCTTCCGTTAAACGCAATTGACGTAGTCTGACAACTCCCAATAAAGCAGTTTGATCTCCGTATAACCAACATACTCGTTGCTCATTCGAGTTCAATGTTTTTATCAGTGAGAACTCAATGAACTTATAGACATCGGATATTTGATTAATCTCCGAAAAACCAAAATTTTCGCTATTGTTCTTGGAAAAGAGTTGATTAATATTTTTCGAATCATAGAACTTATTTTCATCACGAGTTAAGAACACCAAACAAACCAAAAATACAAAGTAGGATCCATATAACCAGAGATCAGTTAAAACTTCTCTATATCTGATATTCAACTTTTCATTACGATGCCTTGTGGTTATATAGAGCAGGCCTCTCAATCCCTCAAGACGTAAATTTAGATAATCCAAGCGATTGTGATGAATCGCCTCATCGTTTAAGATATAATTCCGCCCTTGAGGTGGCCAAAGAGCAGCTCCGATACCGCATAGCACAAATTTGATGGAATCTCCGATCAGATAGTGAATGAGAAACAACAAAACTAAAGTTACCAGTATGGTCTTCAACTTGCCGGTAGAATGGGAACAGCCAGAGAATACTGCAAGTAAGACTACACAGACTGCCAATGTGATCAACGTTGTCCCAAGTAATATCCGATGTCTTCTTTTGCTATTCATGTTTTACGGTCGTAAATTTTATCGAATATTTTGAGAGCATACTTTAATATTAATATTTTTGAAATATTTGTAAGTTATTACTTAATACTCAGGCAAATATAAGTCAAGTATTATTTATTTGTCTTACATTTATATATTTATTTAAATACATTTATTAAAGTCATAATTTAAATATTATTTATGAGCATTAATATATTTTAAATACTATTTGATTTTTTCCTTGCAAATATGTATCTTTGCGTATTTCTGTAAGTGTCATAAAAATAATTTATATTACTCGCAATAAAGATCTCTTTCTGACATATAAATGACCCTTTCATATGGCACGGAAAAGGCAAACGAAATGTAAATTTCTAAGCACACACACACACACACACACACATTGGAAACTATTGAGCTCTGCAGTCTTACAGTCACTTACAGATACAGATACAAATATCTGCAGTTAAGCGTTTTTTTTTTTGTTGTATGTATCTGTGTATCTGTGGCAAGTGCGTAAATCATTCGAAGTGTGCTAACGGCATCTTTAGACACTAGTTCTCATATATGTGTATGCAAGTGTATGTGTGTTCCTGAATATGTGTTCATAATCACATTTGCGTATGATTTTTTCTGTCGCCGACATAAACTGGAATTTTCCTGTCATAAAATTTTAATACTTCAAGTGTCGAATTCTTTTTTAGGCCACTGCAAAAGCAGAGTACAAAGCTCTGTACAATAATAATAATTTAAAGGGTAGTTATATATTTTATATATTTAGTTTTAAATTAAATTGGCACTTCTGGTTTAGATATGTAACCATAAAATTTCCATATTTAAAGTATTTTTTCTGCAGTAAGCTTGAAATTTATTCACTGGGTATTTATTAGCCATAAATTTTTATTTGTTTGCTATAATGTATCTCTCTACTGTTTTCCTAGAATGCCTGCGACTTATATTTCTTTGTCGGAAAGTGAAAATAAAACTTTGTAATCTGAGAATATACTTATTTACTTACTTATGTGCACATGTAGACTTTTTCAGCTCAAGTTACTTAGACGCAATTCACAAAAATAGCTATGTACCAATTTGGGCAAACGAAAATTTATTTTAGGAAATTTTAATGCTATTACTCTTTATTTCGCTTTGGGTAGAACAGAGTAATCATTTTGACTGAATGTCTGGCTCATCAGAGTACACTACTAAGCAAAGAAATGTTGAAATATTTTGTAAAAATATTTTATAAGAGGTCATAATAAGACCTTACCAATGATTTCGGCCTTAGAATAACTTAATCTGATATTAATAGAATAATTTTCTACACAAAGCTAACTGGTAACAATTTTGAACAAATGTGGGGTAGTAAGCTGATTAACTTTAATCAGCATTTATACTGACTTAAATGTAATAGAATACTAAAATGGAAGTTTGATATAATTAGCCTAAAGTTAGGATTTGCTTAAAATTTATTTTACTTAGCCATTTTGGGGTAGGTAAAACGATACTTAGAAATTTCACTTCACTTGAGGCAACTCGAAGATTAACGAAAATAATGTAAGGTTTTGAAATGTTTTAAGCTGAAGGTTTATTGCTTTATAAATCCAGGTAAAAAAGTGCAAAACTGGCTGACATCTAAGATATTTGGCAAGTTAAGGGCAACAGCAGACGACGCCATCCTCTCTGTCATCATCATCGTCGTAGAGGAGCCACCACGTAAACGAAAATACCGCGCCATAAATCACGTGTACACAGTGTTGGCTTTTCTTGCCTAGATGAAATAGCCCGGACCCCCTTTCGAAAAACACTGGGCAGCCAAAAACACAAAAAAAAAAAGGAAAAACAACAAAAAGGAAAATGGTTGCGTAACTGACAGGCGAGGCAAAGCAACAGAAGCAAAAAGCAGAAAGCAAAAGGCGGCTACGACCTCGGACAAAAATCCGACGACGACACAAATCAACAGCGGCTAAATTGAACGTCAACATGCCTTTGATTGCTCCAAGCATATAGGGTAACATGTGTGTGCAAGTATGTGTGTGTGTGTGTGTGTCCCAGCCCCTGTTGGCCACTTAAGAAAGCGAAGTGAGAGACAGCCAGAGACAGATAGTTTGAAACGAACGCACTCATCAGTACAACATAAAGTTGAAAATCTGGCTAAAATCCAACCACAACAACAAAACACGTGTTTATCTCTGTGTGTGTGTGTTGGCCATGTCAAGCAATCCGTTAGCAACTGTTACCTTAAACGGAAACTCTTGCGCAAAAATATGCCAAAATGTCAATTGCAAGTGTGTGGCAAGTGTGGTATCGACATTCGCTAAATGGTACACTGAAAGCCATCATCACCAGCATCACCACCAGCATCATCATCATGACCATCATCATCGAGTGTGGTAAGGATTGACTAAAGCGGACAACAACTTGGTAAGCAATATGGCAATAACTTGTCATAGATCTTGTTCTACGGGCTTAAAGTGTTTGTCTGCCAGTCAGAACTAGCATTTCAAATGCTAAAGAGTCCTCCAAAAATAACTTGTGTGCCCATTTAGGAAGGGGGAACGTCTGTGTGTGTGTGTGTGTATCTGTGTGAAGAGGCACTGAGGCAGTGAGCGTTAAAACAGTTTGCTTTTGTGAATTTTTCCTCTTTTTTTTCCCAACGAGTTGTTTCGCATTTCGCGTTTTTATGCACTGTCGCTTCGTCCTCAGCTAAAGCACATACATTCCGGAATGGAATTTTCGGAGATTGAGGCATGTGGTATAGGATAGGAGACTGGAGCTCGGGCATCGAACATCAGGTTTTGGAATTTGGTTTCAGCCTTTTGGTGTTTGTTACGGCCGCATTAATCAATTTAGTTGCGCTCAGTTACACGATTTCGTGGCAAAGCTAAAGACTCTCAGATAAAGCAATAAAGGAATGCCAGGAAATAACTATAAACAAACTGGAATAGAGCGGCACTCGGTAGTTGAACGAAATTAAAAACTATGAATCATCTCTCCATGCTGCAGCAACATAAACTTTACTACCAAATCTCATGAAAGTACAAAGTACCAAGTACTGTAATAATTGATGGTTTCAATTTCCAATGTAAGTGCTGCTTGCTCAGCATTGCATCCAATTTATGTTTCATTTTGCACAGAATTATGTGCTCCATGAAATACACAGTATAATGGCGAACTGTTTGTCCTTAAATCGTGTTAACAGTTTTAATTGTAGCTTAACAATTTTGCATGTTCAGTACAGTTTGAACATGCTTAAATATTGCTTGTTGGTGAAGTCTTGCAACTTCTTATTTATTATAGTAAATACTTACAATACTTTTAAACAATGAAATTAAATTTAATATTCATTTATATCAGTTTTTAATTAAATAACAATAAATGTGGAATTGGGTCTGGCAACGCCATTCAGACTACCCACTATCGACAAGCAACTCTGTGTACAAAGTCTAACAACACTGGTCAAGAGAGCTTTGATCGAGAGAAGAGCAATTGCTTTTGGTGAGCGACGCTGCATTACGACGTTTGCAGAAATCAATTGATCAATTAACTTAATAATAATACCTATAATAAACAATAAAAAAGGATTCGGCTTATTCCAATAAACCTAATCCCACTTAAAAATATAAAATACCACACAAGTGGAATATTTTAAAACCAATGTCTCAGTCTACAAATTAAATTTTAATTGTCCTCAATTTGGTAGTGGTCTCAAGTACTTTAATTAAATAAAAGTAAATAATAAAAACAGTTTTAATCCAATTATTCCTAATTCAACATGATGTTTTAAACTTGACTTTAAAAGAGTTTTAAATATATTTCTCTCTTTACACAACTTAAACAAATCCAGGGTATACAAAAGGTCTCTACTTTTGCCCGCACAGTTTTTATGTTAGGAACGAATATTCAAATTTTAGTTTAAAATTCGCATTATTGGGCTTAATGATTGATTGCACTCTGACGTTTTGACATTTTGAGAATACTACTTTCCGTATGATGTGCATTGATTAATATTAATGGTGTTTCGAAATTCAAATCACTACGATAATGGTTCTAAGCACTGCCAAAAAACAAGGAAACAAAGCATCGTAGGCAATTAATAACTTCAGCAGTGCCGTCAATAGCTGTGAAATCATGATTTCTATTCAAATACAATTTGCAATGACAGCTCAAAATACATAAATAAAGATTAGACAGGTGGTAAAAACGTGTAATAGCTGACAATTACAGAAGATTTGAAAATAAACGGAAATTAGATTTTATTTTATTTTTTAACTCACACATAACATGAATATTTAACATGAATAAACGATTATCTTCGGCTCGCCGAACATTTAATACCCTTGCAGTCATGAATATTGCGTTAATTTGGTTTCAATCACCAATTATTCCTAGGTATATGATATAAAAGTCCGATTTAGATGAAATTTGCTCAGATGGGATACGATTAGAAATGGATTCTCCGTGAATTTCGTTGAAATCGGTCAAAAGACACCGAAAATTTTCATACTCAGCATTTCAACCGATTGTTCCTATGGGGGCTATATGATATAGTGGTCCGATCTGACCGATTTTGACAAATGCGTGCAGAGAGAATACACATCTTTACCAAGTTTCATTAAGATAGCTTTAAAACTGAGAGACTAGTTCGCATAGAAACAGACGGACAGACAGGTGGACAGACGGACATTGCTATATCGACTCGGCTGTTGATGCTGATCAAGAATATATGTACTTTATGTGGTCGGAAACGCCTTCTTCAATGCGTTACAAACTTCGTGACAAAAACAATATACCCTCTGGAAGGGTATACAGATTTAATTGAGCAGTCCTTCAAGTAAAAATTCAGTAAAACTTTTCATTACATTAATTAAATCTTCAGCGATAGAAAGCGAATAATATGAAGCTGATTATCAATATCAAAATGAAGGAATAAATTTCCTAAGCTTTTACCATGATGACTTTCTAGAACTAAAATTGTTAACGTAGGCAGAAAAGCCCATCGAATATCTCTTCATTGTGGGCTACCCTCTTAAGTGCCGCACAAATTTCATTAGAGCAAATGGTACGAAAAACTGGAAGAATAATATTTCTAATAAAATTAGTTGTTTACTTCGAAACAAAAGATGAGTGAAAAAGTTTTGTTTTTGGGGCCAAGATGGCGTTATGTGGCAGACAGACACAAAGGTATGGCGGATTTCCTTTTTGGGCTGAGGCTTATCTGCTGGTCTTCCCATATACTTCAGAAATCTTGCTACAGAAGGATGTGAGATGTGGGTTGGATGCTGCGACAAAACAACAAAAATAATTTTCCAAGTTTTTTGCGGCACACATCCACTCACATATTGTGCCACGCCCACAAGTTATTAGTTGGCCACAGCTGCTGTGGGACACTTGGAAACACGCTTAGCTTCTGTTTTAGATGCTGTGGGCGGAGAATCATTTTTCATTAAGTCTTTGCAGAGTATTGCAAAAGTTCGCATTGCGTATACGCAGAGTGTACGATTTTATTGGTACCCTGACAATTGTAGCCCGTGTGCGTATACACATATATCATACATGCATGTATATAATATATAAATTTCAGGCTATAAATTATGCTCTTTTTGGTGTAAATATTGCCTGATGAGATATGGGAGCTGCTAACTGGAAAACTGGCCCTGCTCAATGGGCTGACAAAGTGGCTTTGACATGCCATAACTTAATCGCACAAGTTACCACTGTCTTTCTGTCTGTCTGCCGGTCGACCTGTCTCTCTGTCTGCCTTTTTTTGTCCCAAGCAACCTTTATCAACAACAGCTTGTCTGTACATTCAGGCAGAACTCGTCATTTGAAATGGTAAAATCTTCAAACGTCAGAGAAAACGTTCAAATTTGCATAACAAATCCAAACATTCATTAGAATTTCCCCACTTAGCAATTATGTATGTGTGTGTGTGTGTGTGTCTGTGAAAATATGATTGTGGTTGTGTGGTAACTGAGGGGCCAATACAACCCATTGTCAGCTACAGTTTGACCCATTTATTTTTTCTTTTCTTTTATAACTCACAGCTTAAGCCCGCATCTGAAATCTGCAGCGTTTTGTGCACATCATTTGAATTTGAAATAATCAAGTCCCAAGATGTCTGAGCGCGTTATCAAAAGTCCTATATATAAAGGCATACATACATGTAAATAAGAAAAAACTTTTGGCCATGAAAGCATTCCAGATGCCAGCAACAATTATACCCAGTAGCCGTGCACAATGGGTATACCAGTTGCATATATATGGACTTTAATAAAACTATTCTAAACGAGTCTATTACACTCACAGGGTAGCACACTTGGCTTAAACGCTTATTTAGTTTTTGTTTGTTGCTGATGCTTAAAAACAGTTGCAAAACTGCAGGGAACGTAATTGGCCGGGTGTGTATATGTGTGTGTGATCTGTGGTAGTGTGTTTAATAGCCTGTGTGTGGGTGTGTGTTTACGGATGGGTGTAAGCTAACCGCATGCAACTTTGAGAATTAAATGAAAGCGAAAAAAAATAATCCCCAAAACGGCATTAAAGTTTGACTGAGCAAACGGGAAACAAGTTAATTGTTATAACGTACAGAAGAAAAATGTAAATGCGTCTCAAAAAAATTCAGTTTTTATCATTTATTATATACGTTTATGCTAGAGACTAAACAAGATAAACAAGCCACTCTTTAGGCTTTAAGCCATTTTGATAATGTACAGTGCTTAAAGTTGTGTAATCCTCAGTTTGTTGATGAAACTTAATTTGAATATGCTCACGCTCCAAATACCCTGTTTGCTGTGTATAATTAACATGTAATTTGTCTAGTTTCCATTTCCAAAGTATTCGCTTTCGATAATAGACCAAACAGAGCAATTATCAATTGAATTAATATATCAGATTATTTATTCCAAAACCTACAAATTATGCTATGTCCAAAAAAAATCGACTCTTCTCCAAATTTAGCAGAAAACTGCAATGAAAATAAAGAATTTTGAGTGGAAAAAATCTTTTAATATCGCACATGCAATGGAGAAACTGAATATTTGTTATAAAAAAATATGCAGACAAAGAGAGTACTTGAGAGCTTGCCAAGAATCTCAAATGCTCACTATTAATTGAAGTTTTGAGTTTCAACCAGTCTGAATAACAAAATTCGAAAGTACCAGCTAGAAATTAATGATTTTTACAAAGTCTACACGAAAAGATTAAAAGTTGAAGCAGAATTTGTATTTAACAACGCTTTCGAAAATGGATTTCATGCTAATAAAATGCTAGATGTTATCAAAATCACTGGTCGAATTTCATTTCTAATTTAATTTATTAACTTGGCTCAGACAGAACTTGTATCGTCAATTGAAGCACGCGCCCATATGGAAGCATACCACATATGTTTCTAAAATTCTATGAGAATCATCAGCAATTTCAAACACAATGAATTGTTGAACTAAACGTTTAGAAATACCAACGATGGGCCTAAATCATTAATTTTACAATGCCAAACTAAAGTTTTTTTATATTACTCAAAGTGACTAAAATTTTCTATTGTTTTTATTTATTTTTTTTCTTATAGACATATTTATTTATTTAAAGTTTCATTCTTCCGAACTTTAAAACTTCTGTTAAAATAACTTAGACAAGGAGAATTAATTACAATTAATTCATTATCTGTGAAATGAAAAATTGGTTTATTCTGATTAAATAGTTTAAAGCTTTTAATAGTTATATAAAAATATACCCTATTGCATACAAAGAAGGAATACAGGATATAATTAATCTGTACATTTAAGGAACTTCACGGTGCTTGGTTCACCTGTTTTATTATTACTTTTATCTTTTACCTTTTGTGCTCTGTAGTAACTGGCTTAACCTCAGAGTGGAGTAAAAATATTTCCACTCGTTTAACACGTCGAGAACTCCTACCTAGTTAAATGTAGTTATTTATTTTTTTAGCTCTTAAAGAACTACAAGAGTGTATAAGTTTGCGGGGAAAAGATTTGTGCAAATTGCAGAAGGAATTCTTAGTCATACTATATGTGAAGGCTTTACAAATAAATTCAAGATCAGCATGATATTATAACACTCCATCCATGTTATGAAAAACTTTAATTATACTAACCAAATTGGGTAAAATAAGATTACTGTTTGTAAGTTATATAGCTGGCATGTTGTACTTTTTGTACTTTGTGATTTCCGTGCATGTAAATAATTACAGGGTCATTTAAAGCCGGCTGCTTTGGCTACCAACTTATTTTTGTTGTGTTTGGATTTTTTGTGGTTAGCTGAGGGTTTCTAAGGGTTGCTAAGGGAACACTAAGCGAACTATGCCGCAATCCATTGCAGAGGCTCACAGGACATATGTGTTACACCTTGTCGGAAACCTGAAGCATGGAGATAACCTTGGGAGCTGTGTTTTAATTGCCGTTGCCATTGTTATTGTTATCGTTGTAGTTTTTGTTGTCGTTGATTAGCCAGTTGTTTTTTGCTCATAGTTTTGCAGCAATGAAGCGTAAATTTGGATGCTCTGTCCAAATTGAGAGAAAGAGGAGAAAAAAATTAATAAAATGGCTTGGGGTTTGGTGGCTTCTCATCACTCCCACATGCTACTCTTTGTTTGCATGAGGTCAAGGGTTATGCACACACACACACACACATACATCTTTTTGTTGTTTCTCATCGCTTCGCTATTATTTCTTTTCATTTTTTTTTGTGTTTTTTTTTTGTATTTGTATTTGTTTACGTGCTTGAGCCTTCATGAAGCTGGCCCCAACAATGAGCTTTTGTTTATCCAGTGACCCCACAGGGATGCTTTGCATGGGTGTGTGTAAGTGCGAGTGTTTGTGTTTATATGCGTGTGTTGGTGTGTGTGTGTGTGTGTGTGTGTGTAGGTAGGCTGGACTTGCAACTCGTTATTGAAATTCTAAATTATGCATGCAATGTTTGCAAAATAAATTCCGCAGCCACACCTCGGGATTCTCCACTGAGTCTAAGCCCAAACAAAACAAAAATTATAGTCCCCCAAAGAAGTACGTAATTCCGCTGTGCTCTTGGGACACTGTCTACCAGCTTAAACAAAATAAGCTGCCATAAAGGGCAGACAAACTATCTATACAAGTTGCATGGAACTTACAAGACCCCATTCTTATTCTGAATGTATTAATATGGAGTCTAATTAAAAACTCTTGCAATTTCTATCAATTTCTACCCGATAAAGTTGTTCAATTGCAACTAAACTATAATTTAATCAGAATGTATTAAACCATTTCATTTACAAATGGTCAAAGGGCATCCATAAATGCCAAGTGTTTCATACAACTACTGTAGGTACAACTGTACCACACACTGCAAATCAAAGAACCGTTTCCAGCTACAAAATGGATGGTAAGCAAACCTCAAGGCAGCCTCAGAGCCAGCTGTTGGCACTACAACAAATACCACAACAGCATGCAAGAAACACTTAAACTTTGCAGCAAGAAGAGGAAGAGAGAGGGGTAGTGTTGGGAGGGGGAGAAGCATTGTCTGATGTTTTTTGTTGTTTATGTTGTTAGTTTTATTGTAGCTTTTGTTGTTAGCCTGTCGTTGTTGGTGTCTAATCGTCAGTGCGTATGCTGCTTGTTAATATTTAAACAAAAGTTTATTTATGTTGCCTACTTCTTGGGGCAGACGAGCCGATTGCCTGGCAGCCATTGCTCTGCAGAGCTCTGCAGCTGGGTTAAATTATGCGGCTAATTAAATGGGTGCCTTGCAGTAAACAGTAAACAGCAAACAGAAACTGAAACAGTAAGCAGCCAAATAAATGACAACTATCAAGACGATACCGTTAACCAAATGGGGGGGGCTTAAAGTGAAGAAGATGAAAATGCAGCATCAACAAGATGTCTAAAAGATGAAATATTCAACTACAACTTCAACTAAAATAATTGAAATATTAAATGGGATTTCCAGCTTAGAATAGAAAGTTACATGTGTGTTATTTTTGGGTCAAATTATTAAATCGCTTAAGCAAAACTGAATTGTGTATTTGGTTAATAAAACCTTTATATATTATTATGTGTTCATTATTTTCTTTTGTTAATTGCAAAATGTTGAGTTGAAAGTTCAATGTTTATACAAATCATGTTCCACTGTGCATATGCCACTTTTCAGCACCTACTCGCACACAACTAGGGCAAGTAGGTGTTAATATTTAATGATTAGCAAAACCCAAATTACACTCTGTCTCTTAAGTGGCATTCTAGGGTTTCTGCTCCTGTTACTGCAATTCCTTAAGTGGTGCCCACTCTGCAGAAGATGACATCCAACAATGGGACCAAAATTATGCTCCAACTGTGCACACACACACACTTAAACATATACACACATGGAGACAACGGAGCATTCGTGCTTGGAATAATGTAGGTTTACAGCAAACCACAATCTGACACACTGCTAGAAGATTGTCCTGTCCGACATGGAGGTAAGAAGTCGTCTGCAATATATTGTGAACATCTAAAGCCACCAAGTAATCCTATTACATATGTAGTCTTGGATTATAAGTAATTAGTTATCAATTATTTGCTAATGTTGTGTGAGTATGCACTTTGGGGTACTTTGAATAATTGTATGCAGAGATTTACTAACATTGAGTAATCGTAGCAGTTTAAGTCACTAATACAGATGGTTAAAGTAGTAGTAGAATGAAAAACAGTTCTGGGTTTAAAGTAGTAGCAGAAGTAGTGACAAAAGTACCAAAATTGAAAGCAGAATTTAGAAAATTTGTGGAGTCACGACTGTGATGTGCCCAAATTTAGAAAGAAAATCCCTCAAGCTGCTAAAATTTCTTCTGAATTAGAGTCATTCCATCATTTACAGAAAGAGATAGAGAGAGAGAGAGTGATCTTAAGATATCTTAAACAAATTCACAAATAAATTAGAATCGAAGAACTAAAAACAAATAAGTTTTGTTAGTGACGTTATTCACTAGTCTCTTAGAAATGTAGTAAACTGTTTAACTGTCTGGATTTTTTGCCAAAAAAAAATGCATAATACAGACCTAAAATTTATATTAAAGGGTGGCAGAAGTGAAATACATCCTGATATTTTGAAGCCAAGAACTGTATTTTCAATTAAAATAAAGAAAACGTATATTAGTTTTTTATTTAGATGGTTATTTTGTAAGGTTTTTTAAATATGTGAATTTCGATAATGCGTTAAGGGATTGCCTATCGATCGTTACGCAAGTAATGTTAAATATCGATCAAGTAGTGTTTTCTAGGATAATTATCTATTAGGATAAGCCAGATCTTAATTCTTTCTCTTCTTCCGATAACTGTGATGACTCTGCTCTCATCTTGTGAAATAAAATCTGCCGACAACCAAACAAACAAATACCAAATATAATACATTCTTCGATCGTATTCTATTCTTCTTCTTTCTCCTCATCGTTCTCCTGTTCGTGCATGTACTCTTATACTTATACTTCTACTTATATGCTAACAGCTGATTGAGTATGACCGTGTGAAGCCTGGACTACTATAGTTTTTGAATCAAACAATTTCATTCCAACCTTTCTTCTTTAACCCCTCGATGTTCATTTAAAATGTAGTTATATTTTACATATAAATGTTGAAGTCTTGACCAAAATTTGAATTTTCTTCAACTTTTAAATTTAATTACAAGCATAGAAGTAGTACAATTGATCGAAGTCCAAACATACCTCATGAAGTCAAACCAACACGTAAAAACATAAAATACTAAAGGTTTTCACTTGCATTAAACAAATTCAACCTCAATTTATTTAACCTTTATTCTCACCCAATTATGTTACCATACTTTATTTATTTATTAAATTTCCATTTATTTTACACCACGAACCTGGCTATGAGACTGTTAATATCAATTGGCACGCTAGTCAGTAGTGCACCACATAAATAATATTCCAATGAGCAAATGCAATCAATTTGCCTGCGGTGTTTTCGGTGGTTCGTGTTTTCTCTTTTATAATTTCCACAATTTCAGTAGGCGAAATAAATGCAATATTTTGTAATTATGCGAACGACACACATTTAATTAGTATCAAAAGTCAGAACTTATCAATAAGTTGACTCTATGGGCAAACATTTACCGAAATTATGAAGTCAAATATTAATAATATGTTGAACATATTGACTTTTGTGGGTTGTCAGAAATGTCAGTGCACAATAATTAAAAAAAATATATAATATTTAGTGTAGTTTTATTAGTTTCAAGACGGAAATTACTAATATTGCAATTAAGTATTCGATTACGAATTCAAAATTAGGATAACTATTTTACTGAGCTCTTAATATAGTATATAAAAGTATATAAAAGAAGTATGTTTAGTTGAATAAAAAATATATTTAATTTAGTTATCTGATCATTGATCTTTTCTTTCTACCCTTTCACAAGTTTCTTTTCACATCTGATTCCAAAAAAAAAATTCCATTTTCTTTTGAAACTCACCACGCAGAACTTCTCGCTCTTCTTGTTGCACTCCTTCAGATAGAGATGGGCAATTTCCTTGGAATAGTTGGTACAGGGCGTTATAGACCCAACGCCCTCATTGTACTGTCCACACATGTGGCACTTGAGACCTTCGACAAGTCCAAAATTGCCGATGCAAAACAATATGGCGACCAGGAGCAGCAGCAACGTCAATAGGGGCCCAGATGCAGATGAATCTGCTGCCCGAGTAACCTTAGAGGACTTTTTGGATGACGTGACATTGATGGCAGCGACGGCTTTTGTTGGCATTGCTTTTAGGTTAGCGTGCGACATTTTCATATGAGTTTTGACCTTTAACTCGGACACCAAATGCACACAGTTGCAAAAAAACACACGCGCGCACTCACAAAAATTGCAATTCCGCTAAATTCGCTGATTTGTTTCTTTTTGTTCTTTTCCGCTCTGTGTTTTTTATTTTGTTTTGTTTTTTGTGACAGTGTTTTGTTTTCGTTCGAAGGGCGTTTGTTTTGTGCTTGCTGATATGATCGCTGGTTTGACTGTGCGGTTATCTCAAACTCTTTCAGAATTCCCCTTTCAAGACTAAATTAAATTCAAATAGTTGTGTGAAGTTGCAAGTAAAACTACGTATATAAATATATACAAATTTTTCTTGCTGCATTCTAAGACTTTACGAAATTATTTCAAAGTAATTTATTTGGAATTTAAATTTGTTTCTCTTAAGTTGCATAACCAGTGCAGCAAACTATTGGCTTTTGAGTTGACCTACTTTTTAGTTGCTCAGTTCAGTAAAAAATAATTCTTTTTCAAATTCCAAACTATTCATACAGAAAGAGAGCGAGATTTTTTGGTCGGCACACAATCATTTGAATTTTATTTGCCGACTTTATTCGGCCACAAATCATACAACGGCTGTAGAAAAACCAAAATCCGAAAAACTCGAATAATGTTGAACATTTGAATGGCTTACGGTGCAAATTGCCAGATCAGCCGTGTTCAAAAAGAACATTTCCAAAATACAACCCAAAGAATAGGCTTAAATTGTTTTTGTTATTACTTAAATGTTGGATATGTGGCTGTGCATACACACAAACGAACGCACACACGCACACGGCCATATATGTGTATGTGTGACGTGAAGCGTTGAGAATTTCCACGAAATTTCACAATTTTCCAGAGCAGTTTGGAAACTGCCTGAAAATTGTAAGCCTTTGTAAGACTTTGTTTGCGTTTTTTGTTGCCTACTTTTAGGCTTTGATTTGATGCGGCTGCTGCTGCTGCTGTCGACGAGCAAGTGGGACAAGCGGGAAGGCTGGGAAGGTGTGGCAGGTGAAGCAGCTGCGGCAAGTGGGGCAGGTGGATAAGTCTTTTTCTGATTTTTTTTTCTCCGTTTTTTTGTACGCTCTGCCCAAAAGTGGCCACGCTTTCAATTGCCGCTGCTGTTTAATTTCTGGCAAACAACACGTATACGCAGCGTGCGCTGCAGCCCCTCCGAGCTGCAGCTGCAGCCAATTAACAAAAAATTTTTTTAATTAAATGAGCAAATGGCGCCATCGTTTTGTCCATGAAGGGTGATTGTAGGCCCCAGCCCCTAGCCACTCAGTCCCCTCTGTCCCCTCTGTCTCCACCATGCCTAATGCCAGTCAGCACACGCTCAACATCAAAGAAGAGCTTAATTAGCACAGATCTTGAAACGAAACATGATTTTCGTATGCCACACAGTTTATCACAGTTCATTAATCTCTGTTTGCTTAACCAATGTAAACACCGTACTTTTATTTCGTATCACCAAAGACAACACTTGAGAACCCACAATAATATTATTTTCTGTTTTTTTGAGATTTTATTTTTGCGGTTTTCTTCTTTATTTTTTTGCGCTTCGGTCGCTGGAAGCGTGCGTCGCGTTTGAACTGAAATCGTCGACTGCAGCAACAAAATGGTCCACGAACACTGAGTGCCGTGCCACATGCCACATGCTACGTGCTACGTGCTACACGCTACGTGATACGGACACTTGAGTCGTCACTCGTATTTATGGCGCTCGGTAGCCGAAGTCTGAGTACCTCGGTGATTGAGTATTGTGTGTCAAAACTGTTGATCGCACATTGATTTATTAAAGTGCAGCAAAATACTTACTTGCCACCTCTTGAGAAGCGAGCGACCCTTGACCTGCACTTAATTTAACAAATTGTTTGGTTTATTGTTCAAAAGCTGACAAATTGTTGATTGTGTGAAACGAACACACACATATATTAATAAGGTTATTTAAAAGTTTCCAGAGCAGAATTGTTTTTATTATTTTATGCTCCGATTGAGCTAAATAAATTTAATTTACCATTTACCTTCATCGTTTCCAAACTTTGCTTTCAATGTTTAACAACATTCTGCAATGTTGCTAATGTATTAGCTAATGTTGCTGTAACATGCTAAAATGTTAACGAACTGTTAGTTTACATAACTCTGTCGGCTTCGATAGAACATGTTGTATGTTGCATGTTACATGTCGAAAGCATGAGAATTCTATGCTATAAAAATAAAACAATTATAAGTAGCTAGGACACAAACCGAGGGTGTGGATATTGATTCACAGTTTTGGAGTCAACTAATTAATTTTTGCAAGCATTGTATTTTGATTGATTTGAAATATTTATGTATTTAAAAAGAAAAAAAATAACAGTCAAGCTCTCCCAACCGTAATATAAGCTGTGTGAACTCCGTTAAAATATTAATCGTAACTAAACAAGCTCGATCACATCAATTAGCAATATTTCGAAGAAACCACTATAATTAAGCGATGAAAATATCGTCGACGAACAGAAAAACTAAAAAAGCTGAGGAAATTAACTAATTTATTATTAAGTATCCTAGCTTTAGCCAATGGGTGCTTATGGATACTTCCAATGGTATCGTACATACAGTGCAGCTCTAGTAGTTTCAAGTAACAACGTTACTTTAGTTTTCGGAAACCATGTCAGGAGTAAGGTCAACTATATTAAATAAAAATAATACAAATGAACTGTAAAAATTTGATTAAAATATTCTTTGATCCCACAGGGTAGAGAAGAGTGGAGGCATAGTGCATTATTATTATTATTAAAACTTTCATACACAACATTAAATTGCTCAAATGGTCAAAATATTCATATATAAATAGCTACCCTTTGCATCACACAAACATTCGCAATGCACTTCTTACTCCTCGTAAATAATATTTATCAGTGAATCTAAAACTGTTTTAGTGCTGACAGCAGAGTACTTCAATACGGTGATTTATGGAGATTTAAGAAACGAGCGATAACGCAACGACGATAACGATAGCTAATACTTTGTTGACAACAAAGATCTTGGGATTACCCATAAAAATTAGTCAAATGACGGGGCATTAATAAAGGCTTTAATAAATGCGTTGCTTTATTTGCGGGTCTATTCCAAAATAATTTGCTTCTTTTGAATCCAGTCAACGTAGTTGGCTACTTTGCAGTAAACACCTGGATATGGGGCCACGGTGCAGGGCTTGACGCTCCAGGAGACAATGCCGACCTGTTCATTATTGAGCAGAAGGGGTCCACCAGAGTCACCACTGCACTGTCCCTTGCCGCCCTCATCGACACCACCGCAAATGTGATACTTCGGGTTGGTGGCACCATTATGACGAAGAACGCATTCGTCATCGGAATAGATCTTCAGGGGCACCTGCTGTAGTGTAGTCTGAACTTTTCCGCCAGTCTGAATTGATTAAAGTATCGAATTACAAAAGCTTATTGATTGCTTGATTGATTTATGGATCGTAGATACTAACCGCATTCAATCCCCAGCCAATGAGTTCACCCGCACCGCCAGCCTGAATTTGAGGTGTGGAGAACTGGAATCCAGGCAACTTAACGGGAGCAACGGTTTTATAGTCAAATTTGAACGGTTCAACCACCTGAAGCAAGGCAATGTCATTGGCATAGCTGTTGGATGGAGTGTAATTCTCGTGCTGGATAATCCGCTTGACAGCCACAACATTGGGTCCCTTGGCGCTGATATCGGTAACGCCAAACTGAACCGACAGCTGGCTGGCGACCTTACCGGCCGTACAATGAGCGGCTGTCATCACAAACTGTTCGGAGATAATGGAACCACCGCAGGAATGTGAACCGGTTGAGCCACGCAACGAAATCTACAAATTTGGTAAGTTTGAGTAATCCACCACACTTTAGTTGCTTCACACCTCAACTCACCACAAAGGGATAGTTCTCAACGCGCGCATCGGTGCCGTTCACCACGCGTCCCATTGGAATAGCATCGTTAACTCCAATGCTTCCAATAACCAAAAGAATGAACACCGAGGTGCTTAATTTTACCGTTACACGCATCATTTTTACCGTCTTCTATCCACACACTTTTCTGAACTTTCGGGGGCTTCAAACTACGCCTTTTATAGCCGCGACATCGGCGTCGATATGGCTAATATTTATGGCCCGCGATAGGTCGGCAGTAAATCTTCAAGAAGTCCAAGCAGGCATACCACTCATGCCGCGATTAAACTTTTAGGTTTTTCGCAATCAATTAATTGCAAGTACTTGAACATTTCTAAACAATGACAGATAAATGATGACGAGATGACCGATCCATAGCGCCTCATCGACTAATTATAAACCCAGTCAAGAGGTGCAGATCTTACTATTAAACCTTAATGTCTAATTAATTTCTTGCCATTTATTTCACCATATCAATGATATCCTCAATATTTATTAGCTTTGTATGATAAACGATTTTATATAGATTGTTTATCTGATCTGACACACGATTTCATGGAAGTTTCCTACAGTGTCGCATGCGGATAAATAAAATAAATTATGAAGCAGACCATAAAAGAAATATAATTTTTTTAGCCATTAACTGGGTCGTAAACTGAGTTGTCAGGGTCTTCTATCTGTTATGACTTAACCGTTTTACCTTATATGAGATTGGCTGATATTTATGAGCAGTTATCACCAGTTTATGACCAACTTAGAAGCCCAAGTTAGCGATCCACTCAGATTTACAATCCTCAAATAAAATGATTATACATTTGGGAAGTTTCCAATTAGAAAGTACTTGAACATTTAAGTGTAAGCACAAAAAATCTCCATAAAATAACTTTCTCATTCGCCATCGCTATCAGCTGGGAAAAACATACCCTAGCCATAAAGTTTTTAAACCATTGAGGGAAGCTTGGCAAAACCCATTAAGTATACACATTTGATAAGTGTTAACTTACAAGTCCATATAGCCAAGCTGGTCGCAATTATTGAGCTATCCCAACCAATTCTACGTAGATTTTCGATTAAAACATAAGTAATTTAGGGTAAGTCCGCCGTAGATACTTAAGAAACTATTTCATTAAAACTTAGCTTATAATTCAACAACTTTAACAAGATGACTGCACATTTAACAAATATTTATTTCGACTAATCTAAGTTATGTCGCTTAGTTGGCTTCAAATCGGGTAGACCAAAACGTAACTTCCGCCGTACACACCTGGATAGGACACGACATTGCAGGTGTTTATGCCAAAGGAGACAATGCCGCCACTACACTGTCTTTTGCCACCCTCGTCCACTCCTCCACAAATGTGAACTGTCGAGTCGACAGAAGCCCCATGTCTTTTGGCGCACTCCTTATCGGAGTAGATCTTTAAATCCACATGCTGCATTGTGGTCTGTACAAAACCGCCCGGCTAACAGAAATATATAAAATTATACAAAGTTCTCGACAACCACATCCAATACACACCTTATTTAGACCCCAACCAATAAGTGTACCAAGTCCTCCCTCCTCGGTTTGTGGCGTGGCAAAGTTCTGTTCCGGCAACTGGACAGGTGCAACGTTTCTGTAGTTAAACACAAAGGGACTCGCCAATTGAACCAACGAAATGTCATAAGCATAATGTTTGGAGCTATCGTAGAGCTCGTGCTGAAGAATTTTCTTAACTCCTACAATATTGGCTCCGTTAGAGCTGATCTTAGTCACGCCATATTGCACTGACAAACCCACTGGGATGCGTCCTTCGGTGCATTGTGGTGCTGTCATCACAAACCATGGTGAAATAATAAAGCCACTGCATAAGTGCGTACCGCTTGGCTGAATGCGCAAAGAGACCTACAATGCCTTAAGCTGAGTTTCTAACCATATACTCTCTCATCGTTACGAACTCACCACATGTGGATAGTTCTCCACACGCGTGTTAGTGGCTTTCACCACACGCTCCGTCGGCAGTGCAGCAGTTTCTGCGGTGCTGACAGTCACCAGGAGGATCAACAACAAGCTGTTTGTTCTTACTGCTGTCCGCAACATGTTTTGATATAAAGTGGAACGAATTATGCCCAAAAAATTAACAAACTGCGCCTTTTATAGCCACAACCGTGGCTAGACCGATATACGCTTGGATCTAATATTATTTTTGAATAATTCAAAACTCATATTTATGTACATTTGTAATTTTTTGAAAGCACTTGTTTAAATAATAATAACCCCTTGAAAATATGCACCATTTAATACACTCAGCGAAACTCAATTAAAAGCACTCATTTTTCGAAGCTTGGTTTGAATCTCATGCATGTTGGAATACTTCATTATATTAAAATACATATTTCACTTCGTTTTATGTTAAACACAATAATTAAAAAAAAAAAATTTTAACAAGAAACTTATAATTAAAAATATACAAAAATATACAAAAAAAAAAAAAAGACGCGAAATGTCAAAAAATCTAAAACAAACTTCATAAAAACTCTGAAAGGTTAATAAGTATTGTGGCCATCCCCCAGATTGTTGAATTATTTCAAAAAACCGATTTGGCATAGAATCAATGGTTCTTTGAAACTCGGTTTGTAGTTAATTGGTGGTGATTGGTGATCTCCTGAAACCATGATCGACTCGCCCGTGAAACATTTATGGCCGCTTTATTCTATTGGAAAACCGAATCAGTGCACGGTTCTTCATTCAAAAAGTCCAGATGAACATTTACCAATAAATTTAATTTGCCTTGGGAATGCAAACGGCCGAAAACTTTGCAATCGGGGTTCGATTGTGGTAGCTAAATGCAGCCCAACCGCCACCAAAGTTTTGCATTGTGGAGTATCATCAGGGCCATTTAAATTAAATTTCTTCTCATCTGAGATCACCACTTTTTACCATTTTTCCGACCTAGGCACTTTGTGTCTGTTGGATATAGCCGGCTTTGACTTCTTTTTTTTCCAATGCAGTTGGAATGCAATGCAATGATCTAAATACAGATCTAAATCTTTAAGAATCTTAGATGCAGTGCCATTTTTTGGAGTCCTTCGCGTACAATAGCTGCTTTTCCCCGTGGAGACACTTTTTGATTCTTCGAATTTTTCCTGTTTTTGTTGTAATTTTCTTTCAAGTTTGAAGCATTTTTAACTGCAGTTGGGGAGCTCTTCAATTTGCAGTCGAGCGAGCCGACTGTAAAAGACCCCGTACTCACAGTAGTGCATATTTGTATTTAACTAAAATTGAAATTTGAAAATTAAAATTCTATATTTAGATTTTCTATTGAAATATAAAAAAAATTAACAATTCTCATTGTCAAGCATTCGAACCCTTGACCTGCCTACTACGGGCACCACGGCACTATATAGGATCATCCGATTATCTACATTTACATGTAATAATTTCTGGCAGATATTTATAAGCAGTTGTCACCAGTTTATGACCAACTTAGAAGCCCAAGTTAGCGACCCACTCAGGGATACAATCCCTAAATAAAATTTTTATACATTTGGGAAGTTTCCAATTAGAAAATACTTGAACATTTAAGTGTAAGAACCAAAAATCTCCACAAAATAACTTTCTCATTCGCCGTCGCTATCAGCTGGGAAAAAACTCCCTAGCCATAAAGTTTTTAAACCATTGAGCGAAGCTTGTCAAAACCTACTAAGTATATACATTTGATGAGTGTTAACTTACAAGTCCATATAGCCAAGCTGGTCGCAATTATTGAGCTATCCCAACCAATTCCACGTAGATTTTCGATTAAAACATAAGTAATTTAGGGTAAGTCCTCTAAGATTCTTTAATGAGTAAGTTTCGGCGTTGAAATATAATATAACAACTTAAACTATCTAACTGCACATTTAACCAATATTTATTTCGACTAAGCTAAACTATTTCGCTACGATAGCTTGAACCCAGTCTAAGTATCTGGAAACACGGGTGTACACACCAGGAGCGAGCACGACATAGCAGTTGTTTATGCCCCAGGAGACAATGCCGACCTGAGTCTCGAGATGCGAGAACGGACCGCCGGAGTCGCCACTACACTGCCATTTGCCACCCTCGTAAACTCTTCCACAAATGTGAACTGTCGGCTCGACAGAAGCCCCATGTCTTTCGGCGCACTCCTTATCGATGTAGATATTTAAATCCACATTCTGCAAAGTGGTCTGTACAAATCCGGCCGGCTGACATAAATATAAAAGATTATTTAACATTATCGACAACCCCACCCATTAAAACCCGTCAATACCCACCTTAGCTTTTACTGCGGTGCTCACAGTCACCAGGATGATCAACAACAAGCTGTTTGTTCTTACTGCTACACGCAACATGTTTTGATATAAAGTGGAACGAATTATGCCGAGAAAAAATTAACAAACTGCGCCTTTTATAGCCACAACCGTAGCTATTGAACGATATACCCCCGAATATACCATTATATTTTAATAATTCAAAACTCATATTTATCTACATTTGTAATTTTTTGCAAGCACTTGTTTAAACAATAATAATAGGCAATAAAGTTTGTGCAAATAACCGCTAAATATCGCGTTTACCCCTTGAAAATATGCACCAGTTAATACACTCAGCGAAATTCAATTAAAAGCACTCATTTTTCGAAGCTTGTTTTGAATCTCATGCATGTTGGAATACTTTTTTATTTTAAATCACATATTTCAATTCGTTTTATGTTAGACAGAATAATTTTTTTAAATTTTTTTAACAATAATCTTATCATTTAAACATATCATTTACAACAAGAAAGAAAAGTACAGTCGAGCACGCCCGACCGTATAATACTCTCTGCAATTTTCCCGATTAAATTGTTAAAATCGGTATCTAGATATTATAATGTGTTGTACTTGCATTAAAACACGTTGAAACAAAAGCAATCAAAGCAGAATCACACATACATTTGTTTGTACGTATGCGAATACAAATACCTTTGACATTATATGTATGAATGTGTGTATTCTGCGAGGCCAGCGACTGCGGGCAGCGCTGCCGCCACACAAGCAGCGAAAACGTGCTTGTATGTTTCTGTCTCGCTTGCACTTCTTCGTTGATATTGCGTTCAATTAACAATATTGTAACGCTTCTAGTTTTCCTGTTTATATTCCGATTTCAATGCGCCTTTTTAGGATAGTTTGATATATGTAGTTAGCCTCCATTCGAATTATACAATAACAATGGTGTACTATGTATATGAACAAATGCCTAAAAACGGAGCGAAAGTTGAGAATTATTTTTATGTATTGTGGGAAAAAGGGGCGTGACAGTCCAACATTTTAAATGCCAATGCATTTACGCTGTCGATAGGAACCTCCATACCATAATTGGTGATCCTAGGTACCATAGTTACTGAGATATTCGCCGAAAACACAGATTTTTTCAGATTTGTGTCTAGTTTTTTGCTCATTGTGTTCATACGGACAGACAGACAGACAGACGGACAGACAGACGGACATCGCTATATCGACTCGGCTTGTGATGCTGATCAAGAATATATATAAAGTTTTTAAGCTATTGTGGGAAGCTTGGCAAAACCCATTAAGTATAAGTGTTTGATAAGTGTTAACTTACAAGTCCATATAGCCAAGCTGGTCGCAATTATTGAGCTCATCCAATTCTCCAAATTCTACGTAGATTTTCGATTAAAACATAAGTAATTTAGGGTAAGTCCGCCGTAGATACTTAAGAAACGATTTCATTAGAACTTTTCTTATAATTCAACAACTTTAACAAGATGACTGCAAATTTAAGCAATATTTATTTTGACTAAGCTAAACTATTTCGTTCCGTTTGCTTGAAATCCAGTCTACGAAACTGGAAACACGGCCGTACACACCAGGATAGGGCGCTATAGTACAGGGCTTTATGCTCCAGGAAACTATGCCGACCTGAGTCCCGTGATACATGAGCGGACCGCCGGAGTCGCCACTACACTGCCCCTTGCCGCCCTCGTCCACTCCTCCACAAATGTGAACTGTCGGGTCGACAGAAGCCCCATGTCTTTTGGCGCACTCCTTATCGGAGTAGATCTTTAAATCCACATGCTGCATTGTGGTCTGTACAAAACCGCCCGGCTAACAGAAATATAAAAGATTACACAAAGTTCTCGACAACCACATCCAATACACACCTTATTTAGACCCCAACCAATAAGTGTACCAAGTCCTCCCTCCTCGGTTTGAGGCGTGGCAAAGTTCTGTTCCGGCAACTGGACAGGTGCAACGTTTTTGTAGTTAAACACAAAGGCATTCGCCACTTGAACCAACGAAATGTCATAAGCATAATGTTTGGAGCTATCGTAGAGCTCGTGCTGAAGAATTTTTTTAACTGCCACAATATTGGCTCCGTTCGAGCTGATATTAGTCACGCCATATTGCACGGACAAACCGGCTGGGATGCGTCCTTCGGTGCAATGTGCTGCTGTCATCACAAACCACTCTGATATAATAGAGCCACCGCATAAATGCGAACCGCTTGGATGAATGCGCAAAGAGACCTGCAATGTCTTAAGCTGAGTTTCTAACCATATACTCTCGCTTTCCTTGAACTCACCACGTGGGGATAATTCTCCACACGCGTATTAGTGCCATTCACCACGCGCCCCGTCGGCAGTGCAGCAGTTACTGCGGTGCTGACAGTCACCAGGAGGATCAACAACAAGCTGTTTGTTCTTACTGCTACACGCAACATGTTTTGATATAAAGTGGAACGAATTATGCCGAGAAAAAATTGACAAACGGCGCCTTTTATAGCCACAACCGTAGCTATTGAACGATCTACGCCTTTACCATTATTTTTAAATAATTGGGTTCATAGACCTACTTAAATGGCCATTTTTATCTACATTTGTGATTGTTAGCGCGTTTACCTCTTGTAAATATGCGCAAGTTAATATTATGCCAATCATTAGACTTAACTGTGTTGATAAATTTTAAACTCAAGAATGGTTATGTATTATCTGAAATAGGAGTAAAAAGTTAAATGATTTGTTTTACCGTAGAATTCGGTTATAACGACAGACACCGGATCGATTGTTTTAGGTCGTGCTGCGTGAGAGTTATAAAATAAAATTAAATGAAATAATATGTTAGGGTGTCAATCGTTAGTATACCAGCTATTTTAAAGTTAACGGACTCCAATCATATTTTGGGATAAACCATGATATACCACATGGATAAAAATAATTTGGCTAGTTCAAGAAATACCCAAGATATTTTAATCGTCCACAATTATTTAAGTGATCCAATTTCTTAAACCTTAAACTAAACACTTGATACATTGTTTTAATTTTTGAACTCCAGTGTGTTAAGGATAACTAAATGATGTACCCCTTTTTAAACAAAACAAACTATGTTCAATATTTTGCATCATATATATTTTTTATTGTATGAAGTTCGTGGGACTAAACAGACTTAATTAAGGTAACAACTAAGCATATAAATAAATAAATGTGAGCTCTGAAATCCAGGTGATATCGTAAAAATTCTGGAATGCAAAACTGTGTGTAAAAGACTTTTAAATAAAACGTATCATATTAACAACTTAAGCCAACAAAGTATCTCCGAATAGTTAAGCAAATATAATATAGTAAGTTATACTAGGCTACTTGACTAGGCGATGTCCTTTGGCATCGATCTACAAAAATACTCTAACAAAAGCGCACGGGGCGCCATCAATTTTCTACTGTATGCTACAGCTGCGTACCGTGGAGAGTTTTTGTTCCTCCTCGTCCAAATTCTTGGCGCTCAAAATGCTTTTAATGCTCTCTGCCTCCTTGATCCAGAACTCGAGCTAATGCGAGATGGAGTAACAGTTCTTAAGTGAGTTAAATTCATTACGTCACGTCAGACTTACTTGTTGTAGCAACAAATTACGACGTTCCCCTTTTGGTTCCTTGTTGACAAATGGCACCAAAATGCCCAGAGCAGATGTATACGACTCCAAGGCGGCATCCAACTTCCTTTCGTAGTGATACAACTCGCCCTGTCGCCCAATTTCCAGACCAGACTTTAAGGACGGACTTGAGTTCGATAAGGCGTCTGTCGAAAACAATTAAATAAATTACAAATTTCTAACTAATTACTTCCTAAACTTTGCCATACAAAGCTGTTTATATCGCACGTCCGGTTCCAGCATTTCCATGATGCGTGAGGTGCTTGGCTGGCTGCTTTCGGCCGCGTTCTCAGAGTCAAGCTTTTCGGCCGACTTCGATGTAGCTGGCAGTGATGTCTTTTGATTCTGATTTCTTTGGGCCAACAGCTTATATTCATCCTCGATGATGACGTTTTTAATCTCCTCGGCGCGTTTCATGTACGCCAGTGCACGATTTCTCAAAGCTTGCCGTCTATTGGCATCGGATTCCTCTGTAATAAGCGGCACAAAGTACTGTAATGCGCTGCAATACAGGTAATAGGCCTCTTTGCAGTTATGCTTCTCATCGTGCTCCACCGCCTGGGTCACTAAATCGACGGCTTTCTTTAATGTCTGCTCCGAGGGAAACGTTTTGAGATCTAAGAACGGATGCGCAAAGAAGTCCGCAAAGGAAATACGCTCCGCAGGCTCATGAGCCAGCAGCCTATGCAACAAATCGTTGCACTCATTGCTGATCCGAGAATTTGGTGGAAGTGTAATTGGTTCTGCATTGCGTATACGCAACAGCAATTCCGAAATTGTCTTGGAGCTATAGGGAGCCTTGCCGAACAGACACTCATATAGAATAATGCCCACGCTCCAGAGATCTGCCTTGGCATCGTACTGATGCTTACGCACTATTTCCGGGGCCATATAAAGCGGTGATCCTTTAAGCTGCTCATTCAGTTCACCCAATTTCAGGTGCTGAGCAAAACTAATAAAAGTGTCCCCAATTAATGGTAATGAATACAATATTTGTTCTGTTGACATACCCGAAGTCAGCTACTTTTAGAGAGACATTGTTTGCGCCACGTGTCAGCAGCAGATTCTGTGGCTTCAGATCGAAATGGGAAATATCATTTGCTCTCATATATTGCACTGCAGCCGCCAATTGGCGCAGAAAGTAACGACATGTGGTTTCTGGCAGCGCTTTCTTGGTTCGTATAAAGGCTGATAAGTTACCCGCATTGCAATACTCCAGCACAATATAAATGTTTCTACAAAACCAAGCATACAATGTTTATATTAAATAAATTTGTTTTCTATTCCTAAATAACTCACTTATCGTCCCAGAAGAAATCCTGAAGCGTTACAATGTACTTGTGTTTAAGGTCGCGCAAGAGGCGTATTTCGGTTATTAGATTATCGCGCGAGCTCTGTGATAGTGTGGACATTTCCACGTACTTGATGGCGTGATAAGTGCGTTGCTTCTATAAAAAACGTGGTGGCAAATACATGTATGTGTTATGAAGTCTTGTTAGTGCATTTAATAGTTTAATTCATTTCCAGTCTTACTTTATGGCGCGCCTTGTAAACCGTTGCATAACTGCCAGCTCCAAGTTTCTCAAGTACTTCATAATCTGTGATGCGCGGCAGTGACATGTTTTAAGCATTAAACAGCCATTTATAGTATTCAAATCAATTTTGAGTGGTTTCTAAGCATTTGCGTCAGTTTTTAGATAAACCATAACAATGCAAGTGGCAGTCACAATAAATGTCAACAAACAGCTGACGATAACAATCGACTGCCGCCACATTTATCACACTTGTTGCTAAACAGTTGTGCCACCGTTTGGTATATGAATGCAACACTGTGCCACTGATTGGGTAGCACTTTTGTGATTCAGTGTGTTTGTTGTTGATGCGTAGCTCAGCAACTGAATTTTATTTTATTTAAAGGTAAATAAATACCCATGGATCATAGAATGTGAATAAATTTAAATTGTACATAAAACTTAACTGTGCAAGCCATTCAAAGATTTGACACGAAAGTATTAAAACAGTTGAACCAGAGCGTAAACTTTGTGTGTTTAAGCTGGGCTTGAGTTTACTAATTGACACACCCAAAATAACAAATTAAGCAGACACGCCCGTTAACAAACAAATTGATAACTGAAACAGTGCACAAATATTCTATGTCGTTGCAGTAATTGTAGCAGTGTACAAACGCACATTTTGGTATCCTGAAAAGAGTGACGTCACTTAAAAGGCTTCAAAATGAATTACGGCCGTAAAACGCCCTCAACCTATCGGTCAAATCCCTCGGTGTATTCCCATGCGACGGGAAGGTAAGTTACACCGTTTAAAACATTTTGGACATCTAATGCCTGTATTCTACTTGTAGATCCTCTACCAACTTACACTCGAAAATGTCGCGTTCGACAAGGTCCGTGCGCATACCTTGGTACCAGAGGCCGCTGCTCAAGAACAATCAGTATATTGACATACAAAAAGGTGCCATGCTCATAGGATTGTTTGCTATCGTAAGATTTGATCAACTATAATTTAAAACCATTTAAATTGAAATTTAATACGTTTTTTTTGTTGCAGTTCCTGTCACTCTTCACTATTGCCACTACCATCTTCGACATATATTGTTATGCCATGGCTGCTCCAGGATCCACACATTATGGTTACTACATTATATCCTACGAATTCGTCTATGTTGGCAACAAGCATGGTAGTTTCTTTAAAATTAACTCAATACTCACATGTAATTAATCTTGTTTTCTTTTATTTGCAGTGCGCAACATGTTGATTGTTTTCGCCTTGTTCTCATTAATTTTGGCTCTCCTTAATTTTGTTACCAGCATTTTATTGTGCGTCGCTTTGCGCAAGGTAAGATTCAAAATTCTAATCGGCTTGGCCAAAAATTTCACTTTCATTTCACTCACACGCCTAAAAGCAAGAAAAACTTGGGAAGAATAAACGCTTGTTAAGCAAACTGGTAACATCTCATCCAAAGAAAATCAAATCCATTGTATAAGTCCAAATTATAAACATATATTTTTATTTCACACATTGGCAGTTAGTTTTACATAAAGTTAATTGATACATATACAGTTTTTAACCTTATTTATTATTTTACAATAGGAATACGAACGTAAAGTGCTACCTTGGCTGTGGACTTTTGCCATTTTTACGGTTTGGCGCGCTTTGGCCCTTATCTTCTTTGCCATTGTTAACGATTTGTATTTCGCCTATAACATTCTAATGGTGCTCTTGTGGAGCATCTTTTGTCTGGTTTCCATCTATGGCTGGGCCGTTGTCTACTCCCTCTTCTTGGAGTTGGTTGATCTGACGAAGCTTGAGGATCTAGCCCACTTACGTGTAAGTATCACATCCTTATGCTAAACCATTCAAAGATTTCTCTGACTGAATATTTCTAGATGGGTACAATGGCCTCACTGCATGCATCCACGGCCAACTCGTTGGCCGGGTCGCGTCCCACCACACCCCACAGCACTGTGTCCACAATGCCAGTGGGCTAGAAGCTGCTGTTTTGGCCACAAACTGCACACAACGAAAGCCGTCCGTCTATTGATGCGCTTCATCAGTATAAATTCACTTTATATAAGCATTTCCACCAGTTTAGTGCCTTAGATGCGTTTCAATAACGTCTAGAACATATCAAAAACAAAGGATTGCAAATTTATCAACTCGAATCTTCATAGTTTTAAGTGTCATTCCGTCCACCAAACACAAATCTTGTATCATATACACATGTTTTGTGTTAACAAACTCTGACTTTCTATGTACTTTTATACATTCCATGTTTTTTTATATACACCTGACTTAAAATGTAATTTAATTTGTACATTTTAAAGATTAAAGTCACACAGACATTATTGGCTCAAATCTTTTTTTTTTATTAAGTTTTTGGAATTTTACTTTTTGTTTTAGCATAAAATAGGAGAGAAACCACAGTCAACTTGAATTTTACATTAAAAACGTCTTAGATTTGAGTGTTTTAAAAGATGGCTACTTTAACAAATAGAGCTGCCAGACTATAAGAATTTTCGACTTGAAAGAAAACAGCTGATTTGCTGTTGAGAGCACACAATTTGAAATAAGGTAGCCTGTTACTTGATATATATTGTATATATATAACATGTATATATATACAC
The DNA here is from genome assembly GCA_018152125.1 of Drosophila dunni. NCBI lineage: Eukaryota > Metazoa > Arthropoda > Insecta > Diptera > Drosophilidae > Drosophila > Drosophila dunni. The sequence goes on along the minus strand of JAECXC010000352.1, from coordinate 2,604,267 downwards.
ATATTTTTTTAAATATTTTAATAACTTTTTTACAGCATTATGTCAACTGGTTTTAAAACCAACCAAAAATGTTAGTATTTCAATTAAATACTTCACTTTTCATTCGTTACCACACTTGGTCACACCGCAAGAGTCGCAATGACATTTTTGGGTTCACCGATGGCAATGACAGGGTAAACAAAGCAATTATCTATTGGCTGACCGACCGGTGATTAACATCTCACAGCACAGTGGGTTAATAGCCCCATCTCACAAGGACCCATGTATTTTTTCTAAATCTTTTCAGACTTTAATTATCAGTATATTTTGGGGTTTCCAATGGAAAGTAAATTTTGCATGGAAACCAGATGTTTAAGCCATTGGCCTCGCATTTTAGCAATTTTTTCAAGGTTTGAAAAAATTTACGTTTTTATCTTTTGGTGATGTCAGATAAGAAACACAAACTTAATGTTGTCAGTGAATTAATTACGGAACATACATTCGGTTATTAAATAAAATAATAATTATTTAAGTGTTTCAACCAAATATGTAGAATTAAGTTATTTATTAATTAATATTTTTTACTGGTTTTGAATTCTAAGAAGTAATCATCATACATCGTTCAACATGTTCGCACCCCATCGCACACACACGCTTCACGGGTACAGGGTACAACAGTGTACGGATATGAATGCTTATAAAATGCGTATTATAAACTACGTATTACGTACAAGCTTACTACGTAGTATTGCCATTGTTGCGTTCACTTGACGTTGCATTGCAACGCAGTTTTTTTAAATTTAATACATTTTACATCCTGATGAATGCGTATTTGAAGAGTTTGCTTTCCTGCTCTCGCTCTTATAGCTGTCGATCGCTGCAACGGTAAATGATACTGACTACATATCGTGCACCTGTCCAAGTTTAATGCCCTAGCGTCACCAGCAAAATCATATGTTTGTATGAAAATGTGTATGATCGTATGTATTTGCGTACGTACATATGTATGTACATACATACAAAGAGCTTCTATTTCTGACACAATGCTCGTTGTGTAGCCCGACAATGTTTACCAGCGATATTTTCAATTTGTCGTCTCTTCTCTCTCCTACACTGGCAAAATTCTACGCAATACTTTTGCTGCTCCCCCTACGGGCAGTTGCGCCGCACTTCCACTACCAATGGGTCTGTGATGTACAGTGTATGTAGCTTAGCGGTATTACCAGCCAGACGGATGTGATGATGTATGAAATGCAATGTTACCTCTACTTTGCTCAGATGTCATGAAGCCAACGCTTCGCTGCCTTTGCTTGGTCTTTTTGTTGTTGTGCGTGGGGCGCGTCGTTCACCGCAGTGAAAACACCCCCACAAGCTGTGGCAGAGACGCAGGTTTGCATACACATGCACACATATACAACAGAGTACGTGGTACAATATGTTGGTACACTCACATACATAAACATTTATATGTATATTTAATCATTTGATTGGCTAAGTTTTGGGTTTTGAGTTATGCTGTTGCTCTCTCACTTGCTGTTATCTGAGGGCAAGCAACTTTTTCACCACGGTCGTTTGCTGCTCTGCTGGTGACTAATTGTTGTTATTGCTAAATTTCTGACTTTGCTCAACTCAACAATGTTTTGTTTTGTTTCTGTGCGATCCAAAAACTGTCGAAATCAACTGCTGCTCTTTTTCTCCAACTCTCGCTCTCTTTCTGCCTCTCTTCCTCTCAGCTGTTGTTGGTTGAGTGCAAACATGCTTATTATACATACATACATACATACATATATGTGTTTGTATGTATTAATGCACACGAAGATGTACGTATTTGTAGCTGTACATACAAGTTTATAAAAACAGGAAATAATTTTTCGTTTTCTATAGTAAAGCGCTGATATCTTTTGTGAGGTGTATGCATGTAGATTTGCAAGAGCTGATGTCTCTCTATATATTTATACATGTACATAAATTGGTTACATTTCGCTGACTTTGAATGAACAATAATGATTGTATGTACATACATGTGTATGTACGTAGTACGTACCAATCGAACAAATGTTTATTCGTTTGATTTTTCTACATCTTATAAAATTAGTAAGCTGTTAACCTTGCTCAAGCTCCATGAGTGCGCGAGTGTCAACAACTTTACAAAGTTCGTTAACATACACATACATATACACACACCCTACAAATTGAGAATTACTTTTGGGCCGATTCCGAGCTAGACAAAACAGAAAACAGCAGCAAGAGCAAAGAAAACCAAATAGATACTTTTGACACTGAATCTTCTACACTCTTCATACAACAATTATGTAAATAACACAAGTGAAACAACAACCAAGTGGATTTATTTAACATACGTGAAAAATATTCCATCTTATGATAAATACTTTATTATCATCGACTAGTCGGATATACCTTTCAACGCCCTTTCTTTGTTTGCGGCTCGCATTGAAGAAGAGGAACAAGCGAAGCAAAGGATTAACGGAGCTAATGCAATGCACTGCGGTTTTATATTTGTCTGTTCAATTTACGCATTAGATTTTTGAGAATGCGCGATTAAATTAACTATTTTTTAATGAAAGTGAAAGAAATAAAATGATTAATTAGCTAAATTAAGTGAAAGTGTTTCAAACACTTATAAAAATTGGTAAAACTTTACGTTCATAAAAATAGTACAAACTTAGCAGAAATATCAATCTCAAGTGAGGTCAGAAATGGTGCTTAAGACTGAGAATGTTTGCAAAGCGACGGGAAATCATAATGTTTAAGACGAAAGAAGGCGTTCGATCGTTTAAGTACAGAAGAACTGAAGACTGAGCTGTACTTATATAATGACGTAAGGATTTTCTAAAATCAATCATAAGTATCTGAAGTATAATTTTCAAAGAACTTAACGAAACGTTACGTAATCCTTTGGAAGGTACTAAGTGGATTGTTTTTGAAGGGTATGTACAAATATACATACGTACATATGTTTGTTGTTTGTCATTTCATATATTATTTTGTTTTTATTTAAATACATAAAGTCGGCCTCAAGGTTAGAAGTACATACGTGTTCATATGTAAGTTGTACAAGCGTCACATTTGTGCATATGTATGTATGTATTTAAATAAATTGTCAACGTTATTGTCGAACTGAACTGTACATAATGTGCATGATTCTGCAGTTTGTTTACTTAATATTTTAAATCAAACTCTTAAAGATTTCAAATTGAAATCATCCGTCGCATCGAGTTGATGACCACTAAGCAGAAATGAATCCTCACTCTGAGATTCAAAGAGAGAAACCAAAATAACGAATTGCACACAACAAAAATGTTAACCTGTCTAGCGAAACTCACCACACCATTGTGTTGGGAGTAATTTTACAATATGTGTGCTTGTGCTAAGCAAAAAACGAAAAAAACAATTTTAAAGTACGCTGTATTACTATAATTTCAAATAATAGTTGAAGAGTCATTAGTATGTGCATATGTATGTAACACTAAGAGTGTAAATAATGTAGATATTGAAATTAATAACATTTTTTTTTATAAAAGTGCGCAGTTTGCATTGATGACGCAGCAACAAAAACACAATGGCAAAGCCAACAGCATGACAATAACAGCGACTGCTCTCAATATCAAATCGCTCTCTCACAAACACATGCACACGCACTCACCAGTTTACGTGTGGCTACAATATGGCGTCGTTGAAATTGTGTCGTTGCCTCATTTAAAACAACAGCAGTCTGAATGTAAATAAATGTTAGTTTGTAGGATTGTTCTTTTTTTAACATTTATAAGTTATGTAAAAATAACAGTTAAGTCACTTAAACACGTAAAATATGTTCTCATTAACTCCTTCTCTGAGACCTTGCATTGGTCTTTTTGAAGAGTATCTGTGTGTGCTTCAATGTGTTCAGATACATACTGACAAATGTATGTACAATGTACGCATCACACATTTGTATGCATGTGTAAATACCTGTGACTTGCCACAAAGAATTATATGTATGCCGTGCATTATACGTCCTTATGTGAAATAATGAATCGCTGTTGCTTTTTAAATTTAAAAAGTTATTATTGTTTAAAAAAAAAATTGATTGCTTAAGTGTAGTAAACAGTTTGAGAAAGTCCGTCTCCGTTATAAATCAATGTATTTATAGATATTTTGTACAATGACCAATCATATTGAAACGAGTAATGGAAATGCTTTTACTTTATTTTGTTTTTAATTATTCTTATAAGCTGTAGTCACAGTCACAATTCTGCTCATCTCTATTGAACTTTAGTACAACACTGCTCTCATTCCCTCTTATTGTCTATTTAATGAACTTTGTACTCATTTGAATTCTTTTTGTCTTATAGTACGCATAAACAAGGCTGTTATTTAACAAACTGACTTAAATACCAGAAACTCGGTATATTATTTATTGTTATTTTATCACTAATGCCTATTAAATACAGCATAAATACATATAAATGTTCAATATATAAATGTATATTCATGTACAGAATATTTCCTATTTGTCCGTTTCCCACCACTGTTAATCGAGTTCTCTTTAGTTTGCACACGTACTGTTGTGCTCTCACTTCCGTCTACATATGCGCCGCACAATATGTACATGTGTGCTATTTTTTAATGCTAAGCTGTCTGATTAACTCTGTTATTCTATTTTAAAGAATATCACAAGTTTTTTTCCCAAGTTCTCTCAAATAGGTATGTGCATTTGTAATTGCATATATTTTAGACCGATTCGGCCAGAAAAGGATTTCAATATACACAATTAATGGGAAACAAAATTGTATACGACAAATAACATTTGCGTTAACAGATTCTGTTGTGGTAGCAACATTTCACTTTGAGCATAACATGCCCAGTTTCATTTTTGCTCGAGTGTTTTGCGTTTTGCTTTACCGTTTCATTCGTGCGTTGAACCTTGGAGACTTCACATCGAGTTTGGAGGATCAAATCCACGTTGGGTTTTGCTACAACTACAACTGTCATTCACAATACAATACACGCGTTGTGTCTCTGTCTGCTTCGCTGGCTGGCTTTGTCTGTGTGTGTGTGTGTGCGCGCCGTGTTGATTTGGCATAAATTGTAATAACTTTACATTTTTTATTACAAATAATCGTCGAGCGCCAATAAAACGCAACTGTTAACTGCGCGCCAGCGTCGCTGTCAACGTCGTCGTCGCCGTGTGCGTTTTGTGCAAGAAAAATTTAGTTTATTTAAAATCAAAAGAAAGTTAACCATAAATTTGTGATATATATTATTTGTATTCGCCCACGCCCTGTGCAGTTCTCTACGAAACAAATCTTATAATTTATTAGAAATTTTTACATATGTATATGATTACTTTGTGAAAAAGCAAAAAGAGAAAGAAAAAAAAATCAACCTCAAACCATTAAAAAAATTATTACAACTGTGATTCCAATAAAACTGGCAACTTTGCTTTAAATAATTTTAACCATTTGCAATATAACAAAATACAATAACGAACTTTCCAAGTAAGTGCAATATTTAAACATTTTCTGATGAAAAAATTGTTTAATTTTCGCCTACGTCGTCGCACTACTCACGCGCGCTTATTCACCACCATTTAACAGCTAAATTTCAACATGAGCGCAGTGCTGAGCTCACCACTGAGAAACCATACTCTATACACGCAGGGACACACATACACTCACAATCATCTACATTATTTCGTGCCTGAGTGTGTGCGCTTTGTACATAAGACAGACGTTGCCATGTCGCGTAAAACACAAAATAAATAAATAGCAGTACGAGGAAAGAAAATGAAAGCTAAAGCCAGTTAAAATAATAATTGGAAAAAACACAAAGATACATAAGTACATACATCGACTTGAATCTCGAATTCAACCTTCATATTTATTAGCACTTTTGTACGGATACACATACATACATATGTATCTGTGGTGCAGATGCATGTGTGTACACTGAGCGTACAAGTGTGTGGCTATTGTATAGTTTGTCGATTATATATTTGACATTTTGTACAGTGTAGAAAACTAAGAATTTGGCTACACTCCCAAAACAGCTTTTTCCCTTGCCAAAAATGTAAAAGAAACAAATACAACACAAAGTGTTCGCTTTTGTCTTTGCCACGAAGGACGTTTGCCAGAACTACGTTCGTTTCTATGTATTTTCACTGTAGATACAGTAGATTGTGTACATGACTGTGTGTGCATATAAATGTAAATTAACCGATAGGTCAAGTACATATGTGTACATAATTGGGTACATAAGCAGCAGCAGCACCAAATAAATTATCGTTGGCCATTTAAATTTTACTATCTTTTTGTCCACTTTCTGTGCGCGTGTGTGTGTGACTGCAGTTTTTGATTAGAAATTTGTGGATTCAGTGCATGAGTCATAGAAATTCGTTTGCGTGCGGGCGTGTGTGTGTGTGTAAGTGTTTGGTCGAGTCATTCTACAACAAGCCAATAGTAGCATTTGTTTTGCACGCATTATCTTTAATTTATTATCAGCAGGAGTAGTTACACTTTATGTGGGCCTTTGAGCATTTGTTGGTTTTGATGAGGGCTCATTTTTGTGGCCATATGCAAATCCAATTGACACTAATTCTTACATTGTTGCTACCTGTATTATTTTAAGAGTGTGTTTGTGTGTGTTGTTGTTGTTATTAAGCGGGAGGGGCTGAGGGAGGGGCTATTGATCGCAGTTACATTGATTCGCAGCTTATGTCAAGAAAGAAATGCTCTATGTAGATAGAAATAGCCAAACTAAAAACTGTCTTTGGAGAATTAAAGTAGACTTTGATACTAATATTTATTTGGAAGATAATATGTTAATGGTTAATATTTGAAAATTAAGTAAAATTATATTTTATTGATGGACATAATATGAAAACTTCACTTTAGCTGTTAGACTAAATTTGTAGCTCCTATAATAATTATATTGCTAAATGTAGCTATAAGAAAGTTGAGATGTCTGTACTGTTGCTGCACTCTGTTCAGTTCTGTCTGTTCATGATAAAGATAATTAATACTGTAGAGTGTACAGGGTATGTACTAGTCGATTACTTTGTATTACGGCGACAGGCGACACGTGTATCGCGTCTGGTTCTAATCGCAAAATGTGCATTATCACTATCACGTTTTACGCCACTGTCCAATGGAAATAATGGAATAAGCAAATTTTTACACGTCGTCGCTGCTCTCATAACTCATGTGTTTTGTATGCAAACGTGTGAATGTACATTTTAAAATATACTATGACATTATACCTGCTGCTCATTGAGTCAAAAACTGAAGAATCAATCATAATTTTAAAATAATTTGTCTTTTCTTGATGAAATTAAAAGGTTTTTTTTTAAAAAAAAAACAATTAATTTTATGTATTAAAAACAACTTAAGAAGCATTAAATACTCTAAAGATCTTAAGTTTTTCTAGAAAAATATATTCACTTCTCTCTTGCCAATTTCATCATTCGCTAAATTTGTGACGAGAGCAGATAAGGGAAATTATAATCAAAAGTAAACAACTCAAACTTGAAAGTATTCGAATAATGCTAATTGTGTTGAATGGTTTTTACAAACAAACATGTTTTCAACTTTCCAGCGAATCGATCGACTGAATCTGGTTGTAATATATAAAATATTCAATTGAGTGTTATTATCATAGAACAGTTAAGTGATCGCGACAACAGATACACATCTTATTTTTTGAAACGACAGAGTAATTCGTAAAGTTTATTGAATTATAACGGATTACTAATCAGTATATAGGCAATTGAAACTACGAAAACTTTAGTTTCTAGAACAAGTTTGATTAAGGCTTTATCGAATCATTCTAGAATCTCTAGTTAGTGACTAATCAGCGATGTTCACACGCAAAGAAAGTGAGTTTCTATGAAACTCTTTTTAATCGCGTCTATGACTAATTTCTTTTGATCACAAAATGTTTTTGTTTGTTGCAAAAGTCGATAAACAACACGTGTCGTTTGTATAAAAATACTTGTTTTTCTTACTTTAATACGTTAATAGACATACACACACACATACACTTATTTATATAGATATCTGGTTATATTCATGATGACGAAGGCAAAACTAACAAAACGAAATAAAAACAAACAAATCGCTCGACGCGTTGCCGTCGTCAGCTCACGTACAAATATATTTTACGTATGCATGCACACACATACATTTGTATGTAAACTTATTTAACTTATGTATATTTTTTTTATTATTGTGAAACGTTTTTCCCGTTTCCCTCTCTTGAAACTTAAAATCTTGCGGCTCTCTCACTTTTGCTGCTCTCTTTACACATAGTCTCACATACAAACAACTGATAAGTCCGCGTTCGCGTCAACGCCAACGTCACAGTCGCCGTCAGCGTCAGCTGCTCGGCCTAACACTCGTCTCTGCCTCCGCTGCCGCCTCCGCCGTAGCGACGTGTGTATGACCACGACCTCATTTCTGTTGGTTTGTTTTTAGGTCGCGTGCAAACAGTTGCCTTCTCCCACTCTCCCTCCCGGTGATCGTGTGTCTGTTCTCCCGCTTCGTGCTTTTGTCTGTGTGTGTATGTGTGCTCCATTAACAATTTACTGCAAATCGAGAATATCGAATCTCTCTTAGTTCTTATTTTTTTTCTTTACTTTTTTTTATAGTTGATTGTTGCTATTTTTAGTGCCTAATCCTCTCGAGTTGATCTTATTATATAAATGTTGTACATTGTGCTTATAGATAGACGTTGTTGGCTTCTTTTTTCGCTTTTGTTTTTGTAGTTATGCAATTCCCAGCTATTATGCTTTTTGCTCTATTTACAACAATTAAACTTTGTATCTGATCTTTTTGATGCTGCAGAGCGAGTACTGTACCTAAAGCGATGAAAGAAAGCGAAAATGTCATGAGTTTTATATTATATGCCCACTGTTCCAAGTGCACTGAGAGAAACGAAAGTATAGGCTTAAAAAACGGGTGGACTTACAGTTGCCATCAATACGCCCCTAAAATAGTATTTTTGAGCTCTTTTAATAATCAAACATTATATATACCACATGCTACTTTAGAAAACCTGTACGGACAATACTTAAAATAATATTTTCTATATTTTAATAAATGCGGATAAATGTGCACAATCTAATCGAGTTTTTCTCTTTTTTTCTTGCAGCGCAACTTTTAAAAACACGTTTTCACTTGGGGCCTACGACTAAAACGTAAGTAAGACTGTTGGTGCCACCCAACGTAACCTTGGCGCGTTGTCCTTGTGGTACAAACGGCCAAGTCCTTCAGCGGCTTATTAGTGGGCCATAAGGCTATATTCTTGCATTTAACCCTGCTAACAGCTGTCAATTAAATTTGTAATCACAATGCGATTTCTAATGGTTTCTTAAAACCATGAACTTAATGGACTAACCAATTTTGTTAATAATTTTGCTAGGCAAATGGGGCTTTTAAGTGAAATTAAAGAAATCAATATAGTCAGGCTTTTATACTAAGCATGCTGATGTGTAGTTTCTACACTGTCCAACACAATTTCTTTGTTCGTTGACATTTAAAGTGTCACTCAAAACTTACCACATTCCCCGTTCGCCCACCACGCCCTCGGTTTGCTTGTGAATTTGTACACAAAGACGCGACACAAGCAACTTTAATATGGCGTGCTTGCTCTCTTCAACACACAGTCCAATCAGGCGTTGTATTCGAGTGTATATTCACCACTCCTGGCAACTATGGCAACCATCAACTCCCCACATTACCGTTAGTTAGCCTGGCACGATGAAAAGCGAAACTTTTGCCTTGGTCGCTGCTCTGCCTTTACTTTGTGGTTATGCTTTCCTTGCCTCCTTCGTTCCTTTGCTCTGGTCTTCTTTGTTTTATCGTTCTTGCTCTTCAGCTGGCAGTTCAATGCCTTTTACGAAATCTGTAAGTATGTATTTACATACATCTACTTATGTACATATGACATTTAATAAATAAATCAATGAACGAAGCGATGAACGCTTTGTTTACACTCGCCGCGAGACTCCCACGAAGTTGACGTCAGCAGAGCAGCGCAACGCAGTAGAGCAGAGAAGACTCAGCTGGCAGCTGTCTGCGGTGTCTGGCTGCTTTCAGCCTTCAGTCTTCAGTTACTGCTGCAAAGTTCAAGCACTAGCGGCAAAGTTCAATAGCACAAAGTGGCAGTCGAAAATAAAATGTTGCTAGTTAAATTCTGAAGCTTCCGCGTTTATTTTTTATTGTCTTACATCTGCTGCTTTGTTGATTATTGTTCTTGTATTAGTCATTAAATTAAATAAATAGTCGGTCTATGCAAACAAACACTTAAAAAGACCTTCAAGTGTCTTAAAGCGATCTTTGAGACGAGTCAAAGTACTCATTAAAACTGGCAATGGACAAAGGATTAATACTAGCATAAAGTAATATTCGCTACTGAGACTTATAACTGCTAATAAATACTATAACTAAATTGTTTTGCTAATGCAATGCCGAAATTTGATAGAATTCAGTCTTAGTGTGTTATTAAGAAAAAATAATATTTTCAGCTTTAAATAAAGCACTTTTAAAGCTCCATCTGTTTTGTAAATTGATTACAATTAATTTTACTCCGCTCGCAGCACCAAAAACAAAACTGATGTCTGCGGCTCTCCTGCTGCTACTTCTTCTTCCTCTTCTGCTTCTTCTGATTCGAGACGACAACGCCCAAAGCCGATCTTCGTGGTGGTTGCTTGTCAACCTGAACCTTGTGTTTGCAATGAACCCCCTTCCCTGACTCGCTCTCTCTCTTTCGGTCTCTCTCGGTTCACTTCCAACAGCTCTCTGTTAGTATTTCTCATATTTCATTTTCCCATGCGATTTCCATTAATCTTCGTCGTGTGTAAGTGTGTGTGTGTGTGTTTGTGTGTGCAATTGTAAAATGAGTCGTCTCTGGCAGAGCACCTACTTTTAGAATTTAGGGATTACAAAGTGCGGTGGGGGTATCCCTCTTGCCGACACACAAAGCCAGCGTATGGAATCGCTTTGTAACCAGTCACCTAGCTGTTTGTTTTGTGTATGTGTGTGTGTCTGTGTCTGCCTCACAACCTGCAGCTTGGCATGGAAACAGGAGCAGAGCCTAAATGTTACCTCAGGGCAGCAGAAGGTCTGGCACATCTGACCGTAAGGCCAAGCCCAAGAGTCAAGACTTTAAACGAAACACACACACCTACATGTACAAGGAACGATAATAAATATTATCATTGCTCAGAAGCCGAATAGTTAATACTCTGAATAGTTGTTATATTTGTATTTTTGTATGCATTTTGTGCTAAAAATGCTTAGAGAAACAATTTAAATTTGAAATTTGGCTTTTGCTAAAGTTTAAAGTAAAGCTAAAATTTATATCTGCTTTTAGTACTCCTACAAGTAAAGAGTATTGCACTTTCAGTGTGTCGAAATCGACTTTCTTTCTTTCCTGTTGTGTTTATCTGTGTGTCTGTGTTTGTATTGTGTGTCTGTATAAGTATCTGCCATATTTTGTTGTGTTGAGGACGCTGGGTTCACCTTGCGAGCTGTTGAACTGTCTTTGTCTTCGGAAGCAGCCAATAAAAAGTTCAAGGTAATATCAGTTTAATGGCATCCTCAGATTCAGATCGCCGTGTCTGCTATATGCTTTCTCAAGCATCCTCAACTCTCTGCGCATTCTCTGAACCTTGAATGGGCAGTATCTTTCAAAGCCAACAAACGTATTACCTTTTTAATCAATTTCATTCAGTCCAATTTATCTACCTATTTTAAAAAAATGTTTACCTATTAATAAGAAAGTAGCTGCTATATAAACAGTCAGGAAGTCAGTTATTAGTGGATAAAAGTGAGATGTTTTCACCGAAAATCAACATAAAAAGTATCGGATAATTATGTCATACAACTGGCTTAAAAAAATTCGGTCTTAAGTTAATAATATTTATAAATTATGTGGTGTATATGATTGCTTTAGAATTGGTCCAGGGTCTTTTAAAGTAGGCTTGCTTGACGGTAGCTTTTTGTACTACTTTTCATTCTGGTTTAGTAGTGGTTGTTGATACTTTGTAAGTAGTAACCACCCTTTGAGATCATGAATTATTATATAATTATTTTATACTACGCAGCTTCTTTTTTGTGTGAATGAAAAACATGATTGCTTATCTTAGATATTATACGTTTGTGGGCAGTATTTAATTTTGGGCAATTTTAGACAGTGAGTGCCCCCATTGTTAAATTTCATTTCATTTTAGCTCTTATTCGTTATTCGTGACCGGAAGAGCGACGCATTCTTGAGAGTGCGACTTAAAACTTTAAAGCTCCAACGGCTAAGCTTAGATGACCACCATATTTATTGTTCGCTCTCTCGCTCCTTTTGTACGCTCTCTTTGATAATATTTTAATAATTCAACATACGCCGAGAGCCCTGACGATTTTCTTCTGTTGCATTTCATCAGTTTCGTGTTGTTGTCGCCGCGCTGTTCTGGTTCTTGTTGTTGTTTGTCTGTTCTGTCTGTTCGCTTAACTCGCTCATTAATATGTAAATGTGACTCAGACGCCATGCGATTGTGTGTGTGTGTTTGTTTATATGCGTTGTTGTTGTTGTTGGTATTATTGCCTACCAGTTTTCATTTACATTCATTCTTTACCTTTTATGCTGCCTATCTCAGTGAGTCTTCTCTTTTCCTGTTGTAAAATTTCGTGATTAAAATGCAGGTCAGCAGCACATTAACCTTTTACTTAGTACAAGTATTGTGCGTTTAAATATCGCAGTAACGCATAAAAATCCTGTTTATTTTTACACACAAACGCATTAGCGACTGCACCGGCGAGTAATTCAATAAGTTTCGACATATTCGTGCGTGTGCGTAAGTGTGTGTGTATGCATATGTGTAAACACATTACAAACTAACATATTTATGCATTAATGATTTACCAACACATTTCATGCCTTTCCGTTGTTATCGCTTCAGGTTTGCCAATTTGTTTTTCCTTCAGCAGCACGCTTTTATTTATTTGTTGATTGTTTTTGATTTAATACTTGGCGCTGATTTTATTTCTTATGCAATTCTCACAAATGCGCATTTGGCTATTAAACACATGTGTGCCTAGTTTGCTTTGGATTTGTCGTATCTTTTTCTACACGAGAAACCGTGACGTCACGACTTAGCGGGTGACAGATGTCGTCATCGCAGCATCATCATATGATTTCGTCTCTGTAATTGGCAATTGTATTCTTTTTGTACTTATGACGTTTTTATGTAGGTTGATGTGTACAGATTCATTCAATCTAGAAGCTTACGTACATTTTGAGTCCTACACACATTATGAGCGTAGAAGGCGCAGAAACACGATGACGACGGCTTGGCAAAATAAATAAATTTACTCAAATGCATGTACACACGCACACACACACCCTTGTTTGTTAGCAATAGACACACTTTGCCTTTGTTAACAGACACGAGCTCAACAGTACTGTAGTCATATGGCGAGAGAGCAAAAGTTTAATTGTATGGAAATCAAATGCACAACAGAAAACAGCAACAAGAAAGATGTAGATGTTGACAGTCACCACACTACACACACGCACGCACGCACACCAATCCATTCTCTTTTATTTTACTCAGTTTACAGACAGCAATATAGACAGTTGCTGTTAATACGTATGGTGTACAGTGTACGCGTATGTATTTGTTTGCATGTACATTAACGTATAAGCTGTCGCTCAATAACAGCTGCGCTCTCTCCCTCTCTTGTTTTTTCGCTCAATGATTCGTACTTGGGGGTTTCTGGCTGTCAATTGTTGTGTGGGGAGTTGTTTTATATATGTGTATTTATTTGCCTGTGTATTTGTAGTTGACATTTTAATGATTAGTATGAGTGCTACAGAGAGAAGAAGAGACGAAAGAGAGAGGGAGAGACCCTATCGTTGACAGACAGCTGTTTTGGCTTTCAATTAAACCGCAACAGCAGGAAATCAACTACATATACATTCACAGATATAAAACTATTTGTATACATATTTGTATGTATAGTCTTGTCTAGTATGTATAAAATTAGCAGCGGTTTGTTTATCTATTTTTGTCAGATCAATGTCGATACAGTTGCACTTTTATTTAGAAGTAGTACGTACCTATCTACAAATATAAAATAAATAAACAAACGGACATATTAAATTTTAAATCCACAAAGTGTACAGATGGTGGAGGATAAAATCTTAAACTTAAAATTATATGCCAAAAAAAAAATGAATTCGCTTGAAAGTGCACTTTCGTCTTTGTAGCTTTACACTTATCTGACGAGGGCATCGTCCTGATAAAGTTTCCATACATAGCAAGATATATTTATCTTGTCTTGTGCTGCGTTGCAAAATTATAATACCATCTGCAAGGATATATTGTGAGCTCATACGAAACTTGTATAATTTACGCGGCAGAGAAGAAAATGCAGAAATTATTTATTGCTTCGTTCAAAAGCGCAGACACGGAAAGAAACGCTAAAGCAAAGACAGGCAAACAAAAGAGGGCGAGCTACATACGAACATACTAAAACCATAAAGTAAAATACATACAAACATGTATATATTTAGCATGGGACGCAATAACAGAGGCCGCATTTACCAGCGACTGTTATATTTAACAGCTGCAATCAACAGAGACTATGTTGCAGACGTTGAGTGTGTTCTGTTAATTTGATCGACTTACATTTATGTTTTTAAGTGATTTGGAGCTATTTCTTGCAAAAATTACTGTCTAATAAATTTTGAAATATTATGCATGCATATAAAAACATCAAAGACATTTATAATAAATATATATGCAATTTGATAGACCTACGCTCAAAAGAGTTCTTTTTTGTTTTTTTATTTATGATTAACTTTTGGGAATAAAATTATAATACCCAAGCAACCCTCTCTGTCTATACCACACTCTCCTCTCTCCTGGAGTATATAATTATCGGTGTTTCTTTTTAATAACAAGGCTCCGCAAATTAAATTTATAATTTGAATTTACTAATATCGGTTGGGTTGAAAAGGATATTAATTATAGTTCCAAACTTTTTGATCCTGCAGAAGCCATATAATTAGTAATAGTAAATTATAAATGAAAGTAGTCTGTTTGGGAATCTTTAAATTCATATTAGATTTTCGTATAAGTAGTTTTTACAATCAACTTAAAATTTTGTTACAAATTTCTCTTGTGACTAGGTGAACAGTGAAAGTGATAGGCCCAAGCGCTCACCGATAAAAAGTTTGAACTTTCAATATAGATTTAGTACAAAATTTCAATTAGGTGGGGCTTTTTGGTTCAAGGAAAATAGTTAAATAAAACTTGTTTAATTTGCTTCCTATCTACATATTGAGCATTATCTTTATTTCGCTCTTCTCTCGTTCACTCTCTTCCCTCTAATGTGAATCTGTGTGGTGCAGATAAAACTGGTTTGAGCGGAGCTTATTTCTCTGTTATTTTGTGCTATTTATCTGTGTATTTATATGTATGAGTGTGTCGACACTCACATGTCTGCACGCTTGACTGTGTATTTGTATGTTGACAGCCTTGAAGAGAGAGCCTAAAAAAAGAAGCAAGATGTAATTTTGTTTGTTATTTATTGTATAACACTAACGTCACGACATTGTCGTGCTCTCTGCCATGCTCTGATGGTACATCATCGAAGATAACAATTGTACTTATTTTGCATTCATACAACGTTTATGCGGATGATACAGAAAATGCACGGCAGACTTGTTCATTTGGCGTTGCCACCCAATTTGGTCAAAATGTTTTCATGGTTAACATTGATGACATATGGCACAGTAAACGGAGTAACAGAGAGAAATGACAAAATATAAATAAAAACCATTTATAGCAGACAGAGTTGCATTTCACACGCGTTTTTAGGATATTTTAATACATTTTTAATAACATTTGGTTTCCTAAATTATTTTACAGTTTTGCAATTGGATAAAAAAAACTTGCTTTGAGCCAAGTATTTATACATATATAACAAGTCAGTCACGCAGCAAACACGAGAAAAGGCTAATTATTTGGACGGAAGTTAGTAAAGTAAACACAACTACGAACTGATTATACATAATAGCAAAAATACAAAATACAACGAGGCAAAAGGAAAGGAGTCAAGAGTAGTTGGCGCCGCAGCTGCAACAGGAAATAACCTCAACACAAATTTCGCTGGGCGAAAGTCAACAACGACAACAACAACAAGTCGACGATCATCGTCCAATCAACTTTAAAATAAATACACACACATATACACACGCACACACACTTACCTAGTTGGTGCAGCCAGCATGGAACGCGAATCAAATCCAATGCAACCCATGTGCCGCTCTGGATGCGGTTTTTATGGTAATCCAGCCACAGATGGTTTATGTTCAGTTTGCTACAAGGTAAATGTAATTCACACATTTTCAAATAACCTCAACTAATCTCTCTCTATCTCGCTCTGACAGGACTCGCTTAGAAAAAAGCAACAGCCACCTGTGAGCAGCACACCTGTCTCAGTTCCAAGCCCGCAACCTAGCCCCACATTCAGTCCGGCCATTGCAACAACAAATACCGCACAGCCCACAGTACAGAGCTTACAACAATCACACAATGATGTAAAAGAGGTGAGTCCAAAATCAATTTTTGATGCCCGCTCTCTGGGCTTTCATGTTCCAACTTCTTTCTCCTCAATCTCCTTCTCCTCCTCTTCTGCTTCGTCTCCATTATCATCGTCGTCGTCTTCTTGCTCTTTAGTAGGCCAAGCAGGTTTTATTTTTGTTTTAATGGCACGCCTCCGATTTCTTTGTATATTTCATCAGTCAGTTACAAATTTTTGTTTGTGTTTTTTTTTTCGGATAAAAATTTAGTCGTCTTTAAAGTGAAATAGTGTAAACAACTTGTATGTGAAAAGTTAGAGAAAAGCGTTAACTGTACTGTACCGTACATCGTGTGTGTGTGTGTGTTGCCTGTGCTGCTGGCCACGTGGAGTTGTGACAAGGTAATGCCATCGTGCGATTCCAGTCCTTATTCCTGTTTCTAACCTACAACCGCAATATCATATGCCCTGTAAGAGGGTATTATAGTTAGACGTAAATGTGTGTAACCGACTGACGCATCCAGCAACGCATCCTGTAAGTATATAAGTCAACTTAGATAATGTATATATAGATCAGCATTTAAATACGATTCCAATCGATGATGATTTTTCAATTGGCTGTGCGGAAAGTAGACTTTCCACCTTAAAAGACGGAATGTCTTTCGAGAGTCACCAGAAGAACTCTTTGTTCTTTGCTCTTTTGGCATGTAGCCCTCGTATACTCCTAGCTAAAACCGCCTTAAATGCGTTAAGAACTCTTAGATCGATGTAGTTACTCCTTGGGTTTATTTACCCATGTCTTGGATTGATTCAACTGGTTGTACCCAAACGTTGTTTTCGATTCGTTTTCGCATCATTTGAGAATGCTTTGACACTTGTGTTGTAGACTTAAAGTTTGAATCGAATATTTGTCATTCGTATTCGTATATTTACGAGCTCAACATTTGGCCATATTTTCAAAATTCTCTGCATTTAAGTTTAAAGTTGAAGGCAAATGTATAATTTAAATGGAGGCACCTCCTCGACGAGGACAGTGGGACGCAGTGGTGCAACTGGTTCAGCTTCCACTAGGACGAGGTCTAGTGAAAAGTCTGGTTTTAGGCGGAAAATGCAGACGAATCGCAATCCGAATTCTAGTTCCAATCCAGGTCGGGTTTCCGCTGGAGCTTTGACTTCGGCCATTAGTTTGACCAAGTCGGTGAAGTCAGGCAGCGCAATCGTGACAAAGGGTACACACTGTAGTACACATGTCTTTCCATTCGATCTAATACATAAACCTTTTACTCCTCCTCCTCCTCTTGCCCCTTGTATTCCCCGTGCTGTTCAGCAGCCGGAGGAGTCCGTAAGGCAAAGAACGTCCCTGCTTCTGTTCCCCGTGTCCAGTCAGCCTATGTCGTGCCGTCTTCAAGCCTAGCAGCGTCTTCTATCAAGAAGAGCTCACTGTCCCGTAAATCCGCTGGTGGGATTCCTTCGGCAAATTATAAGTTCGCTGCCAAATCGATTAATACCGGAGCGCGCAAAGTGAAGTTCTCGGCCAACGTCCACACTTTTCCACCAACCAGCAGCAGTAACAACAACAACAACAGCAGTACTAGCAGCAAGAAGAAGAAAAGAATCTCAACAAACTCATCACCAGCTGGCGAATTGCAGCTGAGGAAGCGCGTCAAGAAGCTGAAGAACAAGACTAGTGTAGGCGATCAAAGTGTCTCCAACAGGATCAACTTGTCCGTTTCACAGTTTCCACCGCAGCCCAGCACAATCCTCAAGAGCAGCATACATCACCACGGCGCTATCGTCGATGTGGAGGAGCCAGTGACTACAAAACCAAGGAAGAATAAACCGAAAGTATCAGCTCAAAAGAAGGCAACAGCAGTCAACAAAGTCAAGAAGATTCGCATCAAGGCTGGGTCTGCTATCCGTCAGCCCGTGCCATCTGGTTATACCCGACCTTCCCCTCGTCTCGCCTACTCGATTCCGCCCGAAGCGAGACGCAGTCTGCAGTCGCCCGTTGGCAAGGCCAAAAACCAGTTAACAAGTTCGGTTCCATTCCGTTAATTAAGGCACACCCACACACATTTATATATAAGATATAAATATATATACACAAACATGGACAAGTCGAATGGTGATGAATCTGATCAATCAAAGCGGAAGCCTGATGAACGCCAATCGCCGCCCAGCAAGCGTCGCATCAAACACTCTGAAAGCAATCCCGACAGCACTTCAACAGACACGGAGCTCTTGCCACACAACAAAAGTGCTACGGAATCAGATCCACCTTCGAAAGATGCACCTCCAAAAGAGCCATCTCCAGAAGAAGCGCCTAATGTAGCGGATGATGCAGTTGCCAAGAAGCGGGTAAACGCGTTACCAACAACACAAAGACAACGCTTGGTTAGGATTTGGGTCACTTGAAGGGAGGGAAACGTGCAAAAGCTTTATTTTATGCAGAATAAAAACAAAAAACTTATTCATTTTGTATGTAGTCTGTCGATACTAAGCTCTTAGTTTTGTTATACTAGAAAAATTTGTACGCTTTCATTCGATAGTTTCACTTGAACTCCCCACTTGAAGTTGGAACATATTTTGAAGTTATTTACACAACTTTCCATATCGAATTTGTTGCTAATGAATTTGTTTTTGATGCAGAAAATCACTGAAGAAGCCGCTGCAGCTGCCAAATCCAATAGCGAAGCCATCATATCGGCGACCGGTCCAAATACTTCCACACAAGCAGCTGCCTCCGCCAGTGAGCAGGATGACAAGGACAAGGAGGACGACAAGGATGCCAAAAAGAAGAAGAACAGATGTGGCGAATGCCGCAAGAAGGTTGGCTTGACTGGTATGTACTCTGGAATATATTCTCCAATTTATATATATAATACTTACCTATTGTCTTTTGTATCGTCGTATAGGTTTCCAGTGTCGCTGTGGCGGTTTGTACTGTGCTGTGCATCGTTATTCCGATAAACATAATTGCACATTCGACTATAGAGAGCATGGAGCACAGGAGATACGACGCAATAATCCGGTTGTAGTTGGCGAGAAAATTCAAAAGATTTGAATTAGCGAGATTGGGAGATTGTGCCAGTAACAGTAGACGTAGTATAACAACAACAACAACAACAAAACACGTTATGATATAGTATAATCTATATTAAAATGGGGATGCAACAACGCCACAATTAAACAAAAACCAACAATAACACAACACACCACAACATAACACACTCACATGCATACGCCACACACCACACACACAAACACACCTATATATATAAATATATATAAGTATGTATATATAAATATATATATTTATATATATGCATATAAATACTATAAACTGTAATTGTAATTTAATTATAATGTAAACAATAACATGCAACAATAGTACAGAAACGTTAACCAAATACCACGCAAACAACAACAACACCAACAGCAGCCACAACAGCAACAGCATGGAACAACAAACACGACGCAGTAGCTACAGCAACAGGAGCAGCAGCAGCAACAACAGCAGCATACAACATCAAAGACTTGAACCAGATGCGTATCAGCGCGTTAGCAAGTACAGCAACCAATTATACAAACCTTTACTGCTGCCACCTTTGAACTGTGAACACTACAAACAGCCATTCTAAAAACATCTTTAAATTTGTTATTCCACTATGCAAGTTGCAAAATTTTTGTATTCGAATCTTGTTTTTCGTCGACGACAACAGCAATAACTGCAACACAACAAGTTAACACAGTCACACGCACACACACTTACACTCACTCACACCACGGAGCAACTAATTGTTATAAAGTACACGAAAATGGATAAATTTTATGTAGAGAAATTGTGTAATTTGTGTTTGTAATGTGTTGTATGTGTTAAAGGCAATTAAAGAAAAGTAAAAAATGTAAGACAAAAACAAGAGCTGAATGTAAACCAACTAAAAACAGCAACAACAACGACACCAGTCCCCAACAACAGCAGATACAGCAACCAACAACATACCGCATATTTAGAAACCAACTATTTCATAATTTATAATTATTGATGAATTAATTATGTATGTATAAAAAAAGCAAAAAACAAAAAAATCGAAAATTTAAAAAAGAAAAAACACAAAAAAAAAACTAAAGAAAAAACAATGTATAAAAAAAGTAATGCTTTCGGAAAACCTTTTGCAAAAGTTAAGAAAAGAAAAAAATACGAACAACAGCAACAAAATCAGAGGGCAAAAGGAGAATTGTATTAGAACTAAATACATCAAAGTTTATAAATAATTACCTAGTAAATCAAAGCAGAAGAATGCAGTGCAAGTTGCGCCGATTATCAATTTATTATTTTTATAATTCATATATTTGTTTATTAAATTTTGTCCTTAACAACGAAAACTAAAAAATGTACACAAAATGTTTCATTGATTTCGATAAATTGATTGCACACACACACAAACACCTTGATAGAGTATACAATTACTTATGCTTTATCAATTCAGCTGGGTTTATATACAATTAACTATTTACGCCATATGCATACGGTAATTACTTTGCAAAACAAAAACATTTACAAAATATCTGCAAAATGGTCAAATACAAATGGTTCGTCTCTAGGTTCTTATTGCTTTAAGCGTTATTTAGTTTTTTCTTTGATTATATTAAACAAAAATACAAAAAAAAAAAAAAAATCAACGGGCTTAAATAAAAAAAGATATTTTAATTTTGCTTTCTTCCTTTTAGTAACTACAATTTTATTAAACTAAAAAAAAGAAAACAAAAACGAATTACAGTAACAGATAGATATAAATTTTGTTGTTAGCATTAGACATTATACAAGCATTAAACAAAAATATACATATATTTAAAAAATAAAACAAGAAAAAAGCTAAAAATGTTGATTCGATACAAATTGGAAGCAAAAAAAAACACCAAGAAAACTTCACCAGAAACCTTAATTGTTTTGGGCGCACAGCTGTTTGGACAAAGTGAGCAGATACAATAATCAAACAGAGGAGGAAGCTAAAGATAGTTCAAGAAAGGCATCAACCAGAAACACACTCGACTGACAACGTCCAAGTTCAGCTTTAGAACAACCATGAAAGACAGAGGGGCAGGTCAACCAGGGGCAATACTATATATATTTACATGTATGTATACAGAACGGTAGCTATTGGATAGATAGGAGACGCTTTCTCTCTCTGGCTTATACACTGTTAGTGATGGTGCAGTATTTGGGGGACGCCTTCAGATCGGAACTTAAAGCAATAGCAAACAAAGCACAACCACATGCAAACAATAAACAAAAGTTTCAATACGCAAGTCAAGCAAACAAACAACATTAAACAAAACAAAACAAAACTGTACAAAACCAGCTACTTCAAATTACTTGTAATAAAAATAAATGCAGAGTCGTATATAAAATGTATAAATAATAATTGTAAATTTAAAGGGAATACGAGCTGCATAAAAACTAAACAAAAAAAAGAAATAAAAAAAAATAATTACTGATGAATAACGACAACCAACAAGAACAGCAAAATTGTCATTTTAATTTTAATCAAAAGTTTATTTAATCGTTTAAATTTACACCTTTACACCTTTCTGCAAATCTTCAAACTAAAACTGCAAACTGCAAATAAAAAATTATGAAAAAAGGTTTAAAAAAAATCAATTTACACATACGTATATCATAATTCAATAAACCCTTTAAAATTAATTAGTAAAATTGTATGAATTAAAAAATAAACAATTAAATATACAGACACAAAACAAAACAAAGAAAAAAGAAAGCAAGAAATCTATAAATACCGCAATGTCGCTTGGAACCCCCGAAACCCCTAACTACAGACACACTAGATAGCATGAGGGACGTGAGGACTTTTTTGGGGTCCAGGTCGAGGTTTCCGGGCCAGCTTATTTACAAGTAGCCTTTTTAGGATGTACACCAATTTTAACAAATTCGTCAATATGCAATGTAGTTCTCTACTCTTTACTCCATATATATATTTTTTTGATTTGTTTTGTTTACACACATAGTTTTATGATATTATAGTTTGGAAACGCTTAAGGGTCGTTTTAGTTGAAATTGTGTTTATGTTTAATAAGAATTATAATAATATGCAATGATGATGCAAGTGAAAAGGCAAATAATTACCAATTAACTAAACTATTTATGTACATACATACATATACACAGACACACACACACATATATATGGTATACTATACTTATATATAGTCGTATAGTAAGCGTCATTAATTTTAACAGTTCTTATTATTATTCAATTTCTATTTGCTGTTCTAGTATTCTTTTTATTGGAGTTTCGTCATCTTAGTCACTTTTTATACTCTCTGCAAGAGTATATTGGGTTTGTGCAAAAGTATGTAACAGGCAGAAGGAGGCGTGGCAGACCCCATAAAGTATATATATTCTTGATCAGCATCATAAGCCGAGTCGATATAGCCATGTCCGTCTGTCCGTCTGTCCGTCTGTCCGTCTGACCGTCTGTCCGTCTGTCTGTCCGTATGAACAAACAGATTTCAGAGATGGTAAGAGCTACAAGTTCGAGCTTGGTGTCAATCGATCACATATTTAGTCAGTCAATACAAGAATCTTTTTTTTTTCGATGCCACGCCCCATTCGCCCACAATAAGCAAAAAACTAGACACACCTCGGAAAAAATCATTGTTTTCGGCGAATATCTCAGTAACCATTGCACCTAGGATCACCAATTTTGGTATGGAGGTTCCTACCGACAGCGCAAATGCATTGGCATTTAAAATTTTTGACTGCCACGCTCCTTTTTCCCACAATACATAAAAATAATTCACTTTCGTTTCGTTCAGTTTTTAGGCGTCTGTTTATATAGTACATCATTGTAATTGTATTATTCGAGTGGAGGCTAACTATATAAAACTATTCCTGAAAGGAGCATTAAAATCGGACTATAAACAAGAAAACTAGAAGCTTTACAATATTGATAATTGAACGCAATATCACTACCGAGTGCAAGCGAGATAGAAACGTTTTCGCTGCCTGTGTGGCGGCAGCGCGCCCGCAGTCGCTGTCAATGTGTTTTAATGCAAGTACTAGATATTGTAATATCTTGATACCGATTTTAATAATAATATCAGGATTAACATGCAGAGAGTATTATACGGTCGGGCGTGCTCGACTGTACTTTTCTATCTTGTTGTGCTTATAAACTTAGGAACACAACAACAATTTCTACCCTCTAACCTCTCCCCCACCCAAAACTATTGTTTATAAATACTTTTATTTGAAATCGACATTTGTTTTGATTTAGCGCTTGTAATTTTTGTTGGCAAATTAAAAAAAGAAACAGAAATTTAAAATAAAAATCATTTATAGTTTGTAAAAATGAATAAAAGGATTATATATTAATAATGATAACGAGTGCGTAAATATATAATAATTGATACTTGATACAGATAAATACTATATATAAATATTGTACTAATGTATAATTGTAATTAAAAAACAAATGAAATGGCGAAAAACTTCTGCAACAAGAGAGATAAAGGAAAAGAAAACACGTGAAAAATATATATATATTTAATGAGAAACGGTAAAGCTAGTTTGAATCTAAAATAGGAATACATAGTACATATGGAACCAGAGATATGGAAGCGCGAATATGAGCAACAACTATTTTAATTAACTTTATCAAGGCATAACAAATACAATAACTATATGACTTAAAAAAAAAGGAGAAAAATCACGAAGTAATAAACAATTGCAGATTTATACACACAACTAAATAGTTTTTAAAAATGTTGAATAAAAGCAGCGATTCTATTATTTTCAAAAAGAAAAAATATATATTTGTTTGCTCTTTGTACACCTTGTTTTAAATAACTTTTGACACCTTTTAAAGCAGTTCCAGCCCAGGTGCTAAATAGATTAAACAATTTTCATATTACATGAGTTCAAGAATTAGTTTCAAATCATTGCAAGTGTTCAATAGCTAAATTTTTCTTTATTGTTACTACTTATTTACAACTATTTCTCAATTGTTTCTTTGGTTGCAATATTTATTGGGTATGAAAATGTTGGGAAATACACACAATTAAAAAAAAAACATAAAAAACAAATACAAAAACAAATAAAAAACTTACATAGTTTCGTGAGCATGTAAGTTTTAGCTTTACCAGTTGGAATATATATATATATATAAAAAGGCTAAAATTGGCGTGGGGATTACCACATAGAAACGAGGGAAAGTATATAAAAATGCTTAGCTTTAAGGTAAATACTAGTATATAAAAGAAATAATAATAATGAATACAATATAATGAGGAACGGAAGCAGCAATGACATGAATATAAGATACATAAATCTTAAGTGTAATATCATATATATACGTATATATATGCTACATAGATTGATATATATACACGTATATATATGACTATCTGATAAATGAGAAATTGCTAAAACTGATAAAACCTATATCTAAGTAAAATAAAAAAAAAACAAAAACATTAAAAACAAAAGAAAAAAGAAATGGAACTAATAAAGAGAATTATTCTGAGAAATACATATATACATAATCTGTGCGTTTTTATTTTTACTAAAAGGACTCTAAAACAATTCCAGCTATTGAAAACATCTTCATTTAAAGATTTACCCACAAAAAGTTGTTTTCTTCAAACATTAACAGTGTTTTTAACAGTAACATTGGCTATAAAATCCTGTTATGATGCTGTTAAATGCACTCTCCAAACTTTTTTCCTCTGAACTTTAAGCCAGCTCCACTTTTAATTGCGAGAGCGCTTAACTAAACAGCAATGATAAAGCAAATATAATGACAAGATAAAATCAGAATAATTAGTTTGAATTGCTGCAATTTGCAGATCTCATTAGGTATGTGATAGCCTAGATCTATGGACAATTTTGAAGCAACAGACTAGAGCAAGATTAGATTCGAGTTTATCTAAAGCTCACTATCTGTATTATCGAGTGTAGCTGTTAACAGAGTTATTCTGTGATATTTACAGCGTGTGGACTTTTGGTGTAGGAGCAGATTAACTGCTCTGCATTGAAGAACTCCACAGCCAGAATCAGTTGCCCATCCGCGCTCAAAGTGAACGCATGCAGGCAGCATTCACTGGCTTTCAATAACATTTAACCAGAGCACGCATACACACATACACAATCACACTCTTACCAGCAGTACACACGCACTCGCTCACTCACGAACGCAGGCAACGTATAGAAACACAAACCCGAGTGTGACCCCAATTAGTTTGAGAAAAATGTCAAGAATACAAACTGGTGAGTAGACAAAGTGCGTGATCAGCTGAGCATAGCGAAAGAGAGCGTGCGAGAGACAGTACTGAAACGAGTTTAAACTGTGTATAAAGCATGGTGGAATTGCGAGAAGGTGATGCTTATCAATGTGGTGAGGTAGGAACCATTAACTCACCTCGTTTTGCTTTCACACTGCTCAATTAAGTGTGTTGAAAAGAGAGCTGCAGTGTTGAGTACGTCACCTTTTTAGTGAATTCACCTGGGTAAAAGCAGCCAGCTTATCAGATTTACTCATCTTAATCTGTTTTTGGGGCTCTCATTTGTGTAGTTCTGGGAAGCATCACACCCAATCTGCTGGGCAGGACACTCACCCATGAGCATGTAGCCCTGGACTTTGAGCACTTTTACCGGGCACCGCCGGCTGACTTCGAGAGCGAACTGCAGCAAAAGATCTGCATGAAAACATTGGGATACGTGCGCCTCTATCCATATTCAAGTCTGGAAAACGTGCGATTCTATGACGAGGAAGCGCTGGAGGCATCCCGAAAGGATGTGCTGCTCTACAAGAAGCATGGCGGTGGTGCGATTGTGGAAAACAGCAGCTATGGCCTAAAACGTAATCTGGAATTCATTGTGGACTTGGCTAGAACGACCGGAGTGCACTTCATTGCCGGCACAGGTCATTATATACATGCCACGCAGGAATCGACTCACGCCAATCTCAGCGTTGAACAAATGACTGATCTCTACAGCAAGGATATACTCACAGGCATCGAGGTAAATGGTGAAATGGTGAAGTCCGGTTTCATAGGCGAGGTGGCCAGCGTGTACCCAGTTAAAGGTGTGTGGGAAATCACCTTATTTACCTTACGCCTCACTTTACCCTTTTCTCGTCACAGATTTCGAGAGAAATTCACTGCGCGCTGCTGGCGAGATCCAGGAAGTGCTCGGCTGTGGCGTCTCCCTGCATCCGCATAGAGTAACCAAGGCGCCGTTCGATATACTGCGTATCTATCTGGAGGCGGGTGGCCGTGCTGACAAGTGTGTCATGTCGCACTTGGATCGTAAGTCATGAGATTAACTTGTTGTATGAGTTTCTGTTGAGGAAGTTGTCTCCGTTTAGGCACCATATTTGACATTGATGAGTTGCTGGAGTTTGCCAAATTGGGCTGTTACCTGCAGTACGATTTGTTTGGCACTGAGTGCTCCTATTACCAACTGAACTCGGCCGTGGACATGTTGTCCGATGGACAACGCATCGAAAATCTCATCAAGCTGATCAACGAGGGACTCGTCAACAGGTTGCTCATGTCCCACGACATACACACAAAACATCGATTGGTAAGATGCACAACGAATGAGAATTCCATAGAACTATTCCGAACTGTGTCTCCTTACAGACATCCTATGGTGGTCATGGCTATCATCACATTCACATGAACATCCTGCCACGCATGCTGGAACGCGGCGTGACCAACGAGCAGCTGGAACAGATAACAGTCACCAATCCGGCCAACTGGCTGGCATTCAATGCCTAAGTTGGCCTTAACCCACACGTACCACATAGTAGTGTCTTGTGACCTTCACACCATCAGCTGAGCTGCGTTTGGATCACTCTAATCATTTGTTTACATCTTTGTTTTTAGTGCGTTGTTGTGCTCCACTCACGATTAGATTAGCCATGTTGTTTGAAAGAATGTCCAAAAATAAAAATTAATGGGTGTGTTTTATAATTCACCAATATTTGCCTGTTTTTATGGCCTTATTGCGTTCTGAGAGGCACGATTCATTGAAAACACTGAAACACTGTTACCAAGTCAGAGTTTTAATGATTCTGGATTTTACTGTAAATTCTGGGGTTGGCAACCCAAAATTGGGTTGATTACTATCAATCTTGTACGAGACGTATATCTCTACTGGAAAACTTTTAAATATGATTAGACAGAAATGAATTTACTAAAATTATTATCAATTATTTTAATTGGATTTAAAGTGATTCATTGTAAATCATTGATTAAAAAAAAAATAAATAAATAAATTAAGTAACAATAATTTACATATAAATAATTTTCCAGAGATTTAATGTCCTGTATTAACAATTTTTAAAGAAAATATTTTTTCCTGTATTTTTTATCGGTTTATGAACAAAAGGGATTACCCACTCACTATTCAAGTCAAAAGTTTTGAAAAAATTTTGAAAAGTAATATGTAATAACATAAAAATATTCATCTTTTCTTAAAATAAAATTTCTCTTAATTTTGTAATTTAAAATTGAGTCCTTTGACATTTCTTAGTGATCGTGTGTTTTATGCAGGAAACTTGGTAATTCGATTTATTGCAGTCAGAACATACGGAAAGTTATTAATCTATTTATATCCAATCTTAGCCCAAAGAGCAATATATCCCATAAACTGTTTATTAAAAACTCTGTTAAAATGCACTAATCGAGTATGCTAGAGTGGCAAGATACTCAGTGATCGGTAAAAAAGGACAAAAAGAATTGTAAAAATCGTTTACACTGAACTCTCTACTCGAGGACAGCTCCGTCAGGCGGACACCTCCCTCAGTCGGATAGCTCCCTCAGGCGGACAGCTCCTTCAGGCGGATAGCTCCCTTAGGCGGACGAATTTTATAGTTTTTTAACATGAATTTCATATACAATCTGTTCGCTTAGGTGGACATGTCCGCCCAAGGGAGCTTTCACTGTATATACTATGTATAACATTTTTTTTATTTTTTTTTTTTAAATTTTATAGCCGTCCACAAATCCGCAAACTTAGCGTCATACCGGCACTCCGATAGAGAAAGATCGACATACGTAATTCTTATCGATGACCTGCAATGCCTCGATATAACAACGCAAAATAAAGCTACTAAAACGATTGCCAAAAAAGAAAAAATTGTGTTAGAATTTAGAAAATCAAGCCTTATCGTTGTTATTATTCAATTGAATGCTACTAAAATGTCCCTTATCAGCAGTCGTCAGCCGAGATCGACACCAAAGGCGCCGTTTTATGATCATATTTTCAATTGATTTGCTTTATAAATAGTATACAAGTGTGAACTTTGTAGGCAGTTCTACGCGATCGCTCGGCACTAACAGTAACAAGCCGGAATCGAAAAGTTAACACGCTCAAACATGTCGCAGGGTGTAAAAATGGAAACGCAGATTGCGCAGAAAAACGGTAACGGAACTAGTAATGGTAATGGGCTTGGTAATGGCACAAGTAATGGTACCAGCAATGGAAGTGGTAATGGCACTGCAAAAATTGATTTGACCTCGAAGACTTCGACTGTAGATAAAGAGCAAGTAGATCCCTTTTGTGATCCCCAGAATCCGAAGCGTATTTCGTTTCATGACGTTACATCCGCTGCCTTTTTGATAAAGGGAGGCGTGGAACGTACTCCGTGTCCGGTAAGTTGTCAGGCCAAGCATAAAAGTCTGAGAGCAAAAGGTTAATGAACAATCTCTAGAGATCTACATCGTCGGAGACATATGGCATGGATTTATATTTAAAGAAGGATTTCCTCCAATACACGGGCAGGTGAGTCTAAAGTTTTCAGCCCTACAGACTTTTAGGGGTGAGTCAATAGATGTCAAATGATTTCAAATTGAGAATGAATTTTCAGAATAATTAGAAGAATATTTAAAGATAAGGTTTGTGTGGCTCAACTTTATTTTTTTGTATTTAAACTTTGTTAAATTTATTTATTGTTAGGTAATTAGGAATTTAGAAGTCGAGCACCTGCACTGCTACAACATGTGTGTAATTTATTGATAACAATTGTATTGGTTCAAAGTCCTCAAACTAAACTTTTGTTGTCTATTTCTATGAATAATATATTTTTCATAGTTTAATCGTAGGCAAATTGTGTTTGATGACATTATTTGTCTGGCGATAAGACTGGCATCAAATCAATTAGTGCACACTAAGAAAGAGTGCTCGACTTTGAATAACCTAGCACAGAAGGGCGAAATTACTTGTCAAAGGTTAGTGCAGAATATTAGAAACTTTACTCAAAAATTTGATCACTGATACCAACAATTGATTAAAACTCTCTTAAACTGTTTCTTAACGATCCAAGCAAGCTCACTATTTCAAGACTGTAGGTGTTGAGAATATTTTAAAAAGTAATAGCTAACAATTTAAAAATATTCCTAATTATAGTTCAAGTTTTCTTCAAATAAAATTTTACAAAATTTTGAAATTCAATATTGATTTTTGTGTCAGTTTAGACTTTTAAGCGGACTTTCTCATTGTTTGGGTCGGCCAAATGGCAATGTTTAATAGCTTTTTGTGGGGCCATGAAAAGACATAGGAGCTGGCAGATTTTGGCCGTCAAATATTTTTGAATTTTTCAAAATCAAAATATGAACTCGTTTCCGTCAACCTCTCCACGCGTGCAGCCTCTGGTATTAAACGAAAGCCTACAAAAAGTTTACAGACTGAAAGAGAATTAAAAATTTCTATGCCTTTTACCTAAATCCATGTAGGTTAGACAAGAAAATACCCAATTTATATGCATTTAAAAAAATATTTTAATTTTCCGCATTATTTTCACTTTGAAACTCTAAAAAAATTAAAAATAAACAATTTTTTATTCAGCATTTAGGTAGGCATACAAAAAATGTAGTTCCCTTTCAATTAGTTTTTGAATGAAGTAAATCGGAAAGACAGATCGAGACCTACCCAAGAAGTTCGGTTGTTGTTCAAAGTTTTTTGTACCGTCTTCAAGCGGTTGGAAGGCAGGTACATTCGAGTCACTGTAACTTCGGTAATAATTGTCCGATCTTTAAATCCTTTGGCACACATATTCTATACATATCTATCTTTCATTTTATGAAAAAATAAATCCATTTGGCCGAACTAAACTATGAGAAAGTCCCTTCAGCATATGAAAGTATTAAGAGTACAGAGATGATAAGAAAGTTGGTTAGTTGGTTTCAAAGATACGTGCTCGTGATTTAAGAACGTTTATTTTGTTTTTATCAGTGTAGGCAGAAATTGCGTCATGTTTCGCCTAAAATACCCGATAAGATTAACTTGAATCGATAAGAGCATAGGTAATTAATCGCTTATAATTAGAATTGAATTTAATGGGCGTGTCGTCTGACCTGAGAAATCTTTTTGGATTGCAGCTTTAAGGAGCGCGGTGCAAGGTACGCGCTACTGTGCTTGTCAGAGGAGCAGAAACGCAGAGGAGTAATCAGTGCCTCGCTGGGAAATCACGCCTTGGCCTTGAGCTATCATGGCTGGAAGCTGTCCATACCTGTGACCGTGGTGATGCCCACAGCCGCACCCATTATGAAGATACAAAAGTGTCGCAACTTCAAGGCCCGTGTGATTGTCGAAGGACGGGACATGGGGGAGGCCAAGACACTGGCCATGCGCATGTCCCAAGAGGAGAATTTGCTCTACGTTAATGGCTACGATCATCCACATATAATGGCCGGACAGGGCACCATAGGGCTGGAGATGCTGGAACAAGTGCCCGAACCGGATGCGGTGGTGGTGCCAGTCGGCGGAGGTGGACTAATTGCCGGTATAGCCACCGCCGTGAAAGCGCTGTCGCCCAAAACCAAAATAATTGTGAGTATTATCACGTCAGAGTCCCAAGAGAAACAAATCCTAAAGCTTTTTCTTTAGGGCGTGGAGTCGGAGAAGTGTGCCAGCTTTTCGAGGGCATTGGAGAACAAAGGGCCCATTAACACGCCCATTAAAAACACCTTAGCCGATGGCCTCGCAGTGCCTAAAGTGGGCGTCAATGCCTACGTCACTGCAGAGCCTTTGATCGATCGCATGGTCATTG
This sequence comes from Drosophila dunni, assembly GCA_018152125.1. Taxonomy (NCBI): domain Eukaryota; kingdom Metazoa; phylum Arthropoda; class Insecta; order Diptera; family Drosophilidae; genus Drosophila; species Drosophila dunni. The sequence continues at coordinate 2,572,634 of JAECXC010000352.1, read as the reverse complement.
TGAAGGAGGAGTGGATAGCCGTGGCAATCCTACGTCTTGTGGAGGAAGAGAAATGTGTGGTGGAAGGTGCAGGCGGTGCTGGTTTGGCGGCCATCTTGGCAGGACACTTGGATGACCTAAAGGGCAAGAAGTAAGCAAATAGGGAGTCCAATTCTCCGATCTCTCTGACATCTTTTTGATTTGCAGAGTTGTCGTGCTGCTCTGCGGTGGCAATATCGATACTACCGTCTTTGGGCGCTGCCTGGAGCGTGGGTTGGCCGCAGAGGGTCGCCTGGTCAAGTTCAATGTGGAGGTCAGCGATCGTCCGGGTGGCATTAATGATCTTTGTGCGCTGTTGGTACGTGTGGGCGTGTCCATCAAGGACATCATGCACGAACGTGCCTGGCTGCGGGATGTCTACACGGTGGAGGTCAAGGTCGTGTGTGAGACGGTGGATTGGGCCCACAGTCTGAAGCTAAAGGACGAGCTTAAGAAAGTCTATACCAAGGTGCAGTTCTCTGATGTTCCCTTGGCGCTCAATGAAACTAGCTAGATGCATCTTTGTTTTTTTATATAATATATTATTCTATACATATACATATACATATACATATATATATTTTATATTTTATTTAATAGCACAAATTGCGTGGGATTTCCCCAATTTGCTTTTAAACTTAGCGCTTGAATGTAATTAGAATCGTAATTGTAAATGTAAATTAAACATAAAAGTAAATGTAAATGTCGTAGAAATGTAAATAGCATTAAATAAATATACAATTTTATGTTTTATGTTATAATTTACAAATGTTTTCCAACTAAAAACTTTAAAGTTATGTTTATAAATTCAAGAACTTAGTCTAAGAGTTCATTTATCAAGCACACGTTGAGTTTCGAAAAGTTCTCTGGCTTCAAGTTCTCAATTTCTCCTGTATTTTTGGCACATTAAGGATTCGTTTACACACACAGGCACACTCACACACACACACACACTCAGGCACACCCACGGCACACTCAAAACGCCTACAAAATATATTTCTTTCTTACTCTTTTTCTCTCATATGCTAAAAATATGTGTATATATGTAGTATGTTTAGTTATATAGTATTAATATCGTATATTAAAAAGTATAGTAAGTATTTTATAAATACAGGCATTTCGTTGTTTAGTTCTAAGTGAAGTGACGTACTTTAAAAGCGCTTACTACTAACAACTATCTCGAGTTTGTATTAGAAATAATTACAGATTGAGAAACTAAATTCCATGCTATTCTGATTCCCGTCTTTGATGCTCAATGACTGTTGTCCAGACGCAGTATCAGTGCATCCACCACATTATAGATCTCATCAAAGTGTGGACGGGACTCGACATCGGCGGCCCAGCACTTAAGCATCAGGCGATACATCTCCGGCGGCGTGTTCTCCGGCGTGGGCATTCGATATCCTGAAAAATGTGGCAATTATTTAGAGAATACTTAAAACCCTAAAACCTGCCCGGCATAGTTTAAGATAAATTTCACCCCGAAAATAGCAGATTTTTATACCCTTGCAGAGGATATTATGTTTTTGTCATGAAGTTTGTAACAAATTGAAGAAGTCGTTTCCATAAAGTATATATATTCTTGAACAGCATCAACAGCCGAGTCGATATAGCCATGTCCGTCTGTCCGTCTGTTTCTATGCGAACTAGTCTCTCAGTTTTAAAGTTCTCTTGATGAAATTTGGTACAGTTCTATATTCTCTCTGCACGCAGATCATTTGTAAAAATCGAACAGATCGGACCACTATATCATATAGCTCCCATAGGAACAATCGGTCGAAATGCATGCAATCAAATTCACGGAGAATCAATTTCTAATCGTGTTCCATCTGTTGACCAAATTTCATCCAAATCGGACTACAATATCATATAGCTTCCATAGGAACAATCGGTTGAAATGCTTGGTATGAACACACTATTGACCAATTTCAGCCAAATTGACGCAGAATGAATTTCTAATCGTGTCCCATCTGTTGACCAAATTTCATCCAAATCCGACTACTAAATCATATAACTACCATAGAAATAAATGGTAGCCAAATTAACGCCATGTGCATGACTGCAAGGGTATAAAGTCTTCGGCGAGCCGAAGCTAACCTTATTTTTGGTTTTTTGTAGCTTAAATCTTTCATTCCACTGTACCTGTATCGATGCGTTCTCTGGCACGTGAGTTGCTCATTCCCGAGTAGGGAGTATCTCCTTTTGAAAATATTTCCCACATTAGAATGCCGTAGGACCAAACATCACAGAGTGTCGTGTATTTGCCAAAGTTAAGAGCTTCGGGAGCAGTCCATTTAACGGGTATTTGCTTCATGCCATCGGAGACTGTATCAGAAGGGGCATTAAATATGATTAAACGGTTTGAAATTTACTGAAAAGGAAACTTGCCTATGTATTCTTCTTCTTCGCGAGACATGCCAAAGTCGGAGATTTTAACGCTATGCTCAAAGTCCACAAGACAGTTGCGAGCAGCCAGATCTCGATGAATGCAATTCTTGGACTCTAGATACCTCATGCCTTTAAGAGATTAAAGAGTTACAACTTATTTAACTTAAGTAGTTTATAAATTTACCTGCTGCTGCATCACGACACATTCCCATCTGTTGGCGCGTGGAGAGCGCATTGGAGTTCTTGCGGAGATAGTTGAGCAAGGAGCCACCTGAAAGGAGTATGGGTGTCAAAGTAATTAAAATACAAGTACTTGATGTTATTGACAAAAAGGAAGAAGAGTGGAGAGATTCATAAACTCTAAGGTCAGAAACAACAATGAAAGATAGATTTAAACTTTTGAATTGTATGTCCCATCACCACGAAAAGCGAATAAGACTCTATAGTATATTTGTATAAAACTAGATCATGGCGCTTATGTTCAGCTCTACGCCAATCAGGATCTATATAACTGTTCTACTAACCACCTAGTTTATTTTTAAACAAGCTTGTTAATTAGACCCCGTATTCTAAAAAAGAGTAGAGTGGTCTATAAGGTTTTTTAAAAGTGAAATATGCGTAACAGGCAGAAGAATACATTTCCGACCCCATAAAGTATATATATTCTTGATCAGCGTCAACAGCTGAGACGATATAGCAATGTCCGTCTGTCTGACCGCCCGTTAGTTTATCGGTATGAACAACTGGATCTTTTACATTTCAATAGCTAGAGACACCAAATCTGGAATGAAAGTCCGTCCTCATATCAGAAACGACTACAACTATCAGGACGAAATTCACACAAATTAACTATCCTCAACAAATTTGATTTGCATCGGACGACTGTAGCCTATAGTTCTAGTAGGACAAATCGCTTATATATATGGAAAGCTTAGCACTAGAAGGAGTACGAGTTCTCTTACTGTCGGCTCGCTCGACTGTAGATTTTCTTATTTGTATTGATTTGTAAGCGTAACTGGTTTATAAGCATTCTATAACCTTGGTTTTTTACTAGATTTAGAATACTTTCACTCTTAATATCAGACTGACGTGTGTTATTATACCCATCTTAGTTTGTGCTAAGAAATACAGTTTGTCTCAATCTGCCTGTTAGATAAGTTTAAGTCTTATAATACTCTTATTACAGTCTAAAGAACCTTACCTGGCACCAACTCCATGACAATCATAATCGGCTGCTTCTGGACACAGATGCCAATAAGTTTGACAATATTCGGGTGATCGTATTGCTTGAGGATGCGGCCCTCCTGAAGGAATTTGCGCTTCTGTTCGTCGGGTAGAGTCATGCGGCAGGTTTTGACGGCAACATCTTGTTTCGTGGACTTTAACTTGGCCTTGTAGACGTCTCCAAAGTTGCCCTAGAGTAGAAATGATCATTAGCTAGAACGTTACCCTAGATAGATGGAAAGTTACCCTGCCAATCTTTTCGAGCAGCACTACATCGTCGTTGCTTAGCTCCCAGCGTTCGCGGCAGACGGGACGTCGGAGAATGGCACCAGATTTAACAGTTACCGGCAATTCTGAGTGATATTGGTGCATGATCAGTTCCTGTATGCTGGGAAATGGCGGTCCCTCGAACCGGAAGTGCCCATCTCCAGTGGTTTGCACTATGAAATGCTTGTGTCCGTTCCAGCAAACACTAAGCACGATCTGACTCTCCTCATTCCGAATGGTTTCGCGTACCAGAAAATCCCCATCGTTGTTCAGCAGACGCACAACCTCCTCGCGGGGTAGGACACCGTGGAACCATTCCTCCTCGTAGAGCGGACGATTTGTGGAGAGTGAGATCTGTAAGAATCGCACAAGAAAATAGATTAATCCAATTGTTTTTGACAGTTTAACTGCTGATTAGTGAGCAAAAGAAGAAACACATGCAAATACACAAATTAAATGCTTAGCACGCCATTTCCATTTCCAATTTCCAATTTTATTGCCATCTCCACCGACTGGCGAACGGAAATGTGTGGGCGGAAGACTTTCTGACGAAAATGCAGGCGATTTTTTGGCAAAAACAAAAAAATAAATACACAAGCAAACACAAGTGAGAAATCAAATGATTAAATGAAAATTAAATACAAAGGTGCATAAAAAGTAAAGCAGTCAAAATTTATAATCGAATGTTACTACGTCAATTAATTGAATGGCCAAAATCTTGATTCAAGGCCTCGGCGTTTGACTCACGAAAAGCTTCGATTTGGGCCGCTTTCTGCGGACCGGCGGCACGGGGCGACCGGCAAAGATAATTGTCTCAAAGATGCCACAATCGGGGGCACCATTGCCACTGCCACTGCCACAAGTACTGCTCTGACCGGAAGTACTGTAGCCACTCATTATGGAAGACCCGAACCAAACAACTTGCACAATTCACTCGCTGGCAAGGGCAGTATAAAACACTATTTATATTACACGCAAATTTCCACACAAAAATATATTTCACTGGTCAAACGGACGCCAAACATTTTAAATAGCGGCTAATAGATAAAACCGTCTGCCATTAAGCGTCTTGGCCATGCGAGAGTTCTCAGCGAAATGGCTGAAACACACACGGGAACCTATTCAGGGATTTACGCGGCGCTCTCAGTAACGTAGAACTCACTCTCTCCCTCTCTGTCTGCCACTCTCTCTATGTCTTTCTCTCGAGACACGCATAAGTAAATTTAGCAATGGATCTGCGTGGGTTGTTCAGCAAATATGCCTGAGTACTGGTGATCGTCTCATCTTTTTTAATGTGAATAGAATTTAAACTAAATTCCTATATCTATATGTCTATACCCCTATACGCCTCTACCTCAAGACGAGGTAGAGTCCAGTAGTATACAGTGAAATTTCTACTCGCGGACAGCTCACTCAGGCGGACAGCTCTCTCAGGCGGACAGCTTCCTCAGGCGGACAGCCCACTCAGTCGACCAGCTCACTCTGGCGGACAGCTCCCTCAGGCGGACAGCTTCCTCAGGCGGACAGCTCCCTTTGCCGCACCAATTGTTAAGGATTTTTAGACAGATTTACATACATAATTCGTTTAATTGGGAGGACATTTCCTTTGGGCGGACAAGAATACTGGAATCGTGGCTGTCCGGCCAAGGGAGTTTTCAATATATATTAATCAGTATCAAGAGTCCGACGGACTCATTTGGTTTTTTATATATTTTAAACAAATTCGCAGAGAAACTTCCAAATAAAGTTCCTAAAATAGTGACTAAATTTTAATTGAATCGAAATACTTTATTTTAAAGTTTTCTTAAAAACATTAGCTCCAAATTCTATTCTTTGGAAACTTGCCAACCCCTTTAATAATCAAAGTTATATCTGTATGAATCGAATTCTACCTGAATTTTTTGACTCATTTCTAAAATTTTAAAAATTATTTACACTTCAATTCCAATAGTTACCAAGCTGCCCTCGCTAGCAATAATGTGTGAGAGCTAAACGTGTGTTATTTTAGAATTTTGTCGTCAAGTCTGCTGCTCAACGCGTTCAATATTGAATGCAGAAGTTGAACGATGTGTGAGTTGAACATGCAAATCAATCAACATGCAGAGATTTGATAGTGGCAACTACCAACTACGAACTACGAAGGCAAGCGCAAGTGGTGCAGTGACGCCATCTGGCGGTGGTTTTCGTTTAGATACGGTTTATGCTGTAGAGGGTGCTGTTGTTGACGGTTCGGTCTTGACCTTAGCTCGCTACTCACACTCGCCGCCAAGCTGGGCACACAATAGCAGTGATCCTTAATGCTGAGCACGTCATCGCTGCTGCTGTCTTCATGATCATGATCATTGTCGTCATCAAGATTGTGATGGCGATCATCCGCATCATCGTCCAACTCCTGAGAGCTATGCAATTGAGTGGAATTCCTTTTCTTCTGTCCACAAATGCGTAAGGCTTTTGGTTTGGTTTTCACAGCTGGACAACTGCAGAATTGCTCGGGATCGAAGGGTTTCTGGAGTTCGGACTCGAACTCTTTGGCAAAGTCAAGGACACTTTTGCTGGGATGTATGCGACGTCGCTTCGTGCACTGTTTACAGGGCTTGGAGCGCTTCAGTTGGAAATTGAGCAATTTACTGCGGAATGTATTTCTAATGGCTTTCGATTTCTTTGGCATTTTTGGCACTTTGAATTTCAGTCTTGAGGTTTCTTTGGACGGCGTCGTTGTCGATGTGGTTGCGGATGCGGAAGCTGATCCCGAAGCGGATGAGGTTGTTGTTGTTGTTATGGTTGTGGTGATTGTGCTCGTTATGATGGTAGATTGACTAGGAATGTGATTGTTCTTGTTGTTGTTATTGTTGCTATGCTGAGTGGAAGTCTCCTGGGCTTGGTTGTGCTGCGGTTCGTCTGCCAACTCCTCTGCTAGCGTCGGGTTCTTCGCCATGCGTGCCAAGGGAGATTTGGAGAACTCTTTGATGTTGCTTATGATATTACTAATGGACTTTTGAGTGAACGATAGCGAACGTTTCTTGGCACTGAGCTGTGAGGAACGACACTCGGAACTGGAGCTGGAACTACGCTTCGTCTGGCCATCGGATGTGACATCCTGCTCCGTTTGACGACGGGATTGCACCTGAGCCTCCTCGGCACTTTCGATGGCATTCAGATCACTTTGGACTGCTGTTTGTATGCTGCGCTTGAAGCGATCATCCAGTGCACGATTCAGTTCATCAATTCTGTCCAAATGAGCATCGATGGAGCTTTGTGGTTCTGCGCGAGATTCGAGAGGCTCCACACGATTGATTTCAATCTCGATTTGCCTACACTTTGCCAAGTCCTCTTCACTGGCAATGCTGTCTACGTCCTGGTCCTGGCATTTATTGCTGCTCAGCTCCAGATCCGCATAGATGTGATTGTTGTTAGTGTTAGTAATAGCGGAAAGGGGAACGGTAACGGTAGCAGTAGCGGTAGCGTTAACGTTAAGGGGATCGGACGGCTGTTCGTCCTCGCCCAAACACAACATGGAACATTGGGTGCGTCGTAGGCGTGGCAGTGCCGGCGGCAGAGAGCTGAGCACGATCTCCTCGCCGAGATAGTGAACACTGGCTGCCAGACGCAGTGGGTTAGTAATGGGCTCGTAGCGTGCATGCGGACTACGCCCATCCGTAATTACCGAGAGCGATCCGAGGCTTTGGGAGCGTGGCTGCATCTTGGAGAATCTACCCTGACGTGACCTGGTCATGGGTGTCGTTGGCTGTGGTGTCGATTTGCGCTTAAAATGTCGACCACGTCCACGGAGCAGCGTCAGTACGCCACCACGACGCATTAACTCATTCACAAGGCCCAGACCCGGAGAGCTAGTGGAGTTGGAGCGCTGTTGCAGCAGCAGCGTCCCACGTTAGATAAGAATGTGTTAAGAGAAGAGTGTGTGTATGTGATGGGGAAAGGAGCAGACCAGTTGTGTATCATAAGATTAGTTGTACCCAACACCACTACTATTGATTACCAGATCCCGCTAGAAGTGATCACCTACCTGCTGCTCATTGTTGAAGCCGTGCTCAATGAAGTTCTGTTCCAGCGAGAGATGATCATCGCAGCCGGAGGGCAGCTCCTCACATCCCACCTCGTTCAAGGCACACTTGATCATGTCCACTAGTTTCTGCTTCTGCTTCTCCTGACATCTCAGCGCATTCAGATCCTTCGACTGGCGACTGTAAAGGATCTCTATGAGTTATGTTTGTCCGTAGACATTCCCTTTGACATGCTTACTTCTGACTATCCTTGTTGGACTGTATGCCATTGGAGGCGCTGCTTCCATTGGATATAATGCTGCCGTTGGCCACCGGTGAGCCCCCATTCACGTGCTCAATTACCTTCAGCTGCCGCTCCTGGCACTCCTTCACTGCTGACTCCAGCTCCACGAGACGCGTGCGCAGCCAATCTACGGTCAGGTTGTCCACGGTCAAGGTGCTGGCTGTCAACTTGCCAGGAATATCCTCAATCAGTGTCTCATCAAATTGAAAGAGCAGCGGTGTTGTGGGTGAGGTTCTGCAAAAGGATAGAGGAGAGAGATGTAATATAAGCAGACTTTAGCTCTTATAGACTCTGAGTTCAAACATTTTATCGGATTTAGATGCTGGTCAAGTTACAAGTATTACTCACTTGTGTTTCTCGGTGAACTCCGCGTACTCCTCGGTCGGATTGATGCCTCCTATCACAGTGTCAATGCGTTTCTGTATCTCCTTGAACTTGTCGGCTGTCAGATCACCGTGCTGTGCCGCCTCCAAGAGGATGTTGCGCCACAGGAGTATGAAGCTCTCCTGCACGGACTGTTGGTGTTCGAGTAAACCAGGCAGGAGGACTGTGCGGAAATCCTTCTCCACTTCGATGGCCTCGGTGATTGACAGCACGTACTCATTGTGTGTGAGATGTAGTTTGCGACAGGCCTTCTGATATTTATCTCGCACATCGTCCAATTTGCGACCACTACGACCAGGGGCTTTAAGGGGAAGAAAAGTTTAGGAACAAAGTCCTGAGTAAAATTTCAGTTCACTTACCTTTTATGTAGTGCTCCTCGAAGCGCGTGCGTAACGTCTTGTAACCTTCCAAATGCTTTTGGTACTCGCTCTTCTTTCGCACCACTTCGTCTGTTAACTGAAATGTAAAGAGAGAGAGGGGAGTGAGTGGGGGCTTACCAATGGGGGTTACATATGTCGTTACTGTTGTAGCTACACGTGTTGATGGTGTGCCATTGAACCACTTTCCCAAGAGCTTAAGCAATTACATCATTTCAGGCTGAAATTTTTAGCTTTCGTCTACATGTTACTACATAAGCATGCCGTGGCTAAGAAGCAGGTGCGCGACTTCAATATACCCTGTATATCATTTTTAAAAGCACTGCTTTATGTATGACTACATCTGAACCTTAATTTTAGTTAACGTTCGAAGTCTCTTGAGGAGAAAATTTAAAATAATTTAAGAGATATAAGAGACATTAAGATTTTTAGTATCTAGATACATTTTTAGTCACCTGTAAAGCTAGCATACCCTTCTACCATGAGCCTAGGGTGTCATAATGAAACAATGTCTATATCTATTACAGTCATCTCTCACACTAGTTAACTTTCTATGCAATGTATTTTCTCACGGATGTGTGCTGTCTCTCTCGCTCTCTCTTCCTCGGTCTCTTTCTTAGTTTCTCTTTGTCTCTCTCTGTTTTGTCGACTCTCTTGGCAATGAGTGATAAGTGAAGTGACTGGCCAAAAGGACAAATGCAGCTGAGCCAACATCCGTTAGCCGTTGTCGTTGTGTTTGTTGTTGTTGTCAACAGAAAAATCAGCAACATGGCTGCAACCAAAGTGCAGTTACTCTGATGTACACAGCTGCAACTATGTTGCTGCCACAAAGTTGCTGAGTCACTTAGATCTTGTGCCACAAAGAAACAAACGGTTAGACAGCAAATAAAACCCGGCTTATACCCTGTAAATACGCTAAAAACGGCTGTAAGATCTACATAGATTATTAAACATATTTTAATCTGGAGTCGACTTGCTCGGCTTATACCCTGTAAATGCACTTAAAACTGCTGTAAGAACTACAAAAATTATTAAACATATTTTAATAGAGTATCTATAGTCGACTTGCTTGAGAGTCTGCCCTTAGACGGCAAATAAAAGCCGGCTTATACCCTGTAAATGCGCTTGAAAAGGCTGTAGGAACTACAAAGATTATTGAACATATTTTAATAGAGTATCTGGAGTCGACTTGCTCGGTTTATACCCTGTAAATGCACTTAAAACTGCTGTAAGAACGACAAAAATTATTAAACATGTTTTAATAGAGTATCTGAGAGTCGACTTGCTTGGGAGTCTATACAAGTTTATGGACTTTGGCACCAACTGCGGAAGACAGCAAAGATTAATTGATGTCATTGTGGAGCTTCAAATGAATTTCAAGCTGTGCCAAACACTTGAAACAATTCCCATTGATTAGTAACGAAATTCAAATTGAAATTAATCGAAACAATCGAATAAAACAGAATTGAACAAAAGCTTGCCAAAAATCAAACAAAACCAAACAAAAACAAAAACGGTTGACCCACTTTGGATTGTATCTGTAGCTGTGAATGTATCTGCTGTACGAGTAGTTGTGGCTGTGAGTTGCCATTGAAAGTGCTGGCAAATACTTGTAACGAATTAGTTGCAATACACTCGTTGTAAGCAATAATAATGACACAAAATAGAGTAAAGTTCTGGCCAAAAAGTAGCTGGCAAGTGGTTAGTCAACTTTCAATGGATCTTGTCGATAACTTTTATTTGCAGCTGTTGGCTGCTAATTTGACTGTAAATGTTGTTGTCGCTGCTTAGAAAGAGACAGAGACGCAGACAACAACACAAGCCGAAAGTGGGTCACACTGCGCGTATTTCTTATTTTTATTTTCGTATTCCGTAGACTTGGCCACACCTCAACATCCCCTCCGGCGCACCCTGATCATGATTTGGACTCGCACAATGTTTACAAATGATTGCCAATTTTCCTTGCCTCGACTTCACCACAAGTTCTGGCTAGGAAAGTTTTAGCTCGTCGCTCTCTTTGGCCACCTGCGCAACTTTCTTTCGCCGCCGCTGCTTAATTGGCCAACAGCTGATACCAGTTCCCATACCCGAGTCCCCATTGAATACACTCACGCTTGGCCAATGCGAATCAAACCGTAGCAAAGCAAACGCATGGCATCAAAATGTTCAGTTCGGCGAGCATATGCAAATTTGGCGATGACCTAATGGAAACTGTGACAAGTTCTGCCAACTGCCACGTTTTGTATTAATCAGCTTAATTCAGTTTTATTTTCTTTTTATTTATTCGGTTTTTGTGATTATTTTCTTTTGGCCGAAAGCAAAATATAAAAGCATTCACTAATGAAATGACAAACAAGAATAATGCGCTTATCGAAAGTATGCGACTACGAGTTGCGCTTCTATCTGATAAAATAAATATATAAAAATACATTTATATACACAAATAGTACACAAAATTATATGAAATTGTTTATCTTTGTGTCTTAAATTTGTGCAAATTTTTTAACAATTTTTATTCTCGTCATTACAGGGTATAACCTGCCATTAAAATAGTATCTGTCGTAAGCCATTAAATTGCCATGAATAATAAATTATTATTGTTAGCATTATTTATACAGGTGTCAGCCGGCTTTGTCCGTATTTCGTAGTAATCATGATTGAATCATGCAACTTAATTCATCAGTATAAAATACTACAATTATAATTAAGTAGCTTACAAGTTGGGAATATAAAAGTTATCCAAAATTGTTGAGGAATTGTTTGAAAAATCATGTGAAATCAATAACAAACAGAATGACATTTTAACAAATCAGATATTAAATTACTTCACACTTCGCTGAAAGAAATCATAGATGATATCACACACTCGGACTCAAGCAAAGTCATGACAATGAGAAATGAAATACCCATCGTTTAGTGCTCTTTTAACCCACCAGAAAAGGCAAATACAAAGTGTCGAATCTAAAAGAAACTTGTTTAATAGCAACAATAAGTTTGACACTTAAAAAACAAGTCAATCAAGCGAAATTCAATTCATGTCGACACATTCAGTGAAATTGCCTTTAATAAAAATAAATTTGTCAAATGTATTACAGAGTCGTGACGTAATAAAAAAACAGACAACAACAAAAGTTAAATCTTAAACTGAACTATGTCTCCAAGCCCATGGTAACCAACAAAAAAAAGGGAAATAAATAAAAGTTGATATTTGTATTTTCGGCACTTTTTGGTTGCTTCTTTTATGACGAGGGCCGCGCGTGATAGACTTGCTCGGCTTAAAATTTGAATAAGAAAAGCGAGAAAACCGAGACAACGAGACATTTTCCTTTTGTTATGGACTGCGGTTGGAATCTTTTGGGGGAAATCTGTACAACAACTGGCTGTGTGGCATTTTCAATAAGCGCCACAAGCTGAGCCACAACTTTGCTTGCATAATCGATGACAGCCATAATAATAACGATAACAATAATGATAATCACTTGGCTTTATGAAATATATATATATTAAGGCGTTTAGCTAGCAATTGCATATTATGCATATTTACTTGCAATATTAAGCAATCTGGCGTCGCGGTTTGTGTCTTGGCTGAGCGCTGGTCAATGAACTTGCTTAATGCCGAACACAATGGACACGCTAATATTTATGGCCAATAACATATGTTAACTGGAATCTAACAGTTAGCAAACTACGGTCTGTGGCATTATGACGCTTCAGCTATTATAGGACCACACTATACACATATAAGTATATTTTTTTATCATTCAAATACAGACAGAGTTATTTAATTACGTGGCGAGCAAAAAACAGTGAAAACGTATCGCGAATTCATTGAAATTATCGTTTCTCATTTTGTTTGCCAATTTGCATGTCATTTGTTGTGTGTGCCACAAGTGAAAAGAGCGTGACGTGAAAATAATTGAAATTTATTCCAAAAGGTTTTTTTGGCATATGATTGACAATATTCGCAGTAAGCGAAGCTTTGTTGACCATACCCAATACTTTCTATTTCTTTGGAATGTTCGCAGCGCAGGCAAACAGACAAAAGAATAGAATGGTAACGTATAGTTTAGTAATAGCCACAATCAAGTGAAAGTTTATGTGGCTAACGATATTTTAATGGAGTGGACATATGACAAGTTTTTTGTTTGAGTCTTTCGTTTTGATGGCAAAACTTAAATTAAATGAAGTTGCTAATGAAATACTAAAATACGAAGTGTAATAATATTAAGAATAATTTTTTATAATTTAAAAAAAAAGCTTGAAATTTTAGCATTTTTTTATTTTAAATGTTTTTTAATGGTATTTATATTATAGGTATTGAATATTCCAATTTTCTTAATAAGCAGTATAGACTTTATTTAAAACTTTTAAAATTTTGTTCTATATTTATAACCTTGTACAATTGCAACACTTTGCGACGGGCCTGAAACATTTGATGTACGATTCCAATGCATTTAAAACTGTATATTGCCTTGTAATTAAAACTAACAAGTTTAAGACTGTACAACAGCATTATTGACAAAGCCAAGTTATTAAAAGTCATATTGTGTAGCTAGAGAAGTCGGTAGAACTGATGTCTGCCAGCACTGCTTGGGTTGCTTAATTTATTTTTACTGTCCCTTACCCGATTCCCCTTTCCCCCTTCGCTGAAAACCCTACTGCAGTACTTGGAACGTTGCAGCAAGAAATTAAGTTGCAGTCACTGCGAGTTGAGGCAGAGGCTCAAAGCTAAGTGGCAGGTACCAGCCCCGAACCCGAACACGAACCCGAGTCGAGTTGAAGTTACAGCCATAAAACATTTTGCGACGCGCAAGCGCATGCAGTTAACAAGAAGAATCGAGACGAGTTGAGTCGAGACGAGTGAAGACCGAAGCCGAACTCAAACCGAACTCAAAAGCAAACACGAATACAAAACTGGCCCTGGCTCAGAGCCGAAACCCAGATCCCAAATACGCCAGACTTATTGCCCATTGCTTTGGGGCATTTGCCTGGGCCTGGTTTAGTTCTTTATTGTTTTCAGCGCATGCTATCCTTCTTTAGCTGTCCCACTCGCACTTGTAGTGCACTGTGTGTGTCTGTGTGTTTGTTGTTGTGTGTACATGTTGCAGACTTGTTTCATAACTGGTCCACGATTCTCAGAATTGGAGGAACAAAGGCTGAGGCTGATTTTGATTTTGACCGACAAACGTTGCCTGCGCTTATTGTCGCTGTTGTCGTTGTTGTTGACTCTACTCCTGCTGCTCAGCATCAGCTTCAACTTGGCTAACAAAAACAACACCAACAGCGGTGGCACAAAACAAAAATGGCAAAATGTACTTGAAATTGACTGAAAAGATACGAGTATGCCGCACATGCGCGTAGATTATTATGAGATAAAGCCAAGTTTGTGGATCGTGTGTAGTTGTGTGTAGCTGTGTGTAGCTGTGTGTAACTGTGTGAGCAGTAGACTCTTGTTCGTGTGTGTACGTAGTGCCGAGACAGATGAAAGCAAATGCAAAGGGTCTTTTTATCTTGCTTCGAGTGTTCTTAAATATTAGAAAAGTTTTGAATACATTTTCCGCAGGGTTGCCACCTTATTTAAATATTTTGCTCTAAATTTTAAAGTATTAAATTTTAAAAATTAAGTATATGTAATTTGTACAAGTAAGATTCTTCCGACTTTTCAATTTCCTTTAATATTCTATTAACAATAAGAATTTTGCAACTTTTTTAAGTGTTTTTATTAATTTCCTTCGACTCTAAAATTTCTATTTTCAAAAATTGCTTAGCTAACATAATTTAATTTATAAACTCCGTACTCCAAGAAAGAGTAAAGGGGTCTATGAGGTTTGTCAAAAGCGAAATGTGCGTAACAGGCAGAAGGAAGCATTTCAGGCCCTCTAAATTATACATATTCTTGATCAGCATTAACAGCTGATCCGATATAGCGATGTCCGCCTGTATTACACCTGGATATCAGAGACTATAAGAGCTAGACCCACCAAATTTTTAATTAAAGTTATTCTCATATTATTCAGTTCATATTTATATTAGTACCACGTCCAACTATAATTAAAATCTATAGACAAACAAATTAAAAATTATTATTTTGTAGGGAAGATGGTCACTAGAATGAGTACGGCGCCTTTTACAGTCGGTTTGCTCGACTGTTGCCTTCTTACTTGTATTAATTAAATTCAATTTTTCATTTAAGATTTTTAATATTATTGTTAGTCCCTTATTTATGGCTTACTACCTTCAAAATAGTTAAATGTTCAACTTTAAATGTTATAAGGAACTTTTTATGAAGAATTTGTACACAACCTCGATTAAATGAGCATAAACCTAGCTATTTTTTTTTAACTTGTCAGTCTAAATATACGCAGTTGGCAATTAATTTTAATCGTTTCTGTGCTATTTGGGAATCGATTAACCAAACTTGTCGGTCACGTCTATAAGCCACGCCTCCACAAAGTGTTGCACGTTAAAAAGAAGAGTCTGAGACTCAGCGGAGTCAACTCGACTTTGCGAAATACGCGGTCTCGTTAAGTTGAGGTATTTGACATAGACGGAATAATTCACACCAGATACAAATCGTGGCAAACTTTGAAGTTGTTTCTTCTAGTATTTATTGTTATACGTGTATACGTACATGGTCTGTCACTTATTTTAATTGTTTATGGCTCTGATGCCGTTGTTATTCCCCTTCTTCTTCTTGTTGTTGTTGTTGACGATGTTTTAGTTGTTCTTGTTGTTGTTTTTGTTGTTGTTTTGCCATCTCTCGTACCAGTCTGCGCGAGGGCGATCAACTTTGCCGCGACTTTTCAGATTGTGATTATTTTTGTGACAATTTAACTGAGTTTTGTGTCGTTATAAAAGTCCGAGTATGTTAAAAGTATTTAAATATACTATATTCATATATATTTACAAATATCAGGTAGATGTGTACATATTTGTACCGCATAAACGAGCAATGGAATTAACCGGTTTTATCAGGCACTCTCAAGCAGTTAATATCTTTGCTTTTGACGTCATTGTGTTGTCCCCATATGCGTATCTTGTTATTATTAACACAAATACAGTAAATAAGAACACTCCAGTCAGTGTGGCTCGACTGCAAGTTACCTAAGAAGTAACCGCTGACATAAGCTATGAACGGCAGGTGGCGCCATAGGTAAATTGAATTTTAGAAACGGTTTTTGATTATTTAAAACAGATAATAAAAATACTAATTTCATTCCAATCAATTAAAAAATTTGTGAACTATTCTAGGAATCACTGCATAAAACTGATTCATGGAATAAGTCAATAGGAAATAAAAAAAAAAATTGAAGCAAAATTACCCATTTAAAATTAAACATATTGAACACAAATCTAGGAATTTATTTTTCAAACAAATTCGTAATTAACTTTATTTGTGCACTAAATTATAATACCCTTTGTTACCCTATTTTGAGGCGGGGCTTAAACCGCATGCGCAAGTTTCTTGTTACTTCACTCGCCACTGGAAACTACAAAGTAAATGAAAAAATCATTGGCAATAATTACTCAAACTGACAAATAGGGAAAACGAAAGCAGTTATTTGATATGATTGGTATTTGTTTGTGTTGGTATCAAGAGCTGTGATTAGACAACTGCAATTAACTTCATTTAGATGACAATTAGCAGATAGTAAAAGGCAGGTGTTGTTTGTTTTTTTCCATTATTTGTTTGCTGTTGTTTTTCGCTATTTAGTAGTCAATTTTCTTGGCAATTGGGAATGCAAAACTCGCCTGCATTTATAAGTAGTTGGTAAGTAGTCATTAAACGGATATTTAAGCTGATTAGCTGGCGAGCACTAATTAGTTCAGGTGGAGAGTTAAGTGCATTGAAGTCGGGCTACTTTCGCAGTCGAAAGTTTATGCGGATTCATGAAAGAATTTCTCTTTCGCAATAATTGACTGCAAATCGCTTCAATTAAGCACTTGCGAGAGCAGTTGCAAAGACAAAATACACAACACGCACACACACACACACACACACACACACACACACACACTCAGACAAAACAAGAAATGGAGCCACCAAAACAAGAACCAGAAATAAACATTGAAGACGTTCAGGTTTTTTTTTTGTATTTCAGACACTGCTCCACTTTCAGTGGAGTTTGAGTCTTCTTACTGCCGACACGGATATGGATTTGGATCTGTGGAACACGAAAATCCGTCACGAATGCGAACAAGTTCAGCTGACAATCAGCTTCACTTTGATGCATTGCGCATTGCCACATGCCACAAACGGAAAAAACACCGCATGGAAAACACGCCTCGAAACCCCTTTTAAAACCCCCTAAAAATTCCATATTATTCATAGCGGTGTTGACCTTAGGAAATTTTGAAAAACCGTTCAACTTTTTTGCACAATTCTCAGCACAATGTTGGCCATTGTTGCTCTTTGTTGGCCATTGACACATGCTCATTGTCTCTCTGTGCCATAAATAATCAGCGTCATATGGAAGTCACTTCAAAATTGCAAACTCTAAACTGTTCGAAACAAATTTTGTGTTGAATGGCACTTAGTCAATTTTTGTTGTTCCATTTCGGAGCGCCAACTTCGAACTCGAACTCGATATCGAATTCGCAGTCGAAATCGCCTTGACCAAACAACGTAGAGTGCGAAACTGAGTTTGTATGTACTACTTTATGTCCAATGTTGTCAAAGTTCAATGCCATATGGTCTCACTCTCTCTCTCTCTCTCTCTCTCTATCTCTCTTCCTCTTTGTCATCTTTATTATGTACGTACATGTGTTTGCTCGACCAACAGCAATAAAAATACATAATCATATGAGGTATGCCAAAAAACTAAGCCTCACAGAAAAATAAATAAAATGAAGTGAAACGAAAAACAACCGACTAAAATGTCAATATGGATTTCACGTACAGAAATGACTTTTTCATACATTTTAAAATGATAATAATTGCTTAACAAAAACGTAGCCTGTGGACAAGTCGAACTTTTACAAAGTGAATTCCAAGTGTAATGAAAACATTTCATTTAACTTGGCTTATTTTTGTTAGCAAACTTTCCATACAAAGAAAAGAATGCAGCGCAATCTAAAGTATGGAATTTTAAAGAATATGCGAGGTGTGCAAATAATATAATTTGGACTTGGGAATTCTCTCTCTTAGCTCTTCAAACTCATTCATATATTTTGATGTTTATTAATTAAGTACACCATTTCTACAGCCATATATTCCGATCACACGCTTTGCTGATCTTAATGAACTGACACCAAAAAGCCAATTTAACGAATTACACCAAAGTTCAGAAGGTCAAAAAATGCTGGAAACAAATTATTTTGTGGGGAGTTGTAGCAACTGCTCGAGCGCCTCTCGTTTGTTGAGCCCATATCTGCTTAGACTCTTGTGTAGTATATCTTTTGTATAATTCAGTTGTTTATTGCTCTTGTGTCAATATTGTTTTTGGCCTCAGTATGAAAAGCAAATTCAACTGCAGTTTGCAGCTCAACCGTCTCTCTCTCTCTCTCTCTCTCTCTCTCTCTCTGCCTCTCTTTGTCTGTTACCTTCGCTATGGGGTTTCTTTTTCTCTTTCTATCTTCGTGCTTTTTTCCGCTTCAAGTCCGTCGCAATCGACACTTGAATTGTCGTTCAAGTACATTTTAATGAGCACAAACAAACAGTTTCGTTGTCCTTTTTTCGTCGCCGTATTCAAGGTGAAATTGTCAAAGAAATCGATTGATTTACAACAAAACATTTGCACGTTGATTGAAAGATAGAAAGAAAGAGGAGAGAAAAAAAAAGAGGAAAGGCTGTCGGGGTCACCACCACTGTTGACATGACCCGTGCCCACACTTTTGTGGTTTCCAAGAGTGCCATCCACAACCGCCAAAGACAGCTTTAAATGGCTGGTGAAATTTGGTGGCCTTTTTGGCAGACATTACACGGTGAATTGAATGCAGACGATTCTGACTCACACTCATAATTGCACACAAATGAATACCCTGCTTTTATATCCGACTCAAAAATGCTCTTTTTAGTGTTTCTTGAGGAGCGTTGACGCCGTACTGCGCCCTTCTTATTTTTAGTATTAGCTATAAAATATTTTCAATTTCATTTTCAACAAATATGAGTCTTAGCTGCGCTGTGATGGAACTGGGAATACTCTGTACTTAATAAACAAAAATTGTTTCTCTTAATTTATATCTAAACTTTTATTTAACTAAATTTAACACCAAGTTTTAGTCAGCACAACTCAAACTTCATGATTTGTGTAGCAAATACCCCCTTCTTCCGATTACAGGGTATTGAGAAAGTGACTGCAGACGGTGTCCACATGTCTTTAATGTAACAAACAATTGTGGCGCTATTAATTTTGATGCTCACTGCATTTGCAGCTGTCGCACTACAGACGCTTTCGAGCTTAGTGCCAAATACAAGAAGGAAAAAAAAATAATTTTCGCGGCATACCCGGCGGCTACGTAATTTGCTAATTTTGTTTGCCCAACAATACGCGGCCACAATTTTCAGAAATTTCAACCCCAATGCAGATACGCACCCCACGGAGCCCATAAATTTTCATATTGTAAGCAACATGGGCAAATGAATTTCCCAATTTCCGACAGCTAAAATCAATAGTCAATATTATTTCATTTTATGCAGAACTGAGATAAAAAACTGTTGAGATACATTCTATTCTACTTTTTGTGGCTGAGAAACAATAGAGAAAATGCCTTGCATTGTTCTTAGCCAGTGCTTACTGTAGCTAACTATATACATTTTCTATCATCGTTTAAGATTTTAAAGTATATATTTCTTTTCATTTTGGCCGCGTTCCAAATTAGCAAAAAGTATTTACGCAGAGACAGAGATAGCAGCATCACTTGTATACCCTTTAAGTTGTAGTACTAACGGGTATATTGTGTTGGTAAATAGCTGTTATCAGTGTTGTTAAATTTATTTATGGAAATCCTAAGTTATTGTAGTTAATACAGCATAACTTGCAGTCCAGCTGTCTTGACATTTCCAAACTTTTTCTTGCTGATTTTCCATTTTCAATTTTCAGCCATTTGCAGTACGTTTGCCGTCAACAAATAATAATATCTTCGCTGCGTTTCTTCATGTTTTTTTGTGCTCGTTTTTAAGCTCGTAAAAATTGCCGTTTATTGGCTAGGGAAAGCGAAAGAAAAACTCCGTTGACTGCAGGAAAACAGCCAAAAGACACTGTGCTGTGTGCAAATGAGTGAGGCAAGTGTAGAAGAATTTTGAGCAAGGAAAGCGACAACTTTCGCATTTTTGCGGGCGTGTCTGCTGGAGTTGATATGGCAATGATAGTTCCTGCTCCCCGGCTTGGCTTCCTTCGCAATTAAAGGGGAATTACAAACAATAATGTTTTCAGTTAATGGTCGTCGCGTCGCCATTGCCTAGCAGACAACGCCAAGTTGGCTCGCACCACAATTGGCAACCTCATTCCTCATCTGTCTGCATAACTTTGTATATTAAATGTTTGGAGGATGCTTTAAAAGGATGCCACATGTAGATTCATTTTCAATGTACATTTAAATTAATTAAATTGCTGGTCATGTGCATAGTTGGAAGGAGGCTGTTGAGTTATGGCCTCCATTAGTTTAATCGAAAAATGCGCTGCAACTTAAATCAGCCAGCAATTCATGACAACGCCCCCAAAGGACTTTTTCATAGATGGAAATTGCAATTGGATGGCAAGGCTTTAACGGTCAGATGTTACCACATGGTACACACACACATCAAATGGAACAAGTGTAGTAACGTACATGACATGTAGCCAAAGGTCTCCGACAAAATTGTTGGCACTTGGCTGCGTTTTTGGCCTAAACAAATTGCCCACAGCAAAAGGACAGCTACAGTAGCTGAAGCTGCTTTACTGCTGTTTGTATGTATACTGACAAAAAAGAAGCAGTGATTGGGAAAGCTAGGAAATTTTACTAATACTAATTTACTTATTAACGTTTCTTTTCTTAAATTTTGTTAAAAATAATTAAGTTTTATTTATTTCATAATCATTTAGTTTTCCTACTAAAATGGCTTTGACTTACTGCCTTTTTTATCAGTGTAAGCTTTACTGTTAGCTCTGTTGTTGTTGCTCCTTTTTCCCTCTCTGTTGCTGTTGCTTTTAGTGCCGTTTTGCCAGCCGGCGTCGACATTTTTGGCATTATTAGAATTTGGTCGAGTGTGTGGCACGGCATGACTTTCATGCATCGCAATGAGTGTCATTCCCTCATTCTATCCGCTTGTCAAGTCCCTCTCCGAACAATGTAAACTGTTCACTTTAGTCGTTTGTCATGTGCGCACTCCCTCAGTCCGACGGTCGGACAGTCTGTCTGTCACTCAGACTTAGACCCAGACCTAGACCCAATCTCAGACTCAGACACCCGCACAAGAGCCCAGTCTGCCTTAACCCTTTATTGGCCAAGAATTTGTTTGCATTTTATATTTTCTTTTTTTGCGGTTAGACGCATTGTTAGCCGCTTTTAGCTTAATTTACGAAGTGTTGTAGCTGGAGTTCTGCTATATTGAATCTCAGTCTCCAAAATAATCATATTTTGTACATATTTTTGCAAATTTATTTGCATTAGCGGATAGAAGTTTTGAAACCAAACTCGGACAACGCCGGGTTTCACTAAATGTGTCTACATCTAATGTACGTCTAATGTATACAGAATATTTTCGGAAATTAGCAGTAATCAAAGAGAATTTGTCGTCATTTGCCGATCTACGAAATGAACACAAAACTTTTGTTTATAAATAAACACACAACATTTTATATATATGTACCTAAAAGCAAATTTTTTCCGACGCTTTCATGTTTATATTCGCTGGTTACGTGGGTGTGGATCCAAGCAGATCTAGGAGCAGGCTCGGCTAATTTGTATAGCATACAGAATACAAAGAGAAAGAAGAAGAAGCAGTAGGAGAAATAAACCCAAAGAGTGTACCACACCTATTCCATAAACAACAGCAATAACAATGGCCATGTGAGATCAACAGAGCTAATTAATGATATTTGTTTTTAATTTATTTTAAGAAAACTCAAGACAAAGCAGCAATAAAGTCGGGAGATACTCTATAAAGGTAGATACTTTTTAAATTTTTTTTTTTGAATTAATGGAAATTATTCTAAAGTAAACACATAAGCCAAAACAAGAGGCAATAACCAATAAGTTGCCGCTCATTATGATTACCATTTAATAGATATAATTTTCTTAAAAAGAGATTGGTCAATGCTTATTTTATACCCTTTCCATTATTTGTTTATTTACAGGGTATACAAAAATCTTTGATTAAAAACTATATCAAAGCCACAAAGCAAAACAAACATTATGTACATAAAATGCGATTATAATTCCTAATTTACTGTGCATATGACAGTAAAATGTGTTGGTCCAAACAAATAATGTGTGTGCTACACAAGATTTTATACATAAATCAGCAAGAAAAGCAAATAATTTTTCTAAATTTATGCGTTGCATAAATCAAGTTATTTAACCATGATAAACCATTTAGTAATCGCTTGGATTTTAATGATGTAATGCAAGTTGGCAGCTTAATAAAAGTGTGAATTTATGGGTAAACAAATCATAACAATTTTATGCAACATGCCTGCACTTTATACCTATAAAAGCAGTTGGATTTTAAAGGTGTTTCAAAATGTTCTTTGACATGTTGAGGGGATGTCTGGGAAAAGTGCCATCAGGTGTCAAATCTGAGGGCAAAGGTCTTTGGGGTGTCGGTTACCGGTTGACGGAAGTAATCATCATCATGCTTAAACTCTAAAGACATTGTCAACGTTGACTTTGGCATACACCACGCATTTCACACACAATGCAATTGCAGTTTGAACTTTGACACTGAATCCGGTAGCGACAGAGACTCAAACTCCTGCTGCAGTTGATGACGTAGATGTCTCGCTGTCGATAAGGCCATGTTTGACTTGCTTGGCAGTTAATAGTTCCGCAAACAGACTGAAATCTCCCCAAAACGAAAGTTGTCCAACTGCAGACGAGGCAATTGCTGCTGGAACTTGAAAACTGGCTGCCAATACCACTAACACTACCCATACTTAAGCCAATACCGAATACCTATGGCAGTTTGGAGCCATGGCATTATATTGCAATTATGCGAGCAACCCCAACGGAAAAGTCCCCCACAAATGTTGCGCTGGGTTTTTCCACCCTTGGCGTCAGACGGACGTTGCACGCCATGACGTCGCCAGCCCCTCCCTCTCCGCCTCTGCTGCTCACAAATTTCGCTTTTCGGCGGCAATTTATGGGGCTAGTCTGTAGTATCTGGTAGTTGCTGTTGTTGTTTTCTTGTCGCACGCGACCCACAACAAAGTTGGACAACAACAAACTGAAACATGGCCTCATGTTTGTTGTCAACAAATATCAGCTCTAATTTTTATGCTGCGTGCCACTCGCTGCGTCTTTTGGCAACAGTAAGAGCAACAGCAACTTTAGCTGCAACTTCAGTTCGAGCTGTTATAAAGATAAAATCATACGACTTACATGCAATAGCTAGCCAAGAGACTACAGATACAAAAGTATCTGTGAAATTGACTTCGCTTAAGCAACAGTGTGTGCCTTGCTCTTTGACTGTATCTCTATCTGCAAATGTATCTCTGTCTGTTGCTCCAGTTGTTGCTGTCTTTTGTCGCAATGTCAAGAGACTTTTCCAACTTTTTGGGCAGACAGCAATTACCCAAAAGTCCACACTTGCTGGGTATAAAATTGTTTTCAATTTCAACTTTTAGCTTTTCTCATGCTTTATTTTGATTTCTATTAAAACTTAGTATATATAAATCAGAACTAAATAGTTTTTAAGCTTGTTTAGTACGCCCATTTAACAGGTGTCGCTGGTAAAGTAATGAGAAGCGATACTGTAGAGTATCTGTAGAGTAACCGAGCAATAACTTAGTCTGCACACCAATTATGGGAACTCGAAAAGTCAGACTACAGGTCAAAGCCGCTCAATTAAAGCACTCAGTATCAAGTATCGAGGGGCGCAAAAGGAAAGAGGGAAACGACCCTGAAAGAATTCGACTGCCGACTCCACATGAAAAGATACAAACAAGTAAAGGGAGTTTTTAAGTAATCATAAGTTTGGCGCCGTTGTTTAAATATTGTGGGGCAAGTTGCAACCCTCGTCGGGCATGCCCCATCATAGGGGGTTAAGTAGAGAACAAGAGTTGCAATGAAGTGAAACATACCCTAAGTATTCTACGCCGATACTCTAACAAGTATATGTGTGCACAATGTGTATCTTTAAGTGGCTATACGATTGTGGGGCTGCAGCCATGTGCATTTCTAGATACTTAAAGATAGATATATACTCGTACTTGTAGAATAATGGCGTTGCTGCATTCGCACGTATAACTGAAGTTGTTTTTATTGAAATTGTTGTTGTTGTGGTGGTGGTTGTTGTTTGCTCGCAATATCTTATCGCCTTATCTGGCATACCAATGGCACTGTCCGACCGTGCAGTTGCTTGCTGCTGATGCTGCTGCCTTTGTTGTTGTTTTATAGATATGTACATCTGTATATAAAGATACTTCAATTGAACCTACAATTGTAATTAATATGAGTATGCGACGTCTCACACATTAGCCATGGCAAGAGAAGGGTGATGGCTGTTATGGGGAGAGGGGAAAGTGGGTGAGGGTGAGCGTGAGGGATGCTGCCTTTCAATGCTGTTGACTGTCAAATGGAAATGTAACTTAGCCTTAGAACTTTGTGCAGTGTGTTTTCTGCGGTCTATCAATAAATATGCGAAGCCCCAGCAAAGCTGACATGTGTGTGAGTGTGTTAGTTAGTGGAAAACGCAGTGGAAACCCGGTGGAAACCCACCCGGAAGTCAAAATCGCAGTCGCAGTCTCTAGGGCGCTAATGCGTTTTTTTTGCGGGGGTGACTGACAACTAAAAGATACAGAGATACATTCGACCAATTTCATATCCATTAGCCATGCCTTGTGGACAAACGCTTTTAAGTGTTCTCGATTAATAATCGTGTCAACGACAGTTGGTCTAATGTCTTGTCCGACATTTGTCAAAGCCCTCTACTTATAGTGGGTAAAGTATCTCAAAGATATTTTGCGTTAGTTGGGCCACACTTCAGCGAAAGTAAAAACATTCATTCGAAACGCTTGCAATAATTTAATTATTGATATGAACTTTTATTACCTCCACTTATCTTTATGGTAACAAGGCATAAAATACTCAAATACGAGTCGAACTCAATTTGATAGTGTACACAGTAAATTAAACTATAATTCCTAGAACTCGATCAATTTAAAAACACTTATTAGTATATGCTTTAAAACACTTTAGGAACTTCCCGTCTATATGCTTCAATAATCAATTGAGTGTTATAAACATATGTATGTATATATATTCTGTTCTCATTCATAACCGACTTGTTCCCATTTCAATTTCTTGTCGAGTTTTTCTGCCGCTTTCCCGCGCTAATTCTTTCAACTGTAACTCAACAAGTTGAGTATCTTGTAATTGTTGGGCCATTGCGCAAATATAAAAGAGTCAAAGTCCAAGTGCAGAAGAATAGTCGAGCTGGAAGACTGGGAGCAACAGCAAAAACAAATTCATCTAAATGCGGCGACTTTTTGTGCGCGAGTTCGTGCACATACTTTTTGTGGTTACTGTGGCAGCTAAATCGTTATTTTTTCATCAAGTTGTCAATTGAGTGAGTTTTGAAATAAAAATGGACAAACAATGCAGCGAAGGCATGAGAAAAACCAAATTAAATCATAAGTACACGTATGGTACCATTGCAACTATAACCTATAGCTCATAGTGCAAATCGGTCGTAAAATAGGACATTTGTATGGAGACCTGTAGTGTTAGTTGAGCTAGCGCAACCAAATTTACATATTATATGTATGGTACCATTATAACTATCTTCACCAAGCTTGTTCCGAATCGCATAACTATAGCCAACTATAGCTATAGGAAAAATCGATCGAAAATTAAGGAAAATGCGCACTAGAAGGAGTACGGGGTCTTTCACAGTCAACTCGCTCGATATTATATGTACAACCAAATGATGCTAAATTTTATAGTTATTTTTATTTATTTATTTTATATTATATTATATAAAAAAAAAAATATATATTTTATTTAATATAACATTATTCCCATGCATTTGCATTACTAAATTTGTAAATTTTAATTCATCTAATAGACCATATTATTAATTTTAAACTTATGTTTTGTTTAAAACAATGCCATTTTCATAATTTCTCGCAGATAGTCAAAACCAACACTTATCACTCATTACAGGTTTTGTTTCAGTATTTACACATATATATATATATACCCTATGCTAAAAAAAATATTTACTGAATTTGAGAACTTGTTTTTTCGCTGCTAAAAGCCGCAGAAAGGCATAGTAGTGTAAATATTTGCAGAATATTGAGAAAAGCATAAATATTAATAGTATTACTGGGTCATCATCAACATTATTGTTGTTATAGGCAATAGAGACAGACTTTTTGGCGGCCATTTTAGCAGTCCTAACATTTGTCAACTTTTCGGTTCCTTTTGTTTATTTTAATACCGAAAAATGCTAATGTTTGGCAGCCCAAGGCAAATATGGAAATTTCTAGGGCTACCGTTGTCCATGTTGACCAATGCCTAGATATTTTACCCCGCTGGGTTAATAAACTTGTTGCCGCAATGATCATAAATCAACACTTCTATTGATTCCATTCACTTCATTGTGGTCTAACAAAGGCATGTGCCGTGTTCTTCTCTTCCACCTCAAGTGCTTACAATCATTTAAGCTGCTTAGATATCAAAGTGCTCGTTAGACCCTGTACAAGTTGGCATTTATTGTGTTTGTATTTTGATTAGGAATAAGTGTTTTAAATAGTACCAGACAACAGAAAGTAAGAAACTTAAAGCTTCGGGAACAAATACTATTTTTATAGAAATAAGTAGCCAGCTTTGATAATTATGACGCTGTCAAATCCATAAACTTGTATACTTGGTATACTTGGAACAAACTGCCTGAATTTTAGCCATAATTGTAGAACTAACTCTTAGAGCCCTCGATTCAAAAACCACTAGAGGTATTTAAATATTAACTCATGTACTCACATGATTCAAACGTGCTGCAATTTTGGCATGTTCCTCCTGATACGCCTTGCGTGCCTTCCTCTTGTCCTGCGAGAGATGTGAAAGTTTGTCGCAAACAACTTCGAGTTGTTCGGCATTTAATTTAAACGTTTTTGCCTGTTGGTCCAGTTCATCCATGTAGGAACGCCAGGACTTCGTGATGAGGCTGCCTGAAATTGAAAATAAATTTATAATAATTAAATATTAATTAAAATTGTAATAAATTTAGTGATGTGGGAAAACTCTGTTTTTGCTGCAAAATATTTATCTTGTGACTCACAAGTGATCGAATGTCCGCATTTTTGAACCTTGGATATAAGAGTGCATTTTGTAACAGAAAACTTAAAAAAATACGCTACAAATGATTCATACAGCCTGAAATGGTTTACTTTTGCATAATAAGTACGTAAGCAAGTGTAAAACAGTTTAAATATATTATTATACAATTCGATAATAACCCAAGCTTAGCTAATTGCCAACAAACTGAGTATCTGGCTTAAATATAGTGGCAAACTGATTTTCTTGTTATTTTTTGCTTTGCTAATTTTTAATTCGCTTAAAATTAGCAGAAATCTGTGTTGTTGCCGCTTCATGTATTTCACTCAAATTATCATTTGTAGACGATTCGAAGCGAGTGGCAAGTTCATGGTCAAGGTGAAAAGCCACTTTAAGCAGGCCAACAAAATTGGTTTAAAATGTATTTACAAATAAAACACAGAAAGAAGTAAGTAAGAACGAATACAGCCGAGCGAGCAGACTGTAATAGACTCTGTACTAATGCTAGTGCGCACTTTCCACACAAATAAGCAAATTTCGTACGATTTGTCTTATGGGATCCATAGAATATAGTGAAATAAACTTGACCTGACTGAAATATAGACAGACTTTTACTTCATGCAGGTGTTTCTACGGACGGACGGACAGACATACGGATGGACAGGCAGACGGACATCGCTACATCGACTCGGCTGTTATGATGATCAAGAATATATATACTTTATAAGGTCTACCGCGAGCCCTTCTACCTTCTTACTAACCTAATAGACCCCTCTACTCATTTTAAGTACAGGTACAGTACCAAAATAAAGTAAAACAATTAGAGGCAGCTGCAGTTGCTGGAACTTTCAAGCTAACAGCCAGCAATGCACTCAAGAATTTGCCTTAAATTGTGAACAGATTTCGTGTTTGTGCATCCAACAGATACATTTGTGTTTCGGTAGCGTACTGAAGCAACTGACACTGGAAATTATAGCAATTATTTATGTAAGTCTGTGTAGGATATACTTAAGTTTTGTGTGAAGGTTTGATTGTGCCAAAGAAATGGCAGTGAAATAGGAAGAAGAGCGGAAAGCAGCAGCTGCCTCATGTCGACAGTTTGATGAGCTTAGGCTGTATATACAAGATACAAGCTACACGTCAGAACGTTTTTCCAGCACAATTAGCAACCGACACATGTATAGTACGCAGATATATAGACTTCGGGAGATACCACACACATGCTCTGGTCCCGCCTGGCCATTATCTCAAATGGTCTGTAATAATCATCACGCGTTCTAGTTGAAATTGAAATGTGATCAAATCACGCAATGAATGTAGGCGTTTAGTGCTAAAACTGAATAGAACTAAAGCTGCAAACTGTCAAATTCCCAAGAATAATCTGTCGGCCATTAGCTGCACTTTGTGCTGGTCACAAGTTGATTGACCATGTTGGACCCCAAACAGTTGGCTTATCCTGGCCAATGGCCAATGGGCAAGCAGTAGTCGGTGAAAGTGAAAGCTTTTTGGCTCATCACTCGATGCGAGCTTATCAAACAGCCCTCTCTTGTGACTAATGTCAATACTCAGTCCCACCGTGCCTCAAGTCCAGACATTTACAACTGTCATGTGTGTAACTTTGTGTCCACACACCACACAGCTCAGCGAAAATACCACAATATTCATTTTTTATGACGTATACAAAATGCTGTCATTATCAGTCTCTATATATAAGTACATATATAGTACTATGCCTAATCGGAAGACTGATATCCAACTTTCCGCAACAATAAAAATGTCAATGCACCAAACATGTGTTTACAACGTAAAGTTAACTTAAAGTTAACTCTCTGACTCATTTACAATTAGTTGCAACCACTACAAATTGTTTTACGTCAATTAACTTAAAGTGTTTCCTTAAAATAGTTTCTTGTTTTAACTTTAACAAAAACAACTGCTTAGCTGTATTACAGAATACAAAAATAATAAATTCCAGATAATTTGATTTTAATGATGTTAGAAATGGGGCAATCCCAAGTGTTCATAAACGGGGTATGTAAATTTCGGGTTTTTTGTTAACAAATATCTTAAGACAAAAGAATAATTTAATTTTTTTAGTTTTTTTATTAAAGTAAAAAATTCAATTGTCATTTCATTAAATTATTTACTCATGCCAGTAAACTAATATTTTTGAATTTTAAGCCTTTTAATGTTACTATTAGTTTGTTTAAATAATTAAGCAATCTAAGTTGTTGGCTAGTAAATTTTTGTTTTTAAAAGTTATTTCAAAGTCAAATTTTTAAAGGAGTTTTATTTTGTTTTGGCTCATTGAAAATTTCTTTATATTTTAAATTAATAATATAAATGTAAATAATGGGAAATTTTCAGTTTTCAACGCAGGGACTTTTTCTTGTACTGAGATTGATCGATATTCCCATGAGTTCTACAAGTTTCACAGTAAAATGCTACACAAACCTAAGATATTAATTTTCTAAGAAATTTAAAACAAGTTGAAGAAGTAGAAAAGCAAAATTAATTGATTTTTAATTATAACTTTAATTTGGTCTGACTAAGGTAACAAATGGCTTTTTGAACCAATTTATAGTGAATCAAGTTTATCAAGTGTGAAACTAACTTAAGTAGTTGCTTGGGTACTCCAATTATATTGATTAGAATCTTATCAAAGAACAGGAGTGTGGAGAGAAAGGGAGATAGCAGCTTACCTTGCATTTCATCAGCCCTATCGATTTTGAGTCCCTGTTGGGCGACTGCTGCCAAACTGACAGCGTACTCCTTGTCGCATTTGGCCTTTAATTGAATGGATCTCTTCATGGTCTCCATGAGACGCAGTTCCGCATCTTGGCGCACGATCAGAGCCTCGTGGGCGGCACGGCTCTGTAGGGCCGATGAGAAGCCCATTTCGGCTGTTTAATGTTGTTTCGATATTATCGAATTTTATTATAGTTTTTGTTTGTTTTTTCTTGTATTTTCCAATGAGTCACAGTTGCATGTATAACACTTTGGCCAGGGCCGGGCTAAAATTGAAACAGCAGCAGTGGAGAAAACTTCACTTGAGAAAATTGCGCAATGCACTAACACACACACACACACACACTCACGACACACATGCAGCACAACAAAAGCGCAGACATATGGCAAACACTTGTTGCATGCCAATATTTATGGCTATAAACATGTGCGGGTTATTTCCACACTCGCATTTTTTCTTTCCTTTTTTTTTTGACACTTTGTCTCAGTGCGCTCTTTTAGCCGCATTCGTTATTTTTGTCACACACTTTGAGATACAATTTTAAAGACTCGCTCGCAGCCAAAATAAACTTTCACATGCAATTTCTGTCGTTTTTGCTCTCCTTGCTGTGTGTTTTGCACTTTCCGCGACATTTGATTAACGACAACAGCATTAAGGCAACTACCGGCTTCCAAAAAAATATATATGTATATATATGTATGTGTTTGCAAATACTTTTCGGTAACACTTGCCCCTAATTAGCGCTGTATCTTTTGGGCTCGGCCATAAATTTGCATAATTAAATGACATTTGGAATTAAGCTTTAAACTTTTTGTGCTTAACGGCAGATGATGTTCGGTGTTCGGTGTTCCTTTGCTTTTGTTGTTCGGTTCAATTGAACTTTTCTTAAGAGATCTTTTCAAACTGCGACGCAGTTGCTGCTCTTTTCGTGGCGCAGAGTTAAACTTGTTTTTCCCGCTTTCTGGCGAGCAAACAAAAATAAACATTGGCCGAGTCGCGTTGACTTGCGAGGCAGTCAATAAGGAAACGATGCGACGTCAGCAGCAGCAGCAGTGGTCGCAGCAGCAGAAGCAGTGTAGAGTGCGGTGCAAGTACATGTATCTTACGGATACACAGATACTGGTACTGATACTACACCAGCCAGCGCTTGCCGCAACAACAGTTTGATGTGTTGTCTTGTCTTGTGCTCTGTTGTTTGCCTATGCGTGTTGTTGTTTCTCTATATTGGAGTTACCAAGTCAACTAAAACATAAACGGGTTAGACAGCCGCTGCCTCTTTCGCTGCCGCAGTCGCTGTTGCAGTCGATGACGCTGCAGCAGCCACCGCCGCAGGCGCAACCGACAGCAACAACATTAACTGCGATGGGGCGCATCTGCACTGAGAGCTCAACAGCAGCAGAGGAAACAAAAAAAAAAAAAAACAACAACAACAAGTAGGAGATTGAAGAAGAGCAGGCAGAACCAGAACAAAAGCACCGTTAGAGTTTAGCACAAATCATATATAAATCCATTTGCAATTTGTGTAAAATTGAATAAAATTTCTTTTGGATTTTATTAAAACACTTTTTATGAACTGACGGAGTTGTCACTGCCAATTCAATTTATCTTGGCGCTGGCATTATCAATGTGTAGTAAATGCGTCTGATAAACAGATCATTTAGCGAGTGTATTTGCAAATTGTAAAACTGTTGAATACTCGAAACACACGGTTACCATGGGGACACGTTTCGTAGTGTTGAAGATGCTTGACCGTCACATGGCCAAAATCACTGAGTAAACTCTGTTGTTGCCACCGACGCGTTCAGCACAAATATCAGAAATAAATTAATACGAAAACAACACGTAGCGTAACGAACCGTTTGCCTCGAATGCTCAGCGCGAACTGAGCGCCCGGCGAAAAAAACGACAGCGAGAACGACGTAAAACGATTATTCGCCGCGAGCGACAGAGCGGCGAACATGAGCGAATTGAGAGAACTCAAGCAAACCGGTTGAACGTAACCCAGCAAACAAACTGTGAAAAACTAAAATCAAGAGCAGTTCTAATGAAATGTTTACATCGATTTATGTATTCAATAAATTTGAATTTAAACATTTTCGGCGCCGTGTGCTTAGCGTTAAGATTTAATTAATTACTTTTAAAGTGCATTACAAAATTTACACAGTGCGAATCGAATTCAATTGAATGCACTGCAATAACAATAGAACTTGAGCTAGTTGATACAATCAATAATATTTTTTGTTTACCTTTAAATTATTTATCTGAGCTATGAAATAATAATGAATGACTGAAACTGTTGTCATTCATGCACAACGGTAGCTTATCATCTTTAGGAATCAAATGATGGCTTTATCGGATCTCGTGTTTTTGACGCAGTTCAATTTCCCCGCTTTGGCACCTGCACAATCATCAGCCTTAGACACCCTTTCAGCGAATGAGGGAAACAAAATCACCTGACATACGGCCAAAAACAAAGGCTATAAATTTCCTACCCTTGGTTAATCAAAACAATCCGCCCTCTATTGTGGCCCTGTAGTAGCCTTCTCGACGCATGGAAGGCAACAGGAATTGCATGTGGCCATCAAATGCATTCGGGTAATAAATTCATTAATAAATGGAAATGCGAACAACGCAGAAACCTTGCGGACGCTCTTTGTTATTCCTGTGGTTTTGGACAGGGCCAGGGTCGGAGACAGAGACAGAGACGGAGACTCTCCTCTACGTAATGTAAATGTTTGAAATGTTGTCCAGAGTTTGCCTCATTCCAATAATGCATATTGAAATTGCAGGCAACATTGATTGGGAGTATAGAAAATTAATGGTGCCGTTGTGAAGGACGCAGGACAAATCCCTTGCGATTGGCTTCGATTTCATTGGCTGCAAATGGTCCAGACCGGTCCAGACCAGACCAGACAAGACCCGACCAGACTGGCAGCCTGTTGCCCATTTAACAAACTCATTGCTCATACCTCTAATCTCGAAGCCACGAACCTCGCCTGGTTGTCTTCATTGTTCCGTTCGCCATTCATCGCTGTGTTTGCTTTCTTCTGGGTTTTAGGATGTTTGCCGTTGTCTATGCGCCGTGCTATGTTTATTTTAGTTGGTCCCAGGCACAAAAGACGATTCAACCTCATAAACTATTTATTTTGTCGGCGACACTCCGTCCGTCCTCCGCTTCGCCACTTTATGGCCGCAATTGTGGGACGTGGTATGTGGGATGAATGTTGGCTTTGCAGTTCTTTAGATCAACCTTAAACCATCCTGATGCTCAAAAAAGTATATTCACAATGTCCCACTTTCTCAGATTGTTGCATATTTCACTTGCTCAACAGCTAATTTTAGCATATTGTTTTCTAGCCTCCCATAAATCACAATGTAAACAAATTTTCTTTTATGTTTCGAAAAACCATTCGAAAGCATACAATTTAAATATATGTAAAAGTATTTCATGCTAAAACCACTTGTATGAACTGATCAATGACAAATTTCTGAGCCAATTGAAGCTAATGAATAAATTACGCATGCAATGCAATGTAGTGAATTCTATGAGAAAAGTTCAAATCGCAGTGAACTTTTATTCCATTGACTGCTGCTCAGAGTAGAAAGCAACTTGTCTTTAATTGTACGAGAGGAACTTATATTTTTAAAAGAACAACTATTTTTACTTGATGTATATATTGAGTAATACTATGCTTTATAAACACGTCAGTTATTTAAATAAAAATGAACAATATAATGTGAATAAATATATATATATACAAATATACATATACATATGTGGTCTTGTTGCAATATTGGATTCAAAAGTGGACAGTTTTACTTTGGTTCCTTGACTCTTTTCAGTTTTGTCTATTTCTTCATTGAATTTAAAAAAATGTTTCTAATAAGTCTTTTAAATATAGAACTTAAGTCGAGATGTTTATGGTCTCCAAATAGAAAATAATTTTGTTATACGTAAGTTACTAATCTTAAATGGTTTATGAAAAACAAGCAACATATTTGGTGTTTTTATAAGACCTTAAAAAACGAAACTTTAAATAGTTTGAAAAACAAAGTTTTAATTTTCTGAATTTGTTTAGCGTGAGACTAAATGCTCAAACTAGACTCACTGTCTTTCATTTCATTTACTAATAATATTTAAATTTTCTTTTTTTACCATTTTTGAATTTTGGATTTTCTTTAAAGAAATTTTCTCATTTTTGTTATAATGCTTTTCGAATAAAATGAAATGGAAGCCAAAGTAATAAGTTACTTTGAGAGTACATTTAAAGCTGACTTTAAAGTTATGTGTACGTTAGTAGGAGTAGAAGCAGCGTGTCTGACAAGTATTGAAAACACCCATACCTAAATACAGGTGTTATGGGAATATGTGTATATATGCAACTATGTGTGTTTGTCACCTGCTATGCTGCACTGCGTTGGAAAGTATCGGTTGCAAACAAAAGAGACGGAAATAACTCCTTGCTGCTTAGCATTCCACTCATATCGGGAAGCAATCGGGCGAGCCGATGACCCATCAACAATATCAACGCCAATATGTTGTTGTGTGTAAGAATTTCAATTGTGTTAGCAGCAGCAACAACAAGTGCAGTGAACAACAACAGTTTTTCTTTATTATGGAAATTATGAAACTCTTTCCCCAATAACCAACTTCAGCTCTCAATAAATATTTCATAAGTTCTGTGAGCACAACTATGCATATGAATCAGTTAATTAAAATTACCCATTATTTAATCGGAATAGGTTAACTACAAAAATAGCTTTAATAACGTTGGTGAGCACTAATCAGAGCCTTTAGTGCTTTAAATATAAAAGTTCAAAACTACAAATGATTTAATTTAAAATACTCTAAATTCAAAGTAAAATGAATTTGTGCTTAATGACAACGAAGAAACTGTTCTCGAGTTTTGCTTCTTGCCAATTCGATTCATAAACTGATTCATCAATTGACTTTAATTAATGTTAATTTATTGCCTTTTAGTTCAGCAAAATTCTACTATATTTAAACAGAATAAGAGTCAAAGAAGTCTACAAAATCGAGTTGAATAAACTTTAAAGAGCTGTGGTGAAGCTATAATACTATAAATTACTATTTAATTTGTATTCAGTTAACGAAAGTTAAGCAACATAATATATTTTCAGTTATATCTGCACATTTATATCTATCATTCTATCGAAACTACATGGATACTGTTATCAGCACGTTCACTTGGGATCAGTGGGTAGCTTGAAGCCCACCATGTCCGCGGTTTCCTTCACTGTGCGCTCACCGCGGCCATGATACTCCTGATAGATTTCGTTGTATTTTCGCAAACTGCTCAGATACGTCAAATAAGTGTGTCCTAAGAAGATCGCCTCGTTGCGGGCCTTGCACAACTGCTGGTCAGTTGTTTCGAATTTTTTGTACTGCGCCATGATGTAGCGTGCAGCCAGTGAGTTTTTGACGGCGCTGGGGTCAGAAACTGATTGCCGCAGCTCGTGCAGCAATGATCGAAGTACTTTTGTTCCAGACATGCTGTGGAGATTAAAATATAAATGTAAATATTGCAATTTTAAATAATTAATAATATTTACGATTATGTGATTGCCGAAACAAACAGCTGATGTAAATAGCGTTGCCACCTGACAACACTAATTGAAACCTACTCAATACAACTCTGTTTAAAAGCCCAATTTTGTACGGTCACCCTTTAAATTATTTTTGAAAGCCGTTACTATATTGTTCAAGGGGAAAGATATACGATTGCCTAGACATATTATTACGTTCAATTAAATAGCAAACCGCACCAAACGATTTTTGTAACTATGTATATTAGCCGGGCTAAGCACAATTGTTCCACGCTTTGCTCCAACCAAATCGATGCAACTATCGATAAGCATCTGCGACATTTACCAACACTTCGATCAAGAAAACGTTTATAATTGAAAAATAGAAGCAGAAAACCCAATAGGTAGTAAAAGTTGCCGCGCAACTAAGTTCCCGCTGTTTGTCAATAGATGCTGGCAGCAGTATGTGCTAGTCGATTCAAATACGGCCTTAACGTTATTAAGCAAGCTTAGACACATGGTAAGCGCAACGAGAGTTTCAAAAAGTTTACGAAGATGCTGTATGAAGTGAAACAACGTGCCGCCGAGATTGGTTCCGTCGCTTCAAAGAGATTTCAAAAGTCGACGAACTTCCACGTAAAGAAAAGCCAGTTTTATTGCAAATTATCTCATTTTTCTTTCCAGGTGCAAAGAATTGTGAGCAATTGTGTAGCCCTGTCATCTTCTCGGATAATTCGCGTGCTGCTGATTACATGTTTTCTTACTTTTTGGATCTTAAGATATAACAGTGATGAATATAGGACAATTAAAAATCTTATATTAGTATTCCACCTAAGGTTCCTTGGTAAGTTATTTGACTAGCTTCTTCACTTTGTTCCAGAACCGATATCCCTATACAAAAACACGACCGACGCTCATCTCTAACAAATTTAAGTCTGGCAGCTCCGCAGTGACCACCAGCTGTTTTCTGTTATTGTACTCATAATTTTTTTTACGTTAGTCGTTACAAAATGCGTTTATTATCACACATTCGGAAAGCATCAACACAGGTAACACGACGTCGAGTGGTCATCACAGGGAGCGGTGCAGTTACTCCGCTTGCCAACAATGCAGCCGAGTCGTGGCAACGTTTATTGGCAGGTGAATCGGCCATTGCCCGGCTAGGACCAGATTTTAAAGGGCTGCCTTGTCAAGTAGCTGCTCAAATACCAAGGGAACGTTTGCAGATTGATAAACACCTGTCCAAAACCGACTTAAAATTAATGAGCCCTGCCACACAATTTGCAGTCATCGCTGCCGATGAAGCTCTGGCGGCGGCTAAACTTAAGCCCAGTGAGTTAAGTGCCGAGGAGAGGGAGCGTTTCGGCGTCTGCGTAGGCATGGGTATGTTTGATCTCTCCGAGGTTTATGGCGCTTATCAGCAACTTCAGCGTGGCTACAATCGAGTCAGTCCTTATTTTGTGCCGCGTCTGTTGCCCAACATGGCATGTGGACATATCAGCATGCGCCACGGGCTACAGGGGCCCAATCATTCCATCTCCACGGCTTGCGCAACCGGTGCCCACGCCATTGGTGACGCTCTGCGATTTATACGTCATGGCGATGCTGATATGATGCTAGCCGGGAGTGGAGAGGCTTGCATAGACCCCCTATCAATTGCCGGATTTTGTAGATTACGCGCACTCAGTACTGCGTTTAATGATAACCCGGCTGTGGCCTCCCGACCTTTTGATAAAGCGCGTGATGGCTTTGTGATGGGCGAGGGCGCGGCTGTGTTGCTTTTGGAGGAATTGGAGCATGCTCGAGCCCGCGGAGCACCCATATTGGCTGAGGTATTGGGATACGGTCTGTCCGGGGATGCTCATCACATTACCTCACCCAGCGAGGATGGAGCCGGTGCCACCCTAGCGATGCGTCGTGCTATTGCCGATGCCAACGTGTCTCCTTCAGATATAACCTATGTGAATGCTCATGCTACCTCTACGCCCACCGGTGATCGCATTGAGGCGCATGCCATTGGGCGTGTCTTTGGTGAGCACAAGTCAAATGTGTTTGTGTCGTCTACAAAGGGTGCTCATGGTCATCTGTTGGGTTCCTCTGGCAATCTGGAAGCTCTGTTTGTGGTGCACGCGTGTTCGGAAAATAAATTACCACCGTCAATCAACATTGATAACTTGGATGTCGATGTCAATGTGGTGAAGACTTCGTGTAAATGGTCTGAGGATCAGTCACGACGCATTGCTCTCAAGAATTCCTTCGGATTTGGTGGCACTAATGCCTCAATCTGTATCGGCAGCTACTTGGAGTCGTAGAAATTTTTTAAGTTCGATTTTCAAACATTTGTTATCCGTTTTTGTGTGTGAATAAAGACTTTGTTACATATATAAATCATTTGTTGTTTTTTAGGAAAATTTTTAGTTTTAAAACTTTATTTGGAAAACTTTTCGGTTTCTTGCCCCGCCTTCTTTCCCGCCCATCTGCCAGCGTTCGTTCCATTCTCTACTTTGTAAAAATGTATATGCGTATTGTATCGTGCAATGCGCAGATTTCGTACTATTTTACTGTATATATTTATATATAGGTATGTGTATATATATATATAATGTATATAGCTCTGTTTGATTTGCTTCTGTTGCTTGACTTTCGGTTTACTTTTACTTTTTACTAAACAAACATATTAAGTTCTGGTCGTTTTTTTCTGACATTAGTTGCTGGATTTTCTTGTCTCTTTTTTCCTTTTTTTATACTTAGGTTTTTTTTTAATTTAAAGAATTTTTATTTTACAAAATTACTTAAGTTTTAAAGTTAAAAATACATAGATTGGCTTACAATTAGAATTTCTTTATAATCAATATTTATAAATGTTTTTGTTTGCTGTGTTTTCTTTTATTTTTTCTTTTTTATTTCTTGTTATTTTCATTTGGGTTCTCAATGCTGATCTACTTTTGGATTTTAGTTGTCATTTGCAAAAATTAATAATGTTATTATGTATCAATACATTAATAAATGTATGCTATGTGGTTTAGTTTCTTATTTATGTATTTATAGGCTTAAGTAGTATGATCTATTTGTATGTGTGTAGGGTGTGTGGTGTGTGTATGTGTGTTTGTCTGTCTATCATGAATCGCTTCTAAAGTATGCATTTGCAATGTTTGTATATAAATTACGAAAATAAATTGTATTCGAAGTTATGAACTTTATCCCATTTACTGTACAATTTGTGGTAGTTTAATTTTGAATCCGTTTTGTTTTTAGTTACAGCGTATAATTAATTTTTTAAATAATCTTGCACGTCACAGTTAATAACAAGGTTAGTTTTTTATTTGTGTTTGATACTTAAAGCATTAAATCAATTTCAAAACATCTTTCTTCATTTAATATTTGCATAATCAAATTTTAAATTGAAGAATATCCCAAAACTACTATGGAGGCCATTGAATTTCAAATTTACGTATCTGGTTTTAGCTAGCATTTGACCAACATTTGTGAAACCTAAAGGCAATAGCAGAAATTACAGTTTAAAATAAACCAAAATTACAACACACTTAAAATGATTACATACATGTGTTATAAAAAAATATTTTTAAAAATAATAAATAGGACAATGCATGAAGAAATGTTATATTTTTATGAAAAATAAAAACGACTACAACACATAAACTAATATAGAATCAATGGACTTTATCCTTGAGTTTAATTAATGCAATGTCCAATGTGTCGCAGTGTAATTGATTTCTCATTTGATTTTTGTGTACGGTATACTGAGATTTAAAAAAATTTTAAATTATGTAAATTATTAATAAATATTTGATTTGATTTCTTTTGCGTTGTGTTACCTATTGCTTTCGATCTTAACACTTATTATCTTACTATTTGTTTTATTTTCATTTTTTTTTTTAGTTTTTGTTATTTTTAAAAGACATCTATTTAAGCGCTAGTAAAGTGATTTTTCTTTTGTGGTTTGTTGTTTGCTGTCAGTGGCTGGTGTTTTTATTTTTTAAGTTAGTCAAAATGGATAATACCAACGTCATATAGTAAGTATAGTGATGCTGTAACTCTTGCCTACACTAAATGTATGTACGTATGTATATATGGTTGTATGTACTTAGTAGTATGTACGTTTAGTCGATTTGTTGGATTCTGTATGCATGCGGGGGGGAGGGTGTGGTTTATGTATGTGTTTGTATGCATTTTATGTACATGGCAAGCCACTAAAAGACTGTATCTGGGTCACTAGTTTAGCAATGCATCCATTGTATATGGAAATGGCGGATGCTGTTGTTGCTGTTGCTGCTGCTGTTCGAATCTATTGGCAGAATATGTCAGCAACTTTGTCGCTGTCTTCGATGTTGTTTCGGCCGTCGACGGTCAGTCCAGTATAACGATTTGTGATTCAATTGGTTTGCTGCTCGGCTCTGGAGCCATTGACTTTATGGGCAGTGAGCGCCATGGTTTGCGCGCCGCACGGCGCAGATCCACAGCTGAGAGTATTTTACGTGTTTTTCTACAAAAAGACAAAGTATTAGCTCAGATATGGCCACATATTATTTGTTAATTTGACTCACTTGTGTACATCTGTGGCTCTAAAGTAAACATCGTCCGGTGCATCCATCCAACTAATGACCTGTTTTCGTCCATTGCCACCGCGTGCCATTTGTGCAATCTTTTGCTTACCATTGAGCTGTTTGTAAATCCAAAACAAATTAGTTTGTGTTAACAAAAACAATATAAATAGGACTTACGTGATGTCTGGAGAGAGGTTGACCCGATGCGGCCATCATAGCAGCAAATTGCTCCGGACTGGGACAATGTGAAGGCATGGGATCCTTGTTGGGACGTTTGGCAGGTGGACCGCTGGGCACAATGGTAACTGTAATTCAAATTTAAAAAGTGTTTAGTAATTGGTTTTCACCAATTTTTATTAAACTCACCTTCTGTACCATTCAGTTGCTGCTCCTCGTGGGCACGCTTGCGTATCGTAGACGTTGCTTGCGCTGGAATTATGGATAAATCTTTGTCGGCCACAATGGGTACTGCGACCACATCGGGTGTTTTGTTGGGTATCCGCTCGTAGACCAAACTACCGTCCGGAGCTTTGGGTGGCTTTGGGAATGAGACAACAGTGGGTTGTGGCATTTTATCCTTGGGCGTTAGCACCAACCACTCATGTGGACCACTGCCAGGAGCACCCAAACGGTTTGCTATTTTTGTGACACTACCACGATCCTTCGGTTTGAGCAAAAGCATCTTCTTGATCTCCGCTTGCGATTTGCCACTAATACGATTCGTAACTACATCAATAAACAAACGTACATCATAAATTACATTGTTAAAGAAATCTAAGTTAAACACAGCACAACTTACATTCCTGCTTGACCAATAGCGCGTTGATAGCGTATGCGCTCTGCCGCGCCGCCTTCTTGGGCTTCACAATGCTTCGACAGACAATGCGAGCCACGC
Source organism: Drosophila dunni (assembly GCA_018152125.1). Classification (NCBI taxonomy): domain Eukaryota; kingdom Metazoa; phylum Arthropoda; class Insecta; order Diptera; family Drosophilidae; genus Drosophila; species Drosophila dunni. The sequence goes on along the minus strand of JAECXC010000352.1, from coordinate 2,531,498 downwards.
GCGTCATGGGATTCGTGTGCAAGTAGAAGGCAGTTCGCGTCTTCATTATGGGCCGCGGTGAGCCAGAGCTGATGGCAATGCCGTGAGCTTGCGCATAATGGCGCGCCAGGTGGGTCTTTAGCTTGAACTCTTTGCCGCAGTTGACAATGGAACACCTGCAATTAGAAACACGATTAATTTTCGAATCAAGGTTCTTTAGGTGATTATTTGGTAACTGATGTATACCTGTGCAATTGACGATTGCTTAAATCACTGACTTTTTCATCATCGTTTAGGTCAACCACAGTTGTGGCGCCTGTAGCTGCTAACGTTGCCGCTGGCGTTGCAGCAATAGCAGCAGCTTTCTTCTTAGCCTCACCATCGTTGGCATCGCCCTTATGCGCCGATTTCATACTGCCGTACTTTCGCCAATAGTCCCAACAACTCAGACACAACCGACACGCCAAATGACCATTAATAAAGGAATTCCACTAAAAAATAAATAATAGGTTAATAGTTAATAGATTAAAGCTTAAGTGTTGCATACCTGTGATGATTTTGTTATGCCGCACGATTCGCACGGCTTGCCATTATTGGATAGATCGGCGCCACCATTGGTGGTGCCATTATAAATGCCACCTGGACCACCGCCACTGCCCGCCTTAACGTTGGCACCATTCCCCTTGCCACTGTTATTGTATTGCGGTATATAGACCTGCTTTAGCTTTAGTTCCGCCTCGACAGCCTTAACGCGCTTTTGCTGCACATATCGATCGGTGGTCTTCCACATATAGTAGTACTCAATGATCTGTTTAAGCGTTTTCCATGGCAGCTATTAAGTGAAAATAATAAGTATATTAGGAACATTTTAAATATAAACTTCTTTAATAACTTACGAAATCTTGCCGTATGTCATTGAAGTCTTTGCCATATTTGTCCAACGCTTCCTCAAAGAGATTAGCTTCCGATGCGCTCCAATCTTCGATTTCATCGCGGCAGAGTACTGGCCCAGTGGAAGGAACTAGGGAGGACATGGCCTCATCAATTGAATAGTCGTGCTTGTGCAGAATGTCCATTGCGTGAAACTGAAAGAAATAAGCAACAAAATTAACATTATTTTCATTAGATTGTTCTATTGATCCTACCAGGGTGATGTCTCGACTGGCAGCCGCTGCAGACATGTGTAATGAGGGTTGTTTCACCGAACTGCTGCAGTCAAGAGCGCGGGCAAAGGTGCCAATGGAACGCGATACAACAAGAAACTGATCGATCTTACGATCGGTCAAACTGTGTTCCGGCGTCCACACCAATGACTCCAGCTCCTCCAACTTGCGCTCATCTGTGGCGGTGTCTTTTAGCTTGGCGGGTATATCACACTGATAGCGACTGCCGACACGTATCTCACCCTTGTCGGCGAGCAAGGTTTTTTGATTCGGATCAAACACTAAACAATAGAAGAATGTGTCCTGCAATCCACAACGGTTAAAAAGAAAATAATTACAATAATTACAAATTAAGCAATTCCAGGACGTCTATGACACTACAACTCACGTCTTTATTGAGATAGCTCTGTAATGACTCCGTCTCGTTGAGCAGCGTGACCGAGCACTTCCCTCGGATTTGTGTGGCGGGTATGGTCTCAACTTGTCGTGATAAAAACAGCTCGCGATGCTTGATCTGGTATCGCTGTTTACTTGTTAGCGCTTCACTCTTCTCTCCTCCATCGCCTCCAGATGAAGCACCGCTCGTAGCGCTGCTGTTGTTATTGTTGTTATTATTATTATTGTTAGTATTGTTGTTGGTGCTGGAATTGCCGGTGGCGGCGCCGCTGGACGCTTGCGTTGGGCTCGTGCGTTCCTCTTCGAGGGCAGCTGGAAGCAAATGAGTCCATTTATAAGTAGGTGCTAACAATTTACTTGCTCCACACATGTGTTATATACAAGTATACTATATTAGAGGACTAAGTATAGAACCAATCAACCATTGCATGACCAATTTGGCGTACATATCTAGACTACATTACAGCAAGGTACTAACCCAAATACAATAAAATAAAATTATAATTTACAATTGCATAAAAGAAAATACTTTGTATATTTTATTAAACTACTCGAAGTTTTAACTCCATTTAAAATAAATTTTTTAGGTCAGTACCAAGCTAGCGTTACCGCAATAGCAATAAATAAATAATTAAAAAAAAATAATAATACATCAAAAATTAGATTAATAAGTGTTTGATGAAAAGAAAAAAAAGTGGCGATGAAAGAAACTTGCATTCCCAATAGTTTAAACTACGTTCAAAGTAAAAACTAATGATTTTCTTAAATAAATAAAAGTTTGTTTTTGTTGTAAGTAATAGGTGCATTTGGCAGTTTGTACCTATTGAGGGATCGAGTACAGCTTGCGCCGCCTGCTCCTCGCCCACGGGTGTTCTGAGCCAAGTTTTCTTCAGTTTAGTTGCCAGCGGTGAATCCTCGGCGGTTGCCACTACATCATGAAGTTGGTTGGGGTTTTCAATGTGTGGAAAGGTGGTGATTTTTTGGGAAATGTTGATTTTACAAATATACATATGCATACAATATTTACAATGTTTAAAAGTGATTGTTAACAAAAGCGAAGCTTCATTAAGTTGATTAAAAACTGCAAAACAAGTTGGCAGCGCGTTTAAAGTGAGGTTAAGTACGAAAAGTAATTTCAGTAAAAGATGTCGCGTTTTGCCCAACGAAAGCCCAACAAAATAAATACAAAACTTTTTGAATTTATTTTTAATACCCGCCACACAAGCGACGAAGGGATGGTAACGGGTCGAGCTCGCCTCGTTTACGGGTGAGGGGATATTTGGGTGGTGGCTGCTGTTTCTTGAGGAGTTCGAGCTCTGAGCTCAACCCAAATGGGGCAACCAACCACCCCCTTCCTTTTAAGGATGTGGGTGCATTGCTGAATTTTCCAGGAGCGTAGGTGTATAGAAGAAGAAAAAGAAGCAGCAACAACAACAGCAACATAAGCAAGTCAGGGGGTGGAAGGGAATGAGTGTGCACAACTGCTCGTGGCCGCCATAGATAGGAAACATAAAGTCTGGCAAGTGCGGGCTGGGGTTGCCAGATGGAGGCGTGTGCGTTGTGTTTGTTGCCACTGCCTGCCATCGCCTTCTCTCCCTCTTCCTTTGCTTCGCGTATTTCAATTTTTATACCCTTTCAAAATTACTATAAATTTATCACTGAACGTGTGACTTTGAATACGGTGATTGCAGCTGTCGGTCTTAAATCATCGTTTGACATGTAGCTGTTACAGTACAACAATATTCAAATGGAAATTCGATTTTCGAATAAAAATCTTTTTGTTTTATAAAGGTTTTTCAACTAAGCCAGTTAATAGTTATTAAAATTCCAACTTTTCTAGGGTATTAAGTCGGCGGCGTGCCAAAAATAACTTTTCACTCTTGTACTTTTTTTCGCGTTTTATGCTCGAATCGTTGTCGTGGCCAGTGTGCAGCTTTGAGTTTTTTGCGTCTCTTGTTTTCTTTTATTTTTGTATCTTGTATCTTGACACGCTTGATATACTATTTGTGGTGTAGTTGGTGTGCTAATTTTTAAATGAATGATTAGCAGCTATGCTGCAAACAGGCAGTACACGCCGTACGAAAATCGAGCACAACGAAAGCAACTCCAAAAAAGGAGCAACAAATCCAAAAGTGGGTGGGCGCAAGAAGTGTGGCGTGCGACGAAGGGTTCCGTTAATGGGCATTGTCGACGCAACATTCAGCGTGGATGGGGCAGCGCTGGAAAAACGCATATTCGTTGGGTCACGTATCGAATTCGAGTGGGCCGAGCAACCCACAGGATTGGGGGTTGTATGCAGTATGTATGATATTTGGGAGGAAGATACAGCGAGTGGTCTGTCCATGATGATGACTGCTAGTTGGATTCCCCGTCTCTCTGTGTATGTATACATGAATGCAAAGCGCGGCTTCTTTCGATGCTCCTGCAATACCAGGGCTCATGAAAATTTTCGTACACACACACAGACACACATACATAGAGAATTGGGGAAAGAGAGAGAAAGAGACAGAAAAGCACAGAGGTAGACAACCAGTCTACCTACTGTTGCCTAGAATCTCACATTGAGGCTGGCGCCGCCTGCCAGCAAAACCAAAAACGGTGAAAACAGCAACAACAAGAAAGTACAGTGCAGCCTCTCTACACACATTATGCTTATATGCTTACACTGTTTTTGTTGTTCTTGTTGCTGTTTCTGTAGCTACGGATGCTCGGATTCCGTTTACTCTTTGCTTTGGCTGTATGCTTTACAGTTGTTGTCATTGCGGTTCTTGTTGCTCTTGATGTCGGCTTTTATCATTGTTGTTGTAGCTTTAGCTGCTGCTAAGTGGGTGTGTAGGTGTGCGTGTGCTCGTGTATTTGAATTTGTATTAGTGTGTGTGTGTTGGGTGGGCCATACTTTGACACATTGCACACTGTACAAACACCTGTGAGCAAAAAAATAGTGCAACTATCCGAGTTTTGAATTTTCTTGTACGTTTATTCCTTTTTGCAGTAGTAATTTGTTATTTTCTTTAAAAATCTGACGTCCTTTAGAAAATAATTATTTATTTAAGGAGTATTATAAATTTGTGATTTTAAGGTAAATTATTCTTCACTAATTATATTTAGCTAGTAGGGCAAAGTAGACTATATATTGCAAGGGGGTGGAAAAGTCAATAGCTAATGTGTTGGAAATGCTATACACATTTAAAATTAATTAGTTTAAGTCTGAGTAATATTGACTGATGTCTAAAGTTACGCGTTAAATTTAGAGCGAATAACAATATTGAGTGTAACTATTTTTTTGCTCATAGCTGTACGTTAATTTTGGTGGGGGTGATAGGGGTGGTAAAGTTGTAGGTGGGAGCAGCTTCGGTTTTTGGTTTCGGCGTATGGTGTATTCCGCCCATTTAGTGCGACTTTGAATGAGCTTTGGTTTTTGTGGTGAAAATGTGCTCAGGATCTGTAGGGAGGACCGAGTTCGACTTTTGACTTATTTAGAGGCCGCGACGGCTACAATTCGTAACATAACCTCACTTAACTTCAAAAAAAAAAACTTATAAATATACACAAGCTTACACATGTAGTGTTTATGTATGTGTGAGTTTGTGCGTTTGTTTTGTTTTTGTTGTACTTACGTTGATGCTTATCCGCCAGCTGTACAAGTGGGTTGGGTAGATCACGACGCCGGTAGAAACACATGACCTTCGCCTCCACATTGCCGGTTTGGTTTTTATTCAACTCCTCGATGCGTCGTATCAGGAGGGGACTATTCGGCGCTGTCTCAACGTAGACGTAGTCTGCAAAAAGCGCATTACAATATTGAATAACAATTACGGTGGAAATATAATCTGCCTCCCGTAGAAACATACATAATTACAGCTCCATGTCATGATGGCTGCAAATCATTCACTATCAAAGCGAAATGGACGCAAACGCATCCAGCAACACAGGTAAATGCACACTAACACCAACATACACTCACACAGGTACTAAAACTAAAACGAAACTCGAACAGGCGAACGAACGTTCACACAAGCACTCATACAAACATACATACTATTAGAGATGAGTAAAAATCAAGTTACCCGTGACTCTAACCGTGCAGATATTAGAAGATTAACAATTAGCAATAAAATTGATTGTGAAACGCATTAAACGTAAAGGTAAAAGGTAGTTTAATAGCTTTATGTATGAGATTAACACAATTTTAATGGATATCAAAATACGCTCCTATCGTGACTATCTGCCAAATATCAGATACATTAGAATATAATTTAATCACTAACGACTTTTAAAGATTTCTTTATGGTTGTGTCTGTGAAATCACAGTATTATTCGCTGTTTGTGGACATGACTCTTAATTGCGACCACAGTACAATGAAAAGTATGCGCGTTGCTCAATTAAATACAAATGTGGGCATCCATCCATCCATCGAGCGAAACAGAAACAACAACAACAGCGGCAAGGGGCTGAACGTGAACACAGCGCGCCGGCTGCGGCGGTGCGGAACCTGTCGCAGAAACCGTTGCTTGGGTTTTGACCACGGCAGCAGCAGCAACAGTAGAAGCAGAAGCAACGAAAGCTGATAGAAGAGAGGAGAGATAGGAGAGAGAAAACGAAAGAAAAGAAAAGGAAAAAAGAGCAGCGATCAAGCAGCAAACTGAAGGCAGGCGTAAAATAAAAGGAAAATGTATCTTTTGCATTTCGCAGATGTAAAAAATGAGATGAAAAAGAAAGTGTCGCCATAGCCTTCGACGACATTTGGTCTGCTGTATGGTTATTTGTTTATGTATCTGTGTGTGCGTATGTATGTGGTTGGCTATTAAAAGTGACTAACAAAAAGCGCTGATGAAGACAATTCTGAGGCAACGCATGCAGTCCGAAAGATATCCAAGTACAACACACTCGTAAAGAAAATACCATAAAAGTTATAATTTATGCTTGTGTCACATTTTTATTTTTTATTATTTATTTTGATTTTTTTAATAAGCCGTTCGCTTTTTCAGTTCATTTGCATTAAAATTGTGTACGAAGAAGAACAGCGATGTACAATTGGGCAGGTGAAGACAACAATAACGTCATCGGTTAAGGAGTGCGAGCGAGCACGCAAGCGAATGGCAAATGGCTAATGCCAATGGCAAAATGAGTGCGTAAAAGTATTTGAGAAAAAAAGGGAAACTCGTTTAAACGTGAGATGCTGCGCCAAAAGTGCAAACTCATTAGCATAGCAAAACAAGACTCAAAAATATTGCCAAATATACTTTCAGATCCACAAAAACGCGCACACACACATACGATCATACACACACACATTATGTTAGGAGTTTGCTTAGTCAATGCAATTTCATTTCATCACTATCCCCAACCCTACAGCACAATCATACATACTTATATACACACATCAATGCTAATGCTTATCGGAGAAACAGAAACATGTACACATGTATGTACAATGTACAAAAACACTTGCTGCAGCTGCGACAATTTCGTTGGCATACACATAACCCCTCTCCACGACCGGTTACTTGATGTTCCATTGCCGCTTCGCTGGTGTTGAAAAATCGTCTACGTTGTTAAAACTCGCGTCGGCAAATTCGACAATTTAGTGGCGCATAAAGTAGCATTTTAAATCATTAATGATAACAGCATCAAACGTGTCGGGGGATTGCATGAATATTCGGGTAAGATTTGATAATTATAATGCACTTTCATTATTTCCTTACTCTGGAGCCCCACACTCAAACACACACACACGCACAAAAAACGACCAGGCGAAACAGTGAGACGGCGCCGATAACGAAAGATGATAGAAAAGCGAGTATGGAAAAATTTTTTCTCACCTCCGACTCGATACATATTTGTGGCCATTTTCACAAAACTTTCACACCAAATTTCACATGTAATATATTATGTACTTCTTCTGCACTGTTTTTCAATAGTTTTGTTTCAAATTAGCGCACATTTATTGGCATAAAATTAAAGTTGTTATGATTGCATTTGCATTCACATAAGACGCGTTTTTTTCGTCGCCATCTTAGAAACAACTCTAAAAAAATACACACACACACATACTACGGCGACTACGAGCAAACAGCTGCATCAGGGCTGCATTTACAAACAGAGCTGCCAACTTTTTTTAAAATTTTGTTTTTATTAATTGTAATATTGTGATAAAATACATTATAAAATATTTAAAGTTCTTAAAGACAAAATTAGTATGCATAACAAAACATCAAAATATTATTGACTGAATTGTTAATAAATAAATAACAAAATTATTTTGTTTGCATGTCAGTTGTGTCTACGTTAATAAGCTGTCTGCTACGCAACCAACTGTCAAATCCGTGACGTGGCCTGGCCAAACGATTTTTCCAATAAGACTTGCTTGTGTTTAATTGATTTTAGCTTAAAAAACGCTATTAAATCGCCATTTAAGGCTTTTAAACGATGACTACCTATGAGGAGTTCATCCAGCAAAACGAGGATCGTGATGGTGTGCGTTTAACCTGGAACGTTTGGCCATCAAGTCGCATCGATGCCAGTCGCTTAGTTGTACCGCTTGCGTGTCTTTATCAGCCCCTTAAAGAACGCCCCGACTTGCCACCGATACAATATGAGCCGGTGCTGTGCACCCGCAGCAACTGTCGGGCAATACTCAATCCTCTGTGCCAGGTCGATTACCGAGCCAAGCTCTGGGTCTGCAACTTTTGCTTTCAACGCAATCCCGTAAGTAACTTTTTTTTGTTAGTCGAAAATTGCACTTTCGACTCTGTGTAATTTTGACTTGAAAATTGCAGTTTCCACCGCAATATGCTGCAATTTCGGAGCAACATCAGCCAGCTGAGTTGATACCTGGTTTCAGTACAATTGAATACACCATCACTCGGGCACCCACAATGCCACCTGTGTTTATATTCCTAGTGGATACTTGCATGGATGAAGAGGAACTGGACGCTTTGAAGGATTCGCTGCAGATGTCGCTCAGCTTATTGCCACCCAATGCATTGGTTGGACTGATTACTTTTGGTAAAATGATTCAAGTCCATGAGTTGGGCACTGATGGCTGCTCCAAAAGTTATGTGTTTCGTGGCACTAAAGATTTGACGGCTAAACAGGTACAAGATATGCTTGGCATTGGACGTGGTGTTGCACCAACGCCACATCAGCAACCGAATCCGGGTCAACCGGGTCAAATGCCCAATGCGCCGGGTGCTATGGGTGGGGCAGGTGGACATGTGCCGCCGGCACATCGTTTCCTGCAGCCGATCAGTCAGTGCGATACAGCTCTGGGTGATCTGCTCAGTGAGCTGCAGCGTGATCCTTGGCCGGTGCCGCAGGGCAAGCGCTATCTGCGCTCCTCGGGCGCTGCTCTCTCGATTGCAGTTGGCCTGCTGGAGTGCACATACCCGAACACGGGTGGTCGCATTATGACATTTGTCGGTGGTCCTTGCTCCCAGGGTCCCGGCCAAGTGGTCGACGATGAGCTAAAGCATCCCATACGTTCCCATCACGATATTCACAAGGATAACGTTAAGTTCATGAAGAAGGCGATCAAGCATTATGATGCATTAGCTCTGCGTGCCGCCACCAATGGCCATAGCATCGATATATATTCGTGTGCCCTTGATCAGACCGGCCTAATGGAGATGAAGCAGCTTTGCAACTCCACTGGTGGTCATATGGTCATGGGTGATTCGTTCAATTCGTCACTGTTCAAGCAAACATTCCAGCGCGTGTTTGCGCGCGACAGTCGCAATGATCTAAAGATGGCATTCAATGCCACGTTGGAGGTGAAGTGCTCGCGCGAGCTGAAAATCTCGGGCGGCATCGGCTCGTGTGTGTCGCTGAATGTGAAGAGCCCGTCGGTGTCGGATGTGGAGATCGGCATGGGCAATACGGTGCAGTGGAAACTATGTACGCTCAATCCAAGCTCCACAGTTGCCTATTTCTTTGAGGTAGTCAATCAGCATGCGGCACCGATACCACAGGGTGGACGCGGCTGCATACAGTTCATAACACAGTATCAGCACCCAAGCGGTCAGCGGCGCATACGTGTCACCACGTTGGCCAGAAAGTAAGTGTCCATTGGAATCACATAACACACAATTGGTATTCATTACATAAAATTCTCTACAGCTGGGCAGATGCCACGTCCAATGTGCATCATATCAGCGCTGGCTTTGATCAGGAGGCTGCTGCTGTCCTTATGGCACGCATGGTCGTCTATCGCGCCGAGACGGATGAGGGACCTGACATCCTGCGCTGGGTGGATCGCCAGCTGATCCGCTTGGTAAGCCGGCTATATTGTGTCTTGATTTATATATACTAATGTGTTTTTTTTTTTGTTTGCAGTGCCAGAAGTTTGGCGAGTACTCCAAGGATGATCCGAACAGTTTCCGGCTGTCGCAGAACTTTAGTTTGTTTCCACAGTTCATGTATCACCTGCGACGTTCGCAGTTCCTGCAGGTCTTCAATAATTCGCCCGACGAGACCACATTCTATCGACACATGCTGATGCGCGAGGACCTCACCCAGTCCCTGATCATGATACAGCCCATACTTTATAGCTACTCGTTCAATGGACCGCCGGAGCCGGTGCTGCTTGATACCGCCTCGATTCAAGCGGATCGTATTCTGCTCATGGACACCTTCTTCCAGATTCTAATCTATCATGGCGAAACAATTGCCCAATGGCGTGCTCTCAAATATCAAGATATGCCGGAGTATGAGAACTTCAAGCAATTGCTGCAGGCACCGGTGGATGATGCCCAGGAGATTCTACAGACACGTTTCCCGATGCCTCGATACATTGACACCGAGCACGGTGGCTCCCAGGCTCGTTTCTTGCTGTCCAAGGTCAACCCCTCGCAGACGCACAACAATATGTATGCCTATGGTCAGGTAGGTCAATCAACTCAACAACAAATTCTAACAATTTCAAGCGATTTGTTTATTGTTCTTGTTTTTTTTTGTCAACTTTTTGTTTACTCTTCTCATTCGTGTCCCACCTTGTTGTTACCACGCCCAGCCGCCCATTGGTCAGACGACGGTAGTAATGATTTTTTCTTAAATATTTTTGAATTTGGGTTTAGTTTTAAGTTCTCTTTGCTTTCCTCTTCTCTTGCTCTTGCTCTTGGTGTCGGTCTCATGCTCAAACGATCTTCCCCTAACTTAACTCCTCCCACTCCCAGTTGGCTAACACTCTTCTTCTTTTCAACAGGATGGCGGTGCTCCCGTGCTTACGGATGATGTCTCGCTGCAGCTATTCATGGAGCATCTGAAGAAATTGGCCGTCTCCTCGACCACCTAAGTGTAAAAGTAATTCAAACGCCTGTTGCATGCAACACCACAGTTTAGAACTTGGCCAACAAAGGCATAGGCAAAGGCAATTACCTACTTAGTCACATACATTAACCAATTTACATATACATAGATTCCAATTGATCGCCTGAAAATACAATAAACTACATTCATACATCAGAATATTTACAATTTGTTTATTTAATGCAACAGAAAAAAAGCAGTAAAATAAATGAACTAAAATTTGTGGCAAATGCAATAGATTTCACGTTAGAGCGGAATGAAAGCGGCAAATTCCATAATTTAATACAATTAACTGCAAGTTAAAACTAGCAACAATAATAAAATATACAATATTATGCATAAATCTATATAGTTAAACTGTTCAGTAGTTTTGTAAAGTACAATTACAATGCCTCGAATCTTTGACTAAACTATTTGGTACACAGTGACTAAAATGTTCTTTGGAGCCCTAATTAAGAAACCTTATGGACATCTTTTGGTCAACATCGGTGCGTTCCAGTGCCTTGCAGAAATCCTCAAACGATATCTTGCCCTGACATCCCAGATCCGCCTCCAAAATGGTTCTCTCCGCGATACTCACAAGCTGATCCTGACTGATATTTGCCCCCACCATCATGTGAAGAATGGACAGCAACTCATCCCTGCTGATAACACCATCATCGTCCAGATCGTACATTTTAAAGGCAAACTTCAGTTTATCCTCGCGACTGTTCAACTTGCTCTGCTTGTTATCCCGCAAAGGTCGGAAATGGGCCAACACATTCATAAACTGGCGAAAGTTGACGCGATCATCAGTGCTTTCCGCAAAGAAAGAGTGGACAATACGCTCGCAGAGCGGATTAATGGCCAGCTCGGGGATGCGCATTAGATCCTCACGGGAGAGTGTTCCGCAGTCATTGCGATCCAGCGACGTGAAGCGCGAGTACAGGCGTTCAATTTGATTAGGTGTAACTGCCAAGATAAAAAAAACATAAAAACATTATTATAAGAAAAGGTAAAGTGGAGTATGCTGGACTATGAAACACCCTAACTATTATTGGCAAACACACACACTTTCATATATTAAATTAATCGGGTTCGACACACCTCTTGCTGACCGTGTCGTATACAATTGCACAATATTATAATACTACACATACAGGGTATAAAATACCCTACTGATAACAGCACATTTGCGCTGTATACAGTGGCTATTATCAACCCATTCTCGGTTCGTTTTGTATCCACCGCCTTATCATGCCTAAACGTACATATATTACACGCATTTGCGACACCTGATAAATATTACGGTACACATCAAACGATTGCTCAAACTTTGCCCTAAAGGGGCGACTGGTCATTCTTTGCTTTGCATGACGTCACAAATGCATTTGCCCATTGGAAGTTGACTTATGTAAATTGTAAACGTCTTGAAAGCAGTTTGAAAACAACAGTTACGGCTCTCGCGTAGACTTGTCAGCAAACAGCGAACGCTAATGACTTTGACTATGGAAAGTAATTGATCCGGATAGTTAATACTTATACAATTGACATGCAAGTGTGAAATTTGTACGAATTGAATGGAAAGCTTTTAGCAACTGCGTATTTTGTTTTGGAATAATTTTGGTAATTTGTCGTCGTTGTTTGGTCCTCCAAGGTTAAGTTGTCAACGTTTCCACGGGTATTTAGAGTTTTCTCCAATTTGTTGTTACTTACAGCCAGTTTCATTTTGTATTTGGGCAATTTCTTCGTGCCGCAGAAAGAGTGACGATTTATTGCCCATTATTTATGGCTTATATTTTAACCCAACGCGAGCGACAGGCAACAAGAAACAAATACGAAATTCCTAATGAATTGAACGAATGTAGTGTGACCGTAATGCGATTGCAATTAAATACCAAATATTTAAATTTTATATCGTTTTGGCATTGCCAACTACGCCAAATGGAGCAAAGCCGATAGAGTGTGACCGTTCGACGATTGCATTTTCTTATCGTTAGCAAGTAAACAAGTTTGTTAAAAGAAAATAACCAAACCATTCACAATGCAAATGGATAAATTAAATTTAACGCTTACGGCGGTGAAGAATCTGCGCTCCAATGTACGACAGTGCTTTGAGCACTTGGCCGACGGCACCGATGGCGAAGGCGTCGAAGAGAGCCGCAATAAATTTGTGCACGATTTTCAAGATAGATTCGGTGCAATCAATTCACAGTTGCGGTGAGTAAATTAGTAAATAAACAGATTTATTCAATATATTAAGCATTCCCTTATTGTGCAGTGAGGTGGAGCAATTGATTAATGGGCTGCAGGTGCCACCCACCGCATACCATTTGGGCAACACGACATTTCTGGCCCAAGAGACGTCTCAGGACCGTCAGGCCCTGTATCCACAGCTGGTGAACAGCTACAAATGGATTGATAAAGTGCACGATCATAGCTTTTTGGCCTTCAACAATCTCAACCAAAACACTCTGCGTCGTTCCTACAACTACTGCTCCCAGAAGCGGCAGCGATTGCCCTTCTCCTCCTTCAACAACGATCCAGAGTAAGTACAACCCCTTTTAATTGGGTTTGAACTTTAAGTCTTACCAAAACTTATTTTACAGCCACATTGATAAGCTCTTAAGTGAGATTAACCATCCACCGCATACATCATACAAAGTATTCCGTCCGTTTGGTTCCAATGCCGTGGCCATGGTGACCATGAGCAATGTTATCAAAGCGGCCATTGTCTTCAAGGGCGTCCTTATCGAGTGGGTAACAATCAAGGGATACGATGAGACACTCGAGTACGATGATCTGTGGGCCGAATCCCGCTACGAAGTGTTCCGCAAGGTGCAGGAGCATGCCCACTCTGCCATGTTGCACTTCTTCTCGCCCACCCTACCCGATCTGGCCGTGAAGAGCTATGTGACCTGGCTAAATAGCCACACAAAGCTGTTTATTGAACCCTGTAAGCGCTGCAACAAATATATTGCCAATGGACTGCCCCCAACGTGGCGAGATCTGCGTACGCTTGAACCGTTTCACGAGGAATGCCGCAATAGTTAAGGATTCTCAAATATTTATAACATATATAATAAGCATAACTTTTTATACTTCATTTATTTCAAAAAACAAAAAAAATTATATGTATGTATTTTGAATGCATGCGCGTGGATTCTTAGAAACCGCAACGCGCGACTTGAATAACTACAACGGTTTAATGCATTAATGGCCAAAGGAGGTGGCATTGGCATTGCCATTGGCATTGGCTGTGGTGAAGCCCGTGAGGACGCCACGTTGCCGGCACAAACTCTCAAAGTTTTCACGTAATGTGGCGCGCAGCTTTTCGCGCTGACGCTGCACTTGCTCGTGCTGGTATTGATATGCCAGCACCACCTCTTGGGGAATGTAACAACAGTTTTCATCGTCTTTATCGTAGTCGTCAAAGTCGTCCTGCAAATAGACCAATTCGATATATATAAATATGTTTAAACAGCCATTGTCTTTCATTAGCTTTTGTTACTTACCCACATCTGCAGCAATGAGAACTTGTGATCTGTTTGCATCTGCTGACCAAAGAGCAAGTCTGACACATAACTATTGCGAGCCGCAACATCTGCCACACTTTGCTCTTCATCCAGCAGCATACCGTCGTGATTACACAGGCCATCGGAGCATGACACTTCGGAGCCTTCGGGCGAGGAGATTGCGCTGGAGATGCGCGAATTGGCATGCGATGTTGGTGGATCGCTGCCGTAGCCAGAATCACGTACATCCTGCTCGCAGGGACAGTTGGGTATGGGGCAACTGGCAATATCCACGTCCACGTCCAGGTGATCGTAATTACACAACTTGTTGGCTTTCTTGCTAGCAGATTTTTGCTTCTTTTTCTTCGGTTGCTTCTTCGATTTCGATTTTGATTTCGTTGGTTTGTCACTTGGCGTTGGCGACGATGGCTTCGGCTCGGCGTCCACGTCAGTGTCCGCACAATGGATCACAATGCCATCATCAATCGTATCATCATCGATAGTATCAGCAGCAGCAGTAGGCTCTGCTTCAACCTCTTGCTCAGCCTCAGCGTTAACGCCATCCTCCTCATCCTCGTCGTCATCGTCTTCAGATTCGGCGGCTTCGTTCGCATTATTATTATCGTTGTCACACAGGCGATGCATGTTCTTTTTCTCGTCCTTCTTCTTCTTCTTTTTCAGTTTCTTTTGCTCACGCTTCAGTTCCTTGGCTTTCTCGGCACGACTGATCTCCTGGTAGAGTAACTCCAAGTTGCTAATTCCCTGCTTTTGCTCTACACGCTCATGAAAGCTGCGACAGAGCGCATGCACACCCACAGCGGCCAGCACCTGGCAGGCACGCTCCTCTTCGCGTAAACTAACATAAATGCGACGCAAGCGCTCGTACATGATCATGCCGACGCAAGTGAGGACCTCTTCCTGGGCGATCTCCAGCGTTTTGGCATGTCGTTCGCGCAGTTTTGAGTAGCTGCCATTCACTTCCGGCTCGGCACGTTTGATGAGCGCATCAAGGAACTCGATTTTATTCATGCTCACGTGAATGTGCTCGTCGGGCACACACTTGCGTATGTGGGCATACAGTTGAGCCGCGTAGCCCTTCTCCTTGGTGGACACCTCGCCAATGAGTATTTTATAAGCACGCTCGATCTACAAAGTCAAGAATTAACTGATGATTCTTTTATATGTCATGATTGTTACTAACCTTTGTTCGACAACCTGCACAAAACTTGTGCTTCTTCAAATACTTGTCGAGCACTTCGTGCAGTTCCTTGGTCTCAATAATGGTCACTTCAGTGCGGCAATTACGACTCATGGCAGACCATACTTCACGCCACGTCTCTGAAAAGGGTTTCGCCCTAAACGTGTCCAGAGAGTGCAGCACACAGCGTGTCTTGTTCCGCAGCTTATTGTCCAGCAGATTGTTGAGAACCTCGTGATGCCGATAAAGCAGAGTACCAAGCGCTTGCGGGGTTTTCAATTTTTCTTCCGTTATGCCCAGTGTGCAGGTGGATCTCAACTCCAGTGGGTCAAGCGTTCGGTGTCCAGACTCAGTCAGTTGGTAAAACAAACGCTCCACCCGTCGCCTACAGCCGACACACTGGACGCACTGATTCAGCACCGAAATAAAGCTGCTACTGTCAATCTCAAGGGATTGCCTTCGCTCCGTCTCCGTGAGCAGGTTGAATTTACGTGAGAACTCCTCCAGTTCGCGACCCCGTATTTGTGGGCTGTCTATGACAAGTCCTTTGCTGTTCAGGTCCATTAGCATCTAATGAGCGAATATTAAGCAAAAACATAAATTATTTTAGCATAAAAGTAGGAGAACGGCATAAAAGAAAAAGTGCATTTAAAACCTGTTTTGATTTGTCGATGTTGCCACTTCAACAACATGGCGACTCTATGTGTGCGTGTGTGTGAGTAAGATGCAGAGAGCTCACAGGTGCACTTCATTAAAAAAAGCGTTTATGCGACAGCATTAAAATCATTACCACCATCTAAGCTGACGATGAAGTTTAATTAAATTTATGGGCACAGCCGACAGCATCTAGAGACCCGTACAAGCATATGTATGGAGATATTTGCATACATATTTATGTGAACAAGTATTTACGTACATACATGTATGTACTTCGAACATAGCACACAAATGCACGCGTACGTGTTATGAAAGTTTGACAATGTGCACACAGTCACTGGCACAGACAGACACAAATACAAGAGCTATGTGTATGTGGGTTGAAGGGGGTCATATTTTTTAAGACTTTTATTACATTTTCAACTTTGTATATAGTATGGGAAAATGCACATATTTATTTTTTTACATTTGGAAACTCACCATTAGCTTATCACCCGCAACTAAAGGCAAATGCCTTCTGCCTACATAACTAGAATCATCCTCATCAGTATTATAGACTTTAGTTAGTCTCGCCATGTTCTTTCGAAGACCAACGATGGCAGTTTCAGGCACTTTTACGGCACACTTTGTGGCAACAAAACACAGTCAAATGTCTGAAGCGTATATTAATATATATATTTAACAATAAACTTGTGTCCTTTACACTGTAAATTAACTCAAAAAATGATTTTTCTATAATTTCAAACACGTATGTAGGGTTCAGCAAGTCGTCCGGTCGCCATTAATAAATAGTGTTGCGTAACGAGAGACATTTGATATTTTTTCAGCACAGCACATCAATGCAACTCTGTTTTTGTGTTGACGTTGCCAGACTAAAGCAAAAGTCAGAGCAATGAAATAGTGAGTTTTTTTTAGCGCGTTTTGTTGCTCCTTTTGGTGTTGCACAGTCGCATTTTTATAGTTTCCAGATAGTTAAACGTGTTTTCCTTTTTTATAATTGATTATTGCCTTTGCGAACTGTGACAAAATGTCGCATCATTATGTGGTGACCGCTCAAAAACCCACTGCGGTTATCGCATGTCTGACGGGTAAGTAAACCACAGCATGGCAGACAAAATTTGCCGGATTTTATCAACCTTAATTTTTACCGGCATTTCTTTACTTCGTGACTCTCTAACTATCTTACTTTATGTTTACTGATTTCTAGGCAATTTCACATCGCCGACAGACTTGAATCTGGTTATTGCACGTAACAATCAGGTTGAAATTGATTTGGTGACACCCGAGGGATTGCGCCCTCTGAAAGAAATCAACATCAATGGGAAAATTACGGTTATGCGACACTTTCGTCCACCGGACAGCAACAAGGATCTTCTATTCATACTTACACGTCGTTTCAATGTTATGATACTTGAGGCGCGCATGGTAGGCGACAGCATTCAAGTCGTGACAAAAGCCAATGGCAACGTATCCGACTCGGCGGGAATACTTTCGGATGGGGGCTTTATTGCTGCAATTGATCCAAAAGCGCGTGTTATCGGCATGTGTCTGTATCAGGGACTTTTCACGATTATACCCTTGGACAAAGACGCCAGCGAACTGAAGGCCACCAATTTGCGGTAAGTTTATTATTATTGAAATTTTCTTTCGATTTCTTTCTCATTTTCTCATTTGTAGCATGGACGAGCTGACCGTCTATGATGCAGAATTTCTCCACGGCTGTCTAAATCCCACAGTCATTGTTATACACAAGGACAATGATGGGCGTCATGTGAAGTCGCACGAGATCAATTTACGCGATAAGGAATTTATAAAGATGGCCTGGAAGCAGGACAATGTGGAAACAGAGGCTACTATGCTTATACCAGTGCCATCACCTATTGGAGGCGTCATTGTCATTGGACGAGAGTCTATTGTTTATCACGATGGCAGCAACTATCATGCCGTAGCTCCACTAACCTTCCGCCAAAGCACCATTAATTGCTATGCTCGTGTGGATAGCAAGGGATTGCGTTACCTACTGGGCAATATGGATGGACAGCTCTATATGCTGTTCCTGGGCACGACAGAAACCAGCAAAGGCATCACCGTCAAGGACATCAAGGTGGAGCAACTTGGCGAGATTTCCATACCAGAGTGCATTACCTATTTGGACAATGGATTCCTCTACATTGGTAGTCGTCATGGTGATTCCCAATTGGTGCGCCTCAGTTCTGAAGCTATTGATGGCTCCTATGTCATACCCGTGGAGAACTTTACTAACCTGGCACCTATACTGGACATAGCTGTTGTAGATCTGGATCGACAGGGACAGGGACAGATTATTACTTGCTCTGGTAGCTTCAAGGATGGTTCCCTGCGTATTATTCGCATTGGAATTGGAATTCAGGAGCATGCTTGTATTGATTTGCCTGGCATTAAGGGCATGTGGTCACTGAAGGTGGGCATAGATGACAGCATCTATGAGAACACCCTGGTGCTTGCCTTTGTGGGGCACACCCGTATATTGACGTTGTCCGGAGAAGAGGTTGAAGAAACTGATATTCCCGGATTTGCAAGCGATCTTCAAACATTTCTCTGCGCCAATGTAGATCACGATCAGGTAACAATCTCCCATATCTCATATGTATTAGTTTCATTAAAATTTTTGAATTATAGCTCATACAAGTGACTTCGGAGAGTGTGCGTTTGGTGAAGAGCGCGACCAAGGCTCTAGTTGGTGAATGGAAGCCAGATGGCGATCGCTCTATTGGTGTCGTCTCTTGCAACACCACCCAACTAGTTGTGGCTTCAGCTCGTGAGCTATTCTATATATGCATAGAGGATGGAAGCCTGGTTGAGAAGTGTCGCAAGACTTTGCCATACGAGGTCGCTTGCCTGGATGTCACACCTCTGGACGAAAAACAGAACAAGTCGGATCTGGTGGCGGTGGGTCTCTGGACAGACATATCGGCAGTAATTCTATCTTTGCCAGATTTGGAAACAATCTACACAGAAAAGCTAAGTGGCGGTGAGTAATAAATTAATAAACTTTTATTAATAACTCATTGTTTAATTAATATGTTTCTAAACAGAGATTATACCACGTTCTATACTGATGACCACCTTTGAGGACATTCATTATCTGCTGTGCGCCTTGGGCGACGGCTCAATGTATTATTTCATTTTGG
The DNA here is from genome assembly GCA_018152125.1 of Drosophila dunni. Taxonomy (NCBI): domain Eukaryota; kingdom Metazoa; phylum Arthropoda; class Insecta; order Diptera; family Drosophilidae; genus Drosophila; species Drosophila dunni. The sequence continues at coordinate 2,512,134 of JAECXC010000352.1, read as the reverse complement.
ACAAGGCTACTGGCCATCTCACGGATAAGAAGAAAGTAACGCTGGGCACACAACCAACGACTTTGCGAACATTCCGTTCGTTTTCCACTACCAATGTGTTTGCCTGCTCGGATCGTCCAACGGTCATTTACTCATCTAATCATAAGCTTGTGTTTTCCAATGTTAACCTTAAAGAGGTCAATCACATGTGCTCGCTTAATGCTCAGGCCTATCCGGATAGCTTGGCATTAGCTACCAAAAACTCGGTCATCTTGGGCACAATTGATGAGATCCAGAAGCTTCACATACGCACTGTGCCGCTGGGCGAGGGACCACGTCGCATTGCCTATCAAGAAGCATCTCAGACATTCGCTGTGTCCACTCTGCGCATCGATGTCCATGGTCGTGGTGGAACCAAACCCTTGCGCAACAGTGCTTCGACTCAGGCTCAAAACATCACTTGTAGCTCGAATATATTACCCAAACCAGGTGGTGGTAACTCGACGACAACAAATGCTGAAGTTGGACAAGAGATTGATGTATACAGTATGCTTGTAATCGATCAAAATACTTTCGAGGTTCTGCATTCACATCAGTTCGTGCCGCCAGAAACGGTTTCATCGCTAATGTCAGCCAAACTTGGCGATGATCCCAATACCTATTATGTGGTAGCCACCTCTCTGGTCTTTCCCGATGAACCGGAACCAAAGGTGGGGCGTATCATAATTTTTCATTATCACGATAATAAGTTGACCCAAGTGGCTGAAACGAAAGTGGATGGAACTTGTTATGCTCTTGTAGAATTTAATGGCAAAGTGCTGGCCGGAATTGGCAGTTTTGTACGTCTCTACGAGTGGACCAATGAGAAGGAGTTGCGCATGGAGTGCAACATACAAAACATGATCGCGGCGTTGTTCTTAAAGGCCAAAGGTGACTTCATTCTAGTCGGCGACCTGATGCGCTCCATTACACTGCTGCAGCACAGGCAGATGGAGGGCATTTTTGTGGAGATTGCACGTGATTGTGAGCCGAAATGGATGCGTGCCGTAGAGATACTGGACGATGATACCTTCCTCGGTTGCGAGACACACGACAATCTGTTTGTCTGCCAAAAGGATAGGTAGTTAAACCATTTTTAAATTTGATTAAGTTTTTATAAGATAACTTTTTGATTCCAGTGCAGCGACAACCGATGAGGAGCGTCAGTTGCTGCCGGAGCTGGCACGCTTCCATCTGGGCGATACCATTAACGTCTTTCGCCACGGCTCGCTGGTCATGCAGAATGTGGGCGAACGCACCACGCCGATTAATGGCTGTGTGCTGTACGGAACCTGTAACGGAGCGATAGGCATTGTCACCCAGATACCACAGGACTTTTATGACTTTCTGCATGGCCTGGAGGAGCGTCTCAAGAAGATCATTAAGTCAGTGGGAAAAATTGATCATACCTATTATCGTAACTATCAAATCAACACGAAAGTGGAACCAAGCGAGGGTTTCATTGACGGCGATTTGATTGAAAGCTTCTTGGACTTGGGCAGGGAAAAGATGCGGGATGCAGTGCAGGGTCTGGAGGTACTTAATTCTTTTAGGTTCTTATATTAACAATTTACTCATTATATTATGTTCTTTGCCAGTTGACGCTTAATGGTGAACGCAAAAGTGCAGATGTGGAGGACGTCATCAAGATTGTGGAGGATTTGACACGGATGCATTAAGGAATATTTGGGCTGTATATAATTCGTAAACTTTGATTTATTTACAGTTTGTTATTTTTGCATTTAAGTGTGATTGCGATACCATGTATCCTCTTCAATACAACAACAACAACAGCTACCACTTTAAATTCATTTTTCTTGCACACACTTGTGTAGCAAAAATTGTGAATAAAATGTATTTAAAAATATTGTGCGAGCTCAGAATTTATTTGGAATTCTATTGATTAGATTTTGAAGTATTTTTGTTGTTGCAACCATTAAGTTTAACAATATATTCTCAACCGAATTAGCACTTAAAATTTACTATTAAAAGTTTGTTTTACAAAGTTTCATTTTCTGTTTCTTGCACTGTCAAAAGTTAAAATATTTTGTTAAATGGAAAATGGTAAAAAAAGGAAATGATGTGAACAGAACAAGTTTGAACTTGTTTTAGTTCATTAGTTTGTGGATGAAACCAAAAAAAAAAATGTATTTTAAAAGTGTTACTTTAATTACAATTGGTTTTACTGGTAAGAACTGCTGAAAATAAATAAATATATTTCTAATATTCAATATTCAAATGTTTTTTGTTTCGTTGATTTCCAGCTTCATGTGCGGCTGCGCAGCGTTTCTCTCAGTTTACGCACTTCCAATCAAAACACAGCGCACACATACAAACGAACGCATTCGCCGCATTGGAAGTTCGTGTGGCTTTGGTTCCGGAGCAGACATACGCTTTGGGTTGGATTGTTGCTCACGTGCGACAGGCAAACGTGAGCAATAAGTGTTTCAGCTCAAGAGAGTGGGAGGCGGATAGCAGAATGAAGGAGGTGGAGGAGGAGGAGTGCGGCTGGCAGCATTGGTGTTTCATTCATTAATACACGTACACACACACAAGCACACACGTACGCACGCACACATGTGCAGGCAGCCACTGGAATGCTGCATGTGCTCAGCCCAGTGTTGCCAACACTTTCACTTAAAAAAAGGCTAGCTGAACTAAAAAAAAGGACAAAAAAGGGATAAATATTAAAAAAAGCGGACAAAAAAAACAGCTAAAAAAATTTTTTTTTTAAATTACTGTTTTTAATCTTTATTATCATCCAATGCGTATAATACGTCGTCAACGGTGGCATTCTCTTCAACTGGATTTATGTCAGCATGTTGGGCACAAAACATTGGAAGTGATGCTTCCTAACGACAAAGTGCAGGTATCAAAACAGTCTGAAACTCAATTTTATTTTTCTGCGCGAAAGGTACTGCATTTTGTGTGTGTTTTTTTGTACTGCTATGTGAGCGGACCTTGTAAATTTTTGGATTTATACAGCATTAGCAGTATTTGCAGTACGCCTTATCAGGATCTTTAGGATCCCCGCCCATCCAATTCTTTAACCCAGGTTCACTTAACTACGATTCGCGAAATTTCTGTTTATTAGTCTCTTTTGGCATCTTCAAACTTTTATGCGTTAAATACAGATATTTGATATGTTTGATATCGTTCAGAAAACATGATTGCATGATGTTTATCGAAATCAGAAAAACAATATTTATGCGATGCCACTTAGTTTTAATTAACAAATTGTGCAAGCAATTTAAAATAATCAAAAAAGGACAAAAAAAGTATAAAATACAATATAAAAGGCAATTTTTCCGGACAGGGGACGTTTTTAAATTTTTCCGGCAATTACAATTTAAAAAAGGACAGATCTGTCCGGAAAAAGGACAAGTTGGCAACACTGGCTCAGCCACCACCAATTTCCAACACCCTCGAACAAACAGTTGTTTTTACATAAATACAACTCGTTAAATGTCAGTGTGTGTGTGTAAGTGCTGGTGAGTGCCGCCTTTGCTTGTGTGCGTGTGCGCACTCGTTGCGCCTCCACACACTTTGGCATCGCCTGCTGCCTGCGCTGCTGCTGCTGTTGTTGTTGTTGTAGTTATTGCTTTTGCTTCTGCTTCTGCCGCAGCCGCTGCTATTACGGCTGCTGTTGCTGCTTCGACTGCTGTCTCCCCCAGGTTACTGCAGCTCAACTCTCGGTCCATTTGAGTAGTCACTCATTCGTTCGCCGCCTGCTCGCTGGTTCAGCTGCGCTCAAGCGCCCGTTATCGCCGTCGTCTTCGCCGTTGTCGCTGTCGTTGTCGTAGCCGTTGTCATTGCCGTTGTTGTCGTCATCATCGCTGTTCTCGTTTGCGCCTATCCAGATCCTTGCTATTCATTCGTTCGTTGTGCAGTGATTTAAATACATACGAATATACACTTGTTTACATACCGACACTCACATAATAGCTTTAACAATATACTTATTTAAAAACAATTTGTATTCGTACATGTAACAAAATATGTCGCCAATAATTCAAGTGTCATAAAATCAAATAACCAAGTGGCGCACTCATTAAAAATTATATATTTTCGATAATTTGGGTTAACATAAAACTCGCTCGGTCGCAACACATTACAAATTCATCATTTGTTTAAGCATTTGCAAATAACTGTTCGAAAATGCTCTAGCAACAATTAACTTTCCAATTAAAAAACAATATTGTTGCTCGCTGAGCTTTCCATTTGGGATTAACAACGGCGGCCATTTTATAAAACACCCAGCGGCAAAACGGATAGCTGCCACAAGGTAAGTGCAACCACAACACCTGTTCCCCCTAGACAATTAGAGGGGTGGTGAGGTCAATAATTTGCACAAATGAACACGATTTTCTATTCCCTTTGCCAATTCCAAGTTTTTGTATCATTTCGCCGTCGGCATTGAACTTGATCCAAAACCTTCGGTGGTGACTCGTATCCCCATTTGAAAAGCAACCTTCCATTTAATCAGGCAACTCAAAACATTACAAGTGAAATTCAATGCGAAAGTTGTAGACGATCGCAGGAGTAGGGAACAAAAGAAATAGGAATGCTATAGCTGAGCTGCTCGACTGTTGTGTGCCTTGTTTCTGGGATCCTATTTTAAATGTTCATATAAATCTTTTTTTTTATGATCAGTATTCGAATTTTATTATGAAAAAACTTTTTTTTAAACTTTAAAGAGTAAAAAATTAAAAAATTATATAGTAAAATGTCAGTGGAAAAACAAAACATTTGATTTCAAGATTTGGCTAGTAATTTTTATTTGAGAGCCCAAAATTAAAAATTTTTCGATAAGAGCATGTGTTCTTAAATTAAGTATTTCATACTCGTTTAACACATCGGAATCTCTGATTTTGATCTTTATACAAAATGCGAATAGAGGATTTTGGCACAAAATCATATATTCCTATTTGTTTTTAGCTGCTGGGCTCAAAATAGCAGTTGAAAAACATTTGTAATAATGCTTAAACACAAAAAGAAACCCAGAGCCATTGACATCATCATCGTCGTTGTCGTCGTCTTCGTCATAGAGGGTCCAGGCTTGTTCCAGAGTCGTAGTAGTGCTCTGCATTGTAATATGATTCCCGAGTAGCGTTGGCGTTTGGTGACGATGTCGTTGTCGTCAGCGGTTGCTCTTGCGCCGTAAAACACCAAGAATCAGAAATTATTGTTTAGCAACAATAAAAAAAAATCACAAAAAGAGAATGCCTTGTCCTACCCCCGAAAAAAAAGAAAAAACAAACTCCATAAAGCGCAACGCCCGACTGCCAAATGCAAATATTAAAAACAACAACAAAACATTTTATAATAACGAAACAGGGTAAAAGCAGCAAATCGAATTGCAGTCAAGAGTCCAACTCCAACTCGACTGAAGACTCCAACGTCAACGCTCAAAACTCAAATCTCAGACGCAGCCTGGACCATGTCGGTCATCAGGCTAATTTTCTACGGAAACCGTTGGTAGCCCCATAAAATAATACATATCCATATCCAGTTGTATGTATGCTATATGTGTGTCTGTATTTGTGCACTTAAGTCATCGACACTGCTAAATTGAATTCTTACAAATGTAATTAAGGAAATTTACATTTTAATTATAGACTTCTTTGGTTTCAATCGTGTAAACCAAATGTAGTAATCGTATGTCCTATAGTTTGGCTTGAGCGCAGAAAGTGAATGGAAGGTTTTTGTGTGGAAAAGTAGATAAAAATAATTGTATGATCAATATTTTTATCAGCTAGTAAATGTATTTAAAGGAACTTAAAATATAAATTATATTTTTTCCAAATAATATTAATTTTTAATGGCAAATGGTAGAAAGTACTAAAGTAGGTTAAAAAAATATATGGCTTATATTAAAAAATTTTCGGTTTTTTACCATTAAAAAAAAATCACATGATTAAGTACATAGGAAGTTTTTTATGATATCTTTTTTTTTTTATCATTAAAATAAATTACACGATTAAGTAGAATGAGTTGTTTAAAATGTTATATCTAATTGATTTTTCTATAATAAAAGTAAACCTTAAAATTATTTCAAACTTAATACTAGAGGACTGTCATAAACACTGACTTTTTTAATACAATATTTTTATAAAATTCATTGATTTTCTCCTTCATGTAATTGAAAGTTTTTTTTTTTTTAATATATATATAATATACTTTTTTTATTGATTTCTATAATTAATATGCAATTTAAACATATATTATAATTCATTTAACAGAGCTTTGATAAAAACGGTCCTTTAAAATATTGTATTTATTTTCAATATCTGAAAATTCTTAAAGACTTTGGATAGATTAGTTAAAGAATTTGTTTTATTAGGCGGCAATTTTGAGGGTTAAAGGATTAAAATAATAAAGTAAACCTATTTCACTTAAAAAATATTTTTTTATTTATTTTTTTTTGTCGATTTCGTCCTACACAATAAGTATGATTCACAGTTATGTAAATTTTGAACACACTCAAGTGTAAATATGTTCGAGTCTTAAACAAAAATAAAAATTATTTATGCTTTATGCTGTGTGTATTTAATGTTGAATATGCAAATTGCGCATAACTAATTTGCATTTATGACAAAACGCAAAAAATAATAACTAATAATCTGGCAAGAAGGGTCTGAGTTGGAGTTGGAGTTCGGGGACAAACAACGCTTGAAGATATGCGAGAAATTTACAATAATACTTCCAGGAAGGCAGAAAAAGAGAGCCGGTGCTAGAGCCGGTACCGGTACCGGTACCAGTAAAGCTCAAACAAATATGTGACGATATTGGTGGAATTGTGAGTGGGGAGGTGGAGACTGGGGCATGGTGATGCGTTGTCCAGCGCTATGGAAGTGACCATGACGGACACTCGAAGGCGACCAGTGGAACAGTGGACCAGACACTCAAAGGTGTCGTGCGCCAAGCGGCAAATTAGCGGCTGTGTCCAATTGGAAAACGAGCCTCAGACGCAGTAAGAGGAATTGCGACGGCTCCCTCCGCACCCCCAGTCCCTTCACCCCTGTGTATGTGTGATATATCTCACTGTGTGTGTGTGTGTCGCCTTGTCACGTGAAATCAAATCAGGCATTACAATTTTACGCTCAATCGACAGCGTAATTGAGCCGCGAGAGCCGTCGCAATGTCTGCCACAAATCCAATTGGTTGCCGCCTGACTTCGAAGGGTTTTTCCGGCTGTGGAAAAACAACAGCTTCCGCTCAGTTCCATGTCTTAGTCAAGGGATGTGCAATCGAGCATGCAAAGCAGCCGGCGCAACAGTCAAACCCAAAATTCTATTAATACATTTATTCTACCTATACACTGATCAAAATACACTTAAGTCAACAAGAAGCAACTTAAAATTTGTGGACACTAATTTATATGAGCCGCAAATCGATTTATCTGTGTGAAATTGAGATCGATCGCTTTATAAGTCCGCACGAAATAAATATAAAATATTTAAATATATAAAATTATAAAATCCATTAAATATTTTAGGATTTTTTGTAAAACTGCTTAGAGCCTGTACTCTAAAAAAGATTAGCTGGGTCTATTAGGTTGTTCAGAAGCGAAATGTGCGCATCAGGCAGAACGAAGCGTTTCCGACCCCATCAAATATGTTCTAGATCAATATCAACACTCGAGAAGATATAAGAAAGTCCGTCCGTCTGTCCTTTAGTCCCTCCGACCGTATGTACACCTAGATCTCAGAGACTATATAAGTTAGATCCTCCAAATTTGGAATAAAAGTCCGTCTACTTCGCAAGCATCTTATTTACCATAGTTAAAACTTTCATCACAAACTTTAATACGGATCAGACAACTATATCCTGTAACTCCCATAGGAAAAATCAGTCGAAAGTTGCATATAAACCCCTTAATCCGTTTTATAAAAGTAATTTAGCTATATTTATATCCGATTTTAATTTGAAAGTTTTAAAATATTTAAAACATCTGGATCTTACTATAACAACATGTTGTATGCGTAGGTGTTATTAATATCTACATAATAATGTGAGTTTCTTCAACATTATTTATTTATTAATTAATTAAAAATAACTTTGTTTATTATTACCTCATAAAATAAATTATTTGATTGCATTTGAAATTCTCGAAAGTGTTCACTATTTTTATAAATTTTATCTCCTTTACTCACTAATTTTCATCAGTGTACTATAGATGTAGTTTCTATATAAGTACATGCATATATTAACAAGCTATTTGTTTATTACTTAATTTATGCGTTAACACGACTCTAAAATGTTGTGGCACACATTTGCCTTGTCCTTAGCTTGTGTCCTGTTGTGTCCATTGTTTGGATCACGTACCGCCTCGCACCGATATCGAATTTGTTCGATCTCCGCAACTGAAAATACAAAAACAAACCGAATTTATTGTAAGAGCCGCAACTTTGTTTCCAAGTGAGCAGCACACACAAAAAAAATGATAATAAAAAGTTGAAAGAAACTGAAAGCAGCTCTTTGCTCCTGGCTACTGTCTCCTGTCTACCGCCTCCTTGGCATATCCTTCTATTCCGCTATCGGATAACAGTGCCCGCATCCACGTTTCATATTTTGTTGCGCATCTCCTCGCTGCACTTTGTATCTGAATCTTTTTCTTTTCGAACTAGAACTTGTAAGTTTTTTCGCCTTTCCCATTTGAGGACAAGGGTTAAATTATTTTTGTGTATAAAACATGGGATTCTTGATGATTCATTGTGATGTGATGTGTGTGATCGAACGTCTTTAGATATACATCTGAGGTTAACCATGCATGCATGGGAAAATTATGCGTGTTTGGCCTAGACCCCACAAATGTGAGTAAAAAGAAATCCTCATCTGAAGTTTGGAATGTAAATTCCACAATAATACTATTAAATGATGATAGGTTGTATTAAACATTGGGTGGTAAAAACTCAGTTTTAAATCTAAGACATTTTTCTTCATCTATTTAAGAAAATTAACTTTTAAAATGTTCGTATGTTTAAAGTATGTTTCTAGAACACTTTAAACGTCGAAAATTGGTTAGTAAAATTTTCAGAAATATGTATATCTTTTAAATACTTTTAACAGCTTAAAAAATTGTAATTAATATTTATAAACATCTATTTAAAGCCATTGATAACAAAAGTTAAGAACTTAATAATTTTTGCACTTTTTGAAATTCGTAAAATAATTTAACTAGAAACTGCCTGACGGAATAGACTTGCTTAAAATGTTTTTATTTTGAGTTTTTAAATTTGTTTGAAAACCGATCCTTGGCTAGTTTTATTGTCATCTTATTAATTGGTCAATTAATGATGCGGCGCCGTGATGATTCAGTCTCCTATCAGTGGGCGAAAACATATTTAAAATTTTTGCACGTTGTGTGATAACAGCAGTGGCAGCAGCCGTTCGAGCTACAAACTACAGTGATGCAACAACATCAGCGACAGCTGAGCTCAAAATTCTGCAACGCGTGCAGAAAAATGAATACGAACGTCATGAGCGATTAGCTCATCAACGGCCAGAAGAAGAAGTAGAAAAAGAAACGAAGAACTGAGTCAAAACATTGTAAGAGTTAAAGAGACGTTCACTCAAACAAGTCAAAGACTTGCACTCGAAGTGCTCGACTGCTGGAATGCCCAGTCAAAGCGAAACAATGTGAGATGTACGACATATCCAGTTTTTTTTTAAACAAGATATTATTAGGATACAAAATTGTACTTCCCTCAGGCGGAAGGCTCTCTTAGCCGGACGAATTTTATAGTTTTTTTTGGCATAATTTTCATATAAAATCCGTTCTCTAAGGCGGACATCTCCTTTGGGAGGACAAAAATGCTGGAACCATGACTGTCCGACAATGGAAGCTTTCAGTGTATTTTAATTTAACATTAAGCATTTATTTGCTCAACTCCTAAAGCATTTTATGAACTCTTACTGCATGTGAGGCTTAATTTTTGGTTAGTTTAGTAAGGTGGCACGAAAACATAAGCTCATAGTAGTCTTTGAAAACCGGGCTAAACGGTGAAATATAAAACAAAATCGGACACAACAATGATAACTACAATGAAGCTTTAAAAATACTAAGTACTATCGAAAACACGTGCCACACACGGGCCGGGATGGAACGGTAACGGACGGGCGGGAATGCAGGGAGAGGTGTAGGGGCAGGTGGTAGATGCCAGGTGTCAAAACATATGTAAGCGTGATCGGCCATAAGTCGGATCAATGAATGAATGAAAACGATAGCACACACACAGTCTCTGAGCGTGAAGTACAAAGTTTGTGTGAACAAGTGAGCTTTGAGCATAACAATAAAAAATCGTTTCATTTTGCTGATTTAAGCATTACTTTTATTATTATGTGTAAATGTTTTTGTCATTATTGTCTTTTGTTTTTGTTTTTTTTTTGAGAACTGATTCAGGGGTCAACTGGCAATGTCTTGAATAACTTTCGGCGTCGCCTTCTGTTCTGCATAGATCAGCAGTGCGGCAAAAGAAAGTCGAAGAAAGCGCAGCAATTTCCAGTGAAATGTTAACGTTTTTCTGCAAGCGACGCATAAGTCACGGTCACACTGAAAGTTTTGTTTATTTACTCTAAAAGCTCTCCCCCCAACCCCCGCTGTGAGGCAGACAGCAGCCCCGAGCACATGTGACATTGTCCGAAACGTTCGAGTGACATTGAAAACGTTTGGCAAGCCAATCAAAAGCAGAGCAGCAACTGCAGCAGCGGCAGCGACAGAGACTGCAGCAGCACCAATGAGTTAAAGCTTAGTTCAATTAAGCTCAACAAAGTAACAGTAAGTTGCGCGCGCAGCGACGCTAACTTAAGTACAGTAAACGATGTTGTTGTTGTAACTGTTGTAGTTGTGGTTGTGGTTGAGCAGAGAAACCGTAGTGACTTTTAGTTCGTTTGCGGGTCAGAGTCAGCTCAGGCCAGCGCCGTAGTCGTCACCGGGGACCAGTGTCCGCTTTGAGCTTTGAGTGTCTTCAACGTAACGCGCGCGCGCGCCGTTTTAATGTCTGTGTCGCCAAACAACAATTAACGCCATCAAATTTCGCGCTCGTCGTTGTTTTTTTTTTCAAGTTCCAGCAGCACGCTGCGTGCGATGCAGCCTGCGGCCAAAGTGTACTGCTTATGAGATGGATCCAAAAAGTAATCAACTAGTGACTAAAAAAGCCCATGGTGCATTGTTGCAGCTGCAATTGCTGCTACTGTTTGTTTTTTTTTGCAGTGATTTATTTTATTTGCATGCAGAGTGCTCCCCTCGCCACCCCTACCCCTACCGCACTTCCTCTCGAAGTTCAACAAAAATAAGAGAAATATTTGTTTTGTCTGGCCTCAGACGTGTTGGACACGAGTCTGATATGGGCTACTGTCGCTGTTGTTGCTCCTCTCCTCCTTTTGTTTCTTCTTCTTCACCATTTCGGCACTACTCAGTATGGACATGCGCCCCTCGTTGCGACCAGTTAACGAAATATCAAGAAAAAACAACAATAACACTTTGATTCTGCTTTAATCGTAGAATCTCCAGAGTGTTTTCAAAATTTCAATTTCAATTTCAATTTTTTTCTTAGTGTGTTTTACAATGAAATGGAAGAGTCTGCATAAAACTTGTTGTTTAATTTATCCTGCTAGTATTTAAGTGACCTTGAAGGTCACGAAGAGTAACTTAGCACTTTTGTACTAATTTAAACATCGTATTATTTTAAAGATTAGGCACGATAGAGTTTAAAAATGACATTAAAATCCTTTTTTTTTGCACTTTATTACCTAATAATTCCCTTTTTTATTTCTACTCGTTAACGTTGTTACATTTCTGTATTTTTTATGTGCTGCATAAAATGGCGAAAACAAGTTAAAATTGTCAAAGCTTATAAAAAATTTAACGAGTGCAAGTTTAAGTGTTTTGTTTTTTTTTTATGATTGTATTGCAAATAAAAATGGCGGACGTGTAAATAGAAAGAGACATTCAAGCACATAACACATGTACGCATACCAATACGAATGCACGTGCAAGTGACAGAACTGACATTGAATTCTGATGGAAAAGCTTGCACACATTCACACGCCCACCAATATACACACATACAAACACAGCTGCCCCAAAAATCAACAACTTTGTCAGCAGGCTCTAAATCTTTTTGCCCAAAAGGGCTGAAAGAGAAAGCTTAACACTCGAATGCCTGAAATGCTCGCTAATGGAGTGTAAAATACACACACACAACTACTTACAAACAGCGCAGCGGCAACAAAATGAAACTCAAATAACAATTATTAAGGCGTTGCCAGACGTGCACACAACAATTATGTGTCTGTGTGTGTGGGCGGAGCGGAGTGGAAACGGCGGCAGTGAAGAGAGAATGTGGAAACAGGCGCGATACATAAATACATATACAAGCAGACCCGCGAGATACAATACACAAACAGTCACTCACACACGCGCAAACACTGAACGCACGCACGCACACAGCGATAGCAATTCCAGTTCCAGTTTGTCGTTCCAGTATCGCGCTGTGTGTGTGGTTGTGTGTGCGTTGCTTGTGTGCTCGTGGGGCATTAAGCGCACCGAGACAGCCAATGAGATGTTGTTGCCTGTGTACTAGTATTTGTGTAATGCTTTGCTCTCTCTCTCCCTCATCGTCTCTCGCTTGCACTCACTGTTGTTGTTACTTTGCTCGATTGACAGAGGGTGGCATGTGTGCGTTTGTATTTGAAAACCAGTTTTTTTTTCTCTGCTTCTTCTTGTTACAAGCAGCAGCAGCGGCGCAGCCGTATTGCAATGGTCGGTGAATGAACCGTGCGTCGGCCCTAATATCTTTCTAATGTTACCTGGCTGAGACACCATTTTCTGTTCTTTTCATTCGTTTTTTTTTTCATTTTGATTTGTTTGCCGTTTTGTGTAGTTTATGGAGATTGTTGTTGTCGTTTCTGTTTCCTGTGCTTGTTGTTGTATTTCTGGTCTGCTAGGATTTATGCTTTTTTCACTTCCCTTCCCTTTAGTCTCGTAAATTTTTGATGTACAAGCTGAGATTTGTCTGCGGACTTGAACCAGTATCTGCATGTGTATCTTTATGTATACGTGTGTCTTTCTCTGTGTGAGTGTGTGTGTTAATAGAGCATGATTGACTTTTTGTGATGAAATCCGCTTAATGCTGTAATAATGCTGTTTCCTACAAAACGAAATAGTCAAATATAGACGAATATGCTTTAAATAGGATTTATTTAATAATTGAGCAACGGTAAAAATATAATAACGATATATAAAGAATATATAACTTCATAATAATTAAAACAAAAAGCTTAATAAATTTGTCAATTTTATTTTTAAAAGACAGAGAAAAAAAATTATTTTGTTTAAAGTCAATTTCATAGGGAATAAATTAGCGTAATTCTGGCTCTTTTTTAATTTTATTTATTTACTTAATTTATTATTTGTTTATATACGCAAACTAAAAGCTAGTATTATATCAATTAATTAAGTTATATGTACATAGATACATAATAAAAAGTAATGATTATATACAAACTTTAATTTTTTATAATGTATATTAACTAAAGGTATATAAATTAATCAACTAATTTTGAAGCAAAGAAATTGATCCAACCATTTGTTGCAAGGATTGGAAAGAACCCAGAAAAAGTAACACCCGTCAAATAGTTAAATTTCTAGATCAGATTTCAAAATTATTACTAACAAGAACATAAAATAGTTTACTTTAGCTTTAATTTATTTAGTTATTTATTTTTTTAAAAGCTTTAATTCCATAATGCATGAAAAACATAAAAAGATTTTTGTTTTGTAAGCTGGCCGAAAGCATAAGCTAAACGGTAAAATGTTAATCAATTTATTAAAATATCCTACAACAAAAGATACTTAAATGAATGAAAAATGACTTAAATCATACGCTATTTACTATAACGACGCTGCGTAACCCCATGAAAATCGCTTTTAATTTCCTATTTAAGACCAAAATATCTTCGACTTGTCAACACCATTTTGGAAATCCAACAAATAGCCCACGGTATTTGGAGGGGCTTAGAAATGGGGGGGAAACTGAGAACATCCCCTTGAAACCCCTAAACATGTTACACCGCAAAGCGTTGTCTGCTATATTTGGAATAGAAAATGTCAACCTTGTTAATAAAGAGAAAATTATCGTAAATTTCAAGGTAAGCGTGCGATAAACACTGAGAAACGGAAACTATATACGATTTGGGTGTTAAGTATATAGAGACATTAAAAATGGCCGTTTAGAAAATTCCGAACAATTTCATGAAGTTTTTTTTTTATTTTCTAAATAGTTTAGCTTACATAAAATGGAATTGTAGCAATATAATGGAATTTAAATGCTATATCCAGTTGTGTGATTATTATATATAGACGTACGTAGTTGTGTGTGTGCGTGTGTATTATATGTGTGTGTGTGTGTGTGGTGTATGGTGTTGGTATCTAATGAAACGTGATTTTCTTTAAAACGTGACTTTGTATTGATTTTTTCCAACCATATTTTTGTTTCATTCTACAACTGAGTTCGAGTTGCTTTTGTTCTTGTTGTTGCCGTTCGGACTAGTTGTTGTTGCCGTTGTTGTTGTTGTTTGAGTTGCTGTTGTTGCTTTGCCTTCTTGTTGCACATGTACTGATGCAGTTTGCCGAATATCATACTATTACTTAAAATGTAAGACGCAATTAATTCGCCAAGATTTTTCAACTTATTTCATATGCAAATTTGTTTTTTGTTTGTTTGTTTTTTTTTTAAACGACATTTATCTTTAAATGGAATTTAGTCAAACTATTATATTAAATAGATATTTATTAAATTATATAAACAATTGCAAATTATTTGATACAAAAAAGTTGGAATTTCATAATTACGCAACATAACAATAAGTATTTTTTTAAAATTTCAAAAAAAATTCACGAAAAATTTTACATGTTAATATATTATATTAAACAAGAAACATATTAGATTCAAATAAGTGCAAATACTATCATTGTTGTTAACGAAATCAGAAAAACATTTTGTATGTACTTATTAACATATTCAAAATATTGTTTATAGCATTTCATTTTTAATAGAATGAAATATTTAAGAATATTTGTTATTATTTAAAAAGTTAATAGCTTAAAAACTTTTTAAGCAAAAAGTTTTTCAATTTTTGAGAATCATTTGTTATTAGATAAAATTTAAATTTAAATTTAAAATTTGAAAAATTATGGAATATAAACTTTTAGTTTTAGTAATGAAAACGAAAAGTTTTTAAATATCCAAATTAAATTTAAAATGTCTATCTTATTAATATTCGAAGATTCATTTAACCGTAATCACATTTTAATTTAATATACATACATATATATATATATATATGTATATATACAGTATATACAGTGAAAGCTCGCTTTGCCGGACAGCCAAGGTTCCAGTATTTTTGTCCGCCCAAAGGAGATGTCCGCCCAAGAGAACGGATTTTATATGAAAATTTTGCTAAAAAGCTATACAATTTGTCCTGGTAAAACAGCCTTCAGCATGAGGGAGCTGTGCGCGAGTAGATCTTCTACTGTATATATATACATATGTACATATATAAATAAATTATAAATAATTTTTAAAAAAATATTTATAAAATACTAGCCAAATAAAAGCTAAATGTTTTTTTGCAAGCTTGAATACTAATATTAAATTCATTCTTATTTGTTAAATAAATTATGGCATTTGTGGACCATAAAGTTGTGAATAAACACTACTTATAGGTGCGTAATACACACTGCGCATTTAGAGCTGCAACTTGAAAGTTCTGGCGATATTTACCTCTCAATATGTGGCATGTTTACATTAGATGTTCTCGGTTCTCGGTTCGCTGTCTGTCTGCTGTCTATTGTTCAATGTCCGATGTCTGCTCGTATTTACCTTTACCTGTTACCACTCATCATACACGTATTTGTCCAGTGTCCGCCATCAGCGCGGTAGTCAGTCACACGATATATGTATGTGTGTTTGTATGTGTGTACCGATTTGTCTATTGTTGTTTTAGAGCAAATTCAAAATCAAATTCAAATTTATAGGGAACATCACGTACTGACAACACCAACAACAATAGGAAAACAATAACAATAGCAGTAACAACAACAACAACAACAACGAGACCGCGCTGTAAGTGATAATGGAGGTGTTTGGGTATTTACGCGTAGGTGAGGTCGTTCAGAAAGGAGACAAGCGTGAGAGAGAGAGAGAGAGAGAGGAAGGCCCAAAACGGCAGCCTGTTTGTATAGGCCAAAAGAGTTGGCAGCATTTCACGAGCCAAAATAGCTAGATTGATAACAAAACGATTTTCAAATAAGATAAAAATATAGAAAACAATTTACTGATTTAAAATTAAATAAATAAATATAATATATATAAATATAAATATAAATATAAATAAATAAAAATAAAATAAATATATCTAATTTAAAATTAGGAAGTTAGTAAATTAGTAAATTAAACATAAAGATTTCTAAAGACGTTTAAAAGCCAATAACAACAATTTTATTTTCATCATCTTTGGATTTATTTAGATTTTTTTAATAAAATAAATAAATTATTGCAGAAAATTTAGAGTTTTCAGCGCATATTTGAAAATAGCTCTAGTTAAAAAGAATATTTTACACTGTAAAAAAATTGTATCAAAATTTATCTTTAATATTGCTGACCTTAGGCGCACAACATTTAACCTCTAAAATGTTTTTACGAATTCAGTATTTATTTTTTAGTTGGAAAACAGAAGTCAGAAAAAGGGAAGGAAACTAAGCTATATTACTCAAACTCACACAGCTTACATTTGCCAATGATATGTACATGCTTACCAAGTTGGATCAAAATCGAACTACTATATCGTATAGCTCCAATCGGTCGAAAATATGCTCTTAACATGAATTTGTATGGAAATGTTTTCCAAGCTTCTTATTCATAATCTAAACGATTGCCCTAATAAGTATTATTATTATGTATAATACTCCATTGTTAATATCATACTGAAACTAAGTAATGTGTATTTTAAAGTCGAAAGGCGGCTGAAGTATTCATTCTTGTTAATATTAGTTCTTGAAACAAGTAGTCAATAACTTTAACTTTTCGTGTCTTTAAAATTATGTATTTATTTTTTAAATATTAAACTTTATTTAGTTCAGTTATATTTAGTTTTAATATTTAAAAAATTTATTTGTGATTACACTTTGTCTGCTATAATTTATAATTTGTACACTAAAACACAAATTTGGCATACTTAAAATTTCAAAAACTAGCTATAAATATGCTTAATTGGCTACACTGTAGGCCAATGCTATAAAATTATGGTTATCGATTTGACCCTTGCCGCTATTTGACTTGTTTGATTTGCAGGCAAATGGAAGTGGTAGTGGGAATGGGAATGGAAATGGGTCTGGTGCTGGTCCAAGTGGTAGTGCTGGTGTTGGTGAAGGTATTGGTGTTGGTATTGAGGCTGGCACTCTAGTACACTGGTCTATTGGTAGCCCCCAATGGCCATTTGGTTGCAAGTTTGTATTGTTGATCGATTTTACGTGATATTTTCGAGATTTTCCGTATTTATAGCTGGCTGCTGTTGCCACTGCTGCTCCGTGGTACACATTCTGCTGCTGCCGTATTTGTTGTTGCCCATTGCCCATTGCCATTGCCATTGTTATTGTTATTGTTGTTGTTCCTGTTGTTGTTCTGTTGATGTTTTTTTATTTCATTTGAAAGTTTACTTTCGCATTTTGTACGCCTCAGCGCGTATTGTGTGTATTTGAGCGCTTCATATTTGTTTAGCAAACACAAATAAAATACATGCATAATTATTTTCGAAAATATTGTAATGAACATAACGATTATGATGTTTCCCCCCGATTATCATTACGATTATTATTGGGTCTCTGGACTCCACTCTCTGCTCTGTGGACTCTGGTTTTGGTCTAGCTTTTCGCACTTTTTGTTTTCACTTCATATCGAAACTTTTGATTCGCTTCGTTATTTGCATTGGGCTCCAAAAACATATTTCACATCAAATGATTTCAGTTTGAACAGTTATTAAACTTACTTATTTACAATACGCTGCAACAACATATTTGTTGTTATTATTTGTTATTATTAAAGGATTTGTGCTGTTTTATTTGTGCAAAATGCATGCATTTATCGGCTCGTTTTACACAATATATAAAGAGCTTATATGGTTTTAGTTGGGCTACCATTGACACAATTGCATAAATAAGAAATAATAAATGAAAAATGGCAAAATATATAACATTTTAGTTCTTACACTAAATTTGAGTGCTTAAAATTGAATTACTTAATTTAATTGTAGGACTTTTGTACAAAGTCTTTGATAGTTTACAGACAATTTCTTTAATACTTCATCTTTTAGTTGACTGTCTAATGCTAAAGCTTAAAATATATAAATTGAATTAAATTTAATAATAAAATAACTAAATGAAGTAATAACTAAAGACTACATTGTCACTTTCCATTAACAGCAGTTACTATTATTATTTACTACTAATTTATCAGTTATGGTTTTTTGGCATACATTTTCATTCATTATATTTGTATACTCTCTGCAAGAGTATATTGGGTTTGTGCAAAAGTATGTAACAGGCAGAAGGAGGCATGACAGACCACATAAAGTATATATATTCTTGATCAGCATCAACAGCCGAGTCGATATAGCGATGTCCGTCTGTCCGTCTGTCTGTCCATCTGTCTGTCTGTTTCTATGCGAACTAGTCTCTTAGTTTTAAAGCTATCTCAATGAAACTTGGTACAGATGTGTATTCTCTCTGCACGCAGATCATTTAAAAAAAAACGGACAGATCGGACCACTGTATCATACAGCTCCCATAGGAACAATACGTCGAAATGCATGCAATTGTATGATCATTTTCGGTGTCTATTGACCGATTTCAAATTCACGCGATATGCCTTTCTAATCGTTCTCCGACTGTTGACCAAGTTTCATCCAAATCGGACTTCTATATCATATAGCTCCCATTTGAATAATCCCTCGGAAAAAGTCGGTGTTTTCAGCGAATATCCTAGTAACTTTGGCAACTAGGATAACCAATTTAGCTACTGAGGTTCCTAGTTATTAAATGCTATAATCAATTTTCTTACAATACTTGACGTTATTTCTTCATAATTTTATTAACTAATTACTTTGTTTCACTTACTATTACTTATACTTACCATAAATATAGTTTGCTAAATGATTCCATGCGACTACACCCCCAAATAATAATACTTATAAATATCTAAGATTTTCTGAGTATCCATGGCAATTATGCTAATCAATACGCAGTTCTTGGCGCACATTGGGGGTAATTGTAGCCAATGCAAAGGCTACCAAAATGCCGTAACCCGAAACTCCAACAAAAACTTTAGAGGCAATTAGCGGATTTGGATTTGGGAATTGGATTTGGGGGAATACAGTGAAATTAAAGTGTGATGGTTGTTGCTTTCGCTGCGGCTGTGATTGTTATGGTCGACGTTACTGGTTGCTGCTGGCAATTAAAAGGCACACCCCTAGCGTGACACGCCCATCACCCACCAGTCCGCCGCACTTCCCCCCGCTGCATAAACCATTGTTTGATAATGTTAAAGTGTCGCGCAAACAAATCAAAAAGCATATTGAAATTGGGTTAATGTGCAGTCGTCAGTTGGCTGTTGTTTTTGGGCTGCCGTTGTTGTTACTGCTGCAGGATTGCTAAGGACATTGCGTTGTCGCCTGTTTACTTTACGGGTTATAATCCGAAAATTAAGCGCGGCCTGAGCATTAAAATTTGTGCGCCCCCTTCGCATCGCGTTGACTGTTGTTTCAAGATAAAACTTCATGTGCGTTGGAAAAACACCAGAGGAAAGTTCCGACCTGCTGCTGCTGCTGCTGGGGGGAAGTCGGGGTTGGGCAGGGAGAAGGTTGAATTTGACAGGAGCAAACAAGCAGACTGAATATCGTCTTATCGTTATCGTTATGGCATTGTCATATGTTACGCACATTTAAAACGTATGTTGAATTTTCCATCACCTGATAGCGCACAGAGCAAGCAACCGATCCTGGCCATATACACGGTATATACTTCTACATATATGTTTGGTATGCTGTGGGAATCTGTGCTCAGTTATACCTGCCAAATGTGTGCTGTTTTTATTTCTATTTTTTCTCACACTTAAAGTTGCTAGCGAAATTCCTGGCTGCATGTTACATGTGCTCGGTGTTTTCCCGCTTGGTTATCAATTGGTCCAGGGGAAATTCCCGCTGGACGTTAGCGTGAGAACTACTCAACTGGACAGCGTGTCCAGTTTTTAGCATACAGGACATACCTGTCTGTGTGTTTGTGTGTGTGAAAGTTCTACATGCAGCGCGTAGCCGCAACACCCACATTAGAGGCAACCAGCAGCCGCCCAGCGGAGGCGCAACGAGCGTCCAATGTGCCGTTAATTGCTTTATTGCTGACACTGTGTCCTCTGCTTCTGCCGCTGCTGCTGCTTCTTCTTACCAACTTTTTTCTACGCACTTTGTAGCGTGGGAACGCGTTTCCCAATTCTTACCTGTCACTGCCTCTGATCACTTCCATTGCTCATTTACTTCCCACCTTAGATGTCTCGCTCTGGCACTCTCGCTGCTTCTCTCTCTAGAATCAGTATTTCAAGTTCAGTGTGAATATTTTTATAGATTTATTTTTAAAAGTTTTCTATTTGTTCTTGCTGTTTGCCCTTTTAACAAGATTAAGGTCAAGTTTTGGCCGAGGAAATGAGTTTGAAATTCTCTTGCCGGGAAGTGTATCCATATAGAGTCGTTAAGCTAGGGAACACGTATCATCTTTTGGAACTTTTCTTCTGAAACGACTTAATTATATTTTTAAAAAATTTTTTTTTTATTAAATTACAAAGTTTCTTTTCCAGTGTACTGTTACTAATTAGCATCTTTTATCGAAGTGTAGATTTTTTGTCTTGAATTAATATTTATAATTAGAGATTTAGCAAATGTACTTAGTTATGGTAAAGTACATTTTTCTTATTGAAAGATTTTTTTAAATTTTAATTTCCATAATAAAATTTTGAGTTTTATCTGAAATACCCTAACTCTGATATCCATAAAAATTAAACCTCAAAATTTAACCCCAACTCTGTAATCTTTTAAATTTAAACCACTTAATTAAACCCACAATCTCTAGTTTTTCTACAAAGGCGAAAAGCTTGATATTGATTTTTGATCAAAAATTAAAAATTAGTTTTTTAATTTAATTTCCAAAAATTATTTTTTTTTTTTCATTTTTATTTCTCTGTTATTCCCTGACAACTTGAGTTAAACTATTTATAATATTTACAATTACAAGTTAGAAGTGATACGGTTAGAGACAGTGGTTCCGGGTCCACATCCAGGTTCGAACTCATAACAACATGAAAGTTCTCATTGTGACAGGTCGGTAGCTTAGTGCTCTGAGCTATTGACACGGCCATTAAAGTCACTGGCTTTGAACTTCGATCCTTCTTCACAGTGAAGTATATGGTTTGCTTAATTAATAAATTTGATTTGTATTTCAATTAGAGTTAAACAAAGATATTTGTTAATTTTTTAAAAAAATAAATAATATAAAATTTTTATTTTAATTGTGTTAAATGAAAAATTTAACCCGAACTACTTGAATTTAGTGAAAATATTGTATCCCAATCTTGACGCACTAGAACCTAAATCCAATAGTCCATACAAATATTGTGGCTACCCTATATTCTATCTCAATATCTGAACTACAGTTTACTTCTGCATATAGCTTATGTAGAGTATACAATTTGTATTTTTTTCTCCATACATAATTATTTATGTTTAATGGTCTGACTTGCTGAATTGTTGTTTTCTTCTTTTGTTGTTTTCTAATTCCATGTTTAATGGAAACTTATTTCTTATTCTGGTTTCCGCTTTGTATTCATGCCGTAAATTATGTGATTCCAATGTTGTGCTTGTATGGTGCGAGTCCTGTGCCATTTTGACCCACTTACTGAAGCATAAACTATCATTAGCTACTCGCTTTTTCCAATACAATAGATTTTGATGTGGGCTTTTCCGTACGAGCCTTTTTAATTCGCGGGACGACGCTTAGACGCCGCGCAGTGCCCGTAACCAGCGTGGTCAACTATGAAGGGAATTCCGCTTAGTTACAGAAACAGTAGAACAACAACAACAACAAGAAGAGGAGAAATATTACCGCCGGATATGAACGACCTCGGCGGCACTTCAGACGCGCATGTTGTCACATTTGAGTTGCGGATTAGCGGCGGATGCTCTTTAGGATTATGATCATTTAGCAAATCTGTTGCTCCTGTGAATGTACCTCGTGTGCGTGGCGGATGCCTGTAAATTTCCCTCCCCTCCCTTCCCATCCCCCATTCACTGTGCCTTCCTTGACTTTTGACAAATGTCGCATTTTTTTGGTCTGCCATTTGCCAAAGTCACTTAAGATACTTTGAGATACTTTTAGCATATTATAGATTTATTTAGTCATAAACCGCTGTTGTTTATCATGTGTAGCGATGAGCAGTTACTGGTCATTCATTCATGGTCTAGTCAGTAGTACAGAGACTGCCTAATCATGTCACACCTTTAATCTAATTGAAACTTACGACCTACGTGACCTATGTCAATAAACTTGTAATTACGTGCGAATTCTAAACAGCTAACTGCATAGCTATTCCAAGCAGCACAAACATTTTGTATCTTTTTCCCAAAAAAGAAGAAAAATCAGCAGGAGCCAATGCGAAACTGCGCCAAAATCACGTTCCAAACTATTTTATCAATGAAAGACGGCTAAATTCGCTCTGAGCTAAGCCCAAAACTGGCTTACATTTGTGAGTGTGTGAGTGTGTGTGTATGAGTTTGGGATTGGCAATAACATGTTGTATATTATGTACAAAAGTCAAACCTCCTGCGGTTATTTATGTCAACCTGTTGCACACACGCACACACACACACACGGTTTCCGGTTGCCATTGAGGATCACAAGAAATTAGTAACATTGCAAAAAGTCAATTGGTTTGAGCTCAGTCTCAGGTAGTTGGCATAGAACTCACTCTTGGCCAATGGCAGTCAGTATTTGCTCAGGTAGTTCGGCCCGAAAATCTGTTAAAACTGTCTGCTCTGCACGTTGTGTGCTCAGTTGCAGACAGGTGATCGTCAGGACATGATCAAGTGCAACATTCAAGCACCAGTTTCTTAAAATTTTGTATCTTTCCAAAAAATTTACTTCGTTTGCCAACAAAATGACAAATCAACGCAAAGTGCGCAAGGATTGTTATGAGAGCAGATTACATGGTTGGTTTACTTGCAACAAATGGGAAACTAGTTACACTAACTACTGAAATTGTTTATTAATATGTGTTACTTTTCTTTGATTTTTCAGATATAGCTAAAACGTGTGCCATGAAGGAGAAAAGCAAAAATGCTGCACGCACGCGTCGTGAAAAGGAAAACACCGAATTCTGTGAATTGGCCAAATTATTGCCATTGCCAGCGGCGATTACGTCACAGCTGGACAAGGCATCCGTCATACGTTTGACCACATCCTATTTGAAAATGCGACAAGTTTTTCCCGATGGTAAGTGCAATTGAACTTGGAAAATATCGGTAATTCAAAGGGGAAAGACTAGGTGAAACTTGGTAACATTTATTAATGAGGGAAAGTGTGCTGCAATAAGAAGTTTATACACTGACAGAAATAAGGGGGATTGACTTAAAATAACTAGAAATGACTTGTTATTTTGATGGAAAGACTTTTGAGGAAGATTTAAAAATAACTAGAAATGAGTTATCATTTTGATGGAAAGACTTTTGGGAAGGGACTTGTTAGGATCACTAGAAAAAAGCTGAAGTTTTAAGTGATTAGTTCAGACTTTATCTTAAAGATTTTAAATTTGTTCGATTAACATCCGGCTACCTATATATGATTTTTATTAAGTAAAGTTGTGGACAATAAGGAAAGCTTTAGCCTGCATTACAAAGTATTAAAGAAAGGATATATAATTTGTTTTTAAAGTATGTTTTAATTCCATATGGTTTTAAGTGAATTAATTAATTTGCCTTATTTAACAAACAGTTTTCCAAACCTTCAGTTTATGATATGAAAAGAGCTTGTCATAAAATTTATTAATAAACAATAGGTCCGATATTTCTATTGTACTTCCAAGCGATTCTCAAAGTGTTCTGTGCTGCTTTTTTAGTCCTTTCTGGGGCCAAGCAATGCCAATTAGTTGAATTAAATGCCGCTCAATTTGTTGTTCGCCTTTGACGTTGGCTTTTCATCTGGCGTGTGAATTACGTGCGGCAAACTCAAATGATGCGGAATCTTTGACAGCCACGCGGCCGACACGCTCATTATGTGGCACAAATACGCGCAGGACACAGCGGGATATAGGAATTATTTTTGTTTTTCTTTTTTGTCGTGCGCTTTTGTTATTTCACGCGAGTGTCGAGCGTTGAGTTTTACAGTTTTTCTAGCATATAAGCAGAAGCGGCGACAGCGTCGATTTTCAAGTTTAAAAGGCGATGTTTGCTTAAAGCATATGCTAAAGGAAAAACCACTCAACAAAACAGAGGCAGACAATAAACAAGCAGCCAGTCAAGGGGGACAGTGAGAGCGAGAGAGACAGAGCGCACACTGACTTCGGGGGCAGTCAGGAAAACACAATGGCGGCCGCTTGTTTCACTCAAAAAGCAGCGAGAGCGAAGAGCGTAAGAAGAGACGAGAGACGCGACGAGAGAGAAGACAACAGCAGATGAGTGGAGATGAGTTGAGAGCTTTGACTGGAAGTGGGTTGCCAGTGGGTGGGTGGCCACTCACAGTGTGTGCGTGAGCGTGTGTGTGTGTGTGTCTGTGTGACACTCTGAGATTTTATGCTGACAACGAGGGTTGCACAACGGTGTTTTATTTTTTTTTGTTTTGCTGTGGAGCAGGGGCTAGGGCTGCGTTGTCTTCTGTTGTGTTGTGTTTTTCCATTGTGCGAAGCGTTTTTTGTGCTTTTCTTTTGCTGCCTTTATTGAAATAATTATTTTAATAATAGGCAACAAACAACGGCGGAAGTTTTTGCGTGCAACATGGGGCAAGCAACGAGGTACATACGTTGCAATGAATATCGCCCGAGCAGGGGCATGAGCACGTGAGGATTCCCTGTGAATGGGCCACCTACGGCGCTGATGGCTTTAATTGGGAATAATATTTAGACGTCAGCAGTGGGCGGCTGCTTGGTTTGAGTGGGCGTGTGCTCTTGGTTGACAGGCAGACATTTGTGGGCCATGGGAAACAAAACTTGCCAACACATTTTAGTTTATTCTTGATTAATTTAAGATTTTTCTTCTCATTTCGGTTTCGTTTCAGGTCTGGGTGAGGCTTGGGGCTCTTCGCCGGCCATGCAGCGTGGTGCAACCATCAAGGAGTTGGGCTCACATCTGCTGCAGACATTGGATGGCTTTATTTTTGTCGTGGCACCGGATGGCAAAATCATGTACATTTCGGAGACGGCCTCGGTGCACCTGGGTCTCAGTCAGGTAGGTTGACGCTTGATTTATGCGCATAAATTGTAAATACTCGATGTCCTTTCTGTGACCGAACCACTTGCGTTTGCCAGTCAAGCAGCCTCACAGTGTTGGCGTCAAAAGGCGCAAGGACTAAAACGAAAAAAATAAAATCATTTGCATTCACTAATTGGCACTTTCTAAAGGAAAGGCATAGCAAAGAAAGAGCGGAAAAGCTAAAACAGACTTGGCATTAATTTGTGGTTCTACTCTCTAACGTTCTCTCTTTCCCCCTCTCACCCACTCTTTCAATTTTTAGGTCGAGCTGACGGGGAACTCCATATTCGAGTATATACACAGCTATGATCAGGACGAAATGAACGCCATTTTGTCACTGCACCCGCACATGCATCAGTATCCGGTAAGTTGAGTGTTACAATCTTTAAGACTCTATACAGGGTGTGTCAGGAAAGCATTGTTAAGTATGTTACTGAAATGAGCGGAGAAGGCGTGTCCGATCTTAAGGTGTATAAAATTTTAATGAGCAACAACAGTAGTGTTGATTTCCAATAGAAATATAAAGGGATATCTCAAGGAGTCTCATGCATTATACGTTAGCCTGACTCCAAGTGAGTGTCCTGTCGAAGTCTATTAAGATCTTTCCTCGACAAAGCTAACTAGTTGTATTAGTGATATGATTTACTGTGAAAGCTCCCTGGCCGGACAGCCACGGTTCCAGTATTTTTGTCCGCCCAAAGGAGATGTCCACCTAAGAGAACGCTTTTTATATGAAAAAGATGGTAAAAATCTATAAAATTCGTCCGGCGAAGGGAGCTGTCCGCGAGTAGAGCTTTCACTGTATATGGTCTGAGCAAACCAATGTATTTTAATTGGATAACTTCTCCTAAAGATTCTATATAAAAAATCTGTTAAGAATCCGTGATTAGTATGCAATTTTTAATAAGTTAAGATTTCTTATAAACAAACCTAGTGCAGGGTCCTTTGCAGTTGTCTCGCTTGCCTCTAAGCCTTACCAGACTTTACTAAATCTTCCGCCCACTTTCCCCGTAGCTCGCCCAGACGCACACGCCCATTGGCAGCCCGAATGGCGTGCAACATCCGGCGGCCTATGGACACGATCGTGGCTCGCACACGATCGAGATTGAGAAGACGTTCTTCCTGCGCATGAAATGTGTTTTGGCCAAGCGAAATGCGGGCCTAACAACCTCTGGCTTCAAGGTGAGTAGAGAGAGACACCTTTGAAAAGGAAGTTTACTCATTTGTCCTGCTTCACAGGTGATACACTGTTCGGGCTACCTGAAAGCACGCATTTACCCGGACTGTGGCGATGGCCAGGGATACATACAGAATCTGGGCCTGGTGGCCGTCGGACACTCGCTGCCTTCATCTGCGATCACGGAAATCAAACTGCATCAAAACATGTTCATGTTTCGTGCCAAGTTGGATATGAAATTGATCTTCTTCGATGCACGGTGAGTTGGAGTTGGAGTTGGAGTTCAAGTTTCCCTTGGAAAACACTTTGAAATGGCTGTCTAAAAACGAGAAAGAAAAGTACAGTCGAGCACGCCCGACCATATAATACTCTTTACCCTAGGTGCCATAGTTACTGAGATATTCGTCGAAAATACCGATTTTTTCCGAGGTGTGTCTAGTTTTTTGCTCATTGTGGGCGAATGGGGCGTGGCATCGGGGAAAAAAAGATTCTTGTATTAACTGACTAAATATGTGATCGATTGAGACCAAGCTCGACCTTGTAGCTCTTACCATCTCTGAAATCTGTTTGCTCAGACGGACGGACAGACAGGCGGACAGACAGACGGACAGACAGACGGACAAACAGACAGACGGACAGACAGACGGACAGACAGGCGGACAGACAGACGGACATGGCTATATCGACTCGGCTTCTGATGCTGATCAAGAATATATATACTTTATGGGTTCAGCCACGCCTCCTTCTGCCTGTTACATACTTTTGCACAAACCCAATATACTCTTGCGGAGAGTATAAAGAATTGAGCAGTGGCGGACCATAAAAAAAGGCTCAGTTTTCTGGCCAACAGAAGCAAACACTAGACAAATATTTAAACGGGCGAAAAGGAATCTATTTCTAAAAAAACAGAGTACCAGCTACACCCCCCTAAAAAATGTTAATAAAAAATTATAACAAAAAGAAAGCGAGACGAGCACAAAAACGAGGGGCTCCAGGACAAAAAGGAAAACAAATCATTTCCCTCTTGAGCTTGATTTTGCGAGGGGAGAGGGGGAGTGTTGAGAGGGCTCTGCTTTAAGTGCCTTGACTACCAGCTACACCTCCCCACCCACTCCCTTTGTCGAGCACTTTGTCTGACATTATTGTCACTCAATTACCCTCATGACGTTGCCCAGTCGCTGCGTCTCTTTCTCACACACTGCTGCCCAAAAGGGGCGTGGAGCAACCCCCAAAGTGGAAACAGCCCTTTTTCTGTTCCTTTCCTTTCTCTGTTTCTTTACTAACTAAAGGCAGTGTCCTCTCATTGTTTAAACAAATAGAAATTGTGTACATTGCTGAATTGTTTATTTGTTTATTTGCTTTGCAGCGTATCGCAGCTCACCGGCTACGAGCCGCAGGATCTTATCGAGAAGACGCTCTATCAGTACATTCATGCCGCGGACATTGTCGCCATGCGCTGCTCCCATCAAATCCGTAAGAAAACAACCATTAAACCTCCTCCACTTGGTTTAACTAACCCAATGTTTTCTACTCCCGTTTTAGTGCTGTACAAAGGACAAGTTACCACCAAATATTACCGGTTTTTGACCAAAGGAGGCGGCTGGGTGTGGGTGCAGTCGTACGCCACGCTGGTGCACAACTCGCGCTCCTCACGCGAGGTCTTCATCGTGAGCGTCAACTATGTGCTCAGCGAACGAGAGGTGAAAGACTTGGTCCTCAATGAGATTCAAACAGGTGTGATCAAACGTGAGCCTATCTCACCTGCTGCCCAGGCTGCAGCGGTGGCAGCAGCAGCCGCGGCAGCCGCAGCTGCAGCTACCAACTGTGTGCAGCCCCAGCAGCAGCAGCAACAGTTGCCCGCGTCCAGCACTCCCGCGTTGAGTGTGAGTCCCAAACTAGATCCCTACTTCGAGCCGGAGTTGCCGTTGTCCGTGCAACCGCAGCCACCCAAT
This sequence comes from Drosophila dunni, assembly GCA_018152125.1. Classification (NCBI taxonomy): domain Eukaryota; kingdom Metazoa; phylum Arthropoda; class Insecta; order Diptera; family Drosophilidae; genus Drosophila; species Drosophila dunni. The sequence continues at coordinate 2,483,421 of JAECXC010000352.1, read as the reverse complement.
GCGGTTACGCCAGTGCCCAGCAACAACAACAACAATAGTAGTGGCAGCAGCAACACTAACAACAACAACAGCAGCAATGCCGTCTGGCATCACCAGCACACCCAGCAGCTGCATCAGCAGCAGGGCGCCAGCATGGATCACGATAGCCTCAGTTATACACAGCTTTATCCGCCGCTCAACGATCTCGTGGTGAGCTCCAGCAGCAGTGTGGGCGGAGGCACTGCATCCAGCGCTGGCGGCGGCTCCAGTGCCTCAGCCTCATCCTCGGGTGTTTACTCCACGGAAATGCAATATCCGGACACAACGACGGGCACGCTGTACTACAACAACAACAATCACTATTATTATGACTACGATGCCACCGTGGATGTGGCCACGTCCATGATACGACCCTTCTCGGCCAACTCGAACAGTTGCTCGAGCAGCTCGGAGAGCGATCGTCAGTTGTCCACGGGCAATGCGTCCATTGTGAATGGCACATCGCCCTCACAGACCACCTACAGCGATTTGAGTCACAATTTTGAGTTGAGCTACTTTTCCGACAACAGTTCACAGCAGCAACATCAACAGCAGCAACAGCAACAGCAGCATCAGCAACACCAGCAACATCTGATGGAGCAACAGCATCTGCAGCAACACCAGACTCACCGACTGCAGCCCCAGCAGCAGCAGCAACAACAACAGTATCAGCAACAGCCCCAATATGCCATGCACCCCCAACAACAGCAACAACAGCAGCAGCAGCAGCAACATCGAGTTGTCAGCGACTTTGCGGAAAGCTTTAAGAACGTTAATGCCGCTGCCGTCGCTGTGGCAGCCACGCCCCATTACACCAGCGTCATTGTGGAGCCACAGCACTACATACCCAACGATTTTGTGCATTAGCAGAGCATTCGAGTTGCTGCTGCTGCTGTCGGGAAGGACGCAGGACGAAGGCAAAGAAAAGTTGTTGCAATGTTTCTCAGTTTCTCAATTTGTAATATTTATGTGGCTGAGCCACAAATTCTCAATTCTTGCTGCATAACTCAACTGCACACCTATTTATTAACTAATATTATGATTATTAATTATTATTATTATTCGAGATAATTATTTGTTTCGCTATTTTGATGGCGTGCGTTTGAAAATTGCAAAATAATCATTGTTAACAAATGCAACAAAAATACAAAAAATACAAAAAAGTTTAATACAAATTATATATATATATATAAATATATAAATACATATATTAAATTTTAGTACTAAGCACTAGATGTACACTGTTCATACAAAACGATAGACGTGTATGTTTAAAGTATGCTTAAGATCGATCATAACAATCGCATATTTACATCAAGTTTGCTTATAAATACAACGATGATTAGGATGATGATGTACATATGTAAATATGCGATGGTGTGTATATAAGGCAGGGTCTGTTCTCCATTTACATAGATATCTGATATGATGATGATCTTCATAAGTCAAGTAAATAATTGTACATGTAAAATTAATTGTAAACGTAAAATTTTTCTAATTTGAATAAACAAATTATTATGTGGGTGAACAATAAACAATTTATTTTCAATCAGTTCAACTTGCATTTACAAAAGCTTTCAAACAGGCTAACACGAGTGTCCCGTTACAAAGCTTTCACTCAAGTCACGCAGTGTTGCCAGCCTAGTTGATTTTAATATCTGGTGGGTACCTTAATTCAGCAGTATGGCAGCGCTGGCCAACCGACACATAGATGGCGCTTTTTTGATATGTGTTGGCAGTGCTGCATATGTTAACAAATAAACCGCTAAAGTTTAAATTTGAGTGTGCAACTATTTATAAAGCAAATGTATGCATCTGGTTTAAAGAAATATTATAAGCTTATAGAATTGAACACTAATTTAAGCATAATACAAGAAAACACAGCTAGCTGCTTAAAATTTTATTTAATTTTGCCAAGCTGTGATAATGTTTAGTTAATTTTGTTTGTTTTCGACCGACATTTTGGTCAACTGCAAAACAAACCATTTACGCCTTTTGGCCGTATGTCGTCTATATGTAGCTTGTGCATGTTCATGTCCATGTCTAGCTCTGTGTTTATGTCCTTTTTACAGCTGTGCGTGTGTGTGAGTGTCATTGATTTATTGCTGGCCATTTGAGTGTGTGCGTGTGCAAGTATTTGTGTTTGTGTTGAACAAGTAGGCTTTTTAGAGAGATAAAGGGTTGAGCTCTTTAGGTCAGGCTAATTGTCCTTTTTTCAATTACCACAAACAAAGGCTATGGCAAACACTTGAAGTTGCATTTTGCTACTCATAGTTCGCTTTGTAGAATTTCTCAAAGCGTTCGAAAAGTTTTCTGCCTCGACTGCACACAGACCTCAAATTATTTAATTGCGATGCCCCCAAAACATGGCTCTGTGCATGTGCTATTGGGGTGGATGGGGCTGGTGGTGGTGCTGTTGGCGGTGGTGGTGTCACTGCTCAAGGAGTTTTCCGTAATGCAATAATTTAAGAGCAACCAAACCGCAACTTTCGGGCTGCCACGCAGACTCAACTCAACTCAACTCGACTCGACTCCACTCGCTTCAACTCGACTTGAGCCTTGGAGCCAAAAGGCAAAGAAGTCATATTATAAATGAACAAAAAGTGGAAAAAAAAACGAACAGAAAAAATATATGTGTATAGAATGGTATTGCAGTTGTGGGAGTTGTTGCTGCTCGAACTGCACAACTGCTCGACTTTTCCATTGCTCCATTGCTCCTCTGTGGCTTTTTGGCCTTCTGGCTTGTGCCGGACAGCAAAAGAAACCGAAATGCACTTTAATAATGAAAGTTGCGCCAATTCGTGCATATAGATTTTTCATACATACAAATATACATACATTTCACAGTACTTTTCTGCTATGCAAAATCTAATTTCATCTTAAACGCAGCGTCAAGTGCAAGTGCAAATGATTTTCATTTAAAATTCGAGCTCGAATTTGCCTTGACCACTTGAAATCTGCAGCGCGTACACTGCACGCTGGGTGGCAGCCACACCCCAAAACTGCACAATCGTTGCCCCGAAAAGTATGCTACTTAAATTTAAGACCAGCCACTTGCAGCAGACGCGGATTCCAATGCTTTACGTTACCCCTAACTCAGCTACGGTTGACTTTTCAAAAAGGTTTAGCAAGATTAAAGTTTAAAAATAATTTTAAAATTTTAAAATAAATAAACAAATATTTAAAACTGTAGCGTTTATATGGCCTTTTTTTGAAGATTTCAAGTATTTAGAAAAATAATTTAATATTACTCTATTCATTAAATATGTTATTGGAACTTTATTTGGAATGCAAAGCCAATAAAATATCTATTAAATTATTAAGTAGTTTTTATATTAATTTTTATATATTTTTAATGTTTTTTTTTTTAATAATAATGGAGTTTAAAAAATAAACAGATTACTTAAGAAACTATGTATTTAAATTTTTAATTTGTATTTGCAGTTCTATTGAAAATTTATCCATAAGCAAGAAATATTGTTTAACTAATTCAATTATTTTACAAAATATATTATTATTAATTTATTTGTACATATATAATATGTGTTATATATAAACAACAATAAATAATTATTGTTTAACTAATAAATTTATTTTATAAAATTTATTATAATTAATTTATTTAAATTAAAATATTGTGTAATATTTTTGCGCTTAAGTTAAAAAGTTGTTAACCGTTTCTAGATTTCAAAATTTATTTATTTATATAGACGACTAAAACTGACCCAATTATATGTGCAAAGCACACATTAATCAAGACTAAGCTGACGTACTTAACTAGTATACAGAGTAGCTGTAATTTAGTACTGACCAAGCACAGATCCCAATGACTCGGACGTGTCCAGCTCTAAGCTGCTCAAGAGTCATTGCGGTGGGACACGGAAATGGTAACCGATTTAAATGTTTAATGCGTGCAACTTGCAGGTTGCTAGTTTCATGTTGCACGTGGCAAGTTGCAGGTGCAGCAACTAGAAACATGAAAGCAGCGTCTCCAGTTCAGCATTTTGCAGACGCATACATTTGTGTAGTTTTTGTGGTTGCCAAATGGAAATTTCAAGCCTATTACATAAATGTTTAAGTGGGCAAATAGTTGGCAACAAAACTGAGTGTGTGTGAGTGTGTTGGGTGTCTGTGTGTGGGTCCAGTTCCTGGCTCATTGTACGCAGCTGTACACACATTCGACTCAAGGGAGTGCCAGCGCTAGAATAGGAAACTAACCATTATATTAAAGTGCCTGGAGGTTGGGCCAGGGCCAGGGAACTGTTTTGCCAGTTTTGCCAGCTCCAGCTGACCATGGTCTAAAGCCAAACGAAATGGGGCCAGTTGAAAAGTGCAATTGGCGAAGTAGTGTAGTAAAAGACTGGGCGAGAAAGCAAAGGAAAGAGCCGCAAAGTTGTAGAAAAGACAACTCTGGTAATTTGTTCTGAGCGGCTTTTGTTTTGTGCGCCTTTTTCGTTGGCCAAGTTAAAACCAGAGAAACGGGCGGACAGCGGGACAGTGGGACAGACCAACGGACAGACGGCATTGACAAAGGATGACGACGGACATTTGCTTCCCTGACAACGGACGCTGATTGAGTGCGTGTGTGTGTGTGTGTGTGTAAGTCGGTGTGTGTGCGTGGGTGCCAAAAGGCGCTTAGCATCCTTTTCTTGAGCTTTCACTTTTCAATTGACCTTTCCTGACATTTTGCGCAATGTCCCAAATTTATCACTTAATAAATTTTGTTTTCTCTCAGTTTGTTGGTTTTGTTATTTCACTTTTTTTATTCTATTTTATTTTATTTTATTGGAAGGCGCACAGCCGAAAGATATAGAATGCGATTTGCGAGTTGGCTAAATTAAAGCTGTCAGAACAAAACGGGTAACAAGTTTACGGACTTGCAGATTTAATGCCCTGAATTAGATTAAAAACAGTGAAAAGAGGTGCCAAAAATAATGCGAGGTTTTCCACACATAGGAGCACTTTTTACCGATTTGTCCTATGGGAGCCAAAGGCTATAGTTGTCCAATCCGGATCAAATTTGGTGAGGATAGTTACCACTCACATACTGTGTGAATTTGGTCCTAATAGCTGTAGTCGTTTTCAAGTTATGTTGTTTTTCACAATTTGCGGGGGCGGTAGGAGGCGTGGCAAAAATTTGAAATAAACTTGATCTGCCTGACATACTGACGGATTTTCAAATTTGGCTTCTCTAACTCTTATAGTTTAGAAGTTCCAGGTGTTCATCCGGGCAACGGACAGACAGACGGACAGATAGACGGGCATCGCTATATCGACTCGGCTGATCAAGAATATATATACTTTATGGGGTCGGCAACGCTTCCCTCTGCCTATTTCGCTTCTGACAAACCTAATAGACCCCTATACTCTTTTTTAGAGTACGGGGTCTAATTATGTTAAAACTTCCTTTTAGTGCTAAGAAATATAAATTTTTATTTGCAGCACTGAAAAATATTTGTTTGTTTGTTTTTGGCATTGATTTTGATGCCGATTTATAGGTCGTGAAATGATGAAACGCAGTAGATTTATGATGCATTAAGAAAATATTGAAGAATTTTATTGAATTCGCATTGATCTGCATAAAGAAGGCCAAATTGTGTTCGGGCTTTTTGCTAAATTGTAGCAGTAAATGTCATAAAAAACGAGGGGGAAAGTGGTAGGGGGAACAACTCTTACCAAAGCTCGTATTAACGTTTTTTACGCACTTCCACTTTGCCGTTTATTTTGGGGCTTCAAAGTGTCTTAAAAGCCAAAGAGCCAAAGAGCCAAGTTAGCAGCTTGCTTGCCTGGCCCTGCCTGGCAAAAATCCTTTCGTGCAGACGTAAACGTTTTGCAAAATTTATGTAAAAGATTTACGCATAAAATTGCGCGTCATTGAAGTTCAAATGCGGCGATTCAGATTTGTGATGCGATGTTGTTGAGGGATTGTGTGGATAGGGGTGGCGTAGGGAGAGGGGGTAGGGGCAGGGGGAGGGGCTGGGAAAATGGAAAAGTGGAAAGCGTTGCGTCGACATCATCAATACACTTCAGCCATTAAGTGTGGCAGTCATGGCGGCCCAGTCACTCAACTCAACTCAACTCAACTCGGCTCAAGTTAAACGTTGCGCATACGCCATGTGCACCAGGACAAACTTAAGCGCGGCTATTACAGTAAATTGAATCAAATTCTGTGGAAGCCAGGGAGGTAGTGGTAGTGCTGCACCCCTACGCACATTCGATATTCTATGCATTTGTTTGTTGTTTGACTTTGAAGTGTGCGCAAATACGACACACGCCGTCAACACTTTTCATTTTTTTGTTATTTTGTTGTTGCCCGCTCCCTCCATTATTATTTTCAGCGCTTTATCAGCACACGCACAGACCTTGTCGCTTTTCCAGTTCTTCAGTTTTTCAGTTTAGCAGTTTTTCCGTTTAGCGTTATTTTTTTTCAGTCGGTTTTTCGGTTTTGAAGTCGCCTAAATCTCAGCGATATATTTTACATCATTACGAGTATAGCTGCCGCCAGCAGTTTTGTTGTTGTTGTTGTTGCTGTGCTTTATTGTTGTGATGCTTTCTCGCGATTTTATGACTTCCCATTCCAGCGCCAAAAACGCATCCCTATCGAGCCAAAGCTATTGAAGCAGATTTCGCTGACGCTTATTTTCGCCGTCTCCATCCCCGTCTCCCTCTCCTTTCTCTTCTCCTTTCTCTCGCCCTTAAACCACATTTTCTTTTGCTCAATGAAAATCATTTTTCGATATGTTATTTTTCAGCTCATGTGTGTGTGTGTATTGGGGTGTGTGGCATTGGTTTACCTTGATTTCCCCCAAACCCAGAGAAACGACACTTTTAGCATCATTATCTGCACGGCATCGAATGCTCAAGCGCTTTGAGTTATGCGACAAGCAGACACACAGACGTTCAAAAAACATAAAAAACAACAGCGAAGAGATACAAATAAATGGCAGGCAAATGGGAAACACACACACCCAAACACACACGCACACACTTACAAATCTGCAAGCATATTTGTGCCTCAAACAGTCGAAATGCAAATATATATGAGTATTCACACCCTTAAACTGAAATTGGACACTTTGAATCAGAAGTGTAAACAGTTTCATTGCTCTCAAATGAACTACAGAATTATGCAAGTTTTTCTCAAGAAAATATGTCAACTATTAAAAAATAATAATCATAAAATCATGTGTTTCAAGACAAAATAAAATTTAATTCTTTGATAATTTTAAGACAAAATAAAGACTTTTTTTAAAGGTTAAAGCGGCTTTAAGTTAAGCAGACAGCTAGAAAAATAAAATAAGTAGCTTAGCAAAACAAGTCAGAAGGCTGCAGTTGGAATAGCCGACTGTAAAAGACCCTGGACTCATTCAAATGCGCATTATACCCTAAAAATGTGTAATTTTCGGCTATAGTTGTCTGATTCGTCCTGTGGAAGCTATAGGCTTTGAATGGATGGACATCAAGACTTTTATGGTGGAGCACAACAATTTAACTAACTTTATTTCTTAAAATCCTAGGCCTTATATAGCTACAAAATTACATCGGAGCACAGCTCTCCTCTAAGATATTTTACCCCACGCACAGGATAGAGCGTGGTTTTATATATAGATGTATTTTTATCTCAGGAAACGGGTCGCAAGCATAGATAAACAAATATATTCTAAGACATTTTGGGGTTTACATCGTTTCTGAACATAATCGCCGCGTTGTTAATTTCTGTTTATATAATATGTTCGTGCTTGAACAGACTAAAGTTGTCTGATCTGGATCAAACTTGGTGAGATCAGTTATAATTGTACCATACACTTAATATGTTAGTTTGGTTTCACTAGCTCTAGTCGCTTCTAATTTATGGTGGTGTGAAAGTAATTTTTGGTGAAGTGAACATCTGCGAGGGCGGAGGAAGTAGGAGGCGCGTAAACAATTTGAAATAAACTAGAGCTGCCTAAAACATTGACTGACTTTTACTACAAATTTGGTGGCTCTAGCTCGTATACACTCGAAGATCCAGGTATTCAAGCTGACAGACGGGCAAACAGACTGACGCACATTGCGGCTGCTGAAGCTGATCAAGAGTATATATACTTTATGGGGTCTACCACGCCTCCTTCTACCATATTACTACACACAACGCTTTAAACAAACCCAATACACCCCTCTACTCAAGTGTACGGGGTCTAAAAACAATTACATTTTCAATGAAATAAAAATCAAGGCGATGTACACATTTAATTTGCAATTAAAATTTACTGAGTTTGGCCAGATTAATCCATCATAAAGCAGGCATTCTGTGTAGGTATGTTGTTTGTGGACTGCCTAATTAAACCGATGTGGGCTAAAAGTAGTTAAAGCAGCTATAAATAAACTGCATTTAAATGAATTGGAATTTAAACGGCAGTAGTTATAAATAAATGTGTATTTTAAAACACTTGAATGCGGCCAGGATAATCGAACTTAAAGCAGGCATTCTGTGTGTGTGGCTCAAAGCAGTTGGCCCTCTACTTTGGTTAGACACAAGTCAAATGTTTGATGTTGGCGCTGGGTTTTGCGGCCAACAAAACAATCTTAACACAATCTTAATTTGGATAAGTGCACTCCGCACAGCTGCAATGCCCAAGAATCTGAAAGTTCACACATATCTCAGACACTAAACCGATGCTCGATGTTATTGGATGTAGCCTCATAAAATGGGTGTGTGGGGGTGTATGGGGGTGTATGGATGGGTGTGCTTAACACACCATTGAACTGTTACGAAACAATAACAACGGCAACAACATATGTCCGGTCGTGGCCCCCTTGGCCGACAAATCCCATTTGATGTTCACTCAGCAGAAAGGCAACGCCAATGAAGCATGCAAAAGGTATTTCTGTTTTCGTTACCGATTTCTTGGTTTCCCCTCCACTCTCCTCTCTCCCGCCCCCTTCAGCTTTAGCCGAGATTTTGGCTTTGTAACTCAAAATCGACAACAACAGGGAGCAAATGTGCAAACATCATGAAAAACGCAGGCACAAAATGTACAAAAAAAGTTCAAGAAAACAAGAAAAGAATCAAAAAGAAAGAAATTGGGAGAAAATCTCAAACTGACAGAAAACAAAGACAAAGGCCAAATGGCAGCTAGAAGAAGCTGTCGACGTTGCTTCCTCCCCGCCGTCCGCCGACTGTCGATACTCACTGTGGTATACTTTCGTATGCGTAGAATATTTTGGCTTTTTATTGAACTCGAATCCATTGTACAGTGCCTACAAACCGCAGAAAATGTGACGCATAAATTCCTTTATTTACCCGTAAGTTGCGCTCGTATTTCTGTGCGATTTTGATCTTAAATGGAGGCTACACCAGGATGCACCAGTGTTCACGACTTCTCTTTTTTATTGTACATAAGCGTAAGCAGCTGGCATTGAATCAGGAAACGGCAACTGATGCCTTTGTACAGTGAACAGTGTGGAGTGTACAGTGAACACTGTACATTGTCCATTGGGTCATAAAATGGCTTCCGGTTATGCTTGAAGTAAGATTAACTTGTCGTTTGCAATTTCTCTTTGATTTGTTTCAAAGGCGGAAGGGCGCAACTAGTGGAGGGCAGTGTCGGGTGGTGCCGGGGGGTCTGGTGGTTGGGTCAGAGCCGGAACGGTGGGGCAAAGGCAACGCATGGGTTTCAGCTTGAATTGTTTTCCTTCCGAACCCTGTTGCTTTCACTTTCATCCATTCTTACATGCCCTATGAACCAAACGGGTTTCAAAAAAGTTCATTCAATTTAAAGTTGGCTTTAAATTCAATTTACTGTGTAGGGTATGTGGTAGTCACTCAATGTTGTGCTGCTACGCCTCAGTATACCGTGTAATTGTTGTATTCTTGTGCTACCAATTTGTACAAATTGATTTACAACGATTCATTTTGCTAGCAGCTGCTACGAGGCCCACAGCAGTTGACCCAACCTGCGCTGGGAGCGTATTTTTAGCCGGGGAACCGTCTCAGGTGTGAGTTTTATTTGTTCTCAAATTGTTTTTGTGTCTTGCTTTGTTTTGATGTCAGCCAGGGATGCCCCCCTCTCTCTCTGCCCCTTTTTATTTTTTGTTATTTTATTTTGTGTTTCTATTTCTCTTCCGCTTTTGTTTCAGCCGCTTTTAATTCGGCTTCATGCGGGCCATAGAAGTGCGCTCGGCTTTCACTTTTCAGTTTCTTTGCCAACCATTCAAATCTGGACCACTGTGCAATTAAGCCACGCAATCAGAATGCAAGATGAAGGCTCTGCAAACAATGCTGACTCGCCGCCATGTTGACAAAATGGCGGCCGCAAGCTGCAAAGCCAACAAATGCGTTTCTACGCCGTTGCATGACAGTGCCTGACAAAAGTCAGTTCTCACTGCCGTTGTTGTTCTGCTTGTTGTCGCTGGATTACACTTTTAGGTGCTGTTGCCTTAGAGTTCACTTTTGGCTGTTTTGTTTGGCTTGTTTTCACTGCCTTTTGCTTTTGCCTTTTGCGGCTAGAAGGCATTTTGACCCACTCACGGCCAGCGGCTAAACGGGTTAACTGCCTGACAAACAACGCACAAAAATAATAAGTCTGTCAACATTTGACCATAATCTGCCAGTTTAAATGATCAAATTCAAATAGAGGCAGCCAATGAAAGAATTAAATGAATTCTGAAGAACAAAGAAAAAAAATTCTAAAATGAATGTACTAATTGGTTTAAGGTAAGTAGGTTTAGTATTATTAAAATATGGTCAAGACTTCTGACTATTGAATGCCAGCAACTCAAGATATATAACGATAAAATAATTGCCCAAAAAAATATTATATAGTGAAACTACCTTAAAAGTTTATTCGTATTATTTCTTTAGTTTTGAGACTCGGTTCAGCTTGCTACGAACTTCTGAAAATATATTATCATAAAAATGTAGTTTATACGATTTATCCTTTAGTTTAGACACTTTTTCAGATTGTTATAGATTTCCTAAATAAATTCTAATATTAAACTTAAGATTACTATTTTTAAAATTACAGAACTTCAATAACTTTGACAAAAACTTAATGAACTTTTATAAAGAAAATTAATTTGATTATAAATCGAAACTAGACTGATACTATATGTGAATGAATATGGTATATTTTAGACATATGCATGAATGTATTCAAAAAGGCAATTGAAACATTCACTGTAAAATAAAGTGGAGTGTTTTTACTATACAGTTTTGAATGAATGTTAGTGAATGCTATACAATATTCTGTAGAATTCTCATTGAGTTGTCACTCACTCACATGTTGTACAGTAGTTTATGAGCATAGTGTTCTTGAGAACACTAAACTACTGTTCAGTACTATGATGTTTGAAATGAATACATTCAAGCATATGTCTAGTATAAATGGATGTTAAGCTTTTCAATATTTTTATAATTTGCCTTTATGTTACGAATATGCAAATTTTAGCATTTTTGTCAAAAAATTGCCACATAAAATATTTTTAATAATTTCTTATAGCTTTCTTTATTAAACGAAGTTTTTTGGCCATGAAACTTTGGGAACACTGCAGTGCACTGTTATCAAGTTTGCCATTGAGTCGAAATCTCAAGCTTTGCAAAAAGTGTTGCATACTTTTGGGTGCTCGCATGCTGAAGCAGCAGCTAAAGCAGCAGCTATAGCTTGCACCATATAAGCGCTGCCTGGCTCCAATAGAGTGATAAGATACGCAAAAACAAAGTAGAAACAAGTAGACACATTAGAGAGTATTAAATATTGTGTGTGTTTCAATAAAGAACTCATTTAATGGTGTCGGTGACTATTACATCACTTGATTTCTTTAGTTGCGCCTCGATTTAAAGCAGAACTTTTGATTTGTTACAGCCTAGTAACTTTAAAATTTTATTTACCCATAGTCAACGCTATGAATTGGCTCACTCTTATGTTAGGTAAGTGAGTTTATCAAAGTTTCCTTCTGGATTTAATATAATTATATCTTCACAGCTCTTGTGGTCTGTGTGGCCAAAGGGATTTCAAGCTCTCACTACACAATTGAGAATTTTAATCATGCAATTGAAATAACAACAGCTCGACACAAAACACATCAGCTCGGAGCTCGCACAGTGGGACGAACACGTCAAACCTTGATGCGTACAATGGCTGAGCCCGACGAAAGTTTACTCGGCAATAAAACGGAAGGCTATTGCTGCTTTTGGCTATATCAAGAGCATCCTGCCTTGCCGGACAACTGGGAGCACCAAAAGGAATATCCATTTGATTTCTTATTCAATGGCAACTTTCTGAAGAATGAACGCAACTATAAAGATGACTGAAGCGTAAACTTAGTGCAGAAATTGTGGTTGGATTAATTGAGCCTAAAGCACGTAGTTGTGCTTGCACATAAAATTATAATTAACTTTGTCTGACCAAAAAGTTATCTTAAAGACAGAACGGAGGAGAACGGAACAGAAATGAACTAAACTGACCTCAACTGACCTGACCTGAACTGAGCTGAGAAGGCTTTTTGCGCCTAAAATTTCTGACAGCACATAATGGATTTGACACATTATAATCAGGTTTGCATAGCGTCCAACTGCTCCACAGGAGGTCCTTTTTGGGGCTCAAATCACAGGAGGACGAATGCTGATGATGACGAGCTCAAGTGCTTGAGAGATGGTAAAAGGGAGCGGGTGGGAAGGTAGGGGGAGTGGAGAGATGCAGAGTTGATAGCTGAGAGCCAAAGGCGCTTTGTACAAGTTGCTCAGCTTTGTTGTTGTTGTTTGCTTGGAGTTCATCAACAGCGCTGAGGCTGCTGATAAGCAGCAACAGCAGCTACACACACACACATAGAGGGACTCATGTCTGAGCATTTACTTAGTTAATTAAATTCAACTTCTTTAGGTAGACCATCGGAGTCAGTTTTCAAGAGCTGCAGGGCGCGATGTACACGTCCACGTCCTTGTCCTCCATGTTGCCCACGTGTGCTCCCTGACAGCTTGTGGATGGCACTGTGAATTAGTTTGTCTGTTAGCCAGTCCGTATTTTTGGCCAACTTAGTTTACACAACGTACACTCGTATTTGCCCATATCGTAGATAAATATTCCAACAAAAGCTATTTGCTTTTAATCTGGCGTTTCGTTTATATTTTTACCTTCTTTTAAGCCGAGCTGATGATTAGTTACGTCAGAGTGCAATATCTTTTACGAGATTCATTCATTTTTGGCAATTTGTGGTTTCAGTGTCTAATAAAAATGCCGGCACTGATTTAAATTTCCCCAGTTGGTGCTGGCACCTGCAATTTGCACACTTCACATGCAGAGTTTCCTGCAAATTGACATTCAATATGAACTTAAGTTCTACCCACAAGAAAACTCTTGAGGCGTGAGGTGTGTGTGTGTGTGTGTGTGTAAGTTATGCAGGTAAATAACATTAAATTGAATCGAATTCCAATGTTTTGAAGAGTCTGTGGATATTGAAGTACTTGAACACTTTTGAGAAAATGCAATTTCACATTTGTTTTGGGGAATTTGGGCTTCAGTTTTTAATTACCCACCGAGTTATCGATATTCTCTAGTCGAGACACGAACCTCTGAGCGCACGCAACGCAGCAAAGAGCAAGTATCGATATCAGTAGAGTTTATCGTCAGCTGTCTGCTTTCTATTGATCGAACAGCTGGTTTCAGTTTATTTTCGCGCGCGAATTCTGCCAATTGTGTTTTCTGCTGCACATTTGTGAATTTAATATTTGTGTAAAGATTTAAATTAGGTAACTTGCAAAGTGTGAGTGCTGTAGTGTAATGTCTGTGTTGTTGGCGGATATAGATGCCACTTGCGCAGCGCTTGGCGTAAGCGATGGCAGCCGCTATCAGGCGGAGCCCGATGCCGCCGAGGGACTGAAGGTAAATAAAGGCACAATTTCACATGGAACAACAACAACTATATCTAATATTTAACAGCATCTCATTTGGATATTGCGTCGCGACTTGGACAATCACGAGTATCGTCGCCATTTGGGGCGCGCCAAAGTGCTGCAAACAGATTTGGTCTACATGCTGCCCGACTATGTTCAGCACGAGGAACTATCCGATTTGCTGATCCGACTGCTGGTCATATTGACCAATCCAACACTACTGTTGTATCGGGATGGGCCGCCCAATGATAATCATGGACGCAAAGTGTTCCTGGAGCTGATCGACATACTGCAAGGCTACAAAGCAGCCTTTGCCAGGGACAAAATCTGGACAGCTCTCTTTGAGAAGCTAAAGCAAGCGTTGGAAATCGTAAGCATTTCATTTTAAATAGTTCACAACAAAATACATTTCATAAATTAACAAAACTCGATCAACTGAAACCAAAGAAACTGAATTTACAATGAGTGACAACAACTCGGATCACGAATCGGAAGTGGACAGCTTGACAGAGAGGGAAAGTGATTTTAATAAATACTATATCTGTTCGATTTGCATGAGTCAAGCTAAATCTCCTTTGGTTGCGTTCTGTGGTCATATATTCTGCAGCAATTGCATTTCTACCTGGGTTAACACACGGGGCATCGATGCCAGGTGTCCCTATTGTCAGTCAATCGTTGGCGATAATACAATGATTGCTATAAACACAACCAATGTGTCGGGTTCTCCCGGTTGCCAATCAATTGCCGAGCATCGTCTCTTTTCGGATACTGTTCGTCATGATCTTGTTATTCCGGAGGAATCCATGTACATTGGCGGAGTACTTGTTTGTTCGACAGGGCTAATGCCACGAACGAAGCCCCTGGCACCCGAATTGCTAGCCCAATATTCCAATTTCGAAACTCGTACATACTTCTTTGAGAGCCCGATCTTGCAGCGCTGCTTGATGCTTGCCATAGTATTCTTTCTGTATGTGGCTACTATGCGCACGGATGGAATGATGTAAAAAATTGCCCATAATTTGCATTTTAAATATACTATTACATACTATGTACATATATGCTGAAGTGAGTTGGACTGGGGAACATTCCGTTAATTGGGCCTATTTTATGGACGGACCGGGAAGTGGGGAGAGGAGACTGAACTGAAGTCAAGGCAATTATCGGCCTGGCATTTGCACAACTATTTTTGTAATCTTTATAGCCCCTACAAGTATTAATGTG
Organism: Drosophila dunni; assembly: GCA_018152125.1. Taxonomy (NCBI): domain Eukaryota; kingdom Metazoa; phylum Arthropoda; class Insecta; order Diptera; family Drosophilidae; genus Drosophila; species Drosophila dunni. Next base: position 2,468,312 of record JAECXC010000352.1, on the reverse strand, counting down.
GCAGGGGCCGCGTAAAACTTTTAATGGCCCTCGTGCAGCTGCCAGCAGTCAAGCAGTCAGGCAGCCAGGCAGTTGGGAAAAATCCACTTTTCATTTTTTTCGCATTTTCCTTTGCCATTGCCATCTCCATTGGCTTTTGTTTTTGACTATAGTTATCCTCCTTGGCAGGCTCTAGCTTCATATCCAGCTGGCTCTTTGAATTTGTGCTCTTCCCCTTTTTTATTCATATCTCTTTTTTATAAATTTTGTGCGCTTCATAACTAATTTGAACTTCATTTACTATCTGCGTTTCATCTTTTCCCGAGCAGCTTTTACCCCCTCAATCTTTTGGTTAATCCTTGAAGAGCTTCCTCTTTGGGACTGACGAAAAAATGGTTGAGTTTAAGATTCTGCATTAAAACTCTTTGATGTCGATTTGTATTCGTTTTAGACTCGACAAAACGTGTTGAAAATTCGAAATTCAAAAAAATTTAATTTCATAAAAATCACACGAAATCAAATCGACGCTACAAACTTTTTCAGCCAAACCGCAACAAGTCGATTTAATAAACACCCGCTATGTCGGAGGAAAAAAAAGGTATGAGAAGTGAGGAAAACGAGGGAAAGAAAAGTGCCAGAAGGCACCTTGAAATCAAACACGTTGTTGGCCCCACAAGGAAATCTGTGGTTTTTCCTAGGCGTCGTCAACGTGCCCAATGTCACATGGCAAAATCAAGTGGGAGTTTTCCGTGTCGGCTTTGAATGGGGAATGGGGCATGACCAAAAACCGCAACAAAAATAGAAAAAAGTCGGGGGGAAAAAATGTTTGAAAGAAGGCAGCAACAACATGAGTATTGGATACAAATTGTAACATTTTGTGTGGGTGACTGTCAGAGAATGAAATGTTTTCAATTGCTAAATTGTAGCTAAAAGAAATGAATACCAACAAGGAAAAAAGGTGAGCGAATGGAGTACTCCTACTCTTGCCTAGCGGCAGGGAATTAGAAAGCGTAATGAAAAAATTTGCATTTCTCCTTTGAGTATGTGGAAAGCATTGGCAATGGGGAAAACCTTTTGCTCGTTGGAGTAGTCTTTATAATTGTATTGGATATTTCTTCAATATCCACAAAGTAAAACATAGCAGATTATAAGTTGGTTGTGAAGTTTGCTTTTAAGCTACTTTTAAATTGTTTGTTTTTTATTTGAAATAGTAAGACATAAATGAGGTTAATTGACTGAAAGATAGTTTGATTAATTGGAGTGCAGTGACTTCAAATATACCAGAAGCTTAAATTAGAACAAGAAAGAATGATATAGTCGCCTAGCGATACCCGTTACTCAGTTTCAATATGTCATTAGCAATGATGATAGATTAGATAGCTTGACAAACAGAACATTTTTATACAAATTCTTGTTTAGAGCATATTTTTGACCGATCGTTCCTATGGAAGCTATACGATATAGTAGTCCGATTTGGATTAAACTTGGTCAGTATGTATATATTGATGGCAAATCTATTCTGTGTGAATTTGATAAATATAGCTTAGTTAACGCAAAAGTTTTTCATACTATTTCATATTTGGAGCGTATTTTTGACCGATCCGCCCTATTGGGGCTATACGATATAGTTGTCCGATTTGTATCAAAATAGCAAAGCTAACAAAAAAGTTTTGTATACTAAAACATTCTAGTTTTACCTGTACATTTACCTTTATATGCAGATAGAACGCCCTAAAAAGTGCGTGTCAAAAAAACTAAAACAAACTTGTACTGCTTGGGTATTGTACCATTCATTTGCGATCTTTCATCTCTTTAGCTCTTATAGTCTCTGAGATCCTTTTGTTCATACAGACGGACAGACGGACGGACAACGATTACAATATACCCTTAAACTCTACGAGTAACGGGTTTAATCAACACGTCCAAGCTGTTTTCTGATTAACTTAAAAAAGGGCTAGAAAATTTGTAGTTCACTTCGTTTATCAACTTTCATTGGCAATTATCAGCATTGAATGGAAATTCGCTAGTAGCTGTAAATATAATGTCGATACAGTAATCGCAGCTGCACACACTCTCACTTACACAAACACACACACACACACACTTACACACATAAGTAGGAAAAAGTTCTCTCGCCAAAGCGAAATAAATTCATTTAAAGCCGATTGAATCGACATTCATAACACTCCGGGGAGCAATTCCAAAGGATTTTCATGGTGCTGCGTTGCCAGCAAAGAGTCGCCAGAGGATTTCTTTAGATTTTCATTTTTTAGCTAACGCTTTTTATACCCACACACACACATACACACACGCGCACTCCCATACACAGATGTACATAATTTTTTTATTTTATTTTTAGCTTAAATGCTAGCGAACTTCTATATGAATGCTGTCTCTACAATACTCCAGTTGTTGTTGTCGTTGATAATGAATGTGTGGGTGGGTTGGGCGGATTGGAGATTGGAGCATTGATGCCGTTGGCTGTTGGTTGCTTGCTGACTTTTTATGCTTTACTTCCTTATTTGCGTGGCTCCAAAGACTTACACGCTTTGATGTACGCGCGGCAAGCAGCCAAGTGGACAGCCAGGGAGGGTAGCACACCGCTTGCCGGGGGGCAGGGCTGGCGGATAGCTTTTGGGGTTTTTCTTCATTTTTGTTTGTGCTGTATTGTGAAATGAGAAGGCGACGGTCGGTCGGAATCCATCGACCCACCCACCCGCAATGTTGTTGCGTAGGGTAACCAAAAGCGGAAGTCATTATTAACTTTGCCTTTGAATGAGGCGCTGGAATGGCTTTCGACAGCCGTCAGAGAGAGGGGTGTAGAGTGGGCTGGGAGGTTGGTGTCCATGTCCACCGGAGTAGGAGCCCAGAGTCACAGCTGGCTGGTAGGCACAAAAGCCGCATTAGTTGTATTTATTTGTAAGCCAACAGCAGTAACTGCTCCTGCTCCTGCTTCTTGTCCTCATACCCATCCTCATTCTTCTATTTTGGCTCCTCGTCGCCCGGACCAACACAAATTGATTTCGTCTTGACTTTGTTGTGGTAGAGTCGGTGGAATCGCTTTCTGCCAGCTGCTCTGCTGCTCTACCGCTCAACTGCTTAAATGCTCCACTCCGCTCTGCTCTGCTTTGGTCTGCTCATCTGGGCATGTTGTCCCAGGCTTGGCTGCCTTTTGGCGCTGGGCTTCCGTTTTACAGTCGAGCTACATAAATTTGCAATTTAATTTAATTTAATTTCATTTGATTATTTTAACTTCACTCGCGGGATTTGCCGCTTAGATTTTTTACACTGGGATTGCCGCAAGACATTTTTATTATTTTGACTTTTAATGTTGTCTCTTTACTCTTCACTCTTCACTCCCTCACTCCACATTCTTGTAGGCCTTTGCCATACGCAGCGAGGAGCAAAATCTTTTGATTGAACGTATCCTGGTCCTGGTGCGCAATGTTCTGCAAGTGCCAGCTAATCCTGAAGCGGAATGCCGAGCGGATAACGATGCCAGTTTGCATGATCAGGTAATTTGGGCACTTCATCAAACTGGCATGCTGGATCTGGTGTTATTCATTGTCTCTTCACCGGATGAGGAGCAATTTCATCTGCACGGACTGGAAATAATTTGTTTGCTCTACCGTGAACAGGTAAATTTATTTGTTTTAACTAAAAATTCAACATTTCTCATTCAAGTCTTCTTTGATTTCTTGCAGAATGCTGAATCTCTGGCAGATGCTTCACTGCAGCGCAGTCTAAGCGAAAAGCAGCGTGATCAGCAGGAGCTACTGGCTGCACGGCGACGTGAGAACGCCCGTCGTCAGGCTCGTCCGCCTTCGGGACGTCATTCCCGCTTCGGTGGCACCTATGTTATACGAAACATGAAGTCGGTCTCCGATAGGGATATCATCTGCCATCAGGCACTGCAACGCGTATCCGCAATTGACTTTGATCGCGAAAAGCAGGCGCAGAAACGCTCCCATCGCCACATCAAGGAAGAGGCGCAAATAACGCGACGCAGCGCCTTTACTGTCAGGTGAACATACATACAAATGAACATATAAATATATATATATTTATTTATATATTGGCAATGGGATTGCGTCTGGGATTGAGCTGGCCGTATCCATTTGTCTATGGCAACTTCCTGCACTTTGGCCTGTTGTCTATTGTGTGGCTCTGAATGCGGCCATTAGCATCGGAATTGTTATGGTTCGGCTGCCAGGCCACATTCCGGTCATTGATTTTCGATTTTACGCTGCAGTCGAACCGAGCGAGCGTATAAAATAATATTCAATAATAAATGAAGGCATTTCCTTGCACCCCGCACCCACTTCTCCCACCAATCCTCTGCTCCTTTTCGACTGTTACTTGCGCTATTTTATAGTATCGTCCTAACGTTATTGGTCGAGCTGCTGTTGCTGCTGCTTCTTTGGTTCTGGCTGAGTGGGCCAAGAAGCGAAACAAAGATGTGGCCATATCCAAGGCGCCGGTTGGCCAACGTCTTTCCTGTCGCCGCACTCCCTAATGGCCACCAGGTGCAGCTATTTTATGATTTTCTGCTAACCAACAAACTACTTAAAGGATACGCGCACACCATCCTTGGCAGGATGCTGCCTGAGCTGCTTGGGTTAGCAAAATGCATTTGTAGTACTTTCAGTTGCTTTAATACACTACATTTCAAAGGGGATGCGTTGCTGAACAGAAACAGCTTAGGTGTTTTTTTAAAGAACATTTTAAAAGATAATAATCAGTCTTGTGTCAAAAACTACATATAATACACACAGATAAAATATCAGTTTCCAAATAGACTTTTAATTTAAATTGTATATCTCTTTTTTAAGAACGTATGTATATTCAATTATAAATACGTTTAAAAAGCGAAACTTAATATACATTTCATTTGAAATTTTATCTTTTTAAACCCCGTAAAGTAGTAGAGTTGTAATAGAGTAGAGCGGTCTATAATGTTTGTTAGAAGTGAAATGTGCGTAACAGGTAGAAGGAGCCGTGGCCGACCCCATAAAGTATATATATTCTTGATCAGCATCAACGAATCGATATAACAATGTCCGTCTGTTTGTCATGAACTTGTATGAAGTCATGCAGACGTGACCATTATAACTATCCTCATTAAGTTTGATCTGGATTCGAAGACTATGGTCTCATAAGACAAATTGGTTGAAAAGTGTTCATATGTATGAAAAATTTAAAACTGGAAGGAGTACGGGGTCTTCTACTGTAGGCACGCTCGACTGTAGACTTTCTTATTTGTTATATTAAGAAGTTTAGATTAACAAGTTTCAAATTCTGGAGATATAGTTGTATTTCAACATTTGTTAGTTTATTTTAGTTCAAGATGTGGTCAGTTCTTGAAAAATATTTTAAAACTAATATTTTTAAATTAAACTTACGAATTTTATTGTAGTTATATCATGTTGTTACCAATTCTAAATTTAAAGGTCCATCGTTAATAATTTGGTTTGGATTTTTCAGGGTCTTTTTATAGCTCTCCTTACCATGTTTAGGGTATCTGCGCGTCGACTTTCGTTGGTTGAATCGATTAGTTGTTGTTGCGATTTGTCGTCCAGCAGCTATAAAGTCCTGCGGAAAGATAAAATTGCAGCAGTGGCAACGTAATCTTGGTGGCGCCACTAACAATGCCACATCGTAGTAAGCCTCTGAGCTGGCATTGCAAAAATGTGCAAACATTTTCCAATGTGCAATGTGCGATGTGCGAGGCGATGTGGGCCAACATTTTTGCTTGTTAGTTCAACTAGCAACTGACTTTTGCTTGTCCAGTGCCAGGGCTGGTGTGGTTTACGGCCAAGTCAAATCTGTTGGCAACCATAAATCGCTAACTCGGGACTGTGATTAGACAAGTTCTCTGCACCTAAACTGCTATCAATAGGCAGCCAAAGATATGCTGCAACCACAAAAGATGGCCAAAAAAAATGAATGGCCAACTGGTGGGTAGCGATAAACATGTACAGTGAACTCTGTACTCTAAGGAGCACGTCCTGAACAGCAGCAAAAGTTCATCAATGTCACGTGTCGGCTCTCAACAAACGACACATACAACAATTTGTTGCCGTTCAACAAGAATTGCATGTTGCAAGTTGCAATAAGTCGAGAAGCGGCCTCTGTATTTTTTCCTCTGTTTTCCTTTCTCTAAGCCCTCTGCTACTCCCCCGTCCTTCAGTCTGATTTTCTTCCTTGTCTTTGGCATAAATTAATCTGTGTCGGCAGCGATGCGTCGGATTTGTATGGATTTGTTTTTGGCCTGCGGTTGAGATGCGGAAATGCGGAGATGCAGAGATTGCTACCACCGAGCGGAGCGAAGGCAGCTAAAGCGATAAGGAAAAAAATGGAATCTGGATGCATCTTTTCAAGCGCTTTACTCAAATAAATTGGCCTGGGAAAATTTATTGCATAAAACGCTGGAAACGCCGTTGCATCGGCCGCATTTTTTATATAAACTAGAATACACACAGATCCCCACAAACATGCATATGCAGCTATGTGTATGTGCGGATGTGCATGTGTATGTGTGTGTGTGGGGTAGGAGGGTGGGTCGGAGGCGGGGGTGTTTGCACTGGCTTTCAATCAATATTATTGTGGTATAACCATTTTTCATCCATTTCCCCATTGCAGATTGTGCTTGCGCGAATATTGCATTGAGGTACTGCGCTCCGCTTACAACACTCTAGTGCGGCAGGTGCGGCGTGTCCTGGAACGCAATGCCGGCTCCTCGAGTCACGATGACTCCTATCTATTGTGGGCCATACGATTTTTCATGGAGTTCAATCGTTTGAGTGGTCTACAATTGCAGCTAGTCAGGTGAGTAAATGCTTCTATGTGGCTCTACGACAGTGCTGACACAATTTTCAGGGGAAAACTGCTGAATCGATGGAAAAGAGTTTGCAGAGTTGGCAGATTATAAATCGCTGTTGAAATTATGCCCCAAACTTAAATTAAAGTTGCTTAAAAGTTTCAATATATGTTTATCGAATCTAGGAGCACTACCGAAATGGATATTTAAATATTGATAAAATTGTAGTTAAAATTTATGGAGAATTTTTCAGTCAGCATTTATTATATCCATTTTAAAACTTTGTCATAACTCTATCTATTTTACAGAGATTTTTATTATTTCCACAAATTAATTGTAGTTATTCATTTAAAATATAAATAAAATTCCTACTTCAGCTACTAAATAGCTAAAACATCAACGCTATGTGCCAGTCTTTGATAGTGTTGGTTTGAGCGTGTGTTTGTGTGTGTAAATTGCAGTTACCAATGTCAATTGCGGTGTTTGCTCGTAAGTACGTATCTGTCCCGAGTTGAGATATGTTCTGTGGTTGACTTAAGCGTTCAAATTAATTGCCAATGTGTTTGATAATGTCCATAACACAAAGAGCAGAGATAGAAGAACAGAGAACAAAACAAGCATTAGATGGATAGATGTATAGCATAGATAGATGTGTACTTGATACAAAGTGACTGTGATGAACGAGCAGACCAAGCTCGTTACAATAGCTAATGAAAAGCCATAACCTGTTGGCCAACTCGAAGCCGACCTAAGCTGAACGCCTCGTCAGCAAATATGTAAATCGCTTAGCACTTGCACACACAGATACACACACACACACACACACACACTCTCCCAAGCGTGTTTGAGAAAAGGGCTTTTAATCAAATTACTTTACAACATTTACCTCTTCCTTAAGTAAAGCCAATCTTGCGCAGTATTTTATTTTGTTGCAAAACAACTCAATTTGTATGCTACACAAAAAATGATTGAAAGGTTTTGGCCAAGTTTCAAACAGACGCCTTCTTACCACTCTTTGTAATTTAAAAAGCTAACTGCTATCTTTCGAAAGCACTGCTAAAATTGTATTGACTCGTTTCTATTTCAGAGTTTCAAGACCTTATTTTCTTTTTCTTTGCCCAACATCATAACAAAGGGAAAGTAAGATAATAGAAACAGTATGCATTTTGCAAATAAACTTTATGTCCAAGCCATTCCCATTTAAAGGACTGCCCCAAAAATGGTTCAATAGAGAATGTCACATTACGATGGCCGCAACACAAATTGTATATCATTGTGGGGTTATTGAGTCCTAGAGATGGGTGCGTGAGCAACGTGAGTCAATTGAAACCGAAAAATAATTTTAGTTTTGGTCTTGGGACCCAGAAAAATTTTGGTGATACAATTTCATTTATTATTGGAACTAATTCATCGTTTGCATTATTTAGTGACACGAAATATTGCTCGTGCGTGATGAACACGCCTAATTAGAAACAATTGTGAAAAAATATTGTTTTTAAATATAAATTTTAATATGTAGAATTAGTTAATTTAATAAATCGATACTGACTATTTTTGAAAAAAAAATTTCGGGAACAAATGTAGGGAGCCGCTTGGTAACTGAAAATTTGTTTTTAAATCTGTATGGGGAAGAAAATTTTATTTCGGGAAGGGATGCGATGGGAAGTAATTTCTTTCCCGATCCCATCTCTATTTCAAAATAAACCCGGAGAAGAAAAATCAAGTCATTTTTGCTCAAACTTAGTTTCTTCTTAGTCACCAATTTGTATTTTAATTTAGAAAGGACATATACAGTTTGATAAATGCACCTAAATGGAAATCAAGTCTATTTTGCTCGTGACTGTATTGTGTTCGATATTCCACTTTTAAATTTAGTACGTGACACGAATGGGACACGCTCTCACCACTGTTTCGAAAAACACTGCTTACAGTTTTATTGCATAAATTTTGGGCGTGAGACAAAAACCAAAAACAACAACAAGCAAAAGAACATGAACATGAACAAACACATGAACAAATCAAAGTCATGACGCCAATCGTTGACCTACGTCACTCCGCAATTGCGTGGGTGTTAGTCAACCAAAATCACGCCCATTTCAATCCCTCTCGACTGCCACTGCTAACGAATCTGGTGCAATATTCCATGTCCAGTTGACAATTCGGCAATTTAAGCATTTTGCTGGTCACTCGCTTGGTCTCCTTCCCTTGTTGTTGTTGTACATTTTATTGTTATACAGTATGCTGTTAATAAAATTTTGCTGTCATCTGGTTGTTTTCTCTCTCACACCCACAAAGCCCTCTCTCTCTTTCACTCCCTCATTCTTTTGGCCTTTGTTCGTTTTGCTGTGTGGTGGGAAATTTCTTTAAAATTGTTTTGGTTACTTTCAAATTAGTTTCTGAATGACAACAATGAAGCTTTGCAAAAATGTTGTCATTCCGTTGCTGCAAAGTTTTCACAGCCCGAGCGAATCCTCCCATTTGCCGTTTTCCACTTTCCAATCCCATTCCTCCTACTATCCACAAACACAAAAAAAAAAGAAAAGTAAAAATGAAATAAAGAAAAATGAGAGAATCGCCACCCGCACTATTCAAAGTTTCTGGCCAACAGCTACTGGTGCTGTTTTTCATTTTAGCCCAGAATTTCCACTGTCTTTTCTCATGTCTCTTTGCCACACTCTCAAGCCACACACATACATATCTATGTATAGACAGATATATACATACACTCCTCTATATACTTGTCGGGCATAAAAGTTTCTGTTTATTTCCGCAAATGCAATTTGCCGCTGCCCGCTTGCTTAGGAACTTTCTTTATCGTCTGCCATTTTCTACTGATTTTGCACTATATAAAGCATGCTATTGCAATAATGTATGGCTGTAAAAGACTGAAAACTTTTGCTCGACTCAAAAAGGGAGTAAAGGAAGCAAGGAAGCAAAAAGAAAAGTGAAATTAAGTTTTTTAGTTAAAATTTAGGTGTTGCAGTCGGAGAATCCACTTTTCATTCCATTGCCCATTCCATTGACCGTCAAATGATCGTGCGGAATTGTAACTGAGTAGGGCTATTCTACCAATTAAGTTATAAAATTTTATTAAGTTAGTTAAACGTTAAATTATTAGTCGTTTTACACTTAAACATTCTTTCCAGTTATAATTTATTTTAATATACATATCAATCTGGAGTGATTTGAAGTGTATTTCAAGTGTACAACTTCAGCATGCTTACCTAAAATAAATAGCCAATTATGTTTAATTTATAGTTCAATTTGGTTTCTGCTTAAATTGAATTGCTGTAGTACTTATCTAAATTTTAATCAACTCCACTCACATCTAAATGTGTCCGGTTTATACTCTTATCACCGCTTTATTCGCTTAGATCTAAATGTGTAGATATCACTAACTGCGCACCTGTTTCCTGAAATGATTTGAGCGCTTGCCCTTTTAAAAATGTTATTGATTTTTTAATTTATTTATTTAAGTTCAGTTAAGTTGCTGCTGCTGTCGCGCAAACTGTAATTAATTTGATTTTAATGCCTTTTCAAATGTTGTTCGTCTGTGCTTCCTCTGCGTTTTCCACCTCCCACTCGACGTCTCTTATCGATTCACCTTTGCTGCAGTTGCTGCACAAACTTTAATGACCGTCGTAGCAGACGTCGCTTTGCTAATTTCGCCAAGTTGCAAATGCAACAACAGCTGGGTATAAACCAAACAAACGTGTGGCTTGGCCACGCCTTCTTTTTGGGCGGCGGTGGTGGTGGTAACTTAGGCTGCCACTCATTTGTAGCCCTACTTAAAAATTAATTTTGTTAATGAGTTTTTCAACAGGCAACTTTCAACTTGCAGCTTGCGACTTGCAACTGGCAAGCTGCTTACTTACCTGTTCTTTCATTTCCTGTGGACTTTACTTTACTTCAGTGCGCTCTTCGAATACCCTTTAGTATATACACACATTAACTTGTGCTTAAAGTGCAGATTAAAGACGTTTTGTTCTAACATTGTGCTCTTTATGCTTTTTCCTTCTTTTCAGCGAATCGCTAAGCGTTCAATGTTTCCACTGGGTCCTGACGCGCATGCAACATGACATGGACATGATTCAGTGCGACAAGAAACAAGCGCGTCTTTGGGCCAAACGTCTTCATGTTGCTCTCCTGGTAAGTATATGCGTTGAGGGCCAACTAAGCCAAAACCCAACAAGTTAGTCAGAGTGTAGCTACACACATGTAGTGCTGCGTATGCTTTAGTCTGCTGTTGTTTGCCTTGGCACTAAAAGTGCACTTTTGGGTGCACTTTGCCGATCAACGTTTTCCCCGGACTTGAGATTGAGTTTAAGCCAACTTCATATGCCGTGGCAGAGCTTTTTACTAAGCCAAATCATCTAAAAAGTCTGTTGGTAATAGCTTATTCTAATTTAATAATTCAATTCAAATTCTCTTTCCTCAAGTCCTCAAACAAACAACCATTGCCAACATAAATAAAATTGATGTGTAAATTAATTTTAGCTTTGTATATATAATACGAGTGAGAGTGAGATTAATGCATAGTTTTCTTTCCATCAGTTATAATTTATTAAACGCAAATATTTGGTTTATTGACATCGAACGATTGAAATAGCTTGAGGTCGAATTTTAATGCGATTCACACTCTCCCATATGTCCGGCATTAATAAATATATATATGTATTTTTTAATTAAAGACATTCCGCGAGCTGCTGCAGAGCTTGCTGGGACTGCAGAAGCTGAAGGATGACATTAACGCACGTGGCCTCTTTGATATGTTATTAAACAATGTCTGCTATGTGCTGGAGTATCGGGAGACAATACTGCATTTGTTAATGAACTACAATGAGGCGCATAGCACAAAGTGAGTATTCCCGGCCAACACCTAAGCCACATAACTATCTTTCAACTAGCAGTAGTAGTAGTACATATCTTTATTGGAAATAACTTAAATAGCAGCATACCAAGGCCAGGCATCACATGTCCATGCAGCATGTGGCATGACCTGGGGATGGTTGTGCCCGGTGAGGCAGCCTGAGTCGTTGCTTGATGGCCACAAATAACCAAGGCAAACACACTCGCTGACTATCGCTTAATAGGATTACCATTGGAGCTGCTTCAAGACTGACAAACACACACACACATACTACGTATATAAGTATAAGGATATCTGAATTGCTGGCTGCTGTCCGGCCAAAAACCTCTGGTCCCAATCGACAATCAGGCATTGTTTGTCTTGACGGCATGCTTTTGTCTTAAGACTTGTTTGTTTGCCTATTTGCTCAGCTGTCTGCCTGTGTGAGTGTAAGTGTGTGTGTGATTGTGGGGGCGTGTGTGTGATGGGGCGTCTGTGCACTGTTAAAAATTACTAGCAGAGAAAGTAAAAAGTTTAGTCAAAGGAAGTATCGAAAGTATATATTAACATTTGCTAATTTATTAAAAAGAAGAAGTCGCGAGTGTAGATTCTTCTCTGTTATTGCAGATGTTAAATCTAAGCTTAGACACATTGGTTTCTAATGTTTTTTTTACAGTGTAGTTGGTGTGTGCAGTTGCAATGTTAAATGAACTAGTTGCGCTTTGAATTTGGAGAGCACCAGCTGCAGGAGCAGATGCAGGAGCAGAATTCGGCGAAAACTTTAATTGATTTTACAAGCATGTGCGGCACGCGTGCTCTGGCATTAAAATTATAGTATTTGGCAACTAGTAGGAGATGTAGGGTGCTTTGTGAGAGGGGTAGAGCAGCCTCTGCTCATTGAAAGCCAGGGCATGTTAAGGATCGTGTGCAATTTTGAGGGGCAGGAGCAGTGCACCTTGGCTGCATTCTAATTGCCATGTTAGCAGCTGATAGGAAAGAGTAGCAAACAAGGGAAGATGTGAGAGACAGAGAGAGGGGAGAGAGAGGGAGAGGGAGACAGGAAGGGGCCACTGTGGTGGCCTTTAACTGATTTACATACCTACTTACACAGTTGGCATGCAGCAGTGCTTTTAGACTCATTAACAACACAGCACTTATTCTCCAGTTAGTTACGAGAATAACTCAACCGCATGCCTAACTGTACCTCCAGCATTCCCTCTCCGCAAAAGGGATAGGAGGAGGGGGCTTTGAACGGTGTGTGGCTCAAACTACACGTGCATGCACTTTCAATTGCCATTTAAAAGTTTTGGTTGCTCCCCACACTCCTCGACTGCTTTATCCCAGTTTGGCTCTTCCTTTGCAGTATGCATTCGATCGAAATCCATTTAGATAATTGCAATTTCTATTTTTTATTTCACTCTTTTTAAGCTCACATGCGAAGAGGCATGAAAAGCTAAACCCACTTGAATATTTCTAAACGGATGCACAAATGTATCTGTCAAACAAACTGATGCAACATGGTGTGGATGCCACCTGCAATGAATGTCTGAATGACTGAAAGTGTGTTTTTGTGTCATAGACAGAAATCTGCTGGGTAGCAAAATGCGTACCTTGGGAAATCATCGAAATTATTGAACAAATCTCAGCAGAAAATTTCTTCTGCCATGGAAAGCTTTCCGTATCAACCTCAATTAAAACTGATTATTATGGGGATTATATATAAAATTATTGTCTATTAAAATTATGCATTGGGTTCACTGTCCCACTGTGCATTCTGTGCACACATCATCCATTTGCAATACCCTGTGTTTGTGTGTGTGTGTGGGGACCACGATGGCGTGGGTTGAACTATCAAAGTGTCAGTCAGTCGGATGAAGAGATGGACATTGATATAGACAGACATTAGGCGGATGGGAATGCATTTGGAATTTGGCAAAGCTCTGACTAAATTAATTTAACGCGCAAACATGAAATTGACAGCAAACGGCAATAGACTGAATGCAAATGCAGTTTCCAACGCAGCTGAACGACTGACAGATATCCCTTATTGAGTTGTACTCTTATAAATCCACTATTCAGCTGTTGACTCGATTATGCAGCCATTTTGTGCACTTTGCGCACAGGGTATTGACATATTTGCGGATATTTGGCCACTTATGAGAGACATACATATGTATGTAGTAGTTGGTTGTGTCGTTGAAGCGTTAATATTGGCACTTGAGCATGCAGTAAATGGCAAAAATCAGAACGATCAATCAAATATTAACTGGTGAATTATACGAAAACCTGCATAGACATTGCTTTCAATTAATCTTTGCAATCAGCGATAAAGTAACTAAGTGCTGTTGTCTTTTGAACTGCAACCAAAATTTGAGCACTTGAGGGCTTCAATCCTTTCGGCGTTCACATGAATAATTCATGAATTTCGTGTTTGGGCCTCAGCTGAAGAACTTTGTAGGGGTTTTTTGAGAGGGCTTAACTAGGGGTTGATGTGGCTGCAATCAGCGCCCATCACTCATCATTGTGAGGCCAGAGATTGCTGTTGTTGTTGCTGTTGCTGTTGCTATGCTGCTGTCATAATTAATAATATTTTCATTATAAACGTCTTATGGCAATGAGTATCTTTTGCTAACCATTTTGCCCCTAAGACTAAGCGCAATTACATTTTATCATTTATTCAACATGCGCTCAAATTCAAACCTCAGCCCACAAATTCCCATTCCCATTCCCACTCCTTTCTCCAAAGACACACCCTAGTCTTCTAATTAATTCTGAATGCTGTTCAACGTTGTTGTCATTGTTGTTGCTATTGTCCATTTAATCAACGTAAACGCGAATATCAAATCAACCATGGCCAGTAGCTGTAGCAGCAACAATGAGTGCCAAACAACAACAACAACAAACCGCACACATACAAAATTAATTATAAATAATTTATTAACGATTTATCTTTGTCCCATTTGGCAACACATGAGTTTGAGTGACCCAACAAGTGTGGCTTGGGTTTCGCCTAGGTTTACGTGTGTGGCATTGTCGCACTTTCATGTTGCAATGTTGTAAGTTGCAGGGCGCAGCTTGCTGGTCGTAGATTGTAGGTAGGCGACATCGTTTTGTAGCCGCTTGTAAAATGGTTGTGGCATGTAATTTGTTATGCAACCATTATCCAACCTGGCCCACACTTGCGACACACACACAGCCCCAAGTGCTGCACCCGCATTCTACACTGCGGTTGCTTAGCGTTGCGGTCAGTAAACATCAGCGGTGCATCCCCTCAGACCTTTCCCCACACACCCCCACAGTTTGGGCACATTGAAGTGTCATCAAATGTGAGAAGATTAATATTAAATTTCTGAATAATTAGCATTTAAACAAGAGATTCTGTTATTGCTCTTTTAGCAGCATTTTACATGTGATAAAAACGTAATAGGTGTTTTCATTTTAAATCACTGTGCACGCACACTAATGCACGCACACAACCTCTATATGTGTTGACGGTGTAGCTGCTGTTTTTCCGCTTCACTTGCCACTTGCGACGACCACAGCAACTGGCTGTGTTGTGGCAAGTACTACTATAGTTGCAAATGATTTGCATGTCAGTTGAGTTATTATCGGACAGATACAACTGGATTATCTGACAAGTCGCACAGTTTATCTACAAATTTGCAGTTGTGCTTTAAAAAGTATTCAATTGTTTAAATTTACTATTTATAAAGAAATAAAACTATTATTTATTCGAAGCTTTATCGCATATTTATTCGTTTCGTTTAATTTTTACCTATGTATGCTGGCCTGCAGGTATACTGTGCATGGAAGGGAGCACAGTGAGGTCTGCCTATGCTGACAACCATTTTCATTACAAATGAATTTCCCTAGGCACAGTTTGGCAGTCTTGTCGTTCGGCACATTGACCGCATTTTCCGAAAATTCAGTCAGCTTCCAGCGGGGGCCTATTTAAATTCACAATGAATTTGCATAAATTTCCAAACCGGTCGCATCGATAGGGACCCTTTCGGAATTGTATTTTCATTGGCAATACATCGAGAAGTTTTTCTAAAATTTTGTACACCCTTTGCCCAAAAGGCAATAAGGAGGATTTTAATAATATGTATTTGAAGTTGAGCTAGTGTATATTAAAACAAAAGTGTTGTTAGTATAGTTACTTTTTTTAAAGACAGTTAAGTATAGTGTATATTTAGGTCGGGTAATAGAAAATTCTTTCTTGGTGGTCTTCGAATGGCTCGTCAACGATCAGGTTTTGTAATTAGAGTGTGCCCTCTGCAGAACTTGACACTTAGCCACACTCATACCCACTCATACCAAACACCCACTGTACATTAAGTTATAGTCACACACACATGCAAATTGTGCAGAATCACGTAAAGCGAAATTTTCAACAATAGAATGCCGTTCAGTCAATTTATGCTTTAATTTTTTTGACGTTCGCCAATTTGGAAACTTTAATACCCAGCAGAGTTTAGCACAGGCTGAGTGGCTTAATTATTCAAATTCTTTGAATTTTTACAAAAAATTTAATGGAAAGCCCATGTCTATTGAATAGTTTAACTGCACAACATTTATAAATAATATTCTTTTTAAGATATAGATTTCCTAACTTATATTTATTTGTAAAAGCTCAGAGGGCATTGCGTTGTCTATCATTTGCTCGCATATTTTAAATAACCTTGTTTTCATTGTCCTTTTCTATGACTCGCGCGATTTTCATTATTCAAACGGCAATCAATCATTTTAACAAATTGACGTGCACAATGACGTTGCCTTTTTTGTGCGCCATCGTTTATTTTTTTATTCCTTTCTGATTTTGGTTTGGTTAAAAACAATGCTAAAGTTGCGCCAGCTTTTTGGCTACATGGCAGCTGATTTTGGCAGTTTGTTGGCTCCGTCTTTTTGCCATTTTGCCTTTTAAGGCTAATTTGCTAATTGGAGGCGTCATCGTCATCGGAACCGACATCGAAATTGTCAGAAGCAAACGGCAACCAATGTGGCCACATCATCAGTCAACGATGTTTTTGGAATTGAGTTCGGCTAGTTTACTGTGGCTAAATTGATGCCAACGGGCTTAGAGCTGGGGGAAGAGTTTATGCCAAACTTCGTCGGGTTGTTTTGATTTTTTAATGTGCTCGATGAGTCTAAAAAAATTTGAGAGCTGTCATTTTGTTGTTGCGTTCCTTTGGTATACAGTTTTTCGGTTATTTAAATTTCATTTTTCAAGTCGCATGAGAATTCAGACAACTATTAATAGAACAGTAGACTATTCAGTAGACTATTTAAGACAGCTTTAAGTTTATTTAGTCTAAAATATACTAATAACATGAATATTAAACTGCTTTAAGCCGCAATGTGTCATACACCTGTGTAGAAAATTCATAAGCAAATACAATATCGAATAAATTGATACATTTTTGATTTAATGAACTGGGAAATAGAATTAATAGCATTTTTTTTTATGGCCAGTGAAAGGTTTGTCGTTGCCATTTATCACATTTAATTGAATTTTCAGCCTGTGTGGTCATATGTTGCCGTGTTTTTATTCAATTTAAGTGTAAATTTTAATAAGAATTAAATTATTTGCATATGCAATAGTTTTATTTTACCAACTTAAACATTTCCTTCTTCAACAGAGTGTTTCTACGTGACGTTGTGGAAACTGCAAATCTATTTATTAAAATGATGGAACGCTTCTGTCAGGATGCAGTTGTTGTCCAGGACAAACGACGGGCAGGTGGAGGCAAACGGAACGGCAAGAAGCAACATCCGGTGACAAAATCAAAGCAGTCGGAGCCAACTGAGGTGAGTGTTGGACAAAGTTGAAATTGAAATTTTTAATGCTTATAAATAAATTGCTGCATTAAACGACATCATTTGGTTTGCGGGTGTTGGACGGCGGTCGATGGTCTACGGTCGCTGGTCTTTGGTTGCCGCCCGCAGTGTGCGCCATAAAATACTCTCTAAATTGGCAATAAAATTTAAAACAAATAGCCAAAAGCGACAGCGGTTGGTTCAAAAAACAATTGTCGTCTATATTGCTGGCGCAAAAGATTTATGGCTTTGATCGTGAAATTTAATTGACTGAAAATATGGTTAAAAATAAAATGAAGTTCATCGTCACTGCTGGTTTCATTTATTTGCTCGTTTCTTTATTTCTATATTTATCGATGTTCTATTTAGTGCAACTATTTATTGTGGCTTTAACCGCTAAAACTCTCATTAACATTCGTACCGCTGGTTAGTCGCTATTTATTGACATAGCTTGGAATGTGGCATTTAAAATATTATTAGAAATTATTGAGTTGCCTAAATGTGGACTTTAGAGACTGTTCGATTGGTTAGATTGTTTATATTAAATTTATTTTATAACATTTTTCAGATAAAAGATTGACTGACCATTTATCTGTCTGAAAAATTTTATTGCAACCCTTTGAATAGTAATTTTATTTACCGCTTTTTTCGGGTGCCCTTCAGACTTAATGCATCCCTTGGTAATTTCAATATTTTTGTTTTTGAACACTTGGGCGCGTCGGCTGCACCACCAAGCGTGATTTCCGGCCAAACGCCAACACTTGGCCAGTTTTTTCCTTCACACCGCAACAGCCGCTACGCCGTACTGCAGTTATTTGGCAGCCATTTTGTGTTTGTGTCCGTGCGCCGTGTGCTGCAGACTCCGGACGGACGGACGGACGGACATTTGCTCGTTTTTTTTTCGGCAAGCCGTCGACTGTGCTAATTTTTGACATATTTATTTGCACAGTTGTTGCCACGCCTCCAGTTTTTCCCCTAGGCACACTTCATTCCTCACAATACTCGCCATTATCATACCATTCAGCAATTGTGAGCACGTTAATTTTTGAACAATTCAATTGTAATTTCAAGTATTTGCTAAATGTTAAAGACCCAACATGGTGGGACATAAAAAATATATTATTTAAATTAGTTGAAAAAACTTGCCTTTGTGTAAGTTGCATTTATTAATGGTTGTAAAAAGTGATCACAAAACGTATAAAACAATAGCTAAAATCTGTGTGTGGCTTATGAAATTGGGATTAACTAAATGATACTCTCTTGTAATCAATAACATACCAGTAGAAGTTGAAAGAGGTTAATTAAAATTGGAATTGAAACCAAACTTTTAGTATGAGATACCCTTCACTAATTTTACAAATATACGAGGTATCATAAAAAATATCTCTGTGTATTTGCATTTATTTTAATATATGTACTATTAAACACGAAAATATGCCAATGGCCTTGCTATCAATAGACACGCAATTAAAATATGCATTGTTAACAAGGCCGATAAGGACAGACATGCAAATATTTTGATGTACGTGCAACAGTACAGCGAAGAGTCGCAGTGGCGGCAGAGAAATAAACAATGAATGTATTTACAATTATTCGTTAAATATTCTATAAAAAATAAAAAAACAATCGAATCGTTCGTGGGCATTTAAATCTTTTACATAACATTTATGAGTTTACTATTTTTTAGTTAACAAAAAAAAATGTTGCAGCTGCTGGCAACTTTGTGGTTGTAAACAGCGACAGAATTCAGATTTTCAATTTGAATAACATCGATTTTAAAATAAACAAACATAACTTTTCGTTTGATTATAAAAATGTTCGCATAAATAATTTCAGGAAGATCTAGCAAACAAATGGGCCGAAATGGCAGAGGAGGTGGGCTTCCTTTTGTCCACGGAGTTAAAGTTACTGGAAGAAGAGCAACCCTTGCCCTTTGACGCCGCTTCCGAGAAGTCCATCAATGATCAACGGTGAGTTAACATTGAGTAAAATATTGATATAATAACAATATTCATTGAATTGCAGTGAGGATTGTATGATGCGTATAAATAAATTCCTGCGCAATGGAAAACTGGAGCACAGTATATCCTTGTTAAGATCTGCCAGGTGAGTTTGTGCTATCCAAATATCTTGTTGTAAAAATATTCTCTAGTTGAGCAACAACTGGTAGTAAGTCTTTTAAAAATCATTCTTTTGATAACTTGACATTGACTGTTGCTCGCTGCAGGTCAGAGGTCAGGTATTTCTTTACTCCATTGTGCTCAGCACAGTAAATATATAAACCCAATTCGCATAATAAATTAAGCCAGCTAAAGGGGAACATGGCGCAGGGCGTGTTGCATTCTTTGTCGATGCAGTGAGTTGCTTCTATACCCTGTAATAATCGGCATGCCTGAGTGGTATACCTCCTTTGTTGGCATACCAGAACTTTAGTAAACTGTTTATTCTGTAGGGTGTCTTCTCAGCAAACCTATTTCACATTAACGTAGTTTTTTCTTATTTTTTAACATTTTCTTTTATTTTTGTCTGTTTTTTCGTGCTCTGTTTATATTTAATATTTTGCTCAGCAATTTTCTGGCACAGCGACTGTCCTTGGCTGAAAAGCAGCGCACAGAGCTCCTTAAATTAAATAGTTTTTATTTATTGTTGAGGCAGCAGATGCCCGCATCCCGGTCAGAGGTGGTCGCTGGGGTTGCCAGTTGCTGTAGTTACTACAGGTAATGGCGCACGGTATTCTGTGTCCTCCTGTCGCTTCTGCTGATTCTGCTGTTGCTCGTGCTCATTATGTGCTCGGGGTCTGTCACTGGCTTTGGTTGTTCCAAAGGGGTTCGGTTGAAGCCGTCTGCGATTCAATTGAATTGCCAGCTCAATTATGTAAAGCCCCATGTTTATTGTTTGTGTTGGAAAATTGCGTGAAAATAATTTACCTTCTTGCGAGTCAACATTTAAAGAAGACAGGTGCCCTACAACAGATGTTGTCACTGTCAAAGGCTGTCGCATCCTTTAGACGAAGCATACGAAATGTGACTTAAATATTTCCAAGTCATTTATTTATCAACATCATTAAAATTGTATAGCTGAATTGCTCACTTCACTTATATGGCTGATGGTGCGACTCAAACTGTCTCCCGTTGTCTTGCTGACAATCAATTAAATGGAATTACTTACTGGCCAAAGTCGCATCGCAGCTGACAATAGTATTCCATGAATATACTTTAAGATCCTGTTGATTCTTTTGTAATTGTGCTGCATTGTGCTCTGCTTAGTTGGCATAAACAATTTTTTTGTTACTATGTAACTTCATTTAAATTTATGTGCATTTTAATTGTTGCCAAACGAAATTGTTGCATTAAAATGTATGTAGATGGCAGCAGTTGCTGCTGCTGTTGCCATAGTTGTTGCTGCAGCTCCAGCTTAAAAAGGTCTAGACGCTTTTTGTGCTAATAAATTAAAATGCGATATGCATAGACCATTCTGCACCCCACGCACTTCCATCGCCTTTTGTCTGGAACTTTTTGTGTCCTGTTGCCTTGCACTCGCCGTCTAGAGAGTTATGTGTTGTATATGTTGTATATATGTTTTTCGTTCCTTTCTGACTCTTCGGCAACATTTTTTGTGTAAACAAAATATTGAAAATAAACTGAAGTTGTACTTACCACATACATATATATATATATATTTACTCTGCATATGTGTCTGCTCTGGCATGTAAGTGCCTGCCAACCATGCCCTCCGCATACCAAAATGAACATGTGCGCAGCCGAGTCAGCTCAGTATTTTTTTTAAATACTTGCCAAGTCACACTATTATATTTTTTCATTTTATTAACAAAATGAGGGAGAAGAAGACAAACACAAAAACACGGGCGAAAAGAGGGAAAACAGAAAACGTTTTGGTTTTTGCTTTCCCGCCACCGGCTTAATGGCAGCACCGAGTGCACAGAAATGTCAGCTTGAAAAACTTTTAAGTGAAGTAAATGCGAAAAATGTTTATTCAAACTTCATTTTAGCTGCAACTTTCCCATTCCTCCCTATTCCTCCCTCCCCTCTCACAATCCCCATATATTCCAGTTGCCCAGCAGCCTCTTAACTAAGCTTATTTTAGCCAGAGTTTGCTTTCTCTGTCGCTAGGTTTATTTAGAGTTGTTGCACTGTTGCTAGCCAGCGACTACTTTGCATTTAAAGCTTTTAAGCTGACTTGTAGAGTATGTTTAACCATTTTATCAAGCGCTTATTATCAATCTGTAGAAATCAAAACAATAGATTTAGCATTGTTGTTTAACTTTAAATCATCATTTGCGCTAAGGGAGATTAAGATTTAGTTGGTACGCTATTAAGTTTATTTATAACAGTTGCACTTAAGTGAGCTTATGCACCCCTTGAAGTATGCAGCACTTTTGTAGAATACTCAAAGTAGAACAGAAACTGGAATAAGAAGTGTATTTTATTCAAGTATCGTCTGTTTTGTTGCTCCTTTTTTTCTGGCTTAGCATTGTTTTAGTAAAATGAAGATTTTCTCGCTCTTCATCGTGTTTATAAGAGCTGTATCATACCTTCTATGACCGTACATGTGTGTATTTGTTTCCTCTGTTAGATTTAAAGTTTATTTACCACGTTTACTCTTTTAATAAAGCCCGGTATGCGTATGTAAGTCATTCAATGTACTAATGCTCAATCTGTTAGACTCACCTGGTCTATAATTAAGCAAAATTTGGTGCTGGCTTTGGATCCAAACCACAAATGCCATGATGGGGTCATTTTGGTAAATACAAATGACACAAGAGTTACGTATAAAATATTGGACGTTGCATAACTTTTAAACAAACACACACTACAGAGTGGACCAGCAACACCAGCAGCAGTTACATTTATAATTACGAGTGTGACTTAGTAACGGCTAATGACAGAATAGTCCATATGACAATTTAACTAGTTCTTTCTACCGAAAGAGGATTGTTATGTGCCATGCAAAAATCTAAAACGGTTGCCCCACTTGTGGGAGTAGTGTGTGTGTATGTGGGTGTGTGTATCTGTCAATTTATTGGCGCTTGACAGCGAAAAACATAAGTTGCACTATTGCACCACAAACATAACGCCAACTAAACGAAATGGTCCAGAGCTGCATCTGCAACTCGGCTGCGTGGCTGCTGCTGATATGGCCCAGAGAGGCAGTAGTATTGGATGCCGAGCATGTTGCTAGTCGATATGTACTTCTCACTCTTTCTATTGCTCCCTTGCTCACTCACCACCCTTTTGCTCGCTCTAGTGTGCTTCTGTATCTGTGTGTGAGTTGCATATTAAGCTGCTTTCAAATATTAAATTAACAGCAGCAACAGCAGTGACGCCAAGCCTGCAACTGGCGAACGCATAGCACACACACAGAGACACAAACACACACACACACTCACTGCTTGCATGAACAGCACGCAGGGATTATTTGTGGGCTGCTCCAAAAACGACCAGAAACCAGAAATACAACACGGCAGGGCCAAAGAGTTTCCCATTGGGTGGTGTGCGTGTGTGTTTGTGTGTGTGGGTAACACGAGAAATTTTAACGCAATTTTAAACGCATCAATTTCATTTTGTGAAAGCTAAAAGCTTCGCTTGTTGCATGTGCTGCGTTTGGATTTTGCAGCATGACGTGGAGTCTTCTTGATATTGTTGCTATAACACTTGCTTTTATTGTTGTTCCCCATGACTGGGCGTTTGTTCTGTACAGGTAGCATTAAAGTCAACTTCTTTTGCTTACTCTGCTTTATTTTCTGTATGTGATATTTGATTTGAGCTCCATAAACAATTCCACTCTAATAAATGAAAAGACAATTCGTTTGAAATCTTGACCAGACACATCAAATTGATTATTGCTTATTATTCATTAAACTACTGCGTTGTTTTTTACAGGGAGGTCTGGCCAGAGGATGATGTCTTTGGTTCAATTACCGCTGCACCAGAAGATGAATTGCTGCTTTTGCGTGAGATTTTCATGCACAACATTACAACAGGTAAGTGGATGGTTTTTCCTTTATTTTCCTCCATCTCTTGGTGAGCTCTGTTAATTATGGTTTATAGCAGAGCATTACGAATGGTCATTTTGGCCACATTTAACAACTAGCGTTCTTTTAATTAAAAATGAAAATCTGCCACTTGGCATTTGGGTGTCATTTATCTTGCACTGTCTCTGCTGTCTCTCCTGCTCCTAAACGAATTCCCCCTTCTGCATGCTGTGTGCTTTATCGGGCTAATTCTAGCGTTCTATTTTGCATCCTCTACTTTATAAATTTACTGTTCAAATTATAGCGTAACTTTCAGCGCTGTATAAGGTTCGCTCGGTGTGTCCCTGTTGCTGTCTAAGTTTTCGTTTGGCTTTTTGCCTTTTGGCTGTCCAGGCGCTTAACAAATTATCCAACAGAAATTCTTGCGCTTCATTAAAAGTAAAAAATGGCAGCACAGTAAGGTCTACAGGACCTCTGGCCAGCATCCCCGACTTTCCCGTGTAATTTAGCAGTAAAAAGGCAGCAACTGCGAATTGACTCTGCTCTGCCAAATGAAAATATATTAAACGCGTAATTGTCTTTTTTTTTGTCTTGTTCGTGTTTTTCCTTCATCTATTTTGTTGCCTTTGTTTTTCGCTGCTTTGCCAAGTGCATTGGCATGTAAAATTTGTTGTTTGCATTGTCGCTTCATTCGATTGAAAAGTCTAGGCAGCATTTAAAATTTACTGTCCAATAGCTTGTGTCCATGGAAATGGTTTCTTCTTGGCAATCGCTGACATGACTTTTCAATTTTCGAGCAATATTATTTTTTAGACCTCGTTCTCTAAAAAAGAGTAGAGGGTCTATTAGGTTTGTCAGAAGCGAAATGTGCGTAACAGGCAGAAAGAAGCTTTTCCGACCCTATAAAGTAAATATATTCTTGATCAGCATCAACAGCCGAGTCGATATTCTTCTGTCCGTCTGTCTGTGTGAAAAACGACATAACTTGGAAACGACTACAGCTATCAGGACCAAATTCACACAGTAGTGGTGAGTGGTGCTATGGTAACTAACAACTATAGCCTATGGCTCCAATAGGACAAATCGAAAAAAAATAGAAAAATTTAGATGAGCTATCGCAACCAAACTCACACATTATGAGTATATGATCGGACGACTATAACTATCATAGTACAAATCGGTTAAAAATTGAAAATCTTGCATTCGAAAGAGTACGGGGTCTTTTACGGTCGGCTCGCTCGACTGTAGCCTTTCTTACTTGTTTTTTTAAGAGTGTAACGTGACTTTCACAGCCCATACATATGTGTAAGGTATGTGTATTTGCATTTACATACACATGTACTTCGATGTATTCTATATGACTTATTGCTGTCAATGCAGTTTCTTGTCCTTTCTCTCAGTCACACACCTGCAACGATTTTGTCAAAAGTTTCTGACAAGTCTTTTGAAACATTTCAACGTCTGTCAATGCTTTTATGAAATATGTTTCGAGCGAATAATGTTCTACCGAGATAAGACATCAAACGGATTTTTCAATAAAGCGACTTTTCAACCTTTTATTTTATCAAGTAATGTAAAAGTTTTCACATTTTAGGATATTGAATTCAGTACAACCGTAAATCTATATTATAGTTTGTTAAAGTCCTTTGTCTAACTAAAAAAAATTCAAATATTCCCTTCAATTGTTTGGGTTGCTGCTGTCTATGCCTTGAAGCGTCGGGTACAATGTCCTGTCCAGATGAAAGAGACCTCGATTTGCTAAAAGCGTTTCAACCCTTTTTTGTCTGTGTCATCATTTTTAGCGTTGAGCTCGTTAAGCCCCCAGACGTAGAACCGCGCCTCATTCTAACAGTATCCATGGGATTTGCTGGACAGCTTAACGCTCGTCCCCCAACTCCCCCACAAAGCCAATGGATTGATGGGCAGTTGACAGTGGTCTGGTTATAACAATGTGCAATTTACGTCTGTGGCGCAAAAACAAATCCGTTTGAAAAAAATATATAAAAGTGCTTAAAAACTGATTGACATGGCTGTGAAATACCCTGTTACCTTTTGGTCATCTTTTGGGTATATCGAGAGTCTAAAAATATATTCAAAACTTCTAAGACTATATCCTAAAGCTCCCTATCGCTATATTGGCATGGAAAACTGCACCCTAGTATGTATATAGGATCTTTTACAGTCAGCTTGTTTTACTGTAGCCTGCTTTCTATTCATTTATTCCCAATCAATTCGATTTTCTACAGTCTCCAAATAGTTACTCAGTAGTAATCGCTTTTACTGAACACCCTGCTAGGGTATTAAAATAAGGTACCACTTAGTGGATACATATTTAAACAAGGGTATTAATGCGAATATTAATTGTTAATGCTAATGCTCTAAAATTGAACAGTCCCCAAAGTGGCTTTTGGATCAGTCTGTGTTCTCTCTGTGTGTTTCGTTGTTGCGGATTTTATTAATTACCAGTCACCACAAACTGCATGTTGCATGTGGCCTGTGGTTTTCGTTTAATTAACGTTTTTTTGTTCTTGTTCATTTTTATTTTGCATATTTTGCATTGTGTGTGTTTGTTTGCAAGACAAGCAGCAAAAATTGAATTGACATTTAAAATAATTTATGGCGCGTGCCTATTGTGTGTGCTGTGTATTGTTTCAATTTCACTTTGAATTTCAATTTTAATTTAATTCAATATTAAATATGCGTGTGGGTGTGAGATATCGCCGGTATGTGTGTGTGAGTGTCCGTGTGTTTGTGTGAATGAGTACGCTTAGTTAAATCTTAATCAAGTCGCTTTGCTGATTTCGATTTGTGGCGTGCATAATAAATGTTGATGCCCCACAGTCTGCAGCCAGAGCTAGTCAAATCAGCAGCGAGACGAGCACAGAAACAGAAACAGAAGCAGAAACAGAAAAATAACACAAAAATCCACTCAAGTGGTAAAACAACAACAAAAAGTGCACAGTGTTAACGGGGACAGCACCAAGTACAATACACACACAAAAACAAGTAAATGTATATGTGTGTGTGTTTGAGTTTCTCTGTGTGTGAATATATTTGAAGCCAAGTTCTTAACTGATTTCCCAGCGCAAACAACTTGGCCTCCTGGTTGTCCTGCCAGTCAGTGCTTCCAACATCCTCTTGTTCTCCTTTTCTCACTCTATCGCATAAAAATACAAAGTTTATGTTATGAACACAAATAAAAACAAAAGTACACAACAAAGCTCACCAGCAGCAGCAACTGAAAGAAAGAAGTGCGCGTGTTGTTGAAAAAACGAATAAAATACAATAAAACGAAATAAAATATCCACAGTAGAGAGTCACACGACACACACAGTACATTTGCAACTTGACATGGCCACAACTTCCACTGTTGCCACTCTCTCAGAGTTGCTAAGGATGCTACAGTCAAAGCCAAAGCTAAATCAGAGACTGAAGCCACTTACACTCATGTGTGTTTGTGTGGAGCAGACAACTAACCCATTTTCCCGCTCTGTCTAAGGATACTTACTCAATTAGGTGACATGAACTGGACGTTGGCTGGCCACTGATTTGCCGTTCTATGACTGTTCTTTCTGTTTAATAGCTGCAATTTGTTTATGATGATTGGCTGGGCTCTAGTCAGTCATTAGTTCAACTTGTGCCGTTTTCATCAATGCAGTAATTATTTAACAACATTTAGTAACGTCATAAACTACATAGTTGTATACGGTGTTTGGTGGTTTTTTACCTTCTATGTTTCGATGTTAAACTATTTGAAACTCTTGAATTTTACGGCCAGCAAAAGCTTCAAGTCTCCAGGCTCACCTGAGCAAACACCTTTCTCTAGAGAAACACTGCGGCCACAGCTGGCTTTTGCGACATTCAAAATAATGTTATAAAAAAACATGTGAAATTTTAAAGTTTAAATTGAAAAACAAAACTTGTAGCGCTTGGGAACCCGATGTCGTGTTTTCATGGGTGGGGCTATGTTTAAATGTAAAATTTGTCAGCATGTATGGTGGTGTGGGGGGCGTGGCATGTGGGGTGTAGTCGATTTCTACCTCTAGTAAACATAAAACGATGCACACTTTGGGGACGCACCATCGCAATCGCAACTGGGCGACAATAAAAAGCAAGCAGAGCATACGGCATGGGGCAAAAGTCATAACGAGTGCAAAACCATGAAATGAAATCGTTACCACTCCCCCTTTAAAACCGCCCCTTGGCCACCCGAATGTTTTTTAACGTTTTCTCTCTCTCACACACACACTCGCTGTCCCTCTCTCTATCTCCGCTCTACACGCAAATGTAGCAAAAATGCCGTATACATTATGGGATTTTTTCTTCTTTCTTTCCTGTATTTTTCTTCTCACATTTGACATTTGCTTTTATGCATGCACATACATTCAAATATATATGTGTATACATATTTATTTGTGTGAATGTGTGTGTGTATGAGTGTCACACATGAATGCTCTTGTGACCGCCTGCCCGTCTCCGCCATGCATTTGAGCTGCAGAGAAATTAAGCAATGTGTCCCAATGGAGCACTACATTGCGTATACGTAATGCGGCCGCGCTTTTGGCGGCGCTGCATTAAATATGAATGCAATTTAAAGTTGAGTGTGTGTGTGCGTGTGTGTGCCAGCGCGCTTTTTGCACATCAGAATCAACTCAGGCCCAAACAGCCACAAAAATTGTTTGCATATTTATATAAAAAAAAGACAACAGCAACAAAAAAGAAAATTACGTAAGTTTGACTTGCGCTTTTGCATTTTTTTGTGGCATTTTTTTGCCATCAACTTGTCTGACGCTAATGGAACGCCATTTGCCTGCACCGCACCGCAGCTACAAAATCAATTAGACAAAGTTTTCGCATAACACTCAGGCAAGAGCGTGTGTGTGTGTGTGTTTTAAATTTTTAAATTTCCTTTGAAACGTTCCGGCTGTTAATTAAATACAAAAAAAAAATTAACAATTCAATTTTCATTCAGACAGTAACCCCCTTGTCCACTTCATTTAATATTAAACGTCAATTCGCTGTATAAAAAAATACTTTAGTTAAAAATACATTTTAATGTTGCTCAAAGTCTTAACACCAATAAAACTTTATTTTATTTTTTGTTTCTTGTCATAAGTTAACGACGAGCACATTGAAATGTCAACATGTTGCTGTCAATATGTTCGGCAGCAGCAAATTTCGTTATGTTTATTTGTATTATTATATACATTTATATATTTTTTGTCATTAACCTTTTTATTGGCGACAGTTGCGTACATTTTGCCTGACATTTGTTGGCCTCCATCGGCCCGTAAACGGATGGGAATTTTAATGTTATTGAATGCTACGTTCATCTTGTTGCAATATTGAATATTTCATCTCACACATACACATGCACAAATGAATGGACCATGCTTTATGTATCTTTATGTATGAGTGTGTGTGTGTGTGTGCTGGCTTCTCCGTTATTTTCTCAGTAAAAGTAATAAAAACAAAAAGGCTGCGATAAAGGGCGGCGGCAGAAAAAAAAGATGCCAATTGACTTTCGTTTTGTCGGCAATTTTCGCAGCCTCGTTTGTCGAGCACACACATGTACACACACATACAGGCACACCAACTCACATGTATATGTATGTGGACTTCCTGTTGCTGGGCACAATCATCTGATTGCAGTTCAATGTGAAATAATTGGATTTGAAATAAAAATGTTCGCTGTTTTGTTTAGACGGGCTGCTCGACCAATATTGTGTGCTTGTGTGTGTGTTTATTGGTGTAATGTTGGTTTGCTTCTTGTACACAATTCCCTGTTTAAGTGTCGCATGCGTCACTAATTTCACGTTTATTTTTATTGTGCTGTGCATCTGGTCAAATCTTCATTATTAATGTAGATTGTCGATTGGTTCTTATTGTGTTGAAATCATCAAGTCGTCTTGGATTAGGGTGGCATACAGAAGTGGTATATG
Source organism: Drosophila dunni (assembly GCA_018152125.1). Taxonomy (NCBI): domain Eukaryota; kingdom Metazoa; phylum Arthropoda; class Insecta; order Diptera; family Drosophilidae; genus Drosophila; species Drosophila dunni. Next base: position 2,438,913 of record JAECXC010000352.1, on the reverse strand, counting down.
TGCTTGTCTTGACTGACCCTATGCCAGTTGAAGAGGTAGAAATTTATTGCAGCGAGTGCTTAAACTTAAATAAAGTATAATTTTAATTAATTTACCTGATGCAATTGATGTTTAAAAGCATAATACTCAGCTCTTTGCCATTGAGCTAATTAAAGAATAACAATCCACGCCAGCTGTCAACTAATTAATATTTTTAATAAAAATATTTGGTTTGCTATTGTCTTTTTTTGTAATTAAATAATTTTCACTTTTTATTATCGCATTTCGCATGCCTTTAAAATTTTTGATTTGAGAAGTTGGCATAAACTGAAGCTTCTCTGTGTTTACACATCTGTTACTATTAATACTTATAAGCTATTTACATAATACATATACTAATATTTGTTTACATTTCATCAATTTGCTTAATGTCTTTAATTATATTTGACGCACTAAAGTTGGCTAACGTAGCAGTTCTAGCAAACGTTACAATTTCGAAGAGATACTACACAAATGTCCATAATTATGTATTAAATAATCTACTTATTTACAAATACACGTAGAAATAATTATTATTACTTTGGCAAGAGCTTTTGGATCTATTCATACAAACTATGTCGATTTTTTGGTAGCTTTTGTGTTAACTGAATAAGTAAATATTCAAACTGTGTAAATATAGTTGTTGTTTTTTATTAATAATGCTCTCTCTCTGCTATGCAACAATTTGTTCTTGTTTGTTTTCTATATAGTTTGAAGGTATTTTTTCTTTTTATTTTAATTTATATATTTTTTTGTGTATTTTATTCAAATATTTGGCAATTAGTTGCTGTTGTTGTTTTTAGTTTTTTTGGTTTTTGTTGTTGTTGTTGCTCTTGTGGCATTTACAAGTTGGTAAAATGCGCAAAATGAAATGCAAATATTTGCTTTGCGCTTTATTTATTGTATTTCTATCTTAAATATTTGCTCAACATAGAATATTTGAAATTGAAATTTGTATACTCGTAAACTAACATATTCTCCATAATGGTATTTGTAATCTTCCTTAACATTTCGAATTTAAAATGTACAATACAATTAAGTTTAATTATTGTTGTTGGTTGTTGGCTTCAATGGATATTGTTTTACATTTTGGCCATGTCCAATTATGTGCCGTTATTTACGATGTAGCCAGAGCCAATTGCCAAATATCAACTGCCAAATGTCAAACGGCCAAGTTTGGGTGTCCAGAATGGCCAGCGGCAGTGGCCAGGAAAAGCAACTTATTTTCACATAACTTGGTAAATCGCCCCCCATTTATGGCCCAGAAATGTCGTCTAAAAGCAATTTAGCAGGCAAATAATTACGTTGGACTCAACAAAAGTTTATTAACTGTTCTCTCCCGCTGCACAGTGATGCGAAAGGCGAAAACTCCGTTAGGGGAATGTGACCCAAAAGTGTCAAATATCGAATTAACTCATTGGAGTTGCTTGACGGCATTTTTGGGGGACAAGCAGTTAGCACTGACTGCTTGGAGTCATCTTAAAAATGTTACTAAATCTTGGCCAGCTGCGCATGTCATAAGCATGAAAACCTTCATTAAATTTGACAATGGGCAGTGCTCCAGCACTGGGCACGTGGGATACTTTTTTGGTAGTTCTTTCTTGCCTTTGGGTCTCTATTGTATGGCCATTGTAGCCCAGTTTTGTGCTGTGCTGGCAAAATGAGTCTAAAAAAAGTAAAAATACCATCTTAACCCTCCTCCAGCCTGACACTTGCCCACTTGGAACTTCCTTAATTAAGATTTTGTGCGTCTATGGCACTTCTCTTTGGTCCGCTCGGTACGGTCAGTGGTTTGGTGGTAATCCCACCCAATCGGACCTAGATTGTTGTTGGTCAGCATTACTTTAATTGTTGTTAGCCCGCTTTGCTCGGCATTTCGCTTTTGTGGCCGAAAATAAATCCTTCTGAATTGCTTAAGACGAACGCTTGAACGCCTGTTGTTAGTACTGGCTCTCACTCTCACTCCAACTTCAACTCACTCTTTCTAGCTTTATCTATCTTCCTGTTGCTCGTGTGCACGCGCCTTGTTCTTGTATTCCAATTACAAAGCCACAAAAAGTTGAAAAACTGTGCAATGACTGTGGTCCTTCGTCCTTTAGTTGCTTTGGCTGTGGTTCCTGTGGCTCCCAAGATTGTTGCACAACTTTTTATCGTGTCTTAATGTAATTGTTGTGTTTTGTATTTGTAGTGCTGTTCCCCCTTCCTAACTCCCCGTCTCAATTCCTGCTTCACACCCTCAGTTCTTTCACCCTCTTGAAGATAAAGCTGTGCAGGAATAGGGCCGCATGTCTTGTAATTTGATTTGCTGGCACATTATTTTGATGTTAGCCTTAGCAGCTTTGTTGTTCGGCTTGCTGTTGCTGTCAGATCAAGGGCCAGACATTGGCATTTTTCACATATCTTCAAATAGTTTTACAACATTTCACATTTGCCGTGGCGGATTAGATGTCTGCCCATTTGGTAGGATTTACACCATATGCTGTCTTGGTCAATTTATAAAATGAGGTTAAATGGAAGGGCGTTCAGTTCAGTGTCTCGACAAGTGCCAAATACTCGAGAAAACAGCTCAGCTTTAAGCGGGGCAAAGCTGGAGGAAAATAAAGCAATTCCCTGGGAGCCGAAGGGTGTCGATACAACGACATTACAAAACAAGTAAGAAAAAAAGTAAAAGAACTGAAAAAAGCAAATATCTTGAAGGGTTTAGCTAAGTGAGCTGCTTGTACCAGAGGCAAAGTCGAAATTTTAATTAGATTGGAATTAAGGAAAGTCAGGAAATTGGGTTAAGTTAGACAGAGACACTGGAGCGTTGAAAGAGTTTTCCTGTTCGAGATTGAGATTCTATTAGGAGTTGTATTTCAAGTGGACGTAAGCGTTGTTCATTTTACAAATATGCTTTGTACTTCAATTAGATAAGTTAAGAAAATTGACTCTTTGGCCAACAGAAGCTAAAAGACTAAACTGTAATTGATCTAGGACATGCAAGTATTAGTTTGGAAGCTGCACAACAAATTGAGTTATTATCTATATAAGTATATGTATTGGTATCTTTTTCAAATCTGCATTGCTCAGCTACTGTTTGCGAACTTGTAATGCGCAGTGATAGCTGGAGCCATGTCATAAACTAAATTGTTATTTAATACTTTATCGATATTTCATTTTTATATGCACGACTATCAAAGCACTTAATCTTGGCCAAACGGACAGGCACTTACACACACACAAATTTATATATAAATTTAACTGGCCCAAATACACACACTTACACGCAGACAACGCACGGCACTGGCCTGAAGTAAAGTGACCCAAATACGACCACAAGATGGACATCAAATTGAAGGGCAGTCGGCTCTCGCCCAGAGTCTGATGGTCTGACGGTCTGATGGCCCATAAAAAGTTGTTGGCGGATGCGAAGGCAGAGGCTATTTGGCTGCTTGACTACATGGCTCATGCAGCGTATACGTAACGTAACGTAACGTAACGTAACTTTATGACAAATTGTTGCGGCTAACCTAGACGCTAAGAGGCCTGCCACGTGTGTGGCCACACAAAGCCATAAATCAAGCTAGACTATGTACATATCTATATCTATATATAAGTATATATAAGTATTCCTTCATTTAGACTTGGGCCGTCACTGCCATTGCCACTACCACTGCCCTTTATGGCCGTTTATGACTCATTTCTGCTCACTTGGCAGCTGGCAGTTGGGACTGTCTCTCATCCTCCGCTTAAAACTAAGAATAATGATTTCTACTTTGCCGTTGATTTACTGGAAGGTTGCGTATTGTCGCTGTCCAAAGACGGTTTGTCACCAGATGCCCAACCGACGCGTGCTGGGCGCCATCAGCTTGCTGCTCACCGATCGCAGTTTCGTTGTCGGTGCCAGTGTTGCACCCAGTTCAGTGGCAGCCACAATGCCATCTGTACTTCTATTGCTCAGCAACTCCATGGGTAGACTGGATAACACATTGGAAGAGGCATTGGGACTGCTGGGCGCCATCTCAATGTAGAAGCTATCCTCGTTGTTGGGCGAGTGCAGACTGCTGCGACTGCTGCCCGAGGAGCAGGCACTTCCGCTGCCACTGCCACTTCCGCTGCCAATGGAGCTGTCTGCTAGCGTGGCACTGTAGAACTGCAGCTTCTGCTGTTCCCGCTGCAGCTCGCGTGCCTGAAGATTGTGCAGCGGTGAGCTGTAAGGCGCCTCGCGTCTGGTGCTGTGATGCCAGGCTGACAGTCTAGCTGGATCTGCATCTCTGGATCCCTGATAGTGCAGAAAGCTATGCACATCGTCGTTCTCATTGAACTGCCGCTGATGGTGTGGCCGTGTCTGTCCGTTTCTTCCGTTGCGTTGCCACGGAAGCTCACAGCGATAAACATGTGCCAGTCCCGCCAGCAACACAATGACCAGGATGCATGCCAGCAGCAACATCAGGCCAGGATGATTGCTCGAGAGAATCTTTTGCGTTTCCTGCCGCGTGTCCAGTAGCTGTGCCGACTTGGAGGCTTCCGTCTTGAGTTCCACAAAGGCCTTTAGTTGGGCGAACGTGTTCAGTTCCTGTTTGACAGCATTTGGAGTATTCACGCTGCTGTGCTGATGCTGTGTGGGATGCTCACTGGTTGTTGTTGTGGTAGTTATACTGGGTATTGCTGTTGTTTTCACAGTTGTGGCGTGCTTGGTGCTATAGGTCATCTTCTTGATGCTAAGTGAGGGATTCTTCTTCTTGTGAGTTTTTAATTCTGCACTCGCTGTTGTTGTTGGTATTGTAGTTGCTGCTGTCTCTACTGCTGCTGTCGCCATCTCCATGGCTGTCGCCTTTGTGTCGCCCTTTATTACTTCCGGCTGTCGCTTATCAGTCGTTTCCTGTCGCTGCTGCTGGCTGCCATCCAATGTTTCCGCATCCGCCACTGTTGCCGTGCCAGGCAACAGCAAATGCTCTGCGTCCACCATCAGGTTGTCGCCCTTGTGCATCAAGAGCGGCGTCCCAATTAAATGACGGTCCTTAATATGCAGCTGCAGCGTGGTGTGCTTATGCAGCGTCTTTGACACCGCCATCGATGATACCTCTTGACCGGAAGTCTCACTTAAGTTAAGGGTGTCTGCTGTTGCTGTTGCTACTGTCTGTTTTAATAAACTGTTGGTTGCATTATCAAAACGCTTTTCTTCGTCTGCAACTTTGGAATTTATGAACGTTGAAATTGTTTGTGGCACTTTGGGCATTTCTGTTGCTGCTGCCGTTGTTGTTGTGGTTGTTGCTATTGTGCCGACCACAGCAACATCGCTAATGTCTGTTGGCATGACTATCATTTTTGGCGTAGTTGTTTTTGATAAATTTACAGCGTCTGCTGTTGTTGCTGGCGGCACTGAACTGACAGTTGGCTGCGCTGCCAAAATGTTTCTGCGATTGGCAGCACGATGTGTAGTTGCTGTTGTTGTTGTTGCTGCTGTTGCTGTTGCTGCTGTTCCTATGCCACGGTATAAACTTGGCATGCCACTGGCTGTTGCTGTTTGACTAAGAGTTGTCGTTCTTATTGTTGTTGCTGTTGGCATGCCAGGCATTTGTTGGCGCTGCAGTTTCACTAACGAAGTTGTTTCAACTGGCCCCAAAGTTTTTGCGGTTACCAGCACAATGTTGTTGCCGCTTGATTGCATTGCACTTGTTGTTGTTGTTGTTGTTGCTTCTACCGCTGCCTTTGACTTGTGCACTTTTGGTAAAGTTGGTTCTGTTGTTGTTGCTGCCCTGCTGCAAGTGGGCGGCATAGATTCAAGTGATTCATCTTCTGTTTTGCTGCTCCTTCCACATTGACTGCTGAAGGGCTCATAAAAGTTTTGCAACTGAACGTAGCGCTGCTTCAAATCAATGCGACCCGGTGATTGACCCATATCGGAACTACGACAGGGACTCGCCCATTCGGCTATGCCTAGTAAATCGTTGCATCTGATTGGATTGTCCTCCAGCAAAAGATCCCGCAGCTGGGGCAGTGTATGAACAATCGACTGACTCACACTCTCAATACCCGATGACTGCAGATTGAGTGTGAGTAATTTGGGCAACGGCAGCGCTGGCAAATATAGCAAACGATTTTCAGATAGATCCAAAGTCTGCAGATTGGTGAGAGCGGCGAAGACTTGTGGTTGCAGTTCCATTATCTGATTGTGCTGCAGAAATAGATGCTCCAGCGATGTGGGTAAACTGTTTGGCACTCGCACCAAACTATTGTGATCAAGGAACAGCAATTCAAGTAATTCCAAACGACCGAGGGCATCGTCCTCTACATGTGCAATTTGTGAGTGCGAAAGATCCAGATACTGCAGCAATGGGTAGCTGTCTAAATCACCGCAGTTAATTGCCTGCAAAGAGGGAAGTAATGGAATAGAGATTTAAATCAATATTTAACTAAAGAGAATAAGGAATCCAGACTGTTTCAAAGAGCCAAACAAACCAACTATAGTAAAAAGTTAACTGTGGCTCATGGAAATTTGATTAGTGCCCCAAGTGAGTCACTTGCTGACGTTGTTTAAAAGTTAATGTGAATCAGCCGTTATAATTACTTCAAAGGCAGCTTGGACACTTGCTTACTGCTGTTGGCAGTCACCGCTTTTGCCGTTGCCAAATGCCACGGGGCATTCAGCTCGTCTACTGCCAAAAGTAAACATAGACGCGACTCATTAAATGAAACAAACGCCAACCATGGAGCCAGTCAACCAGTCAGCCAGCAAACCAGACAGCCTTCGAGCGCTGTTGCTTCAGACAGAGGCAAGCGTTGACTGTACAAGACGCAGTCGGTTGCCTCTAAACGCCATAATTTGCCATGAAAAGGCTGCGTGTTGACTGCCGATAAAGGCATAACGGTAGCGGCAGTAATAGCAGCAACAAGGAAAGGCAGACAAATTAAAATGCCTGCTGTCTGGGTAACAAAAAAGGATCCTTGCTGCCTGCTTCACTAAGGGCTTCCAGGCAGACATTGCAACTAGTTAGGCTGTCGCAGTCTTAGCCTGTCTCAGCTGCTCGTTGGCTGTTGGCTTAAACGTGATTATGCTTATGCCAATTATCCTTATTTTATTAATGCCCCGGCGCGTCAGTCGCGCTTTTGTCTTATGAACGGCATTTTTGCACCTTTTATGGCATTTGCCATAATCGACAAACAGCAACGGCAACGGCAACGGCAACAATTTATTGTTGTATATGTACTTTAAGGCATTTAAGCTTAGTTAATACCACCAACGAAGCCTCAACAAAGTCTGCAACGTTTTAATACAATCGGTTGGGCATCGTGCTGTTAAACGCTTTCATAAATCTGTTTACCACTATAGCACTGAGAATGCTTTTACTTTGGCTGGACACGCTAATCGCCTCTCTGAGTGTCTGACTGTCTCACTGTCTCACTGTCCGTCTGCCCCTTGGTCTGTCTGGCTGTCCGAACAAACACTCTTTTTACTTATGATGGCTTGAAGCGCCTTTTGTTTTGCTTTGTGAAATGTGTAAAGTGCACTTAACTGTTCTATTGTGTGTTGACTGCGTTGTGATTTTAATTATGGTCTAGCACTGGCTAAGTGGCTCGCTAAGAGCTATCTAACTGCTTGTGGCATACACAATGCAAAGAATTAAGCGCTGCTTCAAAAATGTAAACAAACGAGCAACGATTTATTTATGTATTCATGAGCTCAAGATGTGACAGAGCAGCTTTAAAAAGAAACCTGAATATAATTACCTATTAATGCAATTTAAATACATTATCATGACAATTTAATTATATAATTTAAAATTTTTTACGACACAATTCGGCAGTATGGCTATAATATATTAATCAATAATATGTATAGCTAAAATTTCCTATTCATCCTCTGCGGAGCATAAAAATTATTTAAAGCTCAACGACAAAGTTGCCTCGCACCCTGGGCTTTCGGAACGGAGCCGGAAGTGTGCACGGTTGTCATCCGAAAGGCAACAAAATGGCGGCGCAAATTTAAAAATAACAAAGTGTAAATCATACGCCTGGGTAGGAACATCAGGAAGGCGCACTTGAGCACGCAGCAACGACTCGACCCGAACCGCAAAACAGATGCTAATTAATGGCAGCAACGGGAACAGGAAAAACCCCAGAAGCGGCAGGCAGTCACTGAAAAAAAAGTGAGGCAGACATCGGTTACTGTCGTGAATGTGCCGTTAATTGCCGGCAAAATGCGTCAAAATTGCGGTTCATTGGCTGCACACAAACCGAAAGAGGGGCACAGAAACCAGAAGCGCATGGGTACACGGTTCATGGATTCGCTAATTTATTGATTACAAAATGTGCGTCAGATAAATCTATATTTATTGAGGAATATATCCAGCTATATAAAACTCACCTTGAGCCAATTGTGCGATAATTTGAGCGTGCGTACGGACTGCGCCAATGCAGCTGGAACCTGGCATAACCCAGTGCCGCTGGCATCCAGTTCCTTGAGGCTCCACGAGGCGACGAACTCTTGCATGGCAGCGCCCACTTGCGGATTATGGGCAATCGAGAGGCTCACCAGATCCGGTATACCCTGTAAAGCGCGTATTGCCAAGCCGCTCAGCTGATTGTGTGACAAGTCCAAATGCTGTAGGTTGGGAAGTGCCAAGAATGTCTCATAATCTATGTCTGTTATGTTGTTATTGCTTAGCAGCAAAGATTGCAGACTAATCAGATTGTAGAAAGCCTGTCGCGATATATTGCCCAGCTGATTGTTGGCCAAGTTAAGATGTTTGAGCTGCGGCATGCGCTTGGCAAAGAAGCTGGCCGAGAGCTGACCAAACTGATTGCAGGAGAGATCAAGCGTAACAAGCGATGGTATGGCATCTGGCAGAGTGCTCAGTGAGTTATTGCTCACATCTAGCTGCTGCAGTTTCACAAAGTTGTCCAGTTTTAGGCTGTTTAAATTGTTGTTGCTCAGATCCATGCGAGTAACAAGATCAAACTGGCCCTGATAGTTCGTCTGGCTGTCATAGGCACTCAGACCTTGAGCTGTTAGATTGAGTAGTGTCGCATCTATGCTGATTTCACGCTTTTGAATTTCGTGTCGTGATTGCGTTTCGCGCTTCTGATAGTATCGTAGTTCTCCCTTGTAGTTTGCTGGTTCATTTTCATCGCGTAGCATGCGATGAACGCTTCTGTAGCTCAAATGTTGCAGCGATAATTGCAATTCTTGTTTTTCAGCGGCTGCATTCGTTAGCGACAGTGAGTGTGGCGTGGCAAGCACACACACAGTGCCTACCAGCAGAAATGTGACGAGTACACACATTGCTGGTAGTTCTGAGTTGCTGCGCGCATGCTTCATATTGTAGTTGCTTGGCGCCTTATGGCTCGTTTGCCAATGATTGTCTATACACTTCTTTTTTTTTGGGTTTTTTTGGTTTTTTTTGGCAACAACTGCCTTTAATTTCACTTAAAATTTATGCGCAGTACGTGCAGATGTTTAACGTTTTGCCGTTGCTTCAATTTTAAATATGGCGAACGATGGCCGTTTCTTTCATTTGCCTGCCATTTACTTATTCATTCACGTTCACTCACGTTCAACAGTGTTGCCCTTTTTGGCACGATTTTTGTGTCACGTGCGCTCCTCTGGTCGACCATGTGACAACTGTCAACAGTTTGACAGCTTTGGCGTTCGCGTTCCCATTGTTTCCGCAATGGCGTCCATTGTTTTCGCCTCAGCGAGTGCAAGTTAGAGGGCGTCCGAGAGATCACAAAAAGCGTTGCCTACTTTTCAGCGTCGCCTCTAAAAATGCTGAATTTTTAATTAAATATAAACTTGGTCATCACCTTTTCAATTGTTGTTTTGTGTTTTTTTGTTTTTAATTTGCCTTTTGCAATTGTTTTACATTTCGCTTTACTTCTTTTTCGCTTTCACCTTTTATCTGACATTCAGCTAATTACTGCACGACGCTCTTCGGCTCGAGTAAATGTCAATTAAAAAGCGCGCATCGCTGCTCCTGTAACTGTTGTTCCGATTGCTGTTGTTGCTGTTGTTGTTGCTGCAGTCAACTGTTGTCACATTACAACGTCAATTGTTCCCCTGGCGTCGTCAGGTGCTTAAAATCTGTAATAAAACGTGAAAAAAATTTGTAATTACGCTTGTTATTGTTCATGTTGTTGTTCTGCTGCTAGAATGCAAAAGTGCAAAGGCGAAACGGTAAAAAGGTAAACTTTTAAATAATTTGCTCAACATTTGCTTTGTCTGCGTTTACGCAGACTTTTTCCTTTTACTTCGCACACATACTTTTATATGCAGATACTTTTTTGGTCGTCTTTTTTAATTTGAGCTTCAGCTTTACGACTTGAAAGTGCTTTGGCACTTTTGCTTAAGTGTTATTTTTACGCTGATTGCAGCTAATGAAATTATAATTTGAACATGCTTAACAGCATGTCGTGAAATGGACATACGACGGAACGAATCGGGTCATAACCGAGCTATGTTACACAAGCCACCTTTTTTTTTTTTGCTGACCACGTGTCAGCCGCATGCCACTAAGCCTTGGTTATAAACTCGACATATGTATGCGAGTGTGTGCTATAAATCATTTAACTGGGTCATTTAATTTCCGCTGCAGACCAGCGACAGTAAAGCCACTCTACAGCAAACAACTGTCAACTGACAAACCCGCAGTCGCCCAAAACGACGCAAATTTGATTTACTCTCTGCTGGCATAATGACGCTCACATATACGCTTGTTTTATTCCCCGGTAGCAATTCCCTTCAATTAGTTTGTCAATGTCTACTTAAAGTCAAAGTGCCAAATTTGTTAACCTAGAGTGGGTATATGAGTTTCTACTTACACTTAACTTGCAGTTGCATATTAAAGTGTACAATTTAAAGAAAACAATATTTTCTAGGACAACAATTGCTGCAAATCCACTTGAGTAAAGTGTTTTATTATTTATTTTAGAGAGTATGTGACAGTCACATAAATGTTTTAGCTTCCCACGCATCCAAACCCACTCGCATGAGCATGAGTAAACAAATTTATAGGCATCGCTGGTTTATATTAAATTTATTGACAAATGTTATCAAGAAGTTGGCATTTCATTTCAGTTGTCGTTTGCTTACGCAACAGTAAAATGTTGGCTATATAAGTTCCCCCCTCTCTGTAGCTTCTGCAGCTGCCCCACCACTTTGCAGACAGATAGATGTTGTACACGAGCCAGTTGACAAGAAAGTCGATTTAAAAACCAACAACAAATAACAGCAACAGCAACAACATGGCCCGAAACAGCTGGCTGGCTGGCTGGCTGTCTGTCAGTCTGCCAAGATTGAAGCAGCTTCATCTGCCTCACCCCCGTTTTATGCTTGTATTTTGCTGTTTTTTTGTTTCGGAGGGTTCCTGGGCTTGTCAGTTTATTTAATGCCAGCTTGAATATAATTTGCGAATTGCTGTACCATATTTTGCCACGAGCCTTGAGTGTATTTTATGATTGAGCATTAGCGAGGGTTGTTCCCCGGAATTTGCCAGCCCCCGAACATATTGAATATTTATAGCATTCTTGTTGTCTTCTTCCGTTTTGCTTAGTTAATCAAATGCATGGGACCAAAGCAAAATATCTGACGCTCAATTTTTCTTTTTCTTTTTATTTTAAAGTGCATTCCTTTGTCCAATGCAAATAGAATTGCTGAAACTCAACTGAATAGCTGCTATAAAGAGCTTGCTTAAATGAAATCCATTGTGCACAGACTTTTCTACTGAAATTGGATTTCCAAAGCAGCCAACAGCCAACTGCCAGCAGCTGCCATACGTCAAAGTTTCTTCTTTTAGTGTTTTATTTGTACTTTACTTTTTCTATTTTGTGTATAGAAATTTATCTAGCGATCCCAGATCGTACCCCAACCCCAATCTGGCATGGCTTTATCAGTGCACGGTATTGTGAAACAAAAATGCAAATGCCATGATGAGATGGCAAGGACAACGTTGTCACCCAATGTATTCCATTGACTGCCTGGTGTGCAATTCCTTGTCAGTTTCTTGAGATACTTTTGCGCAGTTTCTTGCTTCAGTTGCGCGCTCAATTGCGCAACAAAATACAAAATTTAACCCCTGCCCTCCTGGCGTATACATAATGCAGCGTTCCCTGCTCTTTCAGTGTGTTTAAGTGCGCGTGAGTGTGTGTGCGTGTGTGTGTTGGATTGTGTGTCATGTAAAAATGCAGTGACTGCTGGCTTTTTATTCAGTTAGGTTGCTTTTGTGTGGCCGGCATGGTTTTACTTTGCTGCAATTCCTGTATTTTAATGCCCTGTAACTAAATTGAACGGGTGGAACCGAGTCGGCAGAGTGAACGGTCTCTTTTAAAAAGTTGAACAATTTATCAGTTAAAAGTCTTCAAATATCATCTTTTGCGAGGTATGTTTCAGTCGCGCACTTTTTTGCTTGTCATGCAGGAGCCTGGTGTACTTTCTGTTTCCCAGGGCTGCTGTTTTAATAAACTTCCGCTTTGTGCAAGTTTTATTGAGTCAGCCGCCCGCTGCTGCTGCAACTGACATGCATTCAATGCAGGCTTGCTTAAAGGATGGCGAAAAGGCTGACAAATGCAGCATTGGGATCCTTCAGCATCTGTGTCAATGTCAACATTGCCAGGACGTGTGCAAGCTTGCCCTTTTTTTTCTGGTCGAGTTTGTCTCTGTATGTTTGCCGCTTTTAAACTGTGCAGAAATCTTTAAGCGATATGTCCAACACTTTGCGAACAATTTGCCAGCAAGTCTTTGTCATTTTCAACCATTGATGGGCTTTATATTTCTTTTCCGCAACGCATAAAACTTTTCAAATTAAAGTTTCTTTTTCGAGCTTTCGACTGTCAAGTGGAGGGGCGTACACACGTATGCAGGGTATACCCTTGTGAGTTTGTCAAATAAATTTCATGCTTCGGTTTTGCATTAGTTTTTGGTCATATTCTATTGCATACTTCGTGGCGTCTATCAAATTTACAAATTCCACTGACAGAATTTCGATTTATTAAATTGAAAATTTGAATATATGAAAAGTGTTTGCAAATGCCTCCGCATGAATTTATAAATTCTGTACATATTTCATACACTCGGGCAATTTGGCAAAACCAAGGCGAAAGCATATTTGGGAACTTGTGTGCTTATGACTTATGCCCATATCTTGATGCCATGTTGTTGTCTTTATTAATGCCCTGTGGCTAAAGACACTGTTAGTCCACCCCTCGTATCCTTAGCCCGTAAGTTGGGCAACCAAAAACACATAACTAAAATTCGTAATAAACTTGTTCTTCTTCTCTGTTGTTGTTTCGCTGTCTGTCTTCAGACGCTGTTGAGTGTGTGCAGTTATATATGTATGTGTGTATGCGTGTGTCTGTCTTTTATTGTTTTATTTATGTGTAGATTTTCTTGTTGTATGATTTTTTCTTTTGGTTTTATTTGTTAAATCGTGTAGTGAAAATTCGCCCGAGGGCTTGCGAAAACATCCATGGAGGCCCATGTGTGTTTGTTTGCCCAACTGCGTGTTTTTTTTATTTTGTATTTTTTTTGGTTTTCTGGCTTTATTTTGGTAGCCCAATTTCGGTGGCTTGAAGCATTGTTTCTCCGACTGGGGCCACACAAAGATATTTTAATAAAAAATGTGAACGGTCGCTAGATCTCCCTTTCTATCTCCTTCCTCTCTCTGTCTAACTGACTGATTTCAAGGGGGCAGCAGTCATTTTTATTGTCTTACTCACAGTTTTAACCCCTTGATGCCGGCATACTCATTGTGGTTATGGTTTAGTTGTTGCCAAAGCTTTTTATGAAATTGAAAAAGTTTTTCAATAAATGTGCATAAATTGTTGGGCAACCATTTGCCAAAACCACTTAGCCAGTCTATATGCATTAGGCCTTATTAATTTCATCTCCAGCTATCCGAGCCATCATTTATATCAAATATATATGTAGTTATCTTGTTGTTGCCACAATAGGCTTCACAGCTGCCACTATTGCTAAAGATATTATTACTGGTGCGGTCAACATACAGCAAATTGCATTTTGGTTAATGATTTTGACAGCTTTGACCACTCAGCTACCAGTAAACTGAACCTACTCTCCAAATATGAGTGCCTACATATTTTTTCTTTTCTTGTTTTTTTTTTTGTGTCTCTTGGCCCATAAAGTGGCACAATGATTTTCTAATAATTTGCCAAATTGCCTTTGCCTGACCATTAAATCTGAGATACGTGTCTGCTTGACATATGAGGGTGATGGTCTGTGGTACCCCAGCCAAACTGATAGCCAGATTATGTACACAGACAAGCTCACAACATATATACACTCACACCCCTACAAAACGCATTTCGTATATATATGACAACAGACGGCAGGGACAACTAGCATTATGTGCTTGAAATTGTCAGTCTCAGATATACGAACGCAGTAACTTGAAACCTTATTCTGGTCCAGAGCAAGAAGGCGCAGCAGTTAAAGCTGTCAGTTAAAGTTGCTAGTTGGCAATTGCCAGTTTGGCAGTCGTTTTGCTGGCGTCATACCAATCTCTGGTATCCAAAATCTGGAACTAGTGTAAAATCAATAATTCTCCAGCGCCTGGTGCGTATTTGAAGTGGTTTCCTATTGCAAACGATGGCCAACAAAAATACTGTGCTAAAAAAACCTTAAAGAACAAACTAAAAGTGGTTTTCAGTGTGTGTGTGTGTGTTCCAAGGGTATGAGGTGTGTGTGTGTGTGTGTGTACTGCTGGCTTGGCTGCTCTGTTGCTTTGGGCCATTGTTCTCTGTTTACGTGCCTTGCAAGGGAAAACAATCAAAAACGTTTAAACAAAACAAGAAATGAAAAACATACCAGAGAGCGTAAACTATAAAATGCCCTATAAGCAAAAAAGCATTGATTTTTTTATAGTCAATTTTTTAGCCCAATTGAATATATAAAATAAATTGAAATATAAAATTTCCAATAAAGCCTTTTTATAGTAAAATATTTGTATCTTTTGTTAAATTAACTATACTTGAAATACTTCATACGTTTAGCAAAACTAATATACCCTCTGCCGACTGTACGTAGTATCGTTTATGAATAGATTCTCATGTTGCTTTTAGTTTCCCCCTCAGAAGCCCTCACTGCATTGTTGCTATTCCTATTTTCCTATTTTGATTGTGGTTGTCAACGACGTTATGCTTTTCATTTTGCTTTCCTTGTTTTTTCGCTGCCTTTTCTTTCACTGCTAGTTTTCAACTGTTGGTATTTGGTGTCCTTTAATTTTGGTAGCTTGCGGTATGGCTGTTGATCCCCAGACGGAGTTTTCATCGACAGTTTGCTAACAAGTTTAGCCATCGATATGACCAGCACAAGTTTTGGCCCCCAGTTGAATCGCTGCTGACAATTAGCGCATCTGGAGCGTCTTTCAAGTGGTCTTTTATCAGTCAGGCACTTGTCAGTAATACGCGCCATTAACATTAACGCACATTACGCTTCATTTTGCGAGTTGAAAATTATTGCCAAAAACAGCGGCATAGGAAATAGAACCAGGAGCAGGACCTGTACCATTAAAAGTACTCGCAGCCAGCTAGATGGTAACTGCCTGTGGGCAGACAACAAACTTTAAATATTTACGACATCATTTCATGGCCCACAAGCGACGTCGCTGAACCCTTAAAATTGCCTGCCAGCCAAAACACTGTTTCAATGATAATTTCCACCCTAGTCCCCAATGTTCCCCCCTCATTCCGATGTACAACAAAAAAATAGAAAGAAAAAAAATATTACAAGCATAACTGTCGTATTTTTTGTGTGCTCGGTTCGCGTCTGAAAACAAAAATTAGGCCATTAAGGCATTTACCAAATGCGCCGTGTCCTCAACTGTACCGCACTCGAACCTGGGCTTGGTTCTCAAGGAGCGTGGAGTGTGGAGTGTGCTTTGAATGCTTTTGGGTGTCTTTTTGTGAAATTGAAATTAATGTGGCGGAAATCACAAGTTCAACACGCAACGGCAACGGCAAAGGCGACGTCAACGTAGAACGGCAAGGGTTCGTTTAAAGCATTAGCATCATGATATATGTTGGTAATTTCTGCCATTGTCTGTGTGTGTGTGTGCTTCCTGATGATTGGCCAGGCAATTAGCTCATACAAAAGTTGTTACCATTGTGAGCTGGTCTTAAGCCTCGTTTAACTGAAGATCCAGGCAACAGACAACAATTGTCAATTTATTGCTGAAGACAGTTAACTATTGATTTGTCTGCACACTAATGCTGTAAGTTTTATGAAGAGCAATCTTGCCAAGAAATAAATGGCAGGAAACATTTCTTTTATGTCCTTAATATCTAATCAGTTAACAAACGTGGAGAGTAATTACTACTTGGCTAACAACTTTATCGCTTTTATATTCATGTGTCTTAAAGGTGCAGTTGAAAATTCAAAAATTTCTATCGTTTGCAGCTTTGTCTGCGACTATTTAGCTATTTGCCGTTATATGCATACTTTTAAATGCCTTGGGGCAAGCGAACTTATTGCGCAATTTTTCATTTTTTAATGGCAAAACATTTTGTTGAGCAAAAGAAAAAGGCGTTCGAGTTTTTAATTTGTTGTGCCGCATGCCCGGACTCGCCGCCTACACACAGCTGCCACAAGACCCCTTGCTGACCTTTCCCCCCGCACCCCGTCGCTGCTTTCCCCCTAAAGTTGCATGTTTTTCTTGATTTTTAAGCGCTTATTGTGCGGGCTTCCTTTGACTCGGCTTTTATTATAAACCATAACCATTTGACCGTGAGGCGCAAAAGTGTCGAAAGTGCAGGCAGGCGTAAGCCATTAGTGTGGGCGTGGCTTTCAGTATTTATTGGCGAGCAGTGAACAGCGAACAGCGAACAGCTTGTGTAGCACGAAAATAAAGCCATGCCCTGCCAAGTATTTCAAGTATTAAATTCTGGTTCACTACTAAGTTTGGCATTTAATTTCGATTTAAATAATAGATAAATGCTTGCCTAAGCAGCTGCTAGATATGATGTGCCAAAGTGCAAAAGCAGCTCGAGGTGCCCCTTTTGAAAACACTTTTGGCCTGCATAAATAAGTAGCAAAGGATGCGAAAACGAAACTGCTGACAAAACTTATAAATCCCAGATATCCTGACCTTAATGCTACGTTGAATACCAAATGATGATGCTGCTGGTAGTTCGACGACTGCATAACTGTATGGTTGTATGTGTGGGCTTGTGGGTGTGTGTAGTATGTTGTGTGTATTATAGGTGTACGGATATGTGAGACACTGAAAGCCAATGCCAAAGCGTGAACATAAACATAAGTAGCTTCAAGGCAGCTGCAGGTTAGCAAGAAGCGAAAAACTGAAATAACAAAATCGATGAGAAAGTGCGGGTTAGCTGAAAACTTTCACACACCCAAACACACACACACACACACATTGAAGCTCCAGGCACCTTGTGGTGGGTGGTCGCATAGGTGTCCTGTAGGTGTCGCCGTCAACTATGCGTATACGCAACGCAACTGAGTGGCTGCTAAATATTTTCAAGGATAACTTGATAAACAAATAGTTGCGCTTATACATATATGTATATGTATACGCTCTGTGGGTCTGTGTGTATAAGTGCGTGTGTGTGTCGATGTGTGTTTTTGTTTGGGTAAGGGCAACCGAAAACTTTTTTTAGTGGCATGCATCGCTTGAGTGCTTATTGTTTGCCACTTTCAAGGATTGGCATTTGGCTCGCCTTTTATTATTTTTTCCTTCTTCTGCTGTTTTTCATTCTATATTTTTTTAGAAACTGAACCTTGAAATGGGATACGTCAGAGACGCCCTCGCAGCTCTCAACTACTTTGCATATTTTCACTATTTCTCATTGCGGGTCGCCAAGCTACGTGACTTTGCCTTAAGAAGCAAAAACATGCCACATGCTTCAGACTCAGGAACCGACACCGCAACCTCCACTACCGGAACATAAATAAATTATCAATTTATGTTTTATCAACGTACAGCATTTGGCAAATTTCAGACCTCTGACGTCTCATTTTAAGCCCTACTTTTAATTATTTACCAAACAAGCCAAACAAAATTAAACATTGTTTCTCTTGAAACTGTCTATACAGATACAAACTTTTTTCATTATTCCCTAGTGCATAGCATTGAATTTAGCCAGATCTAAACTGGTTTTTCTATTTTTGCACCTTTTTATACTACGACTATAGCTGAAAATAGATAGATTTGGCTTTACTTTACAGCTGCGTCTCATGTTAGTATTGTGGCTTTAACATCTTTTAGACCCAAATCATTTACAAGTGTCAAATTGTTACCTCTACAACGCTTTAATTGACATCTGCTTCGGCGTTTGTTAATGTCGCGTTTTATTTATGGATCGAGTCTTGCTAAAAAAGGAACATTGTCTGCTTGACATATTTATCTGTCGCATTGCAGGCTAGTTTTCCAACTGACTAACTTGTGTATAATATGGAACTCTGTGAACGTCTCAGTGAACGTCAATCATCGCAAGACACTGCTAAAAAAATTTAAAACTTAGAAATGTTTGCTTTATATAAGGAAAACATTTTCAAACTACTTTAAATAATTAAAAGATTTAATCACAAGTAAGAAAGGCTACAGTCGAACGAGCCGATTGTCAATGACCCTGTACTGCTTCCAGTGCGCATTGTACCATACAACAATGCAATTTTTACCGATTTATCCTAAGCTATAGGCCATAGTTGTCAGATCCGGATCAAACTAGATGCATGTCTTCAAACCAATTTTATATTAAGGACCGATTTGTCCTATGGGAGCTATAGGCTATAGTTGTCTCATAATAATGGTAATATACACAATGTGTGAATTTGATTGCGAAAGCTCAAGTAGTTTCCAAGTTATGATGATGTAAGAAAAGGGATGGTAAACTAAAATTGATCTGCCCGACATACATATATACGGACTTTCATTCTAAATTTGGTGGCTCTAGCATTTTTAGTCTTTAGATCCAAGTGTTTATACGGACGGACGGACGGACGGACAGGCGGACATCGCTATTTCGACTCGTCTGTTGGTGCTGATCAAGAATTTATATACTTTATGGGGTCGCCCAAACCTCATTCTGCCACATTTTGCTTCTGACAAACCAAATAGATCTAATTAACCCCAATTTTTTTAGAGTACGGTGTCTGAAAAGTTTTTTAAATTGCCCAATTTAAAAGGCTTTAGTCTTAAATTCACGGCCTGAGAATCATTTTTCTTTGCTTCTTAATTTATGTATAACTAATTTTTTTTCTGCCAGTGCACATGTTTCGTATGTGAAGCATATGTGTGCAGTTTTGTTTGCCACCGCAAGCGCCACAAATTCACATCGCGGCTGCTGCCAAACGCCGCCATTTTTATGACATTTCCGATGAATACAAAATGCTTAATTAAATGCCGCTACATGTTGTTGTTGTTGTTGTTGTTGTCGTTTGTTGCTGTGTAGACGGGCACAAATTGCCGAGCTATGCTACCGACTGGATAAGGCAAGGACTTGCTTGCCACAGCCCCAAAGCGCCTTCACTTCCGTGCCCTCTCTTTCAGATTCTTCTCCCTCTTTGCTTCCCACCCACAGCCAGTTGTCGGCATGTGATGACACGCATAATTTATTCAATTTTCGTGTCTGTGTCTGCGTGAATGTGTGTGTGTGCGAGTGTGTGCAACGGCATGTGCAGGCTTCCTGCTGTTGTTGTTGGTTACTTCGACTGAGTTAAGGCTTTTTGCTTCTCTAATGCTTAAATTACACATTCAAATATACGCCGACACGCATACATACACACACGTACGCACACACACACACACACACGCACTCGCGCACATACGAGTACGCCGCAGTCATGTGCGACATTTGGTTCGAGGCCTTTTGCCTACGTTTTGTTTCCCACTTGCGCAAATAATGATCCCCAGACACATCCTATACCATTTGCTTCTCTTTTCTTCTCTTTATTTTTTTATTTTTTTTGTTACTGCAAAGATTATTTGCAATGCCTCGTTGCCATTGTGGAGCAGCGTGGCAAAGGCAGGGGGGAGTCTGGGTGGATGGCAGCTCATAGTGCGGTCGCTTTGTCTACAACAAATCACTTTGTTGGCGCAACACTTTAATGTCAGGGATTAGGCATTAACGTAAGATTTGCCAACGTCTGTGTCCTGGTTCCATTTATTGTATGCCATTTGCATTATACCTAGCTTCACCCACACACACTCACACACCCATGTGTGTATGCCATATACAATTATTTCAAGTCACGGACTGTTGAAAAGTAGAGTGTAACATACTCAGTTTTGGTGTCAGTTTTTCTTTTCTCGAGAACAAAAACTCTACTCTAGTTTCTTACTTTTGGGAATTGTGTATAGTGAAGTATTTAAAGCACACTGGTGCACATTTTCCTTACCACAAATTTTCAACAATTTTGCTGTTTAAGAGACCAAATGAATTTGTTGAATGATATGAAAAAGAGAAATTTGTATGTCTGCAATTGAAATAATAAAAGAAGCTTAAAACCAACAAAATGCTTCACTTACTGCACATTGTAAACGATTTGCGAAAATGAAAAAATATTCATGAATTATTTTAAAACTCGTTACTCGGGCTATTTGTACAATTTTGTAAATTCAAATATAGTTTTAAAATTTTGCCAGATTTGTTTTATAAAGACTTTTAACAGATTTGATGTTCCTGTTTTACTCATGATTGTGGCATATTTTTGCTGTTTCTGCATATTTTAGCCAATTTTACAGCAACAATAAAAAATGTAGAGCAAACAGGGAGTTTGTCTACCGTTTAGCAGTTTATTTGCATTTGAGTGCTTTTGAAAATGTTCAAAAAGGCAGCTAAAAGGCAATGATCAAAATCTGTGTAATATTTTTTGTTTTATTGTGATTTTTTTTGGCAAGAGGCAAGTTGGGGCGTTTGCCTGCCATGAACTGCAAATTGCGTACGCAAATTGTCTGCCCTTCCCTGCCATGTACCACGTCCCGCCTTCCATATCAGCATCCCCCCTTTTTTGACTGTCTATTTCGCGCCTGTAAATCGTAAATCAGGACAGATTATTGTTGCGCTTACATAAAGTACCCACTCCTCAGTTGAGTTTTCCCCCTCTTGTTTGCTACTTTAGTGGCAGTCTGTCTTGCCACACAGCCATTTGCATTTGTATCTTTCTCCCTGAACGCGTTTTTCAATTTGAAGCAGCTTAAAGCGATGTCGCCTGTCTTGCAGCCTTAGCTTCTTCATAAATATGCAAATTGCAGCCAAAAAAAGCTCAATGCTACAACCCTCAAAGCAGTTGAGGTTGCCACAAAAGAATTGGTCAGCTACTAAAGACTAAACCGAAATACTCTTACTGCTTAAAGCTATTGAAGTAACAAGTTAGGACGATATAGGAAAGCCTTAAAATAAAGTTAATTAAAATCAAGCTGTGATTCCCATATGAAGCTTAATATTTTGTATGTTGTTAATGAAAAATTAAATAGCTTTAAAACTGCTCTTTCTAATTCAAATTTAATTAAGCTTTAAAAGTCAATGGCTGGCGCTTTTTATTTAGACTTCAAACAACCAGATGAAATTTAATATATTGACTGATGTAGAAAAAAAATATAAAAATAAAATTTAAAGCTTGAAACTGATTGTCTACTACAAGATTACTTAAGCCTAAAAAATGTCTGGCTCTTTTTATTGCACTTTAAAAAGATTTTAAAAAGTACTCTTAACCCATACTTTAAATAAGCCATTATACTCTATGCTACAGTATAAATGTATGCTATACAATGCTTAATTCGCCAACTCGCCCTTGGGCTTTGACTGGAGTTTCTAAACATGAAAATATTTGATTATATGAAACCTGCTGTTGTGCCATACACTTGGCCAACTAACGGCCGCATATGTGAGCACCACCCAACAGACGTACCACCTTTGGCAAAGCGGATAGCAGCTAACGTCTTTGATTGTTATGTGCATATAACTCGACGCTCGGAATCCAGGAATCCAGGAGATCGAGCTAACCGTAAACAATGAAACTCAAGTGGCAGGGCAACCCCAAAGACCTCGACTAGACTGTTGATGTTGCTTTGTTTGCTGTTTGCTGTTTGCCTTGTTGCCCGCCTTGAGTGCTGTTTGCTGGGTGAGGCGAGGGTGATTGCTGCTACCGCATAACCCATACGCCGCGTTGCGGTCGCTTTGCTTTCGCTGCTGCTTTGAGAGGCGCACGCCCGACGCCTTTGCATGTCTAATTGAAGTAGCTTCAACCTGCTGTGTGTATGTGTGTGAGTGTGCATTATCTGCCATTTGGCATCACTTTAGACGCCGTGCCGTCTAATTAGATGTTGTGGCAGCATTAATTGCCCCAATGCCTGGACTTTATAACTTTTTGAGTGCCACCTGCTCACGTTTACGTTTGGGTTCAGCTTTTTATAGCCCACAAAGATAAAAGTAAAATTAACCTGGCCTAATCTGCCTAAATTTATTTTGTGTATATTTGTAAAGTATTTTCACTGTTGTGTTCTCTGTGTGCTGTGTGTTTCAATCGGTTTATTAAAAAACAATCTATTGATTGGAGTTCTTTTCATCCTCTTATTTTTTTTCCGTTCACAAAATATGCACAAAAGCAGCTTTGCATGCATAATTTCATTTTTTCCGTCATGTTTGTGCTTGAATTTGTACGTATGAATTTCATATGCGAATGCACAAACAATGCAAAAATCAATAAAATTAAATTGAAAATCATAAACTGCCCGAGTGTCTGACTGAGAGCCAACAACGGACAACAAAGCAACAACAACAAATACTAATGGGGTCCTGCTCTGCTAACTCTGAGCAGCATGTGTACGAAAGTTTTTCCACACGATCCCAAAACCAAGACTATGGGCGAGGGTTGCACAAGAAGTCTGCACTAGTCTCAGGTTGCTGGCTTGCCTAGATAGTTCAAAGTAAACAGATTGATATTCAAACACAGAGAGCTAATCTAGTTCTACCTATCTTAAATACATACATTATATAACATGTAGGATATATAGAACTAACTTTTTGGACTACTTTTATCAGTATATAATATAGGGTTGCATAAGAAGTCTGTACTAGAATAAAAGGCCTAGACTTTGGTTGATATTCAAGTTTGATATTCATACGCAGATCAAATCTAGCTCCACTTATTTTAAACACGTACATTATATAATATGTTGGATATACAGCGAACTGTTATCTAATTAGAACATTAATTAGACCCACACTAACTTTTTGAACTACTTTTATCAGTATGTAGTATAGAGTTGCATATGAAGTCTGTACTAGAATAATAGACGTTTGCCAATTTTTTGGTCGCTGGGTTTCCTACATTTTTCAACCAATAACGATTGATATTCAAACACAGACCACATCTAGTTCTATTTATCTTAAACACATACATATCTAAAATTTAGAGCGAATGGTTATCTAATTAGAACATAAATCAAGGACAGATCTACACTAACTTTTTGCACTAATTATATCAGTACGTACTTTAACCTATTTGAATACTGAATGATCGACCCATGCGTTTCTCCAGTGAAGCACGCCACTTTATAATTAAATTATTGGCAAGGAGGCTGCACAAAAGTTTTGTGTGCCTACAGCAGCTGCCAGTTTCCATTTCAGTTGCTGCTTTCTAGAGTTTCCTCAGTTTGTTGTGCATTCACATTAGTTTCGTATTAGTTTTGTGCACTCTTGCTCTTGAATTGTTCGATGGGATTTGTGTGTACTTGTGTGTATGGGTGTGTGTGGGTATTTTAATTAACCAAGTTGCACAATTTAGAGCCTGTGGTCTTTGATTTGCTGCAATTATTTATTAAATGTCAGACGATGTTATTACGTTCAAGTGTCAAATTTGATTCATTCAATAAATCAAGACGATAATGAATCCCTCATATTTGAAGTATATATTTCGATCTTATGCATTTGATTTTGTGTTTGCTATTCAATTAAACTAAGTGCTTAATTGACTGTCGTCTAGGTATTGATTGATTTATGCATGTTTGTGTCGTCCCGAACTAACTTAAACTGTCCGTAATAAACTTTTTTATTCCTTCTACGATAATTCTTTTTTTTTACCTCTCATATTCTTAATTACAAATTTCTCTCATTACTAAACAAAAGTTTAATTACAACACAAATATGAATTGTATAATTACAAAAAAAAGATTTAAAAACTTTTTGTAATTTTCGCATCAAACTTTCAGATTTGCAATTAAATTCTACGTTTTTAGTTGGATGTAAAATAATTTGGTCGGCAAGTGCAAACTCGAAATTATCTTGCAATTAAGCCAAAGAGAAATTTTAAAACAAAACACGAAGGGAGCTAAACAGACAGACGTCAGGACACACAGCAAAGCAAAGGGAGCAATGGCAGCAAAATGTGCATGAATTAGCGAGATTTACATGAAAATTTCATAAATATGTAAGCGACATGGACATGGACATACCCTGGAGCGGGGGTGGTGTCTGTGTCGGGTTTCTCTTTTGAAACACAGGGACACTGTTGGGTCGCTCGGTTCTGTCGTGTCGTGTTCAAGGTACGAGTAATCAAAGCAAAAATTACCTAATTAACATAATCCGCAGTGGCCAAATGAGGCGGCGTTTGCTACTGGTTGCTGTTTTTTCTCTCTGTTGTTGTTTAAAGGACGAAGATTCCTGGGAAGAAACTGGACAGTAGAGCAGTTTGTGTGAGGTCCTGTGACCGTTGATTAGTGTTGCCTCTGACCACTCGTCGTCGTCCCTGACGTCTAAGCGGCTTTGGCAGCTTCTCCTCTAAGTCCTTAGTGATAAGTTGTCCTGTCGAGGGTCCTGATTTTGATGCTTGCAGCTCAAAAAACCTACGCTGTCGTCGCAAGGACGCGTCACGAAGGCAGCACTGATTAATATGCAGACGTTTAAATTTCGGTTTTCTGTTGTCCTTTTTGCTTCGTTCTTTTTTCACTTTCTTTTGGTTTTTTCTTTGTTGGTGCTTTCGCTTTAGTTTTGTTTTGTTTTCGTTTTTGCTTTATTTTGCGGGAGTTTTCTTTGTTTATTTTCTGAAATTTGCACTGAAATTTAAATGCAAGTTAAAGCTAAATTGCAAATTTCTGTTGATCAAATTCAGCAGCTGTTTGCGTTGTGTGCGTATCTGCGGGTGTGTGTGTGTGTGTGGTTTTCTGCGTGTGTAGCTGACGGTTGTCCTTCGGTGCGTAGCTGACGTGTTGCGGAAATGAGCAGATTCTGAAGGCAAAGTCAGCCGCTTTTACACACTCACTCTAACGCTGTGTGAGTGTGTGTATGTTGTGTGTGAGAAAGGAAATAAAGGAACGTAGCTAACTAAAAATAAATCTATGTGTGTGAATCTTTTTGCCAGAAGCTAAAAAACTAGCAGCCCGCAAAAGTATGCTACATAAATATGAATGACTAAACGAAAATAATGCCAGCTGAGTTCACAGCCTGCTTCACATCCTTCGCATCCTTGGGATGCTTCGCTTTGGCAATAACAACAAAAGTCACAGCATGTAACTAGCTGCCAGCATTGACGCCTTGATGTCTGCCAGAAAGTTTGACGTTTGCTTGGCACGCACAGACCACAGGCTACACAACAGACTCGCACACAGAGACGCACTAGGAGCACAATAACACAGTCGCACGGTGTCAGTTTGAGGTCGAGAGAGTTGGAGGTTACCCAAAAGTTGCATTTACGTTTTAGCCAACAGATTGTAGTTTTAATTGCCCAACGGCTGTCTAATTGGTTGTGATTTGCTTTGATTTTGATTCGGTTTCGCTTTGGGTTCACGATTCACACACACGGCTTGGCACCAAAAAATCACTTGGTTAGTCACAGTTTGGGTCACAGTTCGCGTGTCCTTGCGTCTATAAATTCAGCACTAGACTGAGCTTAGCGTGCTGCCAGGCCATGCTTTTTAAGCGTCATGAAACTCGAATTCGAATTTCGAAAAAGTTCTGCGATTGCGCATTCAAATTTCTCATCTCTCTCTTGTCTGTTCTATCTCTGCTTTGGCTTTTTATTTCGTGCTCAGTCAGTTTGTTGCTCTTTGTATGTGTGTGTGTGTGCTGCTTTCGCTTTGTTATTATTTTGTTTATATCCTTGTCTGTCGTTGTCATCACCTGTTTGCATTTGCGAGTCCTTGAAACTGTTTACTCGTACGCATGTGGTGCGCCAGGATTATGTCTTGGCCACAGTTGCTTAAGTAGCGGCTCCCACTTGGTGTGCTTTGCGTAGACAATCAGAGCAGTTGGCTCTGCTTACCTCTGGCCAACTGTATTCCGGAGTAACGAATGCAGTTAACCGGCTTTGACTTTGCTTTTGGCTTTCGTTGTCCTTGGTATCCGTCTCTGGCAGTAGACCACATTATGTAATAATGTTTGCGCTTGTGTCTTCTGTTATGTTTCTGTTCTCTACTGGGCCAACGATGCGTGTTAAACTTCAAATTAATTGCTGCCGAAAAATAGTTATAACCGGAGTAGAGTGTCGGAGTGGGCAATTGTCTGCTGCAGACCGCAAACTCAACAAGAAGCACGTTTGCCACAGGATACAAGAGCATGCAGCTATACGTACGCAAGGTCAGGGCAGGTGACGGTGGTGGTAGTGCTGTATATACGTATGTGCGTATGTGTGTTGGTGTGTGTGTGCATAAAAGTCATTAAGTGTGGCCAGCAAGTGCAGAGCCAGAGCGCATACAAAAGCTAAACAAGAGGCAGCCAGAAAGACAGACAAAGAGACAGACATTGAAGCCGTAACGAGGTTCATGTTTAATGGCCGTGTTGTTCCCGTTTCCTGTAGGGCGCCGCCTAACAAATGCCCGGCTGCCCAAAAAGGACATTCAGAAACAACGCTTTAGTCCTGTACTCATGTTCGTTGTCACCGTTTGTCTCCCCATCTTGGCTGTCTGTTTGTCTGTGTCGCAACTGCAGCTTGAACCTGACACAGAAAATTGTATTTTAATGATGGGGCGCCGTGCTGCTAACAAAGAGAACAACTGCAATCCTCCGCTCACCTGCTTTGCCTATTCAAGATGTTAATAAAGCGACACACGCAGCAGATACATACCTTGGCTCGTTGCACGCTGCTCGCTGCAACTGCATAATGAAGTTGCAACTTGTGTATCTGCAACACAGTGACATTTTTTGGCTTTTGTTGTTGCCGTTTTGGGACAAACTTCAGGTATCTCTGGAATAGGATTCTGGAACTGTGTGGGAGGGAAAGTGGGCGTGGTATGTGGGTGCTGGAGTCACTGTAGTCCTTTGGCATCCATCCGCGTCAGTTGGCTTGCGATTTGTGTTGCATTGTTGCAGTGCTAAGTTCATTCTACTTGCCTTGACCTTTTACCTTTCCTCCCCTCCCGCCGTCCATCTGCAGGCCCTTCGTTTTCATTTCAGTGAAGTGGGCTCTTGACTAGGTTTATGTGTGTGTGTGTGTGTGTGTGTGTGTGCTGACTGTAGATTGCTGCTGAAGAGCACTTGTTTGTGCATTGCTGCAATCGTAATTATTGTTAATGGCCATTTGCCAAGCGCTTGCTCTGCTGACTGCAACTGCACTCATTCAAAACAAATTCATTTGATGGCAGTAAAAGCAGTGGAACTCAATGATAATTCACTTATTAGTTGCGCACACTCTAAACACACACAGTTTACTATCTAAAACTAGGTGTTCCTATAGATTATTATTTTGTAAAGTCCAACTCTTTAAAAACACAGAACTTTATTTATTTAATTTTCATTTCTCCACTTTCTTTGCAGTTGAACCGAATGATGATGACAATGGCAGTGAGCAATCCGCTGATGAGGATATGACAAACGAGGAGTTTGGAGAGCAAGGTTGGTCTGGTAAAATAAGGACATTAAAACACACTAATGGCATTCGCCTGTTTCCTTTCACCCATTCGTTTCTAAACAGATAATGGACTGACGGAGAAAACGTTCAAATTTGAGGATTTCGCTCGCAGGTAAATTGGCCCAGAATCGGGACCCTGATAATTTCTGTGTGTGTGCAAAGTTTTGCAGAATTTGGGCCACAATTTGATTGGTGTTATTTTGTTAAAAGTTCTATGACCAATTGTTTTGCGGTTTTTGGCCATAATGATGGCTGTGTTGAAAACTGTAATTGTATTTGTAATTGTAATTTTAATTGAAAGGCAACCAAAATGCGAGCCAAGTGGCAATGCCAACGCAACAGCTTCAGGCTACTAATTAAGGATTAGCGTCAGAAATTACTTGTGCCAAAAGTTTTATGGCTGCGAACTTGGCGCACAAAGCTACAGCTGTCGAATGCTGGCAGGGGAGTGAGGGAAGTGCGGGGAGGGCGAATGGCAGAGAATTGTTTAAATGGCCAAAGCGACAAGAATAACAACAACAGCAACAACAATTAAAACCGAGAGTCAGTGCTACAACAATTATTATTAAAATGGCGTCAAGTTTTCGTTGCGGGTTTTATTTTAATTGTGCTGCTATTTTGCTGGCTGTTTTCAAATGTTTCAAAAACTTTCCACTCTCTGCGTGGGTGTGTGTTGGGCGTATGTGCGTGGGTGTGTGTGCGTGTCTCCGGATATACGCTTAAATCATAATTAGTTAAATTTTGCATAATTTAATTGAAGTTCTTAGCATAATTGTATACCATCCAACACGATTAAATTTAAACCCACAGATTGCTGCATCCAAAAATTGTGCGGGCCTGCACCCTCGTGCTCACTGACTGGACGCAGATACCCACAAAGGCGCTAAAAGCGGCTGTTACCATCCTGCATCGCATTGCCTACGGCTGCTCCTGCCCCGGCATGCTCTATCAGGTGAGTGCCACACCCCTTTCCCCTTACCTTGACCCCTTAATGCGACAGCGAAATGATTTCGCTTGTTTGGACTGTGCTGCCTCCTACCAATTGCAGCAATCCTACCAATCCGCTGCCTGCCTGCTGTTTTTAATTCTGTGGATTTTTTTTTGCCTTACTCGGAGCACATAAATCAAAGTCAAATGCAAAAAGTACACTGCGACTTAGAGGCTGTCCAAGTCCCTTACTCCGCGTCCCTCTCTTTAGAAGGAGCACTTTTTTATTTTCTCTGTGTAGGTTTCATTTTTATGGTAATTTGTACAAATTAAGCGAACCTTTTTTTCATTTTTTTCTATTTGTGGCAACCACAAACGATATTTACTGCGCGTTCTTTATATTTTTCAACGAGTTGGCGAACCCCTCTTCAACTCTCCTCTCTCTGTCTCTCCGTTGCTCCCACGACTTCTTGTTCAGTTGTTTTGTCCCATTTTTAGTCCTTTTGCTGTCAGCTGGAATTTGAACTTTTTAAGCCTTTTACGCGCTGCCTTGAGCCGCAGACTTGCTTGGGTTTTACTTTTTAACTGCTGCTGGGGGCGGCACAGAGCGGGGCGAGGCGGGGCGTAAAGCATTCAAATATGCTAGCTCTAAACATAGGGCAGCGAGTAGCGTATCGGGTAGCTTAATTACTACACAAAGTTTGTCGAATTTCCACAAATTTATTGTGCATAATTCATAAAATCACTTGAAGTTTTCGCTTTAAAATTTGTGGTATTTTTAAAGCCATAGATAGAGTATCTTAAGTTGTGCCTTGAATTCGCAGCTTTCGCTTTTCGTTAGATATTTGTGTGCTTCGCTTTTGTGTGGGTTTGCGCTGCTTTTCACGGCTGGCAATTAAACTTTTCTTTGAGCAGAGTTCATAAATCACATTCAGCGCCAGGCGGCGGCAGTTCTCCTGCCATTGTTTGATAACTTTGGCTTAAATTTGTTAGCTCCGTTAGGGCCATGCACCACAGCTGATCACTTGAGTAACCAGAAAAATGCTGCCAGACATGTGAGGATGACTGCAATGTATCCAAGGCAGACATGCTATACGCTCGTATCAGGGCCATCTAAACCGGCTCAATGTCTGCAGCTCAGACACAGATGTCTGCAGCACTTCATGTCCAGCATCTATCACAAAGACGTAGATAGAGAGGGTTAAAAGGGGAAGAGAGAGTGGTTTAGTTACCCCAAGCAAAACAAAAGTAGCATCATATGCAAAGTCAAAACCACTAATGGGTCTGCGCAATCATAGGATAAATTAAATTCCAAATACGGACGACAGCCAGCAGCAAGGACAACGATACACAAAACCATTTTAGAGACTGGAGTAGGAGAGACTGGGCGCAGGAAGCTGGGACTAGGGGTATTTAGAAAGTTTTGCTGACTGCAAATGATATCTTGCTTTGGCAGAAGCCAGGCAAACCGCAGGCAGCAACCACAGGATGGCAAGGAGACTGGATGGATGCTCAAACCACTCGACTTGTGGCTAGCTGCTGTGTCTTTGTCGGCACTTTTCATTTGAATATGAATATATGAAGTGGCATTTTCATACTCACACACACACACACCAATCTACCACCCACAGGCCAAGCTGTTTCGCATCTTTCAACAAGTCTTCAGTGTGGAACGTGACACCCATCAGGAGGAGCTGCGCCGTCTGGGCATCTATGTGCTGCGCAAATTTGTCGAAGTAGCACCAACTAATCCAAAAATCTATGCAGAGTTATTATTTTACAAAGGCATCCGGGAGGCAAATGAGCTGGAGACCGGCTATTGTGATGCCTACGAGACGTAAGTATGGGTCCAAACGTAAGGAAGCGGTCGTGGTGGGACAGTTCAGTGGGCGAGTTGATGGTCTCTGTCACTTTGGGGTTAAAGGACCATCAGCACAATGGGCACATGATTGACTGAGCCGTTGGCTGCCCTGTCTGCGCCTGTCGTTTAGTCACTAGTTTGGGGACCCTCACTTGATAAATGATGATAGTCTGAAGCCTGAAGAACTTGTATTCTATACCATCTCTATATACTTGTTATTGTTTTTGCAGCGGCACCAAAGGCACTTGGACCGAGGAGCAGGAGGTGGAGCTACGTTTCCTATTCGAGGAGAATCAGCGGAATCCTGAAACCGATAAGGGTAACTATGACAAATACTCAAACTGGACTCTGTCCCTTTTCGACTGTACTGTAAATTAAAACCCAATTTACGTTAAATGAATGAAAGCAATCAACAACACCGACGCAAAGAGGAAAGCAACGAAGAAAGCGAAGAAATCGAAAGAAAATTGGGGGGAAAATGGGGGAAAATAGGGAAAAGGAAAACCAAGCAATAACTGCAACTCAATTGTGTGTGCTCTTTCAGATGTGATTGATTGGATTCTGGACAATTTGGTAGACAAGACACGCACACGACGCGGTATACTAAAGAAGCTCAAGGACATGGGCATACATTTCAAGGCACCAACCAAACGCTCCGTCAAATCAGCCCTGGATGCCAAAAACCTTTGGCAGCCGGAAGAGGATGAGCAGCTAAGCAGCTTATACGATCAACATCGCACGGAGCCAGGTGTGTACACTGATAAAATGAGAGCACTCATTCAATCAATATTATTTGCCTAGATTAACAACACTTCAAAAAAGACCAGCAATATGAATTTTCAAAACTTTTACCATATGTGATGTTCTTAAAGTAAACATAAGAATAGAATATGAAAATTAAACTTAAAATAGTTGGCAAATACTTATAAAAGGAGAAATATGTTGATAAAGTTACTCTGAAAATTTAAAATAGAATAAAGGCAGATATAAATAACAATAATTATTAAATCAAGTATTAATAACTATAAAAGTATTCTAGAAGTATTCATTTAGTTATTCAGCTCATTATAGCAAAACTTTTGTGGCATTCAATGGTTTTTTTAATAAAATACAATGTTAATTTCTTAGTGTTTTATGGAAACTTTAAAACATATTTAACAATTATTGATTATTAATTACTTGTTGTAGAAATATGGGTTACATATTTATTTCTTTCACATTGTAGCTGCTGTTATTAACCATTTTTAGAGTCATTCAATATTTATAAAGGTTTAGAAAGTGTCTTAAAATAATGATAAAAACATTATATCTTTTCTTCCACTATTAGACTGTCTGCAACGCATTGTGGCAACTTTTGGGGAGCGTCGCAACAAGAACCAGATCATTAAACGCATGCTGCAGATTCACTTGATAGCAGATAAGTCAGAAATTCTGCCAGCCAAGGGAAAGAAAGGCAAAGGAAAGTCCAAGCAGCCGGAGAGCGACAACGAAAGCGAGAACGAGGATTACATGGAAGAGCCGACGTTTGAAAGAATGGCGCCCAGGCAGAAGGTTTCCAAGGCACAGCCAAATCAAACGATCGTGAGAACGCCGCTAGATGTGGGCACTGTGCGTGCCTTAATTGCCCAGGTGGACACGGAGAAGTATCAAGAGGCCATTGACTGGCTAAAAGAAAGCCTTGACGATGCCAGCGAGGACACAGAGGAAACGGCAGAGGATGATGACGGTGTGCCGCTGCTACCCTTGTTGGAAGTGCAAAAGGAGGCAATGGAGCAGAGTGAGTTTCAAAAAATGCTCGTTGCACTGGGCATGCAGCCTCCCATTGCAGGCATGGAGAATTATTGGCGTATACCAAGCTATCTGAATGCCGCAGACCTCAAGTTGAGAGCCAAAATTGTGGGAGGGGAGGAAATAGAGGAGAGCAATGAAAGCGAGGGAGAGTCAAGGGCCGCTGCTGTCGATTCGGATGACGAGGAAGAGGAGGATTATCTGGATAAGCACAGTAGACAGCGTCAGCAGGCTGCAGCTGGCAATATAACGGCTGAGCAACAACGCAAACTGGACAGTCTTATGTACAGCAAAAGTGACGATGAAGTTGAACAACGGGAGCCTCCATCGAAAGCCAACAGCAAGGGCACGGGCAAGGGCAAGGACAAGGGAAAACGTCAACGACAAAAGACCAAAACTAAGCGACAACAAAAGGACTCTGAGGATGAGCAGGAAGTTAATGAAATAGCCCGCAAATTGGCACGCAAAAAGCGCCAGCCCGACGTGTCCAGCGAGGAAGAGTCCGAGTCCGAGTTGGAGTCTGCGTTCAAGTTGGAGCAAAAATCAGAACAGAAACCTAGCAAGCCCAACACGGATGATTTATTTGAACAATTGAAAGCTAAACGCGCCACTAAAATCAAATTGAACGATATTATTTTGAGTCCGTCTGCCAGAACAGACAATGTCGAGGATGTGGACGAGAACGATGATGCATTTAACTTCAACTCGGAGGACTATCGGGCACGGCTGCAGGAACTGGAGGAGGAGGAGCGGGAGAACAGTGAGAAAGAGGAAGCGGTCGCGCTGCCAGATCATGACAAAGAGAATGCCATATTGCAGGCAAATAACACAATCAAGACATCCTTGTCGTCGTCCTTGCAGCGCACACGTCGTGCTAATGTAATTGACTCTGATAGCGACAGTGATGATGATGTTGGCGCCAAGCAACCCAGTAAGGCAAACAAACGCCCACGCAGCGACAATGAGCTAGATGGCCAACAGGATGAGTCAGACACCGACGATGAGGATATCAACTTTCTGGCCCGCAAAAAGCCAGCTAGTGAGGAGCCAGCCAAGCGACGTCGTATGGCCATCATCGATGATGACGACGAGGATGATATCTAGTTTATAATTTAGTTACTGCTCTAATCCTGCTGCAACTGGATGAAGTTCACATTCTCAATTAACTGAAGAGTTCTTATAATTATAATTAAGCAACAAAATGGATAGTTTAATAAAGTCTAAAGTCTTGCAAGTCTAGCAAAATGTTTTAAAGTTGTGGAATACTTGACTCTTGCACAAGATAACAGCGTGTTATCAGCCGATTAGTAAACTAAACATGGAGCACACTAGTTTCTATTCAGCATTTTTGGTACATAGCAAAAGGCTCAGCATAGAAAGTAGACGGAGTAGACGTGCAATTGCATCCATTGCATCTCCCTGTCCTACTGTTATGTCAGGTAACAAAAGTCACTTGCTGGACAACAGGTATCCAAGCTATCTACACTGAAACAAATTTAGAAGATTGCTCTTAAAATGCAGCAATGATTAAAAATATAAAACCTGGGAATTTTTGATAACACAATTTTTATACCCGTTAATCGTAGAGTATAAGGGTATATTGTAATCGTTGGAACGTAACAGGCAGAAGGAGGCGTGGCAGACCCCATAAAGTATATATATATTCTTGATCAGCATCAATAGCCGAGCCGATATAGCCATGTCCGTCTGTTCGTCCGTCCGTCCGTCTGTCCGTCTGTATGAGCAAAAAGAATCTCAGACACTACAAGAGCTAGAAAGGTGAAAGGGGTCGCAAATGAAAGGTACAATACCCAAGCAGTAAAAGGTTGTTTTAGTTTTTTGACACGCCCACTTTAGGGCGTTCTATCTTTATGTAAATGTACAGATAAAACTAGAATGTTTTAGTATAGAAAACTTTTTTGTTAGCTTTGCTATTCGAACCAAATTTACACGGGTACTACATGTCTAGGAAGTAGATGTACTGATCAAATCGGACAACTATGTCGTATAGCTCCCATAGTGCCGATCGAATTTGTATGAAAAACTTTTTCGATGACCAAGCTATATTTATCAAACTCACACAGAATATAATTGTCATCAATATATACATACTGACCATGTTTGATCCAAATCGGACTACTATATCGTATAGCCTCCATAGGAACGATCGGTCGAAAATATTATCTAAACATGAATTTGTATGAAAATGTTTTGTTGGCCATCTTATCTATCACCATTGTTAATAGCATATTGAAACTGAGTAACGTTTCTTGTTTAAATTGTTGACTCAACATTACGCACTTTTTTGTTAGTTTTTTTCCCAGTGTTTAAACTCGTGCAACATTTGCTCTCTTTCTTTCCCTTCGTCACCCCTTTGTGGAGTTTTTGTTGGATTGCTGGCAATTTGTGCTGGTCCATTGTTGTAGAGGCTCTTTTCTTCTGCCAGTACAATTGTGTGAGTGCGTATTTGTGTCTGCTAATTTGGTGGGTTTTGTTGATGCAACTGGCATTTGTTGTTATTGTGCTGCTGTTGCACTTGTATTGCGTTGCATTCATTTCTCGTCATTTTCGTATGCTCTGAGTCACAGCAAAGTGTTCAAAAGTGCAGCTCAGTTTGGAAGTTTTGCTAGTCTTCACACATACACTTACAAAGTGGACAATGCTGACTGGGAATTGTTGTCGTTTTCAAATCCATTGCATTAGACGTATAACATGCCCTGTAAATGGGTTGCATTCTCATACGAATATTGCACTTTTATTGCATGGCTTGAGAGATTTTGGGACACAAAGTCATGTATCAGAAGATGCAGTCTGTAATTAAGAGTATAATCCCAGTTTGATTTCCAAAATAAGAGTCAAATCAAGTTCGGCTTAAAGCAGACACAAATAGAGGACTGAAATATGTCTTCTATTTGCATAAACTCTTCAAAAGTGTTGTTAATTTTGCTTTAAAAGCGAATTAAAATCTTTACTTATCTTTACCCGCGCACAACGCTTCGTATGCGTAATTTTTAAAGTTGCAAAAAGAGTTTGAGAAAGCCACTGCAAGCGCAGAAGAGGACAGGCAATGTATTTTTTCACCTGTCATCTGTCACCTGCCTATCGTCGTTGGCATAAGTGCTTTATTTATTTGGAGACAAAATTAAAAAAGGTTGAATGAGCGAATAAGAAACGCTGGGCTGCCACACCCACTGCTTACAGCCACTTTATTATTTTCAAGATGGCGCGCACTCAATTTGAAAGCAGCTCATAATTTATTTCATTAATTTAATCAACCTCAACGCACATGTCAACTGCATACTTCCTCAAATAAACGGGTGCCTGCCTGTGTGTGTGTGTATCTGTGTGTACGCCACACCTTTTTATACGTTTGTCTAAGGACGTAGCAAAAAAGTAGCAACAACAGTAACTTTATGTTTAAAATCGCTTAATACATCGTAAATTATGCTGAACTTTGTTGCTGCATGAGGAGGAGGTGCAAGGGGAAGGAGGGCGGTGGGTGTTTTGGAAAGCAGTTGCTTCAAAAGATGCTCTGGATTTGAAGTTGACACCAGGACTAAGGCTGTCTCAAAATGATTATCAAGTTGCGAGTCGTTTCTTTTTTCTTCTCCTCAACGAGTTCATTAAGGACATGACTGTAGCTGTGTGTGTATACGTGCGCATGTATTCCTCACTTGTCTGTTGGTGTCAGCAACGTGTGGGTGTGTGTGTGCTTGTGTATCTGTACGCAATAAACTGTTACTGCTTTCATTAGGCTAACACGCAGTCCTTAGTTGGGAAAAAGAGTTATAGCCTGGCTTTTCACACGCTCTTTAACGCATGCTCGTCGCATTTCCATCATTAGAACAAAGGACGGCAGTTAGCAGTGGCAAACAGCGAAAGGATTAACCTAATCTCGGGACTATAAAAGCGACTTTACTCCAACACACACACATAGCGAAATGTGCGGAAAAAATATGTGATTTTTCATCATAAAGAACGACAATGGTGATGACGATGACGATGAGGACAATCGCATATGCAGATGATGGCGCTGTTTGATGAGTTTGTCTTTTGTCTCCATTTTATAACTGTATGTCGATTGCGTGTGCGAGTGTGTGTGGATTTGTGTGTATGCCGGCGGCACATGTTTTTCTAACAATCACACAATGTTTATATAACAGAACTTTTTCCACGCACCAAGAGCAATGGCAGAGCTTAAATTGAAGCCGATTTCGGCAAAGACAAAAAGCGCCTTTGACGTGTGATAAGCACTGGGTGGAGTGACAAGGACAGCGAGGGGGAAAGAGGAGAAGAAAAGCAGAGTACAAAGACGTAGCAGAAGCAGAACCAGAACCAAAGAAAAACACTTGGGCAAAAACTTTGCTGACTTTGTCTGTGGAGCTTTACACACATACACGTATGTGACAAAACAGTTCACAGTCTTCAGCCAGGCGTTGGGGGAAACCAAAACAAAAACACGAAGGATATCTTTGAAGTGCTGCTACTTCTCAAATCTGACCTGCTTGACAACATAGTCAAGCCCTGTGTATGTAGATCGTGGAGTCATTAAATTCATTTTTTTCGTATTAGACCAAAATGTTTAAAATCTCTGCAAACATAATGTTAAACACGGTTTAAAGTACATTTTTGTCTTGTCATTTTTAGACATGTCAAAAGTGTGACCCACATATGCTCCTGTCATGACATTTTCTCCAGACTTACCTTTAAAAACGGGGAAAAAACCTTTTGAATTGTTGCAAAAGGATATGTCTGGACAGCTCCAAAAACTATCTGCACTTTGGTCTGATTTCAGATTTCATTTTGATATGCCTCCGTTGTGTTCACTCCACTTGCCGGGAGCAGCTTATGAAACACTTTGCGGACGTTTTTCATTTAAGCCCTGATGAGGGTTGTCCGAGAATACAGAAGTCGACTAATTGGTACAGCTGCTGTTTATGCACGGCTTCAATCCTCTGCTCAACGTCAGCCGACAGTAACAAGCGTAGGGCTCATTGTTTCTAGGGATTATGCGAACACTATGTCCAATACTGTCGGCTGTTGTTTCTAGTTTGGCTTTTGTGACTCTCAGCCTGGTCCAATAATTAGCCAAATGGCTGCCAAGTTTGCAGCCGTCTTGTTTGTTGCAACTTTTGTGGGCGTATCACTGAACACATAAATTATCCATGCGCGTATGATTCAGCAGTTGTGGCATCTTTTGATTTTGTGCCAAATATTTTATATTTAAGGCGACATAAATAAACGCGTCCGTCTGCGCTTTTCAGTGACTGGGCCAATTAAACTATGAATTATAATCCCGAACAAATCGCGTAACTTGGCTATGGGAAGTAACAGAAGAAGCCAAGTCATAAATTTGCTGTAACCAAAAGGCGGCTTTTGTCTGAATTTATTAGACGCGAAATGCGGTTTCTAATTTTGAATGCGGCTATGCAGAAATTTCTGGTGATTTGGCCCATGTGGCGGTAAGGAAAGTTTTGCATAGAAACTTAAGTAAAATCATGCTGAATTTCAATTAATAAACTAATTATGGCTTTAAGATATGAGTTTGCACAACAATGTTGGCTGTAAAATGTAAACACGAAAGCCATATAAAGGTGACATTCACAGAGCCATAAATAACTTTAGCAAATTGCAACAGTTAATACTATAATGCAGCGCTGACTACATAAAGTGGGTCTGGTGGGCAGACAGGGGCATGGTCATTGGCGACCATTATTTATACACGGGCAATTTTCACGCTTTTTTCTCGCTGCATATAAAAAGAAGTGTATGCAAAATTCAAGCCTCAGTGATTTTTATTTATGTGCGTCATTTGCTGGCAAAGGGGATGGGGAGTTGTGCAGAATGTGGTACATTGGCTGCTCTGGCGACCGGTAGTCAGCGCATTAACAGATCCACGACTATAAACCAAAATTACTGCGGCGCCATCAGCGTCTGCTTTTTATTTGCCCTCTCAGGCTTATTTATTAAATTGATGCCAAATGAAATTGCAGCTCGAAATTCTTTTTGTTTGTCGAGGCCAAATGGACAGACAAATAAATAAATGAAAAACTAGTCAGGTGCGGAATGAAATCATTATGGAAAACATCAAGAAAAAGCAGCGTGGAAGTTTGCAGAAATTTAAATACATTTTGTAATGACTGAAATTTAAAGTACACACATGAACTTGTACATCGGATGATATCAAAAACCGAATCAATCACTTTTGCGTAAGCTAGAAAAGTTTATGTTATTGTTACTACGTGTGATAATTATAGCAATATATGAAATATTTAGTGGCTCTCTGTATCCCAGCCAAGTGCACAATAACAACAATTACAATCGTAAGTAGCTTAAACATTTTTCAATGGCACTTTCAGTATATAAATCAGTTTCATTTCGGTTGCTCAACGCGGACGCGGCGATCTGATAAGTTATGTAGCACCTGCTTGGCATGCAAAGCATTAGGCACTAAACAAATGTGCGCCCAAAAGTATGCACCGTTTATTCGTATTCACCTTTTTCGTTTGAGAAAAATATGTCTGCCATTTTGTTTGCCATTTTTAATGTGTTTTCTTTGGAGGCGTGTGATTTCTGGGCGTTACGTGGCTGCTGCTAGCGTTTCTCTGCTCTCTTTTCCTCTTTACCTCACCGCCTCTGGCTGTATATCTCTCTCGCTTTCTCCCTTTTATTATTGTTCGCAATGTGTGCGTGAGTTTACGCTTTATATCTCTGTGGTACGTGGCCGCAGGTTTACTTTTATAATCTACACCAAAGCTGGTGCCGATGTTGGAGGCAGTTCCAAAGGGTGGGACGAGTCGTTTTGTGGTAAATTTGCAAAATGCGTGCACAGACTAACAGCACACAGTGCGGGCATTTTTTATTTTATCGTTTCGAAAAGAATTTCTGTGAAAATTCTTGCATCACCCATGCGCTTACTTTCACTTTCATTCCTTTTTTTCGTGTTGTGGGAAATTTCGATTTTTTTTGGGTGGTATTCGCCCAGAAATATAGAAATGCAGCGATATTCATGGTTAACTGGACCTTCAATGAAATCCGAATGAATAGCCATGTGAATTGTCTGAAGGACTAGCACGTTGTTCAAAAATCAATTACCAGACTCAAAATCGAATGACACTAGACTGAACTTAATTCCATTTGCCACTTTAATCCGCGTGGAATTCATTTTCATCGCATGAGTTCTTTAAAATAGACCAAATACTAATTGGTTGCCTAAATTAAATTCATTGCATAAGTTGGGGTATCCTCGGCTTCTTAATGTATGCGTAAGACTGTTAAAGTGTCATACTCGATTTGACGGCTAACTAAGGAATGATTTTAATATGAATTTGAAGTGGTGATATGGCTTTTCAGCTCACATTATTTGAATAACAAAACTGGATGTCACAACGCATAGCATAAGACCAGAAAATGGTTAAGCTAATCAACTGGCCAAAATATAACGAGGGTTGTTTTGGGACAGCAGCAAAACCCCCAACAACAACAACAAGCTGAGGCTAAAGATACGGCTCAAATTGAGCTCAAGCCACTGGAATGAGTTTAACGAAGGGGCAAAATAGTCGCCGGATAACAAGATTAAAAACCTTTCAGCGTCAGAAATTGAATTCAAATTCGGCACACAAAAGAATGCAAAGAATTGACGAAAGTCTTGTTTTTCTGCCCTGACTGTCATCTTGTCGTGGCAGCAAAATGACAAATCGAGTCGAGTCGAGCCGAGCAGACTGCAACACAACACTTTCAGCACAAGTATGTGATGTTGGCAAAGGGAGTGGCAGGTTGCGAGAGTAAAGTATGAGTAAATACCACTTAGAAGTCAAGCAGCGAGCACTAACTGTAAGTCAAAGACAGCCCAGACAGACTGGGTTGTGGAGGTAAAGGAAAAGGCAGAAAACACACACAATGATCGTCCAACTTCGCATATAACTCATACGACTAGTGGTTCCCACTGCCGTTCTTGAGGCTCACGCATAGTACTTACGAGTTCATCGTTGTTGTTACGGTTGTTTTCAGTGTGCCTTCCCCTGCCTTATTCGAGTTTCAACTTTTTAAGTATTATTACATTCCTTTACCCTTTTCAAACGAATTTGTCTGCGTATTTTGTATTTTTTCCCTTCGTTTTTCTCTCTGAATTTCAACCTATTATTATTGACTTTTTGGCGTTGTCGCTGTCGCTCCCGTTGTCGTTGGCATTGGCGTCATTGTGGGCGATGTTGGCATTTCATGTAGCTGTCGTCGCCACATTCGGCGCAGTTGGCGTTCTCAAGTGCACGTGCCTTCGTCTGAGTCTAGTCAGAGTTCCAATCGTTGGCGACTTGCCCGATCCTGAGCCTGTCGGAGTTCCTACTCATGTGATGAAGCAATTGAAGCAATAAAAGCAAACTGCAGAAACTCCAACTCAACTCCAAGTGTAATCTTTTCATCTTTGATTTCACTTTAGCTATTTAGATTTTTAGTGGCATGTAACATATTGTGTAAGTGTGTGTGTGCGTGTGTGTGTGCATGCAACGCCTCCTTTTACCGCTCATATTTACACATTAGATTATTGCATTCCTAAGCATGTCCTGTGCAATGCAGTCCAACTTTGACTTCACAGCCAATCTGTCGGATTCGGGTGGTTGGACAAGAGC
Source organism: Drosophila dunni (assembly GCA_018152125.1). Lineage (NCBI taxonomy): Eukaryota > Metazoa > Arthropoda > Insecta > Diptera > Drosophilidae > Drosophila > Drosophila dunni. The sequence goes on along the minus strand of JAECXC010000352.1, from coordinate 2,397,896 downwards.
CACTCTCATCTCTCTGCCAGTCTGCTTGTCTGCCTGTCTGCTTGCCTCTCTGTGTGCACTTTGGCTTAAGTTTGCTACTCGAGACTTGCACAAATGTTTATCAGTGTGTGTCTGTTGTTATTATTCTCGTTGATAACGGAAACATCAAATAAATATTATTTTCTGCCTTGACTGACAACTTTGGTTGCATAAGACTTTTACAGTTTCTAGACGTATATATTTAGAATATCCATTCTATTCATATTTATTTCTGGGCTTTGTCTTCTCATCCCCCCTGCTGTGCGACTACTTGACTAACTTTTTCTTTGAGGGTAGTAACCTGTTGACATGACGTGACAAGGGTGTACCGAGGTGTTGACCCTGTTGTGTATGATTGTGCAGTTGAAAGTCAAGTGTTTATTATTTACCAGCTTAAGTGTTACATAAATCAATAAACTCTTGCGTATACTTAATGTAAATAAAACAAAAATTATTAGTGTTCATATTCCACACACACACACACACACTAGTTAGTTAGTTTGGTCAGTGGCACGAATTAAAGCACAGCTGCCATAGGCCTTGTAGTGAGCTTAATTGGGATTACAGCTTTATGTTGCATATGCCACATACATAATAAACCACAAAAACAGTTTGTAAAACTCATATACATATATATTAAGCACATAAGCAGATTACCTTGAAAATAGCTACTATGTCTGTAAATATATATAAACATATTGTTTGCATAATATTTTAATTTTAAATTACAATCCAGTTTCAAAAATATATGAATATTTTAGAGCAATTCCAAACTACCTTTTTTCTTTAAGAATGAAGTCAGTGGTTAGGTTATTTACCCTAGTTATTTTAGCATTGTCATCCAGGAATAAGACTTGAAGTTTGCACGAGTAATTTGTGCAACTGTTGTCGAGGAATGCTTTTGATTGCACTGAGAAATTACATCATAAAGAATTCAAAGTGCTTGTGTAAAAGAAAGAGCGAATGAAGAAGGTAACAAAAATTGTTGTCATGCATAAACATAAATATTTGAAATGAACAAAGGACTAAGTAAAGCCATAACATGAACAACTTGAAAGAAAGATGGCTAAGAGTTGACAACAAAACTGCAAAAATAAATAAGAATAATGTGGTTTGGATGTTCAAATATGAAGAGCAAAGCTAAAGAATACCCTAGGTAGGGTTTTCAGTGGAAAATCGAATAAATTACCTTTAAAAACAACAGAAGTAGAAGTGTAATTCTTTACAGCAAATATTGTTGATCAAATAGTAAAATTATTTTTAAAATTTTTAGATTAATTGCTTCGACTAAGAGAATTGGTATTTTGCCAGGATATACTCATGGTTTCTTATGTGCTGAAGTCTGACAATGCTTCCATTATGCCTAAAGAATATTCAAAATTTTCAACAACAGTTTGTGCTTTTGCTGCTATGTGTGTGTGCGTGTGTGTGTGTCTCTTAGTTAGTTTATATTGTATTCCTTTCTTTTTTGCTTAGCAAATGAAAAACGCATTTTGTGGGCACACAGACATAATGGCGCATTGTCTATGTGAGTCCGTGTAATATTTCAAGTACAAGTGTGTGGTTGAACTCCGGACAAAATGTATACGTCTATATATGCATGGACTGGAGTGTGAGAGTTTTTGTGTTTTGTATTGTTGTTGATGTGATAAACGCGTCTAGAATTATAATTAAAGCAAATCTATGAATGTCTGCCAACACATGTGTGAGTTTTCTTCTCGATGTGTCTTCCACCCGTCTCCCTCTATCCCTCCCCTTCTCCGTCTATCGTTTGGAGAATTTTTCGCATTTTACGTGCTTTCATTAAAAATGAAAACATTACGCCGCCTTCTACTTGAATTCCCGTTCCTGTTCTGGCCTCCAGCTTCGCCCCTCAGTCTGCTAAGCGTCGCCAATTCTAAGGCAGACTATAAATGTTTCTAGACACATACTATATACATACACTTGTGTACACGTGTGATTACGAGTGTGTGTGTGGCTGTGTGCGGTAGAGTCAACTGCCCTGCGACATGCTTTTGATTTTGGCTCTGTGTGTGTGTGTGTGTGTGTGTTGCGTAAAAGTTGCCATTGCCATTGCCATTGCTGTTGTCGTTGTAATCTTGGTAATAACCACAAAAATTATTATTGTTGTTGTTGCTGTTGTTGCTGCTGCTGCTGCTGTTGTTCAGGCAGCACCACCACCAAAGTTACCACCACGTTCATTGTCGGTGGCTGGCGTTGTTATTGTTGTAAGTGCCAATATTGTCATTAGAGTGGCTTGTTACGCAAAAAGCCGCAGCAACGCGTTGCCAGCAACAAAATGTGGCAACATCTTGCGGCATTTTTCGCTTTGACGTCTTTTGTTTTCGTGTGTTTTGTCGTGTAAGCGACACGTTTACTTGGCCCATTCCTAACTCCGTCTTTCCCCCCCTACTCACAGCTAACTAACTGCATCATTATTTTCATCTTTACTTTGTTCATTAAACGAACATGAAACGTTAATTTAATAAAGTCAAATTCGGTGCGCTTGGCTATGATTCTCTGCGGGTTCTCAGCGTCTCTACTCTAATTGAGCCAAGTTAAGAGCAGAAGGCTGTAGTCATAGTATACTTTGAAGTATTACAAATATAATTTGGCAAATTATGCCTATACTTAGTCAAGAAAAACTGCATGACTACAGGCTTATGGCAAAATAAATGTTATCAAAATTTAAATCACATATTAAACCACAAATGAAAGAAATGAAGCGTTGAAAAGAGACTGCTGCACCACATACACTCTACTTAAACTGCATAATCATCCACCACACCACTGCGTGGTGCATTAAGTGGTCGTTAAGCTTTTGACGGTAGTTGAAACTCCGGAACATCGGTGCACACTTCCACCTGTAAAGTTTTTACCACACACGTGACTCCACGACAACAACAATAACAACAACAAGCTGGGGAGTAAAGTTAGACTGTTACTAAGCCAAACTGTTGGCACTTTTATTAGCATAAATATTTGTTGAATCCAATAACAAAAGCAAGAACAAGAACAACAGCGGCAACAACAATAACATTCATGCGAAAAGTTTTAAGCGTTTTCATTGGAAATGATTTAACAAAAATGGGCATATTGTGCGTGTGTGTGAGTGTATGGGTGTGTGCTTAAACATCCCTCATGCTCCCTGGGCCCAAAACCGCTTTTCTTCCCTTTCCGCACTCGTAATCTCTTTCATTAAATCGAACTGAGCCCCCCAACTTGTTGTTTCCTCTACTTTTGCCTCCACTGTTGCCACCACTGTTGCCCCCACTGTTGCCTCTACTGTTGCTGCTCCTTTGTCGGTTTGGGTTGCCTTCACCGCTGTCGAGGTTAAATTGAAGAAATGTGTTCTAATTAGCCACACACGGGCTTCTCCCGATGCCACTCAACTGAATTCAGCTCCACTTTACTCCACACCCCTCTCCCCTCAAGCTCCCCACGTTTTGGATAAACTTTATGCTAACGAAAACTTGTTGTTAAAGTCGCATTAGCCCGTTTAAGGTACCGAGGAGTACAAGGCTAATGAGCTACAGGGAAAGCCAAGCGTAATTTATTGTTAACATGTCCAACAAGCAGCTAGTCATAAGGTTTTCAAAACGTATTTTTAAAGCTCTGACAAAGGATTATAGTCGAAGCAAAGCAGATAGCCAAAATGCCAGAGTTTGCCTCTTCATAATTGGGAACTATTGGAGGCCACTCTCTGCTGCTGCCACTGATCCAAAGTAACCATCCCCAAGTTCAACCTTAGAATTGCTGTTATTTTAAACTTGCCTGCCTTATCATCCCCATTTACTGTTGTTCCAATTTCCTTTCCTTTTTTTTAAGAGGCGAATCAGCGCGAAAAGTGAGCAACAAAATGTTGGTAGTTAAATTTGCTGCGGACTATTTGGCTTGACTATTGATGTGCGCGCATTAAAAAACAATTTTTATGCACAGCAGCAACATGGCAACAACTTCCAGTGGACAACTTGGAGCAACCTTTCCGATTTCTCCCCACAACCGAAAGCAACATGGACAGTTCCGGCAGCGGGCAACAATGAAGCCTTAAGTGGACTTTTATTGACTTTTAGTCAAAACGAATTTCGACAATTTATCGAACACAGTTCGCCGCGTGTTCATTATGCAAAGATGATGATGATGATGCTGCCACTGCTGTTGCTCATCATGATGATGATGACGATGATGGTGTAGCTGATGAGACTTGTTTTGTCTGCTTTCCACTGTTGGTAAATTGTTGTTGGACTAAAATGGGCGTGCCCTAACTGTCACTCTCCTAGCTCATCAATTTCCCATTCGATTTGAATTGTCGCCGATGTTCACTCAACTGTTGATACACTTCTCTTCTCTACATTAATTTGAGCTTGAAAAATGCTAAGAAATTTCCTATGGTCATTATAAACCAGAATATTCATTATTGATCATATAAATCGTCGGTTTGGATCACCAACTAGTTGTTTATTTCAATTTCAAGCCTATTGCGAACAATTGTAGCAATTAAGCTCGGTAAAATATTTATTAAGTGAGTGATAGAGAGAACAGACAGAGTAACAGACAGACAGACAGATAGACAGGCAGTGACTGTCGGTTTCTCGTAAACAATAACAAATCAAATTGGCGACAGACAGGAAATGCTGAGGCGGATGTTAAGTCTGGAGCTGGCAAGTGCAGCATAACAAGCAGCAACCACAGCAGTAGCAGCTGCAACAGCAACAGCAGCGACAACAGCAGAGGCAACAACCGCAACAAAAACAACATTCGAAATTACTTTGCCTCCATTTGAGCATACAAATTTAATGGCATGGGCATAGGCTTGATTGTCTGAGAGTTTGTATGATTGTGTTTAAGTGTCTGAATGTTTGGTGTGACGACTGCCAAACACTGAATACTTAAATGTCCTGCACATTTTCTATTTTGTAGCATAAAGTTTGAGTTACGACAGCCAAGGCAGTTAAATTAAATTGTTAAGTAAGCTTTGTTGCAAAATAAAGTCCACAAATTTATCAAATAAATGTATAAATTCATTTAGTGTCTTACTTGGCAAACTGGCTATAGTCTGTAAGACAAATTTCTAATCTTTTATAATCCAAGCAGCATTAAAAACGTTTAATTTTAAATGAAATGCGAGACTTTTAGCAATAAAAAAAAAAAATATGTTCATACTACTGTTAGAAAACTGCAATCTAATCATATGAAGACCTTTCTTATATATTTCAAATTTATGTATTAAACTAAAAATGGAGTTATGCTCTTTTTTAATTCTTTTTTAAGCTGCTTTTGCAGCTGTTTCCTCACTGTTCACTTGATAGAGAATGCTTCGATTCTGCTGCTCTTCTTGCAGTGAATATAAGTTTCAGTGTGCAGGGAATGCCAACAGTTTATTACAGCCGCCAGACAAAGGACGGGAAGTTAAAGTCAAAGTATCTGACAAGCAAGTCTCCGTTCTCCCCTGTACCATTGACAACGGGAACAGGAAAACTTGCCAGGAATACTTGAGACAGACGGCCTAGTTGTTGGCTATGTTTGTTTAGTTGGATTTATGCCTCGCCACGCCCTGTGTAGTTTTTGTTCCGCTTAAAATTTTTTGGTTTATAAATTTTTCGTTTTTTTGTTTTTCATACGCCCTGTTCTACTTGTACTGCACTTTCAGTTTACAGGCTCAAATTGTTTGCTAAGAGTTCTCAGCGGGATTTTACATTTTTTGAATGCCAGCTGAACTGTATGTACTTGTGAGCAGCTTTAGCATTCCTCTAGAAAGCAGAGAAAGATATTTTTGTATATTTTCACGGCAGCACCTGGCTGAATAAGAGTGCGTTTGATTAACCTTTGACCTATGAATTGAAAAGAAGAAGATTGTTGAACGCTCTACGTTTGGCAAAGTCAAAGTTCAGCTCGTGTGTGTGTCCTTGAACTTTGGCAAATGTCAGAGTAGGAGCTATGAATAAGGCGACATTCTAATTTAAATTTTGTGATGGGTAACAAAACTGTTGGCTTGTATTGCACTATTTATGACTTTTGTGGCGCCAGCATCTATGTCATTTACTGACAAGCTGAATGTTGATGTCTGCAGAAATAATTGAATAATAAAATGCGTCACTGTTCGCCCAAAATGCACATGAGCAAGCAACTTTCCCACTTCTCCTCTTCTGCATCCATGTGTTGGCTTGTGGACTGCTAATAATCATAATGGACGCTACAGCGTTTATAAAGGCTGGCGTCACAAAACTTTGTCAATGGACATAATACGACGTCGTCGTCATCATTGTTGCTGCTCTTACAGTGTACCACTGTTCGCAGATGAAGAAAAGAACCTATAAGAAGAAAACACAAGAAAAAAGAAAAAAAAGTAAGAAAAAGTTGTGCAAAGTCCATTAAATACATAAACCTGCCACGAAATGTTCATGGAAAGCGCATAAAGAAACTTTGTTGTTCCCGCCTCGTGGATGGTGCGACAAAGTCAATGGAAAATAGAAAATGCTGAAACTATTTATGCGCACCATATGTGACCAACACACCAACACACCAACACACACGCACACACACTTGGACTCACCCAAGACTTGGTTCGGGCCAGGGGATTGGGTATAATAACTTGATTTTCTCACAATGCGGGTGAATTGGTTAGGGGGCAAGAGGCTAAATGGGGGCAAAATTGCCGCAGATGCAGCAGAAACAGCCACGCCCCGCATTGAAGTCAGCAAAACTGCGATACAACAAAAATAACAAGACGTTGGACAATGAAGACGCGGTCTTGATAGTCCAGTCAGCGTCAGTTGCTGGTTTATTTATGACTTCCTAGCCGAAAAATGTAAAAAACATTTTCTTATTTTGCCAATAAAGCAGAATTGATGCACATAAAATATAATACATGCATAATATATGAGCATGCTTAACCACGCCCATAACAAGGATTTCAAATGCATAAAAAACTCGAGAAAACTTTGTCTTATGAATTTATTGAAGTTTTCTTACTTTCCAACTCTCAACTGGGTTTTCTTAATGCCAGGTATAGGATATAAAGCTGATTATACTTATTAAAACAAGTTTCAGCTTGCAACCCATAAAAATTCTTTTTATGAACAAATTATAAATAAGAAATAAATATCTATATTAGTGGAGTATATTTTACAAACGACTTTTTTATGTTCAATGGTCACTCAAAATTAATAAAGAAATTCTAAGAAAATTACATTCGATCCCCAGTTCTCCTGACTCATAAATTAACAAAGTGCTCAAGTTAATGACGATTTTATAGCACCGCTTTATGATGGTCAAACATTAAAATGTTCCTTCAAGAGGGTCAGCGACTGTAGACCAATAAAGGATATTAAGTTAAACAGACTCATTAGACAGTTGTTTGTCCAATTGCCAATACATTAAAGTGCAAGTGCAGTAAGGGTCTTGCCAGATAAAAAGTTATAATTGTTTACAAACATATTAAGCGTTAAAATTAACACAAGTTACCAGTCAGCTCATTTGCATTCGGTTGACAACTCTTATTTATAAGAGCACAACTAAAACACTTGTGCACATTTCCGTATTTTTAAAGTGGGACAACTTGTCATAAATTTCCACAGCAAAGCAATTAAAATTTGCATTTATTTCAGATATATTTTGCGAGGCGTCTAGACTGGAGCTAAACAGCAATAGAGCTTTAAAAAGAACCATTTAAAATACCGTATACAATATGTGAAACACGATAGTTAACCCAGACACTAGAAAGATAGATGAACTACTAAAACTATGTATGAATGTTTGAAATATGAAAAATTACGCATACGTCATGTGGCACTTGATGAATCAAGATTTAAGTGCTCTCTGTCATAGCAGAGCTTTCATTGCTTGAGAGTACACACATTTAAATTTAGACGGTGCTCGACTTATGGAGGTTATAATTGTACTGTCTATGGACTTTTGACAGATACTCTGCATTCGAATATGAACTGTTTATTCTACATCATACCTCTGAATGTGAATATTTTCGGGTCGATTTTCAGTCTTTATTTGTTTAGGACCAGCCGACAAAAGACGTCCACATTTAAGCTCTTATCCCTTTTCGCATAATTTGGGACTTAATCTGCTGTGATTTATTCATATCCTCTGTTTTTGCTCCATTAGTTTAGCATTTATTTGCTAAACGACGACTCATGAATTGACTGCCATTCGAATGTTGACAGGGCGTGGCTGTCTGCTATGCACCGCAATTAATTTTCATAATTACTAGTCTAGTCGCGGGTATTTAGCATTTATACGAGAACATAACCATTATTAACCTATTCTGGAGACATCCATAAAGCAGCAAGTGCAGATGGCAAGTTTAAATGCAATGCATTTCATATTCATAATGTAAAATTCTTTATGTATGCGCATATGAAAGAGCAACATAATGCACAACAATAAATTTATTCAACACATGACAAGGCGGATCCAAGGCTGTTAAAGGACACTTGCGATTCTTTGGAAAAAAAATTGCCTGTGTGCAGTGGCTGTCATCATGATTTATTTTGAGGTCTTAAATTACACTTGCCACGTACTTGCTGATATTGCACTTCTTGCCAGTGATGAGTGAATGAACATTTCCGGGTTCTCCCCACTCAAAATGCATGTGCAAATAGTCAACACTTGAACGGTTTGTCTATGAGAACCATACATGTTTCATGTTTCTAAATGATTTTATGGCCATATCATTTAAGCCCATTGGGGCATAAACAAAGTGACGCCTCTCCTGCTAATGTCAATAAATAGCTGCCACGCAAATGCTGTGTATTGATAATGCAACTAATTAGCATGTGAATTAATTATTTTGAATTCAAATGTTGAGCACGCACATTGCCAATTTTGTTGTTGTTACTCTCAGTGTTAGTTTATGGCTGGATGGACTGCCTGTGTTTATTATAACGCATGTATTGATTAGATATGCTGTACCAAGACCCAAATAATCAATAAATTAAAACGCTTTTTAATCACGTACATACTACCGAAATTTGACTTTTTGTATAATATAAAAGCATGAACTCGATTCAAAAGACTTAACAATTTATTATTATTAATTCTAAAGTATATAGATTACAAATTAATATAAAAATAACGCACTTGTTTTAGCAGAAGAGTTTCTTTTAAGTAAACTTTACATACCATTTAGTTACATTTGATAAGTGGTCAGTTTTTTAAAGAAAGAAAGCAATTGAATTAAATTCAGCCGATTAATTACTTTAATCATTTTTCCAACTAATTTACCTAATGATCATTTAGCCAGACTTCCTGTTTAATTTAAAAGATATTAGATATTGAAGTTGGCAATGCTCGAGCAGCCAAATGCCACTTAAGCTGTCAACACTCTGGCGAGTTTCCTCACCCTTGGGGTTTTGGGACTGTCTTTACGCACGCCTGCCCCCACAGCAACATTAGTGTCTATCCGCACCTTAAATACCCAAATCAAAAATAAATGGTAAACACTGAACAGTGTCCACCTAAGTCAACCCCTAGAGCCGCACAGTGGCCTCAATAAACAGGCGACTCTATCGAAAAATGCTGATGTTATGATATAAAGAATATTTTGTTGTGGGGTATAATATATATCTGAATGGATGTATGTTTTGTGGGTGTGTTTGTATAGTATATACTCGGCATTGTTGTGCTTTATGCGTTTAACGATATGTTGAAAAATTCCTGCAGAGCACAGCAAATATTTGTTTAATGCTTTTGAACAGGCAGCCGATAGATGCTCACCGATAGCAACACAACATGGGCTTGGACATGCAAAGGACCCACAGACCAAACCACACCAGACCATTGGGGCTGCCTTAGTTATTTGCACTATGGGTGGATTTGGTGGGTCACTCATGGGTGGTTGCGTCATATTATGGTGTTTTAAGGCAACACTGTTGCTTAGTTAATTTCTAAACAACCTGAGCTCCAAGCAGCCTTTGTTGTTTATACTCTTTTTTTGTTTGCCAGCTTGTCTGCTGACTAAGGCTTGGATCTGTTCCAGAAACAATGCCAGTAAACAATGGTGTTCAATTTACAGACGGTCTAGTGTCTGACGTCGAAACGCCCAATGGGTGTGTCGTCTCTAGTGTGTATGTCTAGTTTTAAGTGCTGCACACAAATAAATCACATTGTTGAGCACTTTTTTGCAACGCTCTGAAAATGTCTGCGCCCAAAAGTATGCAATAGAATGTTTTTACCTTGCACGTCAGGCATTTAAAGTGGTTGGAAGCTGTTGCTTTAGCTGCTGCTGCGGCTGCAACTTGAGACCACAGCCTGGTGGTTAGCAAATGGCCAAGTTGAAGGCGTTAATATTTCATTGGGCAGCCACCCTCATTAGCATTAACAAGCGCAACGCTTGTCAATACGCCCACATTGGAGTATAACCGGCAGGAATATTAATGTGCAGGTTACAGGAGCGATATGTGAATAAGTGTGTGTGTGTGTTTATGTTTGTGTGTTTGCTCACAACCTGATTACAAAACTCATAAAGTCACCATGAAATTCAAACAATGCGTTACGTGCATCGAATGCCAACACAGACCCACAAAGGACAATGCCAAACGAAGGGTCTCCTTCGTCTCAGACACACGCGCATAAGAAACATTTTTCTTTGACCCAACGAGTTAAAAGTTGCTTCGGGTGATGGCTTCTTTTTGGCCCTCCACCTCCAGTCTGATGTGGGACGAATCGAGGTTGAAACGAAGGTTCGACGTGTGAAGCCATTGCCTTTTTATACATTTTCATTATTGCAAGCCCATTTGCTTAGCACAGCAGCTTCCTGGATATTACTGATTTACAACTTAACAGTTAAATGAAACTAATACAAAAACGGAAAATAAACGAATTCGTATTCGTATTTATATGATATACAGTTGGCAGCTTCAACAGTGTTTGAGCTGCCAGAAAAGTTGGCGCAAATAAATACACGAGACTCGTAAATAAGATGCTCTGGCTCTGGCTCTGGCAAAACGATTTGTCAAAAGTGGTTTTCACTTGTGGATTATGAATACTTTGCTTAAATTTAGCTGACAGCAGAAAATTATTACACAATGATTAATATTTATTTGCGCTTGCTGGCCACTGAGCAGCAGGCCCATTTCCATTGCCAATCCCAGTTCCATTCTGAGCCCGTGTCCAGGTCCTTTTTTCTCAAGTGACAACGTGCTGAAGGTTTTACTTCTTTTTGGTGTGCTTCCTTCTTATTTTTTGCTGCCGCTCAAAAGGCATTTAATTTAGATTTATGCGCTGCACGGCATTCTGGCAGCAAAAAACATAAACACAGCTTGTCTTTCAACTAAAGACAGAGAAGGCACAGAGAGAGAGAGAGAGTAAAATTATGATATCGTATGTCCCAGAACTGAGAGGACCAGCCCTGTCCCATGTCTTGGCCACGGAGTTTGCTTTTCTGGGTTGCTTGTTTGCTCGACCGCTGATAACTTATCGAACAATAAAATAGCCTTAGGCAGTCAGAGCTGACAGTTGCCCTGACTGGGTTGGGCATAAGTCGACACAAGGCAAATAAGGATATGCGCAAATAAAATAGCAATAAATCAAAACCACTGACGATCTGACGATGTGACTGGCCCCAGCGATTAAGGCCTCATAGTTGTGATTTCTGCCTTCTATGCCTTTAATAGTCCCACTCACATATACGAATATAAATTGTCTTGGGGTCGAAAGTGATTTTGATTGTTATTTACTTGCTCTGAGCTGCTCTGCCAATACTCGCCGACTCGCCAACTGGTAGGTAATTTCAATTTATGCATTTCCCCAATCGCGAATCAGAGCAACTAAGTATTTATTGGTTTCCTATGCCTCTCCAGTTGCACTTGTTGTTGTCCATAATTTATTACTGCATGCGTGACAGCCGAAATCATTGCAACGGAAGTGGCTTTCAGCTTGGCGCCTGCCTGCCACTGTCAATAAAGAAACTTCATTATAAATTACCCCAGTTGACAGTTGAAGGAGGCGGGGCTGACACCATCCAATAAGCCGAGGGAAGTAGAATCTTCATCAGACTTAAAGTAAAAATCATTTCCCCAATGCTATTGTTGTGCTGCTGGCTACTTTGACTGCGTCTAAAGCTTTTACCCACACCGGAGATTGTCTCAATCTGCTTAAGCGACCACGCAAAGTCAGGCTTCCCTCCCTGGGCAATCAAGCGTGCAGCGAGTGATTTTATATAATGCAACCCAGTTTTGCCTCCTTGTCGACTTCTTTGATAACTGCTGATGGTCATTGAAAGGGATTATTGTATTTCAAAATATTGTATAATTGTGTGGAAGCTGAATGCTGCACTTGTCCTTGTTGCTGTAAAAGGAGTTTGCGGATGGCATTCGTAACAATATCGTTAGTTAAAGAGTTTTATGCAAATCGACTGTAAGTGCTAGTAAATTATATTCTCTGATTTATAGAGAATAAGTAGTTCACTTGTGTTCAATAGCCAGTTAAAATGCTTTTTTGAATAACAAAAGTGGTTTATTGTAAAGGTCACTGAAAATCACTTTTCTGCGATGCAAAGCAGACGTATCATTATGAACATACCTCGGAAGATTTCTACAATATTTTTGAACAGTTCTGTGGCTTTATTGGTACCAACAGGCCGGGTTCGTGGAACATTAGGCACTGGTTACTTTTTTGGCGTACTGGAAACGGGAGCGGGACAGTTCCTGGCCATTGACGGCAACGGGTGCCAAAGAATGCCCAGTTGTTGTGAGCATTATGCTGCCGTTTGTACATGATATGGCGTCATTAAATACACATTACCATTTGCACGAGGCGCACCAGTTGGAGCTGCAGAAAGAAGCAACAATAAAGGCACCGGGCAGCAGCGATACAATAACAGCAACAGTCGGTGAGTCAAGCAAGCAGAGTAGCTATTAAAAAGCACAAACACACACACAAACACACACAACCGTCGCAGACATAACAAATTACATCATTTGGAAGGCAAAGAGGAGCGCCATATTCCATCGTGGCAATGATGCCCGATGTCTGATGCCTGATGCCGTTCGATGGCTTCCATGATGGCAACGGTGTTGGGTTTCAATTGTGCTCGTAAACGTGGCTCCAAATTGGCTCGCAGCGAATAATTCATATAAAACACTTTCGCACCGTGCCGCCTTGCCATTAGCATCATGCTATTCTGCCCATTTCCCTCCCACTGTGTGTACCTGCCACACCCCCTACCCCCTGCCCCTACGAAACACAACCACTTCACGAAACATTACTGGCCGGTTACGCCCCATGTAACCCCACGATTGCATTTACAGCAAATTATTTATGGCTGCGGCAGACACGAACAGGAAGCGAATATGCGCTGCGAACTTCACGTCTATCAATATTTTATGAAACTCTGTCTGCAGGACGACCAGCAGGACAAGAAGGACGCGGTGTTACTCTTGCAGCCGCAAACTAGACAGAGAAGGAAACAAAACAGCAGTGCCAGGACAGGGAGGGCGGGGATCGGTATCAGTATCTTCAAACTTGGCGTCGGTAGTCCGCTCTTTCTCCGTCCGTCTGTCTGTCTGTCAGTCCGCCTCTGCTTTCGGCTCATGGCTGCCTGCCTGTCGATATCCGGTTAGATGAGTATCTAAATTGCCTTTACTGTTGATGAATTAGTGCCGGCTGTCGACTGTCGGCTTCTGGTTGCCGGCACGAGTCCCGATATGGTTTAAAACGTAGACGAGGATGTGCTCTCAGCTTCCAGCTCCTGTCTGCTCCTGTTAGATAAGTGCCATCAATGCCCAATCGAAGGATGTCAGGCTTATGAAAGAAATTTCAATTTGCTTTGAATGATTGTAGTAAAAAAACCCGCGTAGGCAGTTGCGCTGATGGTTTTATGATCTCAAAAGTTTTAGTAAAAGCATCGCGATAGACAATATTTTAATAATAAACTATTATTTAATTTGATTTATTTTTAATAAGTTGGAATGTGTTTTTAAAGCAAATGTTGTTTGACTTTTAAGCTTGTATAAATATGTCATTTAAAAATTTGATTTAAGTCAGTTCTTGCACAAATTTGTAGTATAAATCTTAATATGTTTCTAAATTGTGATTTTTTTATCGCCGGTTTATATGATGTTATCCAACAAGGAATTTGTGGCTATTTTTCTACTTACGGTATCTGTATGTGGCTTTAATCAACACATGGCTTGTTAATTTTCTTAAGTAAATTCCTATGACAGCTCATTTGTATACTTAATGCTTGCGTATTTTCTAAAATTGTACCCACCACGTCGAGCTATGCCCAGCTTGCCCAACAGAGTGTCTGCGCAGGTACGGCGTACATTTGTATCCTGTATGCGCTGAGCACTTGGTTGTTCCACTCCAACTACTCCGAGCCAAGGCAGCACATACGCCTAGTGGTAAGTAAACCAGTACCGACTTAATTAAATCAATCACTTATTCAAATATTTTGTTAGTTTCTTTGTATGCTCGCGGTCATGATATGCTGTCAGGTGGCTGCGATCGTGTTGATTTGCAGGGATCAGTACTTCACCAGAGTGGATGACACCTTTGACATCTCTGAGATCCACAGTGGATTTGGGATGACTTGTCGTTATCTCGCGATTTTTCTCTCCTGCGTTTCGGTTATTCTGTTGACGATTGTCTTTGTTTATCTTTTTATAGTCGCACATCGCAAAAGGATGGAACACAAGATACGCAGAGAACACATGGAAAACCAGTGAATATTATGAGTATATTCTCATTACTGTTGGATTATTCAGTGCACACACGAGTTTCTTTCAATGGATGTGATTGCATTGTATATAAATTTCTGTTTCTTTTCATCGCCGAATATTTTCGTGTCTTTTCAATGTGGCGCCAGGCACCAGTCACCAGTCTCCAGACACTAGGCGCCCAGCAATAATATAAATATTATACTTATGGTGCAGACAATGAGGCACAGACAACACCTGTGCATATACTTTTGCAGGTGATAAAGGAAATAAAGGAACGCTGTCCTCGGGAAAGCTCATCCGACTGCTCAGACAGTGCTCGGAGCACACATGAGACAGTGACTCTGTCTTGCATTTTCGCATTTTCCATAATGAAATTGGTAGACAGTGCAATTTTCAGCGCCAGACAAACAAAGTTAAGGGAATATCTTAATTTTAAAGACGGCCAGAAAAAACTTGCCCTGCACAAAAGTTAAAGCCAAGTTAACGTTGGTTTGTGAGTTTGCTGTTTCTGAGAAAAGCTCGAGTGGCAAATTGGAATGGGAGAGCCATCAAAAGTGACACTTGGTAGCAGCGGGGCTTACAGTAAAATTTCCAGTTAAGTTATTGCCGCGCCGTTGCCAAAAACAACGCTGGAAACTCACTCGAAAGTAATTTCAAATTTAATTGCGTATAATTTAGAACGACGAAATGTTTGCGTGCGTTTAATTAACTGAAAAATAAAAAGAATTAAAATTAAAACAAAACAAGAATAAAATGCTGTCTTTCAAATGAAGAATGAAGAGTACTCTTTCTAGAACTGCTGGTATACACTACCATACCATGAACTGGTTTTCTTGAATGAATGACAGCAGTAAAGTACCCGCGGTTAGGGTATAAAAAACCCAAAGAGCAATCGCAATGAGCGGAAACAACAACAATGACATCAGCTGCAAAATGTTTAAATGCCAACTAATTAAATTTCGGGCATTCCATGACAGTCGATTCGGCTACGAAATCGGTGCCGTGGACGGAGATGGAGACGGAAACGAAATCAGAGTTGGAGACCTACAGAATTGGGGACCTATGAACTCATGGATGTTAAACAGAATTTATTGTTGCATTTAATGACCAGCTCATGCGGTTCTCCTTGTTATTGCTCTTGTTGTTATTTTAGTGAGTTAAACGCTTTTATTGCGTATACGCAGTGTATTACGAGTAAACTGTTATTTGTATGCAAATAACGAAACGAAACGAAACGCAATGCTTGGTTTGTTTGGTTAGAGGCAAGAGCAGCGGCATCTACACCATTCAAATGATTCACATAAGCCACAAACACCACTGAACAGCTCCGAATGCCTGTGGTGCCAGTCCACATCAGTCCAAAGCCAAATGAAGCCAATGAAGAACTGGACAGTCACGCAACTTTTAAAGTTAAAGTGCTGTACAACACCGAAATGCACTGATATGTAATATACTTTCCGACATTAACACATAATAAAAGCATATAAATGTTATCACATGCACGATATTAAATTCCTGGGAATTGATTTTGTTTGAGTCTTTACTTTTATTTCTTATTTTATTTTAATAGTATTTCTCTTATTAATTAAATGGGTTTTCAGTTACTATCTTATTGTGCTGATTATATTAATTTTAATGATGTAAAAAGTGCACGAATTATGGGTCAATTAAATGACGTGTCCTGGATTGTTAAGGCTTTCGATTGGAAATTGCCACAACCAGGGCAATTCAATGTCCACTCAACCTCAACGAGGACAATGCACACACACACACACACACTCGCATACCTTAACAATTTGCAGCCACAACGCGTAAATTTGAATTCATGCAACAAAAGGTCAACTGTAAGCGTCAGATCAGAATTTAAAATGAATCTGTGGACGTCAGTGAATTGCATTCGTTCAATGTACGCATAAATTATGCGGCCATATGTCAGACACTGTTTCTGTCCGCGTTCAGTTCGCATTTTTCGCCGTTTTCGCCATTTTCAGATTTTTGAGACTGTCAAGAGCCAGTGTGTAGGTTGGAATTTACGAGCTGGCCCGAACCCCCGAAACAGACGGCTGTAACAGCTCTCGTCTAATTGCCTCTGGCATTACGCCAAGTGTCAGGCATAAATACGAGTACGAGTATATGAGAAGCTTCCAATAAAGTTTTACAGCCAAACTCAACACAAATGCAACAAAGTTGAATTTAATGCAATCTGTTGCAGGCATCAATCAGGAAGCTGTCAATCAATGACAGTCACCATCTCTGCTTTATATTGCTGATAAGGATAATTGGCCCACAAGTTTAGGTGTTTTCGAGCTCACACAACTCCGTTCAAAAAGTATGTTGAAAATTATAAAAAACAAACAGCCTTTGTATAAATTCAGAACAATCTGGTTTCTCTTTAAATGTATTGTGTGTGAACATTTGAACCGAATCATTATATTGAGTGGCAGCCCTAAATCTAGAACACTATGACAAATTTTTAATTTTTTTTTTTTGTTTTTTTCGAGAAGCATTATATTTAAAGCAAGATTCCAACCGTTATGGCTGACGAATTTCAATCAGATACGGACTATATGAATAACACTGAGGATTCAAATGATGATAGATGTGAGTAAAACTCTAAAATTATCTTGTAATCGTGCTTGTAATCCAACTTAATTCTTATAGCCGATTCTGGGAGAGAAGGCTATCGGACAACAGAAAGTACAAATGTAATGAATTTTCCAAGTAGAGGTTCGACCTTTTTGTGCAAAATATGCGCAGATTATGTTCAAGGTGGAGTCGTCACCATTTGCGGTCATCTTTATTGCTGGACATGTCTGTGGCCGAAGCTGTGTGACCGCCAAAGACCACGATGTCCCTGCTGTTCGAGGCGCTTAGTTTTGCACGAGGACATTGTACCGTTTTTGAGCGACGGTCCTTTCACTAGTCCCGATGACGGTATCATTTACGCCCAGCCAGGCAATGTGCCACGCCCAACTGGTATGTATCTGATAAATCAAAAGTATCCTCGCTGGTTTGTGGTTAACGTACCGGAAGAAGACGAGGTCTCCCAGAGGAATCTTTTGACTATTATCGACGAAATGAATCGGCGATTTCCACGTGTAATGTATTGGACCCGTTTCCTACAACGGTTTGAACTAGTTTGCATACTTCTAATGATAGCAATCGGCATATTTATTCCTTCGATTTTGGATGGCTTTGTAGAATTTTTTAGACCTCTAAAATAGAATAGAGGGGTCGACAAAGTTTGTTTTTAAATAAATCGGACATGTATTCGTGTAAATGAAAATTAACTATTTTAGACCCCGTACTCTAAAAAAGAGTAGAGGTCTATTAGGTTTGTCAGAGGCGAAATGTGCGTAACAGGCAGAAGGAAGCTTTCCCGACCCCATAAAGTATATATATTCTTGATCAGCATCAACAGCCGAGTCGATATAGTGATGTCCGTCTGTCTGTCTGTCTGATGAACGCCTGGATCTTCTAAACTATAAGAGCTAGAGATATCATTATAACTATCTTCATTAAATTTGATCTGGATCGGACGACTGTAGAAAATAACTCTCATTGAATAAATCGGTTAAAAATTGCTCATATGTATGGAATACCGGATTCGAAAGAGGACGGGGTCCTTTACGGTCGTCTCGCTCGACTTTCTTATTTTAATTAACCGACGTTTGGAAGTAAAAACAACTTATAGTTTAGACAGAAATTCATATTTTGAGCAGTTCTACTTGAAAATGTTTGCATAGACTAATTTATATTTACCATATAGCTTTAAAAAAGTCTATTAATTTAAGTGCTAAGTTAATAATTGTTCTTACTCCCCGCTGATCGGTAAGGATTAATTAATCGATTCTCTCTGTACTGCAGCCTCGCTCTTTCTCTCTTATGCGGCATTTAAATGGTGAATCTCCAGAAACATATCAATCAGCGTTGTGTTTTATACAGGCTTTTATATCGACGAAAGATTACGTTCTTTCCGTTCAATATTTATCATTAATTAAAAGAATACCGTGAAATCCTTATTACCGACTGCGAAAGTCAACCTACGTCCAGATACACGAATGCAATCCCGTGATGCTTCTTTATTATTGAAGCTTAAAAGCTCCACTGGCATCGAATATTAACAACATTGTGAGTATGTGTGTGTGCGTGTGTGTGTGCGTGTGTTTTCTTATTCATATTATGCATTCTCAGTCCATAAAATGGAAAAATTGCAATGGCTTTATCTTTGAGCTGCATGGAATGACGTCTTTTAAATGGCATTTAATTTAATTGCCATTAAAATCCCACGTTCGAAATCAACAAATGACACAAATGGTTAAAATACACATTATTGTTCTATAGAAATACAACAGTTGTATTTGCTCATAAGTTCAACATTAAAAGTGGCATAAATACTGTTACACAAGAAGCATCCTTCTCGGGATACACAGTTCTTTTAAAGTAGGCCAATAAGCTTGTTAAAGTTTACAACATATGAACGAAATAAAGCACTTCGTTGTGAATTAATTAGCTGAAATGTCTGAGCATATAGTGTAGTGAAAGTAAAGTTGAGGGCTCGTCATGTTGATGCCTAATTGCAACCCAAATTTAAAGCAGAACACAGAAATATTAAGAAGTAAAGTTGAGTCGAATGCAGTCGTTGCAACATCATTAAAATCTTCCGCAGGTTGCACAACAAAGCACAAGTAAATTGCTTGCCACAAGTGGATCACAGGGTCTACTCATACTTTGGAAGAGCGAATACATCTACGGGTACACACCAACTTTTACATTTGATTATTTTTAACTACCGAAATGCAGTGCTTTCACAGATATTTGCTTAAGTTATGCAGTGTGTCAACATGTTGTATGCGTAATTACAGTACTCGTAATGTGTGTACAATTACTGTAGACATCAGGAGGGAGAAAACAAAACTATTATTGGCCATCTTGCAACCATTCGGTGTTGCAACATTTTGGCTTGCCAGCTGCAGTAATTTTCATTTCAATTATAGTATCTGTCGCCATCTGAATATAGACGAGGGGCGTGATGGGAAACGCTGGTCAGAGGGAAATGTGTCCCAGCCAACTGGCGTCATTGAATGCTAAATGTTGTCTTAATGCATTACATAATTACAGTTGTGTTTGCATTGAGGGCAGCAACCTCCAGGGGCAGTTCCCTCCGGCCACATGCCACTGATGATGGGCTATTGTCTGCATTAGTTCAGGTATAATTAGACCCCATCTTATTGATGCTTATAAGTTGTGTAAGCTTAACGTGACATCACTTGCTTCAATTGAAATAATATATTAAATAATCTATCAGCGAAAATTGGTATTTTTCCAAGGAGGTTTGTAAAATGAGGATTGATGCCACTCGCTACCAGGTGGCGCTGCAGAGTAGCAGCCGATTGTCATGAGAATCAGTATGAATATGATATTCGTATTTATTGAAGTTCCCACAAGATGTTCTGTATCCCAGAGCACTTCAATAAACATCGAATTGAAACTATACTCAAAATGAATTAAACATTTCAGTACGGAATTTTCATATTTTAGTTGTAGGCAACGCGCACCTGTTACAGCTAGTTAACTTAAAATAAATATAATTTTTATTCAACTTATTTAATGTTAAACTAAAGCTGCATCAAACACTACACTAATATTTTGGCAAGACTCTTAAGAGTTTTAATAGACAAAATACGTTTTCAGTATTTCAGCTGTTACATCCGCCCTCTTACTCAACCTTTATCGTTCCCCTCGACAGTTTCAGTGTCCTAGACACTGTCACATTTGTGCAAATAGCATGCACTATGCACATTTCCGTTTCCGGGTTTCGGGCTTTGCAGGCGTTGCAATTGTCGCTTGTTTCTGTTGCACAGTGTGGGTGTCATAGTCGGGCGCACATGGCGTATACGTTATGCATAACTAATGGCTGTTCAGTATATTGTTTAATTTATCAAGCATGAATTATTTATGTCTGTCGATATATGCAGCACTCCTTCCAGACACAAAGCACCCACTACTCGTACAACTTGAATCTTGAATCTACAACGCTTGCAAATTTAATACCCATGTGTACTGCAAATCAAACAACATTCTCCCGCTGCAGTCTTTTGTTAATAATAAATGGCATTTGCCGTGGCGAATTGTGATCAAGGTGCAAGATATCGACTTGTTGAAACTTGGCGCACTCTGAATTCAATTGCATGGCAATGCATGTCGTGCAGGTGCTAAGTGCTTTAATTTCGATTTACCGGGCTTGATTAATTTGCACATGGAGATGTGCACGTATATAAAACAAATGTGGCTAACGAGCAGCCGCAAGAGTCCATAAACTTTGAGCTTCGTAATTGCTGGCAAAAGACGAACGAGCAAAACTTGTAAGTTGAAAGAGCAAAAAACGAGGCTTGTAGCGTTACATACCTGCAGCAACGAATGGGGAAGTGGGAATGGGCATGTTGGGGGCGATGGATTATGTAGACACAATGCACGTCTGAGAAGGGAAATACAAAAGAACTGAGCCACAATGCATGCCACAGCATAACACACTCTGATATACATAGATTCATGGCACTGAAGAACTCGTATTTCGTATTTGCCTGGCGGAGCTAACGAGTTGCGGCTGAGTATATCATTCACAACATGCAACCTGGAACACTGACAACTCTCGGCTGTGGGAAATGGGAGTTGGGAGTTGGGGGAACTGGGCTAACACCTTGGTGGGGCGCCAGACAGGGCTCACTTAAAGCCATATTGTATATAGATAACGTGTCTATTCAGACGAAAACTGATATGACGACAAAAACAGATGCAAAATACAAGAGAATGGGCCACAACGCTGACGGTGACGACGACGACGACGACGAGTCACATCCTTGTAAGCACTAGTTGAGTAACAAGTTGGCTAAAATGCGGAAGCTAAAAGAATAAAAAAAAACTGTTGCACACTTTTATGGGCCGCCAGAAGATAGAAGGGACAGAGGCTCTGAAGAGGCCACACGGATGTAGCTGAAGTCAGTGCAACTTGACGCTTATCACCGTAAAAGTTTTTGCCACATCGGAGACTTTGACTGGCGTTGACAGCGCTCAAACTTTACAGTCAAACAGGACTGCATTTTTGCTCAACATGATAAAAAAAAATTCCCATTAAATTTATAAATTGTGAGCGAGCCAGACAATGTGATGCCATGGCATCTGTGACTGCCAGTTTACCATAAACTTTCTAACTTCAATTGGTAATGCTGCTAATTACAAGGCCAAAACGTCACAGGACGTGTAAGCCATGCGGTACAACCAAATGGTAACACTTTAAAGGCAGCAATTAGCTGTCACTCCGAATTATCCAATTAAAACTGTCGGCCAACAGCTAAAGGCAACTCTAAAATATTCAACACACATAAACACACACAGTGCAATCGATGAGCTTTACATGCCCATTAAGGGCGACCAAAGCCAATACGGCTCTTAACTGCATACATTAACGATGCCAATGACTGCGTCAACGGACACAATGGAAATCTGGGCAGACAGACTATGGAGCAGACAGACAGAGACTTGGGGCAACATCTTAACGGGTCTTAAATTTTAAGTTGAACTCCTTCAATCATCACAGTGAAATACTTTCCTGTTAAATTTGAAACCTTTGTGGAGCATAATATTAATTTTTGGCGATTTTAACACCTGCGTGTTATTTTTAACCTCTGTCACGTGCACGTGCTTTAATGGCAAACGAAATGTTCGCAGTTGAAATTGTTTTGGGTCACATTTTTCAGAATTTGTTGGTATTAAAACGGCGTGGCCAATGTCTGCCTCATTGTCTGTCCAGTGAAAATCCCTGGGGAGTCTACAAGAGCCATTTAACTTTTAATCCATCAAAGTGGTCGTTGTCGTGCCTCCATGTCGATTTCAATAAGTAAAAAATATTTTTAACGAGTCTGCATTCGCGGCGAAAAATGGGACAAAAAAAGAAGGAAAATAAAACAGAACGTCAAATGCAGCACCCTGCAAAACAGTGAGATCGACAAACAGACAGGAGGATAGACTTACTCTCAGTCGTTTTGGACCCATCGATGGTTGAGCGAATTTCATTATACTCGTATTTTACATTATATATACACTTTGGTTCCTCAGCGGCAAAGCAGCTCTGGGACTGACTCTCAATCGTGACTGGCGCCGTGCAAATCGCAGCTTTTCATCTTCATGTTGTTGTTGTTGACTAAAAACGTTATAAATCTCGTCGTAATTGTGTAAAGTTCTTGCCAAGCAGCAGAGTATTGCGTTGCCTTTTCTGTGCAAAATTGGATTATAATTTATTTTAATTGGCAAAAGGCAAATGCAACGATAAAACAAACAAAAAGAAGAACAAACAAAACATTCAGCTCAAAGGAATTTCCCTAGTTTAACTCTTGGTCTGTCTGCTTGACTGTCTGTCCGCTTGTCTGTCTGTCTGCTTGCATATGCCCAGACGTGGCTCAAATGAGAATTGGCCATCAAATTACGCAGCTCTGATGCGGCATTCATTAGTCTAATTGTAACTCTTGGCTGGGCGTGTGCTCCATGTCACCAGAATAGTCGTTAAACGAATGCTTGAACCCTCCGTGATTAGCCTTACCTTTTGCCATCTGGCCCCAAAAAGGTTAAGAGCCTCCACACGAAACGATGCGTGACAGTGTTAAATTGTAAGTCATTCAGGCATCTGAACGAGAATTCTCACATGTATATGTACTTATGTGGCTTTTAATTAGAGCCAACAAAAGAGCCTCCACCTTGGCTGGCCTAAAACACATACATTATCAAATGAACGGCATCTAAAATGTTTCTCAGTTGGTAGAACGGCAGCCCAAAGGCCCCGATATGTTTGCTTATGCCAACTTGGCTTGACTTAACCAAATTAACCAACTGTGCCACTCTGACTTAATACCAACTGAATAACAAGACAGTTTCCAGTTACAAGCCCTGAATAAACATGCTAACAAGCTACCTGTATAAGAACTTCTGGCTTTACCCTTCTTTCTAAATGATTTGCTTGGTCAAGTGCATTAACCCAGTTTGTGCCGGTCTTGGAATTTAAATGATTCCTGTCTAAGTTCAACACTCATAAGTTAACTGTCGCATATGCAAACCCTTTGAAATAAAAGAACTTTGCAATCAATTAAATTATCAGCAAACATATGCTAATGATATTTATAGTTGACATATGGCTCAACCCCTCCCCAAATGTTACGCCCCTGGCCATTCACATTACCATAATTTTATGCACCCTTCAAACTAATTTCAGACAACTCGAAAAGGAATACATATTCTTACACCTCTTCCTTTGCATGTTTTTTTTTTGCAGTTTGTTGGGGTTGTGAACTGTCGAAATGACCCAGCTTAAAGTCCAGTGGGTCAACACAGTTTTTCAAGGAAATATCAGTGATGGAATTTGAATCAAATAGTATACTCGAAGGGCAAAGAATTCTAAAATAAAAGTGTGTTAAATAATTTGGATTTGATAGAAAATAAGTTGTAGATAACATATCTTTAAAGCACACTCTGAAGTCCTGAATTAAACGGCTTAGCTGGCATGAACTTTTAGTAATTGCAAATCAGATATAAAGCTGTACCCATAAATAATTGAGGTTGTTATTAAAAATTACAAGTGTTGACAGCAGCACGTTTTACGTTTATTTCGTATTGTAGTAAGTGTGTGTGTGTGTTTGTGTGTGTGTCTACTGCGAGTGTATTCTATTATTTATTTACTCGTTTTACGACATTCCGTTGGCTTCGTATTTGTTTTTGTCATACGTGCGCACCAGCAAATATTTACAATTATATATCATACTTATCAAAGGCAGCATTCGAGACTGATAATTGTTTACATACATTTTTCGCACGCACAATTCACTCGTAAAATTCTGAAATTCTCAATTTAAAAAAAAAAAAAAAAACGAATGTAAAGTGTAAAATGCAAATATAAATCTGTTAAAATCCTGTCTGCTCGTAACCTGAATTCTGCCTGAAATGTTGATTTGCCCAGATTGTATGATTTTGAATACATTTGCATTTTCAAGTACATTTCCAAGATGAGAGTAGATGAAAACACATGGCAAATTGATTGCTTTACGGCTCATTTTGTTGCTCGCTCGCTGCTCGCTGCTCGTTAAGAAATTTATTTCTCTTCACCTTTGGCAATATAAATATACGACCACATCTTCATAAAGATAAGAACTGTAAACAGTTTCCAATTTCCACAAGTAGCTGCTTACTCGATCTGCACATACCCTGCATTCTGTTTTTAAATTGTTTACCCATTTGGAGTTTGTGCTTCAGCACTTCTTCCGGATTAGCCGAACTGGCTATCAATTTATTTTGTTGACTTTAATATAATATTGATACTTTTCCATGATAAATTATAATCTCCTTGATCTGGTATCACACCGGGTTCGCTGAGTTTGCTCCGTCAGACATAAATTGATTTTGTCTGGTGTCGTTTGTTATGAACCAACCTTTTCACGCCATTTTAATGTGGATTGCCTTGGAGTCCTGCCCTTCTGCCCAGTGCATCTAATTCCTGTCTCTGTGGTGCCACACCCACGAGAGGTGTTGCCGAGTCAGCGGGTAGTATCGCGTGTACAGTGCTATTAATTGCAAACACTGTAAATGCTGTAAACACTTTTTCAGGCCACACTTTGTAGTTGAATTTCAATTGCAAGGCACACGCACGCATAGCATTTTCTTGGGGATCGGGGTGAAGGGAGAAGGGTAGGCGCAACAAATTAGTTCACAAGTTTGTTTTGTGTGCGGTTGCACCCCGAAAAGTAAATGTGTGATGTACGCTCGCAACACGCCCCAAAATGCGGCATCTACGACTTCCTGGAGTTTCCTGGTTGCCACATCGCATGCGATGCTTGCAAAAATGATTTAATGGCCATAATGTTAGTTGAATGGTTAATTCACTTACTTTTATGGCCATCCTCTGCTTCAGGTTCGACGCCGGCGTTGGCTTTGGACGGACTGGAACTCGAACTCGTATTCGTACGCGTACTCGAACTCGTAGCTGGCCTCTCCAGGGAGCTATCGTCTGAAACATATGTCAGACAAGGGTAAAGCTGCACCGAGGTTGCTTGCCGCATGCGGGTCGCATGTGTAATTATTATTTAGATTTTACTCGTAAGTTGCCAGCTGCTTCTTGGTGCCTGAGGGCCCTACTAGGTACATATATATATTTACTATACATATATTTACTATATGCTCAAGTGGGCGGTAGTGCTGCTTGATTTGAAGCTCTTGTGTTTTTAATTAGATGTGAAAGCCTCGACCTACAACTGCTTTCCTTTGGGCAAATGTCATCAATCTCCAGAGGCATCTGTGTCTTGGGCACGCCTCTTAGCAGTTCATTTATTATGCCACTGTTTTTAGGATCTGCCCCATAGTTGGCATCTTATTCGGAATACTGAATACTGAATTCTGAATTTGAAAGTTCACGCATGTGTGCGGTGGCAATAAAAACTTTTTCATTAGTGCAAAGCATTAGAGCAAAAAGCCATCAGTAGCTTTTCCAAATGGCCAGCACTTTACAGGAACCCCCAACTGAAGTCCCAAAATCTTTTTCGAAAAAATAAAAAAATACAAAATACGTTTTAAAGTCGGCCAAGAAAAGTGACAATTGACAAGGAACGTGTGTGTACGCATGTGTGTTCATTGAGTCAGCCGTAAGTCGTGAGTCTTTTGTCTTATGGTAGCTGTAAATGTTGATGTACTAAACGCGACCTGAATGATAAATCAAATAATGCACATAAATACTTTATACAGCATTACGTGAGTCGCAAAGAGCCGCATGAAAAGCTTTAAACCTATTGGCATATGAGATTTTGTTTCTTACCCACCACAAAAAATCTTTAACTATTTTTAACTCTAAGTCTAATAACTGTTCTAGTATGTATATAGTGTTGTGCATATAGTTACTTATGTATAAATAATATTGGCAGCATGCTGTGTACCTAAACAAGGCTTTTATTAGGCGCCATTTGCATGCGTACTCGCTTTTCTTTTATTGAATTTTAAGCAGCTGCTGTTGAAAGTGACAACAATTGCTCTGGGGACTTGCTGACTGAGTGTGTGGGTGTGTACGCGTGTGTGGGTGTGTGTACGCGTGTGTATGTGTGTTTTTGCGACAGCTGCACGAAATGGTTGCAATATAAAAATTTGCACAGCAAATTGAGAAATAATGTAAATATTAAAAGCAATAAAGTTGCCTTTGCTATTGAAATGAAAATTGTGCTGGGCTGTAAATTATTTTCATTTTTCAACAGACAAGTCCATCAATGCAAAAATGTGGAAATTTCCATCACTCTGCCGGATAAGTTTGAGGATGTGGATGTGGATGTGGATGCGGATGAGCACAATTAGCATATGAGAGGGAGGCATACACATCCGATGTTGGCGCCGCTTCAAATTAATTACACCACTGCACAAGCTGCAACAACAGCAATAACATCAATTAGGCAAAGAAGAAGAATCGCAGTCACACTTGTGTCACTTTACCCAGTTGTGCACACACACTCACACACACAAAGAAAGGGACAGAGTGAGAGGTAGAAAGAGACAAACAAAAGTTGTTACTTGTGGCTCAAGTGCTGCCTGTTGTTGCAGCTCTGTGACAACATCCGCTGCAGACGGGAGGACTGAACTGGAGGTTGCTGAGTCAGACCAACAATAATAGAAATACCAACAATAAGTGTTTGATAATCAGTGTACTCTACTCTAAATGTTAAATGCAATTATTTATTGTTCAACAAGTTTGCAACAATGTAAAATATTCACCATAAATGCATTTAAATTACAAATACTGCAGGCGAATAGCCACAGTTGATTACAGATCATTAACACCTTATTTTGACTCGGAAATTATGCAATTAATGCATTCCGTAAATTTATTCAAAGCACTTTGTGGTTAACATTTGTAAATCAACACGGCACAGAATTCAAA
Source organism: Drosophila dunni (assembly GCA_018152125.1). NCBI lineage: Eukaryota > Metazoa > Arthropoda > Insecta > Diptera > Drosophilidae > Drosophila > Drosophila dunni. The sequence goes on along the minus strand of JAECXC010000352.1, from coordinate 2,370,248 downwards.
TTATTTGTCTTAATTTAGATTTTGAAAAATTATATCTGACCGCATAAGTTTTAGCACAACAAAAGCATTTACCTTTTACCCTTGTTAACCTTTTACCTCTTTATGTTTTCTGTCAACAAATATTTTCTTGACTTGGTTTATTAAAAGCAAAACCTTGTAAAATATTAAAATATTTGTCATTTCAAGATTTGAATATTTTACTTAACCCATAACATGGAAAACGTATATGAAGAAGTCTTTCCCTTCTCGGTTATGCTTCTTTAAACTAACATTGACAATGACTTCTCATAGGTATAACTCTAAACTGCGTGAAGCGTTTACAATATATTCCAAATCCCCATCCGCTGATTAACGCCGACAAATCAGATTACGTGCTGGGAGTGTTGATGATGGATTGTGAATGTTGGTGAATCAGAAAGGTGGGGAAACTGTCGCTTAGAAAACTGACCAGTATACAGATACAATATCTGCGGTTGAGCTTTCATTAGATACAATAATAGTGCTGATTGGCTTACTGATTGGCCTACACTTCCTGGCCAAAAAATTATGTAAATATGTTGAAGTTCACACTAAAAATAAGGGCTGAGAATATTTTTGCACAATCAAGTGAAATGGGTTCCGTCAGGTGTTTACCAATTTTCCTAGCCCAGTTTCCTACCAGCATTAGGTTTATTGTGCCTTTATGTGGGTCATAAAATTGAGTTTTTGTACACAGAGCTCGATTCATTATCGATGAGCTTTAACCATCAGTTTTGTGGCAGATTTCATGCTAGATCGATACGAATGAACAAATGTACATATTTCATTTGCATTTTAAAAAGGATTTGTGGCAGGCTTGAGGATTACAAGATATGGGGAGTGCATGAAGGATAGACCCCCTGGATACGGATTATAATAAAGAAGCTTAAGTTGAATTTTATGATATTTATTATCATTATACATATTAAAACATTAAGTGTTAAGTTCTAAGTTCCCAGAACGAAAGCCGAGAGATTATTTTTGCTGGCTCATAAAATTTTTTTTGGTACGTAAGTACGCAACTTTTTTATGCTTTTATAGACCCAATATATATCTTTTTGCTAGAGCCCGTACTCAAATATAGCCACCATATTTGAGAGATCGTTTGAGCTGACAGTATGCTCATTAAAATTATTCCCCTACCAACCCCAGAAATGAAAAATTATTTTTTTTTATAGAATTTTTTGTAGAACCTAGAATCATACTTACCAAATTTGGTCCAAATCGAACGACTTTTTGATTTATCTCCCAAAGGACAAATTGAGTGAAATATATAATTTTTATTAAGTACTGTTGGTAGAGCGATCTCAATCTTTGTATATCATATCATCATAATTATAGAATAACTAGGATATATACTATAGCCTTCTTGGGCTCAATCGATCTTCAATTGCTTACGTGAATTAAAAATGTACCATAGACGAAGTACAGGGTCTTCTACAGTCGGCTCGCTCGACTGAAGCCTTTATCATTAGTTGTTATGGTTATTATAATCAGTTAGCCACCTTTTTTGACGTAGTGTTTTTCTCACAATGGAGAGTATTCAAATATAAGTTAATCTTGCAGATTAGGTCGGCGTACTTTTGTACCAGTCTGCTGTTATATTTAAATTTGAACATCTTTGTTTATCAATCATAAACACTAGGTTAATAGCTGTCATAAAGTCAGTAGTAATACAATTAGGCGAACTTGAAATTGAGATGAACGAAGGCAGGTAATCTACGATCCATTAAAATGAGAACTTCCAGCAAACAAATCAAATAAAAGAGTTCCCTGGAAAACTCCATATCACGCTTCGTCTGTTCAACTTGTTCAATTTCGATTTTCCCCCAAATGCAGTTTAGTCTACACCAGAGTAGAGTAAAAGTAAAAGAAGAGGAAAATAGTGTGGTTAGTCTGTACAACTGCATTGGGTTTTGGTAATTTTCAGCTTATGCTGCCCTTCGCTTTCTATTTCACGGCCAAAAGCACAGGGCTCTGGCGCTGGCTCTGTGTTTGGCTGCATTCATCGACCAAACTACAAATAATATTCGCAAAATGTTTGTTTTTTTGCCCCCATTTGATTTCACTTCTAACCCGTTTCCTTTTTTGCTTCTTTCCATTCTTCCATTGCTCGTGGCCATTCATGATTTCTCATTTCATTTTCGCTTATTGCTTACAATTTGCGTTTTGTTGCCGGTTTTCGTATTTCTAATTTTGTGTGTGGGGATTTCTCTTTTTGAACAAAATAGTTCTGGTTTCTGCCATACAATGGCTAGAGGGACAAGGTGGTCTATGCAGGACCTGGGATTCTGGGGTGTCTGCCTGATATCTTTGCATGTAAAATAAAAGCTTTACTGAAATTGAAAAACTTTTTCAATATAAGTATATTTTTTCTTTCGCTATATGAAAGTGTGCACACATTCATACGTATGCACGTGTGCACATATACATATGGATATATATAAAAACAATATATTTATATTGTTTCATTTGAATGCTTTGCAATGCTAATATGTGGGTTGATAGCCGTGGCTGTGTCATTTATGATTTCGCATAGTACACAGACTCTGCAGTTGAGCATATATTGAAAACACGGCACAGCTTAAATTAATCTTATAATCCCTTAATAAGTCGTTTAATCACAAACTTAGAGAATACCCTTGCAGATTATATACTATTTTTGTCACGAAGTTTGTAGCGCATTGAAGAAGGGGTTTCCAACACCATAAAGTATATAAATTCTTGATCAGCATCAACAGCCTATTCGATATAGCCATGTCCGTTGGTCCGTCTGTCGTTCCGTATGTTTCTATGCTAATCAGTTTTAAAGCTTTCTATTCGCACGCAGATCATTTGTAAAAATCGGACCACTATATCACATAGCTCCGATAGGAACAATCGATCGAAATGCATGCAAATTTAAGAACATTTACGGTGTCTATTGACCGATTTCAACCAAATTCGCGCCATATGCATTTCTAATCGTTCTCCGACTGTTAACCAAATTTCAAATCGGACTACTATATCATATAGCTCCCATAGGAACAATCGGTTAAAATGCATAGTATGCAAATTGTCGGTGCCTATTGACCGATTTCAATGAAATTCACGGAGAATAAATTTCTAATTCTCTCGTGTCCCATCTCTTGACCAAATTTCATATAAATCAGACTTCTATATCATATAGCTACCATAGAAATAATTGGTGATTGAAACCAAATTAACGCCATATTCATGACTGCAAGAGTATTTAATCTTCGGAGAGCCGTTATTACTTGTTAAATTTTAGAATAACAACTATGTTACTTTTAGCAGACCCCACTGTAAAAGACCCCGCATTCGTTCTAGTGCATTATTATACCTATTAAAATAAGCAATTGTTGACCGAATTAACCTATGGGCCCAAAAATGATTCCAGTTTATTTTTCTCAGTAAATATTTTATTGTTACTTTTATGTAAATGCACAAAAAATATCTAAATAAGCAATTAAGTGTCTTAATTTATAGATGACTCTTGAGATCCTTGCGTGATAGTTGAGCATAAATAGTGCCATGTGGTTTATCTACAGGTATGAACACCTCATCGTTATCGCCAGGCACTAAATGCTGGAACGGTTTGGTATCGAAATTAAAATAGTGTTTGTTGGGCAAAGTCATTGACACGGCCAAAACCTTTGGCAGCGTGTCCAGAACTTCCTTTTCAGTCAGATAGAGTGTATGCTGCACGGAGGGCGAGGCGATGCCCACTTTTGGATCTCCAGCAAAGGTTTTGAGAATAATGTCTTTCACAGTCTCCCAAGCGTTGATAAAATTAAGATTCTGCGTACATGAGTACTCCCAGGAACATTCCACAACTGTGCTGAAGATGCGATCGTGTTGATCGGCCAGAGTGCGATATTCATCGTCAACAAAATTTGTAAAAGATGATTGAGTAGTCTTTAGCACTCGAAGTCCTTTGATGCCACTAATGACAGTCTGCTTGGGGTCTAGAAAAAGTCACACAGTTCAGTTCACAGTTCATTCACTACAATCATTTTCTGATTATAACTCACCATGACGCCTCACAATCACGTCGCAGAAATGCGTTGCAGTTGGTGTAAAAATGAAGGCGTGGTTATGCATCTGGTACTTGTCACTGGTTCTAACCGCTTGCCCATTTTCCTGGCGTATTCGTTGCCAGGGATAGGCTTCCACATGCACATGTGCCTCCTCCACATGCGAGTATTTATTTAAAAAGTGTCTAGCTAGGATCAAGGCAAACTGCTCGGGACTTTCCAGGCCATACTTCTTGGCAAGCAGATAGACCGTGTTCTTTTGAGAATCGGTTGCAACAATGTCCAGGTTATCACCCTGCAGGAAGTCTTTGTTGCTATACAGCTTGAGGTGTGTGCCCACCTCACATTCTTGAATGGAGTGCACGGATCCCTTGCGACTAACATGCATCAGTTTAACCGCATCCTTACCATATCCTTTATCGGATATCTCATAAAGCTGTGGAGAACTCTCAGGCTGCAGTTTTCTGCTGCTGGGCTGGCGAAGAGGCTTTGCAAACATTGTATTCTAGAAGCTGTACTGTGACTAATGCAACTAAGATCGCTCCGTGTGCTTTTATGCATAACCGCGAACTGCCAGCGAACCTGTATCAAAACAATGAAAAGACCACTCTAAGCTTGTTATGATTGTGCAGTACTGCTTCTACCAAATTTACTCTACTTAGATAACCGCTTTTAGTCATAGCGGCTTAAGTTTATTACAGTAAAACCATAAGGTAAAAGACAAACAAAAAGAATCTCATTATCCAAATTCACTGTATTTGTTGTGTGTTTAATACCATGTTATCTTACAAAAGAAAAAAATACTGTTATCGAAGGAAAGAATAATATAATACGTATATACTCCCTTTTACGCAAATGCTTTAATCATTGCTGTTTTGAAAATTTGGGTAATTTAGAAAAGCTAAATATAGTTTAGCTTAAAACCGCTTATAGACCAAGATTTACAATTCGTTCTAAAAATATGCAAACGGCTTGTGACCAAAGTATTAAGTTGATTAAGTAGCAAGAGGATGTGTATTTTGATATGTTCTGAAGAAACTGATAATTAATTAAAACTGCACGAAATACTGTTTTTATAACATTCTATTTATAAAATATGTAACAATGTTGATGTAAGTTTACATGTAAATAAAAAAGTATTTTAAACAGAATACATGGAGTTTTTTTTTATATATTTTGTGCTTTTTTTTCTGCACTAAATACTATTTTTATATTATTCTATTTACAATACGTAACAATATTTTAATCAGAATATATTTTGTTTTAAAGTTATGCTACGACTTTTATCTGAATTAATTTAATTATAAACGTTGAGATACAACCAAAAACAATTATTTGTGAGGTATTCCAAAATTATTTTCGATTATGACTTTTGAATTTTATTTTTTAAGCCGATATTTTATTTTCACCTAATTTTACTTTTGTTCATTTTTACAACTCGAATTAAACTGTTAACAATATTTACAAATTGAATTATAACTTAAGTTATTAATGATACGGAAGGCCATGGAGATCAGGTCCACATCCGGAATCGAACTTGTCACAGCATGTAGATATCTGAACTACTGTTGTTGACTTTGAAATTGTGTAAAAATATAAAATATGGTGAAGCCTAAAAGTATGCTTCATTTTTAATGCTTCACGATTTTAACGAGCCGAAGGTGTTCCATTATTTTAAAACATTTTCCAAGTTGGTTACTTTTGATGAAAAGTATTTAGTTTTGGAGAATGCTACATTTTAAATCTAGCGCCACAAGCCCAACAAATTTCAGATTAAATCTATTGCATTTATATTTATAATCCCTAGATTTGAAATCCTTTGCCAATGGAATTTTAAAGCGCGTTTAAGCTTTTTAATTATAAAGGCCCATTTAATTTTATTTTCATTTCTGAAGAGAAAATTTGTTCACGCATAAGCTCAAATATTGCATTTCCCTAGTGACAGCTGCAACAAAGTGACATTTGTGTTAAAATAAAAGAAAAGAATCCCAATTTCTCCATGACTGCACAATGCAGCACGGATTGTCTGTTTGAAAGCGGGTTGGGGAGTTTAAATAAGAATAAGAATCAGCATCAGGCTCGGCATCTTGGTGTGACAGTAAACGACACTTTGTCCAGCACAGTGCGCGTCATAATTTAATGTATGACCATGGCGATGTATAAATAAAAGTTGTCCTACCAAGCAGGACTCTGGCAGTTAATTTCACGCTGCCAGCCTCTGTGAGTACTCAAGATGATAAAGTGCGTTCACTGTGCTCTACAAAAGTTACATTCTGCCCACAATTTTCTCATGCTTCTTCACTCTTGTCCATTCATTTGCGAGTTATGTGTTTGTATGCGAGTAAATACAACAACATTACAAAACATTGCCTTAACATACCCCTTTATATGTTTTATAGCTGTCATATGATTGCATGATACCGATAAAGCAGTTGACAGAATTGCTCTGCTATCTTAATTTCGTGTCATATATACAATTGACACCCATTGTGTGAGTATGAGGCCCAAAAATTTATAGCCATTTATAAATACGATACATACGAGTGTCATGCGACTGTCACACGGGGGACAGCTAACAAGCAGATAAACTGAACAATTACAACAAGAACAATGCTCGAAAAAAGTACTTAGATAAGGCATGGGTCAAATCACAGTTTGGGTTGTTCCTCTGTGTGCGATTCACAAACTTGCTCCAAAGCAAGCGCACAACCCACTAAAGATGTTGTCAGTCATTTCAACGGGATTTGACTCAATTTATATTAGTTTCATGGCCATGAACAGGTATATGTTATTTAAGATGTCCTCTATATTTGGACACTAATTCCATTTGTTATCGTATTTCATATACACTTCCGCATTAATTGTTCCTGCAAAGTAACTTCACTATGACGCCAATAGAATACAAAGCATATCTCTAATGTAGGCACTCAAGCTGTTATCAGTGGCGTTCTCTCATTTGCTCTCCTGAACATTCAGCAGGTATTCAGCAGACGCCCAGACCAATTTCACAAGTTCTCTCTCTCTCACACATGCGCTGTGTGAGGATAGAATTTTGTGCTCTTCCTGCTGATTTGTCAGTTTACACGATGAAGTCAACTGTAGTCAACTTCTACGCGGAGTTTTTTAGTTCATAGTTTTTGTGAACTCAATATTAATTTTAATGAAGAAAAGTAACAAATAATTAATATTTTATTAATTAATTTTTTATGCTAATCATCGATTTTCCCACTGAATTAAAATTCATAAAAATATAATAAATGTTTTATAATTTTCAAACATGAAACCAGTAATTAATTACACTTTCATATCTTTGCATTCCAAGTGAAGCATTTACTATGCCATCATAAAATAATTTAGATAATTTTAGATTGAGAATTTATTCTTAACTGTAGCATAGGTTCATACACTATCTGGACAGTCAATGTATCTTTATTTGCCTAAACACCAGTAGTTAAGCTTCTGTGGTTTATACGTATATGAGCTACTGGAACGCTTCCCAAAAATAAAAGTCAGTATGTTTTATATTAATATATCATCTTGCAGATTTATTTGTTTGAACACAATACTATACACAATAAGTAGTTAATGTTAGTCGCCTATGAATGGGAAATAAAATTTGACAATTTTGATACAAACATTTGATACAAACATTCGGAATTGATTTCAATTTATGGTGTTTAATCTAATGATTCGTGCTTTTGAGGCAGTAGGAATCGTACAAAAACTAGAGCAATATAGCAGTTGATGGTTCTTTTATAATGTTGTTATGTTATCGATAATACAATATAAATAATTTAAAAATATATTAAAATTCCAAAAAATTAGCATGTATCGTAGCACTAAATTGTATGTTACTTCATATGGCAATTTCATAATGGGAATGTTTAAATAGGAGAATATTATTTGCTATGTACGAGTATGCGAAATAGTCTAGAAATAGTCTGGAGGTAAATATGAGTACTTCGTACTGGAAAATGATGCAAGTTTGAAACGCAGAATCGAAGATGGTTCTAATGATACTACATAGTAGTTATTACTGGGCGGTGAGCTAATACATTCAGCGGCAAAATGGGGCGTGGCAGTGTGGGCATTCTAGCCGCGCCAAGACAATAGACTCCAGCCACGACTTGGCTTCACGGTGCTGGATGCTTCAGCAGCAGTTCCTGCTCCGGCTACCGCTGCCTGCTGATCGGTTTGCTCCTTGGGATTCTGATCTATATAGGTGCGTAGTATTGTATGCTTCTGTACAGACCTCTGGAACTCTGCCTGGCTGGGCCGATATGCCTCAAGCTTGTGCTTGTACTTGCCGGAGTGTTGCTGACTAACCTCCGTTGTATAGGCCTGGCTGCCACCGCGTGTCTTAGTGCCAAAGGAGCTGCCGCCGGACGACGTCGCTGCTGCTGCTGGTGCTGCTGATGGTGCCGCTGCCTGTGTGGGGAATTTTGAGGAGGAGTATGCAAATTGGTTGTGAGGGTTATTATTGTAGTTTCGGTTGTTTTGGTTGTTGTTGTTGTTGCTCTTGTTAATGTTGTTAGTCGGCTTGTTGTGGTTATTGTTCGGGTTGCTGTTGCTATTAAGGGTTGTAGCTGAGTTGAAGCTGTACTCATACGTTTCAAAAGTATTGCTGCCGTAGACGCTGTTCGACGCTGCTGGTGATGCACCGGGTGCAGCGCAAAGTCCCTGATAACGAGACGATGGTTTCATGCCATACGTGGAGCACGATGGCTTGCCGACCTCATAGGGATTGTAACCGACAACGTTGCCACTATGGAATTATACAAACTCAAAGTTAGATGATTGTTCTCAATTGATTACAATGTATTTAGGCTTACCCAGGACCATAGTTGCACACATAGAGCTTGTTGTATTTGATGTTGTCCTTGTACTCGGCAAAACCGCAACCCACCAGACTTGTCTCTCCCCAAACCAGCTGTGAGTAGTGTCCAGTCTTGGGTGACCAGGCATCGCCAAATGAATATTTTTGCACCTCATTAAACCAGTTTTGAATGCGCGAGGGAAAGTCTCCATCGTCGGCATCTAGTGGTGCTGTGCTCCATATAACTGCCAAATTTTGGCCCATGGTGAAGCGATCTAGTCAAGAAAGGCAAAGCAATGAGTAAACTTGATCTTTCAACTACTTAATTGGAGACTTATGACTACATAGATGTCTTTTATGGAAAGCTTGTTGGTTAGTTTTAGTGTTTTATAGCCAAATCACCGATGATCAAATGAAATACTTTACCATTGATTTAAACCAATTGAAACATGCAAACCTTAGCCCAAAAGTACCGCCAGTCGTATCGCGGCATATCATGTGCTAAATTGAAGTCTTAAGCCAGGAAGTTCATGCATAATATTCCGTAAGTTGTATGAAAATTGGTAACTTACTTATTGTGCGATGCGGATCATGTCGAAACTGACAGTTGTCGGCCCATTGTTGAGCTCGGGCTGCCAACTCGTCGTCCCAGACGATTTCACGCATATTCTCGGCACCGGGTTGGCCCGGATAGCGTCCGGTGGCCACAAGTTGCCGTAGGCGATTGTGTTCCTGCAAGATGATTGATCTCTCCTCCGTGCTGATGCCCGATGCTGAAATGATTAGGTCAAAATTAGCATAAAATATATTAGAATATGTAGATGAGATTGGCGACATGCTATCATTTCTATTTTTGGCTGTAACAAAATTAAAACGCTTAAAATATTAAGTTTTTTTTTATATATAATTTTTTTTGTTTTTGATTTGCTTTTTTGTGCGTGTCTTGTTGCCCGAGTATGCTTTCTGTTCGGCTCGGCTCTCATGGAAGCCGGTTTGTCGAAATTTCATTCAAGTCTGCTTGATTTATATTTAAAGAAATTTTAGTGGATTTTAACGAATTATCAAAATTTACATTTTAAATATTTTTTTTTTCAGTTTTATGTAAGTGCGCGTGTAGGCATATATTTAGTTTCGATCGTAAAACTATAGCCACATAGTCGAAGTCGAATTTGAACATTTTCATTTACTTTCTTTACTTAAATGTCAGCAGGTTTGTCAACTGAATCCCATTAAAATAGAACACGATTTTGGATATAAACAAAACCAAAAACAGAACAAAAGTTAATGAGAAGCAAAGATAAATGTTAGAAACCAATAAACATTTAAATTCGTACCGGCGCGTGCTGCTCAAAGGCGTCAATTAAAAATCCCACATTTGTCCATTAGCTAATATTTTTTACTGCTAAAAGTATTTTTATTTCGGTTTTTTCGTGCCGGCACCTGACACTGACTCACGACGCTCCTGTAAAGTGTGAAGTGTGTCAGCAACAACTTAGCCAGATAAATAGGTTTGGCCAACAACCAAGTTGTCGACTCAAAGTCTCTTTTGCCACTTAGAGTTCATGTTTTCATGTTTCGATTAATCTTTTATTTATTATCGAATCGCACCATTGTTAACTTATCACAGCGCATATAAAGCAGTGTACAAGAGTGCCGCTGGGTGTTAATTGGCCGATCCATCGGGAAGTGTACGTGAGCTACATGTAAAGAGGCAGTTGGGGAAACCATGAAACTGACGTTACATTGCAGGGCGTTAGTGACGTTGGTCCTTGCATTGGGCCACAAAAGGCGTGGTCACTTTATGCTGCCGCATTTCATTTAAATAATTACGCACGCTTAATAATTTTTAATAATTATAATAATAGTTGAAGCGATGGGCGCTGATTGCTTTGCAAGACGTGAGAGATTGCTCGTTGTTTCTGCATCAACTTGTGGCTTGACCATGGGTGTCTACCGGTCAAGTGCATCAACGTGCGACATAGAACCAGAGCTTGAGTCGAAGTTAAGAAAAAAAAGGGGAAGAGTCACAGCCAGACAACTTGACGTGATCGTAAAAAGTAAATATATTTAGAGCCATGCTTTAATGGCGTTCACACAAATATGGGTCTAGATGTCAATAGATCTGGCTGCCGAAATAGCCAGCCCCTCGGAATAGCTGATCGTGTTTGCTACGGCATAAAAAACTTAGTGAGTGTATTTTGTCAAGGTTAGTGCGGTAACTAAAAATAGCAGTGAGCAGTGAGCGAGCGGCTTTTGGCAGAACCCGTCGTGGGGCTTTAAACTCAACCGCAGCTGTCAAATTAAAGACGTGTTAGTGTTATGCTACGCGTATTCTCATATATATGTATGTATATGAAAGTATATTTACATAAATATCAGTATGCAGCATTGAGGCAAACCGGTAGGTAAATCAACGCACCGCACCGGACATCATCTCCAGCGCTTGGGCTTGCGCCTGCGCCGTAAGGCTATAAGTTTGTTTAAGTCAATATGCATCAATCACACAATGCATTGAGGGGGGCGCTATGCAAATTTGCGAACTACCTTCTCTGACAAATTGCACATAAAGCTGTCGATCAGTTTCCGCAACAAGATCCATTTACATATTCTTAGCTGAATTGAGCCTAGCTGATCTGATCTGAGCTGGGTAATAAAAGCCGAATGATCAAGATAATGTTGACAACGGAACGTCAACAGCTTCCAATAACTTTTACACTCAGCAGCGGATGTTCAAAATCGAAAGACTTAAGCAACAAACTTGCTCAGACAAGCTGACACCGACTCCCAAGCTCTGAATCTGTCTCACCGAGTCTTCTCCACCAGACAGACTGAGTGCAGTCAAATGCCAACAATATGTTAACAAGTGCTTAACTGGAGTTCGGGCCAGGCGTTGACTTCACCTTGAACGTTGCGAGAACTGCAACGGGAAGTTGCCTCAAGTTAACCTGCAGCACGTAGCGTCTGCACAATGCAAAAAGAAGGAGAAAAATGGATAAAAACGACAACATAAAATGTAAAACATAAAAAAAGAAGACCGTCTGACGCATTTAGCTCGAGTTAATTCTCACAGTTATGCTTTATGTTGGCCGCAGCATGTTTTGTTTCATTTATCATTTACTGATTATCACCCAGTGTTCAAGTAGTTGTTGTCGTTGTTATCGTTGCTGTTGTTGCTGTTTTCGTTGCCTGCGCATCTACATATTTAATTACATTATTAGCACGGCAAGCTTTTGATTGATGCCGCAGCAAAACGTTTCTACCACATACACATAAGAACTTCTACTCATAGTTAATGGGGTCCCACCAAGACCAAAGTGAGATTTATCAGTCAACTTTAATGCTGTCTATTATTATTGAAATTGATTTCATTGAATTATGCTGCTCGTGTGTCCCATTGTTGGCAAATGTGTTGAAATTGTGTTCAAATTATGTGCTCAATTCTTGTACACCCAGAAAGCAAGCGTAAAAGCAATCATTAATCAAAACGAACACGCGCACTATAAAACTCTTTATACTATTACCAATTTAAACAAACAACTGGAATTCGTCAAACTTTGGGAACCGACAATAATAAAAAAGAATACATTAATTCGGCGCCAGCGTGTGCAGAACACAAAAAACATTGAAAAATTGCTTAGCAATCGTTTTTGGCCATTTCGTTGATCCACTTCGGGGGACACACGCCCCCTCAGCCCCACAACCAACAAATTAAATGCTATTATCATTCCTAACGTTTTTAATGTTTGCTTTTTTTTCCACACAACAGTTGACTCCAATTATTGTATATTTATTGGATTCAACTTACCTTCAGAGTTGGGTCAGTTCAATGAGCCGAGTGTTAAATGAATTGATCACAGTTTCATATTTGTAATACACATGTTTTCTTAATTATACGCTTGGCAAATTGTTAATAAAATAAGAGATTTGATCAAATGTGTGTTATGAAAGGCAGGCTTTTTGAGTTGATTGGCCTTAGATCACCTGGACCGAAATTGTCTGCTAATATATGAGTTTTTATACAAATTTAGTTTTCGTTATATTTAAAATATTATATAAACTGGATATTTGAACCGGTTTCCATGAGTCTTTAGTCTTTAGTTTGTTGCTTCCCCTTAATAATTAATTATACAATTTATGTAATGAGTTGATTCGAACTGACTTATAAGACAAGTTGCTAAGCAAGCGTACGTTGATCTTGAAAATTTGAGGATTTGGCAAAGTTCTTGAGCACCCCTCGGTTATACGGACGCTGTGTGTGGTACACACGAGCATTTGCTGTGACTTTCGCTAAACACTAACCAAACAATACATTGTGTAGGCAAATATTTACTTAAATTCTACTGACGAACAACTCATAAACGCAGTACACTTTTTTTATATTTATTTCATTCATAAAACAAATGCCAAAAACGTGCCTGAAATCAACTAAAAACAAATACAAAGCTCACAAAAAATCAGCTAAAATACCAAATAAAATGCTTTAATTGGCTGAAACCTATTTATGCATTCCATGTAGGCAAAAGCCTATTTTATTTCACTTTTTTAATGCCCCAAATCAGCCTTTTGGCATACAAATCTGTGCATAATTATAAAATGAGTCCAAATTGGGGCTGGTCATGTGAGTTTCAGTATACTGGGTACTCACCGATCAGTTTTCCATGGCAGGCGAATGCCACTCCACAGGAGATCAGCATAATGGCCAGAGGAAGTAGTGCACTTTGCTGCATCATCATTTTATTATTATTATTATTAATTTTTGTTGAGTGTTAAAATTAGCTTAGAATCACTTTTGTGTTAAACTTCACTGTGTTGAACACTTGTATTTATTTATTTTATTTGAAATATTTAAGCTTTTCATTAACGACAGCTTTATACTTAATTTAGACACTTTTGGGTGTTGAAATTTTTGTATTGAATTTAAATTTGGTTAAGCACAAATTGTGTTGGCTTAAAGCGAGCCACTGCGGAAAGAGGCTTTCAAAAAATATGTCCAAAAACCGAAAAAAACGCCACGAAATTGCCGACGACTCCAACTCCACTCTCGTGCGTGTAGCTAGACTTGAAGGCGTCGTCTGTTTGATTGGACGCTGGGCGACGCGAACGTTTATATACCAGCAGCAACATCAACACCAATACCAGCAGCGGCGACGACTGCGGCAGCGACGGCGGCTGAGACAGCGGCAGCGACAGCGGCCGCGACAGAGGCCGATAACAGAGGCAGTCAGTCGCCGCAAAGAAGCTGCCGATCAACCTGTTGCCGGCGCTCAGGTGAGCGCGCTGCGCAGCCGGCAATCAGCTGGACCTCACAATTTAGTTATTATTGTGCTTAAGCTTCCTTTTTTTTTTAATAATGCTAAATGGGAAACTAATTTAATTCATGGAAAACTAATTTATTTGAAAGCTAACATTTTAAGCCGCTTTAAGCCGAATGTTAGCAGCCGCAACATTCTGTTAATGCGAAATGTTGCTAAATAATGTTGCCAACATGGCAACATATTAGCATTTTTACAGCTAGTGAAAGCTAGTTAACGAAATGAGCAATAAAATTGATTAAATGCATTGCATAAGAATTGTATATTGATAGAGATTCGAAAATGATTGTGTTCTTTCATAATTGCTTAGCAAAGTCATTGATTAAACTTTATGTTGATCACAAGAGCACAGTTGTCCAGTTGCGGCAACAATCACTTGTCTGGATGCGGGGCGTGGCATTTGGATAGCGCTGAGAAAACTTCAAGGGGCAGCGTATGCCCTGCGGGCAGGAGCTTCGATCATTTCGCGTATCATTAAAAGCCAATAAAAACACCCAATTAAATATAAAAAGAAAAAAACTGTAAAACTCGAACAGCGACAACGAAAATGAAAACTTGAATGCGCCAGAACAAATCCCAATTGAGCCTTTCACCAGCAACCAGCGAACAGCAGATAAACTGACTTCGGGCTATGTAGTAAGTTGTAGTTGTATCACTTGTACTAGTAAAACATTGGGTACATATTCCCTGGACCAGATGCCCGTTTCCGCTTCGTTTATTTTCGCACCGGGCTGTGATCGGGTCGACACGGCTTCTTGCCAAAATAATTACGCGTACAAAGCCATTAACAAGTACAAACGATTGAGCCGGCTTCCAGAGCAGAGCAGAGTAGAGTCCGAACCCAGAGGCGCATCTTGGCCACTGGCAACTGGCAACTGGTTTCGATGTACAGACTGTGATCCTTACAACCCGAATGCCACACATGACGTTTGGATTGTGATCAGCAGAGCCGCACAGACCCTCACGTCTCCGAGCTGCAATTGGAGTTCGAGTTGGAACTGCAACTTGGAGCTGCCTTTAACTCGCAGTTAGTGACGTTTCAGCTGCACTGCTGATTTATTTTATTTCACAAAAAACTACATAAATATTAAAAAGATTATGCTTTACGAGAAATATGAAATAAACATGTGTATGAACTGAGTTGACTATTCTTCAGTTTCAGATCGATCGCATACATCATGGTGTGTATGCGAGTATTTAACTTAATACGGGTATTCTTTGTTGTTCTCCTCTTTGATGTTGTTGGTTGTGTACTTTGTTTTGCAAGTTGTTTTGGCTGTTGCTTCTTGTTGTTTTTGAATGCTAGTTTACATTTCCTACTTAACCATCCACTTGATTACGTTTTATTTGCAAAATTTAAACAAACATTATTGGCCTTCAATGTTGGCGCCTGACCGCTGTCCGCTGACCGCTGTCCACTCTCCACTGATCATCACCGCACCCAGCCTAAATTCGCATCTGTTTCTTATTCTCTATCTGTATCTCTAGCTGCGCGTGTCTCTGCAGTTGAGTATCTGTGTGTGCTTGGTGCGTACATCGCATGTTGAGCATATGAAACAAAATAAAATAAAATAACAACACCTCATTTAACTGATTTTTGTTTTCGATTTTTGCTTTGTGCTCTTTTATGACTCAATTTAAAGTCTTTGTTGGAATACGCGTGCTGTTCATGTTGTACTCAGTTGCCACCCACTGGCACTCAGCACTCACCACTCAGCGCTTAACACTCAACACTCATTCATTCATTTATTCATTTGTTCGTTTGTTCTGTTTAGTTGCTACATGTGTCTTAAATAACGGAAGCAATGCCACAAAAACTTGTTTACAACACAATCCTGTCAAGACACTCATATTGCACAGACATGCGGTATATAATCGATATATCTGAAAGTTACGGAAATCGTCTGCATTATGTCGGGTGAGTCATGCGACACAGTTTCAGTTATGTTTCAAGTTTAAACCACTCACAACTGTTCCCGCTAACTGACTCAGTTTTTTTACATTTGAACTTGTTAACAATGAAAAGGGTAACAGTTATCAAATCACACTCCGAATTTTATCATTAAGGTCAATTTGGTACACAACATTTCCATTTGATGTTATATTAACTAGGCGTCAGGGTCGTCCACTGATAATTTCTCTAATCAGTCAATTCGTAGCTGCAAAATATTTGCACACTTTTGTTTATCTCTAACATCGTTTTGCGGAACTATAATATTGTCATTTATCAAATGCTTGTGCATTGCAAGTGCCATTGATCTGAAGGAGGGGGAGTGTGGCATGGGCGCAGGCTTGTAGGTGGGCGGTATGGAGCAGCGGTACTGCAGGAGGAAAGTGTCACTCAGAAACGATAGCGTATCCTCGTTTGCCATTGCGCTGCTTCCGGCGCCATCAATCTTCCAGCAAATGCGCAACTGACCCACCCACTTAAGCTGCTCGTTTTGATTTCAGTGATGAGTAAATGTAAACAACAACACGTTACTGTAGTCAGATAAATAGAATACTTAAACTGGCACATACCAATCAGTCGAGAGGAGAACAGGTAATCTGTTAGTGATAAAAACTTAATTTCTTAGTCTTGTCTTAAGACCATAATAACCATATTTATTATACATTTTAAATCCGAAGTTTATAAAATATATAATCTAGAATCACTTAAGTAATCACGTTGGGTGTCAGTCACAGTTTTGAATGATTTTTTTTTTATTTCGGCTCATCTCCATTTCATACGATGACAAAACATTTCCATAACATTTCAATCTGTGCACTTGACGGCAGCGATGCCAACGACTGTTATTAAATATTATTAATTACAATTGAAACTCGTCGTAGCCGCAGTCGCTGCCACAGTCTCTCTGCCGCTGTCGCTGTCGCCGTGGACGCGGCCGTCGCAGTCGGAGTCGCTGCTGGCAGCGCAACAACAATTTGACAGCAACATAATTAAAATGTCATACAGTTTGCGCTTAATATGAAGTTGTTGTTATCGTTATTGTTGTTGTTGTAGCGCGTGAGAGTTTCCCATTAACAAATTGAGACAGTTAAATCTGAATCTGACTGTGACTCTGATTCCGAATCCCAATCGGAATCAAAAACTGTCTGCATGTGGGGTAGGAGCAC
This sequence comes from Drosophila dunni, assembly GCA_018152125.1. Taxonomy (NCBI): domain Eukaryota; kingdom Metazoa; phylum Arthropoda; class Insecta; order Diptera; family Drosophilidae; genus Drosophila; species Drosophila dunni. Next base: position 2,352,948 of record JAECXC010000352.1, on the reverse strand, counting down.
TTATATTGAATATAAATGTGGAATTGAAATGAATACACATATTGTTATAAATAGCCAAGCCTGTGCAATAAAAATCGAATTTAACTGGGCTGCCTCACACTTGCCAAGTGTTTAGTGAGATTAAATATTAAAATAGAAAAAAAAAACTGATAGAACAAAACATACACAACAATATGATAAAACATCAAAATAGTCAAATAAGCCATGTCGAACATGTTTAAATAACTGAATGAATGAAACAGCAATAAAAAAAACCGATTTTCATTAGAGAAACGTTTTGATTCTTATGCTAAATTAATTCATATGCTGATCAATCTGCGAATGACATATGCACACTCTCACAAACACAAACACACACACACACGCACACACACGTGACATATAGTTAGCATATTGATTTTGTTGATATGAACACTGTTTGTTGCTTTTTGAACTTATGCCGGCACTGAAGCTGAAAACTGAATACTGAAAACGATATCGAACTACCAGAGAACTCGAACATCGACACATGTGTACAGATACACATTCACACACACACACACATGCACACACAGACGCAATCACACCTTCATTAATTCACTTTTGGTAGCCAGTGATTTTCATTAAAAAGCCGTCAGCGTTCAATAAATTTTGAGCCATTTTTTCTGTTTTGTTTTTCAGCACTGATATCTGTTTTTTTACGCCTTGTTCTGTGATTTCGCTTGACTTTTTATACATTCACACATGTATTGAGCTTCATTATGGCCGAGTTCACAGTATGTATTTATTTAGTGGTGCGACAGGCGACAGAACATAATTTCAACGCTCTTTATCGCACCGCACCGCTGCGCATGCGCCATGGGATCCACGACAGTTACTGAATCCGATGGGAATCATTGATTAATGCGGCATTTGGGATTCGCAGTATTGCTATCTGCATCACTTGTATCATCTATATTATCGGTATCTCTACATTTGATCAGAATCGAACTGGCTGAACAACTTAATCAAAGAAAATCCAATGGTTAATTTATCAAACGCTGTCAACCGGAAAAGAACACAACAAACCCAACAAATTTTAACATAATTATAATGTTAAATATAATAAATACACATAATATACAAGTTAACAATGTATTATTACTGCCTGACTAACGGTCTCATCAGTCCGCTGGTGGTCGGTCGTCGGTCCCCAAACTGGCAGGCTGACAGCTTCTTCCCAGAGTGGGATCGAGTATTCTATTGATCGTCGACACGCTTGGGAGTCGTTTGCCTTGAAATAATGGCTGCCACTGTGCGTTCCATTTAACACCAACATAATAATACACTATATCTATGTATCTATATCTTCATCTTGCTGATTGTTCGTCGGATAAACATACTTACATTCTCATATCAAAGGTCACGCTCGGTCTAATCTCCGCGGAAGTTCTTGCAGAAGCAGTCCGATCGCTTTATATAGATATTAAATATAAATAGATGTACAAAAAAAACTTAAAAAGCCGAAACTTAAATACGCTTGCAGTCTGTATCTATAAAAGTTAAAATTTAATAAATCATTTTTCAGAGTAGAAGTGCTTTATATAATTCTAAAGACTTTACTTCTTTGCTTTAAATAGACACAATTAGATTGTAGATCTTTTTGCAAATTGCTTATACGTAAGCAGCAAATATTCCCCAGTTTTTTAAAATGTTTCATAAATCTCGTGACAAACATATTATCATAGTTGATAAGGGCCGCGCCAAGATAAATAGTGCTAAACTTCATAGTTGCTTTATTATTATTTTTTATATCTTTGTTAATAGCTGCTGCTGTGAACCGAAATGAACTGAACTACAAGTTGTCTCCAAAAAACCAGTTGGTTCATTGTTCTTGATTGTAGAACAGAAGTTGCCACATCAGCGGCAACAGATTTTAACCCCAATGCCAAATGAAAGACGTTCAATATGATAAAACCTAAGATTTTTTATTGGGTTTTTGTCCTGAAAGTTCTGTTGGGACATCCAGTGTAAAACGGTAACTACAAATTTTGTTGTAATTTTTCTCAAGTGTTTTAAGTGACTGGGAACTACTCGGTGCCCGCAGGATAAACCATTTCTTATAGTGTATGCCATCTCTATAGGTTCGTGCTTTGTCGCCTACGCTTGCTCAAGAATTCACGTGCTAATAGTACTCCTACTATGCTAAATGCCGTCAGAAAGTACATAGGTAGATATGAACTATCTTCCGTTTCATTAAAGGTACTCAAGATTTCCTCAACGGTGCTCTCGTCGTCACAAATTGTGGTTGGTGTCACAGCTAGCAATGGAATCAAAGTTTTTGGTCTGACAACCAATGGCTTCTGAAATCTAGGAAGCTTGCGGCCAAACTGCTTATACCTTATAGTTGCCTGATATTTTTTCCAGGACCTGTGCACATTTTGGGTAGTGAAGCTAAAGTCTATGGGTGGCACCGTATGAAACTGTGACTTCAAACGGGTATCATAGTTATCACGGGAGACGCGTTTGTAAAGTATCTTGTAAGCCTCACAAACTTTGACAAACTTATCGGAATTGCTAGACATACTGCTGCCATCGGGATGATACTTTTTAGATAACTCGATGTAAGCTCTTTTGATTTCCGATCTGCTGCAATTGGCAGGTACTTTGAGCACATCGTAGTAGTTTTTATAACGTCCCAGAATCTGATGGCCATTATTCGCCTGATATGAGGTCAGATGGCGCACTGCAGCAAAAGAATTTCTTTGCATTGCCAACAATTTAATTTATCCAAAAATAGGTTTAGTAAAAAGGTATACTAGCAATTTTATGTACCACTAAAACAGAAATAAAAAATTGGTTCAAGTTATAAATGTAAAAAAATTGACAGATTTCACTGCTGTATGAACAAACAATTCGAGTACAACTAGATAAAACTACATTTTCTGTGAATTAGATGTTGGATCATCAACATTGAAAAGAACTCAAATTAAATTGTATATTTCTTTCAAGTTTGTCACTTATATGGATCATGTTTCGTTTATCTACAGGGACACAGCTTGAAGAGGGCAACAAACGATTTTTGTCAACGCCAAAAAAAAAAAAAAAAATAAAATCAGATCGACCCTGGGAAACAAAATGTGTATCAGCATGGCCAAGATTGATTTGTTGTCCCAATATTTATACGATGGCCGACCTTAGCCATGTGCCAACGAACTTGGCAATGAAACGAGCTCTGTATTTGGACAGGCCCACCAATATGGGGCTGTGTCACCTCAAGATATAGCCTATTAACAATAATATTGACCCAGAAACACAAACATGACGCGTGGGGGAGACGTCATAACGCTTCAACGACGCTGTCGAATCAGACAAACAATTCCGTTGAATAGCATCAGTCAATTTATCTGGTAGTTTGACAATAATATTTACAAAAAATATTAATTTTTTCTAATTTTGCAACCAAGCAGTGGATAATTTCACACGAATTTGAATGCCTTTCCAATAGTTGTTTGCACAAATGTGAGAGTGGGAGAGGGAACTACACTTGGGTTTAGCCAGAGAATAAATTTATCAAATTACTCATTGACATTTGCAGTTGGAGGCTCATTCATAAAACGAATGAAAACATTAGAATGACCATAAGTGGAAAAACAAATAAAATGATTTCGTTTTATTATTCGCTAGAAAAGACATTATTAGCCCTTAGTCGAAGTTAACCGCTTGATTCTTTGTAGCGTGCCACGTTTGACACTGACACAGCTGGGAGTGACACTGGTTTGGCCAGTTGCTGTCGCAGATTGGCAGCACTGTGCGGCTGCTGCCATAAAACATCGCCTGGTCATATTCAATATGTTAATTGATACTAAAAACTTCAAAAAAACACCAATACCGGGGACTGAACAAAAAGTTGGCATTTAAAAACTGAACAGTCTCCAGATTTAGTGGCCAGACACCAACCCAAACCCAAATCTAAGCTGAGGTGCAACCCAAAAGCGACAGTCACCAGTCTACTGTATGTGGATGTGACTGGGAGACAGCGAAAGCTTTAACTAAAATGCAAAAACAAGAAGAAAAAAAAAAGGTAAAATGAAACAATAATTGGAAACAGGTTCTACTGTAGAAGTAGCTGCTTTTTTCGTTTTAACTCAAAGCCGATCCGAAGATATACGACAACTGGTAACTGGCAACTGGTGACTGGTTGTCTCCGCCGAACGCTGGCTCATTTGTCTAAGTAAGTAAATAAAAATAAGATTTTTGGACCGAGTGCGAGTTCTTATCTTTATTATTTTTATTTGTGTATTTTTATTTGATTTGTCTAAAAGTTTTCTGCATCGCCAGCGGTTTTTATGCTGGGTCAATGGACAAGAGAGCAAAGAACAGTGAGTCGGACTCAGACTCCGACTATGACTATGACTACAGCTTATCGATTCGATTTGGTGGGTCTTTAAACATCTCAAATTATTCATGTGTCAAGTTGAAGGCTATACTTGTGCAGCCTTTCGTGTGTAAAGTATCCAGACAACTTATTTGATCGTCAGATAATCTGAAGATTCAATTAAAATAGAGTGGCGAGTGGCGACTGGCTAGTAACGGAAATACTACAATTTTGGGGATTTTTTGTATGTTTTTTCAATTTTTATTATTGTTCATTAGTTCTACAAAGTGTTAAGCGTTGTTGCTCTAAGGAAGAATACATAATTTATTAGAGTGAGTTAGTATTTAGTTAAATAATGTTTACGATTAGTTTTTTGTTGTGAGGGTGTCCAGCACGCTGCTCTCAACTCCATCGGAATCCGTCGTTAGTCGACCCAAGAATACGACTACTGGCTCTTAAATTTGATTATATCTTAGCATACCTAGGACATTAAATGCCCCGTTTATCCCGATATTATAGCCTATGTAGTTTATAGCTCTGCTTATTGTCCTGCACCGTCTCAAGGTACCAGTTAGTACGAGTATCTCAGGTTCGAACTGCTCAACTTACTTAATATTCTCAAATTCAGACTTTGTGTTGCTCTGTTTGGAAGTGTGTTTGGAAGTGTTGTATATATCGGACACTTTATGTGCTTCTAGCTAAAAAACAAATAAATTAATAATTGTTTAAGTTGCTGGTGATGCCTCAATTAGCCGCTGATGAGCCAGGCTCTCAGATATATAAACGCTGAGGTGGCCACGTGGGAAATCTGCTGCGCAAATGCTGCAAAAGAAGAAACAAGATAGAATATAAACTTGATTAGATATGCCAGGGATTAAGCTCTTTAATGTACTCAAATAAAATGTCAAGCAAGCAGTCGGCGAGTACGACTGCAATGCCAAATAATTTACATTTACATCTACGCAGCCCCTAATGAAAATGCATCTATTTAACCCATCACACTTTTATGTTACTTTACTTCAGCTGAGCGCAAAAGCCTTTTCAGGTTTTACGAGCATTATGACTAACGAAATTGCCAACTGTAAAGTCCGCACTTAGCCAGGGGGACAAATTGACAAATGTCCTGGTTGACTTTGAATAGCCGCCGCACACACACACACACACAGGTTACTTGTACCTGCTTAAAAGGGCTTTTCATTTTAAAGTCCCTTGATTAATTGGGGCTTATGAGCAGAAATACAAGTAGTAGTAGAAGTAGAAGTATGCAATCCGCATACGGAAGCCGAGTACCCATAAATTAATGTGCATACTATTAAATGAAATATTCAGCGCTTCGCGAATGCGCCTAAGTCAGCCATAAATAAACGATTTTATTTGGTGTTTATCATTTCAACATTTATCGATTACAGAGCTTTGCAATTAGCAGCCAATAAAGTAAGCTATTCAAGCTGTCGACCGTCTCGTTTGAGAGCTTCCTGTAACACACAGCGAGTGTATTATGTGTAATTAATGACACACACAGCATTACTACATTCCGGCAAACTAATCAGAAATGATCACGTTTGAAAAAAAACACCATTAAAATGTAATTCAAGATAATCCAAGGACGGCAATTAAAACATCTCTGATTTGTTTAATATATGATACATAAGTTTTATTTGACTTATATTCATCATTTTTCGATATACAATATATTTCGTATAATATAATTTCACTTAGATTTTGTTCATTTTCTTTATTTGTTTAATTTTTACTTTTATTTGTTTACAGTTTCTGGTAGTTTTCTAATTTTGTTTTTGTTTTTTGTTTTTTTTCTTGAATTATAGCAAATCGTATTTTATTTAGCAATTGTTCATGATTGGTTTATCCCCCTTTACTATCTGTATTTATTGTTTAGCAGAATTTGTTTCCGTTTTTAGATTACATTGGGTATATATATAGGTATACATACAAATACATATACATATACATATACTTATATATATACGTGTACATATACATATTATTCAGTAAAATGATCCCTACTTTTTGTATGCTCATGACATAATTTTCTATATGTATTAATGTCTGTATATTTTGTGTATACATTGTTTATATCTTAAAACATTTATTATGTTCGTTTACTTGTCAGTGTCTGTGTGTGTGTGTGTTAGTTATGTGCCTGTATATAATAAGTATGTCTTTTCTATTCCCATTAAATTTAAAGTAATCTCTGCGACAATAATAATTATAATTATAATTTCATCGTTCGACTATAGACACATAAACAAATGCATTTCATAACGTTCTTAACTTACAAATACAATTTTGCTAAACACTAAAGCGCCTCACAAAAAGATACTCGAAACTATATTGGAGCTGCCATACATAATATCTGTAGATATATATGTATCTTTGAGTTCTATGTAAGTATGCAATTCATCTAATTTATTTGTTTGATTTTTTTTATGTCAAATTTCAAGTTGATTGGTTTTCTTTCATATTTATTTGATTTCCTTTTTTAACAAGATTTTTTTAAGAGTTTTCGTTTCATAATTATTATTTATTGCAATAGATATACAAGTTAGAAAGAAATTATGTTATTATCGTTTGAGTGGCAACTACTGGCAAAAAGAAGCTAATTTCATTGCATGACTAATTGTTTGTTTGTTTGTTTTTGGACCGATGGAACCCAAGATAATGTAATTGAATAAAAATCATATTGAAATGCTTGGCATGATTGAAAGCAACACTTTGTTAGAGTTGTGAATGTTAACACAACACAGTGTTTTGTTTTTCGTTTAAAATTATTTTTTAATTATTTCTTTATTTTTATTTTCTTTTTTTTTTGGCTTTTATTACCACTAACAAGTAAGAACACATATTTAACCACAATTTGTTTTTTTTTTTTGTTTTTTGTTTTTATTTTTGTAATTTTGTTTTCTGTTAACCAACACAATTGTCAACACAATACCCAATGATACAATTACAATTGAGTTGTTGTGTCTTCAATTAGCTGCTTAATTTTTACAAATTGCCTACTTAAAAAGTCATTAATCAGAGCCTTACATTTCAGCTAAGTATTATCGATTTTTTGTTAGTTTTTAATCATTTTCTTCACAATACTCAATAATAATAATTGTAATTAAACTAAATAAATAATAGGCCATATATTGATATGTATTTGATTTTTACACTTTTTAAAAAACCGTGCTCAAACTTGACCAAACATGCGTTTACATACGTTAATTAATTATTTTTTATTTTTTGTTTTTCCTTCTTTGCTTGGAGATTTATTTTTAAACTTATTGATTTTACTTCTGATATATATTTTCGTGTTTTATGTGAGTTATTATATTTATTTATGTAGTATTGTTCTTTTATAAGTATTTGGTATATTTAATCCTCAAATGCATTTCTGTGCTTGGCTTTTAACATTGTGTGGTTTACTCTTGTGTTGTTTATTTTTTATTTTCCTTGTGTTTTTTTGTTTTTTTTACTTTTTTGGTTTTTGAGTATTTGAGTAATTCTGCCTTGATCGCAATCAACATTTAACATTCATTGTACACGTGTCGTCTACCATCTAGAACTGCGATTTTTATTATCAGATGTCATAGCTGATATAATTAATAACGATTCTTAATACACAACAAAAACGTCTCACACAAAGGGGAACACAAAAACAGAACAGATTCATATTCTCAATGTTTCTGTATAGTTGTGATTTCCGATTTCTGATTTTATTTTTTGTATAGAGACTCTCAACTAATTCAAGTCGGAACTCGTTCATTGGGAGGGGGGGAGGTGTACACGAATAGCTATTAGTAGTTGGTTTTGTGAAGTGTCCTGAAGTTCTGAATGTAAACAGCATATTTCGATTATTTTCATAATTATCATATGTATGTATAAGTATCTATTAGCACTATACTGTATATATATAAATTCTTTTACAAATAGCAGACTACAATATCAAAAGCACACTGTGGATATATAATATATATATTTTTATTCTTTTCTTTTTGTTTGAGTGCTCTTCTCTATGAACTATTTATTAGACGCTTGGAAGAACGGCAACAGAAATCTAAATTTTCTAAATAATAACAATTGCATTTGTATGTGTTTGTGTGTGTGAGTGTGTTTGGATATACATATATGAACGTTTTTAGTTTACCAAATTAGATGCAATTCATGTGAATGTGAATGTGTGTATATAAAAATTTAGATCTATAAGCATAACACTTGGAATTTGTCTCTCGTTATATCTTTTGCTTCTAAGGCGAAATACTATATTGTCAATTCTTTGGCTTGAGCCGAAAACCATGCAAAATGACAAAATATATATTTCTCAGAAGGTGGAATCAATGAAAATGGTTCAACCAAAACTAGGAAAACCGTCCAAAACAATCAACAGAAAACAGCATAACAGAAATTCCATGTTCAGACAATAAAATAGTTGCGTTCAAATTTGTTACTTATACTTGAAAAGGCAAAAGGCGTAATACACAGTTAATTCCTTAATTTCATATACCTAAAATCTATGCGCCCTATGAACGATCAATCCGAATCCTTGGTATTGGAGGTCTACCAACTCAGCGGGTTTCAAATTTACAGCATTGGCCGATCCGCATAAAGTAAGAGTTATTAGCACAGCATTCACTTAGTACAAAGTACTCTCCAAATTAGAGAACTTTAGTTTGGAGCTCAGTGAATTGCATTGAAACGCAATCAATCGAATGGTTACCAAAGATTTGTATGGGGATATGGGAGATGGGAGTCAGGAATGGATGATTAAAGGGACTATGATCAAGAGTGAGAGTAGAAAAGGGACCTTCTTTAATCATTTAAAGCTAATTTAGTTGGAGTCAACAAGTTAGTTTTTGTATATTTTCAACTCTTGCCACACATTGTTCTCAATACGCAGTAAAAAATGTTTATGTTATACACTTTATCTTTTTGGTATTTTTTTTCTTTTTTTTTTTTTTTTTTTGGTTCTATAAGTATTTTTTATGCAGTTGTCTTCATTGCGGCTTGCCTTGCATGGTATAAAAATATAAATGTTCACATATACTTAAAAATCGTTTAAGTTATTACATTTTTCATTAAAACCTTTTTAAAAAGTAATTGAATCGATTGTTAATTTGTAAATTAGGAATGAGTTCTTATTTCGGTTTTGCCATTAATAAATTACTTGTATTTTTTTTTAAATTTATGTACGATTATGAGTTTGTTCTCCTTGCTTAGCTTGACTAACCAATGTATATATAAAGGGCAATGTTGAATTACTTACGGTAACTAACATTGTACGAGTATACCATAAATAATATTCTTCATGGAGTTCATAAGTGAGCTTTACTATCGTTGCTTATCTTTGGTGTTCTAGTAGTGTCAGAAGATAACAGAATCATAATAGTTTGCAAGCTTATACTTAGTATTTATGTATATATATGAGTCCAGCTTTTGGCAGGTTGGTTCGACAAGATCATCAACACTTGTAAACACATGTAGATTTGATAAGATCTTCACATGTCTAACTGTATAGTGCTAGAGTGTGCTTCTTGTTAAGCCAACCTTGAATAGTTGTTAGATTCCTAGATAGTTATTATAAGAATTGGTATCATTATATTATTATATATTATTTCCGTAGTATTAGTATTAGTACTTGTTAAATTTCACATTGAATTGTCCCTAGTTTCTACAGTTGAAAGCGAACATCGCTCAAATAGCCTTAACCACATTACATACATATGTACTTACAATTAAAACAATAAAATTGGTAATTATACTCATTTGGTTTAGCTTTTGTAGGTATTGATTAGTGTGGTGTGGGAAACAGTTACTGTTCCATTTGTATGTAAGTATGAATTAATTGTTCGTTTGTTCTTTATAAGTCCAATACTTGTATCTATATCTTTAGCTTTATCTTTATCTTTATCGTTATCAGTATCTGCTTCTGTGTCGAGTAGCTGTTTATTTGTGTGTATACTTTATATCGTGTTTTAATAATGAGTGTTTCATTAAATTAATTTATTAATAAAAATAACTTAATTTATATCAGTGTTGTTTACGATTATTAATTTCAAAAATGTTCGCATTCAATACATTCGAGTAGTTATTGAGTTATTTAATGAGTATATTCGATCAGTAATCAGTACTCACTGATATGCCCTTAAGAGTTATGATTCTAATTAGTCTGCTCCTTACGTACACTCAACTAGACGTATGTAACTCCGATTTGACATTTATTTGATTATACTTGTTACTTGATCTTCACTTTTATTTATTTCGAATATTTATTTATAGATATAGACATACCAAACTTTAATATACAGCACATTTTTTATTTTTCATTTATTTATAAGTTCATTTTGTTTTCTTCCGAGTTTTGGTTTTGTATTTGTTCCAATTTCGCTATGTGTATAAAACTTTATATAGTTATATTCGTATAATTTTTATTTCTGGTTTGTCACTAAGCCAATTTGTAAAACGTTTAGTACAAATACAATAATACATGTACATATGTATACTATATACTTTATATAGATGTATTAATTTTATCTTTAATTGTATATATATGTTTATATAATATATACTGATATGTTTTGCCATTTAAATGTTTCATTACTTTTCTACAAATTTCTTTTGTTTTTCTGTTTCTTGTTTTCTGACCTACTCGGACTTCCTGTTATAAAATTTGTAATTTATATATTACCTGGGCTGTGCTCAATAAAACTGTCACATGCATTCAACAATACAATTTATGGTTAAAGTTTTTGGTTTTTGGTTTTTATTTTTGTTTTCGCTTTTATTTTCCAAATTTTGCATGTTTGTCATAAGAACATTGTGGTTAAAAACTTCTGGTGCGACCAAAAAGAAAGCATTTTTAACCAATTTTTTTTGTTTCCAAGTGATGAGTATCCCAACATAAATTTGAAACCAATGCAAGCTGGCCAAGTTTCATTAGGGTTTGTAAATCAAAATCATTTAACTCGACTTCCAAATTTCTCTAGTTTTTTGGGAGGGCAGTCTGGGTAAAGACTTGGACCCATGCCAGCTGGCAAAATACTGACTACAAGGCGAGCAGGAGCAGTATCTTTAATTGTTGTCTGAGCGATATTTAAAATTTTGAATGCCCTGCTGGCATGACAAACATCAATTCTATCAAAATCATCAAAGTAGTCATTTTCCTGTTGATTGATTTCTCTTTTTTAAGGGCCTCTGGGTTGCTGGCCAATGTCATACAAATGAAACAATTTGCGGCATTATACAAAAGTGTTGTTCTGTTGTGTGTGTGGGTGTGTGTTTGGGTGTGTGTAAATTAAACAAGTATTCCGGTCTACTCCCGGTGTTCATTAAGATGCAGCCAAAAGATGATATGTGTGGCGAGCCGCGTGCAAAGATTCAGATCCTTGTCCATCCTTCTAGTTTTTGCCTAATCAATGTAAGTTGTAAGTCTAATCAAATACAACTACAATACTCTTAACACTTGCTGTTTTGCCTTTTGTGCGGGTGCATGCAACAATAAATTCATTTACAAATTTTCAGCTATGGCCAAAATACAAAAGCTTGGCTCAATTTTCTCAAAAAACTTCATTGGCTTGCACAATTCATTTCTACGTTTACTTTTTACGTTTTACATACGACAATTTCACTTGACAACTCTAAATATTATAATATACGATTTGGTTTTTACGCCTTTACTTGGGGCGTGTGCTCTGTGTGTGCTTGATTAATGTGCTGTGCTTACACTGCCAGAAATTTTCTTTTAGAAAACTCCTTTGATCCTTAACGCAGCACACATGTAGATCACCAGTCCAAGTCCCAGTAGCTGAACTCTGGGGGATATGGAAGCACTACCCGAATCACCGTTGCAACCTGAACCTGCAATAATTGAAAGTTATTTTCGATTAGCAATTGGAACGATCATCAAATAATAATAATTATTGGGGGAATGATTTGATTTAATGAGCTGCTTTGACTTTGTGGCGATTCTGGATAACGATTTGCCATATTATTCTCCTTGAGGCCTGCTACTACTTTGAAGCAAAATCATAATTATTACCTACTTTATTACATTTTTAGTCGGAAAAGCAATTCAAATAAATACCAATTAAAAATAAAACATTTAAATAAAGCATTTTCAATATTAGCTTTGGTGCGATTTTTGGTGCAGTTAAATTAAAACGATAAAAAAACGAACGAATTTCACGCGAACTTACCTTAACTAAAAATCCTACCAATTTGTCTGGATTGCGTTTTATATATCTTTTCTGTTTATCATTTGTATTTAGTATGGTATATAGTATATTTAAAATTTATAACCGATTTGCTAATTCATATCAACATTCGAAACTCGTTCGTCAATAACAATAACTTTCAACTGACACAAGACAAGACGCGATTTGCCCTGCCATCAAGTGATCGAATTTCAGATCGAATCTCGCACAAAAGAACACAGATTGCCCTCAAAATACACAAGCAACAAACCCGTTGACCAACTCAGTCTGTTGTTTTAATATTAAGATAACAAACTAGTTTATTTTTTTGTGTTTGCAAGCCAAACCCAAACTCTAATGCCGGCCGGTATCTTTCTCTCATTAAATTACACACTTTTGAGTACAGCCTCGCTAATTGCTAAGTATAAAGACATGACTTATAAATTAGATTACGAGTGTTTCATTAAAAGTGCAGGTGCAAGTTTGTTAAAAGCAGTAATAATAACCATAAAATAAATAACAAAATTAGCTTATTTGTATAGAGCGAAATCAAAATCAAAATCAATTTTCAACGTCTTAACACCATAAATTTGAAATATGAATACTGTGAATCTACATTTCCATATAAGCGAACACCTCTACCTCTACCTCTACCCCAACCTCTAGCAGAGGGGACCCCAGGGCATGATTGTCGCGTGCATTTAATGCTTGCTAATTTGAATTTAAAAGGCTGACCAAATCGCAGATTATATGCGCAGATAATCAAGAAATAAATTGGCACAGCCCAAAGTATACAAAAAGCAAAACATAAAAGAGTTAAAAAAGTTAAAAAATCAAACAAAGTGAACATTTGAAACACGTGTCGCTTAAAGCAGCGCAAATCAACAAAACGAAACCGCAGCTTGGTTAAGCGCAGCGTGGCGAACTGAAGAGAAAAGGCCAAGCAGCCTGTATAATAGCTAATTCCATACAAATGCAAAAGATACAAAGATACATTTCGTATGGCAACAGCTTGGGATGGTGACTGCTCATCGGGCAACGGTCACTGGGCATCGGGTGTGGGGTATGGCATATGGAAGGGGTATCGGGTGTCGGTTGTCGGTTGTCGGTTGTCGGGCATTCAGCCATTCACGCGTGCGCGTGAATTATGACATGGCAGTCGCTGTGTGCCTCAAGACACTGCCAGCCATATCTCCATCTGTATTTGTACATGTGTTTGTAGCTGTATCTGTATCTTGCTGAAGCTGTACCCCGACTTGACACTTGAAATAGCTGCGATAATGATAATCTGATTATACAGCGGTGCCAGCTAGTCTGGTGTGAACGCTCAGGACGAAGATTGGGACCAGTTCTCGTTTAATGGATTAGCACAAATAGCCCTGACGTTTTTGGTGAAATTTTAAATGGTCATTATCGTAAATGAGGCGCGTGTTGGCCAATAGCTTTGGCAACAAAGAATCAACCGCTACATATCAAAATGCAAATTAATTAATTAACTAAACCAGAACCGGTAACCGGTAACCAAATGACGAGTCGAGAAACGTCAAAGGTTTTTGGCTTTTACTTCTCCACAGAGTTACAAGTTAAAGCAGTACAAATCCATTGATCATCACCATATTAAATAGGCAGCCAAAACCCAATTGCTGCTAACCCATCCCATTTGCTCAGAGGGGAGTCCAATTCAGCCAGATTTCATTTGCATACCCGATCGCTCGATCGCTCGCTTTTATGTAAAATTAAACAAGCCACAATATAAGCTCTAAAAGTCAACAAAAAAAAAGTACCAAAAAGAAGAGAAAAAACAGCACACACAACACACTAAATTAGCATAAATTAAATTTTATTAATTTGTGAAACACTAATTCTCCTTTGTATCAGTATCGGTAGAAACGAACCAACCGAATATACCAGACATGTTGGCGCGACCAAAGCAAACCGAGACTCATCTTTCACTTGACACTATAAACTTGTCCACGCATCTTAATGGAGCGGCTTAAGAAACTTATAAAAAAGACTTTTACAATCCGATGACGCCCACCACTACTAATGCATAAACGAAAATCAAATAAAGTATCTTAAGTATCATTTGCATTGGTAGTGGTTGTAGCTCTATCTCTATGTGCTTTATATAGTCTGACTGTTGATTTATCATTGTCAGATCCATGCATATGCATGCTGTGGCCGCGATATTTAAATTTCTTTTGCGGTCACTCGTCTGCTGGCTTGTCACTTAGTCAGTTAGTCAGTTAGTCAACGAACGTTCGGTTTCATGTCTTGCTCGAAACTCGTAATTTCGCAGCTCTCGAACCTGAAACTCATTTCACTGATTGATGAGCACATTTTAAAATACTGACATGGCAATAAATAAAATTGCGAACGTTGCTACGCATAAATGCAATAAATTAAAAGCAAAACTATAAAAAATCTTTCACCGGAATCAAATTGCAGACCACTTCACTAACCAGCACCGATGATTCATCATTCCCATTAACTGTCAAATAAAAATTGTATGAAAAACCTTTTGATTTACCCATACATAAGAAGCATAACTGTACTGCCGAGACAGCCAATTAATCTACCTTGCAAATGGAGCGCTTTACACCTGAATGTTCTGCATCGAACTTACGAATTGTCATGTTAATTGACACGACAGTAAAATCAGCAATTAAATTAATGCGACTTATGGTATACTCTTAAGTACTTTCAAAATCGGTTCCAGAGTAAATAAACAACAAATGTTCCATACTTAATGGCAAAATGTTCTATAATATCCAAAGCGAGCATGATACTCAACTACAGGGTACGGCAAGATCAGGTATTGTGATTAGACAGCTCTGTTAAAAGGTGCGGCATTGACAGTCCCAAGACGCGTCTCATTTAAAAACACACATAAAAGCAAAAACAATATTCAATATTCCAAAAAGTACGTACAAAAAATAAGAAAGACAAAGAAGAAGACGGGGGCAGTCTTTGAGCTCAATAAAGCATTTCGTTGAATATATTATAATGTCAACGTATACACAGCAATAATATATACGTATAATTCTTCAAACACATTTTGTCCCCTTTAGAGTTTGTTTGCTACTCACCTGCCCAACTTCTGACTTTCGGCAAATAATCGTTCCAGAAGGAGCAACGTGCAGCGAGCGGACCACGTGCCAGCTTCTCAATCTTGTCGTCCGTGCTGAAAATGTAGTACACGGGATCCTCCTTTGAAAAGTTGGGCCATTCCTCGCCATCTTGTGCGGGATTGCTGAAAGTCAGGTCGGAAATGAAAGCTTGTTAGCAGTCGACTTTTATAGCAACATTTTTGGTTGGGTTATTCGCTCAGCCATAAACAAGCAAATAACCGAACCAGCAGAGTGAGGAAAGCTTAAAGCTATGGTAAAAAGCTCTGCACCATACTTACCCCGTCTTGGCAAACTCAATGACTGTGTTCAGCATACGCTTTCCCAGCTCGCGCTCCACAGGTCGATATTGCAGAGATGTGTTTAGCGGCTGCCCAAAGAAGTATTCAATCTCATCACCGTGTAGCACGCCCATCCACTCCCCCCACAGCGATGTGCTGGTGCGCTATAAAAGCCGAGACAGAGAGAGAAAAAGAGTCGGTTAGATATGTGTTCGTAAGTGAGAGAAAAACAGTTTGTCAGTCCACCAGGATGATATTGTCGTAAACTTAGCCAGAAATTATGCAGATAAACATCCACCCTTTTTATTTATTTATTTGATTTCTCTTACTCGCTCACTCGCGCGCTCTGCAAATTGTAAATATTGTCGCAGAACGTCGCGTGGCGCCAAAAAAAAGCACACACACACACACACAACAAGAACAGGAAATGAATAAATAACAAATGTTTGGTTGCTTGTCACAGTCGACAACTGGCATATGGTGGTTACGCTATGAGCGAATACGAATCCAAATTCGAATACGCGTATTCGTTCAGGCAAACTGAATAATTGTAGGAACAAGCACGGGAAAAGTCCTGAAAGGGAAACTGTCAAACAAAACATACACGTGGTATACAAAACCTTATACATTAGAAGAAGATACTACTGGCAGACAATGACAACTCACATAATTTCTTCATTAACCACAACCGCAGACAACAACAGGCGAAAACCACAGCAATTTGGTCAGCGACAGTGCTCGGTGATGGACAACTTGAGCGCACAGTGTTCCTAACACGTCAAGTTAGAGCCAAAATAGAGACGAGTTCATGTCTCTGGTTTCATTTCAGATGTACATGCACTCGACTTTAAAGACTTTGGTCACCTAAAAATCAGCTCAACAAAGAGTTGCTCACTTGAGTTGCTCAACTTAAGTTGGTCAAGTCACTTAATAAACTAAACTAAAGTTAGTAAATACCTGTCGTAATTTTGTAGTACAGTTTGTAGTTGAAAATATATATAATAAAAGTATTGAGCATCTCGGCTCTTGTTTTTCATTTAAGAGCAGAACTCGAAATGGGACTTGAACTGGCAGGCAAAGAGGACACGGAATTGGCAATAATGAGAAATGCCACTGCCGCGTTGAGTGGAGTATCAAAACTTATTTAAGTGCCAAGCACGTTGCACGTTGCTGCAATAGTCAGCAGGAGCTGTCAAGAGGGCGTCGACGCCAGTGGCGTCCTATTATGGAAATAGACAATCTGGCAGGCCAGCAGGCTGGCTGGCAGCCACTTTACCCAGCTGCTAAATGGCGACCCAAAGGTTGCTATGGTCACCGCCTTTTTCTTTTGCTTTCGCTTTTGCCGTTGCCTTTTTCTTTGGGCCATCGTCAGTGGCCCGTTTATGGGCAAAATGAGTTACGAGTTTTGTTGCAGCAACTTGAAGGCTGTAATTAAAACTAATTTCATTTGCTTTTCATTTCGGGGGACCCAGTTGCTGGCTGTTGGCAGCTATTTACTGCCACGGACAGTGTCCTTGCCACAACGACTGCCAGTCCCACTGCCACTTCCACTGCCACTTCCACCGCCACTGCCACTGCCACTGCTTGATTATTAACGGACGATTTGATATGAGCAATGCAACGGACCAAGCAGGTCACATCGGTCGAACGTTAACTTTTCACACGCACTTTGCCCATTGCCGCGTGCTCTATCAAATGAAAACAGCAACAACAACAACAGCAACAACAACATCGACATCAACAAAAGCAACTCATCAGGCTTTAATGACTTAACAAGCAGCAGGCAGTGCAAGTTCTTTATTAATATTGGCCTTAAGACATGCCGCACTAACCACACGTCGTATGCGTACTATTGATTTTTTCCTAGCTCGAACTTGTCCCTCAATATATTACGCTCAATTTATATAACGATATACTACAAATACAACCACTCAATAATGTCTGTCATTTGTAATTACTTATTAAGATTTTACGCATTGTCGCTGTGAGGAAAAATCAATAAGGCCACGCGGCGTATGCGTATTTGTATTTGTTAATCATTAGGACTGCAGCAGCCGCAGTCCTTTAACCAAATAACTGACTCAAATTATGCCCCACACGTGCAGGCCGTACAGGCCGTGACCTCGTAAATTGAAGTTTCATTAGGCAAACGCCCCCCTTCAACCCGCCCCTCATTTCCTCATTCCCTCATTCCCGCATTCTCTCATTCCCTCACACTCAAGTCACTGGCGCGCTCTTTCCCTGTCTCTCTTTAGCTGCGACGTAGCCAGCCGGACACGGCTCGGTTCGTGCCTCTGTAACGACGACTGCTGTGCCCGTGTCCGTGTCTGCGTCTGTGTCCCGGGCACAGGTCCAAGCTCAGTCCCAGGCCCAGGACAGTCTGTCCCGGTAGTAGGCAGTGCGTGTAGTTTAATTGGCGCTGTCCTTGTGAGTATATGCGTGTGTGTGTGTGTGCGTTTATGGGTGTGTATTGAACGAAACTTTTTGTTACCATAATTATGGCGGCCAAGGTTAGCAGGGCATAGGCATTATTGTTGATTGTCAAGTCAAAGACAGCGTCGCCTACTTTACGAAAGGTGTCACATTCTGAGCCGTAATCATATTGATTGCGTTCACCACTAAATCGATGAATATTTCCTGATTACTTTACTACTGAGAAGTTGTGAGTGTTATTGGTTTATGAGCAAAGAAAGTTTACTTTAAAACTTTTTATGATCGAGAGACTCAAGACGATCTTTAAAGTCTTGAAGTATTAACAATTAATTTTTTACTTAGTAGGTTATATTCCTGTCCGCTCTTAAATTCATTTTAGGCAAGCCTGACTGTATATCATATAGATTTAAATCACTGGCTAAAATAAAATCTGTCTCTCAGTGATTCACACCGCATAAAGTTGCGTTTTTTCTAGACTTTGGGGTTGCAACCATCCGTCAGACATAAATAATGCAGACCGTCATGTTGACATTTTGCGCTGTTTTTGCTGTAGTTGCTGTTGTTGTTGCTGTTGTTGTTGTTGCTTTTGCAGCTGCAGTGGTTGTTGTTGGCAGCCACTTAGGCTCGACTCGCCATTAGCCTTGTGTGCAATTTTAATGACAAACAAATTGCACCTAGCTGCGTTTACTTTCAGTTTTTTTTTTCCATTATCCTGTTCATACACCTGTGTGTGTTTGTCAGTGTGTAAATGATGGTGTGCACTGACAATTTCGCCCTATTTGACCGCATTTCGATTGGACATACGCGCTCCAACGCCGTCTTACGTGTCAAAGACTGTGAAATATTTAATGAACTGCCGGCGGGTTCAGCAGTGAACCACTGTCGCATCGCCAATGGCCATGCCCACTATTTTGTACCCCAACTGTCCACAAGCAACGCCCACTACTCACGTGTGTAAAGTAATAGTAATGCACGGAGGCACCTCGCTCGGCCAGCGCCTGTGCATACTCGTTGGTGGGGCAGGTAAAGAAGTGATCGCCCACAGAACGCCCAATCTGCTGTTGGTTCTGGAATCCGGGATTTCCCTCCCAGCTCGTGTACTGAAAAATACATGTAAGAAAGTAAATTATTAATTTAAATCAACATTTTTTATATAAACAGTAGACTTTGTTATCTTTTTTCTATACTTTTTCGTAAAGACAGTATAGGCGTCTATTAGGTTTGTCAAGAGTGAAATGTGCGTAACAAGCAGATGGAGGCGTGGCTATCCCCATGAAGTATATATATTCTTGATCAGCATCAACAACGGAGACGATATGGCAATGTCCGTCTGTCTCTCTGTCCGTCCGTCCGTTCGTATTAACAGGTAGATCTCAGAGTCTGTAACAGTTATAGCCACCAAATTCGGAATACAAGTCCGTCCACTCCGCGAGCAGATCAAGCTTATTTCAAATCTTTGCCACGCCTTTTAACGCCCCCGAAAATTCAAAAAAAAAAAAAAGCAAAAAATCAGTTTACATCACCATAACTTGGAAACGACTAGAGCTATCAAGAAAATTTACATAGTATGTGTATGGTACCTTTATATCTTTTCTCACTAAATTTTTTCTGAATCGGACAAATATAACCTATAGTAATCATAGGAAAATCAGTTCAAAATTTATGTAGTGTTAGTTGAGTTATCCCGTCCAAACGCACACGTTTTGTGTATATCACGATTATAGCAATCCTCAATAAGTTTTTTTCAGATCGGACCACTATATTCCATAGAACAAATCGGTCGAAAATAAGAAAAGTACGCAATACTATGAGCACGGGGTCTTGTACAGTCGGCTCGCTCGACTGTAGTCTTTCTTACTTGTTAGCTTATTTGATGTTTTAAATTCCTCAAATCAAAATTAAAATATCAACATAATGTTTTGGTTTAGGGAGAAGTAAAAATTAAAATAATCCACCATATTATTAGTAAGTATACTTTTAGTGTTTATGTTTCTTGACAGTCATGTTGTACTCTTTTGCGGTTGAAATCAAAGTTGTATGTTGGTATATTACTCAGTTAAATCTTGACTTTATTTAAGGTGATTGCCTATTGAGTTAACAAGAAAGTTTAAATCAAATTTCCCGCCTACACTGTCACAAACATAACTCAATTATCTAATGTTGGAAATGAAATTGTATCAAATCGATGTCGCGTTTAACTCGTTTACCAGAAAGGGGTCTCGAGAGCGAAAGGCAAAGCGTGAAAGGAGATTTCCTGAGAGACCGACAAGTTTGTGGTTTTGCACGGTTGACAAACAGACGCGGATGCAAGCAAAAAAAAAAAAAAAACTTAAAATGTATGGAAGGAACTGCTGACGCACTTTGCGTGCAATTGGTTTAGACAACTGTCAGTCGCAGTGGTTGCTGTTGTAGTTGTGGTTGAGGTTGAGGTTGTTTTCGATGCTTACCTGGAATATGATGGCCTCACGTTCAGCTTGTGTTGCTTTGCCAAAAATATTGTTCATAATCTCAAGGTATTTGTCACGTGGCAATGCGGTGGCATCGTCCTTATCAAAGTAATCAATGAAATCGTACAGCAAAAAATATGTGCCTGTAAAGCAGAGACAAAAACAAAGGAATTTTTATTAAATTGATAAACAGAATGAGGTCACATGAGTGTGATACATTGGGGAGCTGCCTGCTGACAAATCTAAAAACAATTACCACTATGAGATCCTGGGGAACAATCAACGTGCCGTTTCAAGGACACAAAACGCTGCATTAACCAGAACAACAACAACAAACACACTCGGTGTGAGCAAAGGGTAAAATAGAATAAACAAAATCAACAACAACAACCCAAGCAACAGCAACAGCAACAGCAACAACAACAACGACAACGAGGACAAGAACAAAGAGTCTCGTTGCCTTTTATTAACTTAATTTTTATGGCACTTGTTGTTGTCGTTGGTTGTTATTGTTTGTTGTTGTTGTTGTTGTTGTTGCTGCTGCTGCTGTTGACGTTGCTATTGTGGTTGTTGTTATTTTTGCTGGCATTGTCTCTTGCACACTTCAAATACGAACACACTAACGAGCCATAATTGCTGTCTATGAGGCAACGACAACAGCAACAATAACAACTGCCAATAGGGATGTGCCTGTGTGTCGGTGTGTGTGTGTGTGCGTGTGTGTGTATGGTAGAAGACAAGACAATATGTGTCGCCCCCCAACTGCCAAGTTTGACATTAGCCAATTTGTTGATGTTTGATTTAATTTTATTAAAGCCACAAAATTTAAACGAACAGATTGAAAAAGAGAATTTCATATTAATATGAAAGGTATTCGCATATTAAATTACATGCACACATATACACTTATTTACGCTCACACTTAGTCTCTTTAGAGTTGATTAAATAAATCAATTTTGGTATGCATTTTATTGCCTATTAAAATCAAGTGGGTTAATAACATATCAAACATTTCATGTTTAAACATATCTAAATTTTAAATAAAAATTTCATTTACGTCATCAAAGAACCCTCCACATACAGAAGTTCTTTTTTGAAAATAAATATTTTTGGTCATGGTTAAAAAAAATGGTTTTTCTGGAAAAATGTTTGATTTGAGGATATTCAGAATTTATAGGATCAAACGTTGACACCGCCTGAATCTTCAACCTCAAATTAACATCATAAGGATATTCTATCTTTCTAGTTTAATAAATTTTCTACCTTCAACCAATTCAGCAATACACATAATTAAATTTATTTATAATTATTTTTTTTTTTTTTTTTTTTTGTAATTCACACCTAATAAAAGAAGAGTAATTATTTTCTCTGATTTTCATTTCATCGAATTTGGCATTCGAATGGTTCTAATACCAGATTTTTATGCAATTGTAAATTTCAAAGATACCAAGGGAAAGTTTGCCATTTTCTAAAACATATAAAACTTAAAAAAAATCGAACACCATCGTCTTGAGAACCATATTAGGACGCCAAATAAGATTGCCCGCCAGCAGGCGGTCTAGGGAAGCAAAGGGTTAATTACATTTTCGGACCCCAATTCTGACGCCTTTTAGAAAACACTTTTCAAATTAAAATAAATATTTAATTTTGAAGCTTGACTTTACTGATTTTAAAGGGAAGCTAGTAAAAGTAGGTAAAATATACAAGAAAAGCTAAACAGTAAACAGCAATACTAAGAACATTTAAGTTTTCTTAGACCTACTGAGACATAAATTTATTTTGAGTTGCTGTTGAGCTTATGCTGAAATCGCGCACGTCTTTAAATAAACGCTTTCAAATTTCAAGCCGACAACGAATCAACAACAAAATTAAGATGTTTTCATGTGCGCGGCGCATTGTAATCTATTGTGTTGTTTCAAATGCTAGATGACCTTGAACTCACACACACACACAAACACACGCATACATATACAGATACAGTTATAAGCGGTCCGTCGCCATCGTTGTGGTCGCCTTGTGGGCACGCACACCTTGACTAAGAGAAGCAGAGAACACAGGCAGCAGCAGCAGCAACAGCAGCAACGCCACTGGCTGTAATCTGCAACAAAAAAAAAAAAAAAAAAAAAAAACAAAACCAAACCTAGAGAGAAAAAGAGAGGGAGCGCGCTGAAAGTGAGAGACAGAGAGAGAACGAGAGAGAAACGGGAAGAGAGCAAGAGAGGAAGTGAAAAAGAGAAAAGGCAGCAGCTGCAAGCAATGAGTGAAAGTGAGCAGAAATGCGCACGTGTCTGTAGCGCTGTCAGTGCCTCGAGCCTGTTTGTGCCCCTCTGTGTGTGTGAGTGTGGGTTCGTGTGCGTGCTTATATGTGTGTTTCGATGCCTGCCGCCTGGAAATGACGAAGCAGCAATGGCAATGGCAACAAGAACAAGAACAAGAAAAATGAAAGCGAAGCGAAGCTAAGAAAAAGCACACAAAGAGCACGAGAATCTGTTATACGAAAACAAAACCCACAACCATCAGTACAACACACACACACACATACACTGTGTCTCATGTACATAGGTACGTATACGGCTGTCGTTACCAAAACGCACACAGTTGGCGGAAAGAAGTATGTGAAACGAACGGAAATTTTTTAAGTGGCGCGCGGCTTGTCACGAAATAGCGCGAATACAATGCACACAAAGCGTTGGCATTACCGTTAACGTTAACGTTACCTTTACCACACACACACAACGGACGCTGACGGACTAAATTATGGGAAATACAGCAGCCGCCAAGCAGGTGAGACGGTAAAAGCGCAGTAACAGCGCGGTAACAGAGAAGCAGTCGCAACTAACAGGAGTCTTTGTAAATAAACGTTGCATACTTTTAAGCGTAAGCAAAAATTTCTATTGAAGGTTTGTAAACAAGTCGTACAATCTCAGTTCTAATGACTGTCGGTATGGTTACACAACATTAATGTTTATGTCAGTCACATAGTTTGTACTACGTTTTATAAAAATACAGGCTTAGTATTTAAATTAAAGCCTTTATTACTTTTTAAATGAGTCTACTAATCTGAGCGTCAAAATTTAAAGCTAACGCAATTTGTGCGACGTTCGAAAGTCTGAAAGCCCTGGCCATTACACAAAATGCATATTACTTTTAGTAATCCAAAGGACTGGGTAATAAAGCATTAAAGTAACTGGTTGGGTCGTGGACCAAAAACTATGGCAGTAACTACACAGTGCATTATATTCAGTCAAATTTGAAAGGCATCCAAATAAGCTGGTAAGCGCCAGTCGTCCGACCACGCCCACTAAAAGAAGTCCCATAAAACGACAACAATGAAATGCTTTTGCTTTTGCTGTGCCAACTAACTACTAACTACAACAACAAAAACTATTCGTTGTTTTCTACAACAAAAAAAAAATGTGATAAAATCACAAATGGATGCTGCACAAGCTGCAACAAAGCTGACAGCAGTTAAGGCTGGTGGAGAGCGGGTAGGGGGCGGGACAAAGGGGTGTTGCGCTAACAGAGCAAAAAAGACATGAAGTATACTCATGACTGCAGCTACATTTTGGCCAAGCTCTGTTGCCACTGTAAAATTTGGCACACTGCTGACGTCAACGTTGGAGGCAATGCCAAAAATAAAACTGCAACAATAGGACAATGAGAAAGAGGGACGATGGGAAGAGAATTGCAGAGAAGCGAGCAGAGCAAGAGCTGAGCGCACTATTGTTAGGCCAATGGAGGACAAGGGAGTATAAAGCAAAATGCGAAAAACCACTGGACAACAGCTCGAGTTACGTTTGATAAAGTTGATGTCAACGCCATGAACATAATGAAAAATTAAGCAGCAGCTGAACCAAGCAAGGATCTCACTCACAAAGATGACAATAATGCTAGTAAACCTTCACTAATTAATCCACAGAGAGACAGGAACGAAGACTTCGCCACACTCATTTACTTACCCTCATCTCTCACATTGCCCATCAGAATATCGTAATCCTTTAGATCCGCTGTCTTCATCAGTGTCATGGGATCCGCTGGCAAGAAAGCTCCATCGATCGTTGGGGCTGAGGGAAAGCTGAGAATGCCCGAGTATGAATTCCACTGCTGCACTGAGATGGTCTTGGCATCCACTGCGCGCATGCAACTCATCACATGTGAGGGATTGGTCTGAACGTGGATTAAAACACTTATCTAAATATACAATTCATTGGTTTTATACAGCTGCACATACCTTCAACATGGATGCATTGCAGTTGCAGTCGTTGATGAGGGATTTGCCGATCTCCACAGCCTTTTCAGATGTCATGTGACTCCAGGGAGCATTCATGGTGCCCGACTGCATCATGGCGCGCTTGACCACACCCTTTGTAACCGGTGACACAAGCTGTGCATTCACCGAACTCGATCCAGCTGACTCGCCAAACATGGTCATCCACTCTGGATTGCCGCCAAAGGCATGGGCATTATCCTTTAGCCAGCGTATGGCCAACGCCTGATCCCACAATCCCACGTTACCAGGCGCTTCTTCGGCAAATTCAGGCGGCATTTCCGGTGACAAGTGCAGAAAACCAAAAGCACCAACACGATACTGAAAGGAAGCGACAATTACATTGCCCACAGCCGACATGATATCGGCATTATAGATATCCAATGTGGCCGATCCGGTCATAAAGCCTCCACCATAGATCCAAATCAATATGGGCAGTCCATTGGTCATGTTTTGTGGATTACCATTATGAATCAGATGCTCTGTATCCGTCTGCTTATTTCCCGAATGCTGCAAACAATCAATATATTAAATGTTCATTTCTCATGATTTACTTGAACTTACCTCGCCCCCGTTGGTGCCACGTCCATGACGCAGTCGTGCCTTCGCCGGTGCCCAAACATTTATATATAGACAGTCCTCGGAAACATTGGTATTGGGATTCCAGATCTCTTCGCCAGAGAAGCCGGGAAAGTATTCATAGCTTTACCGGAATTAGCATGAGAGCAGAGAAAAGAAAGCATTTCATTTTTGGTAATTTGTGACAGTTTTCCACACACATGCAAATTAGAGGATTCTTTTTTCTCTCTTTTTTTCCTCCATCAAGAACTTTAGCCCCTGCTGCTGTCCTTTGCCTCCTTCCCAGGACTTATTACGGGTCGTGCCAATTACGACAAAGTAACCAGCTGTGTTATTTATTTTTATTTGCCCTCTTCTGATTTGCCTGTTTTACTTTCGCTGTGCCATTTTTCGAGGACACACAAGCCCATAAACTTGCTCGCACACACACATACATTTGAGTTTATATTTGTCTGCGTGTATGTGTGTGTGTGTGCTCAAACGCCGTAGACTCTTATTCGACATTCCCATAGTTCATTTGCCCTATAAATGTTGAATCCCTCGAATCGATATACTACCAACATCGAAACTTGTAGCTACGCATTTCTATGGCTCAATATGTGTCGTTGTGTGTGTGATTAAACTTACACACACCTACAGACATTTGTATAATAAATGTGTGTTCGTTCGTTTTGTATGTAGGTGTGTTTAGTTTCGTGTCAATTGAAATTAACTTTGCCACTTCGCATAAAAGTAATTTAAAAGGCGATTTTCCTCTGTCTCTATCTCTATATTTGTCTAATTTCCGTTCTACAACACTGGCACTCACACATATACAGTCGCTAATGTCTTTGTGTGATAGCTTTGAGTGTCTGGCAAATTAGATATTTTCACAATGTATTCAAAAAAAATGGGAATGTTTCCATTTAATGTGATACGAAGACTTTGTTTAATATTGACAAAATATATTATTTATATATCGAAGAACTTAATCTTTTCTTTGCCCATTCAGTTTTTCTTGATACTTTAATGCTAAGGAACTCAACACACGTTGTTTCAAAGGAGAAACGAAACTCTACACAGTTTTGATTGCTTAAATATTCCAAAAATATCGACCAAACAAAAAGAAAACTTTGAAAAGACCTGATGAGCTGAAGAGTCTTGATATTATTTTGTTTGAAACTTAACATATTAATTTTTAATCAAATATTTTATTTAATGTTCAAAATCTATTAGCTTTCTCAATTTATGAGTCCTTAAAAATGAGATGAAAAGTGTTTTTAAATTTGCTCAAAAAAGTATGCTATAAAAAGTTGCTTACTTGATGTTAAGTTTACAGCAGGACTGTGAATTTAACATTAACCTATTTAAATGTCGATTCATAAGTATATATAATTAAATTCATTGCCTTCCAAACTGACTCAAAATAATAAATAATTTTAAGTTGCACATTAAGCAGTTATAAAGACTATCGATTTTATAAAAAGTTGCTATTTAAATATGAATAATATTGCCCTGTTTTCTATAATCCGGCTTATCGAAGTGCAGTAGACCGGCCTTTTACTGCACTTTGCCCTGTATTTTTATATACTCCAGCTTATCATGTTGCAGTTGACCGGCATTTCGCTGCACGCATGGCGCTATGACGTCACTAGCAACAGTTAGGTCAACAGCTAGCATATTCGGTCCGGGGACAGTCCGAATTCTAGGTCAACTACATCTGCAGAGCTGCAATTCCCCACCATACACTAAATTCCATTAGACTTACCGCTCCTGAACGCAGGTCGCCGACAGGCGGGTGGCATCCAAAACGCCATGCCAGGGCTCCGCCGGAACCGGCTTGCGAAAGCGTAAATCGTCAACGGGCGGCTTGGCATATGGTATGCCCGTGTAGACATGCACCTCACGACCCTGCACCGTCACTGAACGACCGCGTACCGGACCGGTGGTTGTTTGCACCACCAGTCGATCGATGACGCCACAGACGCAGGACAGACGCAGTGACAACACGAACACCGCCGCGGCCACTGCATGTAGACTGAGTCTAGAGACCATGTCGCGGATGCGAGTGCAAATGCGATAGCGGAGGATGCGAGTGTGTTCTTAACGAAATTGCTCTTGCGGCACGAGTGTCCTAGTTTGGCGACGTGTGACGTCACCCAGTTACACTTGTCACTCCGCTTCGCGCTGTAGCTCTTGATTTGGTCGTGGGTTTTGTTTGTGGCTTTTGGTTTGTGTCTTTGGTTGCTTATTAGATTTCGTTGGCGGCCCGGCTCGGCCTGCGCACCGCACCCGCTTCCTGCAGCCTACCGCAAATACGTTTCGCACTCGTTGCAGTCGCTGTTGTTCCTGGTCTTTATGCTGATTATCCGGTTGTGTTTGTTGCAGTTGGTTTTGTTGCCAGTGTAAGCTGCCGTGTGGACTCTGCACTACACATTCTTCCAGCACTCTAGCTAAAGTAGTCTGCCTCACTCTCTCTCACTCTCCTTGTCTCACTTCTCCTCTGAGTTCTATGTGTATGTTTTCTCTTACTCTTGATGTTTGTCTGTCTAGGTTTACTTTGACTTTTGGGCTTTTGTTTCCAGTTTTTGTGCAGCTGTTGCACTTTTGTTGCGTCTCCTGTGCGCTACTTACTGCTCCTCTGGCCCCCGCTGCCACTCTATTGTTTGAGCTGCAAATAGAAAAGGCATTAAGTTATTTGTCTTAGTTTCCCCAGTTGGCACAGCTGCCACAGCTGCTGCCTGCCACGCCACTAAGCTTAATTTTTACTGCTTTTGCTGTTGCTGCTGCTGTTGCTTTTACAAGTGCATGTTGACTTGACTTGGGTGCTTGTCGGTTGCCCCCGTTTGTATGCTACAATATTTAGGTGTGTTTGCTTTTCCCTGTGTGTATGTGTGCCTGTGTCTGTGCCTGTGTTAGTGTTCATGTTTACCACTCGAGCAGAAATGCAATAGTGAAAAGCAAAGAAAATTGGAGGCTGCCTCATTCTCGTTCTGGGTCTCTATCTCGCCCTGAGTCCGTATTCAAAGTTTTGAGTGCCTAACCCACATCTCACATCTTACACACACACACCCACACACACATAAACTCACCGATTTATGCTCATATGAGGGCCACTCACTGTTGCACTCAAGAACCGAGTATCGTTTTCTAAGGCTGCTGTTTCTGTATCCTTTGCCAGGCAACAACATCGTACATGTTTTCATACTTTTATATATTTTAGCTTTAGAGTCTCTTGACTTGTCAATTACAGCAATCTGCCAGAGCCATAAACACCAAAGCAAATCCAAGAAAACCCAGGTAAGTCATTTTATCCCACCACAAAATATAATGATAAGGAAACACGTTTTGTTTAACTACAGCTCAAAACTTTAATTCCGCGTATAATTGTCCAAGAAGCTGCATTTGCGGTCTTCTTTCTGTTTGCCATTTGCTTTTTCGTGGCAAGTAACATTAGCCATATCCGAGTACATATATTTTTATTAGTTTCTCATGCCTTGTCCTTGAAGACCTCTGGCTTCCTTGCGACTTATAACTGCAGCCGTAGGACACGACTGCCTTGCATGATGGCAGCCCATTAGCCAGTTTACGTTACCTTAACTCTTTACCCAAACCCCGCTCTCTTTGACATAATAACTCCTCTTTCCACTGTCTCGTACTTCCTGGCGCCGTGGCTCACTAATTTAAATGTTATTTTGCAGTACAATTAAAATGGCATTAAGCAGCAGAAACTGCATTTCTTTGGGCCAATTTACTTCAATTTTCCAACATACCATCTTGCAGTTAATTGGAATTAAATTCAATATTTTTCTTGTGCTGCTAATTGAAATATTCCCATAAAATATTTATTCACTGCACAACTTTAAGTTATTTGCATTTTCTGCAAATAAAAATGAAAACTTGACAGTCACTGTGGTGTGGCAAGTTTAAATCCAATGAAAAGTCCTTAACCATCTAAGGAAAATTACTTTCTTTTTAGTGGTTTCAGCCAAGTTGCGACACGACTGTCGCCAACAGATAAGGCGCAGTGAGTAAATGAATATTTTCTTAATTTCTTGCGGTTGCAGCAGTTTTTCTGCCTCGTTTGCTGTTTTTCCTGTTTCCACTTGCAACTTTTATATAAACAACTTTTATTAGACCACGTACTCTAAAAAGTAGAGGGGTCTATAAGGTTTGTCAGAAGCCAAATGTGCGTAGCAGGTAGAAGGAAGCGTTTCCGACCCCATAAAGTATATATATTCTTGATCAGCATGAACAGACAATATAGCAATGTCCATCAGTCCGTCTGTCTGTCTGTCCGTCTTTCTGTCTGACTGTATGCAAACCTGGATCTTTTAAAATATTAGAGCTGGAAACACGAAATTTCGAATGAAAATCCGTCCTTTTGTCAGGCAGATTAATTTTATTTTTATTGTTTATTCTTTATTATTGCTACGTGTCTCACTCCCCATGCAAATTGTAAAAAACTATGGTCACCCCACAAAAATCTATGTTCAAATCGCCATAACTTCGAAACGACCAGATCTATCGCGACTAAATTCTCACAATATATGTAGGGTACCATTATACCTATCCTCATCAAGTTTGGTCCAGATTGGACAGCTACATATATCACACATCTCCCGTAGGTAAAATCGGTCATAAATGGGAATTTTGTATGAAGACTTATAGAGTTAGTTGAGCTGTCGCAACACAACTCACAAATGATGTCCATATCATAGTTATAACTATCCTCACCAAGATTAGCCCGGATCACGCAACTAAAGCGTATAGCTCCCAAAGGAAAAATATGGAGAAAACATTGTAGTGCGTGGTCTTTTACAGTCGGCTTACTCAACTGTAGCTTATTTTATATTTTTATAAAAATGCGCATTATTATGCGAAAGTCGACTTGGGGGAAAGATAAGGGATTAAGATGTGCGTAGCGAAAGCAGCGTCAGTGTAAAATTAAGTTTAATTTATTTTATTTTCATTTCTTACACAATTGAAGTCCACACTTTCATCGTCCACAGCTCTCGCCACAAAATGTTTATTAAATTTCTGCCACTCACAAATGAGAAACATAATTCTGCATAACCGATGTGAAGCAGAAAATAATGAAATCAACTAAGTTTTGAGATCGCTTGACTGCTCTGCTCGACGCGTATCATATCATTAATTTGGAATATCTAGTGTTAGTTGTGTATCGCGGGAAATCACACAATTATCACCCACAAAGTCTGTCAGAAGTGGTGGGTAAGGGAGTGGTGGGTAGTGTTGGTGTTAAGCTCTAGCCACACAAATTTTAATGGCATTCAAATTAAATTATAATTTTCAAAGTTTGCAATGCGAAGGGAGAAAGAAAAGAACATGGCAATGAATGCGATGATGATGGCGATGATGAAGAACGCAAGGACGCTCATGCACACAGTTGAAATGGAGGGACGAAGGAGGAGTGATGGGCGGTTGGTCGGCTGGGCGTCAGCTCAACTGTATGCAAAGGTCACCTGAATAAAAGGTTGGGCTTCCCGCTGGCCCCATTCTGTCGGTCCGCCCATTTGTTTGTTTTGTTTGCGTTCGTTTTCAGAATTTAGCGAATTTCACCTGCTAAAAAGATACACAACAGCCAAAAACGAACTCTGAAAGTCAAAGGGTAAACGAGCCGCCGACGAAGCGTCGTCGATAGCAACGAAAACAATTGTGTTAGCGAAAAGTGTAAAGGAGAGTGAGAGAGAGAGAGAGAGTGCGAGAGAGAGGGGGCTGGGAGTGAAACAACGATAAAAGGAAATAAAAAGAAAAAACCAAAAGGGGATGCCCGTGTTTCTACTTCTGCTTCAGTTTCTGTTTGTGTTTTCATTATCAGGAGTTCACGTTCTGACTCTGACTCTGTCTGTTGTCCCAGCTGGTAAAAACGTCTATAGTTTCAATTGGTGAGTTGACAAGGGTTGTAGTGGAGGCACAACTCCATAGATGAAGTGTCTCACACGAAATAAAAAAATGGAGACAGTTGTCATTTATTCAAGAGACGCTGCATGCGAAATTTCCCAAAAATCATTTACTTGGGCCAACCTTTGAAACATAATTGATTGCCAGTCGCTGCACCAATCAATGTTTCGTTTAAATTTAAGTGATTTGTTGTGTAAAAAACCAACTCTCCCTCTCTCTCTCTCTCTCTCTCTTAATTCGACTCTCTCTTCCTCCGTCTCTCTGCTTTCATGTTCATCCTAAGTGCTATCAGCTTATCACTCCCCAAAATTAGATTGTGTCGCAGATTGTCGTTCATTTCTTGTTCTGTTTTTGGGTTATGCAGTTGACCTTTTGCGGCAGCGACAAGTTGCAGCCATTAGCCAAATGCCTGGCGCCAGGCGAACTATAAAATAAATACGCAGGCGTGGCACAAATCGAAACGAGCACACGAAACAAATCTTTCTATTCGCTTTGAGCGGCCCATAAAAGAAAGCTTCAAAAAAGTAACAAACACAAGAGCATGACAGGCAAGAAAATACCCTAGGAGGTAAGATGGGCTTAATTCTGAGCAAAACCTAGTAAAAAAGAAGAATTGATTAAAATAAAGTTCTAAAAGTTTCCAACTTGTATGAGTTATATTAATTGATTATGCGCAGTTTTATAGCCACGAATTTGTTCATTTAAAATCAGCACAATATAGCACACATAACTTATGCCATAAATTTATGTTCAAGTTAAATAATTGATGATTTAAGCAGATATATAAATGAATTGAATGCTTAATGTAGTGTGTATATGCTAGATAGTCTTGCAGGATGCGGGGGTATCCCACCCCAAAACGGGCGGGGGGCAGTCGACAGTGAACAGAAATTGGAGGAATTTACTTTGGCGCTTGCCGTTTATTGCTGGACACCGCATGTGTTCAGTGCTGGACAACACGACGTCGACATCGTGTTGAGACGAGGTGACAGGCTAGGGTTAGCGGCAGGGGAACACGGGGCCATGCGGGGATGTGACCCATCATTAAACAAGTGCCGCGTGGCTACGTCCGGCCACGACTTTAGTGGCTTGACGCCGCCACTGCCGGCGCCGATGGCGCTCGTTAACGCTGAGACGCTCAATTTAGTGCAAACTGTGAGTGGGTGGGTCGTGAAAAGAGAGAAAGTGGCATGGGGGGGGGGGGTTTGTATTCAGCTTTTTGTTTTGTGCTTTTTTAGCTTTTTGCGCACCATTTGCTTTCGGCTCATTTGCGGAGCTGCTGACCTTGATGATATCACCGTTCTAGCTGCCGAGTCGAAGACATATGCGAATCTCAAACAGCTCTCAAAACACCTACTTCTAAGTGTGTATGTGTATGTGTGTGTTGGTGTGTGTGTGTTACTGGCTCAGTTCTCGGGTTACTCCTGGGTGTGCGGTATCCGATGCTGCACTTTAAGCTGCTTGTGAAAATCAATAATCAAATAAATGTGAACAAGTCAACTGCCAACAGCAGCCGCCATTTTTGGCTCCTGCCGTTTAACAGCGAAAGGGGCACGCCTTTCGTCCCTTAGCTTCCCAATAGTTTGTCCCTAACTTTATACTGTTAAGTAAATGCTCTAGCAAGACCAGAGAGCACATACATGAGCAACGCACGACCCGAAAACGTGCACCAAACTCTTGACTCGAATAAAGGACGTTGCTTCTTTTATGGCATTCGAGTGCATCAAATATATATGAAATGAGTGTGTAATGAACAGTTGCATTTTGATGCATTGCGGTGGCTTATTTTTAATACAAAAGTCACTACATTTTATATTTAAATAAATAGAAAAATCGATTAAATGTGTAGAAATACAAGTGTCTAATTTCTCAAAGGCAAGTTCTGTGTAAAAGTAATCTGAATACATTTCAAAAATGCTGTCCCGATTGGAACACTATTTTCAAGTACAGTGAAAGCTCGTTCCAGTATTTTTGTCCGGACAAGGGACATGTTCGCCGGATTTTGATTGGAAATCATGCCCAAAAACTATACAATTCGTCCGGATAAGAGAGCTGTCCGCCTGACAGAGCTGTCCGCGAGTATAGCTTTTACTGTATGTGTATAAACTTATTTTTTCCACAATATATGCGATACTAGTCACATATATCGTATAAGACAAGTTGACAAGAGCAATTTTTTGTTGGAATTTCGAGTTTTTGTCCGCCCAAGAGAACGGATTTTGTATGGAAATCATGCTATAAGAGAGCTGTCCGCCTGACGGAGCTGTCCGCGAGTATAGCTTTCACTGTATGTGTATAAA
Source organism: Drosophila dunni (assembly GCA_018152125.1). NCBI lineage: Eukaryota > Metazoa > Arthropoda > Insecta > Diptera > Drosophilidae > Drosophila > Drosophila dunni. The sequence goes on along the minus strand of JAECXC010000352.1, from coordinate 2,319,081 downwards.
CTTATTTTTTCCACCATATATGCGATACTAGTCACATATATCGTATAAGACAAGTTGACAAGAGCAATTTTTTGTTTGATTTTCGTGTGTTTCTTTTATGCCGTGCCCATCAAGTCGATTATTAAGTATCGCCATCGCCATCGGGTTTGTCTTCTTTTCGTTCTTTATGTTGTTTCTCTTGTGATTCTGTGAAATGTCAAATGTGAAAGCTGCTTTCATATGAAATGACGCAAGAAATGAAAGCAACTGCTAAAGGGCAGCCGCACAAAAGCCAAGAGTGTGACCCAAAACTGTGACGTCACAGCCACGAACATACACAAGCTCCAAACCAAAAACATAAACAAAAGCAAATTAAATTAGTTATGTGCATGGAAGCTGTCGCCATCCCTTTCGGGCCATTAAACCAACACAATAGGATATTCGAACTGTATTCGTTTAGTGTTCGTTCTTTAGGCACTATTTAATAAGACTAATTACCCAATATATCGGCATCGACATCACCATCGATACAAAATCAAGCATACGCCAAGTGCCACACACACATTACATGCTGCTGTTCTGGCAGTTTGAGTTATTTAACTTGGTTATGCATAATAATGCACTATCAACATTACGCATCACTGGCTACCAGCTAACACAACAACAGGCTGCTGCCTGTTGGCGATAATGATGATGTAACGATATAATTAAGTTCATAATAGCGTAAGAATTTTAATTGGGCTGCACATTATGATTATCACTGCATTAAGGGACGTACGCAGTAAGGGAGCCTGCGACTGGAATTGAAACCCAGTTGCAACGGGCTACGGTCCCATCATCGACTCATCGCTCGTGTGCATTTGCCTGACCTATTCAATTGAAATTTAAGCGACAGGAAAGTGTGGATTACAACCACAAGCGAAAAAAAAAACGCGTGGGCATTTAAATGGAAATTTAATTGGCATGTGCTGCAATTATATACTTTTTTCCCCTTTGATTTTCCGCTATAATTACAATTACGTCTCTATTATTTATATTTATTTTACGCATGTCAATTAGTCAAACTCACATAATTACGCCACAGAGTCAACATCAGACACTACCGTAGCTCACAGACGATTCCCCAATAATAAATTAACAAATCTACCCAATAATAAATTACCTTTTTAGCAGCTTGTATATTAGGATACAATTAAATCTTGAAAAGGCAGTTTAATGGAGTAACTGGGCTTTAATCATTGCTCAACTTAAAGCCAGACATACAAAAGCTAAATTTTCAGTGAAAATTCCAAACAACATCGCGCATACGCCGCGTATTCCCACAGACGCAACAGAACTTCAGGTTTCTCCTTTTGACTGCCACATGCGGCACTTGGTACTTGCTTTTATTTTACCCTTGGCTACTTTTTATACCCAGGCAGGCACTTTATTCCCAGCACACCATCACAGCCCGCGAGTACACACCATATATCTTATACACACACACACACACACTTGCACTTATGTATCCGTAAGTGATTATCTGTATGTAAAGCAACCTACTAATGTTGAATTTTTGCTTGTCGCTACAATTATACATATAAGGATAGATTCTCAGTTCACTTCTTGATAAAAAATTAAAATGTCAATTTTTGCCAGAGGAAATATCCTCTAAAAAATGTATTTTAGTCTTATACAATTAAAATAATATGTATAATTCTTAAGAGAAAACTTATTTTTCCTTAAAAATCCATTTTTTAGCCAATCGGAGGTTATTCACGGGGTATAAGTATGCACACAATATTCTGTAATTCTTTTAAAGAACTAGGAACTTTAAAGAACTCTAAGCTCGTGCAGTAGCACAAAATACCCCAAGCTTCAACTGTATTTCAATAGAGGTAGCAATAAAATCTAATGAGCCTGCAGTAGACAACAAATCGTGTTATTATCGCCAGGCAATGGCCTCAGAGACAGTGAACACAAACCGAAAAACAATAAAAGTAGCTAGTGCGGAGACATATAAAAAAGAGAGAAGCATAAAACTAATGCTAAACAAAAGTTCCCTGCTCTTCTTTTCCGGTTTGGTTGTCTGGCACAGGACCTTTTAGTTGTGCTTGAATGGTACTACGTAGAATCGCAGTTGTCGCCTCTTGCCGTCATTGTTGTGCTTAAGACAATGATGGCTATGCCATACCAATATTCCCCCCAAGGACATGCAATAAAATTGCGTTTTCATGCTGCGACAAGTGACGAGTGATTCGGTTTCCGCAATACCCTATAAAACAGCTAAATCAAACGATTCTACACAAAATAATCACAAATGTTGACTATTTATGAAGACTTTAACTATTAATTGAGTACTTTTCTAGTAATTTAATAAAGTTTACTTTAAAGAAGTAACTCTATAACGGCACTACATTTGCTTAGGGTATAAGGACAATGAGGTAAAGCATTGTTTGCCTGCTCGTTTGTCCTTTTCATTGTTTAATGACATTTTATTTGCATATTTCTTTTTTTTTTATGTTCTTCTTGCCAAATATGAATTTTATGTGTTGCTCGATTTCAGAACACGCCAAGCAAAAAGGACAAATCCACATCCACAACAACATACACACTCGAACCAAAACCCGGGAACTCCGGGTCCCAAAGGGGACGCTCGGCAAAAGAAAAATATAATATTTGAGCCAACGAAATCCCGTTGAGCTGAGCGAGCGCAAAAGAATATTTCTTGCACAACACACAGGAAAACGAAAGAAATGAAAAAATGAATAAAAACAAGAAAAAACGGTTATCTTCGGCTCGCCGAAGATTAAATACCCTTGCAGTCATGAATATTGCATTAATTTGATTTTTTTAACCAATTATTTCTATGCTAGTTATATGATATGGTAGTCCGATTTGAAATTTGGTCAACAGATGGGGGACAATGAGAAATACATTCTGCATGAATTTCGTTGAAATCGGTCAATAGACACCGAAAATGTTCATACTAAGCATTTGAACCGATTGTTCCTATGGAAGCTATATGATATAGTGGTCCGATTTGGATGAAATTTGGTCAACAGATGGGGGACAATGAGAAATACATTCTGTGTGAATTTCGTTGAAATCGGTCAATAGACACCGAAAATGTTCATACTAAGCATTTTCAACCGATTGTTCCTATGGAAGCTATATGATATAGTGGTCCGATTTGGATGAAATTTGGTCAACAGATGGGGGACAATGAGAAATACATTCTGTGTGAATTTCGTTGAAATCGGTCAATAGACACCGAAAATGTTCATACTAAGCATTTTCAACCGATTGTTCCTATGGAAGCTATATGATATAGTAGTCCGATTTGGATGAAATTTGGTTAACAGATGGGGGACAATGAGAAATACATTCTGTGTGAATTTCGTTGAAATCGGTCAATAGGCACCGAAAATGTTCATACTAAGCATTTTCAACCGATTGTTCCTATGGAAGCTATATGATATAGTGGTCCGATTTGGATGAAATTTGATCAACAGATGGGGGACAATGAGAAATACATTCTGCGTGAATTTCGTTGAAATCGGTCAATAGACACCGAAAATGTTCATACTAAGCATTTTCAACCGATTGTTCCTATGGGAGCTATATGATATAGTGGTCCGATTTGGATAAAATTTGATCAACAGTCGAAGAACGATTATAAATGCATATAGCGTGAATTTGGTTGAAATCGGTCAATAGACACCGAAAATGTTCATACATTTCATTTCATTTCATGCACTTCGACCGATTGTTCCTATGGGAGCTATATGATATAGTAGTCCGATCTGTCCGATTTTTACAAATGATCTGCGTGCAGAGAGAATACACATCTGTACCAAGTTTCATTAAGATAGCTTTAAAACTGAGAGACTAGTTCGCATAGAAACAGACGGACAGACGGACAGACGGACAGACGGACATGGCTATATCGACTCGGCTGTTGATGCTGATCAAGAATATATATACTTTATGTGGTCGGAAAAGCCTCCTTCAATGCGTTACAAACTTCGTGACAAAAACAATATACCCTCTGCAAGGGTATAAAAAGGAAAGAAAAGTAAAAAGGAACAAAGTAAAAAAGCAAACAAAAATAAAAGTGCAAAACAATTCTCAAGTGTTTCACGCTTTAAGCTTTGTGCCTTTGTGTTCTTTATTTTGTGTGATTTGTGCTTTGCTTTTGTGGCTCTCAACATTGAAAGAAATAATAAAGGGGAAAAAATAGACAGAACCAAAGACCCAGACCACAGAAGGGGGGGATCAGCAGCGGGGGTAGGCGAGACTTAAACATTTGCTTATTTTATTTTTAAAGCCAAAGCTCCCACGCTAAAGTTCTCCATTGTAAGTTAATATATTAAATTTGATTCAATTAAATCTCAATCTGGCAACTCGGTCGGATTAACGCACCATAATGCAATTCTATCCCCTACATTGGCTGTACTTTAGGGGTGTTGGGTTGAGCTCCATGATACCGACTGTACAGTTGGAAATGCAACTGTCATTACACCGCAGTGAAGTCTGTACGAATGACACGGACGGGTCCGTTCCGCTTAATTTGTTCGCTTCGCATAACCAAATGATGTGTCTTTCTCTCTGCTCGGTCGGTCTGTCTACATGTCTGTCTGTCTGTCTGTGTCCGCACGCATTTCTATGGCATCGTCCATCGGATAAACGTGCAACAAATGGTTATTGTGGGCAAATGACCGCTGCATTGTGCAATTTGTGGCATGCTGCAAAATGCCTTTCTGAATATTCTGGGATGCCAAGCGGAAGTCGACTGCAGTCCAATTCCAGAAATGAATAAAAATTATATCAACGCATATTCATCTGTTATTGGATCATCTTTTTCACTCGGGGGATTAAAAATGCAATCTGAAATTCGCATTATAATCTTCGCTCTTCCTTTCCGAAGCCACCAGAGACCCAAGACATTAAACTTTGAATACGACAGCAAAGCCAAGTCAACCAGAAACTAAAAAACTTTATAAATTAAATATAGACACTTTAAAGGCGTATAAAATATGCATTTGGTTTTTAATCTATAATAATTAAAAATTCCAACGAAAATAGATTTTATCTAAATTCGTTTCGTATGCATGAAGGCAAAATAAATTTCAGATGAAATTCAGTTGGGAAAATCTAAACAGAATTTGTTTTCGGTACTTAAATATATGTCTGACTGTGTGTGTGTACATAAATTCACATAAATCTTAATCTAAAATGCAGTCCACATAGTATAAAAGATGGTATCGTAAAACCAACAAATGGATGACCGCATGATATTAGCTGGGCTGATGTTTGCATCTGTGAGTGCCCATAGAATGTAAATAGACCCCTAATTGCAGGTGGAACCACAAAAACACAACACAACAGAGAACAGTAACAAAACAAAACAAAACATTTTAGGATGGAATCACACACGCAATCGCATGAGACTCGACAACTAATCAGCGTTCTGTAATCAGCGAGATGATCATAGTTATGATATGATGACAATGATGTGTTAGTGCTAGTTATTATTTTATATCATTGCTGTGGGTTAAGTTAAGTGTGATAAATCGACAGTTGAATTAAACGAAAGCTAAACAGATTTCATTAAATTTATACAGCGCAACTAAATGTACTCGTTGCAGACTTTGAAAGAGCAAAAAGAAATGAAAAAAAATTAAAAATAAAATAACGAAAAGTAAAAGTAAACAATAAACGGCACACAAAAAATGCTCGGTATACATGTTAAGTGTCTTTTCATCAGAATTTTAAATGTTTCTAACATATGTATGTATGTACTGGAACTGGAGCAGGTACAGGTGTATGTATGTTTGTTGTTCTAAGTTGGGTATGAGTAGAGGTGTGCGCGTGAGCCGACCGAGCGGAAGTTATGGAGCCTACGTGCCAAAAAAAAAGAATATATATCTGTGAACTGTATGTGTGTGTGTGTGTATCTTACAATTCGCTTTCGTTGCTGCGGCTCCTGCAGCTGCCGTGGATGATATTTTTCTCGCTTTTCGCTTTTCGACAGGTAGCTCAAGCGGGCAGACATTGAGGCAGCCACTCGATAAACCACCAATACTTCCAGACTCGCTATATGTATGCATGTCTGTTTGTCTGCGTGTTTGAGTGTGTTTGTGCCTTACATATACATACACACATTGCCCAAGTGTACATAAACAGCCGAATTATGAATTTGTAGCACATTTCCCCTGGTCTTTCGGAAAAAGCATGACCTTATACACATACCAAAGTGGGTGAGTGTGTGTGTAAATTGCTAAAGACTTTACGGATCAAGGAACCCATCAAAAATCGTTAAATGCAAAAAATCGGCAACATAATAACGGGGTTTAAGCCATAAATTGATGTTTCATAACTCTGGCCCACTTGTTAGGGTCCAGGAACGGCAACGGCATCAGCAACAGCTACAGCCCCGGGTTGTTGGAGATGAACTTACCTTGAGCTTTGTGCGTTGAAATAAACTCAGAACCGAAGCTTTTCTCTTCATGTCACTGTTTACATTGATATATTTTGCGATTTTCGATTTAATTTTTGCCGTTTTGGAAAAAATTTAAGATATTTAGAATTTTCGTTTCATTCGTTTTCATTAAAACACAGAAATTTGGTTTTTGAATTATTTCGCTGCCACAGGATTTGTCACAAAGATTCAAAACTTACACTTACACTTACTAAATATAGTTTTTTGTCGTTATACCACAAGCGACATGAAGGCGACTGTTTGTGTGTATGTTTGTGTGTGTTTACGTTAGAGAGTCTTAGAAGGATATTACTTAAAGTGTAACAGAAATACTCGATTTTAAAACTTTCAATTGTGTATTGTTTTTATTATTCTTCTTTTTTTATTTTCTCTTTTTTTGCGCACTGGTCTGCCGTCGAGTCGCCGCTGAGATGCAGTTGCTCGCAGAGCTTCTGTTCATAACACGACGATGTCTCTAGCTAAACTAAAATGAAAAACCATCGCAATGCGTACTTTCAACTGTCCTACAAAACATACGGAACACGATGCGCGCTCGGAAGTTCTCTCTGCGTTTGGTTTTTGCTCTCTCGACTGCCGAGTGTCTTCCAGTTAAAAATCCCGCACAGTGGGTACATGATTTTAAGTAATAGTAAAAATTGTTAATAACAAAAAATCCGTGTATTAAGGTACGTATGATAATTCATTGAATATAAATTCATATAAAATGATTTTTTCTAAAAATTGGTTCCAATCTAATTGAAAAATTCTACCCTATTCAACAGCATTTAACCACTGTGTGCTGTAACAGCGAGTGGTCATCATCATCTGCCTATTAGCAGAGTCGGTCCCGTTGCTATGACACTTGCTCTTGTTCTCGCTACTCTTAAACTGTTATACGCCAAGTCGCTGTGCTGTTTCGGCTTTCATCACTATACGCTTTTCTCTAGTAATATTATTGCCAAGAAGCTTTTTTTCGTATACTCTCTTTTTTGGGGATTCGTGTTTGTTTTTGTTGTCAACTTTTGGTAGCTGTCGCTCTGCTGCTCTTTCACTCTGCCCCTTCAAAGTTTGCGGCTTTTGCCATTGTTGTTGTTGTTGATATCGCTTTCTTGCTCTGTCTGCTGTGCACCATGCAAAATTTCATTATCTCTAGTGGCCGTTTGTTTATTTATTTGTCAAGCGTTTTGAGTTCGGCGGCAGCACGAGCGCCAAATGACTTATTTTTATTGAAGCTTGAGCAAATGTTGTTAAAGCTTTGTCGCCAATATACTAATATACATATTTGTATACTTATTTATACTATGTATATCTAGGCGCAATAGGGATACCAATATTTAAAATGTCAACGAAAACTTATCTCACGAAAAAAAGTTAGCTCGTACCCTATGTTAACTGTAGCTAAAAATTGAAAACATTTTTGCCTCTATTGCTACCACTGTAAGGCCCCCAAAAATCGATCGCACGTTGTCCGGTTTTATTACAGGCACACGCACGCATACTAGCACATACATACTATAGATGTATGTAAAATACACATAGAATCGCAGGCGTAAATACACAAAAACACACACACAAACCCTCGGAGCGTTTTCTAACACAAACAAACACCTTGGCAGCTGTTTTTATACCGCTGATATCTGTTTCACAATTCGGTTATGATTATCAGCTGTTGCTTATTTAATAGCACTCATTAACGCGCTTATTAAACTTATTTCATGTACATAGCAAGTGCAGTTATATTATAAATGGTAATACATACATAGATGGAACATTTCATAGCTCAGTTCCATCTAGTATCGAATCAACAAACCGCCAGCAAAATCCTCACAAAATGCCGCACACAACAAGAAACGAGGACGACGACTCACGACAGAATGACGAATGTGAAATTGTCTTGCTCGTTTCAAGCGCCGACAGTAACGGTCCAAAACAACAGCTGCAGCAGCAGCGTCGGCATTCGCGGAAAAAAGAGAATTTCAAATATTCTTCAAGGGACCACGAAAAATGTATACAAAAACATTTGGCGGCCGCAAAAGCTTTTTACCTTCAGCTGTGGGCAAAAGTTTACCTGGCGATGCATGCGCGTAGCTGGTGTTCTGTAAATAGTATGTACAGAAAGCTTTTAACTATTTACAGCTTTTATCCTATCCGAAAGCTACAAGTTATTGGAAGTATTTAAGTTTGGCGCTCCTACAACCAACATGACTATCTTTAAAATCTAGCTTGTCCTGAAAATAATCTTAAAAAATAATAATAAAATTCCCTTGTTTCTTGGAACTTTTTTCAATAGTTTAGCAAATTCTACAGACTTCATTTTGAAGTTGAACAGGACACTATTATACTGAGACACAAACTTAGTCTTTATAAAACAATGTCAAAAATTAATGCATGATCGTCGAAGATTTAAGTCTTAGTCTTTTAGGGTCAAGTCCTTTAAATTCTAATTAGATGTTAAAATTGCTATAAGATTTTTAACTATTCAAAGTTAACAAAACAGCTGTTTTAGGCTTTGAAATTCTGGCAGCACTGCTCTGTAGATCAAAAAGCTTTTCAGCTAGTTCACTAATTAAAGACAGCGTCATTGCTGAAGCATACTTTTGGGCTGACGAAAGCTGCTAAAGTTAAACAGGTGGCAACCTTGTATGAACTCTCGTATAACTTGTTGCGCCAGTTTCGGTTAGTTGCTTCTAACAGCTCGTAGTACTCGAACGTCGCTCGCCGATCGACTTGCACTTTAAGGTGGGTCTTCTCTTGTTTTTATTACCTGAACTTTTGTTTGCTGCATCTGCTGTTGTGATCTTGTTGTTGGTTTAATTACTTGGCGTAGGCGCGCGTTAAAATGTTATTTATAAAATTGCACGCATACCGAAAATAATATCGAAGTTATTGTTGAAATATAACGCAGATCTACATATTTTACTCGCACGCTCGACTAAAAGTAAACTTTAGCGGTTGAGAATGTTTTTCTTTGTTTATACGCAAAATGTAAACAGCGATGACATAAACTTGAAGAACAGACACGCCCAAAAAAAATAAAAATTAATAAAAGCAAAACAAGTAATTTGCATAACTTGTAGTGATGATCATATACGAATTACAAAAAGATATCAAGTAATTCGCTTACAACATGTGTTGATTTAAAGCTTTGGATTCACACCTGAAGGTCTTTAACGCTAACTTTGCTGTGTGGTTAAAAATTCTCAAAAATATTCAGTCGAACTTTGTGTACTCTAATGTAATTTTGAATAATCAATTTTTAGTTTAATTCTTTGCTGTTGAACATAAAGTAAAACAAAGACTATAATTATGATATATTAGTCAAAACTGATTAAAAATGTGATATTATAAAATAGATAGAGTAGATGAAATAATTTTGCCGTTAGTTGCAAACTTGGCAACTAGCTTAAGTATTCAAACTACTTTAGCTCGGCTTACATACGTTTCTATATGTGCACAATGTACATATACATATAGTATGTGCACATAGCTACATATATCGTCATATCTATTTACGGTTATCGTGGACAAAAACATCACCAAATAGGTCGTTATAATGTTTGTCACGAGCTTCGAAAGTCAAATTTTCGTTTTAAAAAGTGAAATTATTTATAGACGCCTGTCTATCACTTATAGAGCAGCATAGCTGCTGGAATGTTTGACCCATTTCAAAAGATTCGTTTCATTTCTTATCTTACAGTTTTAATCGAAATACACAATCAGTTCCATTGTATAACATGGGTAATCCAGTTTGGTTCATCTTCTGGCTTCTGGTCTTCTGGATCGTCTCATTCGCCGTGGCGTTCTTCTGCGCCTTCTTCTACATTGTCATCTATGCAATTGTGGCCTGTGTTCCTGGATTGGCGGTAAGTGGGTGGGGCAAAATCCCCCGATGACCTCATTATTTTTATAGTGCCTGACTGCGGGCGCTTATCGCAACTTGTAGATTTTTTTCGCTTGAAAGTATTACTCATACACATATTTGCCCATCATCAAACCAAGTTCACTAAAATTCTGATAAAACAAAGCAAAAAGAAATCCCTACAGACTTCATAAAACTTAATTACATAGTGTATGAAACCTTATCTTAAAATTCTACTTTAACCCGCACAGAAATTCGCCGACCTTCTCTTGCAAGGCTTACAATTCCCGCATTACTGCGCCAAGGCTATGATGGACTGCAAACCATTGTTCTAAACTTAAGAATCTAAGGGTTAACAATATTAAATTACCTAATCTTAAGTGCAATAATTCTAATTGTTGATGTTGTCAGACTTTTTATAATAAATTTTAATTAATTAATAATTTTGTGGTATTTTACTTAATCAATCTTCAACTGATAGCAGCCACAAAAGGCCGATAACAGTGTTTACAACTGTGCCGACATGTCGGTTTGTGAATGGAGCCTAGTGTACTATATATAATATGTATATTAACAAGTATTACATTATATAATTAGCATACAGTGTCTACTGTACACATAATCTACTTTTGCTAATGTTTAGAGTATGTTTTGAACTGGATTCAGCGCTTTTTCTGCACACCGATTATTTGGTAGTCGATGCAACTGTTGCATTTTGTTGGCTACTCCCAGGCGCATCCCCAGCCACAGCACTAGGGGATGTGTCTACAGCTGTGGGTATGGGATTTACTATGGGAAGCGCCTCGCGTTCGTTGATAGCTCGCAGTTCCAGTTCCCCGATGAGCTGCATTACGCGAATTTTGCCTTCAGTAGCTAGCTTGGGCGGCAGGCCTTTGACTGTCGCACAAATGCTATCGAAGAAGAGATCAAGAGAGTCGCGTGATGTGGGCTCTATGGAAGTGAGGTGTTGTAGTTGATACGACTGCAGTTGCCGAGCAGCATAGGACTGCAGGTGCGGTTGTCGAGCAGTTGGTGTGTAGCAACCAGTGGCTATTGGCGTTATGGTCGCCTTGGAGGTAATCTCTTGGCTGCTGCTCATCGGTGTGCCGATCGTTGGACCTGCCTTTGTCAGCGGTGCAGGCACCTTCTTAATGGTAATTCGACAGGGCTGTGGCGTAGCTGTCGTTGGCTGACAGTGTGCCGACAGCTGAGATGCCGGTGTTAGCTGGACATGAGGTAGTTCATTGATTGTAACCTGCAGCGGCAAAAAGTCTAGCATGCCCGAATGTTGCGAGTCTGAATCCGATATACGGCGCTTAGATTGTGGTTCATAATCGGAATTATTTTCAGGATCTACTTCGCCTTCGTCATCGTCTGCGTCAGCATCCGCATCCGCATCAGCCTCATCTTCGTCTCCATCAGCATCGGCATCTCCTTCGGCCTCATCATCGTCATTTTCTTCCTCCGTCTTGCAGAGATCGGCATCTGCACCAAACCTAAGCGGCAGCATGGCATCATCCTCATCGTTGTACTCCCATTTGACACCGGTTGCGGACTCGGGCTTCACTTTGGTCAGCGCAGACTTTCGCTGTGCGTTCTCCGAGTGTTTGATGCTGCCTTCGTGCTTGCCTAGATCGGAGCGCTTAGCGCTTAGTCGGCACTCGCATACAGCGCAGAACACAAAGTGTGGATCGGTTTCATCAAGTATAATCCATGGATATATGGATTGATATTCTGGCTTTGTTTTTGGTCGTGGATATTTTAGTAGTGCACACGGTCGACGAGGTCTGTACTCCGAACGCAGTGCGTCGCTGTGGAGAGTTTGTTTGTGTTATGGCATCTCCAAAGTGACAGTAAATAATTAGTGACAATAACTTACAGTTTTTCCTGGGTCAGCTGTAAATTTGACATTTATTACTTCTTACGACAAATATAAACAAATTGCGGTCAGTGTGACCAATTAGCTAAATTTATAAATACTAAAAGTGATCAAAAAATACCAACGTTGGTTGGTATTCTTTCATTTGCAGTCGTGGAAATACTGGCTAAAGTTTGTGACGTCATTAGCATGTCTGCTCGGCAAAACTTTCTTTATAAATTCAATTGCAATTTGTCTCCTCAATACAAATTTTTGTATTGTTTTATTAACTTTTAATTTATATTTGAGATTTTTTTTATAAGTATAAAGATGTTCTATGTAAGAAGTCTTGCTTCCTAGCATGAAATTGGATGTTGCTTTTATACTTGACTTATAATTTATCTCGTTAGCGAATTTGTAACTGGCCTTTGGCTCGATAGTTGATAATAACATCTCCTTCACAATTACATTTGCCTATAAAACTTGAGTTGAAAATTTAGTTACTTATCTAAAAAGGTATTTACCTATTATGTATGATATTTCCGAATCATATATAAATTTACAGTTTGCTTATTTTCTTGCTTTCTTTCTTGTAGTATCTAAGTTATGGTAGTTTCCGGCATTTGACCGACCATGTGGTCCACTCGATCGGTTAGGCGAACCTGCTGGGTTATTGCGTGATCTATGTAACAAATTCTCATGGGAAGTAGTTTTAATTCGATCAAATTGTTCTGATCCGTAGTACTTTTTCTGCGTTGATGGTCGCTTTTCAGTTGTACGTCGGTTTTTCAACCTGTACTCATCAAAAAAGCCAGGTAACCTTCTCGCTCTCTCCTCCGGTACGGGTATTGTATAATTATGATATTGGTAATCGGTTGAAGAAGTTGGTCGATACAATCTATAGTCATTGGCAATGAGTCTACGGAAAGCCAACGGATCACGTCGAGCGTAAGTGTCATCATGTGTATTCGTGGGAGCTCTTCTCTGTGGTCTCATATTAGCAGATGAAAAGCGGTTACCTACAGTTATGTTTGTCCCAGAAGGTGTTACTTTTCTTTGTGGATTTGGTCTCGCTTGAGTAATATTACTAATTCCTGGACTTCCCGGACTATAGTTTCTCACGCGTATATGCTTTTCTTCCGTATCGAACATGTGATCTCCTGAAACTGAAATTCAATTTTGTTAGACAGAGTATAATTATGAATTTCTAACAGCAACCTGGTAACGTTTCTCCAATATCGCTGTTTGAGTAGGGAGGGAACAATGCTGATGTTCGTGCATCACGATATTGATTGGGGAACGGTGTGGTGTAGGTATAGTCATAATTGGAGTTAACGCCACTCCCATAACCAGTTCCACCGATATCGCTAGGACCGTAGCTAGGACCATAACTACTCCAATAAGGAGTGCCATATAGATTGCCATAGTCAGCATTTTGCGAATTTGCCTTTAGACCTTCCTTAACCTCCGGAAACCAAGTGTCCCACTAACAGAATCACAATAGATTAATGTGCCAATTGTACAAATAATTACTTACCATATAGAATATACCATAAGCTAGAATACAAGCGAGCAAAAGAACCGCGGTGAATTTTGTAAACTGCAGCATTACAAAGAATAATAGAGCTATCACGATTTCAACATGTTGCACGCCCAAAAACTCAAGCGTTTGTCGAATTTCGGTTATTTTGATGGTTTGTAAATACTCTACTGCAGTGCCTATCGCAGCGCCACACCGCTTTAAAATTTCAGCCATTATCTGTAAGACTCTATTGAGGAAACTATTTTGTATGTTAAGGCCATGTGTTGCTGCGATGTAAACATAATTCTCAACACGAATTTGAAATTTGAAATTTGCCCGCTTTCATACGAATACCCACAAATAAAATACCGAATATTCTAAAGGCAATTCGTGCTTGGGTGAAGAGCTGGTCACTCTTCACTCAGTCCGATAAGTGAGAACTTATCGATAAATTAGCAAACAAGTTGTTTTGCTAAAATTGCTGATAATACAAAAAAGATAAACTTTATCTGAGATTTACAATTAAATGATTCGTCGCACAATGGCAGAATTCGACATTATTGCAGGACTACAAAACGTGCAAAAACAAATCGAGTTGGCTCTGCAGAAACGTCCAAAGGTACAATCAAGTGGCATAATTGTGCACCCGACAAGGTTTCTAATCTGTATTTTTATTATCAGGAAATTACTGCTCCAAAGCCGCTTTTGGTTGCCATTAGCAAAACGAAGCCGGCTGAGTGCATTATTGATGCCTACAAAGCTGGTCAGCGTCATTTTGGTGAGAACTACGTGCAGGAATTGGTTGAGAAGAGTCAACATCCGGATATCCTATCCCAATGTCCAGAAATCAAGTGGCATTTAATTGGACATCTGCAGGGCAACAAAATCAATAAGGTCGGTTGGCTTAAAGTCTACCCTAGCACTGTTTAACTGTGTTAATTTTTTACAGGTAGTGAAGCTTCCTAATCTGCACATGATACAAACTGTTGATAGCGAGAAACTGGCCAATAAGTTGGACGCGGCGTGGTCTAAGCTAGAGCCCACACCTAGTGAGCCACTGCGAATTCTCGTGCAGATCAACACTAGTGAAGAAGATGGTACTACTAGTTAGTTTCACGTCAAAATGCATTCATTATCCAGTAGTTTTCAATCATTGCAGTAAAGAGCGGTGTTGACGCTGAAGCTGCGCCTTCCCTTTATCAATACATCAGGAACAATCTGAAGCATCTAGAGGCCGTTGGCGTAATGACGATTGGTGCTTATGGGTTCGACTATAGTAATGGTCCAAATCCGGACTTTGTCTCGCTTATGAAGGTTCACAGCTCCATTTGTAAAGCCAACAATCTGTTATCCGAATCTGTTCTGGTCTCAATGGGAATGTCCAATGACTATGACAGAGCGGTACGTATTCTCAGCAAGACGTCTGATCAATTCTGGCTGCTATCATGATATGTATTTCTTACAGATCGAAATGGGGAGCACCATAGTGCGCGTCGGTACAGCTATTTTTGGATATCGCGCACCCAAGGCATAAGCCCAAGGCAATCGGAGGCTGCTAAATTGAGTAAATTTCGAGGAATGTGTAAGAGGCGCTCTCGCCGTGGGACGTAGGGACGTGGGCCATGGTTCGTGGGATGTTTCTGTTTCTCTAGATGTAGATTTTTAGCACAACATTTATGCTTAATACAGTTGCTTCCCAATGACGTCCATGTTGGAAAATTAAGCTAATAGCTGGCTAGCTAGCTAAGAAAAACAAATGAAATTTCTTCCATGCTCGTTTATATACCATATATAAATGTATATAGGATGATCTGTGTATATATGTACTCCTAAGAAAAATAAGTATGTATATTGTAGAAAATGATTTGGTTCTTATATTTAGACACTTTTTAGATAAACAAATGTTATGCGTAGGCTTTGGTTTCTTTACCACATTTGTTATTGCTGCTATTTTGTTATGTATACCATTATAATTGTCTGTTGATATTGTTGTTAAAATGAAAAATCCATTCATCTTCCACTTGTAAAGGAAGTGGTTTCAATTGTCTATATCAGTTGTTAATGGTGTCAGATTTGCGCAATTTTATCTGACGCTTGTCCCTTTAGGTGGGAAGATAAAACACTTGGTCGCCAAAGATTGAAACTTTTTGTTAACATTTACCCTCAGTTTTCTTTGGGTACTGTATTATTTATAAATTGATTTCAAATGCAAAATCATCATGCAGTCGTGGGCTGTTTTAGCTTGGACTACGGCCAAAATGTCGCCTGGTTACATGCCAAATTTTCAAACGCTTTGAAAATTCGATTAAAATCACTTTCAATATCTGAATAACATGAACAGCCGCAAAAAGTTCAATTTCAATTATGTCTGCCCGATGATTTATCAATGCGTTTTTGAATCGAAGCTATTTGAATGTCATTTCAGAAACTACATATATGACATACAAAACATTTGTTAATAAAATATTTTGTAAATCTTTTTATTTGGTTAGCATAATTTGTTATTGGCGGGAAATGTTCACTTATAAGTGGGGAGCCCAGATTACTGTAAATAATAATTCTGTAGTGCTTTTAATAAGTAGAGTAATTGATTTACAATGTTGTTTTTGCGATACATACAAAACTTTAAATGTATCTTTGTTAAATGTGCTCCAAATTATCAGTAGTACTAAAAATATGAAGTTCATACTGGGTACAAATTCAGCCATATTCTATATAATAACACATAATAGGAAGTTAATAACATAAAATTAAAAAAAGAAAAACTTAGCGGACAACTGGCTGAAAATAAATTAATGACAATAAAATTAATTAAAATAATTTCCAATATTTTTCGTACTGTCTTTGATTTTTTACCAGTATTATTGATTTAGTAATTATTCTAAATAAATTAAAATAAATTATATTTAGGGTTAATTTGATTTTAATCAATAACTAACTCAATGTTAGTTTTAATATATTGACCTAAGTCCAAATTTTTATTCTCAACTTTTATTCACAATAACTAAGGTTTTAAACAAAAATACTGTAGTACTATTGTACTAGTGTAGTATGTGATTAGTTTGTTTGATTAGTTTGTTTGAACAAAAGTTTTTAAAGATTAGCATTTTCTTAAAAATAATTCAATTAAAATGTTATTCCAGAGATCGAAAATATTGATAAAGTTTCGAAACTAAATTTTATATGATATAACTTTGAAAGCTTATTAGATAATTTAATTGGTTTACGATTCTCATATATTCTTAAATAAAAACTAGTAACTTAATTATTTAATTTGCTAGTTTTATTTAAAGATTTAATATTTTGAATTTAATCATATGAAGAGTTAATTAAACGTAAAATTGTAAATATTACGAAAAAAAACTTTAGAAAACCCTGTAATTAAATTTTTTAAAACTACAAACTTCTGTAAGAAATTATAAATTAATTAAATTAGCTTAATTTATTTACTAACTTTGTTATTTTAGACCAAAATGTCTTGAAATTTGAGGATAAAAAACGGTAGACTGCTAAAAAATAGGCAATATGTCAGTTTAAATAATAACTTTTGAATATAAATAAGATATAATAAAATATTTAATCAATAACATTAACTAACTTTTAAAATAATAGAAAAGCCGTTTTAAAACAACTTTGTTAAAGTTATAATATTCAGTATAACATTAAGTTTAAAAGAGAATAAAAGAGTTTCTAAAAAACATAAATAATAGATATGCACATATAGGAAAAGTTCATTTAACTTTATAAAATGTACAATTATCCAATATTCTTATTGTTATGCAATAGAATATGGAAAATTCTACGTGTCGTAGAGAATAACATAGAAATCGGGTTTCTTTATTATATACGCGACACAAAATCTGTATAAGCTATACAACTTTGGAATTCTTCGCTCTCTTTATATTGCACAATATGCAAAACATTTTAAAAACAGAAAAACAGAAAACACAAAATGCCAGTCGTTGAAAATAGGCAAGGTAAAATACAAAGATGTTGATCGTGTATATAGTAGTGTATGGGGCTACACATACATGGATGCGCAATAGACCATGCCATGTCTATACCCGATGTGGTATATATATGTATTGGATGATTGACCAAGGGAAATGTAGGTGACTTGAGAGCAAGAGGACACCTTCGAAGACGCCTCAAGAGCAAAGATGAATAATACAACAAAAAAAGATGTCGGGTGTTTGCGTATTAATGCTATGACTTGGTCGAAATGTATATAGAACAAGAACAGAATTCTGTTCATATCACATGAAAAACACAAATAAATTTAACAACATATATGCATGTGTAGTTATAGCCTCTATATACACAAACTTATATACCTAGGCGTATACGCATTTCCTAACAGCCACAACTACAACTACAACTACAAAAGAAGGCAGTTTCTCTTAGTGTTAAAATTAGATTTTGATTAGAATGGGGCATACGATGAGTAAACATTTGTGGCAGATCTAGCTGCCTGACCAACACCCGCACACCCCCACCAGGCTCCTGGGCGTACCTCGCCGTCCACATACTAAAAAAGGCAGCACGAATATTGTAGATACAGATACACTGAAAGCGACCCGAACCGCGCACGAAGCGAGCCGAATGGAGCCGAACGCCAGAATTCGGCTGGTATGCGTGTTCGGCTATGCGGGTCCAATGTGAAAAACGAATGAAGAAGAAAAGTCGAAAAAGATCTTAAAACATCATTGTCTTGGCGATAAAATCAGCCATTGATTCAGTGTGCTCTGACCGCTCGACTCGATTAGACAACACATCAAAGTTCAGCACCATGGTAAGGAGACTCGGGATACAATACAACTCAACAGTAGCAGACATATATATAATATATATATAGCCATGTCCATGAGGCAAAAGGACTCGCGTTTATTTGTGCAGTGAATTTATTGCAATCCAAAGTTATCCAACACTCAAAAGCGAACATTAATTAATTTATTTAAATATTATAAATTAAAGTAAACTCAAAATGAAGTGATTTGTTACCGTTACCATTACCGTTATCGCGCTGACCTCAATGTGGATTATTGTGCTAGTTGTATATGGAAATATGTATCTAGTTCACAAATGGATCTCAAGCGAAACTATTTTTAAACCTTAAGTAATTGTGTGAAAAGTTTTCATTCCGAAATGTTATATCCACACACATGCGAGTGTGTGTGTGTGTGTAATTCTATAAATGGATCGGTCGAAACGCAGGAATGCTACGCGTCGCTAACGTAATCTGATAGTTAGAGCAAGACGGATATACGACTAGAAGCTTACGTAATAAGCATCGAGTATTTTTAGCCATATATTGGAAAAATTTGATAGAAAATAATTTTGAAATAGTTTTAAACGAATTTTGATTGAATCGATCAGTTATTTATGTATAACATTATTTTATTTCATGAATCTAGGCGGATGAGAAGAAGAAGGTTAAGAAGAAGAAGACCAAGGAAGAGGGTGGTACTTCCGAAACCGCTTCTGAGGCTGTGTCTGAGGCAGCAACCCCCGCACCAGCTGCCACTCCTGCCCCAGCTTCTGCTACTGGTTCGAAGAGAGCGTCGGGCGGCTCGCGTGGCTCGAAGAAGTCCAAGCGTGCTGGCTCCTCGGTGTTCTCTGTCTTCTCCCAGAAGCAGATTGCCGAATTCAAGGAAGTAAGTTATCAGATACACACAAAGAGCACAACCCAGTACCCATCCATAGACCCAAACCTATGCGTGAGCCTGAACCTGTGCCTGTGCCCATGCCATTATAGTGCGACCAAATCACCAACCACCTCTTTCTCTTTCTCTCTCTCTATCTCTGTCTCTTTATAAATTCTGCGCACTTGAATCAGGCCTTCCAACTAATGGATGCCGACAAGGACGGTATTATTGGCAAGAACGATTTGCGCGCCGCCTTCGATTCAGTCGGCAAGATCGCCAACGACAAGGAGTTGGACTCCATGCTGGGCGAGGCCTCTGGTCCAATTAACTTCACCCAATTGCTGACCTTGTTCGCCAACCGTATGGCCACCTCTGGTGCCAACGATGAAGACGAAGTTGTTATTGCTGCCTTCAAAACATTCGATAACGATGGTCTCATCGATGGTGATAAATTCCGCGAAATGCTCATGGGCTTCGGTGACAAATTCACCATGAAGGAGGTCGATGATGCCTTCGATCAGATGGTGATTGATGACAAGAACCAAATCGATACCGCCTCCCTGATTGAAATGCTCACCGGCAAGGGTGATGAGGAAGAAGAGGAAGCCGCCTAAGCAGCAGCCCCGAACACACATCCTAACTCTAACTCAGCATCCATATTACAACCAAAAAAACTTTTAAAAATCGTCAAAAAAAATAATAAACGTAATTAAAAGAAATGCTCGTTTTATATATGTAAATTTAAATATTTATATAATCTCTTTTTGTTAACCAAAAAAACACACAAAACACCAAGAAATTATCATACTACTCTTAACTTCTTCAACAACCAAATTTGGTAGCAAACAACAACACCAAATTCCACGTATCATTTTAGGGATACTTTAAATCCAAATGTCAAACCGTCATCTTGGCATCTAGTTTTCTAGTTGATTTATTATTAAATTTTACACGTAAAATTTATAAATATTTGAAATCTATTTTATTTAAAAACATTAATGAAAATCAACAAAAAAATCTAAAAAAAAAAAAAAAAACAAAACGAAAAGAAAATTTAATGTTTATTTTAATTGCTGTTCGTTGAAGAACCACAGAGAAAGATGAGCAGAGCAGGCGACCTCCACCACCAAAAGCGATCAGCGGGTAGCTAGTAGCAATATAGCTATATAGATGGATAGACGAGGCCTTGGCCCACATTTGTTAGTTATTTTTTCAGAGGTTAGAGAGAAAGGGACAAACAATTTCGTAATTTCGTAAGAGTAATTTTATCTGAGAGCTAAATATATATAAATATCTTTCTAAATACAATTCATACTTTCTACTTATTATTATTATGCATATCTCTGTCGTTTGTTAAACAATTTCAATTAAACAAAAACACAAAGTTATTGAGAGTTAGCCTAAATGATAACCGAAAAAAGTTCATTTACTCAATTTACATAATTTTTAACCAAATTTACCAATTTTTTTCTACTTTATAAAACTATCAGCGTTTGAACAAAAAGTGTTTCTAGTTTATGCGTTCAAAAAGTATCGAAACGTTATTAAAAATGCAAAAGTTGATTTATTTTTGATGAGTTCACGTTTATGTTTTTCTAACAACAATTTTGAATGGCGCATTTTTTTGGCCAAATCGAACCGAATCGATCCACTAAGATCACAAAAGGTCTAGTTAATGGGCGGGCTCGACTTTTTATTCGATACAATACCATTGTACAATGCTTATAGTGACTAATCCTATATGCACACGATTTCCAAGAGCGATCAATCAATCCCCCACAAGGACAGAAGAACTGGGGGTGCATCAGTACCAGGAAGGCAGGAAGGGAATGTGAGAAGAGAGAAGCATATCTAGTAGTTTTGAAACAACTTAATACACAATCATTTTAGTACTTGTGCTTATTTTAATAAGCAGTACCATCAACTTACACACTACTTGTATACTACAAAAACCAACCACATAAACAACCGACAAAAAGAAAAGCAATACAATTTCTTAACACCCATTCAATATGCAACAAGTTGTTAAATGCGAAATCTTTACTTCAGTATAAATTAAGAAAATAATTAATTACAAAAAAAAAAAAAAAAAAAAAAAACAATTTTTAACCCGGTCAGAAATACATATATACACAAAAAAATATAAATACACAAAATGGAGAACTGTTTTTATATAACAACGATGATAATGATGATGTCGATGACTTTGATGGAATAAAGCAAAACCAAGTCGTCTAGAAAAGGATATTTCTCTTTGTTTGATTGGGCTTTGGGAGGAAATATATTTAGTTTTTGATTTAGTTGTGTACTTTATAAATATTCAAAAATAATATATTTAAAATATATATCTTTGGGAAACAGTTCGGTAGATCGAAGTTCCGATGGTGATGTAGATGATTTTGATGGAATAAAGCATAACCAAGTCGTCTAGAAAATGAAATTTCTACTTGTTTCACTGTGATTGGGATGGGACTTGGATTGGAAATAAAGGGTATTTAGTTGTGTATTTTATTAAAATTTAAAAAAGTATATATGTCTATTTAAAACACATATCGTTGGGGAACAAGTCGGTATAGCGAAGTTCCGATGATGATATCGATGACTTTGATGAATTAAAGCAAAACAAAGTCGTCTAGAAAATGAAATTCGTAATTGTGTCACTGGGATTGGGATGGGGCTTGGGGTGGAAATAAATTGTATTTACTTGTGATATTTAATAATATTAAAAAATAATTTATTTAAAATACATATCGTTGGGGAACAATGTTGTATAGAGAAGTTCCGATGCACTTTTTTTTTTAGTTGTGCTTAAGGTGCAAATAAATATCATCCAGTTTATTTAAAATATTAAATATTAATTTCAATTATTAATTTTATTTTATTACTTATTAATAATCATTTCACTATGTTATAAAAATATTAAATTTTAACTACACGCGATTCGAAATTAAAAAAAAAATTATAAAATACGCTTTAGCGAAGAGCCACTGTACTGTGAGCACAGTTTTAGCTGAGAGCACTGCCGGTTACTTACCTGTTGACTGAAGCAAAACAAAACCTCGACTTAACCAACTCAGTCAAATTCACCACAGTTGGCCAAATGCTTTGATCGTTTTTTTACTGTCTTGTTGGACCTTCGCTCGACCAGTTTTCAGCTGAATTTCCCAGTGAGTGCACGCATGCGCAGATCGCAGCGGAATATGAAAGTACTGAAAGTAGCTGTATATATTAAATAACAGCTCGGGAACTAAACAAACCAGAACTTGGACAAAAGAAGTCGTCGAAAGCAGTCTGGAAAATGAGTCATGGCCCTCAAATGTTGGGCCACAAATGGGTTTTGTGTGTCATTTTGGCCAGTTTCAGCTTGATTGCAACACAGAGTGGTGGTAAGTATGAGTATATTCCAATGTGAACCATTTTTTCCACTGCCTCTTTGTGCTGGAATGACATTGTATGCAAATTCAGCGTGTCGATTTACTTTCAATGCGCAGGCGAAAGTGAATTTACCATCGCGTTTCTCACCACACACACTTTGAGTCATGTTTTTGTCTGTTTTGCTTTGTTCGCCGTTTCGTAAACAGCTGCGGCACAGCATCTGATCGCCTATGTCTCTCAGCATGGGCTGCATGGCGAGATTACTTTTCGCCAGACTGAGGAAAGTGTTGTGGAAATTCAGAGCACTTTAGAGGCCACGTTGCAGTACCCGGATCAGATCTGGAGCTGGGCAGTGCGACGTTTTCCCGTTGATTACACAAACACCGATCCCGACGAGCGTTGTGAACTGGATCGCCTGGGCAGCCTAGTACTAAACTTTGATGAGGAGCTCGATTACTTAGTGTTGCCGGGTAACGAGTCGACTACCTGGCGTCATCCCAAAATGCAGCTCATTGGAGATCGTGGCATCTGGGGCAAGTCTTTGGTGCTAACGGAGATGAGTTCGAATGCCCGCATTTGTGCCACCATTACCACCGTGCAGAACTCCATGGAGCACATGGCAGAGGCACGTTTCCACACTCCCATCGCGGGATCCGTTCACTTTCGTTGGTTGGCACCCAACGACGGTGTGAGCGGAGATACGTTGATCTATTCGGATCTGTTCCACATACAGGAGCAGCCAGCTGCTGCTAGTGGAGATCAGATTCCGTTTACCCAACATCACTGGAAGATATTTGTGACTGATATTTTCAAGCACGATCATCATCGCAGCGAGGATAACTGTAATTTCCTACAACTGGTATTCGACCCTCAAGGCGGTGGCGCTGGTCAAGGCATTGGAGACTTGGACACGCGGCTGGGCAGGATTGGAGTGGCCAAAAATGCACTGCGTAGGCCGCAGCGCAGTGTCTTCCGGGATGCAAAGCTGGCGCTTCTGCCCTCGGACTTGAAGATTCCACATAGAACACTCTACCTGGTGCTGTACGACAACCAGCATCCAGACAACTACTTGGCCTGCACACAGATCAGACACGTGCAGCCCTTGGTGTACAAGTGAGTAGAGACTTTGTTTTCTCTAAGACGCACCTTTAACCTATTTATGTCTTTAGGTCTTTTATTAACTCGGGCGGCGTCAAAGGCGAAGTCACGTTCACGCAGCGCTCCAAGTTTGATCCTACATTCCTCAACTTTACACTCTCCACGCCCCTTGCCCAGCATGTTAGCCGCAAGTTTGCCGAGGACGTGGCCGCATTCCGCATTCACAGTCTGCCTCCGATGCCGCAACTGCTGGGAAAACCAGACTACTGCGAGAGCACGGGTGAGTTGCACAATCCTCGTGAACTGGCTGTAGATAAGGTTCCACCACCGGGCTATGGCACACAGGAGCAATATGCCATTGGTGATCTCAGTGGCAAACTGCAGGGTCGCAACAAACAGTACTTCCATCAGTATGTGCTGCCTGGCACCAGCTCCGAGTTGAGTGGTCTCTACTGGGACCTGTACCTGCCACTACAGGGTCGTCACAGCATTGCCCATCGCAGTCTGGTCATCTACACCTACAATCGCACCGAGGTGCACAACATAACCCAGAACATTTGGGGCTGCTTCAGCCTGAATCAGTACCAGCGCAATGGTGTCTCCCAACAGCCCATGTTCACGGCACAGGTAAGCTCAACTCCTTTCCAATTGAGGAAGAGTGGGTTATTCTTATGTTCTCTGATCTCTGCAGGTACTTTTCCGCTACCCTGTGGTAGGACGAGTTATCTTCCGCCAGGCAGCCGAGCAGCCCTGGCAGGACACGACCGTTTTGTTTGAGTACTTGATTCAGGCCGACGGTTCCACGCAAAATAGCACCTTTGAGCACCGCTGGGGCATACATAGTAATCCGCCTGGCAAGGATTTCTACGACTGGCAGCAGCGTTGCCTCTCAGCGGGTGGCATATTCAATCCCTTCAAGGTGGACTGGGGCAATCGAAGCTTCGACGACTTCTGTCGACCTCAGTTGCCGGAAATGTGCCGCATGGGTGCACTCGATGCACGTCTCGGCAGACTGACCATAGCTGGAGGCATACGCAAGGCCCGAGGTCTAAGCCGACGCATGTTTAGCGATGGAAACCTGCCGTTGTCGGGTGGCCACAGCATACTGGGCAAGTCGCTAGTGATTTACGATGACAATGGACCCAAGGCAAGGGGCGAACGCTTGGCCTGCTCCAGTTTGATTGGCCACTATCGCCGCAAGGTCGTCGCCAAGGATTGGTATGCCAATGGGGACGAGCTGACCGTAAGTGGAAAAATGGAAATCACTCAGCAATCGGAGTACGACCTCAGTAATGTGGAGGTGCAGCTCAAAGGACTGCAGGACAATGGAGGGTACCAAATACACATGGTAAGACCCTTAGATAATACACAGACTATGTTAAGTGATCCATTTCTCCTCCCTGTAGACTCCTGTGGAGGCCAATCTGGCGTTTCCTTGCGAGGCTTCGACGCTGTACGGTCCCTGGAATCCCTTTGACGTGAATCCAAAGTCCACACCTCCGCCCAAACAGGGCACCAGTGATCAGTATGAAATGGGCGATCTTAGCGGCAAATTCGGACGCCTAAATGGACTCACTCACTACGAAGATGCCTACAACGACACCAATCTGCCACTCTTTGGCTACAACAGCATCATTGGACGCTCGGTAATCATTAAAAAGCAGCAAAAGAACGCACGCTGGGCCTGCAGGTAAGTCAATCGACTAATCTTGCCTAGAAACTAAGTACCATGAACTTGCAGCACCCTGGAGCGTGGCTACAGTCCCAGTGAGGCCAGGGAGTTGCGTGGCATAGCCTCATTTCATCATCCAACTGGGTACGCCTATGGTTACATCAAAATGACACAATTGATCCACAACGATGGCAGTCAGTCCGAGACGGTTATCGAGGTGAAGCTACGTCATCCGGGCAAGAATGATCGCAACTCTACGCGAAATCACAACTGGCAAATCTTTGTGAATCCCGTTGGCGTCGATGCCGCAGTGAAACCCACCATTACCCGCTGTGTGGCCGGTGGCTACGTCTGGAATCCCTATTACACACAGCTCGCAGATCCCCTCAATGTAAGCTATAAGACATCCAACTGGTTTGGGTTGACATCTAACGACTATCTCGGTTTCAGCTGGATTTGTATGAGCAGGAATGTGGTCCGGAGAACCCTCTGAGGTGCTATGTAGGCGACGTAGGAGCGCGCTTGGGTACAATCGGTGAGTACAACGGAAAATAACTTAAAGCAGTCGGTTTTAATGTTCCACTTAGATCTTGGTGGAGAGCGAGTGGTGCTCACGGACACCAATTTTCCACTGGAGGCACCCGTTGGCGCCATCGGCAGATCCATTGTTATCTTCGGACCGGATCATTCACACGAGCGATTCGCCTGCGCCAACATCGAGCCAGATCACAATGTCATCAAGTACATTAACTTGCAAAAGCCACCGCGTTTTGTAGTGTAGGTATTCCTAGGAATTCCTTATGGTAACTCCATTAATGTTAACTTCTCTCTGTGGCAGCGCACAATTTCTGGAGGAGCTGCGTGCCGTGATGGGCATTCCGGAGTGGATGCTGGACGTGGACGCTCGCAAGACCAAGGAACTGCACGGCGGTGCCTGCATTCAGATGATCATTCACTTTAAGGGACCCATAGCACATCGCCTGGAGCTAGACATGTCCAGACTAATAGCTGCTGGTCGCCTCGATGCACCCAGTCTATTTATACCAGGCTATGTGAATACCAAACGCAAGGCGACCATATCTTATCGCACATGTGGAGTTCGGGATCATAACGAAAAGCGTAAGTGGTTAACTTATATGAAAATGGCTAAGATTCATCTCATTTCGTGTTCATCACATTTCACAGGCACCAAGATCGTCAAGGGCTCGTTCTCATACAGCTCCGCTTCAACCCAGCCAAAGTTTTATATACTCGCTGTGACAGTCATCGGTTTAGTTTGCAGCCAACTTCTGTAAATAAACATAAAGTTAACTTTGTATATATACCAATAAATAAGTTATATAAATAAATTGGTTATGTTTTGAAGTCGAAAGGAATTAAACAAAAATTAATATATGCTTAAAACTAAAAAAAAAACTAGACTGTAAAAGACCCCGTACTCCTTCTAGTTCGAAATTTTCCCGAGCTGTATAGACTCGGCTGTTGATGCATCAAGAGCCGATTCGATATAGCCATGTCCGTCTGCCTATCCGTCTGTTCTATTCTAACTAGTCTCTCAGTTTTAAAGCTCTCTTAATGAAACTTGGTACAGATGTTTATTCTCTCTGCACGCAGATCATTTGTAAAAATCGGACAGATCGGACCACTTTATCATATAGCTTCCATACGAACAATCGGTCGAAATGCATGCAAATGTATGATCATTTTCTGTGTCTATTGACCGATTTCAACCAAATTTACGCGATATGCATTTCTACTCGTTCGCCGACTGTTAAAAATTTGTATCCAAATCGGACAACTATATCATATAGCTCCCATGGGAACAATCGGTTGAAATGCTCAGTATAAAAATTTTCGGTGTCTATTGACCGATTTCAATGAAATTCACAGAGAATCAATTTCTAATCGTGTCCCATCTGTTGATCTAAATCGGACTTCTATATCATATTGCTACTATAGAAATAATTGGGTATATAGAAATATTGGGTGCCAGGGTATTTAATCTTCGGCGAGCCGAATACAACCGGTTTTTCCTGATTGCATAAAATTCGGGAATTAAAGTTTTACAGAAAATATACTCCACTTTATTAAAACAGGTTTAGCACATTTGCTACAAAGAAGAATGAAATTCTAATAAACATTTGCTCCGTGTACTGCCTGCTTCAGAAGAAATGTTTTGACTTGCTTAGGAAAACTCGGAGAATGTCTAAGTCAAAACTAACGAACAAAACAGAGCATAAAAATAAATATAAATAGATATATACTATTTATAGAAGATACAAGCAATTATGTTTATCAAACTGAGAGAATTCTGACTAATCTTATCCAAATTTTACGAAAGAAGTCTAAATGTTTTTGTTGAAATAAATAAATATTAAATCATTTTGCAGTCAATTCAGTACATTAAACTGCTTATCAAATGTGTTTTTCGTACATAAACTCAACAAACTCAACTTGGCCCAAGAACCCACCACCAAAAACACATGAATAAATGTTGGTACTACTCGGAAATTGAGGAGTGAGCATGCGCAGTAGACGTCTCAACCCTCTGGAGGCCATTGATTTTTCTCTTGGACATTTCGAAACAGTTTCGAGTGCAGTGCAGAGTAGCGTGTTGAAAGTTCCTCCAGAAACGAGAATTACGCACGTTGATCAAATAAATAATGCAGTTAATCGCAACGGGGTTATTCCTAAGTCTGGTGCTCAGCTGCAGTGCTTCCCTAAGTGGGCCATATCTGTTTTGGGGTCACGAGAAGGTTCTTAGCTTGCAACCCCAAGCATTAGTCGATGCTAGCACAAGGGAGGAGCCGTTGGTGCAGCTCTACAAGGATGCCAAGGCCATTGTAATTTTCGTGCGCAACAACACGAGTCGCCTGGAAGGCACCAAGTATCCAAAGTTCCAGAACCTGGTGAAGAGCAGCGCCTGGGCCTACTTGCCACAGCGGAGTCTGGCGGCAGAGCCCTACGGTTACAACGCCAACATTGAGGTGTGTATACGTACAAACAGATTCTGAACTCCTTCTTACCCTCCTCTCTTTGCGCAGGTCATTAACCTCTCGGGGCGTAACGAGCAGGACGATAACGAGATCTTGGCAGGTTACACCGACACTTTGGCCATCTACGGACACGGTGAAGTGCTGGGCATCTTGGCCAACCGCGAGGAGGAGGCTCACTTCCTGGCCAAACGTCAAGCTCAGGAGGAAGCTAAGACGGAGAAGGAGTCGGGAGGAGTGAGCACCACCCAATCCCCTTCCACGGAGAACGAGTCCGATACGACTTACATCTATGTTGCGGAAGGCAACAAGGCAGTGCTAACCCTCAGTGGTCCACCAGAGCTGCGTCTGAGTGATGAGACGCTGCTGCTCAAGGAGCACAACAAGCACATCACCTTCGATGATCAGCGCATTAAGGGCTATGGTCGTCTGAGCATTACCTTCATGTACAACGGCGAAAAGTGCACCCTGCGCTTCAAATTCTCCTTGCTGCGGGGCACGTGGCTTCTGCGGCACGTGGAGGTGGAGTACCGGGAACTCAAGGCTGTGCTCCCGGCTCGTGGCAATGAGTATACGCTGCCCTCGGCTCCACTTGGATTCTCCTACCGCTGCTCCGCGGAGGTGTTGGTGTTCAATAATCCAAACAAGAATGACACTCAGATGAGCCTGTTAATCAAGGATTACCAAGTGCAGCCCTGGGTTGATGGAAACAGAAGGTTCGGTGAAGTATACGACTGTGTCGGTTTCATCACGTCTCCCATTCTGGCTGGTCTGCTCGTCTCTGCCTTTCTCCTGGGCATCCTCGGACTGGGCATCACCGCCATGCTGAGCATGCACACTCCCAACCGCTTCGAGAGCAACCGCAACAAGCAGCTGACCTTCACCGTGCAGGAGTAGAGCCAACAAGGAGTGGAGTAGAACATGTTCGTCTTGATTATATACTCGCCGCTTAATCCTCTGGCACTGTTTACCTTGGCCATCGAGTTCTTTCTGATTCACTTGCTCTTTGTGCTGATTATTCTATATGTTTATGTGCTATGGTATTATTAACATGCAAAATAAATACACTCCTGTATGAACTGTTCAACATTGAGTGTTTTAATTTAATGTAATTGAAATAGAATTTAAGTTAAATATTTAATTCAATCAGTACTCGAGTACATATTGTAAAAATTATTTAAATTGATTTTAATGATAATTATTTATTTAAATGTTACCCACTACAAATACCATATCAAACAATTTTGAAATTGTTAATAAGAGGTTGTCAAAAAAGTCTTGCGTTTTTTAGACCCCGTACTCTAAAAATGAGTAGAGGGGTCTATTAGGTTTGTCAGAAGCGAAATGTGCGTAACAGGCAGAAGGAGGCGTGGCCGACCCCATAAAGTATATATATTCTTGATCAGCATCAACAGCCGAGTCGATATAGCAATGTCCGTCTGTCCGTCTGTCTGTCCGTCCGTCCGTATGAACACCTGGATCTTTTAAACTACAAAAGCTAGAGCCACCAAATTTATAATGAAAGTCCGTTATTGTCTTACGCAGGTTAAGTTTATTTCAAATTTTTGCCACGCCCCTTACCGCCCCCGCAATGAGCAATAAACCAGACACACCTCGAAAAAAAATGTAGTTTTTGGCCAATAACTCAGTAACTATGGCACTTAGGAAAACCATTTCTGGTTGCTAGAGTTGCTAGAGACAGCCTTAATGCAATGCCATTCAAAATTTTGGCCTGCCACGCCCCCTTTTCTCATAAAAGCTAAAAAACTTTCAAAATTTCAAGCTCAAAATTTGCAGGATTTAGGGCATTTAGTCAAATAGTACAGTGTTTATAATTAATTATTCGAAGAGAGGAATATCATATCAAACTATATTCCCAGCGGCGTAAAAATCCGTCAATTAACAAAAAAGTTATTAGGTTAGAAAGTTTATGTAATTTAGCTGCAATTTCGCCGCCTGTGTGACGTCAGCCCTGCTCGCAGACGCTGCGTCGCTGCGACGCCGCCGTGCCGACCAGTGCTAGGCACGCATACATACATATGTGCATACACATAATTTCAAACGAGTGTGTACTTGTATGTATAACATGTAAATGCGAATAAGCGGAACATGCTTGAAAGTAGCGCGTGGTGCGAATGGTAGAGTTACGGTGCGATGTGAAATTGTTGCCTGAGGGTCGTGGGTTCGAATGCTGGCAATGAGAATTGCTAATTTAATTTTTTTTTAAATATCAATTTAAAATATACATATAAATTTTAATTTTTAAATTTCGTTATAAAATTTTAATTCAAATTAAATACAAATGCGCATTATTATGGGAGTACGGGGTCTTTTACAGTCGGCTCGATTGACTGTAGCCTTTCCTACTTGTTTTTTATTGAATTTTCAATTATATGCGCCGTTTTGTTCGATGACGAGTTCCCAACGAGATACCAACTCCATAAAGCCCCTCTCATAGAAACTCGATTCCCTATTGTCAAAAAACTCAGAGAGCCAATTTTCACAGGACTCTCTTGTGGACAACTTCCGACTACCAAGCGCGTTCGCCATGGACATAAATAGGTGGTAATCACTTGGTGCGAGATCCGGACTATACGGTGAATGCAACAGAACCTCCCATCCGAGCTCCCGGAGCTTCTGGCGCGTCACCAAAGATGTGTGTGGCCTGGCGTTGTCCTGATGAACGATAATTCGGCCTGTGTTGATCAAAGATGGCCTCTTCTGCATGAGTGCTGCATTCAAGCGGTCCAGTTGATGGCAGTACAGGTCCGAATTGAGCGTTTGGCCATCGGGGAGCAGCTCATAGTGGATGATTCCCTGCCAATCCCACCAAACACACAGAAGAATCTTCCTGGCCGTCAATCCTGGCTTGGACACCGTCTGGGCAGCTTCACCGCTTTTTGAGCACGACCGTTTGCGCTTCACGTTGTCGTAAGTCGCTTCAAAAACGGGTCGATTTTGTTGCGATTCAGAAGCGATTCGCATGCATCCATACGGGCAAAAATGTTGTTTTGCGTCAAGTCGTGTGGCACCCATACATCGAGCTTCTTTTTGAATCCAATCTTCTTCAAATGGTTTATAACGGTTTGATGACTCATGCCCAGCTCTTGGGCGATGCTACGACTGCTACTATGCCGGTCTCTTTCGATCAATTCAGCGATTTTATCGCAATATTCGACGACAGGCCTTCCGGACCGTGGCGCATCTTCGATCACCTCTGCACCAGAACGAAAACGTTGAAACCATCGTTGTGCGGTGGATATGGAAACTGTATGGGGTCCATAAACTGCACAAATTTTATTAGCTGCAAGAGATGCATTGTTGCCTTTATCGTAGTAGTACTGTAAAATATACCGTATTTTCTCTTTATTTTGCTCCATGTTTGCGACGCTATAACTCACGAGCAAACAACAATTAATCAAACACATGTTAGCGCGTGAAAAGAGTTTTCCAAAAACCAGAACCGATGCGACGAATACAGTTAGAACTACGCGCTTGCATTTTTTTTGGAATTAAAAATTAACCTCGGTTGTGGAGAGTTGCATTTTTGCCGCAATTCCCTTTGGTATTTGTAATCGATACCTATCGCTGTTATCGAAAATACTAGCGTATCGTGAGCGGTGCGCAAAAACAGCTGATGACTGTTTACAAAAATGTTTTCTTTTAATAAATTAATTTATTAACTAAAACTATAGTGTATTAATTTGGAGTATAATAAATATTACAATAATAAACATAAATTTAGTATTTAACCCGAATTTCCATGTTCCTTCACAAAGTTTTGACAACTTTCCAGGATTTGTGCATACACTGCGTGGAAGCTGCCCATTCCCCGACTCTGCAAAACGATTCCAATTAATAATTGCATACTACATATTTAAATGTTAGAAGGTACTTACAAAGTAGGGGTCTTCGATGATCTCATCCTCCTTGCGACCAATGTAACTGCCCAAAAGGAGTATGCGGCATTGAGGCTGCGGCTCCAACTGCTGTGCCATTTGCTGCAGTTCCAACAAATTGCTGTTGTCCATGCCAAAGATGTAATCGTAATCATAGAAATCCTGTGGTGTAATCTGTAAAAACATTGAATTGAAATAAGCTAGAATGGAGTGTGACTAGTGTACGTACTTCTCGACTGCGATGTGTGGTTTTCAATCCATGTTGCCTAAGTAAATCCTGTGCACGTCCTTGCGCCTCGTAGCCCACATTCCAATCCCGCAAACCGGCACTGTCCGTGTGCCAATCCTTTAGCTGATTTTTCAGCACCAAGTGGTGTAATATCGCTTCCGCCATAGGTGAGCGACAGGTGTTACCTATACGAGTACTTGTAAATACTTGATTTATTACAAATTATATAATATTTGCATATTTACCCAGGCAAACAAACAACACTTTCATTGGGATGTTTTCTAGACAAATAAACTGCTGCTGACAAGCGGTAAATGGTTACTGCTTATAATTTATAAACGGGGGTTTTTAAAGCAAGAAACGAATTGAATTTCACCACAAGCGAAAATCGGGTTGTCTGATTGAATGCAAGATATAGAACATATAGTATATAACCGGTTAGTCATGCTCAGTTTAAATTGAGTTTATTTCCATTTGGCTACATCGTTTATTTTACAAGTCGCTCCTTCATAAATGCGTTGCAGGCCACTACGCATTGTTGATAAGCCGTCTCGAATCCCTCAGCTCCTCTTTGCTGGAAATAATAATATAGTTCATGTATAAAAACAGAAAAAGCTATTAAATGTGGAACTTACATAGTAGGGATCTTCGATAATGCGGTTCTCTTTGCTCAAACCAAAATCGCCGAGCATGAGCAGTTCCGCCTTTGAACCTTTTGGCGCCAGTCGCCGCAGTTCACTCATATTATCCTCGTCCATGCCGAAGATGTAATCAAAATTGTTAAAGTCCTGCTTTGTTATCTGCCGCACAATATGTGTGCTCTTCAGGCCATGATTCTGTAGCGTGCTCAGAGCTCGTGGATCGGCACGATTCCCCACGTGCCAACCGCCGATAGCTGCACTGTCCACAACAACATTGTCGACCTTCGCCTTGGCCAAGACGTCGACCATGACCACTTCGGCAATGGGCGAGCGGCAGATATTACCTGTTGGCAGGTAAACAAAATTAAAGAGCCGTTTCAACACAGCGAGTACAATTTATTATTACCCAAACAAATCATTAATATTTTCTGCGTCATCTTTAAGTTTACAAATTTGTACGCTAAATTTTATTTATATGACACAAGTTGACACTTTACAGCACTGACACGCGCACACCAAGTTGGCAGCTCCGTTCATCAGCTGTTGTTAACCCTAAAATGGTGCGCTGCCACAGCTGCTAGATAAGAATTTCATTGAGGCGCGCTTGTTTTAAAAAGCTTCTGCATGCATAGGAGCATTGATCGAATATCTTCTCAAAGGATTTCTCACCCATGTCCTGCACTTATAAAAGGTGAGTAGAGTAAAATGAATTTGAATGGTTTGCTTACATAATAGGGATCTTCGATTGTACGACTGTTGGGCTTGAAACCAAACAAAAAGTCACTTAGCAAAAGCAATTTAGCTTTGGAATAATGCGGCATCAGGAGCTTCAAAGAGGCCATGTTACTCTGATCCATGCCTATGATATAATCGAATTTATTAAAGTCCTCGGCGACCAAACGTCGAGCACAACTAAAATGCTCAATTTTGTGGTGTCTCAACACACTCAAGGCCCTAGGATCTGGCTTGGCACCCAAATTCCATCCCTCGATGCCGGCGCTGTCTACACGCCACTCGTTCTGAAGGCCCAGCTTACTGATGAGGTCATGAAGCACAGCCTCGGCTATGGGAGAGCGACTAATATTGTCTGCGGGTGAGTCGCATTCCCTGATTCAAGTCTATTTACTTCAAGCACAAATACGCACCTACGCACACCATTAAAACACACTTTGGTTCCCCAGATTTACCCATTGTTTCTATTACTGATAATGCTGTTTATACGTTTCCAACAAATTTAAATTTGTTCTATAAATAATGTGATTGTGTTTACAAATGTCATTGTAGACTAGAGTAACAAACTAGATTTTAAAGAGGTCTAAGAGACTTTATACAGGGTATTTCAAGTGCTTAGTGTTAAGTAAAACGGAAGCCGGAAATCGGAAGTGATCGCATCTAAATCCTTCAAGGTGTTTATCCAAACGCAATCAGATTTCAGAGGCTAAGTAGTTTCAGTTCTTTTGCTTTCAACTATCAACATAAAATTAAAGTTGAATCAAGCTGGCAACCAAATTATTTCCATTACCATAAGTTCTGCAAACTTTTGCCCAATGAATATGCAGTAGTGGCCTCTTGGGCCGACTTCAGGTGGCAGGACCCCAAAAAAAGAAAGCGACAGAGTCTCAAATTTTTAATGACTTTTATGATGACATCTCTTGGCCAAGGACTGTGGACAGGGGAGTCCAGTATAAGCGGTCAAAGTGCAGATTGCTCTTAAAGTCGTTGACCAGGTTAGGACATGCATGGACGGAGGTAAGAAGGGGGTGATGGTGGCAAAAAAGGGTGGGGGTGTGCAGAAAAAACTAAGTTTTATGCAAATTTCGCACAACACGAAGGCAAACAAAGGCCAGACGTGTGCATATACAACATACATAAAATTTGCCAAGTTTTCTGTTTGTAGGGGAGCAGGGAGTTAGCAAAGAGGGTGAATCAGGGGGGTGCGGGCGGTGTGCCTTTCCTGATGGCATCAGAGTGAGCTCGTCGTTCTGCAGACAAATGTAAGAACAACTCGTGTTGCACTCGTCTTACATGCGAGTATGCAAATTGCATGACAGGCGTTGCTGCAGTGCGTCCTCAACAATTGACAATTGTTGAAAATGCAAATGGAAATGCAGAGACATATGCATCAACAGTAACAGCAGCAACAACTCACTCATATGCGTTGAGCGATGAGTTTGTAGGCGTTGACATTGCTATCAGACAACGACAACAAGAACGACAACGTATGCTTAGATAAGATAAAGGATGTCAGCTGCATTATCAACGGCAAACGGCAGCAAACAGTGAGTGCAAATACGAGTGTACCGACAGATAAACAAAACTTGGGTCAAAGCAATTTTTCAAGTGCAAATGAGGCAGCAAGAGCAGTCGGAGCAAATAACTGATAAAGGTAACCATTCCCATGTCAGCTATGGCTAAATGGCAAAATGTTTGCAAACATGGCTGAAGCAGCTGAGCAGCCATTTTGTAGATAGACAAATGGAAAGCGGAAAAGCTCTGAACACACTAACTGTCCGACTGCAAGTCTTTCTATTTAACTGACCGTCTGTCTCTCTGTCTGTTAACTGTCTATTTCTCTGTCTCGCAGCTTCATCAAATATTTAGCGCCAGGCATTGTACATATCGTAAAATGTAAATACGAAACGGACGTCAAAGTGGTGGAATATTTGTATGTAAGTAGTATGTAAAAGACAAACTACCCTGCGATGCTCTTTGTTGGGTGGTATGGGTATGGGTATGGTTGTGGGTGTGTGTGTCGGAGTGGGCGTGGAGCCAACGACCAACAACAAAAGCATCATCACAGCCAAAAAGCCGGCAACAACAAGGGTCGGCAACAGCGTAAGGGCTGCCAGCAACAATGTTGATGCAACTCCAGCCAGGCGCGTACTATTTTTAAACGGAGTGATTAATATTTAGGTCGTCAACCAATTAAAACTTAAATAAGTGAATATTTAAAGTGACATAATTATCTAGCAGTTAAAGAATTGTGGGAACTGATACAAAATAATTATTTATTTATGAATTATTTTAATTTTATTTATTATTAATTTAGGTTCAGCGTACCAAATAAGTTAATTTGTATTTAAAAATCTTAACAATTTATTACTGCTAAAAGTATTAAAATACTACACCACGTAAAAAAATATTGAACTAATTCGGTTTTTAAATTATAGTACATCATTTAATAAGGCATACATGTATATAATTATACTAATATTAATATTTATGTAAAACGTAGAAAAAGTCACAAATAAACTGGTAAATTCTTTTATACATACAATATGTCAATATCATTATTGATAACATAGAGAATATTAGATTATTTAATTTATTTTTTTGGGACTATATTGACTTTGACAAACAATCGACAGTCTGTAAAAGATGTGCACATAAAATTTTATGCTTGCTTTATACATGCTTTTTTGTTTTTATGTACAAATGTATGTAGATTAGTAAAAAAAAACTTACTCCAAAGTCTATTAAAATATAAAACTTTGTATAATAATTTAATGCAACTCTAGTAAACATTAATATTAATGTACACACATAATGCAAAAGGAACTTCAATGTGTGTGCATAATTTTACTGCCAGTCTTAATCTTAATTACTCACTTGGGCCCACTTGAGTGGTGATCCGCCCCTGGCATTTGGCTAGCGCAGAGTGCATGTGTCTGCGTGCATTTATCTCGCATCGACTTGTTATGTTGCTTGACTGTTTGGCTGCTTGTATGCGCCGGCAGCGTCAGCGTCAGTGACGACAACGTCGACGGCGACAACGACGTCAGCCGCGTCGTCAGCAGCGACGTTGGCAGCGACAGTGGTTCAGAAACTTGTTTTCAACGTAGTTGGGTTTAGTTTACTTTGAGTCGGCATCGCAGGTGGACGTGTGGAGAGCCCAGCGGTCGAAACGAATACGAATACGAACGTGAGCGCGTAGAGAACGAAACGTAGCGTGTTTTTAAAATACACACACATACATACATAGATATATACAACAACAACAAGAAGAAGAAAAGCAGCGAACAACAGTGTTTGCGTTTGGTTTTATGACGCGGCGCGGTCGAGTCAGGTAGTTTCTTCGATTTGGTTTGTTCTTTTCAGTGAATATTAATGTCTGACAAAATCATCAAGCGTGTAAATGTTGTTAACAACTACATAGACGAGATAAACAACAACTATTTAGCTATCCGATTCTATGGAAAGTTCAAGTGCTAAAAAACAACGTTTTCCATTAGTAATTCGTACTTAACGCGGCTACGACTCTTTTTCCACTTGGATTACTCATCTCGTCGTCATCATTATAATCATCATCATCATCATCGTCGTCGACGCAGGAGCAACGACCAGGAGTCCCAATAGCGACATTTCACTGTCGTCGCGGTTTTCTCCCCACGATCGTTTGTCTCGTTCTTGCCAATGTGTGTTTACAGCAACTAAGACAAACTTTACGAAATCAAAACCAGTATCTGAGCCAATGTATCTGTAAGATACACCATAGCCTCAGACCCAGACCCAGGCCGAGCCCCAGACCCAGCGCATATTGGAATTTACTTAACGTGTATGCGACTCACGCATGCACACACACGCACAAACACGTCCATTGTGGTCTATTGGAGTTGTTGTACTTGTATTCTAGGTAAGTACTAAACTGACGTCGCCCTTTTCCCAGAAAATGCACCAGTCCAACTGTTTAAACATCCAATGCCGGGTTTTCCACCCTTCAGACTAATGATTCTGACCTGCATGTCGCTACCTGTACTGCGCTCTGATCAGGCTGCTGGCCTGCTGCTGCCGTAGAAAGATTTCTACTGCATATTGATTGCTATTTATAAACTTCACTCTCTGTGGCCTCGCACGATCGCTGGTTCAGCTCCCAAACCCAGTTCCAACTCCAGTTTCAGCTCCACACCCAATCGAAGTCACAGTCACAGTCGCAGTCGCAGCTTACGCTTGTGCGTTTGTTGGCCACAGACAAGACAAGACACGACACGATCAGAGCCGGTTTTAGTCTCTGCAACAACAAAAACCGCAGCAGCAGCAGCAACAACAACAACAACAACAACATGAGCAGCATCAACATCAATTCAATTTCTACTGGCTGAGTGAGTTTTGCTGTGATGAAGAACCTCAGCAGCAACATCATTGGAGCATCGAAGACTTAAGCGTCTTTCGTTCCATCTTTCAAGCAGGTTTTTGTGCTCTTTTCTTCAGCTTTTCGTTTTCGTTTTTTACTTTTTACTACTTACATATTTTGTGCTGCTGTTGTTGTTGTTGTTGTTGTGGTTGCTTCTGATGCCGCCAAGATTTGCTGATTTTTTAGTGTCTCTTTTTTGCCGTAGTTCTTTTCAAGTAACTCTTAAGTAGGTGCATGGCCTTATTTACCCACTTTTTAAATCAAGCATTTTTTTCGCTGATTCATAATTTTTGATACTCCGTTTGAATATTTTAGCGAGTGTGCGCGGAGGGAGTGCCACACCCGTAACCAATCTAAAATGTTCATTTGAGTCATGGCTAAGCAATGTGACCAGTGCACATTTTTTAACTGTTGTGTATATTTGATTTTTGTGGTCGAAGGTATGACCGCATTATGGCCGGAACAATGCAAAACTTGTTGCTGGCCAACAACAATAACAAACAACAGCAATGGAATAACAACGAGAGTTTCAGTTAGCCGCAAAAGTGCTTTCAGCAAACACATTTTAGAGTCGTTTGGCAGCCATGTGCCGTGCTGCGACTCACCTGGAGTCCAGCTTATTGTTGTTGTTTCGCTTAGTATAGAGGCAAATAAAGCTAACAGGCAGGCAGTTTAGAGCCAAGGCAAAATGTTAGCACAAATCTTGGCAAGTGTGTCAGCGAGTGTGTCTCTAAGCCTATTAAGCCACATGGGCTTAAGACTGACCCACAGCTAGCTAGTTGACCAAGTGCGTCCAAGTGCGATCTCGCTGAGATTAAGCTCAATTAATGCTGACAGTCTTTGGCACAGAATTGGCACAGGCATCAAGCAATTCTGTTTGCCAGACAGTCGGTGTTTGCTTAATTAGAAAAGCGGTTTTCTGTTTTGATCTGCCGGCCAATTAAAGCCAAAAAGTCCAACACTTTCGCGCATCACTCTCCAGACGAACTGTCAGTTAGCATTTTTTTTCTTTTTTTTTTTTTTTTATTTGAATGTTGACCGTGGAATGTGTGTTGAATTTAGTTGAGAGCCGTCTCTAAGGGTCTAGACCTCCTCCTGACTACGACGCACACAGCGCGCTACTTTGCGCTTGAATTCAGCGTAATCTTCGCGCCATTCCTTGGCAGCATCCACATTGGCAGCTGACTCATCGTTTGGATCGGTCAACATGGAAATGACCGATAGCAGAATGGTCTCGACAGTGTGCACTGGTAGCCAACGTTCCTCGGCCTTTTCATAGCCCCATTTATCGTCGCCGGGTTCGTGCAGAATTGAGATGCAAACATCACCGTTTTTTTCAATATTTGGATGCCAGATTTCAGTGACGAATTTCATGCGTGGCGGTCGCAGTGGATACTCCTTGGGAAAGATCAAATGGGCCTTGAAGCAGCCGCTTTCGTAGAGTGTGTCCTGTGGCCCAATTATGACCACTTCCCATTTGAAGATGTCCTCGTCGTTGATAAGACCAGCCGAGAAGCCCTCGACGGGATTGCGTTGCAGTTCAGCGAGTTGGCGCTTGAGCAGCAGCGATGCTTGTAGTTCGGACATGGCACTGACTAAATAATTGATCTAGGGTTTATTATACTATTCAGCTGCAGTTGTTTTCGTTGTTGTTTCTTTGTATTGGTTTTGGGCGCCACTTACTGCAATTTTGTTCAAAGATCTCAATATTGTAGATTGTTACCAGTTTTATTTATTTTTTCGGAATTTTTGTACACTTTTTACGGTGCTGAATGCTACGGCCAACAAGCATTGACAGAAGTTTGATTTTCGAATTTATGTAGAAGACAGTTTCCTCAGAGCAGTCAGAATTCAAAATAAAATAGCAAAACGAAAAACAAACACAATAATATTTGGTAAGCTTAAGAGAGTTTTCCAGCTAAAACACGATTAAATTTGATGTCAATGAGTCCGAGTTAGACAAAACAACATGATTGCAATTTGCAATTGCTTTGCAACATCTTTATGCTGCTGTAGCCTTGCTACACTACTTTTTATACCCTTGCAGAAGGTACATTGTTATTGTCACGAAGTTTGTAACGCATTGAAGGAGGCGTTTCCGACACAAGTATATATATTCTTGATCAGCATTAACAGCCGAGTCGATATAGCCATGTCCGTATGTCCGTCTGTTTCTATGCGAACTAGCCTCTCAGTTTTAAAGCTATCTTAATGAAACTTGGTACAGATGTGTATTCTCTCTGCACGCAGATCATTTGTAAAAATCGGACAGATCGGACCACTTTATCATATAGCTCCCATAGGAACAATCGGTCGAAATGCATGCAAATGTATGAACATTTTCGGTGTCTATTGACCGATTTCAACGAAATCCACGGATAATCAATTCCTAATCGTATCTCATCTGTTGACCAAATTACATCTACATGGGACTTCTATATCATATAGCTACCATAGAAATAATTGGTTATTGAAACAAAATTAACGCAGTATTCATGACTGTAGGGTGTTTAATCTTCGGCGAGCCGAAGATAACCGTTTTTTCTTGTTGTACTTATGCTGTTGTTGTGCACATTTAAATTATGAACGTTGCCACAATGTGGCATGCAACTGTTTTTGCTGCCTTTTGGCATTTCGTAATTGCGTACAATTGTTGGCACAGACTCTTTGGCGAGCTGCCTAGCTGCATTCTCATATCGTACCACATTTGCTTCCCATTCTCTCCCTTTTCTCACATGTTTTTTTCTAATTTTTGTGTTGTTTTGTTTTTTGCCAATTGCATTTTCATCTCTACTTTGGCGTTACCCCTTTTGGCCATTTGGTAGATACGCTTATCTGCATGAGTGTGTATGACTATTGCTAACTGAAATTATGTTACCACAAATGTGTGAATTGTTAATGTCTTTTAGCCAGTTTGCCACTTGGGCCATTTTCATGCCGTTGCCGTAGCCGTTTCCCATTGCCGGTTTTTCAAGTTTTTCATGTTGCAATTTTCACAAATTCCATGAGCTTTTGCATGTGTGCAGTTTTACACAAACATAAAAAAAGATAGAAATAATAATATTTACCTGGCAAATGCTGCTTTTCAAATGCCTCAACAACATCAGACCTCAAATTATTGAACAGAGAATTGGGAATTAAGAATGGAGAATGGAGAACTGAGAACGCCTAGATCCGAGTGTAAGAGCTATTTTACGGACGCACATGGGACTCGGAGTATCAGTACTTGTTAAACATGTTTGGCAGCAACATAAGACTGACAGCTGTCGTGGTTGTTGTTGCTTCATGTTGTTCATGCAGTTGCTGCTGCTGCTGCTCTGACGACCCGTGGCATGCCCATTTAAGTGCCACATGTTGTTGCCGATGCGCTGTGACTGGCACAAGCCAACAACAAATTATAAACAATGTGCAACATTTGAGAGCCACACGCGCCGACAAACATACAACATTCAACATAGAACTCAAATTTCCATTTTCATTTCGTTAAAGTGTCGCACGACCAAATGATGAAATGGCATTGACTTGCCAGAGTTTAGTTAAATTGATTTTCATATAATAATCATTAAAGCGCCCACACACCCATATGCACACGTACAAGTTGTTCCCATGCTGGTGGCGGTGTAAAGAGTACGGGTTGCTGGTGGGTGGTTGCATTCGAACGCGACAATTGCATTTCCGGCAACACGCAAACTTCTGCCGGTCACTCGACTTCGCTCGCTCTTGAACTGCGTTCTGCTATTGAAAGTGCTCTTTTGGGATTGTTACTCTACATACAGAATTTTGTTTGTTTGTTCATTTTTTTTGGCTGGCAGGTGCTTTATTCAAGCGTTTCCGTTGGTTGATCACGCTGCGTGCCTCAAATTGCTTGCTCATGTTGCTGTTCTCTCATCGGACAGCTGCCTGCGTCGATCAACTGGAATAACTCCCTCTCTTTCTATCTTTCCCTCTCTTTCTTTCACTTTCTATCGCTTTCCTTCTCCCGCTTATTCAAATGCAAACAAGGGCTGTAGCTTCATATTTTGGTGGTGTCTAGCGTGTCTTTTGCTCAGGCACAGGTAACAACAGATGTTCTAAATTTGTTTACCTTGCTTTAATGACTTTTTAAAGCAGCTCATAAATTTTGAGTTTTTCATTTCGCTAAAATTTGTTTATTATAATTATTTATTAGTTTATTGTTTAACTCAACGTTTCAACTAATAAATAGCATGATATACACGACAGAAACTGTTTTTATAATTAATTTTAATGCATTTTTTAGTTTGCCGCAAAATAAAATCTATAATTAGTTTAACTTTGCAAATCGGCAAGTCAAAGTGCTAAAGAAATGCGGAAAATGAACTAAATAAATTGCTTGCAATAAATGAAAACTCAGCAGCAAAACCTTTCCACGTGCAGTTCCAGTTTTTAATGCATTTTATGCGTTTTGCCATTTTATAATTGAGTTCGCAGTTGGCGAGTTCGCTTTCAACTGCTCCGCGTTCCTCCACTCTGCTCCGGGCTATCAAGTGCACTATGGTAC
This sequence comes from Drosophila dunni, assembly GCA_018152125.1. NCBI lineage: Eukaryota > Metazoa > Arthropoda > Insecta > Diptera > Drosophilidae > Drosophila > Drosophila dunni. The sequence goes on along the minus strand of JAECXC010000352.1, from coordinate 2,276,198 downwards.
GCTGTTTATGGGGCATTGACAGGGGCGTGGCATAGGGAGGGGGCTAAAGTTGGAACCGGAGCTACAGTAACAGAAGTACAGTAACAGAAGTAACAGGAGTGCGACCGGGAGTGGAACTAGGAGTGGGAGTTTTGGAGTAGGAACTGGAAACGCTTTCGGTGTCAGAGTTGCAGTTGGAGTTCGAGTTCGAGTCGGAGATGAAGATGAAGAGCATGTTGATGTGCACTCATGTGCACTGAATGCGAAAAAAATTCTGCAGTTCTGCGCTGCAATGCGATATTGTAAAATTTTGTTTTATGATCTATGCTATAAACTCGAGAGGGTATATTACGGCAAGAGCACTGGCGAGTGCACTTCACAGATAAAAGCTTGAACTGATTTAAAAATCGTATCTGTAGTGCAGCATTTAGAAGGTTTAATGAGGGTATCTATGAGTCGGGGCACTGCAGTGTGCCTTATGTGCATTATAATTAATATTATTTATACTTTTTTTTTTGTGCTATAAGAAACGACAATAAAACGGACGCGCTTTTCTGCGCTTACCTTTTTGGCCAAGCCAAGTGCCAGAAGCGTCGCAACGTGAGCTGCATTGAATTGCAGTTGCAGTTGCTGTTGCCGTTGCCGTGGCTGTGGAAAATGCTCGGAAATCTAGATCTGGTGCACAGACAAAGAAGCCGTCAGCAGAACTACGTTGCCTTTGGTGTGGTCCGTAATGAGTGTTTCCGTCAACAGAGTCACAATTGTGGCACTGCGTTCAAAAAAAGACCGTACTCGTTTTGTTTGTCTTGGAGTCATTTGAGCACAGTTTTTGGGCAGTTAATAACTCAATTTGTGTTTTAACGGGTTTTTAGTTTGGAGTCAACAGCATTCCGTAGTGTTTCGTAATAGCAGCAGCTAGTCAATCGACCGCAAAACTAAGCCAACTGGGCGAATGGGCCAAAAGGGCCGTTAGACGTGCTCAAAGTTCATTTACTTTTCGAGGAAAAGTTTAGAGGAAAACTAGAAAAGAACTAACAATTGTACTTCTTCTTCTTCCTACTTTTTTCTTCATTTGTTTTCATATTTTGCCAGACCATTTCATTTTAAAAATGTTTTGTTTTTTGCTTTTGTTGTTACTTTATTGTATTATTTTTTTTACTTCTCTTCGGGCGGGCTTGAAAATCCAAGCTTGGCCTAAAAAGTGCTTATTAAATTTAATGACAGCACGTTTGCTTGCGAAAAGCGTTTCAGCTTTTTTTCAGCTGTTGAACCTCAACTTGTAGCTTTTTTCTGGCTTTTCGTCAAAAGTTAAATGTTTATTGTGAACCGAGGCGCATTGGGAGCAGAGGCCATAATAGCACAGTCTTTACATTTAATTACGTGGCACGGCTTTGGTTTAATTTTTTTTAATAAATGTTTTTTTTTTTTTGTTATTATTAAATGCCTTTAAGTGTACGCATAATGCACATTATTATGATTGCACAGCTTCAATTGAAATTGCTGCTAATTTAACGAGTATTGTGCGAGTTTCTCCAAATGAAATCAAATGAACATTTACAATATATCAAGCCAATTATTTTATGAAATGTGCTTGTCAACGTGTTATCGTGTATAAATTAGTTTTTCATAATTATAAACAACAATTGGATGCCCGCAGTGTCTGCTTTTTGGCCAATAAACAGTAAACAGGCAGTGAAAGTAATTTTTAAAATTTAAATTAAAACGCCGGGACGTGAAAGGGGCTTTTTGGAGTATTTAGACCCGCGGGTTATGTGCTGGTAATTTGCAATTTCCCTGACAACAAGAGGCAGATAGTAAGAGAGAGAGGCCAATTCTCTACAGAGACATGGCTCACTGGGTTATTATTCAACTGGTTTCTTAGTATGCCAAAGATGCATTACACTCCAAACTCCAAACTCCGAACAATCCGTTAATGGGTTGAGGCTTTGAATTTTTATAGCGCGCTCGTTGAACTTCAAATTGCGCGAGCAAAAAAGTGAAATTCACTTTCAGTTGAGTTCAGTTCAGCACAGAGATTGCAAGTTAATGAACTATGCCATAGGAGAGCTACATACTTACACACACCAACACACTTATTTTGCTTTGCGAATCTTGGAACAGGAAGCAACTTGGCCTTTAAAGCAAAAACTATGCTAATTTCTTCTGGTTTCCCAGCGGCGTCAACTTTATGAAATGAATTCATTTTCATTAGCGCAGACCACTCACGGAAGGGGAAGAACCCAAAGAGAGAGAAAGGGGGAAAGAGGGACAGAGGGTGAGTGGAGGAAAATGAGGCACAACATTTGTTTGGAAGATTTGTTTTGCGTGCCACAAAGCATCGGCCACAAATTGTTGACTTTTATTCACACAATTACCGACATCGTATTTGCATTTGCCGCGTTCGTTGTCTGCCACTCACCTTCCCTTGGAAAAGTCAGTGGAGCATGACGAGACGCTGCCTCACCTGTTAACAATTAAAAGTCTAAGCTGGAACCCTTGACATTGCCCCGGGGCAGCTGCAATGGGGAGAGCCTGGGGTGAAGGTTTGGATTGCGCCTAATTAACTTTCTTTTGACAACGCTCATTCGTCTCACAAATCGCGTCTCAGTTTCGTTTTTAAATTAGCATTTCTTTATAAACACACACACACACCACTACACACCCCAAGTGGACAAAGATCGTAGCCAACATGCTTACCTATAAATTATTCAAAACTGACCCGTTGCTTTCATTTCATTGTTTTTTATGTGACGCAGCAAACAGTTCAAACTTCGAACACGAGGTCGAAACTGAGAGGTCTCTCGTCTCTCCTCTCTGGTCTCGTAAGCCCTGTGGGAATGTCTTGAAGAAGTCATAAAAATAACAGTCGAACGGAAATGAACACTAATACTTGGGCCTTGAGTTGTGTCTTTGGTAAACATTCAGTTACACTCTTTGTTTAGCCTTTTAAGCTTCAGATCTTCAGATAGAAGTTGAATACGATCTGAAGATTGTAGCAATTGAGGTGTCGCTGTCAGGTGCACACCCATAAAGTGGTTGATCAGCTAAAAGCTGATTATGTTGGCCCAAATAGTCAGCCGATGATAGAGCAGAATTTGGGTTAAGATGCGATTTAGTCAATGTGTGCCGTTAGATATCTAGAACATGAATCAGTTTGATTAATCAACAAGAAGAACTACTTAGTACAGTTACACTGTTGAACAAATTCTATGGACTGCGTTGAATTAATACTACAAAAGCTGCTAGTTTATTTTTGCCAGTGCCTTCTCAATAGCTTCGACAGCTTCTCATGTATTTAACATTGCGCCAATTAATACAAGTAGAATTTTTATATTGATTTTTTATTATTTCCTGTCCTCGGGCATTGGAGTGCGTTCCATTTCGCTACTCTCAACTTGTTGGAAACGAGAGTAAAATGTGCCAATTTCGTACATGCTGTAAATGCAATTTATATGCATCTAAAGAACGAGCAAACAAGAGACACGGCCACTTTATCACGCAGCGTTGGCCAAGCGTGAGGCAACTTGTTGTTGTTGTTGTTGTTGCTGTTGCAGTGTCGCTGGTGCTGCAAATGCAACTAAGCGGCAACAGCCAGCGGCATTCACGTATCGCTTGGACGCGACTGCAGTCTGCACTCTATTGTTCTGGCAGCTCGTGCTTGTGCCAGATTAATGTTCAGAGTAATGTACAGAACAGACCTAACCAGACCAGATGAGACGAAAAGAGAGCAGAGATGAGCAGGAAAAAACTAGAAGCAAAAGCTGCATTTGAGCGAACCGACTGGAAGAGACCCCGCTCTTGTCACATAATCAATAAGTTGCCTCAATAGCAAACTAAGACTTATTATTCCTATGAAAAGTCTAACTTAAATATCTATTACTTTTAATCGCTCTTATTTTATATGGACCTATATCATATAATCAATAACATGCCAATATACCAAACTAGGAACTTCTTTTGGACTGATTGTTCAAAGGAAAAGTCTTCTGATTCTAACTTAAATGTCTTTTACTTTAAACCAATTTTGGACTGTTTGTTCTTATGACAGATATATTATAACTAGTTAGTTTAATTAGTTCTAATGTAATCAAACTCAACACCAAGAATTGATGACTTTTCTGACAAACTCAGTAGACCCCTGTGCTTTGTTATGCACTCGGTCTAATGAGAGCAGCTGAGTAGTGTTTGCCCCTGCTACGAAGGTTTCGATTTCAATTTGAGGCGGATGTTACGGTTTAATTTCCATCATGATGCTCAGATATGTATAATTCATAGAAACATCATTGCAGCATTTGTTTGGCTGGCATCTCAGGTTGCCCAAGTGCCGTTGAACTTGACGGAGGTCAAGCAGAAGAAAATCAATTGTTTGGCCCAATGGAAATTGAAAGGCATCGTCTTCTCGATGCGGTTCAATGGTCGCAATTTGCGTTGCACTTGACACTGGGAATGCAATTGCAGTTGTTGCTGCCGTCGATAGTGCAAAATTAACTGGTTGCAGATTGTGGTACAATTACCTGTTATTTGAAAGACGGTGGCCAGTCGGCACTTTCACTGTAGTTTGCTGCTGGAAATGCGGTTCAACACGTCGTATGCTTGATCGAAAGCGTGAAGCCAAAGTTTAATTGAATCTCCTTGGCTGACCAGTGTTGAACAACAACAACGAAAGCGACGACTGTGAAAATAACAATGCATATATGCTTGCTATTGGCAACTTTGAAAGTTGGCCATTTCATTGGGCCGTTTGAAAGTTATTGGCCCACAGTTGCCACTTTGCTTAACTAAAATGAAAACTTCAACAACCACAAGGCAAAAACTTTGACTTTAACTTGGACTTGAGTCTCAACTGCAATTTCAACTTCAACTTCGATTTCCACTCTGCCTTCTAACGCGACAAAATCAATAAGAAACGCGCCTCTATAAACGCACCCGAGGCGTGGCTTTTAAATGTGGGCGTGTCGCAGCAATTTGTTGGTTTCGTTGTCATAAATTGGGTCACCAAAATATACACAATTATTTGTTTGAGTTACAGTTGTTGTGGGGACGCAACGTCGAAATGCAGCGAGAACTGGGCCCAAACTCCCCTCTCCACGAACGTGTTGGAAAGCATTGATTTTGGGCTTAAACGAGTGTAAAACTTGTTTTGATATAACTGAGATTTTGGGCAACACTTTAAACTTGCCACATAGCTACACAGCCCCCTTGCCCCTCTCACTATGCTCCTCACTTTTATCTCTTTCACTCTTCCTCTCGTTGTCTCCCTCTGTGCTTAAGTTTTTACAACGAGTTTAGGCCAAAACCCTTGTGCACACATGGGAATGCCATGTATCCACACACAGCTGTTACTTATGTGACTCTGTGTGCGTGTGTTTGTGTGTGTGCCCTGCGACTTTCCATTTGCACAGATTTTCATTTCCACATTTCACATTTTGGGATTTCAATATTGTGAATGCCACGAATAAAAATTCATCTCATTTTTTTCTTCGTTTGATTTTCCCAAATGGGATTTCAGTCTATTTCAGTTATTTGTTCACCCTTTGCTGACTCCCCCTTGAACAAATATCAGTGTCTATATAGGATATTAAAATGGCAAACATTACTGCAATTGCAGGCGTTAAAGTTGGTAAAGTTTGATCGATTTGTTGCATTTGATGCTTTCAACAAACTGTGTAATTGTTGTGGTTGCTTTGGTTTGTTTCGTTTGTTTGGCCGTATCGAAGAAGGGCGAGTTTTGTTCATTGCTCCACTGGGCAAACATAAAGCAAGGGGTGGGGCACGTCGGGTGGGTCGCTTGTCGGAACTGTTTTTGTGGTCGGAAATGTCGCTCGTCACCCCGCAATTCCCCACTCCCCAACAGTCATCGATTTATATTATTAAGTTGTCGGCATTACATTCGCTTCGCATTACTCGCACTGCTGCAGAAATTTTACTCTATATGTTATCGACAGATCATGTCTCTGTCGCTCTACATTTAAAAACTATTTTATATTTTTTGTCGCTTATCAGCTTGACACTGTTTTGGTTTTCAGTTTCAGTTGCAGCGCGTTGATAAGTAAGTGTGCCGCATCGCATGTTGCAAGCTCCAAAATGCTGACAGCAATGTGCCTTAGATTGCTAAATAGCCCCTCAGCCAACTGTTGTTTGGCTTGGAAATTTTATGCCAAATTGCCGCCAATTCTTGCAGGCGCCGCTTGTTATTGTCTCGGAATCTGTGTTGAAGTGCAAGTCCGTGCCAGAGACAGAGTCAGAGTCGAAGTTGGAGTCGGAGTCGGAGTCTGCAGACAGTCGGCATCGCATGACAAATGACTCACCACTCAAGTGGCTGCAGCAGCCTCAAACACCCTCAACATTTTTTCGCTTAGACTCTTACTTTTCTGCAAGTTTTTCTCAGCTGTTTTAAACTGTACCATAACCCTATTGGAAATTATTTCAGTAGTACCAAAACTCTGTACAGCTGAACTACAGAATTAGTAAAGAGTTAGGTACTACATCCCTCGATCAATGGAAAATTCTCAGTAAGAATGTTACGTTTTAAAAGTGAGAATTTCCCGCTGCTCTGGTCAGCGAGCAATTCACACTTTTGTGATACTTTTTTAAAGATTTCCCACGGGTAAACGAAGTTAGACAGTCTGTAGTTGGGACTACTTCTGTGTGAGTTATTCGCACGAAAAATGTGCAATTCTCGTGCAAATTCTCCTACTGGGTAGCCCTTGAAAATGCAAAATTTTGTATTTCTTAAAGCAGTAAATATTAAAACTGTTTACATTTATTTTCCATTACTTTTTTCTTATTCCTATTACACTTTCCACGGTTGTTTCACATTTGGCTGGCTACAGCTCTAATTAAGAACTGACTGTAACGTGATTTTCTTTTGGGGGAAATTGTGCACAGAATATGCTGATTACTTGCAAAACTGTTGTGACTTATTACCAAGATATTGTTGTCTCCCATTAACGTAACGTAATTCAAAGCTCAGACAAAAGTTGCTGATCAAGCATGAAATTGCCTAATGAAGCGTGGCGCATGGAAATAACGGACCTGCATAGAAAATACAAAATAAAAAACTGTTGACGTAGTCAAGCTGAGTGTAGTACCCGTTATTGCTCTTCCTCCTCTACACTTCTCCGAGCACAACAAAATTGCGACATTACAACATTGCACGAAGTGCTCAAATCGATCAGCTGCAGGTGCAGAGTCAATAAATTGTGCAAGAGTTTGTAGTTGAAAAACTTGTAGGGGCAACTAATGTGAATTGATCGAAAAAACACTCTACAGCTAGATCGTGTTGGTTAACTGCACATTACGTATGCGCCGTGTTGTCACCACATAAATAATGTCAGTTCATTGAAATTGAAAGTTAAAAGCTTAAACTAGCACAGCGTACGACAGATACACTAAATTCTAAAAAAATAAAAGCAAAGAGCAAATCTAATTGGAAATGCAAAAATTCTAAACAGAAAAAAACTAAACAACAACAAAATGCGCTGTTCATTTGCCAAGTTGCCGGCATTTTGCGAGTGTTACGCGACTTTGAGCGCTCTAATTGTGCACTTGTCTCGCATATAAACAAATACATGCACACAGACAAACATGCAACAACAAAAACAGAAATAATAATAAAAAAACACAGTGGCAGCGAGAGCACAGATAGCAACAACAAGGCGACATGCAACAGCGCACAGGCGTTGATCGTTTAACAAAGCTGAAAAAACACACAAAGAAACAAGTAAGACTACAGTCGAGCGGACTGTGAAAGACCCTGTACTTCACCTAGTGCGAAGTTTTCCACATATATGAGCAATTTTCAACAGATTTGTAGTATGAGAGCTGTAGGCTATAGTGGTCTGATCCGGATCAAACTAACTAACTAAACTAACACAACATGTCGTCATACAAATTTTCTTTTTTTTCTGATTTGTCCTATCGGAGCTATAGGCCTTAATTGTCCGATCCGGATCAAACTTGGTGTGTGTTCCCGATAGCTATAGTCGCTATCCGCTATATGAGCGGAAGCGGCCGTGACAACAATTTGGAATATACTTGATCTGCCAGACATAACGTTCATTCCAAATTTTGTGTCTCTAGCAATTGTAGTTTAAAAGGTCCAGGTGTTCATACGGACAGACGGACGGACGGACAGAGGGACATTGCTATATCGACTCGGCTGTTGATGCCGATCAAGAATATATATATATACTTTATGGGGTCGGAAACGCTTCCTTCTGCCTGTTACGCTCAATAGGCCTCTGACTAACTGAATAGACCCCTCTACTCATTTTTAGAGTACGGGGTCCAAAAACATTATTTTTTAGCAGAACGAATGCCTAATACACTATGCTTATATAATAAATATTAAATAAAATGAACGTAAAAATGATTATTAGAATAAATACATATTTAGAAGATAGACTTACTAGAGAATATTTAATATAAAACCAACGAAAACCAATTGAAGCACAGCCACAAGTCATGCAACTCTTTAGGTTGATAATTCGTACATTTGTTGTATGTAATTTGCAATTAAGTGAAGTGGAAATGCGTAGGAAAATGTATGATATAATCATACAGCGAATGGGCGGGAGTTGAACATGCATGGCCAGGCAAACGGAACTATAATAATTTCAAGATCAAGTTCAAGTTTAGCTGCATGCCGTGATTTATGCTACTTCAAGATGTTTGCAAGTGAGGAGTATTCGAGGTATAGCAGTACGCAAATCATCGTCAAAGTGCATGTAATCGAATGGATGGGAAACTCAGGTTTGGCATTTTCACAAAAGGTGCCTACTAGTAGGTTAAATGGCAGGCAGAGACAAAAAGAGACAGAAATAAAGAAGCAGACAAATGCAAAGTACATAGAAGAAACCTTGATGCGGTTGGCAATTTGCCAAAGAGGAGCAGAAAAACTGTCTAGCGGGTAAAATCACCTTTTGACCCACTTCGTAGACCTCAACAACTCAATAGCTGCTACCTTGCTCACTCTCTCTTTCTCTATCTCCCGCTGTCTCTGTCTATCGTTCCATCTTTGTGCTGTTGTGCATAATGTGAAAATGATGTTCCCTCTGATTGATGCAGAATAGAAAACAAAATTCGCAACCGCAAGTTGCGACAAATCAATAGCACAACACAGCAGCACAGCAGCACTGCGAGATGTGATTGTGTTTCTTTTGGTTGTGCCTGAGGGCAAATGCTGAGCTGCAAATGGGGAAAATCAACGGCAAACGGAAGTCAAGCGCAATTTGTGAACATAAATCGAACAATTTACTATTTACCGCCAACGGCTTGATGTTAGTTGGCCAGATGACACAGCACGGCAAATGGGGAATGGTAAATGTCAAATGCGAAAACGTTTTGTGGTTTTCTGGCCAACTTGGAACGTGACTTTTGCATTTGGCCAAGGTTTTAAATAAGTTGTCTCTGAGGCTGCAACTTTAAGTGTGTCAGTTGTTTACCAAGATGAGGAATGACTGTAGACCGAGTGTACAGTGTGGGTACTGAAGCATATTTTACGCATAGTTAAACACAAGTGCAGTACATCACACTCACACAGACACACTCACACAGAAACACACTTATGCCGGCTTTGTACACTTAATTATGCATTAGGCGGCTGGATTGACATTCATGTAGAGACGCCTGTAACTGTGAGGAGTTCAAGGAACCCGGTTAACCCGGCCAAAAGGATGCGAGTGCACAGTGTACTTACAGTTTAGAGGGTTGTGTGCTTCGTGGCTTCGCGGTTTACAGCAGGCCACACAGCGAATGGCCAGAACCGTTTGTTGTCTTCATTAACCCAAACGACAATCAATTGCCACCTTTAAACGACCACCACACGTGGCCAGCCACCGAGTACAACTCGATGCCGAAGGCATTGGCTATGTAATTGGCGAAATGTACACTGCTAAACAACTGGACAGCTTTCAATGTCGTGAAATGACAGAAAATAAGAATTTAACATTAAAGAGGAGAATATAGAAATTTAAATACAATTCTTTGTTTTCAATTTTATTGAGCTTGAATAAGTCCCGCTTTTTAACAGTGTAGATGCGCCAATGAAGCGTGTAGCATGCGAAGGGGAAAACTGGCCAACGGCTTCACTTGAGTGCACCACAGCTGAGGCAAGGGAGCCGGTGAATGGGCCAAACCCACGCATGTGGCCAGAATGAGCTATGTGAGTGTGTGTGTTTGAGCTTGTATGTGGAATTCAATTGAATTTATTGCCGCTCTGCTCAACTGTCCGCAGTGTAATGGCTCAATGTGTGTGTGTGTGTGCGTTTTCAAAACAGTTTGCCAAATTTATATTGCCTACATTTAAGGGCAGGCCGCTGCAGGAGTTTGCCTGCAATTGATTTTGTTTTGCCTTTGAGCAACAGCAACAACAACAGGAACTAGCACAGTGTCTCTATCAGGCAGCAAAAACTCTGGAGACTGTACGCTTCGTTGCAAACACACAGGGAGCAATGAAGCTATGGGGCAATAGGAAAAGACAGAGTGTCCTGTGCCGCACGAGCGCCTTGTTTATTGAATTTGTGCGCTGGCTGTGTGGCAAACAGTAACAGCAACTGCAAATGCAACTGCCACATCCAATGCCACATGCAAAGTCAGAGCTACTGCAATTGAGGATGTAATTTTTGCATGTCTCCGGCATTAAATTTGCGCCTCATTGTGACTGTTGGTTTGGTGTGTGTGTGTGTGTGTACGTGTGTGTTGCCGAATGTGTGCTTTCGGGCAATTAGGGCTATGACATTCCGCTCTAAATCTCCTGCACACTTTGCTAATTGTTCTCAATTGCAGACACTCTCACACACAAAAAGTAATTGCACTTTGATGAGGCTTTGGCTTTGGCTCCGGGCTAATTAGCAATGAGTGTACTTGTAAAATAGTTCAATTGCAAAACTGTTGTCCATAATTGCTCTAATGTCATCAGTTGACCAAATTACTGGATTGCTATTGTAAAGAAAATATAATAACACAAATGTAGTAAGACTCTAAGCCTATGCTAGTGAAATGCTTTAGAAATTGTATAATTTTTATCGGCCTTTTTTACAGTCTTGTCCTATCGATTTCAGCCCTTGCTCAAAGGTCATTAGGTGCGTGAAGCTAGTTAAAGGGAGCTGCACTTTCATATGACTACAACAAATGTTTCAGTTTTCAGTGTGTGCTGTGAATGTCAACTCTATCAGTCGAATTCAAAGCAAATGTGATTCGATTTCATGTGCGGCACTTTTGAAACGCATGTATTTTTTTGGTCTTTTTTGCCTTTCTGTTGCACGTGACTTGTGTGAGCAAACTCGATTCGTTTTGTTGGGCTCTTGCCACGCCTTGGCATGCCACTGGCATTGTTTTGTATTTGCGTGCAACGATTGCTGTGTTACTGGAGGCCCAAGTTGATTTCTGCCACTGACTTTTACCCATATCCGTGTTGTGTTGTGTTGTGTTTTGCTAGTTGTGCTTTCGGTTGTGCTGTTTATTGTGTTGCTTGTTGTTATAGGCTTTTAATTGACAAACGCGTCGCTTACACGATTCCTCAGTTGACTTCTCCCATTGTCTATGCCAACTGCATACTAATCACTACCTTCCTCTCTCCCTCTTTCTCTTTCTAGCTCTTTTGCAGCTTGCGATGCGCCTGAATTTATTGGCTCCACATTGATTACCATACGTTTGAGTATTGGCCCCAAAGGTGAGTTGACTTGAGTTATTGGCCTGCTAAGTTTAGATAATTGCTCTCACATGCCTTCAAATGTTAATTGGAGAACTCAAACTATAATTTGGCCATAGATTATTATATATTAACACAGATTTTGTAGCCTTGCACGAGTCGCACGCATCGCTTAAAGCCGTGATATTGATTTAAAGCGTTAATGGCCTAAAGCCATTTTCATTAGCTAAGCATTTGGTGGCGTACTTCAATTGGATTGCAGCTCTAAGCTTTGCTACAACAACAACAACAACAACAACGACTGTCTATGAGATACATCAACATTAGCAGCAGCTCCATCAATGTATTTTTTGTGATATTTTCATGCTGCCGGTGTTTTTGCTATCCGCTTGGCACAAATTAGAAATAAAAGCTCTTTCCTTAATGCATAAACACAAGAAACACAAACACGCGCACAACCAAACACACACAAGCACACACGTACACACGGACAGCTGAAGTTGAAGCCTGCGCTCAGCAGACTCAACTTTAACTCAAGTTTTCTGCTACTTTGAGTTACTTCTGACTGGACTACATGACGTATGCGTAATAACTGTAACTGCAGTAGCAACCCGTGTAGCTTTTTGCGTTGATAAAAGCTTTGACTCAACGAGCTTTCACTCGCGTGTGCTCCGACTCCAGCTAGAGTCCTTTTGCCGAGCATGGAAACGAAACGATTTTTCAGCAGTCTCTTCACGAGTTTCGCCAACAACGGCTGGCTACTAACAACAAGCGGACGGTTGGCAACGCGCGCGTTTTTGGTTGGCAACTCAAAAGAAAATATATATAAAATAAAACACTAAAGAATAAAATACCGAGGGCGTTTTTCGAGCTGGGCGTTTTGCGGTGGGCGTAGGGGCGGAGGGCGACTGTGTGTGCTTTTTAGCTGCTTGACTGCGTGAATAACTCCAACTCCAACTCCAAAAACTGCGCAGCACAACGCGAATAATATAAAAGTAAAAAGAAAATGAATTAGAAAATTGTTGCGGTGCGACAGTGTTATGTAAAGCGACAAAGATTCGCATACATTCGAGAGTCAAAAACGAAAGCACGTCCTGTGAGAGTGAAAATATCCAGTGTGCAAAATGTGTGCTACACTGAATCGTTGATATCGTTGCTACTGCTACTTCTTGTCGTCGTTGTTGTTGTTTTCATTTCTGTTGTTGCTGATTGCGCACACGTATATTATGTAAATTATTATGTGCCAGCCAACGAGACGAGCCTTGAGTTCGTCGTATTCCCGAGCACTGTCCATATCCATGTCCACTTACATTTCCACACTCGCATTCAGAGCCAAGTCCACGGCACAACACAACACAACAGAAAAGTTTAGCGACGCTTGCGAGTGAAAGCGCCCAAAACTCACATCTCATCCGCTTGAACCTTCCCCTGATCCCCACGTCAAACCTCAGACCCTGTGCTCTTCACTGTTATTGCCAGCACGCGGCTGCCTTTGAGAAAAGTGTATCAGTTCAGGTGTTGGCCTTCTTTAGAGCTTCCTTTACCAACTTCTTGTCTCTTTGCGTTTATTTTCGTCTGTGACGCGTGAGTGTGCGTGTGTGTTTGACTGTGCACACACAAAAGCAGCACAACAAGAGTCACAACAAGGACACTGACTGCTGTATAAGAAACTAAATTGTTGCCAACTTTGTCTGGCTGCCGCCATCTTTGGCCGCTTTTAAAGCAATTTATTATGCCTAGCAGCGCATTATTTACACACACACACACACACACACTCACACACATGTGAGTCGCTTCTAATGAATAAGTTATTCAAAACAGAATCTACATTCACATTTGCATATCAAGCCACGTCGACAACTTCGAACAGCGTCTCGTCTTGAGGTTTTTGCCTTATTTCCTTGCATTTTGGCCCATTATCGATGTTGCACATGAACCGACAGCGTTTAATCAGATTCATGTCAACAGTCATTGTCAACAAATTGAGAATACTTTAAAACATTCAATGCTTTTATTTAAATTAATTGCAATTATGCGTTTGCAATCAAGTCGGAATAACTAAGTAATCACTTGGATTGAGCAGCTTAGGGATTGCAAAAGATTTAAGAAACTATCTAAATTTTAAAATTTAATAAATACCATTTTTAAATCCTTTTGTTTGCGGGTATGTAAAATGCAATTCATTTCAGCAGATTGATTAATGAATGCACAATCCACTTTAATTCATTACTAGACCCATTGTACTCTACATTTAGTCACAGTATTTAACTCTATTACCGCATAATTGCTTTTAAATCCCTTTTAGTTAATGAGAACACACATTTGCCTGAGATTTCCCAACTTGTAATAATTTCTCAAATGTTTTAGCTTCTCACGTCGCGTTCACTTCAATTTCCATTTCAATTTCCACTCACATTTTCATAATGTCATAATGGCCTTGCCTAATTTTAATCAGACGCCAAATAGACGGCAACCGCAGCTGTAATTATAGTTGTTTCTGTGTTGTTGTTGTTCTTGTCACGTAGCAAATCTCATTTGCATTAGCAGCGAACTCTGCTGCTCTTCTAGCTAAATGTAAAATTAGATTTGAATACGCCAACTAAATTACATGAGAGTATAAGAAAGTGCAGTCATCGACTTTATCATGAACTCTCGCCTGATTTGCAGTGCGTTTTGTGTTTTGTGGTTTTCCCCACTGATTTCTTCACTGAATTTGCTGCTGTCTACGCATTTATTTCACATGCATCAGCAATTAAAAGTTAGACACACGATTCTGCAGGTAATTGCGAGCGCCAAGTCATCAGGACGTTAGGACAACAGGACTCTTGCCATATAATTACAAAACTCATTATGTCTCGCGTCTCCCTACGGGCATCATTTGTAGCTTTACTGTACTTGTATGCCATGTCTAGCTGCAACCTGCTACTGACTTTTGCCAAAACATGCAAAGAAAACTTTTTGCCGACACTGTTTTTGGGTTTTTGTAGCCGCAGGCAAACTGTTTGCCAAACTCTGCCTGAAAGCCTTCAACTTCAACGCAAGCTGCAACTTTAAGGGAAACTTCTAAGCCCAAAGTCAAGCAGTCAAAGTGGGTATTTACTGCATTAAAAAGCTACCATTCAGCTCAACATGGCGTATGTGTAATATTTCACCTTCTTTGTTTAAAGCCAACGTGCAAATTTAAATAGTTTCTTCTGTATTGAGTTTGCTTAAGTAAGTTTCTGGTTTAAAAATGGTAACGACTGGAATTTATGTTACAAAAGGATACAAAGCCCGACTGTGTGTATTTGTGTATTTTAGTTTTATGTGCTCCATAATCAATAACAATTTGCATTTCTCTGCGAACAGAAAGGAATGGACAAATGTCGAGCCAAAAGCTGAAATGTAAATATATGTATATATTTACAATAACAAAAGAAAACAAAAAGAAAAATATCAAATGCCAAATGAATTCGCCCAACGTGGCCCAAAGAAAATGTAGGAAATGGCACAGCACAAAATGGCACATAAAAATAACAATGTATCGCAGATGTTGTTGCTACTCGTGGGTTGCTTGAAAAGTAACGAGGGAATTCTTAAAAGAAAAACTTTCTTAACATTTAAATTTTCAGCTAGTAATTTTTGTACAAGTTGGATTTTAAGTTCATATTCAATTCATAGCAGTCCACAGTCCATATTCCATTTTGTATACAGACTGAATCTGAATGTAAACTCAATTATGATAGTTTTTAGAGCCATCTTCCAATTTTTTTGTGTGGCCAAAAGCAATTCAGTTCTGTGCATTCATCTTTATGCCTTTGTTCGCTTTGCGTTTTAATTCAATTCTTGCTCGACTCTCGCTTCAGTTTTGGACAAGCTGTCCACAGAAGGCCAAAACAAATACACCATAAACAAAGGCATACATATATAAATGTATGTGTGTGTATACACACAACAAACTTTAGCGACAACTATTAGAGGAAAATATTTTTGCTCGCCTTTGTTCCCCCTAAGCCATGAAAAGGGAGCAGCACAAAAAAGAGATAGAGAGGAAGGGAGTTGGGAAAAAAAGGCAGAGAGGTGCGGCATAAACATGGCATACATCCTGCAGGCACAAGCCAGACCCGAGTAGCTTTTGTGCTGCCAAAAGCGGAAATGGGTAACAACGCCAGAGCGTTTCCCGCCCCAGCCCCTACACCCTTTCACCTCAGTCGATCCCTCATGTGGATGGGTGTGCGTACAAAGTATTTAAATTGGTATGCAACATGAATGACAGCCGTAGTTGCTCATGTTTGTATTGGTGTGTGATCAAGTCCTGGCATCTACTCGCATGTGCGATTGTGTTTGTTCACTAGCTAAAGCCGTGTGTCCTTGCCATGCCATGCCGTGCCCTGCCTTGATTTGAATTTTTCACTTTTGACGGCTGCAAAAGAATGCGAATACTCGCATTAGCGCGTGCCTAGATAGCAGCCAGATCTGGCTTCGGGGCAATGTTATCGTTATGTAATCCATAAATGGCTTATTCTGCTATGCCATCAGTCAGTTTACTCAATTTAGTAGCAGCAGCAACCAATACACACACACACATGCCCATAAAAATGTTTGTATTTGTGTGTGCACTCCATAATCAGCACCTGGCAGGACTAAAAGCGTTGCGCTTAATAGTCAACCAGTTTGCTTGGCAGATGTCACAAATGCCGTTGCTTTTGCCGGTCGTCAATACATCATGGCAGGCATATGTATCTACAAATACAAATACATATACGTATGTATGTCTGCTCAAGGATACCGCTCGCTTCAAACCGTATGTGCTCGTCAGCCAATCAGGCCAGACGACCAGGACAATGGCAAAAGTGAAAGCAACAAAATCTTCATCATCAAGTGTCATTCTGGGCGGAAGTTGGCATGCACTCAACAACACACCCATTCATATACTCATGCACACCCACACACACACAAACATCTATAGACTGAACTGTGTGTATCTCTGTGTTCTTTCCAGCTCTGTATCTCACTATGAATATTTATGTTTGTTGTTGGCCCCATGTTTTGTTTTGTATACCAACTGCCAGACTATAAAGCAAAGCTTTCGAGAATCCTATTCACCCCTCGACCCCTGCTCTAAACACCCCACTTAGCCCCTTCCTCTGTTGCCAACGAATTGAAGTGCACTGTTGGCCAAATCAAGTGTGTTAGTTTCAATTGCTGTCAGTCTGCAAACTGATATTTGAATAAGGCATCTCAGCAAATAGGTTAAAGAGCGCAGTATAGAGTATTTAACAGCATGAAGAGAGTGCAAATTGCAACATATTACATTAGGCTATGGAGAATTCTACTTATTTCAAAATGTCAAAATGTTGTTGGCTTTCCATTTGCTGATTTGGCATTCAGACAGATTCAATTTCTGTGTACCTTCTGTTTGTGAATACACGACTACCAACAAGCAAGGTGTGTGGAATAAAAGAGACGGAAAGACAGAGAATGAGAGTGAGAGCGAGCGAGCTGACAATTAATAATCCGGAATGCTTGGCTGCATAATTCTCGACTGGCAGTATAAACCGAAAAAGGCTGAGCAGGGAATGTAGGAAATTCAACTCCTGAAACGGTTTCAATATATAATCGATTGTCAACGGTAACAGATTGCCTTCCATTGTCATTATGCAAGTGCACTAATTCATACAGCTGCAGAAGGTTTGATTGAAATGCGTTTAATTACATTCAATTGTTGGCAATTGTAAATTTACGACTATTCACAATGATACAGTAAATTAACATGAAACTGTAGCCATCAATGCCAACCCGAAATAATAAAAACTGACACTCTATGCGTAGTTGGACTGTGGCTGCTGAGAGCTTTAAATAAATTTATTTTATTTCGCTGCCAATGATGTGCCAAATGGTTTTGTGCCGTTGTAAATTGTTGGCCGTTTCCTAGCGCAAATATTATGCAACATTTTTCGCCCCAATAAGTATGCTATGGCCCAAAGGGCAACTTACAAACACACACACACACATACCGAAACGGGGATTCTGCCCGTTGACAACTCATCAAAGCGTCTGTCTGTCAGTTGGTTGGAGCAAGGTCATGTGCCAATAGCCCAGAGACGCTTAAGAAATGGAAAGAAAAAATGGAAAAAGGTTTTATCTGCTAACCCGCAGAGCTGCTCAACAATGTAGTGTGCGTGTGTGTGTGTGTTTCGCAACAACTTTGTCACAATTCTGAAAGCTATGCCAGCTCAGCAACGTCTCAAAGTATTTGTGGGCTTTGCCTTTCACTCAACTCGTACTTGTATTGATTTTTCCTTTTGTTGTTAAGCTCATATAAATTTATACATACAAGTATATATTTCAAATAAATTGTTGCTCAGTTTATTATGTTGCTCGTTGAGCTTCCGTTTCCTCTTCAAATCTGCCTGATGAGTAGTTATAATTGCACTTATCGTCTTTCAAGAGTCGAGATAGAGAAAGAGGGAAGGAAAGATGCAATTTGTTTTTACCACTCTTTAGCTCTGCAGTTTTAATTAAGTTGGCCTTCTACTCTGTTTTTGGCCCGTTGGCTACTTGAGCCTGCAACACGGTTTCAAGTGAAATGCTCCGTCAAGTGCCTCATTGGCAGTGGCTGTGGCAATGGTTTTTCCCAGTGGTTTTCTTGGTCTCTCGTTAGTGTCCACTTTGGCGAGTGTCACTTGCTGCCAATGGTAATGACGTCATTGTGGTTATGCCGATTGGATTGGCAGCACGACAAGCATGTAACTAAGTATACTGTTGCATGTGTAGCCACAATTAAAGCAACTTTAAAGGTGGTCCTTGAACAGCAAAAGGCTCAAAAGTACTGAACCATGATTTCAGCCACCAACCAACTTGCAGACTGTTTGTCTTAACTTGTTGACATTTCATTTTAATGGCTGCACACTACACTGTGTGTATAAATTTAGACTGCTGCTGGAAAATTGTTTTGCCTTTGTTTACCCAATCTATTTATAGCCGAGCTAATCTACGCACTGTGCACATTGCGTATGCGCAATATAAATCATATATTACACATATGAAAGTCATTATCAATTTCAAGTCTCTGAAAGTTTCGATATGTGCGTGTGACATGCCCGCAGACAAGGCAATTCCTGAAACAAAATTATAACCAAATGCAAATAGTCAGTTTAGTGAATGGCAACCAAAATGCTTTTAATGCCACCAAATGCGAGTTCAATGCAAATCTAAACGCACACGCTGCGAACATGTTAGAATTTCGGCAACTGACCTCTAATCAGCAGCATTGTAATGCGTTGAATACATAAGCATATTACAATGTGTATGCGCATTTCATGCATAATTCCCACATATTACTCCATGGACATTTGTGTGTGAGTGCTTCTGAATGGACTCACACAATCAGATTCACATTTCATATGAACATAACTTTTTCGCATCCACATAAAAAATACTTTTGCGTTCATATTTCATGCTCAAATTAGCAGCGTTCATCATGTAAAGGGAACAAAATGGAGCCAAAGCCATTACTATTGTAAAACTGGGCTATAATTCCAATTCAAGCAGGCTAAAGACTCGATATGAGACTCAGCTGAGTCCTGGTCAGACGATTGTCGTCATCGATTTTATTGCCATGTTTGTTACGCTGCTGCCAATATATTATTTGTGCTCTTGCCTTCAGCCACGTCTTTCTGCACTCTAGTGTGGCCATCTGGCTGAGGCGTTAATTGAAAGCCATACAAATTGTGCATCGGCTTAAAGGCAATTATAAAATGGTTCACGTAGACGAAGTCTGGTTGCCTGGTTGCCTTGTTGGCCAGACTAGCTGCCTGGCGTTGATTGTAGCATGAAATAGCCAAGCCAGAGGCAGCTAACGCTTTGATTTAATATCACAATATACACGCACACTCCTCTACACGCACACACACTCACACACGCACACAGACAGCGTCGGTTCTGCTGTTGTTAATGCCTGGATCAATTGTTTATTTATTGCGCAACATTTTCAACAGGATTTTGCTTTTAATACAGAAACGTCGTCATTTGTGCCAAGTTTTATTGTGCTGCTGCTTCTGGCAGTCATACTAAACAGGCTGCTTGGCCTCTCCAGCACCCATCAAATATATGTATTTATATAAAGGTTCGTTTGTATGGGCGCCTCAAAGTATGCAGCATATTTTACAATAAATTGCGAGTTGAATTGAATGGATTATTTGCAATTAATTATTCATTTGGCAAACGCAACTTATTTCATATGCTGCAGTTACAGTCTAAGTGTGTGTGTGTGTGTGTTGGTGTGCCTTTCATTTCATTTGTGTCAAAGCGGCGGTCAGTTGCATTAAACGAATTTTACACCTTGATTTCATTACCAGCTACAGGCTGTCTGACAGTTGTGTGCCCATTTGTCTGTGGTCCATAGGACCTCCGTGGCTTGTGTATGCATATATAATATTATCACCTGAGTCCTGAAGCAGTCATAAATGGGGTAAACTGCTGTGAAGCTGGTTAACCAACTCCACTTTAAATAAATTAAAATAATCAATTAAGTTTGTCGGAACTGTTTTCTATGCAATTTATAGACTTTGCATATAAATTCTTAAAATAATAATGCAGAAAATGCATATTTATAGCTGAATATCAATTTCTGCGGACGCTTTCTCTCGTGTCACTCTCTCTCTCTCTCTCTCTACCTCTCGCTCTCCGATTCTCACTGCTTGTTGATTTGCGCGTAGTGCACCTAAATCTGCGGTTGTGCCCAATAAAAATAGACACAGTTTTTATAGTTTCAGTGCAACTGGGCCAGCGTAATACATTAATTTTCTCTGTGATGGGACCGAAGAGCCAAACATATCAAGAATAAACTGAAAACTGAAACACAGCAATTAATACATAACAAAAAAAAACGAAGGCAAATCGATAACATTTCAATTTGAAAATGAGAATGAAACACGTAATTGAGTTTTCGCATTCAATAATCAAATAATAAAAGTGAATCGAATTAAATTGGATAATTCGCGCAATTAAATTATTGCTAAGCCCAATTAAATTATAAATTGATTAACGTAAACAACAGCAAAAAAAAAAACAATGTTCGGTTGCATTTATCAGCTATGGGACTGGTGAGTAAGACTACAGCAAAAATACCGTTAAATGACAAAAAGGGTAACGAAATCCACATGTAAATTCATTTTGTGCGGAGACCGGGTCAAGGGGTCAGGGGGTCGACTGTTCGCCCGAGCTGCACTCAATCAATTAGCGTCAATTACGAGCTGAGCCAGTGCATCTACAGCTCATCCAATCAACCTCAGTCACTGACGCGGATTTAGTGCCATTCAACGACCAAATTGAAAATGTTGGAACGCTTAAACGACTTCTCACGCAATTGCATTAAACCCGCGACCTTTGATAATTGAGTTGTCGCCAAAGAAGAAGCAGAAACTCAAATTGTTCATTTGCGAACTATAATTTGTTTTTCCTTCTCTTTCTTGTAGGTTGGAGGCGCCACCACTCTTCACGCCCGGCACCATGGACGCCAAGAAGCTGCAGCAATTGCAGGCAGTAACAGCACAACAGAAAAAGTTGCCGCTGGCCTATCAGACGAATCTCATCGACTATCGCACAGCCACACACTCCCCAGCCGGCTATCATCTGCCCCCACAGGCACTCTATCAGCAGTCCCCCACTGCCACCTCGTCCAGCGGGGGCGGTCCGCTTTCACCCATCGACATGCAGCCGCAGGCTAAGCACGGTTTGCTGAAGCACGGCGGACACGGCGGAAACTCGAGCAGCTCACACAGCTCACCATATCATCAGTCGTACTCGAGTAGTGCTGGCACTGGGGAGCAAATCTATCAATCGCCCACGGAACGCACATATTTGGCAGCTGCAGGGCGACTGCAGGCGAGCAATGCCACTGCCGGGCAGCATCCCATATCGGCTCTGCAGGCACAGTACCAACAACTGCAGCAGGCCAAGATGCAGGCTCAGCTGGCCACACAGAGCGAGGCAGCGCAGCAGCAGCAGCGTACGTTTGCCATGCGCCAGGCCATGAATCCACCTACGAGTCACTACCACATGAGTCAATCCCCGAGCATGGTGTCCAATATGACACTGCAGCAGCAGCAGCAACAGCAGCAGCAACAACTGCAACAGCAACAACAGCGAGCGCCGCCTTCGACTTTGAATCTTTCAAATCAGTATCAGGTGGCTGCTGGTCCTTTGAAATTGCAGCAGCAGATGCCCAAACACTACCAGGAGCAACTGTACGCGCAGCAGCAGCAACAATTGCAGCTGCAACACCAACAGCAGCAACAGCTGCAGCAACAACTCCAGCAACAGCAGCAGCAGCAGCAACAACAGCAGCGTCATAAGCCTGAGCTGCAGACACCTGGCAGCGAGCATGGACCCGTCTACATACAACAGAATCATCCAGGACATGTGGTCAATCAGGCCTGTCAGACGCAGATATCGGCTGTTAAGCCCAAGCCCACGCCCAGCTCGGAGGAATCCTCGTCGGCATCCACGCGGAGTCCCACACATGCTTCGGTGGACCGCAAGAAGAGCATTGGTTCCATTCAGGCACTCAAGTCACCCATAACCAAGCGACCGCCCACAACTCCCGTAAGCCTCTCCGGCTGGCTGCACAAACAGGGCTCCGACGGCCTTAAAGTGTGGCGCAAACGTTGGTTCGTGCTGGCCGAGTATTGCCTGTACTACTACAAGGGACCCGAGGAAGAGAAGCTGCTGGGCTCAGTGCTGCTGCCCTCATACCGAGTGTCTGCCTGTTTGCCGGAGGACAAGATCTATCGCAAGTTTGCCTTCAAATGCGAGCATCAAAACATGCGCACATATTGGCTGGCTGCTGACAATGCTGATTCCATGATGCAGTGGGTGCGTGCTCTGGCAGCGGCCAGCATGATGCAGGCACCAAGCAGTGGTGAATCGGAGCCCAGTGTTAACTCCTCGTTGAATCATAGTGGCGAGAACTCCGATTCGGGTATACATACCCTGCAATCGCAGCCGGGCAAGGGACAGCTGACTCCTGCATCGGATAATGCCGGAGCTGCTCAGCCTTTGTATGCGAATGCACCACCAAAACCACGACGCATCAACGATGGTGGCTACTCCTCGCCATCGCCCGAGCACAACGAGCAGCAGCCACTGCCTCCTAGTCGCCGCACCGGCGGTGTTATGTCACCCACACAGCAGCTCTACCAGCAACGATCTCAGCAACAGCCACAGCAGCAGCAGCATCATGCCATCTACGATACACGCACTGGACACGTGTCCACCGCGCTACAGTTGCAGCAGGCACAGCAGCAGTACTCGCTGGATCATCTGGAGGCACAGTTCCAGCAGCAGCACCTGGACATGGAGGAGCAGATAGCGCGTCTGCAGCAGCAACGCGCCGTCGAGGAACTCTACGGCGAGCGAGATCTTTACATGGCCAAGTTAATGCAACGCGGCGCCATTGCCGGTTATCCAACTCAACAGCAGTTGCAGGCTGAACGACGCACTCCCGATGCATATGGCAGATCCAAACAGCGCATGTACGCAGCTGCGGCCGCTGCTGCAGCTGCCGACTACGAGGACATCTACAACATGTCGCAGCTGGCGGGAGCAGGAGCTCCAATGAGTGCACACGAAGCGCTGCTGCAGGAGGCAGCCAGCTACAGGCGACCACTCAGTCCGCCAAGCTACGATGGCAACAAGCATCTGCCAGCCATGCCACAACGCTATACACCCAATCATCTCGAGGTAAGTTACAGCAAGAGGACTTTGAATTAAATGATAGACAGTTCTGCTCTAAAGAGTGCTTTCTTACTCATCTCGCCACCATAAATTTAATTAATTAAAGGCAAAACTTGCCCAGCCGAGTGAAATGTAGGACAACCTCAGACAGATATTTCTATGAAAAGTTTACCGCAGCAAGTAAACGGCCTTGTACTTTGTTATAGGTACACACAAAGTACTTTTACTTCTCATAGGTATAGTAAAACCTTAACAGCATCTGCTACAAAAATAATTCATTTATTAGACCCCGTACTCTAAAAAAGAGTAGAGGGGTCTATTAGGCTTGTCAGAAGCGAAATGTGCGTAACAGGTAGAAGGAAGCGTTACCGGCACCATAAAGTATATATACTCTTGATCAGCATCAACAGCCGAGTCGATATAGCGATGTCCGCTGTCCGGATGAACACCTGGATCTTCTAAACTATAAGAGCTAGAGACACCAAATTTTGGAATGAAAATCCGTCTGTATGTTAGGCAGGTTAAACTGTTTTCAAATTTTTGCCTCACCCCTTACCGCCCCCGCAAATTGTAAAAAACGACATAACTTGGACTAACGCTATCTAAATTCACACAGTATGTGAGTGGTGCTGTGATAACTATCCTCACTAAATTTGATCCGGATCGGATAACTAAAGCCTATGGCTCCAATACGACAAATCGGAAAAAAATAGTAAATTTGTAAGAAGACAAGTAGTTTTAGTTGAGCTGTGTGTGTATAGTACCATTATAACTATCCTCACCCAATTTAATTTGGATCGGTCGACTATAGCCTATAACTCTTATAGAACAAATCGGTTAAAAATTGCTCATATGTATGGAAAACCTCGCATTCGAAAGAGTACAGGGTCTTTTACGATCGGCTCGCTCGACTGTAGCCTTTCTTACATGTTCATTAAGAAATTACATTTAGTCACTTTATTGTTGACTTTCATATTTCAAACTTTTCAGCTTATGTAGAAAATTTAATCATTAAAATGGCATAAGCTATCTTAAGTGAAAATGCAGTTGTTTTCACAAACAGAACCAATTACTTAATCCGATTAATTACAAATGAATTTCCTAGTTTAAATCATGAACGGAATTTCCTCCGGTTGAAGTTGTTTTAGAGTAATGTAGAAGTTTAAGTTATGTGGTAAAATGCATCACCAAGTTTGTCAATTGTTTTAACCTTTTAAACTACAGTCAGCCACAAAATCCACTATTCATGAAGAATTTTATCATTATAAAATCATTAAAAGAATTCATACAAAACCAGAGGTTTGCAGCCAGAAGTTTTCTAGGAAAAACAGAGGGTCTTCTCCAACCTTTGCTGAACTTTTACAGTTTCATAGACACGGTAAGAATCCTCGCCATTTACCGCGCCCACTAATTAGACTTTAGTGTGTCAGTGGGTTGCTAAATTGCAGACATTTGTGTGCTGTGCTCGCTGCTAACTGCCAGCTGCCAAGTGCCACTAAAGTGCAACTTTATGGCCTGCTCGTCCTTTTGCTTAGACGTAGAGACAGTGGGAGTTGTAGCAGCAGGAACAGCCGCTGCACTGGCAGCTGTTTTTGTGGGTCAGTCGGGAAATGAGTTGCGTGCATGATTTATGCATGTGGCCGGGTTGAAGCAGCTGTGCCTGTGCCTGTGCCCGTTACTTCATGGCAAGCACGTTATGGGGCAGCCCAATTTAGTTAGCCCCGTTTAAATTGGCATTACAAGCTTATGCAACCATGTGCTAATGCTTAACTCTTTCTATTGCTTACAGCCCTCGGCTGCCGATCAACTAATCAATACCATGGATTTGCGTGCTCGTTCCGTGGCAGCCATTGTGCGTCCTCATTCCGCCGACTTCCTGGAGTATGAGGCGCGTGCCGAGGCAGCCGCCGCTGCAGCTGCTGCAGCTGCAGCCCACAACAAACACGAGACTGGCCGTGCACCACGACCCAAGTCAAGTTTGGACATTAATCGCACACCGGATAGTTTCTACTACTCCGAGGCAAGTTATGCGGAGAAGATGCGCAAGAGTGCACTATACTTGCAAAGCGGCGGCGGTGGTGGTGGTGCTGGGGCGGCTCAGCCACAGCAGGCGGGTAGCTATCGCACCACCAGTGCAGTAGCTGCCGAATTCGGCAATGGAGTACACACCATTGGCTATGAGAATCCCTATGAGCGTGCCTACAAGCGACAGGAACTGCTCGCGGAGGCACAGGCTCAAGGTGGTGCCGCTTGCAGCATGCCACGCATGAGTCGATCAGCAAGTCAGGGTGCAGGTGGTGGTGCTGCGGCACGATCCGTCTCGCAGTCGGCACATCAGGACCAGCTGGAGGGGCAGGACGAGGACTTGCCACCATTAAATGTGCATCCGGGTTCGATTTTCCCGCCCTCGATGTCCACACAGGAAATCATCAGCAAGAATGAACAATTTTTGCGGTCAGCCAGTGCCCGACTGCCCAAACGCAGCGGGGGCATGGACGATGACTACTCGGCCGACAACTCGGTGGCCACATCGCCCACCTCGGCAGCACCTTCACCACACAATCCACAGGATGGCGAACGCAAGCGGGAGGAGTCAATGAAGCGATTGCTGGAATGGAAACAGCGCATGCTGCAGTCGCCATTGACACGCAAGGGCATCCAACAGGGCGGCAGCAACATGTCAGCCATGTCCAAGCTAGGCAGCAATCCGAACATATTGCTTGCCTCCACAGCGGTGGCAAGTGGTGCACGATATGCACCACATGCTGGCAAAACAGGGCTGGTGGGCAATGGGACAGCAGGTTCAACAACTGCTACACCAACTGCCGCGGCAGGCATACAGCGTTCCAGATCGGAAACACAGGCCAATGTCGGACCAGGCGGAGTCTATAACAATTACTCATCGGACGATGAGGGTAAGTACCTGAGACTTTTATTATTTTTATTATTATTATTTTTTTATGCACTTGTTTCTCATTTTGCTTTGCTTCAAGTCTTTAAGCTATCGACTCACTATCACTATCTCTGTCTTTAGTTGTCTCTATCTATCCTACTCCCTGTAACTATCTCATATTGCAGTTTGCCTTTGTTGTGCTCTACTTAATACATTTTCTTTCCTTTTTGTTAGCTCTTTAGACATTCTTTTGTATTTAGTTTATAGTCCTGTATGGTCCTGTAGGCAACAAGCTTAATTTGATTTTGTTTGTAGTAAGTTCGCAATAACAATTTAAACAATTTACCATTTATTAACACAAACCTATCTCTTTGGCTATCCAACTAAACAACTAATACTAGCATAGTATTGTTTTCATTATTTGTTGAGGTTTTCTTTTCTGTGTGTGTGTGTTTAAGGCAAAATGCAATTAACTATGAATGCAATCGAAAATGAAAACCATATAGAGTATATATATCAATAAAAAAACAATAACAATAACCTTCCTGCCGTGCGCACACACAATGCGATTACGAGAATGCAACAGGGCAGTTAAATATTTAACAAATGCCAATTAAGTGATACACAATAAATAAATGAATTTCAATCCTGCCTGCGACAAAACGAACTGTAGAAATTCAATAAAAATAATTCATAGGCATTAAAAGTTTTTTATTGATTTTGTTTTTTTTTTTATTATTTTTTTTGTTTACTGGCGTGTCCTCTCGCTCTCTTCTTTTCTCTCGAATGGTGTACAACATGTTGAAAGTAATTTCTTTGAGTAGTTGGTTGAACTTTGTTGCTTTAAATTTCAATCATGGCAAAATGGGTGCTTGGTGTTTCGTCTACTAAAAAAGCCGCTGTAAATTTCGCACTAAAACCACAAAACTCAAACTTCATGGGCTAAAAAAAAAACTTGATCACAAAACAACAAAACCCATTTGATTGATTTTAATGCATATGGCAATTACACAGAACAACAAAAATTTATATTTCTTTCTATTTCATTTTTGTGTATACGTTTTCGGTTTCTTACACAACTAAAACCAAAAAAAAACAAATAAAATGTAAATTTTGTAAATGTTTGAATGAAAGAAGACACAGAGAGCGCTGCTGGGTCTGTGGATGATAACTTAAGTGTGACGGCAGGAAGGTCAACAACAACAGCAACAAGCACACAAAACACAGAAACAACAACAACAACAAAAACAATAACATTAGCAACAACAACAATTTGTCATAGCACCAGTTTGAGCAACATAAGTGCAACATCAACGCCCAATCCCGTGAGACAGGCTAAACCCACAACTACCACTGTTAACAGCAGTCACAATTTTCAGTTAAAGCCGATACTAAAGGTACATGAGGCCAGCAGAACACCAATTATTCAGGTGCAACCAAAAAAGGAGGAACTTCAAGTGAGGCCCAAGCTAAAGTTACATTTGCCATTAGCAATATCAAGCAAGCAGGATGCAGATGAAGATGATGATGATGAGGATCAAGTCGCTGCTGCAGAGCAACCTGTGCCCATTTTGCCAAAGAAAAAAGCACCAAAGTCACCGCAGAATGCAAACTATGTGCCTGTCTACAGTAACAAGCTGGTCAGCAGTAACTATGAGAACATTGAGTACGGGGACATGAAGAGCACACAGGAGGGCAGCGGAGCGATTAACAATGAAGAGGAGACGCCCATGCTGATGCAACTAAAGCTGTACAAAGAGCAGCAGCAGCAGCAGCTGCAGACAGAGGAGGACTTAACTCCTACAGCCGAATCAAAGCCCTGTTTGGGTGATAAGGAGACTGGGCAGGAACAGGAAGCGCAGGATAATGAAGAGGAGGAGGAGGAAGATGAGAGCACTGCCTGCGAGGAGTACACTGATGATGACATTGATGAGGCTTTAGCCCAGGATGATGATGATAATGTTGCAGAAACAGAGAATGCCAATTTGCCGAGCGACAAGGAGCTGCAACAGCTGTATGTAAATGAGCCCGTTACACCCACCGACCAGCAGCTGGACGAGAGTCATTACCTACCCATGACACCCAAGAAGGTGGAATTGGGTCAGCCAGGCACACTGAGTCTGGTGGTCACACACGAGAGCTATACCTCTGGAAAAGAAGAGCAGGAGGAGGAGAACCATTATGTGGAAATGACCAAAGGCCTCAATGATGAAGACAACAGAAGCAACTACGAGATTATGTGCATTTCCAGTCACGTCACAAGCAGCAGCAGCACCAGTAACACCATCAGCAACAGCACCAGCACGAAGGTGAACATCGCAGAGCCCGTTTACATGGAGTTGGCAGGTGTGAAAGCTGCGGCAGCCGCAGCATCAGCTGCGGAGGAGGCGCACTGCTCCTCGGGACGTTCAACGCTGAAGAAGAACAAGAAATGCGGCACGGAAACGCTGAAAAAGAAGTCCAAGAAGCGACAGGGCAAGGACATGCCGGATATACTAAAAGCAGCCAAAAGTGCGCTGGCTAGTGACAGCTCCGATGCGGACGATGAGAGCAGCAGGCAGCAGCTGGAGGCCAAAAGACTGCGCTCTCGTACACGTTTCAGTCTGTCGGATACCTTTAGGCCCGCATCCTATTACCTGGGGGCATCCACGCCACTGAATAACTATGCCGAGAGCTCGGACAGTGAGATATTGCCACCACCGCCAATACCCGACTCGCCCCCGCCCATGGAGGAGCTCAAAACGGAGGAAATATTCTCATCGGAGCACTACGATACGGTTAAACGCCGTGACAGTAGTGGAAGTAAGGTGAATTTATCTTATGAACAATTGCCCAAGATGCACGCCAGCAATACATCCCTCAATCTGCCCAAACTGGAGCCCAGCACAACTCTAAAGAGCAGTCGTCTGTCGCTGCCCGATCACTTTGCCAAAGTGCGTGGCACTCCGGAGCAGCAGCAACGCCGAGCAACGGCCCTGGCAGCAGCGGCGGTGGGTAACCCGGGACTGGCATTGCTGCAGCAGCAACATGCACGCACCTTGTCGGATTCCAACTACAGTTGCCAGACAGACAAGAGTTCATCGCGCACCTCCTCCGATTTGGAGCTGTACCGCAAGCTGCAGCAGCGTCCCTCGCCCGCCCGCTGTCCCAGCAACAACTCATTGCCCATGAGATCGGTAGGCGACAGCAGTGAAAGCGAATCGGTGGAGTTTCGGCAACGCTCCGACTCGGAGCTGGAGAGACAACGCTCACGGCGTCCGTTGTCCCAGGAGTCGATTAGTGAAATTGAATCGATGAGCGAACACTTTGAGGAAACTCTTAGTAGTCATGAGCTCGATACGTATTTGAGCCACTTGCAAGGCGGTGATTTGCGTCCCTATCAGCATGCCACGCCCACACGTCATTTGCCCAGCGACATGCTCATCAAGCCACCAAAGACCTTTCGCAACACCGACGGAGATGAGCAGCACTTTTACGGCAACATTCATTTCCTCTCCTCTACAGACTCCATACAGCAACTGGGGAGCATGGCGGAGGGTGCAGCCTGCCTAACGCCCCTACACAGTCGCAACAACAGCAACATCTCCACCCAGTCAGCACCGTACTACTACTCGGAGTTACCAGCACCACCTTTGAACAATCAGCGGGATATACATGCACATGGCTTGAATATAGCACATATACATAATCCCATTGATCGGTTGCAGTTCAATATGGACGCCTTGGTGGACAAGGATCAGAGTATCGATAGCAAGAATCTGTACAGCGTGAAGGCCAACAATGAGAAGTTGAGCTACAGTTGTAGCAAGAATCTAAAGGTTGGCCAACAGGTGAAGCTGAACAACATGCAATGCAATGCAACAGAGATCGGCAATGATGCAAATCAATCACTAAACCAATCACATTCATATCTTACAAGTACTAAAAATAAGAATCTCGTTAGTAAACTGACCGGTGGTAGCCTGTTGGATGAGCATGGTGTTGGTGGCGTTGATAACGTGATTAACGTTGATCACGTTGATAACGATGATAACGATAACGTTGATGATAATAAGAGAGCGGCAGCTGCAGCAACTAGCAACAGAAATGCAAGCAATAATGCCAATCAACTCTCAGTTCTAGGTGGAGAGCTGCTCTGGGAGGAGGATGCGTTGTGGCGCGAGAGTCTGCGACGCGTCTCGCAGCGACATGCACGCTCCTTGGATGATCTCGATCGCATTGCAGTTGCATCAGCAGCTGCACCACCACCACCAGCACCAACACTAGCAGCGGCAGTAGAACCAACAGCACTAATACCACTACCAATACCCACACCAGCCCCCATCACCACGCCAACTAGCCATGCCACAAAAACGAAACTCAGTCGTGACGTCACCTATGTCAATGATTGTCTCAAGCCGCGTCTTAGTGAACTACTTAACCCATCACCGCCAGTTAGTAATGAGCACGATGTGTACGTGCAGCTGTTGGCCAACAGCACTGCTATAAGCCAGGCCCAAACAGACACTGAGCTATACGAGGTGTTGCGCGAGGAAACTGGCTCAAATTTATCACACAAATCCAACGAGTTGGATCGCGAAACCATACGCCAATGGGATGCAATGTCAAGTGGCCTTATGAAGAGCAACAATAACGTAGATATGCCCGCCACTCCCACCAGCACGTCCACGCCCCCAACGACAGCAGCCACAATGGCCAGAACGCCCGCATCTAGTGGCCCAATGTTGCCGCTGACCAGCAATGTGCGCTCCATAATTCAACAGCTCAATGGCAACAACAATGAAGCTAATGTCAGTGGTAATCCCATTGTGTCCGCTGCCCAAATGCAGAACGCAAGGAACAACTGAAGCAAGAGAGCGAGACAGAGACAGTAAAAGAGACAGAGATAGCACACATACGCACAATTAACTCGCAAAAATATGAAACATTGTCTTTCAGTTTGTCATATTTTTGTTTCCAATTGTGCACAGTTTTTGTTGTTTGTAGTAGTGTATGAGAGAGAGGGATAGACAGTGAGATAGAGGGAGAGGCAGAGCGATTGAGATTTTCGTTTGTTAATTACTTGTTTTTGCTTGTTATTTGTTATTGTTGTTGTCATAATTTTTGTGATGTTTTGTTTAGTTAACTATAAATGGTAAGCAATTTTTGTTTATATTAAACACTTTTTTTATGTAATTATTAATGCGCTTGTAAATACACATACAACTCATCTAAATTCTCACACCAACTCACAATCACACACACACACACACATACACCTGCATAACTTGTCTAACTGTTGTTGAAGACTACAATTAAAACTGTAGCATACTTTAGCGGGCAGCGAACTCGACAACTCGCAACCAAATTGACCTAGCCGCTTTTCACTTTGTAGTTTACCTTTTCCGACAGCTATACCACTCGAAGAGCAACAAAGAAAATTATAAGAAGAGAAAAAAGTAACACTCAATTAAAAAGGCTGTACAACTATTTTTTAAATGCTTTTTCTAATTTTTTCGCGCACGCATTATAATTACATGCCATTAATCGTAGCCCAGCGCCTCTCACTAATCCGATTTTATCCATTTACAGCTTCGATATCAGTGCGCAATGTCAATAGTTTGCCCAAAGGCAATCTTACTGTTAAGCCGGATCCTTCGGATGCTCAGCATTTGCAGCACGAGTCCGCATTTGCCCAATACGATCCATATTATGGCAACGCCCAGGAAGCCAAGTACGCAAAGGCCACAATGCTGACGGATCGTGGTCTATACGGTAAATCCGTTGGCGTAGCAACATCGACTCCCCAACACCAGCAAGTGCAGTATGGCATAAGACGGGCCGGCAGTCGAGCTGAAATCGACATGTTGGAACGCGAGACTAGCTCCCAAATAAGGGTAAGTATTACGATAGCAAAGCAAACTACTGAGGAGTGCAGAGAAAAAGTTCTCGATTTCAAAATTAAGGATTTATTAGGTTAGATTAGGTTAGTTTGGTTAGGTTGGAGTTGTGAGAAACTTCAGCACACATGAGCCGTGAGGACTCGGCTCTTTGTGATACCGTTTGGGAATCTGAGAGGATTAAGAGAGACGATATTTGCCTTTTAGGTTTACTCTATAGAGGTCCAACCCGTGGCATGGATGAATCTTGCTATTTCCTGAGGCTGAAGGTCTAAACAGCTGACAGCTCATTAAAGAGGAGTGCTCCGAGATGGTAGCTTAGGGCGGGGCAGTGGCATAGGAAGTGAGAAACAGTTTCATCTTCCTTCTTATTACCGCAGCTTCTACAGAAATCATGGTAGGCTACTGATAGGATATATTAAGTAAATTTTAAAAATTACTCTACACTTAAATTGACAAAGAATAATAGGATTAGTATATGATCCTGATCTCGTGTTTAATGAATATAAGATAATTAGGTTTACTTTTACGATACTTTACTATGCTATATGTTATGCATCAAATCACACACACACCCCCTCACACACACCTTTATAAACTGACTGCTTATTGTTTGACAACACTCTAGAATCTAGATGTATCCGCTGGCGATTTATTGAGTCGCACACACGAGGAACTCGTCCTGCTGCTGATACAACTGCGAAGGCAGAGCAGTCAAACGGCACGTGCCATCGAGCAATGCTGCAGCGATATACACAATGTCCAGGTTGTTAAAAATTGTCAAATTGTTTGGTGCTGGTTATTAACTAAGTGTTTCTGGTGTTGGTTGCGTGACTAAAATCATTAGGCTAAGACTCTCAAAACCCATAACAATTCGATTGACTTTTCGCTGTTCTTCTTTGCAAATAGAATCGCCTACGTGGCGCCGAGGGTTTAACGCGTGCGGAGAGCATTCAGCGATTGGATTATTTGAAGCAACATTTGCTAGACTTGGAGAGACAGTATGAGAAGAGCAAGCCCTTGGTTAATCTGGTGGATAATATGGTCAAGTTGGGCTCATTGTATCGCAACGATGCCAATGGTAGAGCACAGCCAGCGACTTTGGACCGCTTGGAGTTCAATCAGCGCATGCAGGAGCGTCAAATGCTGCAGGAGGAGCAAAAGCAATGGGATCGCCTCAGTCCCAATCAGGCAGAGTTACAGGTAACAGAATTTATATAGGCTCTAAATAAGTTTTTATTAAACACCTGATACTTTTAGGCCAAGGTGCGGGAACTGTATCAGTTGGATCAGCTGCTGCAAGAGGAGTCTGGCATACTGCAGAGTCTGCAGCGGGACAAGGAGGATCTAGAGCGGGCTTTGGGTGGCCTACGTGCACGCATACATGATAACAATGTCACGCCCATGGCACTGGAAGCAGCCAAGAAGCAACAACATATACTGGAACGAGAGTTGTCTCGTGTCCATCAATTGTTGGCCGAGAACTCAAAGGTAGCTGAGGTGCCTAGTAGAAGTTTTTTGCATATTATTAGCCCTACTCAAACACTGTGTGTCAGTTAGTAAATGTCTGCTTTAAGCTTCGCATGTCGCTTTATGTAACTAATGGAAACCAATTCATTAAAACTTCACTAACTGTCTTCGATTCATTCAGATGGCTTGAGCCATTTGAGTATGTAGAACTCATTAACAATGTCTCCGAATGCAAAAGGCTTCTACGTTTCACCTGCTGCAACTGCTGCATGTGCCCCAATGAATGCCACAATGTGGTTGAGCAAATCCAAGACATTTATTAATTCTTACCTTGCAGAAACTGGAGCAGACGGTGGCGGGTAACGCGCGTTTGGAGCAGGAGTTGCTAACTCTACACCAGAAAGTACAGGCAACACGTAATAACGAGGCCAACTCCGATGCCTCCCAGGTGAATGGCAATCAGACAGCAGCTGTGCTACAATCGGAGCTGGAACGTGTGCAGTCCATAGTGGGAGACATGCAACGCCAGAGGCACGAACTCAGCTCGGCCGTTAGACAATTGACAGAGAACTCGACGCGTTTGTATCAGGAAATTGGCAACAAGGAACTGACAGCAGCCACCTCGAACGGAAGCCTGAAAAAACGTAGCAATTCCACCAGCTGGACCGAAACTGATTTGGATGCCAATATGCTGCACAGTGGCAGTCAACAGCATCTCAATGACTCGACGCTGAACCTGTCCACGCCACTCTATGTGGACACGAATAGTTCTGCCAAACTGAGTGACTACAATCGTTTTAATGGCAGCAGCGATGCTCTAGAAATGAGCGGAGTCGATAGCGATGGCTTTCTCGATAGCAATCCCTTTGCCAATCTCAGTAATCTAGAGAAACAGGAGATCAAAACGGTGCGCATTGTGAAGCGTGAATCGGAACGTCGTCATCGGGATCGAAGCGAGCGTGGTTTAAGTAATTCCACACAAAATCTGGATCAGGTAATGGAGGAAGAACACTATGCGCAGCAGCAACAGTATGCCCAGAGCGTGGAGGAGCAGCTGACCAATGGACACCACAACAGATCCAAGTCACTGCCACGTAACTACAATGATCCACCGAAGCTCAGGCACAACAGGCACCAGAATGGCAAGCACAATGGTCACCACATCAATGGGGACTACGACAGGAACAGCAATTATGATCATCAAGCGCCACCACCGGCAGCACCTCAAAGCAACGGTCATCACCACCATAAGGAGCAGAAGGAGCACTTGAATCCCTTGGCCAATGCCTACTTTGCCAAGCAACTACAACAACAGGCACATCCTGCCAGGGACAGCGCTCGCGTTGCTCTGCGTACTAAAACCGAATCCTTACAGAGTCTTAACAAAAGCCTCACTGACATCAGTCCAGAGCCAGTGTTCCAAAGCGTTGCGGCACGACAAATTATTAATGAAATGTCGGCAGGATCGGCATCTGAGGATACTGAAAAGATAGTGGAGCGTGTGCCACCACCGCACAAGCATCGACGTGCTGTGCCGCGAGAGAAGAGACGCCACTACACCGCACCCAACAATGTCAACCAGAAAGCCATGGAGAAGGTGCAGGCCGAGAACGACATGAATCGCAATGTAAGTAGGAGTTACTTATCACTTACTTGCCTTTTAAGCTAAGAACTTATTTACAGAATACAAACTGGCGTGCTCGTGATGATCTGGACATGGAGGTGGCTTTGCGTCCACGCATCAATGCACCCGATGTGGTGCGCTCCGCTTTGGGACAGGGCGAGAAAATCTCAGAGAATACCATTGATAATTTGCTATTGGCGCCTAACAAAATAGTCATTCCCGAGCGTTACATACCAGAAACAGTGAGTGCCAAATAAATTTTGTATCTTACATATAACTAAGTCGTATATTATTCTATATAGACGCCCGAGCTATCGCCGGAGGAGAAGAAGCGTCGTCAGGAGAAGGTGGAATCCATCAAGAAGATGCTCTCTGAAGCACCCATAAGCAGCAATGTAAGTGGATTTATTTACACTGCTTAACATATTTAACTAACTTGTGTTTTTTTAGGAAAATGAGACCATTCCAGCTAGCAAACTCAATGCGGAGAAGAAACAACGAGAGCACTTACTGCAGCTCAATCAGATCTTGGCCCAGCAAGTCATGCAAGTCAGCAAGATTGTGGCTGGTACGTAAATTCCTGATTATTCCAGTTATCTGTACCATTTAATCCTTTGAGTTGTGTTCAAATCAATGTCCAAAAAACCATTCGAATGTATGCAATGGCTTGCAAGTTGAATTTTTGTTAAATGTTTTTGTTCTCCTACTAATAATTAAGAGCTCCAAATCGTTTTATGTTACATTCTGATTGTATTCGTCTATCTCTAAGCATTTAATTAGTGTTATCCAATCATGTGTCAGCGAACCCATACAAGTTCATGTGTCCTCAATTCGAAACTGTCTCTCTGCTCTCTTCTAATTCTAATCTATACTTATCTTCTCTTAACTTTTTCTAATTTTCTAGACGATTAATGAATACATATATCATAACTGCATACCACCTTGTCTAAAGTGTTACGCCCTTTATTCTTAAACCCCCCGAATCATTCTCATCTCATTGAGAGCTCATCAGAGGCGGTCGTTGTCACATAATCCACTTCAAAACACTCATTCACACACATAATCCAAACAGTCAGATTCACACCCCAAACAAAAAATCATATGTAAACACTTGAAACCCCACATAACCCTATCATTCAACATAACTATGTATTAAAAATATTTTCATATTTAAAGAATTCAACATATTGCGCATACGCTGCGTATGACAGTTACAGAAGTGTTTATTGTACAGTTGCCAAGAAAATGTATTAAATTAAGAATTTAAATATTTTTTTATAATTTTAAGCAGTATTAATTTAATTTAATGTATGTTTTTTATATATTTATGATTTTTTTATTTTATTTTTGCATTCTTTTAGGCAATCCCACTAGTCAAAACTAACTCAATTTTAGCTTGTCGTGTTGTTCATGTTTTTTGTTCACACTTTGTGTTTTTTAATTGATTTGCATTATATGTTTGTTCACATTGAGTTGAGAAAATCATAAATTGTTTGACGAGGTTCGAGAACATTGTGTAAATTTGTAAAATTTACATACATTTGAACTACACCTAACTACACACAATAAGAGCAACAACAGCAACAAACTACATACAACATACAACCACAAAACAACAACAACAACAACAACTACAACAACAACAGCACAGATAGAACGTTGAGATTATCGCATGCTAAGCTCACAGATAAAAATCAGTTTAATGCAATCACAAAATACTAAACGAACAACAAAAACATCAACGCAATTGCAACAACTACAACTACTACAACAACAACTACTACTACTACAACAACAACAAGCACAAGTTAAACAACAGTTATACAAATGCGTAAGTCAAGGTTTGTACACATTTTCGATTTTCTATACATTTAAACGACTTGTAGTTTGCCTTCATAACTATAAACTAAGTACTGTATATCCAAATTACTGCCAAGCTTAGTAGCTAAGAATCGGCCACACTAACAGCACGTGCTTTTCATAGTATAACAAATGCCACACCTGTACACAAACTACACTCCCCCACACCCAAGTACACACACAAGCACTTGAATTTATCTAAGAGCACCAACAAGTGCAACTAAATTGGCGAAGTCCAAAGCGCGTATTTATTGAGAGTGATTTGGCAAGATACAAATTGTATCTACAATGATTTAAATTGATGTGAAATTAGCCAGCGCTTTATCTAAATTCATGCACTTTGCAAAAGAATATCTGCGTAAAAAGCAATTAAGACAGTCATAAATGCGCAGAATCGCTCAAAACGACGAGTAAGTATAAGCTCAGTTGGCAAAAAAGAGTTGAGAATAAAACTAACACTAATAAATAACAAAATACATACACAAACCAACAGACAGACACCTACATATGTATCTATAATCATATTTATCTAATTATCTCATATATCCAAGGTTTCCTATGAACTTTTTCCTTAAACTTTTACAGCACGCTTGGGAAGGTTTTGGCCTGCATTACTGTTACTTTTGCCCCGAATGTAAACTAATTTGAAGTGTTTTTGTATTTTTGTGTTAACCCACAGAGAAAGCCATGTCGAAGACGGCCAACGGCACATCGAATCAGGGCAGCGATGAGGAAAGACAATCGGAATCCCCCACAGACTCACTGCCGTTATACCAGCAACGCGATAATTTTTATAGTTAAACGCGTATCGATACCGATTAATCTACCGATAGAACTCCGATTACAAGCGATTATAAAATTAAGCACAATAACAGCTGCATTTATCTTGAAAATCAAACTAGTAACTTTGCTAAAATGAATTACAATTTACTAACTGGTAATCAATATCAATTGTTAAGCGACTGATAAACCATTCTCAAAAGTAACAATATCAAATCAATTTTGAATGTTAAAAAATCGAATTTTTAGGAGCGAAAGAAAAGAAAATACTAAAACTGTTACTCGAATATATTATACAGACACTCTCACACACATACATACTTACTATATTCATATATACATATAAATAGATGTATGGAAAAGATGCAACATATCAATAAGCGTGTTAAAAATCAATTCAAACGATGATAATTACATCAAATGTTAATGCAACGTTCTCTTAAAGTGTAGCTAACAGTTTATTGACTGTCGTCGCTAAGTATAGCAGCAGCATCCATATCGCTCTAGATACATACCGATATGTTCGACATCAGTACTTGTTGTATAGTTAAAGTGTACACGTTCCTGTGCAAGGCTCTTAAAGTTATTAATATTAAAACGGAAGAGAAGAACAAACTTATATATACATATATTTACATAAATCTTGGTAACTAAAAACAATAACTTTAAAGACTTTTACAACAGACTTTTGAAGAGTAGCGCATTTTTCCCCTCGGGCTCCAATAGCAACAATACCACGCAACAAACAATGACAACAATTTTGAAAGCCAATAATTGCATTTGATAGAATACAAATTTTAAGCTTAGACAAAAAGCCATTAAAAACTCAAATCAAAAGCAACAACTGGTAGTTAGGAACATCTTACACCATCCTCAAATCAGGCAAGTCCTATTTCAAGGACAGCTCAAAAACTGCATCTCTGAAGCGCATTTCTCTTGAGGCAATTCGGCCATTGGCAATATTTCAAATGTACCTATTACATCAAATTTTAAACTAAATATAATTAAATTGTATTAAAAACCAGAATGAGATAGAAGTTCGAAATGCATATAATAATTTGAAATCACAATTGGTTTATGCTTATTATATATACATACGTTCATGTGTAAGCAAATTGAAGTAAAACATAATAAAGATATATACACAATTAATTATATGTAGGTCAATTAGCGAGGCAATTAATGAGCAAGAGAAACTAGCAGGAAAGAAACTATAAACAATTACGCAACATATTAATGAGTGTTTTTAAACAATGCTATATCAATGATCTTAACAATGCAATTCACAGTTGATGTCTGTATAACTTTTAAAGTTATTGAAATTACATTTAAATTCAAATGAATATCGCAAATATGCATATTGTAAACACAAAACAACGATAAATTGTTAAATATATATAAATAAATACACAAAACATTAAAAAACCACAAAAAAAAATTGTACAAAATGTATTTTAAGTTAACGCCAAGTTATTAGCTTTTAGTTGTTACGAGTTTTAAGTTTAAGTTTTATTTATTGCTAAGTTAATTATTTAGTTTGCTTCAATAATTTGATTTGCACTCGCAAATGCTTTTATAATTACACTTGTATCGTAATATTATATCACACAAATAATTTATACATTTCGCGGTGCTATATGTAAACATATACGTATATATGTTATATATGTAAATGTTGCCCTTAGTGCAGCCAAGTCAATTTATATGCTAGCTCTGGCAAATATATAATTATCATTGAGTACGAATCGCACTGAGTTATGAGTACTCTCCAAATATCGCTAAATATAAACAAAAACAAACAAACAAATATTTATTGCATACAATACATACATAAACTATACACATTGTATGACATAATAATAATACAAGAAAATGTTTAAACAATATATAATTGAAAACTACGAAAAGACGAGATAAATGTTATCAATAAAGAATATAGTTGAAAATTCAAATTCAAATCAAGACTTTTATTTGTTTACCGCCGAAGGTTGCAGACAGCGCCCACGGAACAGGAAGAAACACTGTCCAGCACACGACCTGGACCTCAGTTAGGGGGAATTGTGCGTCAATTGGCAGCGAAATTCAAGATCAATGTTAAGTCTATTCAAAATATATAGTAGAGGCGGTCCCCGCATGAATCACAATGACTACAACGCATACGTGCTCGCGTCAACCAGTTCACAATACAATATCAACGCGGTGACAAACCCAACGAGCAAATCGGAGCAGAATGCGAATGAATATGCGAATATTCAAAGCGCCAAGACAAACAGTCGGCACACGGGCCGAAAAAGAAAAGATGCGTGTGTGGGCGTGCATAGACTAATCAGCGGGGGAGGCGAGGCGAGTGGCTAATAAGCTGCGTTAAATGTAGAGCAAGGCATAACTTTCTAAAGCTGTGTTATCACATTCTCATATCAAATTAACATAAATAAATAAAAACTGAAAGAAATTTCAAAATCTAAAATTTACAAATATTTTTGCCTAAACGAAAGTAAAGTTTTGCTCAAACTTTGCGCCCTTTAAGCTCTCTTAATTATAAACAACGGAATTATTATTAAAAGGCAATACATGCATATGTATACTATATAGTAAATATATAACAATACAATACAGACATGTCAAAAACCTGAAACAAACATTAAACCTGATTGGCTTATCTCCAGTGTTGTTGTTGTTGTCGTTGATGCGCACATGCCTTTCAGCATATAAAAAACTCAAAAACTGAGTGAGCTTAAAACAGATAGAAAAACCCGTGTTGTCGACGCATTAATTGTGAGTAATAAACTGACTCGCACAGCTTCAGTAAGAATCATCAGTTCAAGGTGTGAAGTTTAATCAAAACTCAGACAATGTCTGTTCCTCGCACTGCAACCGTTGTAAGTTTTCCTTTGTTATCTTAGCTATCTACCTGATAACACATTTGTATTCACACAGTTGACGCTGCTGGCAGTTATAAGTTATCAGGCTCTGCTGCTGCTGGCTGTTCCTGCCATAGAGAATGCGTAAGTGCTCCGTTTAGTGCTAAAGATACGAGTATTCCTACAGAATGTTGCCATTTTTGCAGTGCATACACCAGTCTTGATTTAGTAGCTGATGAATCAGCGCCTGTAAAGTCAGTGCAGGCGCCAATGAATCGGCATCGTCGTCATGAGGAAGGAAGTCTGCGCGGCAGACACAGACATCATAGGGGATTTGGTCATGGATTTGGCCATGGACATGGACATGGATTTGGGCATGGACCTAACTTTGGACTTGGTCCTGAATATGGGTATGGACCGGGTCCCGGGCACAGGCACAGTCACGGACACGGCTGTGGATATGGCTGTGGACGCGGAAATGGACATGGATTTGGTCATGGTCCTCCTGGCTACGGACCTCCACCACCACCACCAACACATCACGGATTTCCCATTGATCAATATCCAGATTACTCTAGCGAAGGTGGGTCCTGAAAAACACTGGTAAAGACTCTTAACTATTTATTTTACTTAAAGAAAGCAACCAGAGTTCACAAGATATGTCCAAGGAAATAAAACCAACCTCAACCTCAACACCAGCACCAACCACAAAAACTACAGAAAGGAGTACCACTACTACCACTTCTACTACTAGCACCACTGAGGACCCCACACTGGGCATTGATATACGCATTGGCACTGATTAGTTCTAAGCTTTAACTTAATGTTTATAAACTGCATTAAATACTTTACTTTACTTTAAACAACTCACAGTCATTGCGGTCCATTAAGCAAAGGCCAATGAACCCTGTGCTTGAAATGGGTCTGGGTGAGAGTCTGGGACTCTTTTTACATGCCAGGATGAGCTGCGGAAGTGTAACCCTAAACGGGTTATGTATGGTTATTTTAGAACATAAACAAAATCGCTTTTGTGGCTCACAACATAAAGGCCATGCAAAGCGAAACGAAACGATACGAAACAAAGCCAAAATGGCAAAAACAAGAAGCAAAAAAAAAAGAGAAAGAGAAAGAGAACGAGATGCAGATAAAGTGTAGCATAACAACAAAAGTAACGAAGAAAGTCGAGAGATCTGGAATTGAGAACAGCAAGCGGTATCAAGACAACAACATTTCGCTCGTCTCACGCACTTTGGACAGGAACAAAGGCGCGCTCCAAGAACCGGACCAAACCATCGTTGACTCCCACTATAAAAGCAACGCTCGTCGAGACTTTGACTGTCATTTGACGCCAAACGAGCGTCCGACAACAACGTCTTCCCGAGTTAACAAGTCGGGCTTTTGAGAATTGAGAATTTGAGTTTAAATAAAATGGGTAAGCCTGGTCTTGTCTGGTCTTGCATATTAAGTGACACACTCGCGATCTAAGCGCACAAATCGGTGAATGAACTCGCAATCGCATACAAACTCGACGCGAACACATTATGGACACACAACCTTAACACACCCAAAAAACTAACCACGAGGAGAAGAGCCAGACCCAACAACCAGGTGGAGGTGGTGCTGACAAGTGCATTCAAAGGTTTTGTCATAAACACGAACGTAGAAATTTGTATGCAAAACGCGTCTATCTTGACAAACAAGTCGTAGCAACCTTCCAGAGTGTCTGAGATTCAGAAAATCCGAGAATTCCTTTGCTTCGAATTTACTATCAATCAATTTGGTTTTTGTTTCAGTGCAACATATGCTGCTGCTGCCACTTTTGCTGAGTGTCCTTAGCTTTTGGCCAACTCCAAGTCTTGGCAACACTCAAGCTGCGCGCATTGT
Organism: Drosophila dunni; assembly: GCA_018152125.1. Taxonomy (NCBI): domain Eukaryota; kingdom Metazoa; phylum Arthropoda; class Insecta; order Diptera; family Drosophilidae; genus Drosophila; species Drosophila dunni. The sequence goes on along the minus strand of JAECXC010000352.1, from coordinate 2,233,597 downwards.
CTGCTACTTCAGCAATTGGGCAGTTTATCGTCCAGGTATCGGTAGATATGGCCTCGAGGATGTGCCCGCTGACATGTGCACACATCTCGTGTACTCCTTCATTGGCGTGGACGACAAGAACTGGGATGTGCTTGTTATAGATCCCGAACTGGATGTGGATCAGGATGGTTTCCGTAAATTCACACAACTCCGACAAACGCATCCCAATCTCAAACTGCAAATTGCCGTTGGAGGCTGGGCGGAGGGTGGCTCCAAGTACTCCAAGATGTCGGCGGTGCGAGAACGTCGTCAGAGCTTTATACGCAGCGTTGTGCAGTTCATGAAGAAATACGATTTCGATGGCTTCGATTTGGACTGGGAATATCCAGGTGCAACGGATCGCGGTGGCTCCTACAGCGACAAGGATAAGTTCCTCTACTTTGTGCAGGAACTAAGGCGTGCCTTCGATCGAGAAGGGCGTGGCTGGGAGATCACAATGGCAGTGCCAGTGGCCAAGTTCAGGCTGCAGGAGGGCTACCATGTGCCCGAGCTGTGCGAGTAAGCAACAAATTGACTTTGTCAATGAAATTTGGTTTAATAAGTCATGTATTTGAAGACTCCTCGATGCAATCCATGCGATGACCTATGACCTGCGCGGCAACTGGGCAGGATTCGCAGACGTGCACAGCCCGCTCTATAAGCGTAAGCACGATCAGTATGCCTACGAGCGTCTCAATGTGGTGAGTAAGAACCAGGATTTCCAAGAGAACTTTTGGTATTCCCTTTTTGCTCCTAGAACGATGGCTTGGCGCTGTGGGAAGAGATGGGCTGTCCGGCAAACAAGTTGGTGGTCGGCATACCGTTCTATGGACGCACCTACACGCTTAGCAGCTCCAACAAAAACTACAACATGGGCACCTACATCAACAAGGAGGCAGGTGGCGGTGCTCCAGGACCCTACACGAATGCCAGCGGGTTCTTGGCCTACTATGAGATATGCACGGAGGTAATGGACAAGTCTAAGGGTTGGACTGTGGAGTGGGACGAGTCAGGCATGGTGCCCTTCACCTACAAGGACACCCAGTGGGTGGGCTATGAGAACGAGGCTTCGGTGCAGATCAAAATGGACTTTATCAAGGAGAAGGGCTATGCGGGCGCCATGACTTGGGCTATAGACATGGATGATTTTCATGGTCTTTGCGGACCCAAGAATGGGCTAATGAAGATACTCCACAACAACATGAAGGATTACCAGGTTCCAGAGCCAACGCGTGAGACAACGCCGCGGGTAACTAAAAATTTGTAAGCAAATGTCTCAAAGACGCCATTAATAATGTGTTTATTTGACAGCCCGAGTGGGCAAAGCCTCCTGCCACGCCTCCCAATCCAGACGACGCTGAAGTTGTGCTGCAGCAACCCACAACGACAACGCGCAGACCAAAACCGAAGCCAAAACCAACGGAGTTCAGTCCTACGTCAACGCCTAGGCCAACCGTGACCAGCACCACAAAAAAATCCACAAAGGTGAGTACATAAGAACTGAACATTTTTTGATCTTGTACAGGTGTACAAGGGGGTTTGCTTAAACAAAAAAAACTGGGAGTGACGGGCAGTTAAGGGTTCATTCACTTTATTACATGTCTGTATTATTTATCTCAAGATTTTGAGAAAACTAAGACCACAAAATTTAACACTAAACGACTATCGATGTCTATTATAAACAATCTGATATCAAATCACCATAATTTGAGAAATACTAATAATATCCCATTTAAATTCACTTATTATAACCTTGGTATTATTTGGTATATTATCACGAAATTTGCTAATGATCAGACAAATTTTTCGTGTAGCGGACATAGGAAAAAATCGTCGAAAATGAGAACTTAGAAAACTTTGTTTATGAAGACCATCTAAATTTACAAAATGGTTATTTGGTAATATTATATTATATATTCTAAACAATTTCTTGACAATTAGATAAACAGATCATCTGCATAGCTAGAACAGAAACAATCCTGCGAAAATCAGATACAAGAATAGAAAATTTGGTTTTAGAGTCAGCTCGACTTTACTTACTCTAAAATTTGAATTTACAGAAACCTAAGAAGCCGAAGAAAACAACAACTACAACCACAACAACAACTACATCAGCTCCAGAGGTAACCGACGAGCCCGAGGAACCTGTGGACCCCGAAGAGACTGGCAAGCCTAGCGATGAATACGATGCTAGTGAAATCGATTGCACCAATCGTGACTTTGTACCGCATCCAAACTGTCGAAAGGTAGTACCAAGTCCCAGAACTGAACAACCATTTATAACTTTGAAATAATTGCAGTACTTCCGTTGCGTGCATGGAAAACCCGTTGAATTTGAGTGCAAAGAGGGAACTGCCTTCCACACGGTGCTCAATGTCTGCGATTGGATTGAGAACAGCGATCGCTACTACTGCACTCGAATGAAGAACAAAGACAGTGGAAACGAGGCCCACTAGAGGGCAACTCGAAACGTATCGACTGTTTCCTACAGAACCTATTTAAAACCTATTGTCTTAACAATAAATTAAGTTTAAGAACTTATTTTAGGACACTGCGTGTGTGTTAGACTTAGACTAAGCTATCAACTAATTTAATTTATCAACGCCGACGTATTAAAAACAAAATGACACTATTTTGCCAGACGAAAGCAATAAACGAACTAAAATAACATAAAACTTGCGTTTAACGGAGCGTTAAAAATTTAAGGAAATAAATTAAAAATGAAATTGAAAGTATTTTCATTTTGCATAAGATGTTAGAAAATTCCATGATAATATTTGTATATTGTTATGCAATAATAGTAGAATCAAATGCTAAAGACTCGAGGCATTTTGCACTTGTCTGTGACGATTCTTCGCTGCCTTGGAGCCAACAGCTGTTCGTGCAATCAAGCATACTAATGAACGGTGATAAATGCAACATGAAAATGAAATTTTCATATTTTACATTTGAATGCAAACGGAAGACCAAGAGCCAAGAGCCGCAGAGAGCGAGAGCGACAGAGAGCGATGCACTCAAATTAAATCATTTGTGACATGAAACAAATCGCAGAGCTCACAGCTTTCTTTTCTATGTATACCCTTACCGAGGATACTATGATTTTGTCAGCAAGCTCAGAACAGGAAAATAAGCATTTACAATAAATAGAGAGTACTTCTGGCTGATGAGTTTTCGGTTTTCTGTTTGAATTTGGCTACACTAACTTGTTTATTATACCCGATACTCGTAGAGTATATGAGTATATTGTAATCGTTGGAATGTATGTAACAGGGAGAAGGAGGCGTGGCAGACCCTATAAAGTATATATATTCTTGATCAGCATCAATAGCCGAGTCGATATAGCCATGTCCGCCTGTCCGTCTGTATGAAGAAAAGGAGACTATAAGAGCTAGAAAGATGAAAGGGGTCGCAAATGAAAGGTACAATACCCAAGCAGTACGAGTTTGTTTTTGTTTTTTGACACTCCCATTTTAGGGCGTTCTATCTTCAGGTAAATGTACAGGTAAAACTCGAATGTTTTAGTATAACTTTTTTGTTAGCTATGCTATCTAGGAAGTAGATGTACTGACCAAGTTTGATACAAATCGGACAACTATATCGTATGGCTCCCATAGGGCCGATCGGTCAAAAATAAGCTCTAAACATGAATTTGTATGAAAATGTTCTGTTTGCCAAGCTATCTTATCTGTCACCATTGTTAATAACATATTGAAACTTAGTAACGGGTATCCTAAAGTCGCGCGGCGACTAAAGCATTCTTTCTTGTTTTATTTGGCGAGTGAGCTGCTGCAGCTTCTAAGACTTTTGAGCGTTCTTCAAATTGAGCAAAATTTGTCTAAATTTAAACATTGTTCCAAAATGCAAACACTTTGGAGACATGGAGGGCATTAAGAGCGTAATTAATCAAATTTAGCTTAAGCTAAAGTTTATTAAAATATGTCAAGGAATCAAGTAAGAACAGGATCTTATTTCCTGTTGGCCTGTTCGCCTGTTGGCTATAAGCATTCCCTTTGCCGACAATTCTGCCTCTCTTCGGCAGTCGCAATGAATTTCCCCAAGAAAATATTTGGATTCTCTGAGAGCGGCAAAGATTTGAGTTAAATTTACTCAACGTTTTTGTGTGCTTTTTGACAATATAGTTTGCTACAAAAATATCAAAATGAAATAATTTTCGCGGTCACAAGGTAAATTCATGGTATATGCATGTTGAGTTACGAATTGGTTTTGGACCGGGAGAGATCGTCTCGTATACTCGTGTACGCAACGTTCAAATTTTGAAATTTCTTTCTGTCATTTTTTTGCTTCTTAGTTTTCTATTCATTTGGCTTTTTTACAAAATAGAAAGAAAAAAAGCCAGATAAACCAGAAAACTAGAAAATAGATATAGCAAAATTCGTTGTGCTTGTTCAAAAAACGAATCGCACACGGCGTGCACAGACGACGGGCCAGAAATAAGCAAATTATTTAGCTGACAATCGTCGAAAGGGACACAAAGGATTACCCAGCCGACGATTGTTGGTTAAAATTGCAGACGGCTAGCAAAAAAAAAAAAAAAAAAAATTAAAAAATAATTAATAAAAAATACCAACAATAAATATAGCGCGAACAATAAAAGAAGAAATTTAATTAAACTAATTAAACGAGCTGCAAAAAAGTGAACAAAACGAACAAGTGCAAAAATTCAAAGCCCACAAAAAGTGTGACAAATTTGTACGAGCCTAATTAGATATATATTTATATACATATAGAAAGCTAATATACAACCCTATTTCATTACGAATAAATGCACATTAATCTATAGCATTTAATTTTTACCTTTCACGCAGTGCATTTAAACGAGCCCATATATTTTGGATATATATGCGGAATACGAGCAAAGTGATTTAAATAATTTTTCCTAATTATTCATAATTACGGAAAAGTTCGAAAGAATAAAAGGAAAATTTATGACGTGGCTAACGTACTAACCACACTGGGAAAACTCAAGGATATTTTGTTGATTTGATTATTATGGGGCGGCTAACAATTTGGTTCCTTTTGGGACTTACGTTAATCGCCGTTTCCAATAATGGTGAGTGTTATCCAAGGATTCTCTTATATAACAGTGACACAGATAAAGATACAGATACGGCTACGGATACAGATACAGATAGTGCGGCAGCCCCTTTCTAAATTTCCCCAGTCCGATCATATCTCATACGTTGGGCATTATGCAATTTTTATAACAAAAAAGAATTTGAAAAAAGTATAAATATGTATATCTGAGCATATATTTAAAAATATTTGGCTAAGCTGTGCGTGTGTGTGACTGTACGTGTGTGTGTGTGTGTGTGCTTGTGTGTGTGTGTACAAACGTCAGCGACGACACTTTCAGAATACTATCTAAAATTTAGCCAAGCATAGTACACTCGTTGGATAATACAGCTACAGATACGCAAATACAGATACATTCACTTTTGTTGGTCATTTTCCTCATTTTCTTCAGCTTGTGCTTATTCTTGCTGTTGTTGTTGTTGCTGTTGTTGTTGTTGCTGTTGTTGTTGTTGGCGCTTTTCAAAATTTTGTTCGGCGAAACGCCGCAAACGATCGGCAGTTTGGACGCTCTTCGTTGTCATCGTTTGTAATATTTTTAAATTTAGACTTTTTAAGTTATTTTATGTATTGAGCAAGTATCTGTATTTGTATTTGTATCTGTAGCTGTAGCTGTGTATCCCAGCTGTATCTGTATTTATACTTGTGGCTCAGTGTATGTTTGGCTTGCAAATGATTGCAAAAATTATAAATGGCGCAAAAAGATCAACGAATACTCGTATATACCCACATCTAAGACAAATGTAGTAGATGGACTGTAAGCAACATAAACACAATATGCAGACAGGCCCCACAAAAAAAGATTTGTATAAATAATTCTGTTTATGCGAATATCGGCCGAATATCTTAAATACTATAATCGCTTCCCTTCCCACACTATTGCAGTTTGTAATAAATCATTGGAATGACCCGTTGACAGCTACACCGCATATCGCGGCACTTGCAAATATTTCACTAATTTCAATTGTTTGCCATCAATTTCTAATTGGATCTTAACGATATGTATTGGATATCTTTGGCCAAAAGGTTGCTACTTGCCATAAAAGCCATGTGGCTGTCACAATTGTCGCCACAATTGCGAAAGTAATTAGCGAACGACCTTAAACGAGCCTGTCACTCATAAAAACCACGACCTTAAATTATTATTAAAACCATAAAAAAGACGAAAAGTAAAATATATATGTATACATACTATATGCACTCACGTCACTAAACAGTCAGTCTTAAAAAAAAACTGATGGAAAAGCTAAAAGATTTAGTGGGCGAGCGGCCAACAAAATTCTACATCCATTCACATTAGCAAAAACACACGAAACACACACACACACACACACTCTCTGCGTGTGTTGAGTTCTCATCTTTTAAAAATAAAATTCATAAATTGCCGAATATATTTCACTGTACGCGGGTACATTCAATAAATAATGTCAAGTTTGAAGAGATAAAATGACCTCGAAGCCTGACATCAAACACGGAGGCGGCAAGAAATTGCTGCAATCGTTCTAAATTCAAGCAAAACAAAGTTCAAGGGTCAAGAGTTAACTAAATATTTTGATTATCTGGATTGCAGTTGGGTTTGCCAATGCCGAGGTCGGACCAAGCGAATCACAATGTCGACCCTACATTGAAAAGGCTTTAAATGAACTGAAAACAGGTATGCACTTAACTTGGCTAAAAAACTCAGTGGGCAAAGTATCAAATATCACATTGGTTTCTTTCTTGTAGATGGTGTCACTAGCAAAGATGGTTCTGGAGAATTGCAATCCGATCAGCCGCGTGGGGACGATGACGACAATGATGATGACGATGATGGTGGGCTTGATGAAAAAGAAACTGTTGAAATAACTGATGTGGATTCCACAGAGGACGCGAAAAGCTCCAACGACATTGATGGCGATGGCATACCAGACGATGAGGACGACGACATTGATGGAGATGGCATACCAAATGATGAGGACGATGATATAGATGGCGATGGCATACCAAATGACAAGGATGACGACATCGATGGTGATGGCATACCGAATGAGGACGATGACGATATCGATGGCGATGGCATACCTAATGATCAGGACGATGACATCGATGGTGATGGCATACCCAATGAGCAGGACGATGATATCGATGGTGATGGTATACCAAATGATGAGGATGACGATATCGATGGCGATGGCATACCCAATGAGGATGATGACGATATCGATGGCGATGGTACTCCCAATGAAAAGGATAAGGACATTGATGGCGATGGTATTCCAAATCAGGGTCAGTAACAACAATATTTAAGCCGTTACTTTATTAATTTATGATATTTGATGACGCAGATGACAACGACTTGGATGGCGATGGTTTGTCCAACGAGAAAGACACGGATTTGGATGGCGATGGAAAGGAGAATCATGGTAAGTCACTTGCTAACTAACAATGAACAATTGTACAAGGTTGTTCCACTAATGCAGAGGATGATGATATCGATGGGGACGGTACTCTGAACCACGGTATGTACAGTGTCCCCATATCTTCCCCGATCTTAACGCTTGCATGTCTCCAGAATTTAAATCAAACATTACTAATATGACACTTTCTCACTGTAGAGGACAGCGACATGGATGGAGATGGTTTGCCCAACGAAAAGGACGAAGATTTGGACGGAGATGGCAAAGCAAACCACGGTAAGTCATTGTTCCTTATATTTTAAGCATTTTCTAATCTTATTTCCACAGAGGACGAAGACATCGATGGCGATGGAACTCTGAACCACGGTATGTAAAAATTGTCATTTTAATTCAATTTAGTTTTCTTATGTCAAGTCACTGATTTATTTTAGAGGATAGTGACATTGATGGAGACGGTGTGCACAATGATGAGGATCACGATGTCGATGGCGATGGTTTGACCAATTCCGAAGAGCCTCAAAGTCTGGATATCGATGGTGATGGTGTGCCAAATAACTTGGACAATGATATTGATGGTGACAATAAGGTAAACGAAAAGGATGATGACATGGACGGCGACGGCATCCTCAATGAACATGATAAGGACATGGACGGCGATGGTATTCCCAATGAGCACGACGATAGTCACGAAAACAACGACGACGACGACGATGATGATGATGAGGAGGAAGTTAAGAAGCGCAGCAAGCGTGAGGTTGATGCTGCACCAATTGCTGAGGTCGAGGCTCCTTCCAATCCTGCCGAGGAGTTCCCAGCTGAGGAAGAAGCTGCCTCAGTAGAAGCCGAAGCTGAAGCTGAAGCCGAACCTGAAGTTGAAGCTGAAGCCGAAGCGGAACCCGAAGCTGAAGAAGAACCTGCTGTCAGTGTGGAGGAAAAAGAGGAGGAAGTGAAGGCAGAGCCAGAGCAAGCTCAGGAAGCTGAGAAGGAAGCAGAGGAGGAAGCGGACAAGTCCGTCGAAGAAGAGGTTAAGACACCAGAGGAAAGCGAAGAACAGGTCGCTCAAGCTGAGCCTGAGGTAGCCGACACTGCTGTTGCTGCAGAAGATGACGCGGATGATGAGGAGGACACTATGCCAGAGGACGATTTGCTCTGGGTAGGTTAAAGACAAGACTTTTGGAAATACATGTCCCTTTACATACTTTAATTTCTTATTTTAGGAAGGTGAGATCCCACGCAATCGTCGCAGTCGTCAACACATCACGGAGCTCTTGCAGTTGGACGATGAATTCAATGCTCGCGAGAAGGCAACCGATAACGTGGCTGAGATTATCCTGCGCGACATTAAGAAGAACTACGAGAACGCAGTGAAGCCTCTGGAAACTCTGTACAAGTATCGCGATCTGAGCAATCGCCACTTTAGCGATCCCGAAATCTTCTCAAAGCCCTTGATTCTATTTATGGGTCCCTGGTCTGGCGGCAAGTCGTCTATTCTTAACTATTTGACCGACAATGAATACACGCCCAACTCGTTGAGAACCGGTAAGTGATTTGCTTGTTAAGTGTTTAAAGTAATGGAAATGATTGATGTTTGACTGATTCAGGAGCGGAACCATCTCCGGCTTACTTCAACATCCTGATGTGGGGCAATGAGACCGAGGTTTTGGATGGCACTCAACTGGCAGCCGATTATACCTTCGCTGGTCTGCAGAAGTTCGGACAGGGTCTTGAGGAGCGCCTGCGCGGCTTGAAAATGAAGAGCAAGTTGCTTGAGAAGGTAGGTACTGGGTTTGTAGGTCATTTTGGTATGAGAAACATTGTAGAACTTTCAAAAATCTCTTTGGGATCAATTGTAGTTTTGTAGCATTTGTTTTATCAGTGCATTTATTAAGTGCATTAACTTGTCTTTCAAATAGTTTTTGGCAAGGCAGCTAGTCGATTGGGAAACTGTTTTGATATATTTGCCCAAAATATTCTCTGGCAATTTGCCCAGACGCGAATTTATAGTATTCAGTTATTAACAAATGAATGTCGAAAATAGCAAGGCAATAGATAAATTAAGTATATGTGCAAGTGAGTATATAATAAATGAATTTTTTCAGGTCAACATTGTTGAAATACCCGGCATTCTCGAGGTACGCAAACAGGTCTCCCGGGTCTTCCCCTTCAACGATGCCTGCCAGTGGTTTATCGATCGTGCCGACATCATCTTTCTGGTCTACGACCCAGCCAAGTTGGATGTCGGCCCCGAGACCGAGGCCATTCTCGATCAGCTAAAGGGTCGCGAGTACCAGACACGCATCATCCTCAACAAGGCGGACACAGTGAAGCCCGAAGAGCTGCTGCGCGTACAGGGCGCACTCATTTGGAACATCTCGCCGCTGATGTCGTCGGCACAGCCACCACTTATGTACACCACATCACTGTGGACACATCCCTACCAGGACGGTGCACCCGCCCGCCTGCTCTTGGCCCAGGAACGCGCCTTCCTGCGTGATCTGCGCACCGCCATCGATAAGCGCATCGAACACAAGATTGCCAGCGCCCGTCGCTTTGCCGTGAGTGTGAAATTCCAGCCATGACTCGGAGTGGGTGTATTAAATCGTTGTGGTTTCTTGCAGGTGCGTGTGCGTAATCATGCCAAGATGGTTGACTGCTATCTGAACACCTACTACAACCACAAGACATTGTTTGGCAACAAGAAGCGCATCGCGGATGATATTGTTGATCATCCGCAGAACTATCACATCTACGAGGGTCTCTCGACTCTGACCAACATTTCGCGCTACGATCTGCCCGATCCGGAGGTTTATCGCGATTTCTTCCGTCTAAATCCGCTGTACGAGTTCAAGAAACTCTCCGAGACTTGTACCTATTTCCGCGGCTGTCCAATTACCAAACTGGACTTGGCCATTGCTTACGAGCTGCCCGAATTGGCTAACAAATATAAGAAAATGTCCGATGCCGCATTGGCCAGCATTGAGAGGCAGTCGGAGTCGGAAAGTATCGAGTCAACGAACTCCGTGCCGACTGAGCCCAAAAAGACGAGATGAGGTGTTGGCTCCGACAAGGAGAAAAAACCTGCCATTTAGTTTGTTTTAATGAGAGATTGAGAGAAATGTGACAACGGCAATGGCATCGGTAACCGTCTACAGACAATTAACTGCATCAATATGGAGAGAGGGGGAGAGGGAGAGAGTAAGATAGAGAAAGAGAGTGAGAGAGAAAGAGCAACACACCCTGAGGCACCAATGAGAGCAAACTATTGTTAACGTACTTAATGACGACTACAACAACAACAGCAGCAGCGTAAGACAAAAGAGAGAGAAAGAGAGCAATAATTTATTTGGAGAGTGTTTTGTTATTTAATACATATGTCTATGCATATGTATATATTTATTTAGAATTCTTTTAATTTCATCTTAGTTGCAATTTTAATTTCAATACTTATACTACCTTTAACCGAACTGAGAGCTTTATGAGAGAAAACCAATGCACAAATGAGAGCATAAACATACACACACAAGCACACACTCACACACATAGATACCAACGTGTCTTTAGCAAATTAGCAGAGAGATAACATTGAGCCTTTTATATAGTAGAGTAAATCAACCATTTTTGAATTATTTCAAAACTGAGCTTAGCGAACTTAACTTAACTTAACGATCAAACAGAGACAAATTGATTTTAAAACGAACCATTGACGATTTCTAACCACACAACCCCCTTCATGACCAATTGGAAACTTCCGGCGAATCCCAATATTTTATTTAAACTAGTTGTAACAACAGCGCACCATTTTTCAGAGTTCAGCAGTGTTTTTCAGCGATATTTGAGCAGTTATGTTTTTTTTTTGTATTGAGGAAACCCAATTTTAATGTCGGTAGTTGATAAGACTTTTTGCTTAAAGTAAACAGTGAAGACGTTAAACCAATTTTCTAATCTAATTATTCATTTTAATGATATATAAAAAAAAGGCATGTGAGAGATATAAAATATGTTAATGAAATTGATAACCATATATATAATATCTTTTTACAAACTGAGAATATTCATATATAAAATCAATTGTGAGAGCGGGTAAATAAAAGAAGAAAAAACAACAATGACTATGTGTTTCAGTTTTTCATATGCATATTTCCATTAACGGGACATTTTTGAATTGTATAATGACGATATGAAAATATCGATATGCGATTAATGTCCCTGACATTGGTATTTTTTTGGTATTTTTCAAAGCGAAAAATCTGCTGCAGTGCTTTCGCACTAGACTATTTTTTTATATTTTTATTTTTCCAAACTGGTGTTCATGTTTTATCCTTTTTATAAATGTATTTTATAAGAGTATAAAGAATTTCTTGCGACCATTTTGTCTTTCGTCTGTTTTGAACTTCGCTAGTTGACAGCCCCGAACAGCTGGCTCTGATAAATTTATCGCCGGCAAATCGATAACGATACACATGCGACTTCAGACACATTTGCGTAAGAGAAACGAAAAAAGTAAATAAATATTTGTGCGTTCTGAGTGTTTGAAGATGCACACCGATTTGTCTTCACATTTGCATACTCCTGCTTGCAATAAACTTATTGAAGACCTCAAAGCTTGCCACGAGAATGTAAGTTAATCCCAAATGGAATTATGATTATTCACCAATTACAACTAAATCTTGTGCAGCACGCTTTTGCCAAATTCGTTGGCATTTGCAATACCATTGACGATCAAGTCATCAAGTGCTTAAAAGCTGAGCGGGTAGCCCGCTCCGCAGCGAATCGTGCCAAGGCTCGGGAGCGTCAGTCCAAGTACAAGGAGAAAATTCTGCAGGGTGAAGCAAACTAACCAGAATCATGACAACCATTGAGACACAAACCGCGGACCCCCTTGAGCCCTACTACTTTCAACATGAGGAACAGACGATTTGTGGGCAAGTTGTGAGCCCAATCACAGACAACTATGACGAGAATTATCCCAGCGTGGTGGATCGCTTCTTTACACGCTATTACTATACGAAAGCACAAGCCACTTACCAAGTTCTATATCACTCCAATCGGATATGCCTAGTTTGTCTGGCACCTACACACCCGGCATACGCCGAAGGCATTGAGTCGGTTAGTTTTGATGTTGGAAACGTGGATCGTAGCCAAAATGTGGTTAAGGGCAAGGCCAAGAAGGGCGGCATGATTTTGCAGGCTGAAACAACGCTGGCTCTGCTTACGACAAAGTCGGGTAAAACATACAAGATTCCTAGTTGTATCCGTGGAAAACTGGTTGAAGTAAACACTGCACTCATCACCGATCCCACGATGCTGGAGAGGGTGCCAGAGGGTGCGGGATATTTTGCCATACTGCTGCCCAAGATTGAGAATTGTGATGGTATTAAGGCTAATTTGATGACACAGGCGCAATATGAAGAGCACATTAAGAAAGAAAAAACCACAGATGCATCAAGCTCTTAAAAATTAGCTAATAAATGTTTCTTTAATGTGCACAAAAATTTTTTCAATTTAAAATGACACAATGCTGCCATACCGTTTGAAGAAATGTGATGTTACCAAACGTTATAACAAAAGTGAAGGCACTGCTAACATGGCTGTGCGTGAAGAAAAAAAGTGATTTAATAAAACTATATTGTTTTCTACTAAAAAATAAACTATAGTTTTGGACTCAATAATTATATTTTACGCGTACGCCTTATTAGGCGGTTTTGTTTTAACTATGGTTCATTTGAACCAGTTCAAAATTGCATTAGTTGGCAACGCAATGCAACACGTGTGTGAACTGAACAGCTGTTTGGAGCCAAGCGCATAGCTTAATTGATATTCAACAATTTAATACATTTTAGTTTTACATTTGACAAACATGTCCGCCAACAAGCGAAAGAATATTAACAATGTGGAAGAAGACAAAATGGACGAGTCGAGTTCCAGCGACGGTGACGACGACAGCGATGAGGCATACAGGGGCAATGAGGTAGGCAGAGCGAACCAAAAACGATTTAATTACTAACAATTTTCAACCGCAGGAAGTAGAAATTGATTTTGAGGGACGTGCTCCTGTGGACCCAGATGCACAAGGGATCTCGCAGCTGCTACAGCGACTCTTTCTGCGCGCTCACATCAACTGTAATCAAATGGCAGACTTGCTGATTGGTAACGTATTCAAATTGGAAATTATGTTTCCCCACTAAACGCGCCCTCTTTGCAGCCCAAAACTATGTGGGAAGCGTGATCTGCCAGTGCGAGGATGAAGGTGACGAGAGCGAGGCAGATGATGACATGGTCGAGGACGGCACAGTCTTTGGCATCACATCAGTGCTCAATTTGTCGTCTAAGAAGGAGCAACCCAGTATAACACAGCTACGCAGTTATCTTCTAGATCGCGCTCAGTCACATGCTTCGGAGCAGGTGCAGCAGCAACTTCGTGAGCTGCTGGATAATGAGCAGCGTCATGTTGGCTTTCTGATTAACGAGAGGTTCATCAATATTCCCGCACAGATTTCCGTGCCGCTCTTGCAGAATTTGCAGCAGGAGATCGATGCAGCGAAAGCAAAGAAAATGAAATTCGATTTTGGAACGCTATTGATGCTGGTGAAGTTTTTCCGCAAGGAAGCCAAAAACGGCGAACCAGCAGAGGATCAGTACACCAATGCCGAAGAAGAGCTGCTGTCAGAGCGTGCGACATTCAGTTTCGAATACTCTGTTGAATCAGAATGTGATTCTGGCGTGTCTGGGGATTGGCTGAAAACTGATGCAGTTTTGACACCATACCGAAAATTAATAGCTCTGGAAGCAAAACAATTGCCGCAGCTAATTAAAGATGTAAAAAGCTATATAAATGGCGAATAAATGCATAAATAAAGCTTTTTTAAAAAACAAAGTTAACTGTTTACAAATTTAAATTATTTCGGTTGTGCATTCTTTTGTTTTGTATTTTCCTACGTTTTTGCAATAGTTGGCAACAGTGGCAAACAACAGCTGACCGGCATTGGAGGACAGTCAGCTGTTTTCAGTTTTTGCCGCACACAGAGAACCGAGCCTAGAGCACAGACCGTGAACGTGACTAGCAAGAAAAAAAACCATCAGATTGGCAAGTGTTTTGCATTAAGCTCCGCTCTGTTCTGTGTAACAACAACGTGAGTAGCAGTCGAGTGCAATATTGTTATTGCGTTACTCACACACAACGCACAAGCTGAACAGTTTCAATTACAACATACCCATGATTATTCATAGGTCGTGGCTAGTTGTTTGTTTTTGTTTGCTTGCAAAAAAAAGAAAATAAAAAACTCAAGCATTTCGCGCTATAAAAGGGGCGCTACGAACGCCACAAACTTCACATAATAAATAGTGTCGCGTCGCCCACATCAACAAAAAACTACAACAACAATAACATAAATCAATCAAAATACGATCGTCGCCTTATCGCCAATTCTCATTCCATTTCCAGTTCCAGTATTTCATTATATCAGCTTCCCATCCAGTCGCTCGGTTAGTGAGTCTCCGTGTGTCGTTGGCTGCAGTTGTTCATCATGAGTCGCATTGAAAAGTAAGTACTATAATTTCATTGTTTCTTGTTACACTCCATGCCTTATCGCGTTAATATAATCGCAGTTATTTACCCCACTTGAAACTCTACATAATCTATTGGCTGTTATCAGCTATAACTGCCTTAGGGCGTTTCACTCTTAAATCAATCTATTTTAAAGGCGTGTTAAAGTTCCCGTACTATAATTACCAACTGTCATTTTAGGTTACTGCCTTGTTCGGTTAAGCTTACCAAGCTTTTGGCCAATGCTGGTCACGATGTGCTCTGCGTGATTGATCGCGCTGTGCCGGCCGAGCTGGCCGATACCTTTGAGGAGCATCGCAGCTATGACAAGGCCTTCGACAGTGTCGTCAGCTGCTTCAAGTCGCCACGCCTTGAGATGCCCATCATCTACGCGCCCGTTGCAGAGCTAACGGACTATGCGGATGTGCGGTGTTATCAGAAGGCGGCTGCCAAGTCCCTAGAGCGGGC
Source organism: Drosophila dunni (assembly GCA_018152125.1). Lineage (NCBI taxonomy): Eukaryota > Metazoa > Arthropoda > Insecta > Diptera > Drosophilidae > Drosophila > Drosophila dunni. Next base: position 2,218,081 of record JAECXC010000352.1, on the reverse strand, counting down.
AATAAAGGTGGGTCTGGGTGTGCCCCCTACGCTTAAACTGTCTCACTAATATTTCCTATTCCCTTTGGTAGTCTGGCTTCCAATCCCCGTTACTGGTGGTGCCTCAGAGCAAGCGCTTCAGCCAAGCCGAGCTGTGCACGGTGCTGGGTGCACTGGAGGAACTCTATGTGGTAAGTCCACAACCAGCGAAATGCTCTTTTCAAACTACTGACGTGTCCACTTGTGCTTAGCCTATTCAATTGCGTGAGGATGTGCCGGAGAAGCAACAACGCCTCAATTCGCTCTCTGTTATGATTAATCATCCCAATGCCGAAGACATTTTCAAGGATGCTTTGCTGCTGGAATCTGGTCGTCGTATTGCACGTGACATTGGCGTTGGTGATCCGGAGCGCATGGCTCCACCTCTGGTCGAAGATTACATCAAGCCTTTGTTTGATAATCTTAAGATTACGGTTGTTGACAATCCCGAGACGCTGATCAAGGAGTATCCGCTCTTTGCTGCCGTGAATCGCGCTGCCAACAAGGTGAAGCGTCATCAGGGTCGCATCATTTTTCTGGAGTATGTGCCGCCCCAGAAGCCACGCAAAACTCTGCTGTTCGTTGGCAAAGGTGTCACCTATGACACAGGCGGTGCCGACATCAAGGCCGGGGGTGTCATGGCTGGCATGTCCCGAGACAAGTGTGGAGCAGCTGCAGTTGCTGGCTTCATGCAGGTGGTCAGCGAACAGAAGCCAGCTGATATTCATGTGATTGGTGCTCTGTCCCTGGTCCGCAATTCCGTGGGCGAGGAATGCTATGTGTCCGACGAGGTGATTACATCCCGTGCCGGAGTCCGAGTGCGAATCGGCAACACGGATGCTGAGGGTCGCATGTGCATGTCGGATGTGCTCTGTCGCATGAAGGAATTGGTGGTGGAAAGGAACCTACCAAATCCACACATCTTCAGCGTGGCCACGCTGACTGGACACGCCTTTATATCGGCCGGAGAGGGCCAGTCCATCATTGTGGACAACAGTGTTGCCGCCAAGGCGGATCATGCTCGCAAACTCCAGGCAGCCGGTCAGGTCTATGGCGAACCTTTCGAGGTCTCTGTGTTGCGGCAATGTGACTTCGATTTCAATGCCGCCAAGGTCATTGGCGAGGATGTCGTCCAGTCCAACAACTTGCCATCGGTACGCACACCACGTGGACATCAAGTGCCCGCTGCATTTATGATCAAGGCTGCGGGTCTGGACAAACACGGTCTCAATTCCAGCCAACCCATCAGGTATACCCATCTGGACATTGCTGGCAGTGCTGGCGAACACCCAGACATGCCCACAGCCGCCCCAATTGTTGCCCTGGCCAAGACCCATCTAATCGATTAGATCACAGCCGTCCCACTGGGCCGTACTTACCCACATATACACATACACCTTATCCCAAATATCCACTGTATGCATCACGCCTCTAAATTCAAAAGTTAATAAACTAACGATCTTGTATTACGAGTGTTGTAATAAATTTTATAATTTAATTGTGTATTTAAATAAACCAACAACCAAAATGAAATCAAATATTCATTTATTAATATAAATCAAATTAACAGGTGTAAGGATTTATATATTTTGTTGTTGACAATCTCCAATATATAACCAAATTTAGGTATGTAGTATATTTTCAAGGTTTTAATTGTGTAAAGAGCTATTAAATTTTATGTTAGCTACAAGTGTTTCCAAATTAGACTTTTACCAATTATATTTGTCCACAAAAACTGAAAAATAAGTTAGTTTGTACAAAAATATTTGTTTACAGGCAAACACTTAGGATTTAAAATTAAATTAGTACGAAAGTTGTACCAAAACATATTGCTGACTTCACTTTAGTGACGACACAATCCCATAGTTCTTCGAAAGTGCTTATTAGAAAGGCTTAACTACCTTAATAATCGCTTTAAAAAATATTGTTTTGTTGTTTACTACTTATTTTTTAAACTTTAATTTATTTTTTTCATATTATTGTTTATTGTATTATTCGGTGTTAGTATACTTTATATATATACATATAGTAGTTACTTATTATACGATACATATTGTAAGGTCAGTGCTTTTGATATTCAAAACAATGCTCTTGTGAATTTATTGAATATTTAACCAATTAAACTACTATTACACGCCGTAGTTTCTGAAAGAGTAGAGAGGTCTATTAGGTTTGCTTAAAGCAAATTGTGCTTAATGTACAGAAGGAGGCGAGGCCGTCGCCATAAAATTATCAGTCTCAACTGCCGATTCGATTCAGCTATATTCCTCTATGTGTCTGTCCGTCCGCCCAAAGGAGCACCTGGATCTTCGAGACTATAATATGTGGAGCCAGCAAACTTGGAATGAAAGTATGTCTATATGTCAGGCAGATCGCCTCCGCCCCCGCAAATTGCGAAAAAACATTACTATAACACCATATCTTGAAAACGACTGAAGAATCAAATCGGATAACTCTAGTCTGTGGCTCCCATAAGTCCCTTAGCGATCGCAATCAAACTTATATATAATGCGTATATGATGATTGTAACTACCCTTACAGAGATTGATTTGAATCAGGCAACTATATCATATAGCTCCCATGGGAAAAGTCAGTCAAAATGTACTTGTATGGTGAAATGTGCATTATAATGAGTAAGGGGTGTTTTACAGTCGCTTGACTGTCTGTAGCCTTTCTTACTTGTTGTTCTAATCAAAGCTATTGTAAGCACCAACTAAACTATACACCAAATTATATCCTCTGAGCCCTCTTCGATCTGTTGATATATAACAAAGTTTTAATAGAGCCACAAGCGATTGCCAAATAGTTAGTAATGTAAACAAACCGACGATTGGCCTGCATTCGAAAAGTTCTTGGTTGGTTCTTGGCGTTACTTGCTTTATCTGTTATTTCGCTTAGTTGCAGTGCTTTGAGAACCCGTTAGTCGCTGCGTGGTGTGGCCTCATCTGCTTCTTCTTGGCCAGTTGCCTTGTCAGCTGTCGTGGCTTACGTAGCGTTACCGTTATCTTGCCTGGCTTTGGAAACTCGGTCAAGAGTGTCTCATTCATGCCGTGATTGCATAATGTACCGTTGCACGTTGCACGTTCCGCGTTGCAAGTTGCAAGTTGTCCATTGGCCATTCCCATTCCCATTGTCCGCTTTTCTTTTTTCTTTTTTAGCTTTTTTTCGCTAACTTGCTGGTGTTCTTGGCTTTGGTCTTGACAGCGCTCTTGGGTGCGCTTCTAGGTAATTTATTGACGCATGCCTCCACATTTGACAATGACAACCAGTTGCATTTGGTCATAATGTCAAAGAGAAAGGAGCCAAAGGGGTAGCGTAAGATAGAGAGAGGTAGACGCCTCCCCATGGTGCTCCCAAGCTAACGGTATTCATTATTGATGAGCCGCAAACGTTAAAAACCATTTCTTTTTTTTATTTTTCTCATTTATTGGTAAGAGGAACCAGTCCAAAAGCGCTGCAAGTTTTGTCTTCATTTTCTGCTTTTTTTCTGTTTTTTGCCTGGAACCGTTCTTTCTGTCCGCAAGGCAAAGCATGACCTGATTATGGCAGGACTGGTTTACAGACTGTGCAGTACAACAACTCAAACAGATGACCAACAATTTGTTTATCGCTTGGCTAAATGATGCTCAATCTTTTGTTTGGTCAGTGAAGTTAAAACTTCTGTGACTCCCACTCGGGTGAATCAGTTGAGTTGGCCAAAACAGCTGGTTAACTGAGTTGATTCCTCGTCCGTGCGGTATGCAACTTTGATCCATAAATTTACAAAATTTGCGACGCGCTTTGCATGGCAGCAACAGCAGGAAAACTCGTAGCAAAGGCTGTAGCTTAGCAACACGACAGCAAAAGTCCCGGTACAGGAAAAAAATCATGTATTTTACTTCATGTTTATAATGCTCTACTTACGGACAGCTCCCTCAGGCGGACAGCTCCCATAGACGAACGAATTTTATACTTTTTTAGCAGGATTTTCATACAAAACTGTTGTCTAAGGCGGACATCTCCCTGGGGCACACACAAATACTGGAACCGTGGCTGTCCGTCCAAGGGAGCTTTCACTGTACATTGGATTACCATACATTTGTTTTGTTTGCGATTGATTCTGCCATAGGACTCCTGAAGCATTCCCTTACAAACTTAATAAATACATAATAGATCTTACGAGTTAATTGACATAAAGTGATAATGGTTTATTGGCTGTTTTGGATATTACCTGATCAACATTATACAGTCTTCAATGAATGATTCCATACAAATAATGGCTGAACTAAAATTATAAATTTTGTCTCTAATCTCTGATCAAGAATAAATACCTTTGTTATATACCGTTTTTATTTATTTTATTTTAATTTTTTAAGACGAATTTATTGAACTCCTGAACAATTTTTGAGTACAGGGTCTAATAATAACAACTGCAAGCGGCTGGGAGAGAGAGAGGGAGGTAGCGACAACGTTGGCGGTGGCGGCGGTGGCATTAATAATAGTAAACAACACACAACACACCAGCAACTCCAAATGAGGGGGGCCTGTTGCAAATCTGCACCGGCAGCAGCAGAGGCAACAACAATAACAACAACAGCAGCAGCAGCAACAACCACTTGGAGCAGCAACGACAGAAATGATCTTAAATGAATGCGGAAGTTTTTCTTGAGGTTTCGTAACCAGCTACATGGCAGCAGCAGCAGCAACAACAACAACAACAACAACATGAGCAGCAGCAGCAACGCTCCCAAAGAGGTCGCAATTCCAGTGGCAAGCAGCAATCGCAGCCAACCTGGCAACCAAACGTTGCTACATTTATATGTATGAGTATGTGTGTCTCTCAGTGTGTTTGTGTATTTGTGGGCAACATCAAGTCGATTGCCGTGAGTCCATAATCATAGATGCAGCAAGTTGAGCTCGAGATTGAGTCCGCTGTGAACGCTTTATAGCCATGGACATATTAAAATTAATCCAATGATTGCAGCAGCCGCCACTTGCAAAAAGTGGCAAGAAAACAAAAATCGTACAAAAAAAAAAACAACAAAAATTGTTAGCCAATTTGGCCAGCCTCAAATGGCATCAAAGTGGTATAGGATGCGCCTCGGAGCGTGTGAATTCGAACTCGAATCCATGAGCAGCAACAGCAACAGCTGCCTCTGCTGTGATAAAAAGTTATTTGATAGCCAATTGCCAGAATCCTGAAAGCTTAGCCCAAAAAGCAAGAAAAAACAACACGATGTCAACTGCTGATGTCATTTTTCTCATGTGCCCAATCAGACGGAAAATACAGCTGTCCTCAAGGTCCAGGTTCAAGGATGCAGTATTGAATGTCCCTGTAATTGGCCGAGCACTTCATTCATAACGTGTGAAAGTCACTTTCCCATCAACCCAAAGAGTGTGTGTGTGTGTGTGTGTGTGGGTGTGGGTGTGTGTGGTCGAGACAGTTTTCTGCATAAACTCATAAATATCGCAGTGATCTAAACACAGCGCCAGGCGCCGCAGCAACAAACACCTTGAACTTGACAATGCCAACGCTTGACAACTCATAAATAAACTGTGAATTATGAACTACAAAACGAGATAACTGATATGTATTTGCCACACCAATTTTCCATGCAACACCACACACACACACACACCCCAACACACACAAACCTACACAGATAGACTAACAACAGGCGGCTCATAATCCATAATATTGTGTCATGTTCATGATCAGCGGCATTGACTTGGACTCCGTGTTGCCAGCGTTGCCTGTGGCACATTGCAGCGTGCGGGCTGCGGCTTGTGGTGGCCAAATTATGTGGAAAAGCAAACGAAAGTAAAAGAAAAGATACACACACACACACCCATACACCCATACACACACAGTCGAATGCAGGTCCAGGCCTCTGTCTTCGTTTTAGCCTTAAACTCAAACTCAGCCGCTGCCTCTAATGAAGTGGTAAGAAAGGGGCTTGAGCAACTGCAACGACTGTGGCAACTGCCGCTGCCTGCCCCGTTGCCTTGCCATTTTAATGTTGGCCTCTTTGAGCAAAACTGTTAAGACAACAACCACAACAACAACAACAAAAATTATGAATTTTTACTTTCACCGCATGTGGGATTTTTTTGGTTCAGGTTTTTCGCCTGAATTTGAACTTGAGTCGGCAATTGCGATTGTCAAGACTGCATGCCAAAGGTTAGACCCAAGGTGTGGTCTACCCAATAGAGTCGGCTGGGTTTATGGCTCAGCTGATTTTCAAATTTGTCTTTTGCTGGCGCTGCTTGAGATGTCTGCTGATTAAAATTGTCAAAAAAGAATGTTAAACTGATAAAGAAGACAGCTTAGAAAAGTACAGTCAAGATCAACCCAACGTGGAATAGATACTGTCTATTGGGATCACTGTGGAGTTACGGGCTGAGTGGGGTTACTGTTACTGTTTTATTAAGAGGTTTTGTCATTGTTAAATTCCAACATAATGCTTTAAATTGCTGTATGAAATTCAGGAGCAAATTCAGCAATAAACTCAGGGCCTTATTAAGAGATGAATTCAAGAAGAACACACTGGGAAATTCAGGAATGATATTCGGAATGAATTCTACATAAAAGTCTGGCATGGATCTATGAAGGATTCCTTCAATTTAGCATTGATTTCAATAGTTTTAAAATGTTTAATTTAAGGATGAATTTAGAGGTACTTTTAAGACAACTTTTAAGCTTAGACTGAAAATGAATAAAAGAGGGATTAAGTTTTGTTTGGGTTTGGGAAATTCCCGACATTAAGGACAATAGAATAACAATTACGCAGTTTTTAAATAAAATAAACATAAACATATTATATTTCCAAAAAATATGTATTACGTAACCGAATTTGGAGTTCAGATTATTATTAATTATATTTACTATTCAGATTTTATATAGGAACTTGGATAGAAAAGGTCACAACTTAACTCATATGATTATTTGGTTTAAGTGCTTGAAAATATAATCATTTATTCGGTCTACAGTCTAGACTCTACACCTGTTAGCTGGCTGTTTTGCTAACAGGTGCAAAAGTGTTGCTATTGAGCACTTTTTAGCCAAATGGCTTAATTATTTTTATAACATTGATATAACTAACAAATTTGCATACTGTAACTCTTGAATCACATCCAAAAGCTAAGCATTCGATATGATGTAGAATAGACTCTAGTAGCGTTTTGTACATCATTTACTAACATTCATTTGAAGTTGTATAGTAAAAATACTGTACTCTATTTTACAAAGAATGATTCATTTACCTTTTTGAAAGCATCATGCAGATGTCTAATGTCGAAACATTAAAAATTTCATTAAATATTAGACATATTCTCCAGTTCATATATTCCAAATTCCTACTAAATATACTCAACCTATAATCAATAATTTTGTGCTTTCTTTCCATTACAATTGTATAAACTCTGTGTATTAATTTAAGCCAACTAGAACAAGTTGAGAATTATAGCATTGCGCAATGACAGAATTGAGGAGTTGCCTTTTGAATCAGCGTGAATAAATAGATGTAAACATGTGTAACTTGCAACATTTCCGCATCGCAGACGGACTCTTAAGGCTTGAGACTATGCTCTTAGGCCGCAACAGCTTTTGGTTCGCTTCAAACCAAAGCGAACCAGGCCCAAATGGTTCGAGCCCGGTTTGCTTCAGTCTCGGGCTGGTTGTCTAAGCTTCGGTTTCGGCCTCAACGTCGGCTTCTGCTGCTACTACTGCTGCTGCTGCTGCTGCTGGCGTCGCTTCGGTTTCGATCATGGAAGTAATACGTCACTAGGGTGAACGTACCTCGCAGATGTTAGTGGGTCACTATTTGTACGGTCAACGAACCTTTCGGCCCGTTTGTAAATACAAAACGAAAGAAAGAAAGAAAGAAAACAAAAAGAAAAGCACAAATCGACGAGGCGAAATGGAGGATGCTGCTCTTGCCTCTTGGCTTGCTTTCTTTCCGAGCATTTCTCACAGCGAGCTTGAACGAGGGAGAGAGGGACAAGAGAGGGAGAGGGAGAGCCACTGACTTGTTGTTGTCTTGACTAACTTGACTGGTTGACTTGCAGTCGTAATTTACTTGATCGTCGTCAGCAACTGAGTGAGCGGTTCGGCTCCAGGCTCGTCTCATCTCGTCTCGTCGCGTTTTTGCATCCTGCTGGACACCCAACTCCCCCCTCTCTCTCTCAGACCACCCCGTGGAGTGTAGCCCTAGCCCAGTTTTGTTACATTAAAAGCGAGAGAGAGAGAGAGGGAGAGAGTGGGTTCTCTCTGCCAGCCGCTTTCGCCTCCCCTTTTGCCACCCGCTGCAGCTTCAGTGCAGCAGCTGCATTGCAGTGCAGCGTGTTCTTATTATGTGCCCGCAAACAGGTCCGCTGCCTCCACTTGCCACTCCCCTTTGCTCCCAGCCCCTCTCGCCACAAATCTGCTCAGCTTTGCTTGGCTTGGTTTGGTTTGGTTTTCACGTGATTATCATGATCATCATTACCTCTGCAGCCACATTAATATCGTCATCTTCAGGCCAACACACACACACACACAAGCACACATATGCCTTGGCTGACTAGCGCTGGTAAAAATATCGATATTTTAAACGATTAAGTGTAGTGCTGTTTAAGGATAATTAGTAACTATTTCTGCTTCAATGCACAAAAAATTAAGCTAGAAACTCGAAAAGAATAAAAAAAATGAATATGTCAAAAAAAAAAAAAAATAAAAAATAAATAAAAAAGTCTAAATTAAATTCTTAAGGATATTAAATATGAAGAACTTAGCAATATTTTTAACCTACTAAGAAATGCATTTTCTTGACAAATATTTTCATATAATTATTGGCGTTTAAAATTCATAATTTTTTACCAGAAAACTTTTGTTTAAAAATCGCCCTCTAAAATAAAAGCTAAAATGAAGAAAATTTATTTTTTTATATAAAGTATTTTTCTGTTATTTTTGTTTAATACCAAGCTTTTGAATACTTTAAAACATTTTTTTTTTTTAATTTTCTTTTTTGTTTTTATTCATATGAAATTTATATAAGAAATTCGTATTCAATGAATCCAAGCTGAATTGAAGAATTCTTATTTAGTGCAATTTTATTTCAGTATTAAATTGAATTTTTGAAAAGAAAACAGTTTAAGAAATATATTATTTTATAATAATTTGTGCCCCCTAAATGCCAGGAATTCAAAACTCCATTCAATATTTTTTCGAGCACCAAAACTATCGTTATTTTTCAGCTCTTTTTCACATGCAAGATTTGCCGACTGAAGCTGCAATGACTTGTGTTGTTTGACTTGAGTGTGTGTGTGTGTGTGTGTGAGTGTGTGTACATATGTTGGCTTGTATGTAAGACCATAGAAATGCATTTCCGCATATTTTACACCACTAAAAAGTCAAAAAATTGTTTGTTTACTCTTTTGTTGTGGGTCGTTTGTTCGATTCTCGCATCGTTTGTTTGCTTCTCCGAAATGAGGGATACCCCGCTCTCCCTCCCTCTGTCTCTGTCTCTCTCTTGTACTACTATCTTTCACTTGAAGTAATTGAATCCATTATCATTAACTCACTCTTGTACTCTGTGGCACTCAGATCACAACCAAAGTCAGTTCTTGCCGCCATTATAATGAAGTAATTACGTTCTGTATTACGAGTATTGTCAAGAATTTTATTTTTGCACTGATTCCAACAATGCTGTCTATCTTACTTAAGGTCTCTAGACTCTAGACTGTAGACTCGAATACACTCTTTGATAAGCAGTCACTGAACTCGCTGCTGTTTAAGAATTTCTCATGATATTTCAGTTTCTTATATCATTATTGATGCTAATTTCTATAAATAAAAAATCTTTACAAAAAGGCCTTAAGAATGTGAGAATTATTTAAATGAGACTTTTGCTTGTTATTCTTTGGCGTTTTGTATAATTTAATAATGCAGATTGAGAACTTCTATTAATATTAACATTTTCTATGAGATTTTTAGTTTGTTATGCATTAACAAAATTAGTAATTAAGAAATAAAATTTAAAACTTTAACTTACTTTCCAAATCGTGTTGGTTTCTTGACCAGTTTGAAGAGAGTTCTTTTGATAATTTTTTACAACAATTCCCTCACGTGTAACATGATAAAAAACTGACGACTTTGATCACTTGATCACTTGCATGACTCTTTTGATATTTCTACGAATTCTGTTATCAATTAAAGTGCACGATCATGCCTATAAAAGCGTAGGGAATCGGGAATCGGACTGGGAACTGAAATAGAAACGCTTGACATGGTAACAAACTTATTGCATTTCGCGTTAAAGTGTCAATGATCTCGTTAAGAAAAGTTTAAACATTTCACGCGTTCTGAGTTCACTGAACTACACCAAAACACACACACACACATATATAGTCCATGCAAGATATGGCCAACTGATCACACAGTGATACCAATAGTTTCGGCCAGTAATGGTCAAATCATGCACGAAATTTTGCACAAAGAAGATAAATTAATATGGTCAGCATGTCATGAATTTGGTTTCTTCAATAGCTGCAGAAGACTGTCTTCTGGCGGCAACCCAGTGGCAACAAAGCAACAAACAAAAAAATCCAAAAACAAAAACAAAGAGCTAAGCACAAATCACAAAACCAACAGAAAACACATGAAAACTTACAAAACTTTCACGCAAAACGTACGTTCAACTTCAATTCCAGGCAGACAGAAAGAGAGGGAGAGAGCCAAGTAGTGAGAACTAGTGGGAGAGTGAGAGGGATAGCGAGCGATAGTGAAGACAGCAGCGAAATCCAGAGTCCAGAACTTGGAGCCAAAGACCGGGAGTGGCCATAGACATGGAGATAGAAATGGAGATGGAGATGTAGAGTCATGGACACGTATGAATTCCCATAAATCAGCTGTGAGCCAAAGGGTCAAATACCTCTAGGCGAGCTAAAAATTACACGCGAACCGAGAACATGTGTTGAAAGGAGAAATTAAAACAAAATTAGTTTTACTTTACACGCTCTATCTCCATCTGTATCAGTATCAGTATCTGTCTCTGTATCTGTATCTGAGCGTGTCTCTCTCGCTATATGTATCTTAATTTGTCAGTTTGTAAGAAGCTAATGGCTATTTAGATTTATTGTAACTTTGCTGCAGAAGTGATGCGGTAGCAGACAATTCTATGTCCTGTATCCACTTGTATTTATTTAATTTTTACCTTTCCAACCTACATACTTAAAAAACAATTTATTTATTTATATATTCATAAATCTGAAACAAAAATCTTAGAATAAAAGTTATCCAATTAAAGAATTCAAATTTGCCTTGCTAGAACAAGTTGATAATTTTGTTAGTCTGAAGCTCAGAAGATTTAGGTTGGTTCACCCTAAAGTTCATGGCTTAAGTAATAACAGTAATTATGTATTAAAATTGGTTCTAATAGCCCTTGATTTAATTCAGATTATTTCTAGTAAATCTAATTTATTGGCAGTAGCTGCATATATTAAACTAAAAATAAATAAATTTACTTTATGTATGCTTTTTTGGGTATTCAATTCATGCAGACTCACACACACACGACTATATATATTTATATATATATAAGTTTGGACGAGGATCAGTGGGAATCAGAGTGTGGGAAGTAAAAGAAAAACCCTAAAAACGGCAAAACTCGACTTTAGTGTGGCCATAAAAACGCTTGAGTTACGTCTTCGCCTTCGTTTGCGTCTCCGTCATTCACTCAGTCACTCAGTCACTCAGTCAGTCAGTCACACAGTCAGTGTCTGAGCGTCATCATCATAAGCCAAAGAGCTCTGCTGGAGTTTGGCCAAACAAATGCAAAGTAAATTAAACATTGGCCCATTCCCCATTCCTCTCACACTGCCCCTCCCTCCACCCACTGCTTCCCGCTTGCCAAAAAGCCATCTCTCTTTCGCTCTGTGTGTGTGTGTATTTCTGGCCAAGCTGATGACGACGCTGTGGCTTCTTTGGCTTTTGGCTTTGGCCGCCGCGGCTGCTACGTTTAATGCGCCACGGTGTTACCAAAGTGGCAACGACAGTTGCGGCCATTCACCTCCCAAAAAACCATATGAACAGTATTTCACTGTGTCAGTGCGTATACGTGAGTATGTGTGTGTTCACTATACACATGTATGCAGCGTGTAACAGCCACAATACCAACTTGCCGCTGTAACCAAGTTTGTGGTCACCAGTTGGAGGCAAGCTCCAAGACACATACAAAATACATACACACAATGGCTTGAAGTTTAATGCGTTTCCATTCTATGTGCGTGTGTGTGTGTTTAAGTACATGTGTGTGTACTTATTCTTTCTTTATTTTCTTTTTTTTTTGGCGGCTGTATTATATGTATTTGGGTTTCATTGTCAGCGTAACCCTGCCACAAGAATGCTGGGGGGCGGGGCGAGGCTGTGGCAGCTCTAAAGCTCACTCATAAGCTCGCACACTCACACACACTCACACATGCAGACTCGTTGAAGAGCTTGTTGTAATGGGTTTGGAAACACGTTCCTCCTGCTTTTTTGGCCTGCTTCTTTGTAAGCCAACTCGTGCTCTGGGGCCAGGGCCAGAGTTGTGATTGACATTGGGCAGGGTCGACGTCAACGTCGACGTTAACGTTAACGTCGCAGGCTACAACAACTGGCATGCTAATGTGTAAAGAGCATCAGATTTGAGTTTCAGCTTCAAAACAAACAACTCAAATACGTAAGTGGCTGAGCGCAACGATCGAGAGCGGGTGTGAGAGAGACGGAGCGCAATTACGACCGCCCAAGCACCAAGCATTAAGCACCCGGCAAAAGTTCAAGCAAAACAAAATCAGCTGACTGCGAGAGACTCGCACGCAAAGAGAGCGACACACAAAGAGAGCGAGAGTACAGCAATAACAGCAACAACAACAACTGCGCGCAAGCAATGCAGGCTGCAGTAATGCGGAAGTGTGGCGATGATGTTGCTGCCGCCGTTGACGTCGATGCCGATGCCGCTGCCGACGTCAGCGTCAACGTAGCGACGTTCATGTAATGCATTTGGAGCCAGCGCCATGTGACTTTGTGGGAGCGCAACTGAGCGCCAGCTGCGAACTGGTTTTCAGCGAGTGGAAGTGCGTGTGAGAACATGTCTCCCTATACGAGTGTGTATGTTTGTATGAGTGTAGGTCTGTGTGGGTATTGGTAAGTGTTTGTCACTGTTTAGACAAACATTGTTTATAACTTGTTTATATAAATATTGTTAATTTTGTGTGTGAGTGGAAACTGGCCCCCACTCAAACTCCTGCCGGCAGCAAAGCTGTTTCTCTTTCATGCCGCTCTTTCGCTCTTCCTCTGCCTCTCTTTGTCGACTCGCCCTGTGCCATGAATATTACAAGTTAATATGAGAAGGCTTTTCAAGCTGCTGCTGCGAGACTGTGTGAGTGTTTGAGTGTGTTTGTGTGCTCGTGGGAGAAAGAGCGAATATGAAAGAGAGGAAGAGCATCGCGCACATCGTTAAAAGCGCAATTAACTGCTCAGTAACAATATCAAATCAGAATCAAAATCGTTTTAATGAATTGCAGAAAATTGCTCAGATTGCCGAGCATTTAAGATGCGAACATTATTTGATTCAATTGACATTTGGACAGTTGTGTGACTTTATGATGTGGAACAGTTGAACTACTGGGAACGCCCATGTGTTGTGTTGTGGGAATGGGAGTTGGAGATTCCAGCAGAAAGGAAGCTGAATACAACTTTAATTAGTTACTTGAATTGCATTAATTTAAAAGGTTATATTTTAAGGGGATTTTTGGTATGGAAATTCCATTAGGTAATATTTGTGAGTATGGGAACTGTGGGAATAGAATATACACATTTATTTATAGCCATCAATTTGCATTTATGCATTTCCAATTAGACTTGTAGGTGCTCGCAAACGTGCACCGCTTCCCTCCCGTCTCCTCAACTCCCCCTCCCCCGCCACCTTCTTAGCTTAGTCTTCGTTCCAGCACCATTCCCGATTTCCATTCCCAGTGCCAAGTACAACATTCACACGTGCAATATCCACAGGTATCAACCGATACCGATGCATGCATTAGATGCGCTCATTCTACATACAGTACTGTTTGTGCCTGCATGAGCGACAGAGACACAAAGCACAACACACAGCACTGGAACAGAGACAAAAAGCCAACATGGAGCTAAACAAAGTTTCAGTCGGGTGTATGCATGAAAAGAATCCAAACTGGTAATGAAAATAAAGTGCACGTCGCATGCGGTAATAATAACAATAAAATAAAATAACAAATTACACGCAACACTGCCGCCTGGGCCGGCTATAGCTGTCTCTGTCTTTGTCGCTGTCTCAGCACAGCTCAGGGCATGCATGGACATGCACGCTGTCCGATAATTACACAGACACGGCAACAAAAACAATTGAATAGCCGCCGACGCCGACGCTGACAACGACGCCGATGGCGACGGTGACGGCGACGTCGCCGCAGACGCTAACTTAGGCAGATGGGGCTGGACAATCGTGTGGCCCCATTTCGCAGAAACCAGTGGGAAGCAAACAAAGAGAGGGCGAGAGAAAGAAAGAGCAAGAGAGGCAAGCTGCCTGCTGTCCAAATATCAAAGGGTTACAGCCAAGGGCAAAGACTGTAAGTTTGTCTTACAAAGTCTACTCTTAATAAGCGCCAACTCTCTTTGCTCCTAGCTCTCTTTGTTCTAAAGAGTCGTGGTAAGCATGACAAACACTCACACGCACACACACACACAGACAAATATATGGAAAGGTGCTATGAGCCGAAGCTTAGTTGTGCAGCTCAGACAATCTGGGTCACATTTTGCCATTGAACCGGTGACGTCACAGCAGGGCAACGACCGCAAAGCACGACCAGCAACAGCAGCAACCATTGGAAAGCGTGCAAGCAAACATTTTTACAACGACAACACGAAGCTAAAGTTCCAGCCTCAGCTACAGCTTCAGCCTTAGCCTCAGCTACGGTCTGTGTCTCAGCTTCAGCTACATTTCTGGTTTGGTCGCTGGCTGATTTGTTGCCCAGCAAAGCTGTGTGCGACACACACAGCACACAACACAACACAACACCCGATTCCCGACTCTCCACCCCACCTACTGCTTGGCAACCGCACGCCTTCCCCGCCCCCAACAGTTCATTAGATGCCATGTGCTATCATGGCGGAACAAACATGATTTGGCAGCACACTGAGCCTGACACTGAGACTTTGACTTGGACTTGCACTAAGACTTACATTGAGCCAAGAAGACATTGCAAACCAAACAGATAAAAAGTAAAAATAATAGATAAATTGAAAAAAAGTTCAACTACATACATTTATTTATACCTATGTCTATGTAGGCAATGTATTAGCCTAGGCAATGTATTAGCCTTTTGCATTAAAAACGCTTTCAGCATTCAGTTCTCCATCTCTTTCATACCGCTGGGCAAATGTTCTATTTATAAAATGTTTATTAATTTGTGCTGGCGATTAGATAAGGCCGCAATATAGTTACCACGCTAGGGCAAACAAATTCAGCAGCTCGCACGTCTAGTAGACATTTAGAACAACCACAAGCACGAAGCCGAAATAGCTCAGTTGGGAGAGCGTTAGACTGAAGATCTAAATGTCCCCGGTTCAATCCCGGGTTTCGGCAGTGAACTTTTTACTGTTTTTTTTTTTTTTTTTAAATTGTTATCTACATTTTTAAATTCATTTTAATATAATTTTCAATGTTTCCTCAATTTATTTTCAACAGCAATGTGTTTTCACGCTGTTGACCAGCCGTTGGACGGTGGCATTTGCCTGTCAATCAAAAGATGCACACCAAATTGAGCTAAGCCGGCGAGGCAAATATCATCCGGGGCAAGGAGAATAAAGAAAAGGTGCGGATTAGGTTAAATAATGGACACAGCTCAATCAAACAGCAGGCTAAACAGGAACAAGGCCACTGCCAAGGCCAAAGGAGAGAGAAAGGTAAATGCAAATCGCATTATTAACGCTGGCATTGCTTGATCAGCCTCGGACATTGTCCAGGTCCATTGTCCATAGTCCAGAACTGGGCAAAAGTGTGACGAATGCGTTGACAACAATTACAATTACCATTTGAATTGTGTGTGTCGAAGAAAGGTGTGTGCGAAAGGTGAACGCAGGTAGGTAGATTATACATTCAAGTGGACAACTGATTGAGCTGTACTGCAGCATGCAGTTGGAGATTGGGGAAGTCGGCTGCTAAATCCATCCGGACAGCTGCAACATATGCAAAAGGGCCAAGTGGAAAGGGGCCAAGGACTAAGGGCTAAGGGCTGCCCAACAGCTGCCACCGCGTCTAGGATATTCTCGACGCGTGCTAAGTGAAACCACAAAAGCCATTGACTTGAATATGGAATACGGAACACGGAATACAAGTATTCAGATCTCGGAAATAGAAAGATTGCGGCCTTGTTACGCCCAAGCGTATCGCATATCCGTTTGGCATAAAAAACAACGCTTCTGGCACGCACCACATGGCGCCCTCAGATGTCCTCATCGCGTATCTTTTGCATAAAAAACTCAGAGGCTCATATTCTTTTTTTTTACCTTATTCTCTGTTCGTTTTAGTTTTTTGTATAATTTCTTTGTGTTTAATTTTTTGTTTTGCTTTGTTATGGGTCTCATTGAAAGTGAAAGATGCCAGCGGCACCCTCAAATTGCAGCATCTTGTGGCCAGGAAGTGTGGCAGCCGCGAATAATATAAAAAAAAGTGTATAAAAAAATGTGGAAAAAAAAGTGAAAAGATCCTTTCAGTTTGTTCTCCACGAGATGTTATCGAGGAAATGATTTTGTTCTTTCCTTTTTTTGTATGATTGGTTTGTGCCACAGCCGTGCTCAGCTCAGCTATTGGGTGTCTTAGCTAGAGGGTAGTTTGCCTACAGTCCCCATTGCTACACCTTAATCGAGTGAC
Source organism: Drosophila dunni (assembly GCA_018152125.1). Lineage (NCBI taxonomy): Eukaryota > Metazoa > Arthropoda > Insecta > Diptera > Drosophilidae > Drosophila > Drosophila dunni. The sequence goes on along the minus strand of JAECXC010000352.1, from coordinate 2,201,162 downwards.
TACAGGGCATGCGTTGGTCGGGAAAGCCTCACTCTGTGGCATGCTAAACGTCGTGAAATGTTGAGGGTGCGTCTGGAGCATCTTTCTCAGCGTTTTACTCTCGATTTTAGTTCGAAAAAACACTGGAAAAGGGATGTCGCTGCTCTGCTCAACAGATGCGCTTAGAATTTAGAAATATGCAAACTTGTACTAGGCACCCAGCGAATCAAGAAAGCCTGGCCAAAAGGCATACCAACCATACCGTCCAAAGCAATTACAATTTGCACCACATACGAACACGTACTTACAATAAACATATGCACATACATTATGTAAGCACTACCTACGGCTGTGTACACGTGCTACAACTCCAGAGTTGCTCAATTTAAGGGTTGCCCCGCTTAGCTTACGTGTCGTGGAAATTTTTTGGAGCACTCGTAGTACAAATTCCTGTAAAAGGTATTAGGCTTGCAGGGACCCCGAGTCGGCAACAATGTATCTCGTGTTACAGACGTCGCTTACAAAGTTGGAGCTCAGCCTCAGGGTCGCGCCCCAGTAACGGCACAGTGAGGCAAATTGTTACACAAGTGGAAACTTTTGTAGCTTATGTACATATGTGTTAAAATAAAGCTAGTGACACAAAACAATTTTCGGAGATGTGAAAATGTTTAAAATTTGAGAATTTGTAGCAAACGATTTCATAAATTTTCGATTAATAAAACGTTGACTTTTATTAACTTAGCTCCAATTATACAATGTCTAGTTATATTTCCACATAACTAATTTACAGTTTGAGGACAGTGTTGCTTCTATAAGTAATTGTTTAGATAATGTTATATTGTAAGTACACTTTAGATAAATATCAACCATTTTGTACCTTTGCTAACAATTTGAGAGTAACACGTAACAAACATAGTAAATCCTCTTACTCACTAACATTCTCATAGTCTATTTCATATTACAGAGAAGGAATTTATGTTTTTGTACAATAAAAGTAAATTATATTTTAATGTTAATTTTGCTATAGGTTTAAGAACTCGCCCCACTGTGCATTGTTTGTGCAGCTGAGAGAATGTTGCAATTTGTGTACTTAAATGACTCCCTCTTTAACGCGCTCTCCATAGCTCTATTTCACTCTATCTCTCTCTCACTCTTTCTCCCTGCAGCTGCGCAGAACATGTCCTTCGGCAAGTCGTTTGTTACGCCCCACCAACCCACTCAATGGAATTTGGCAGGACCTTGCCTAAGCACTCCTGTTCGCCTGCTAACAGAATCTACAATATTTCTTTTTCTCCGTTGAGACGCAACGCCCACGCAAATGGAATGCACTGACACGATTTTGGCGCCAAAAATGCTACATTGATAATTTATGCACATATATATAGATATATTTATATATATATGCAATTTGTATATGATTTTCAGAGTTGTTCGTTTGGAATGTGAGCGAGCATAAAAATTTCTTATCATTATCGTAGGGGTAATAGGCACCCAAAGTTGGGCAGTAAGTCGGGTCTGTCAGCGTTAACTCTCTGCGTGGGTGTCTGCTCGTGTGGGCGTGGCCAGTCAGCAATTATAGCTGAGAGCTACTGCGCATGTGCTGCTGCTGGGTCCTGTTGGGGTGTTTGGCCCTGCTGTGTCTGCTGCTCGCCTGCTGTAAATCGACGTCGCTAAGTTGACTGTTTTCACATTAAAATGTGATATTTATGGGCAATATTTCTAAGCCATTTCTAAGCCAAGGCAGGAATGCGGTATTTCCTTTTTCTAACACTTCAAGGCAAATATCCGCGACACAGGCGCCAAGGATTCCACAGACGGAGATTGGAATGCAGCAAGTTGGAGGACGGTAGTCGCTTTGGACTCGCTGTGGATGCGGCTGTTGGCCTGACACCGTGTGACGAAAATGGAAATTTTCTAATGGCCGTTTAGGCCAAACAGTCAACAGCCAACAGGCAAGAGCCAACAGCCTGGCTTCTGGGCCCGAAAACTTGTCGAAAAACTTATTAACCACAGGCAGTGCTTGATGTAGTTTTGTCCTGAATTTGGGGCACCATTCGCAGGCAAGAAATGTTGTCTGCGTTTTGCCTGCGAGCCTGTTCGAATGTGTAAGAAGATTGATGACTTGACGTTTTAATGATGTGCTAAATGTGCCCATAAAAGTCACTGACAATTGCCACAAACACACACTCACACACACGCACACATGCAAACATTTTTCTTTGTTTTCTTTTTTTATCGACAATTTTTCTTTTACTGCCTCTGAAGCTGTTGCCCTGTTGGCTGCAGCTCGAAAGTATTTTTTTAAAATCGCACAACAATGTCATGTGTGTGACACTGTGTCCAAGTCCAGGGAGGAAAGTTGTGTAAAAAACTCCAGCTATTGTCTGCTCTGGGCCACGCTGTTGGCCTGTTCGCTTAAAGCCACAAGTTGGCACTTTAAGAAGCGGCGCCATTTTGCCAACAGAAAAAACTCATCTAAACTCGGTCCGAGCTGCGGTTTAAGACGCGTTGCGGCATGTGCCGCATTTGCTGCTTGCCGCGTGTGGCACATGCAACGGATCAATAGCTGGCGCGCCACGCCCGTCAAAACTCCCGGTCGTGGGGCAATCGAGCAATGTTGCCACACATGCGGAACTGATGCATTTTCACTTACCAGGGCAGCAGCATGGCCAGCGCAGGTTCGACCGGAAGTAAATTCCTTTGCGTACTTCCGGACACAGCAGTCGTGTCAAGTATGTGTACGTAGTGCTTGGCCGTAGTCTTGCTGCACTCACTGTTTGCCTATGCCCAGCGCGTTCTAAACTTTCGCCGCCTTGGCCAATGTTGCCATGGGGCCGACAAATGCCAAATACCTTTGAAAACATCCTCTATCCAAATACCCAAACGCCATTGGGCTCCACATTTTTGGAATTCTTTCACAGCGTCATCAGTTTGGAATGCGGCTATTTGTGGCGTTGCCCGCCTGCGCTCGGCTGCTGGCCTAATGACGGTATTTTTCTGCTGGCTCCAAAAATTCTTTAGCTATTTGGAATTGTTGCGACAGCGAAAGTGTTGCTGTGGTGCCCACCTATTGATGGATTCTATGCGCCCGACTCTTTGACATGCCGAGGGTTACTTTCACTTGATGCTACAACACAATGCGACCCCTTTGGATATATATAAAAAATTCCTCAAACGGGGGTTAGTTTTGCGCTCAGTTGTATGCTATGAAAAAAATGTAAGGAGCGCACACTGAAAAAAATCAGTTGGTATTAAAGGGATAAAAGGTGTTAAGAGGTGCTTGGAAAACTTGATTTAAGGAAACAATTTTAATTATTATCTTTTGATTGTAGAAAATGTAATTTTAGCTAATATACTAAATTTATTTTAATGATTATTTATTAGATTTTATTAATGTTTTAAGATTTTGTAAAGAAAATATAAAAATTAATTATGCTTAAAATCATTAACTCAGCTTAAGTCTATTTTACTTCCTACTTATAATCAAATATATAATTTTTTAACATTAATTATTATTTATTATTTTAGATAATATTTTTTATTTTTTTATTTTATGGATACATTTAATCACATATTAAATATATTCATATTCATTTATATTTATATTTATATTTATATTTATATTTATATTTATATTTATATTTATATTTATATTTATATTTATATTTATATTTATATTTATTTTTATATTTATATTTATATTTATATTTATATTTATATTTATATTTATATTTATATTTATATTTATATTTATATTTATATTTATATTTATATTTATATTTATATTTATATTTATATTTATATTATATATATATTTATATATTTATATTTATATTTATTTTATATTTTTGGATAAATTTATGTTGAATGTCATTACATGTTTACGTGTAAATTTGGAATTTTCTGCTTTTACTTAACCAACATTTTTGATACTTGTGTAGGAATTCAAGGAATGTTAGCGATGCTCTCGCTCTGCTACATCTCCCCTCTCTCTGTGTCACTTTTTCTCACAGCTTTCTCTCTCTCTCTTTTCTTCTTTCACTATTGTGGGTTCGAGGGCAGCTTCTTAGCGCATCTTACTTGCCACACATGTGTAGTTTTTATGTGCCAAGCGCGCAGGACACTTTCCTTTTAGCTCATGTGTGTGAATATGTTTAGAGAGAAAAATAGAGAGAGCTTAAGGGAGAGAGAGAACATATAACTATTTGGCGAAAGTGTTGGACAGTGAGATAGTTTGTCGTGCTCTTAACAAAAGCTGTTCACCTGTTAGGCTGGTATGGTAATACTGTTAGTTTTGAAACACAATAGTTTTCATAGTTTTAGTTATAACAGTAAGCCCATGTGTGTGTGCCTCTGTGTGTTTGGGTTTAGTTTAACTAGCGACATAATATCAAATAAAATCTGATATATTACAAGGACACACATGTGGGTCTCCCCTGTATGCTGTTCGCTCTTCTCCACTCTTCCTCTCCTTCACACTCTACATCTCCCTGTCTGTGAGCTATTTGTGTGGCAACAACAAAATGCTGTGCGCCTTGTTGTAATATATGAAAAATCCATTATTATGAGCGCCAAGTTAAGCGGCTGTCTGTCTACCCAACTGTGTGTGCGTAAGTGTCCCCTTGTGTGTGTGTGTGGGGGGGGGAGGGGATTTGTGTGCTTTTCAAGGTATTGCCTCACCTGTCGCTAATGGCATTGCCGTATGCTATGGACAAGGATTGCATAATTTACCTGTGCTCAACCGGCACACAGCAAAAAGCGTAGCATACTTTCTGGCGCGCAATTCCCACAGGTAACTCGCGTTCAAATACAAATTCAAATGTTAGCTAAGGTATTTCAAACAGCTTGACAAACTGGCACACCTACACACACACACACACACACACACGCACACACCGATGTGTGTTAGAAATTTCTAATCTTTTGCGCGTGCCGAGAATTTGAATATTAGAAGCAAACAGGCAAACATAAAGCTGCAGTAGGCTCTGGTATGCATTAGCACAGTCGGCACACTCGCAATGCGCATGACACCCAAACACACCCAATCACACACATCTCTTTGGGGGTGGCTCGCGTGTATTAGAGCAGCCACCAACAGGTTCTGTGACCCGAACCGTAAATGAAATTCAAGCGGGCGAAACAAAACTAAATTCTATGCCATAAAAAAAGGACGTCAGCGTGAAATATATAAAAAAACACAAAGGGGGAGAAAAGCAAATGAACCTTTGGCCCTTTGGGGCAGGACCTTCGACCCACTGAAAGAATGCAGGACGTTGCTGCACAGAGCTGTGCTCCTAATCAATATGAATTTCTGGAGCTTTGAAGATGCCAAACTCACTTAAGTGACGCTTTGATGTTGAGTTTTTGCAGCACGCTCAAGTCGCTATTGGAGCCAGTTAATTAGCTTAAGAGGATCAAAGGAGCCGCTGCCCAATGTCGCACAAGTTGTATTTAAAGGATACGCCAACAGGCGAACAGCAGGCGTGTACAGGCAAACCACGCTAAGCACGACAAATGTCCAAAACACCAGAATAAAATTAATATAGCAGAAAAAAAAGTGAGAGAGAGGAGAAAAATAAGAAAAAAGCAGGCAAATACCATAAATAAATCGCTGGTCAAATGAACAGCGCCACAGGAGAGAAACACACGGCACAAGGACATATAAACAGGACAAATAAATACACATGTAACAGGTGGAGGGATGGAGGGGTGTAGGTGGGTAGGTGGAGCGACTTGATGTCTGTGTGTGACACATACTCATATGTTTTGGGGGGCATGTATCTGTGGCATGTATTTAATGAACTGGCAACATGTGTAGCATATTATTTACACAATTTAATGTATTTAAATGTAATTCTTTTTTGTGTAACCCTCACACACACACGCAGCTACACACACATACACTCACATACACCCGCTCGCAGACAGTGAGCGTGTGGAACATATGAGGGGCAGTTAACAAACACAAGCGCAATGATGTAAGTATATGAAATGCGAATAGGTTCGCAGGATATGCGCGCAAGTTGCAAAGCTTTTATGTGTCGTATTATCAACATCATCATCAGCAACAACAACAGCACGAGGGGTGGAGTAGCGGTGGAGGGGCCCGGGGGGGGGTAGCTACCCTCCTGTGCTCTTGTATAACATTGTTCTACGTGCCAAACGAGCCTGTCTCTCGTTGTATCTGCAGCTGTTTCTGTATTTGTAGCTGTATCTATGTCGGCGTAGCTGTATCTGTAGCCGTATCCGTGTCCGTGTCCGTGTCTGTGCCTCTGTCTGTGCCATGTGCCCCGTCGTGTATCTAGCTCCAGTGCCAGTTTAACCCCTTGTGCCCCTTCTCATGCCCCCTTTGCCTATATTTCACTTGTTATTTTTTCGCATTTGTGGGCAGTTTTGCTTCCCACCCGTCGCCTTTCCATCCCCTTTTTGTATGTGTTTGTGTACTACATATGTTTAGATTTCCCATGCACTGCTCCATGTGAAACAGAGATGACATTATATAAGAGCGATACATGCTTCCCACTGCAAGACACTGAGCTCAACTAATCGCAGTGCACTTATATACAAGATTATATACAAGCATACACCATTGACTTGTACATAAGTAGTGGTAGGGTCTAAGAGGGGCTTACCTAAAGCTTAGCTGTTTTGAAGAAATACTTTTAGTTGCTCAACTGTGGTCGAGAATTCCAGCAGTGCTTGCTTGTTTGGTTGAAATACTTCTGATTCCAACTAAATCAGTCACTACACTGTTGCAAATAAACATCACTATAGTTTCAAAAAGTTGAAATTTATTTTAGTTACCAACTTCATCTAAAACTGGCTAACTGACACAGGAAGAAAAAATTCCGGGTTAAACTATAACATGGAATTTTAAATGATTTTATTTACAGTGAAAGCTCCCTTGGCCGGGCAGACACAATTCCAGTATTTTTGTCTGCCCCAGGGAGGTGTCTGCCTAAGAGAACGGACTCCCGTCTTAGGGAGTTGCCCGCCTGGGGGAGCTGTCCGCGAGTAGAGTTTTCACTGTATTCAAAAATAAGTGTGGTCAACTTAATATTTAATATTTCAGTTTCACTTGTTAACTTTAAAGCCGAATAGTTAACACTTAATGTTAAATTTAAAGGCTAAGCAAGTAAGAAAGGCTACAGTTAAGAGAGGCGACTGTAAAAGACCCCGAAATCCTTCTATTCTACATTTTATTTATTTTCAACCGATTTGTCTTAGGTGAGCTATAGGTTATAGTTGTCCGATCCAGATTAAATGTGGCGAAGATAGTTATAATGATACCTTACATGTACTGTACGGCTGTTGATGCCGATCAAGAATGTATATAATTTATAGGTTCGAAAATGCTTCCTTCTGCCTGTTTCGCACGTTTCACTTTGTACAAACTTTATAGACTCCTCTACTCTTGTTTATAGTACGGGGTCTAAGAAAACATACAAAATTTGTGCTTAAGAAACTCAAACTCAAAATGGTAATAAATGAAGTGCTGGTGTTAATAATTCCAGAAACCCATTTTATTTAATACAACTTATGCTTAAGAGCTACTTACTTTAGCTAAGAATTCCCCGCACTCCTCTTCAGTAAGAGAGGTGCCCCATTGTTGCAGCTACGCTCAGCTGATTGCAACTTTCACTTTCCGCTGTTGGCGGCAATAAAATGATTTGGCTGCTAAACGCTGCGCTAAATGTTTAGCCATAAACTTGGTTCCGGCACCAGATGTAGCAAAAAGCCAGGCCAACGCACGCACACACACATATACACACACACACACACACACGCTGGCACAATCAAAGCCAAAGAGAAGCGAAGCAAATCAAGAGACCCTAAGACTTGGAGCAAGTTCAAAAACCCCACGACTAGTAGTGAGTAGTATTATTGCTGGGTTTATTGTACTCTAATTGTAATTGTATGAGTGTGCATGTGTGTGAGTGTGTGTGTGAGTGAGGCAGAGCTTTGGTCATAATGATTATGTTGATGATGGCATGATGTCTATATGAAAATGCATCCATCACTAGCAATGTCCACATAAGCTCTAATTGTTTGTCGTGCAGCTCAGATTTGCCGCAAGTATGTGTGTGTGTGAGTGTGTGACTGTGTGTGACTGTGTGTGTTTGAGTGTTTCCTATAATTTCGTTGACGCTTGAGTTAAATTTCAAAAACGTCTGACTTTCCACAACTGTGTTTTGTTAATGAGGAAGGAAATCGCTCTAATTGGATGTCAACAAACATATTAAATTCGCAATCCACTCCCCACCCACCACGCCCCCCCTCTACCCCGCCCACCTTGCTGCAACTGTAATGCAATGCTTTTCTTAGTGACAATTGTGTGGGCTGCTTGAGTTTCCGGAAACTATTTCAGAGATAAGTTAATTGTTTGTCATCTCAACTGAGGCTGCGTCTGCGTCGGCAATTTGGCAAATGTTTAATTGCTGCAAATGGAAGCTGCGAAATGCACAGTTCGCAGATTGAATTAGTAAAGGGCACTTCATTGATATATCCGGGCAGTGCCCCAATACATACGATATATACACTATGTTATATACACTGTGCAACATGCGTTTTGCATGCTGCAAGAGGCAAGCAATGCACACGACATGTAACCCATTATATTCGAATTTTTCATGTTTATGGACCTGTATCTGAAAAGTGCAAAGGGTTTGTTAGGCTTGTAACAAAAAAAGAGCGTGTAAGGCTTGAGGTGGTAGCTTATGTTATCATAAAGTGTAAGAGTCTTAACAGCCAGACCAGCCTGTGAATTCTCATTAAAAATTGCAGACTCAAATCAATTAGTAGAGGCGGTTAAATCGGAGTTTCTTTGATTTTAGTGGGAAGTTATTGAACAAATATTTTATTTAATAATATCACGACAAAAATACAGTTTATACGACCATTTCTAACTTTTATAAATATACATATATAAATCGTAATAAATAACTTGAAACCAAATTCAAGTTTATAAGGTGAATATTTTATTACATTATAATACATTTTTTTTCTGCGTAACTGAGCAAGATTACAAGAATCAGATTTTTATTCAATTTATTTGCTAAGTTAAAGACTCTTAACAAATTTTTCTGAGAAAATAATCAAAAATATAAAGCCAAAACTACAGAGATACGGAGATATCTTAATAATATTGGATATACATATGTATGAAATTAAAGAAGTCTTATAAGATTGATTGAAGAAACCCAGAAACCCGCATATTTCTTAACCTCTTTCATTATATATAAATATAGTGTATTGAAAAAAGTGTATAGAATATGAATGATAAGTACGACAAGTACTTTAATAGGTTTTTAAAACATTAAACATTATAAATATTATTTACAATCTCACAGGTGATCGAGAAATCTTAAAACTTTGTATGGAATTAAATTAAGAAAATATTAGAACAACTTGTTCTTATAGTAACTTTGTATTTTTGCCTCATTCAGATCAAACCAGTCACTACAGGGTCTTACACTGTCAGGCTTTCTAGACTTTAAATTTTTCTACTAGTAGTTTTTTTTAAGCATTTTCCCCCCACATTGAACACATTGCCATGGAGTTCATTCAACCTCGCCCCAGTGAACTTAGCTGAGGTTATTTTTACATCCAAAGCAAGAAATTTCTGCTACTTCCCCAGCCCCGGGGCCATCCTCTCACCGATGGCAGGCCAAGCAACTGGTCTGGCCCGGTCTGGTCTGGGCCATGTCCAAAGAGAGCTCTCAAGCGCAAGTCGAAGCTAGAGACTAACTCTGGCTCAGAGACTGCGACTGCGACTGCGACTGCGACTGAGTCTATGATCTCCAATCTCTGTTTGCTGGTTTTAAGTCTCTTTCTTTGCAGATTTATAGGGCCTGTTGTTGGCTCAGTCTAAGTCTCAGTCTGAGTCCGAGTCTGAGTCTGAATCTCAGTCTCTGTCTCAGTTTTAGCCGTTTGTTGTGCTTGGCTGCAGTTTCTGGTTGTTGTTGTTGCTTTGCTGCTGGTTGATGTTTCGCTTCCTTATTGGGTGAAAAGCGACGCGGCAGCGCTGCCAACGCCACAGGGAAGTAATTTTTGATTGCCAACAGATTGATTTGTCATTTGTTAGCAATTTGCCATGATTGTTGCAGCTTGTTGGACTTTATGCAAAATGCTCAAGATACACACTCCGCTTACTCTATCCCCATCTCTCCCTGAATGTGTCTGTATATGTATCTGTGTGCATTCATCTAATGGACATTGACTGGCAATAATTATGAAATCAATAACAAAGCTGCAATCACTGACAAGGTTCATAGTTTGCAATGCAACTTCAGTTTTACAAACTTATCACTGCGTTATATAGTGTATAATTACAGCTGGATCGATCGGGAGCGGTCGGTGGGGGCGTGTTGCTGTTGCGAGAGCTCTGGCAATTTGTCGCATATGCAAATGGCGGCGAGGTTTTCACGCAGAACGCACAGCGATCGACGTGAAGAATCAAAATCGCGGCTGCTGTGGCTGCTGCTGTTTTCATAAATAATTTTGCGTAAGCTGCGCCAACACATACTCAAAGCTGAAAGATGCCGAGGCTGCTTACGTGCCAGTCAGTGAGCAGCAGCAGCAAGAGCAGCAGTAGAAGCAGCAGCAGCAGCAAGCACAGACACACATAAAGCTACAGATACATTTTCAGCTACAGCCACAGCTACAGATACAGATACTTACATGAAACGCTGGACACGATGCGCAAGCAGCAGAAGCAGGCCAATGACCGTTTGACCGCTGTGTAATGATCTCTATATATACGTATCTGTATCTGAAAGCGTATCTGTATCTGTATCTGTATCTTTATCTGTATCTGTTGCTTTTGGTGTTTGTGAATTCGCAATCATTGAGTGAAGCTCGTATGCAGATTCTTATGCGTACTCACTCAGTTTATATTGATGCCATTAACGGATTTTCTACTCCTTTCGAGGAGCAGAGGTGCGTGGCGTGGCGTGGACTTTGTTTTTAACTTTTAAGTAAGCGACTTATCTAATTTCCTTTCACTGACTTTCGGCAATTGCCGCTTAAACAAAGCTGGAGTTTCAGCAAAAAATAAAAAAAAAACGGATTCGAAGTGTAATTTGCATTTAGCTTCAATTTCGTTGCGACTTTTTTAAAGTGTATCTGAGATTTCGTTTAGCATACGAACACGTATTCAATTGCCGATCGACCATTTAACATATTTCTGTCTGTCATTACAAAAAAGAAAAAGAAAAAACTCCGACTGACGTCCATGTTCAACCTGATTGATTCGTCGAGCGCCACACACACAATTTGGTTGGTGTGTGGAAATCGAGGAAAAGTTCCATCATCACCAGGCCCAATCACGTTTTATTTGATTTAATTCGTTAACTCTAGAACTCTTCAAATCTAGAGTAAAAGTTCAACATATAATTTATACCAGCGACCACGTGGACCACACTGTATACGATATCTAACCAGTTGAATCTGGATAAACTGCGTTGATTAGTCACACGGACTTACACGGAATTTCAAGACAGCCCAGATTTAAGCAATCTCCTTTGTTTTGGTTCCTTACAGTACAAACTTTGTGTGACTAAGTTAAGGAATGACTTAAAAAGGTGGGAAAATAAAGAAAAAAAGATTTTAAATTTTCTTTGGAAAATTTGTATCTAGAAATTTCTCTTTCACGTACAATTTTTTTATGCGAAACTTTCAGTTGTTTGCATTTAGTTTCTAAGCATTTTAAATTTGATTCGCTGCTTTGGAATCGCAAATTTCTCCTTAATTTTAATATTCTTCATTCTTAATATTTGATTGAATTAAAAATTGGGCCACATTGAAACACTTAATTACAGTTAAATGTCTACTTCTTGTTGCCAATGGCTAAAACCAAGATCACAAGCGGCTTGAAACTGTCAACGCTGCAGTAGCGCATCTCACTGACATGGCCAATAACCACTGCAGATGATCAGAAGTAGCAACTGGTGAAAAGTCTTGATAAAGTGCAGCATTTGCAGGGCCAAGTCCAAGAGCAACAAAAAAAAAATTGGCTAATCAGAAATACTGTTATTTATGCAGAAATAGAATGAAACAAAATACACGTTGGAACATTGACCCACATTTTTAAATTGCCCTGAGAAATGTCGCGCAAACCCAAAAACCAAGAAACCAAACCCAAAACTCAAGATCGTTTTTTTCTCTTCTTTCTTGTCTTTCTGGATGTTTGCTGGAATTGTGCAAACATTGCATAAGATTTCCGAGCAGACGCCGTTAAAAGTGAATCTGCCAGAAATCCCCAAAATTCGATCGAATTACAATACAAATGCGTGCAGGGAAAGTGGAAAAGTGCGGGGAGTGGGGGAAAATTGATAGACAGCAGTTGTGCCAACAAATGTTGGATGAGTTTTCCATTTTGCATTTCAGTTTCAGTTTTTTTTTACCTTTGCATGGCACGTGGCTCAAACAAAAGGTGCAAAGTAAAAGGAAAATCCAAATGATCCATAACGAATTTGATAGCTAAACATAAAAAAAAGGAAAACCATTTGAAAAGTGAAAAGCGATAAACGGAAGCGCCAAAATGCAATGCGGCTGCTGCGTATCCGGCACTCCATCAGCCAGAAGGTATGAGTGGGGATCCAGGTAAAAAGACCACTGAACAAACATAATAACGGAGGCTGTAGCACAGTCGATTAGCCAACTCCATTAACTGAATGTCTGGCTAAAGAGCAGCGGCTGTTGGGGAAGCCCCTTAAAGTCGAGAGAGCATCTCCTATCCCCCTCCTCTCTTGGATCGTGCCAAAGGGTTGCTCGACAGCTCGTGCCCGGCAGCGGCTGCTTCTAGCGTGTGCCGGAAGTCCTTTTATGATCTCGGCTCGGTGACAGCTTCGCCTTTACCTTGGAGTTTCTGGTTGTAATAAAACGAAAGGATTTATATTTCCTATTGTGCCGTAAATTGCATATCTTGTAATCTTGTGCGCCAGCTGACTTGAGCATATCTTCTTTATATTCTTTATCTTTTTTAGGTAAAAAGTGTCGAAAATTAAGTTTTGCAATTTTTTCTTTTTGGGTTTTTTTTTGCCGACTGGTTTTGGGTGTCACATTTCGCGGAAGCATCCATCGCTTGCTGCTGACTCATGCCAAGTATTTATCCTTTTTATGGGCTGCGTCTTTCAGTGGCTTAAGCCTTCCGCTGTCCACCGGATTAGGCCACTGCAAATGTCACGCAAAGTGGGCAGTGTTCCTTGTCTTTGCCGACCTGCGGCTAAAAGATCATTAATTTTGAGACTTACGGCACATAAAGACGTTTACACTGTCAGGATCATTATTTGAGCAACGGCGACACAAACAGTTAACATGTGTATTTGCCAAACTATTTGCATTTTAGCCCAGTCATTCGCCAAGTGATAAAGATCAATTAGCTGCGGCAGTGAATGTAGGAGGAGCCTCAGACACCGCAGGATCAGGAGAGTAAACCACCAATAGGAGATCGGTCTACCTGACTAGCCCTAAGGCACGCACACACGCACACCAAAACATCACAAACAGACACTCACACACATACATACAGCGACAGAGACAGCGGCATAACGAGGGCACTCGATCGTGTCGTTGTTTGACAAAAACAGCTGTTTCTTGAATGAAACCCAAGTGGAGGCGGACGACACTGTGTGTGTGTGTGAGTGTTTGCTTGTATGCGTGTCTTTGCCCTCATGCCTTTAGGCGGCTACAAAGAGAGCGAGCCAGAGCGAGAGCGGTAGTGAGAGGTCTATCTGGTCACATGAATGAAAATACCGAAGCTCTCGCACTCACTCTCGCATTGGTTGGTTTTCAAGAGCAACAACTAAGAGCAACACACCTGCCGTCTATCGTTCTCTTTTGCGCCTGTGCGCACTCTTCCCAGACGACGACAACGACGACGACGCGACGAAGCTTCCGACTGAGCACGAGTCTCAACTGTGCCTCTCTGCTCTCTTTCGCTGCACGTTCGGATTCATATAAATAACACCGTATGGGCAATGTCTTGAATCATAAGATCGACAACGTTCGACGAGCACAGTTCAACTAAATAGCAGCAAATACACTCAGCGCTATAAGTTATTGTAAAAAACTTGTGAACTTTTTTTAGTTTTGTACTATTTTGATTTACGTGATAAAACCATTTCTGTTCGGTTTAATAAGAACAATAGGCCGACTGCCGCTTAAAAATTTATAAACAATCAAAATCGTAAAACAAAAGTATTTAATGGATTTTAAGTGTCAGTGACTCGATATTCCCACAAAAATAAAGAAAAGACGACAAAAAATACTATTGACAACCAGCAGAAGCAACATCGGCAAGAGCAACAGAACCATCAACAGCAACAGCAACAAAAGCTAAATATAAACATACATACACACGCGAACTTCTGTATAATCAGTCAATAACAACTGGTGATAATAAAAGAACTTACAACAACAACAAGAGTGTGACAGCCCAAGAGAACCAGTATAAAGTTCATTATATATATACACATAAATATATATACTGACGACGCTGAATTAAATTAAACAAAGGAGCAGCTAAATCGTGCTGAAATCATACAAGTATTTTTGGCTAATTACACGGCTTATAAATGGCAGCCTACCTGGATCCCACTGGCCAATACTGAAGACACCACCATCACAAAGGTATCTCATCTGTTTCGCGTGTTAATCAACTTATTAATCACAATGGCAGCTTATCTGGATCCCACTGGCCAATACTAAGTAGCAGCAGTCAAAAGTCGAAACGATTTTCTTCAAAGCCCAAAACTGTTTTAAAAAGTCACAAAATGTCGCTTGCTTTGGATCCCACTGGCACCTATTAAACACTGCCCCTAAGCTACTATAGTAATTTTAAAAGTAAACGTTAAAAAGCAGAAAAAATATATCAAAATGCTCGATCTCTATCTGGATCCCACGGGCACCTACCGTCGTCCCCGGGAAACGCGTGACAAGCAGAGGAAGCAGCTGGAAAGCCTGGCACTGGACCCCACCGGGCAGTACTAGGCCAGCGGAGGAGCAGAGAAAGTTTTTTAAACCCCACTGTTGCCTTATCCACAATTCTGGACATGATTGGAGGAGCGCGTTGGCTGCGCCTGCGTGGACGCGAGGAGACTTCCAGCTGCCGGCGCCGAAGAAAGTAGTGTCCCAAATGTTCATACTCAGCAAAAGCCTGAAACTTTTGTATTTAGTTTTTTTATACGCCTAATAACTACTATGCATAAATTATTTATTATTATTATTATTATCATTACTATTATTATTAATTTAATTCAATTATTGTTTAATTGTTCACAAAACAACGCATATCCTATCAAACGCACATCCATACAAACTATTTACTGTATACTATAGTATGTTTTATATTTATCAGTTTGTTTCTTTCAAAATCTATTGAAAAGTATTAAATTTAGTGTCATATTTATGCGTCAATATTTTTGTCAAACTTCATTTGTTGAACACTTTACATTTTTTTACATTTACAACGAAACTATTATCATATATAATTCTTAATTCTTTTACATTTTTTGTTTATTCATGCCCTTTTTTATTATTTGTAAATGAAATGAGATCGAATTATTACATAAACATTTTGTAGTATTTAAGCATATTTATACAACAAACAAAAAATGAGAAAAACACATACACATCAAATATAATATTAAAAGAAAACATATTTAAAAAACATAATCCCAAAGATGTTTCTATTGCCCTCAAGTGCACAAATTGTCGCATTTAATTACACGGTTTTGCAGGCACACCACAAGATACACACACTGGGAGAAAGACACGCAGGTACAGGTTGTCCTAGGGCCTGTCGCAGACAAATTGCCGCTGGGGCCATAAAATATAATTTCCAAACGGCGAGCGCATATTTGATGAATCTGTGTGCATTAATTAATGTCACTGGGCGGTCGCTGCCGGCGAAAAATGGCAAATTGATCAATAGAATTTGTTAGTAGCAGCAGCAGCAGCGACACGAACAACAGCAAACAGTCAACAATAAACAAAAACAACAACACGAGTGCATTAAATTGCATGCGGAAGTAAAAGTTCAATGTTCGTTTGTGCTCCACAAGTGATTAGGTCAATAATAACAACAACAGCAATAACAACATAAGCAGCAGCAGCAGAGTCAGCCGCAGCAGAAGCAGCAGTTACAGCAACTGAGAACTGCATTCTGAGAGCAGCACTATGCGAGCGAGCCACTGATCGAGAGAGCAAGCCAGCGAGAGCACAACATCAGTTCAAAAGCTCACTCACAGTAAGCTCTCTGTAAGTTGCAGTAACAGGAAGTTCACATACACACACACACATACACACACATGCATACACGCGCATAACGCGGATGTGCCGTGCAGCTAGCGGCTATAAATAGACGTGTTAGCTTTTCTGTATGAAGTTCAGGGAAATCTACTGAGAGACCATAAGAGAGTGTCTGGCTGTGGGAGAGAGCGAGAGAGCGAGCAAAACGAACGAGCGGTAAAGCAGCTGTTTGCCAAGGTTGGCTGCGATGCCGCCCGCCTAACGGAAAGCTCTCGCGTTTTACATTGAAAATGCAATTAATACACGAGCACATGAAGTGCATGCATATTGTGATTATTTGATCACTTGATCACTTGATTGCTTGAACGTTTGATGGCTTGTTTATCCGTGCCGTTCAGACCGCATCTTTTCCCAGGCCCACGTAATGACCCAGTTAACAAGAAGCAGCGATATTAACTCGTCATTTATGGCACCCTCAAAGCAAACCGAATCGAACCGAAATCAACATAAACAACGGCCATATAACCGCAAGCAGAACTTTCTAAGTGAAAGTTGGTCTCATCTGAAGCGACTAGAAAAGTCTGCGCTGCAACTGACTTACAGACAGTCGACTGTCTGCCGATCTGACGCTCTGACCGAGCACTGAAGCGCTGTGTGTGTGTGCGAGTGTGTGTGTACCAACTTCCAACGTCCCACACAGAGATACTCACCATATAACTTGACCTACATTTTTGCAAGACAATAACAACGAAACAACAACAGCACATACAAAAACAAATACAAATACAAATTTTATACATATGTATGTGTATATGTATATGTTGAGAAAAGAAAAAGCAAGAAATTTCCAACGGTAACGGGGCCTGGCGCTGATTCAATGTTTATGAAGCGGCAGGGCTTCACAGTTATTGTGGTTGCTGTTGTTGTAGTTGTTGTGGTTGTTGTTGCTGTGCTTTCAAAAAATTATTATCGTAAAATTGATTTCATTGAAGTTGTCGACTCTGAGTCTGACTCTGCGTCGCAGCGACGCAACGTCGCTGCCAGCGTTGCCTTTGCACGCGTCTTGTAGCTCAACATTGTTGCTCTTTTTTTATGAATTTTTGTACATATATTTTTTTTTTGTTTTTATTTTTTTTTTTTTTTTGGTACGTTTCGTTTATGTATTTTGATAATTAGGCGAAAGGTGAACAAACTCAGAGACTAACTGGCAGTTTTTGTAGTTTGTGTCGTTGTTGTTGTTAATTTTGGCACGAGCTTGTGGGAAGTTTCAATTTGCACATTTTGTAAAAAGGAAATCGACTTTTGCTCTAATTAAGCAGCTGGAAAGCAGATAAAAACAGCTATTAGTAACTAGAACTGAGTAGTTTAAAAGTCTTGCTTCCTCTTAATTAACTTTATTGAATTATTAATAACTTAAATTAATATTTATTTAAAGTTTAGCTGTAACTTTTCACTCAACTGCCGCTGCATTCGAGAAAACTCCATTGAAAGCTTTCCAAGTTCGTGAAAGAAAACTGACAAAAATAAGTAAACAAAATCGAGAGCTAAACAACACTCTCACTGCTCTGGGGCAGATAAAGGTCAATGACATGGTCCAATTTTGAACTAATGTTGTTTTCATTGTAAACAACAAAGCGCCAATGAAGACGCCAGCGACTCAAGAGCAACGAAACAACAACAACAAACTCAAAACAAATTCAATTCACTTTCTATTCCAATGAAAAATCGCTCAAAAGCTTTAGCGGCTACAAAATCAACAACAGTAACAACGAAAGTGGTAGACAGCCACAGCAACAACAACACAACAAAAACGTCTGACTTTTGGTAGTAACCTGGTCTCGACATTGCTTTAACTGAGCAGCCAAATCCACCGATAGCCGCATTGATCTTCCAGCTTTCAAGAGGTGGGTGAGTGAGGAGTGGCGGTAGGTGGAGGGGCAGAGAGGGCGGGCGCACGCCTCATTAACAAAGGCGGCGGGACGAGGAACAACAACAACAACTTGTACAATTTGAAAGCGATTTGAAAACTTTGGTTTGTTGTTGTTTCTGCTGCTGCTGCTGCTGCTCCGACTTGGCCAGTTGTTGTTATTTGACTTTAACGGTTTCCAATTTTTGTTGTTGACTGTTTTGTTTGTTCAGTCATCAGCTCTTGTGCATTTTTTTGTTCATTTGAATATCTGGTGAAAATTTCACCCAGACAAGTGCCTTTTGTTACACATACACACACACATATCTCTAAAGACTTTGTCGCTTTGGTTTCAGTTTCCGATCCATCTTCAAATTCTTCACTGGTAGCAAAAGTTTCTCCTAATTTGCAAATATTTTGAGCACAACAAATTTGCTTACATTTTTTGTTTGTGATTTTTTAACAGATTTTTAATTTTTTTGTAGGTTGTTTTGTTGCAACGTCACGTTACATTTCCGCCGAAGTTGGAATTAGTCATCTTAATGCTTATGTCGTTTGGCATTTCTTCTGCTTCTCGTGGTATTTGAATCATACAACTGGGCGTATGCGTAATGTGCAGCTAAATGGGTCGCTGCAAAGTGTTTGGGTTTTTCCAGTCAGCCAATTGCAAATGGTTTTTTGGCCCGCTGCCAAGCCGTTAGAACCAAAGACTTAATAGGCCAAGAGGCCAAAATATGCACAACACGCTTTCCACTGATCGCTGGTGTTGGAAAAGCGCAAAATGAAAAGTGAAAAGTTGCAGCAAAAGGCAATCGCTGTCACCGTCTTTTACTTTGTCTTTAACTTGGTCGTGGTCTTGGTCTGTGTCTCGTGGACATTTGTGGTGTTCACTTGGCTTTAGCCATTTGCAAATTACGTGCCATAAAAAGCAAGTGACTGACTGACGTTCATGTGGGCTTTAATACTCCCCCCTCACGCCCCCTGGCCCACACCCACGTCCGCCTGTCGCCTGTCGCCCATCGCCTGTTGCCGTCTCTTTTGAGTGTAACTCGCACTTTCACGTCTAATGCCAAAACACGTTGCAATTTTCATAACTTGGCACTGACTTTAAGCTTGTTGGCCAAGTCCAAGTTAACAAAATTGCACCCAAGTCCACATACTTTGTATTAACAACAATTTGTTTGCCACTTGTGCTCACTATCAGTGACGTCAGTTAGCCAAAATATCTGGCAGTCGTTAGCGTTGCGTAAGCAGATCAGCCCCAATTCAATACTCATATGTGTCTATCGGGTATGCTCAAAGTAAATATCAACTCATTGATGTTATTATTGTGTAATGCCAATCGATTATATACACACGCCCACAATAAGCAAAAACAAACAAACAATCAAAGCTCACACACTTTTTGCAACAATTCAATTAAAAATCAATTACTACACATTTATTATTATTATTATTATTATTATTATTATTATAATGCTCCCCCACGTTGGGCATATTTGCAATGTCATCAAGTTTGTTAAGAAGTTTGTGTTTTACGTAGAGTTTAACAGACTTCACTTATTAATATTTTTCTTTAATTCTAAAATTATTTTAAAGGCCTCAAATATACGAGTAAGAAATTCCCAGTTGCTAACTGGTGATAAGCATGAAAAGTTTGCTATATATATATTATTGGGTATAAGCACAAAAACTTTTGATTTAATTATAAAATTCCCAAAAAATTAATCATTAAAGTGAAATATTTATTTGGATGGAAAACCCTTTTCTAATCTGTATTGCTTACTTCAGAAATATTTCTATAACTGTTTTAGTCGGAGTTTCCCATTTTTTCCTATGCATGCATTCATTTGCTTATTAATAATTGAATATAAATAATTTTTGGGGTAACAAAATTTTTTAAATATTTTTTTAAACATATTTATTACTATACATATATTCTTTTACAGTATTTACTTTAGACTTCATATGCCTAAAGTAATAGAAAGAGTTCATTGAAACACTGTATGAATATGGCTAATTGAAGTGCACAGATCTTAGACTTGATCTAAAGACATAATATATAAAGAGTATAATCGATTCGACTTTTGTCTTACCATCTTAAGTGTGTAATATACAAAAATACTTGACCATAAAATGAGCGCTGAAGTTTGGAGACCCCCAGACAAAAGCATGAAACGTGAGCCGGCACACACACACACGAACAAACACTTACAAACACACACACAGTTGGGATCAGCTTAATGTGTGTTTGTACACCTGTCAGGTGAGACTTTGGTTTGCAGCTGAAACCAATCCATCTAGCGCCTCTATCAGCATAACAATTAAGCCCAAATGCTTTTGGCTTATTGGCTTATTGGTCCCCGAAAATTGGCATTATTCACACTTGATCGGAGGCATGTGAAAAGGCTCGTAAGAAATGGAATTTGAGCCAGAAATCAAGTTGCAACTTGCTATCAAAATTCATTCAAAACTAGCTTCTGGCTACGTGACAAAAGCGTTAAAACAAAGACAAACAAAAACTGATTATGAGTTGTTTGCAGATACAGATACACAGATACATAAAAGATAATAGACTCATCGATTGGACTTGAGGCTTGTGACTTGTCTATTTGGAGACCAAACAAACTTGAAGCTTTCGTTGCATTTGAAATAGACGAAATAGAAATAGATATCAACTAAGTAGTGCCCACCTAAAAGATACAAAAATAGAGAAACAAAATTAATTCAAATACACAAAATAAACATAAATAGAAATACGGAGAGCGATGTGAGCGATGGACAGAGAGTGATATACATTGTAGGCCGAGAGAGTCAGAGAGGCGTAGAGAAATACAGAGACAGAAAGAGCCACAAAGAGAGGGAGCGAGAGAGGAAGAGAGAGCAAGCAGCATAGCAACATACAGAAGACAAAAACAGTTCATTGAACTATTTGTGAGCTTTTTTTGTGTGTGTTTGCTGTGGTTTCTTTAGTTTTATTCGTGGATTATGGTATCATTGCCCAGGCATATAACATATGGGATAGTACATGCATACACACGCACACACACACACATGCCTACAAATAAATGTATGTACATACATAGAAATACATTCCTACATAGCTTCTTCAAAGGTTCTGAGGTGTCATGTGTTTCTTTTTTCGGAGGTTTTGGGTTTCTGCTTTCCGACGTTTGTTCGCCGTGTAATGGTAAACTTTTATCATTAAATTAAAATTGATAGGGCTCAATGGGGCTAGACTTTGTTGTATCTGCTTATAAGCCCTACAAAGGAGCTGCTACAGAAAGTGAGCTTAGAAAGAAAGCAGCAAATATGCAAGTCATGGACAGAGAAAAGCATACAAATGTAAATTTAAATATGTGTATATATATTTGCTACACGTGTAGTCACAACTGCTAAATACACATGTTGTTTTTAAACCTGTCTAGACAATTCATTCAATTACAAAAAGACAATGCGACAAATGACCTTGAGATAAGCGAGTCATAAATCCACAGACACATACTAACGCACTCTAAATTCAATTAAATATTTGGCATATGATACGATTTTATTATTGAAATTATCCACAAAAAAATAAGACTCAAAAGCAAACCTGCCCATCGATCGTCAAACAAAATAAACACATTTCTGTGTACGTCTTAAATAAAAAAATAAAATAAAAGAAACAAAAACAAAAGTCGACTAAAACTTGACTGCCTGTTGCTAAACAGAAATGCATTTAATTAATTCTTATTTATTTATGTTTCTTTATTTCAGTTGTGATTACTTTCCCCGCACAACTCGCAGAGGCAAATTTGGGTTCCTTTGTTGCATGGACTGGGAGTAGCGCTCTACTCTAATGAATTTCATTATCTTATTTTAAGACAAACAAGTATTTTTTTGCTTTATTGGTACAAGCCGGTATATTATGACAATTGCAGTGGACTTAAGTTCTTTAAATTGGCTATACCGATAACAAAGAAGAAAGAATAGAATTATGCAGAACTTTCTATTGCCAAATTGTGTGAATTACCTTTGTTTTTGTTAGACCCAAACAAGAATTATATACTAATCACAACTAATGGCCACAACTTAGCTCATGTTTCGCATTTAGAGACATAATAATATTTTTTATGATCAGTACTAAAAATAAAAGAAAATATATATACATACATACTGCATACAAATGGGTAAAAAACACGTTTAATGCACAGCTAACGCCTACAACTTGGCAAGCGCAACGTTGACAACATAAATAATAGATATAAATAAGTTTTCAATTAGAATGTGAGTACATAATACGTAATATTTTAATGCCAATAAACAAGACCAAGTTTCAGACCCAGATCCAGACACAGACCGAGACCCAGCGCCAAGTTCAATATCAAATTGACACGCGCTTTGCACAACTTCTACCAATGAGATCAACCGGGGCTTGTCAGAGAATTCAAGACTTACGTAGTAGGAAGCATTACGATGGTCGATGGTAAACAAAACGTCATTGTAATAAATCAAAATTGCTTATAACTTTGGCAACACTCCCTTCACGGTCAACGTCAGGGAATATACAGTTCAGTTTCAGCAACCAAATAACCATAAATATTAATATTCCCAATTACATTTATTTGCAAATACTTCTCAACTGATAAACAACATTTAACGTCACTCATTGAATTGTTTCTGATTTGTGACGTTGAAAAATCTTGGGCATTATCGCACATGTCGAATAATTTCTATTATTAGTTCGTTACAATATGTTTTTTAATTTATTCGGCTCATCAACACATTTTTTTAAATGACCAACTTATTTTTATTAACCATTTAAGTTTGCTTTAAACAAATGGGAAGTCATTCATATCATTTCAGTACAAAAAGAATGAATGAAATATTTAAAAATTAATTGCATATAAAAACAATATTTTGCCGTTAAATGACCATTGAAGGTAAGACCTATGTATGTCCTACCCCTTTTATTGGCATTAATAGTCTGTACTATTTTATTGAAATTGCCGTTAGACTTGAGGAATGACGTTGTCGTTCTTTACAATACCCCGCATCGTTAGCGGGTATATTAGCTGCTGACATGATTACATGCGTGCTTTGCATGCTTAAGTGAAGCAGCAGCAATCTTAATGTTTATTAAATCGATTTGTTTATCAATAATGTGAAATAAAGTACTTTGAATATTTTTAATTCAAGCCAAGGAATGCAAAGTGCTGAGAAAAATTATGGGAGCATGTAATTAAGATATTTGGAAGGATCTGAAAAGGGCGATAATTTTATCAGCAATCAACGACGTTGACATAAAACAAAATTCATTCCACTTCTGCCACATCACACCACTTGTGGTTCACACGGATTTGCCAATTAATTGTCGACTGAAAAAATGTTTTCTAGAATAATTACCATTTCGTGATCACCCATCTTTAACAGATATCATTACAGTGTTTTAAGTTCCTTTGAATGAGGAGCTCTTAATATATTAACACTAATCCAAAAAATAAAATAAAATAAATATGTTTATTTCAACTTTACTGAGTATCAACAAGTAAGAAAGGCTACAGTCGAGCGAGCCGACCTTAAAAGACCCCGTACTCTTTCGAATGCGAGGTTTTCCATACATATGAGCAATTTTTAACCGATTTGTCCTATGAGAGTTGGAGGCTATAGTCGTCCGATTCAAATCAAATTTGGTGAGGATAGTTGTAATGGTAAACATACTGTGTGAATGTGGTCCTGATAGCTGTAGTCGTTTCCAAGTTATGTCGTTTTCCACAATTTGCGGGGGCAGTAGGGGGCGTTTCAAAAATTTGAAATAAACTTAACCTGCCTGACATACAGACGGACTTTCATTCCAAATTTGGTGACTCTAGCTCTTATGGCTTAGAAGATCCTGGTGTTCATTCGGACAGCGGACAGACAGACGGACAGACAGACAGACAGACGGACAGACAGACAGACAGACAGACAGACAGACGGACATACGGACATCGCTATATCGACTTGGCTGTTGATGCTGATCAAGAATATATATACTTTATGGGGTCGGAAGCGCTTGCTTCTGCCTTTTACGCACATTTCGCGTCTGAAAAACCTAATAGACCCCACTACTCTTTTTTAGACTACTGGGTCTTAAAATTGGTGCTCACTTATTTCGCTTTGCAGCCAATAATTAGGCATATGCACACGGTAAAGAGATCAACCACAAAAGTCAACCACAAATGCTAATTTAGATATCAAAAACCAAAGTACATTGCAAAAATCAAAAATAAACCCAAAGAAAGAAGACATTTGGCAACTGAAGTCGCTCTAAACGGCTATAAATTGAAAAACTTTATGTCAAACTCAATCACTGGCAATTCATTAGAAATTTTGTTATAATTTATAAACTGAATGGCGACAGTAATAATAAGCAATAACATTTATTTACATGTTAAACTCGTTGCGATTGTTTGATTTTTTGGTGTCTCAAAAATAAAAATGAAATATAAACTGGAATGAAGTGAAATAATAATGAATATTAAATAAGCATTTGTTGAAATTAATGAATTGATTGCATAACACATTGGTATATATAGAAAGCAAATTATAAAACAATAATTATCACATCGATTTCTTGTTATTTTTTTATTTTGTTGTTTATACTACAAAAAGGATGTCAACAAATCACAAGTGCATCGTAAACTGAAATGAAACGACAGACAATGGTCTTAATTTGTTTTAAATTATTTGCAAATCTCAAGTGTTTTTTAATAAACTTTACGCTACGCTTTTATTTTGACAACATCGTAAAAAAGTGCCCAAATCTGTGTCTCAGCTGTACGAGAGTGTTTCAGGGTAAATTCGGCACACTTATTAAATTTAAAGTCAGTGCGAGTTGTTCTTAATTTAGTCGAAGCCGAGCCCCGAATGACGCAAGTGGCAGACTGATCTGGAGGTGATCGAGAGTAAGTATGTAGAGTTACATTACCACGTCATTACATTAATCATCAGCACTTTCCGATGAATTGGAAAATGTCAAATGTTTCAGCTTTGTAGCTTTGTTTTCCACACAATGCGTGGATGAATGACGAGAACGGAAGTTGGGAATTGAAACAATATGATTGTTGATCTCGATCAATGTCGGTACGATCGATCGATCTTAGTGGTTGGATTAATTTATGTAGCAGCGGACAGCACAAAATAGCAAGAACCTATTACAATTATTACTACATATTAACATTTGTAACATTCTTACATACTTAATACATTATTATAGTAATTTAATAACATGTTCTCATGGTCAACCTGCTTTGGCCAGTACACAAACTGAAGTCCATGTGTAAGCCATGTGTACGACTATATAGATTGGATTCGATTCGTTTCGATTGGAGTGCTGGCAAAATGCATATTTTAAAGAGTCGCCAGCGATTACATTGTAACAAGAGTTGGTCATAATGAACGACACTTTACGGGCGTTCCAAAGACCAAAGCAGCATGATGGCTCATACGCCCCATTGCCCCCATCGCACCTCCCGTTACCACCATCGCCCGATCAAAAGAGATACTACCAGTATAAACATCAAATATCACGATTTTCAACTGTCAACAGTTATGGCGGATGTTGTAAGTATGCAGCATACAAGATTATGTGTGCTACAGTTCTACGTATAAAGTGTGAGTCGAGTGAAAAGTGAAAATGCATCGTTCTAATTATAACACGTGATATCATGGGCAGTAGATCCGGCAACAATTGGCTGCACCTGATTGCATTTGCCCAAAGGTGCTCCTCACCTGTCGCTGTCCCTGCACTTCCCTTGGGCTCACTTCCTAACTCAAACCCCGTCGAAGCGCTCAAGTTCAATGTGAAACTGCGAATGCGAGAAGCCAGACAAGGCAAACCCTTGAAAATGGAAGCGACTGCACTCAGAATTGTCATCTGAACTGGCAAACAGTGTCTATTGTGAATATACGGACACCCAAAACCACATCAGAGCCATAGACGACCTCGCGAAATTCAACAACAACAACTGCAGCGATTCACAAATGATTCCATTTCATTCAATTCCATTTAATTTCTTTTCTTTTGCAAATTTTCATGTCCATCGTTCAACTAAATTGGGTCTAGTTTATGAGGTTTTTTATGAATCTGACCTTAGTCATGATCATGAAGTGCTTTATACAGGGGACATTTTCAACTATGAATGGGCATAATCTGTGCCAATTAGTAAATCAAGTACACAAAGCATACACAGAGCTAAAACTACGAAGAAAGAGAAAGATAGTGATAGAGAGGGAGAGAGAGATGGGGAGAAAATATTTAAATATCCAAATATCTAAGCTTAAATTCCAATCAATCATTTATAGTGTTCAAGGTTATTGGTTATGACGTATTGATTATTGTTTGGGAACCACTCGTGTTTAAAATTCATACATTTAGTCTTAGTTTTAGTCTTAGGACTTAAGTCTCTATACTAACTATAGAGACGTCCACAAATTTATGGGGGAACGACTATGCGCATTGCCGTTTTGGAACCAAACAAGCTCTAAATCAAGTTCAAAGTCAAACAAATTAACAACAATTTAGCTAATAAAAGCTGGCAGCCTAAACAAAACTCCCAGTAAGCTCTCAATTGTTTCCTCACTTTCCCTCTCTCCCTCTCTCTAACTCTGTCTCCGTCTGAAACATAAAACATGTTTGAACAACTACAGCAAAACCTATGTAATTAATAAATTATTGTGAATTGCTGCAAATAAATAATTAAAAACAAAATTCAAAGCAGCATTCTCAGCATTCGCTTAACGTTGTTGGCTATTATTTTATTTATTTATATATATTTTTTTTGGCAAGGAACTTGTTTAATTTGCATAAAGCCCCCCCCAGTTCATCCTCTGCCCCCGCTTGGACCAGCCACCCACCAAGCCACCCAAAAGATGCAGATCGGTAACATCGTCTGTGCCAACAGCTGACGCGACTGCTGGGATCACAGAAATTGTGAGCGGATTGAAGGCAACAACAACCACTGTAGATTGACTATATAAATACTTATTTTTATATGCACTTTGTGTTTCAGCATCGGGAATCTGTGGAGAAACTAGTTCGTCGACGCGTTCTTATTTAGTGCAGTAAATAAAAACAAAATAAGAAATAAGAAAAATAAGAAATTAAATATGCACGTTTATGGTGAGATATATATATCGGCATGTATCGGTATGTACTTGCCCGCTAAATATATGTCTGTATTTAGCGTGTTCTATTGAAAGGACAATAAACTTTAAACAATACCTCAAGGTCAACCGCTCGCATTAGATGAGTCGAGTTCCACAAAAATATATACCTAAGAAAAAAGCTGCAAAAAAAAAAAAGTCGGTGACAAAACAGGCGGTCGATATTTGTGGGTCGCTTTGAACGATTATTTAACTCTTAATTTGGTATTAAAATTAAAATTGTATTATGCTAATACATTGTTTTGTGCATCTACGATGAAACGCTGAAAACAAATCCAATATGTTCTCGGTATTTAAATAAAATTTCTTAGCTTTTTATAGAATTTTAGTTTTTGTTCTCATAAAAACTTCAATGCATGTTTGACGTCAGAGCGCAGGCTTACTGCTGTTTAAGCAATTAGTTCTTAAAATTAAAATTAGCACAATTCGGGGACTCGAACTACTTTTAAACAGGCACGTGGGCGATTTATGTGCGTTTCTTTAAGGCAGTGAAAATCGAAGGAATAGAAGTTGTTTTCGAAAGAGTTTTCCAAAACAGCAGACAAGAGCTACGCACCAATTGGCACGTAGGCATTGACTGTACTCCTTCAGAGAGGAAACATTTGGGGAAGTGATCGTTGGTGTTATACCCGACAACAAAGTGTTACTAAAAAACATTTCCAAATTGCATCATGCTTTTTAGCTACATAAATTAAATTTAAAAAAAATTCTTTCACAACAATTAACAAGTTATTTCTTTGCATTTTTTAATACTTATCAAATTTAATTTTGTTATAATTCCATTTATTTTTTAAAGCTTAAGTTCCAATCGATTTCTCATCAAGGGTATTTACAAGCCGCTTTATTAATTTAAATTTCTTTTTGTTTGTCTGTTTTTGTATTTTAATTTTGAAACATTTACAGCAGTTGGCAACTATTTTTGCTAAATACACACATACAGACATACATGCATGCATGTTTGTACAAGTGTCTTTATGTTTGGGATTTACATTTCTGTTTTGTTTTCTGCTCATGTGTTCAATGCACCCGATCTGGTCGTTGTTGCTGTTGGATTGCGATTAAGTCAATTCTGCGTTGCAGTTTTGTTTACTTTTGATTTTGTCGTATTTTTTGATTAAGTGCAATGGGCGCATAGCCGGTATATATGGTATTGTATATATATATCTTATATGCTTACAGTTTATATATAGCTGTAATTGCCATTATCTGGAAACTGTTGTTGCCCTTTTGCGGCTGTTCAACAGAATCAACAGCAAGAATGTCACATTGAAAGAGGTCAACCACCAGCGCCTTGTCATGTCATTTATGTAATTGAAAACAATTTATTTTATTTGCTAACGATATTACGATTTAATTTAATTAAAGCCGGAAGCCAGCGCAGACATAGAAACAGTTTCTCTACATACAAATTTATATCCATATATATACCAGATACCACATACCTTATAAAACACTACATATTTGATGGTATACCTATTTTTGCATGACTGGCAGAGCATTGGGGCAGAAAAGTATGGGTTGCAAATAAAAAGCGCATAATAAGCGTTTAAATGCAATTTTATGAGCAAAACGATAGCGTTCAGGCCAAATATCAAATGGAATTATATGTTTTGAGGCACGTTGATTAGAATGAAATATGTGGATGTGTCCAACATCAGCCACTGCCCAACAAAAAACAAGAGCAAAAAGTCCTTTTTCTGTCTAACCGAAATATTTAGGTAGCATTTAAGGAGACAGACAACTTCAAATCGGACAGAGTTTTTTTTATTTTTTTAGTTTTTGTTGGCCATCATTTCTTTGGCTGGTCAATAATTTTGTGAGGGTGCCGCCAAAAAGGGCAGGCGCATCGCATTGGATCGCATCTTGTGCTTTTGTTTGAAATAGATTATTGCCAAAATATTTGTATTTTTGTCTGCGACGAAGCCAAAAGTTCAAGGATTCTGTGCTGCGTTCGTTGAACCAACTTGGCCTGGGCCAAAAAGGCAGCCGGAAATATCGAATTCGCTTTAATTACGATCGTACAAATTAATAAGTTTGATGAAAAGTGAAACACAATGATCGCAGATGTTTGTCTCCTGTCACGGAGTCAGCGACAGGGAAAATCGAAATTTGTTGACGACAAATTGCGCCACAGCGATGACAGATCTCTCGAAATCAATATCCGCCTTGCCCAACAAAAAAGTGTGCGCCCTAATGACTTGTGGGCGTGGCACGTGGCACACTCTCGAAAGGGGTAATCGTAGGTAACTCGAGTAGCACAGGAAAGTGAAAGAAAGCCAGAGCTAGGCACGTGCTGTCCACCAGCTGTCGAGGACTCGAATGAAAGTGAACTACGCGACTTCGTTTCAACCAGGTGAGGGGAAGGGAAACGCATAGGTAGCCAGAGGAAGGTAGACGGAAGAGAGGGAGACACGCAGACCCATATTCCACTGATGGCACACTGATTGATCTTGCGACTGGATTGGATTGTGCCAAAGGAATTCCTAAGAATATGGAACACACAAAAAATATCCGACGCACATCACGCAAAAAAGGGTGGAATACAATATAATAATAACAAGGAGCAAGCAGCAGGCAGCAGGAACCAGCGAACAGACCACAACGAGCTCATATTATTTAATTTAATTTTTTTTTTATCTGGCCCTTTTTTTTGGCTTATGTGCCGAGTGTATCAATGAATCGAAATGCGAATGCGAATGCGAATTCGTATACGAATGTCTCGATCGCGTGCGACTAACATTTCCACGGATTTGGAGCCAACAACGTTTTTTACGCAGCGTTCCACATTTTGATTTCTGACTTTATTCTTTAAATACATATTTCTTTACTGCTTCATATAGAATATGTTTAACCCCTTTGGAGCTAAGTTAAAGTTAATATACTACTTTAAATCTAGTCAGCTTTAATGTGTTAATTGAAACATTAAATGTTACTTGTCGCCTCAAGTTTAAAGCTTTAGTAGTTCATATTTAATAATGCTTTAAAATGAATTTTATTATATTCTAAATACAGCCATAAAGGGTTAATCAGTCAATATTGCTAGGTGATTTTTTGTTTTTAGAAACAACATAATTTAATTGTATTGCAATCATATTTAATATGTAGTTTTCCCACATCAAGCTGATGACTAATATGCATGCGAGTTCCAGGAAAATTGCAGACATACCATGAATAGTTTTGGGCGCAGGCAGCGCCATCAGCTTCTTGGCTCGCATGCCAAATTGCAACTTAATTATAAATTGCAAAAAAATCACAGCAAAACCAGAAGAAACCACTGAAACTGATTTCGGAAGTCGAAAACTAAATACGCTTTCGTAGCTTTTTAGACGATTTTTTAAAAACAAACCTCCAAATAATATATTTTTAACCCTTTAGGAACAGAGTTATATTTAAAATTCCACGATAGTTACAGAAAATCTAATTACATGTTCCGTAATAATAATTGGTACTGCATACTTAAAAGTCCTGAAATCGTCCTTTTATCCTGGGGCATAGAATAGTCATGGGGCATATAATAGTCATATAACATTGGCGATATCTAAAAAATTAAAAATTTCTAGAACGTATTATTGCAGTAGTTCCGAAAGGTTAAATTTTACTCTTTATCATTCTACATCTCTTTTTGAATATTTAAAAAACTCTACACAGTTTTATGATCTAACAATTACTTTAAGGCTTAAACTTAAATCCGTTAAACTTAAATTAATTAAAATTTAAAAAAAGCGCGACGAACTGCTTGTTTTAATCAACATACTCACAATTTCAGTGTATTCAAAACAAAGAGCAGTCAAATAAACAGAAAAAAGCCAAAAGTTTCAACTGCAGTGTAAAATTGTAGCGTCAGAGCCGTGAAGCGCCATATGAAACAAAAACTGCTAATTTAACTGCTAGTTTCACATGCCACACACACACACACACACATGCAGCACAAGCACACACACATGTAAGCTCTCAATGAAAATGGCATGAAAATGCACACAGTGCTGGAAAATGCATGAAATGTGCGAGTGTATGCATGTAATGAAAATCTTCCGCGTTTGTGTAATGCAGGAAGATTTTGCATGATATTTGCTTTTGTCTGTGTGTGTGCTTTTCGTACTTAATTCGTACTAAGTATGTGGATGTATGCATGTAAGATTGTACTACGATTTCATCATTTCTTAAGCGCCAAACGATTATCCAGAGAACTGTCTGGATTGATGCGATGTATGCGAAATTTCTCCAAGTTTGTGAAAAACTTGAGCAGATCCGGTGAGAGAGCAAGTGTGAGTTTCGTTTGAAAGAAAGCCGTAAACCTGTAAACACACGACAGGCCCGGACCCCAGCACAGTTTGCCCCGGTTCCTCTCGTAGAGCCCCCTACCTCCCTTCAGTCCCCCGTCAATTCGATGTTGTAGCGCCACCAACGAACGACGTCAGCGACAGCGTGCGAAAGTGAAATCGAACCTTTGCTGCCGGCGTTTGCGCTTTTGACAGCAACAACAGCCGCAGCAGCAGCAGCAGCAGCAACAACAACAACAAGCGCAGCCGGTTTCAAAGCGAGAGAGTAGAGAAGGAGGGTGGGAGTAGTGTAGCGGCTTTGGCTTTGCCTGTAGCTGTTGTTGTTTGCTGCGTCTGACAAGTGCGATCACGGTCTGCCGACACCCACCCACCAGTCACCCCCTCAGCCGCACACCAACCGCCCCCTTCACCGCTGATTAACAACCAAAATACTGAAACACAAACTTAACGTTTGTAAAAGTTTCGCATTTTATTTTTAAAGAGGCGACACTGCGGCAGCACTGAATGAAAATTTCATTTTAATTTTATTTTATTTTATTTTTTTTTTTTTTCGGTGTCGGTTTGCGTTCCACGACAGCTTTTGGCATCCGGTCACTGAACTTTGTCCGACTGGACTTTCGTCATGAAAATTTGCATACGTGCGATGTGGTGCACTGTGGTGTGCTGTGGTGTGCCGTGGTGTGCGGTAGTTTGCTGTGTTGCCGTGCGGTTCAGTGCGGTGCGGCCTGATGACGCGACCGGCACTTGATGGCTTTGGGTGCTTCGGTGGGCTCAAGTTTTGGGTGTGGAATGACGTGCCGAAAATCAAAGCCAGTCATTTGGGCACCTGCTACAGAAATAAAATAAAGTCGAACCAATATATAAGCCTACAATGCTAAATTAAAGCTTGGTACTGTCAAGTACTAAAATTGGGATACTTTTTTGGATTGAATAATGAAAATAAAAGTGATTAAGCTTCGCTCTACGTAGCCTGGTTGTGATAGTTAATATATTTATTAAAAACATGCATACTTAAGCTCAGTTTTCCATACACGCCTCACTTACCTTAGGAATGTCTTTAGTCCAAAATCCCAGATTTTATTACCTACACATGCTAATGAAACAGTTGAGTCTCTTAAGTACGCTTATAATGTCTATCGAATCAGTTTTGCATCTTGGAAAATATGCAGTTTTAATTAGTTAATAACCACGTTCTCTTTGCAGCTGACAATGTCAAGTTGCAGTTGCCTGTCAATCCGCATCGAGGATTCCTTAGATAAAGTGGCGCTCACCGACCGAATCGATAAATTTGCAATAACCATAACTAAGGCCACATATATATGCATGTTAGTGTGTGTGTGTTTGTTGTGCATACTGCACAAATGGGTGTCGAGCGCAATTAGCGCCATATATCAATTACAGTACATAAATATCAGTATCAATCTCAATCGCAGTATCAAGTCAGCATGTTGAATAGACGCGCGCGCGCCGTTAAAGTTAAAATGTTTACATTATAAATCATTTATTCAAATTACAAATTATTAAGCTTGCTCTGGTTGCTGATTGCCAATTGGACAGATTGTGTATGGGTCAGTTATGAATACTATATACATGTGTATGTACATATATATGCTAAGTACTCGTATGTCCAGTGTGTGGTCAAAGTGGCGGGTCTGCTTGTCGCCCCATAGCGGCGTCTCAATCAGCTGATCGTCGTCTGGAGTTGGCTCTGGTTTGGGGGAATACCACTAGCGTAATTAGCTCAAGGGCTCGCTGACATTGGCGCCTGATTGGTAAGAAATAAAATAGCTATAAAAAAGAATTTAGAACAGTTAGAGAGTGCATAACTTCTGGAGGGCGTAATAAAAGATGTAAACAAATTTAATTACTTTTAAGTAAAAATCTTTTCCAAGTAATATTTCTTCTGCTGACCCATAAAACTTAAAGAAAGAGTTCAAAATACAAAAATGTATAAATTGTTAAAAATTAAAATGTTTAAAAATAATAAAAATTAAACAATATATTCTACAGATTTTCGAACATACATATGTCACGTATGCCAACAAGGAATGCCACTAATATTGCCCATAACTTGATGCTGTTCTCCTTTGCGCCAGATCAGACCTGGTCAGACATCGCTTTAGATTAGCTGCAACGATCCAAACAACTTCATTTAATTCTATTCATATTTATTGCGTACATTTTCACACAAAAATGCATAATAATTGCATTCAATTGATTAGTTTAGACGTGTAACATTTAACATACACATTTCGCTTGTAAATTTCTATAAACACTGAATGACATTTCATTATTTCGGTTTTAGTCGTTTTCAATTAAATGCAAATTTTTCTGGCCTCTTAAAATTCGTTTTATATAAATGTAGTTTCTTAAAAAATTGTAAACATTTTGAAACTCTGCGTTGCTTTCATAAATTGAAATCTTAAAAACTTCAGTGTATCGTTGGGTATTTTAAACAGTTCTGTTCAGTACTAATTTAATACAATAATACAATAACCCACAAAAGTATGCAATATTATTCGTAAATTATCTTAACCTACACATGTCTGTATATATATGTATATATTTAATTATATTCATTCTGAAAAACGTTTAACAAACACTCCGAAAATTTATTTCGGTGTCACGCACAAGTTTTATGCCTCGTTGTGCAAATAAGTGTAGTCTACTTTTGTGCGGCAAGATTTATATAGTATCTGAAACTACCGCACTTTGCTAAGTGGCGCTAGTGTGAACTAAAATGTCAAAAAGGGTAAAAATGTGAAGCTTAAGAAAAAGTCTCAAAATATTGGCTATAAGCCTTTCGCCTGGTTACATTAATTCATTTAAATAGACACTAAAAATCACTGTTTAGTCATAATAGTTTAGTATAAAACGATTAATATATGTATAGCTTTGCACTAACCGAAAATATTTTGCAAAAATTTTAGGACTTACAAGCGAGGTATATCCAAATAAAAACTTATTTTTAGTAACATACTTTTTGTGCTTGCAAATTGTATAGATTTAATATAAACTATTAGTTTTAATGGGGTATATCAAGGTTAATGGTTGTAACTACTTGTCAATAACATAGTTACACATATGCCAAGCGTTTTGGCAATAATTCGACAAGGCTCAAAGGTCTAGTCGCTGGGATTCGTATGGAATGTATTATACATAAACTTGGTTCACATAATTGTTATTATTGGTCGGTATTCTGTACTTGTATCTAGCCCTTGTTTAACGTTTTGTATAATAGTATTATATAACTGATTTTTATATCTATTTTGAGCTAATTCAGTGGTGCATTTGACTTTTGGACACGCTTTAAAAAGCATCGTTGAGCTCTACGACTGACATTCTCAGTTCAAAGGCAGGCGGTAGCTACTGCGTTCTCGCTACCAGATCTAGACCACCATCCTCCTCCATTTTGGTAAGGAACTTAATGACACGATGCTGAGGATCCGATTGTCGTGCCATATCGATAAGGGCTAAAAGCTTCTTGATTCCAATACACACACGCTTGCCAGCCATATTTCTGGCAACACTTTGCAGCTCCTCGGGACCAAAGAGATCCGAGTTCTCCAATACGGTCAGCACATGCTCGGGGGTGGATAAATTGGACACATGTAGGACGGAAGTGAATGCCGATAGCATTTCCATTTCCTCAAGCACCTCGCGACGACTCGATGTGCATAAGATGAGAAGTTTTCGATCTTTTGGAGGCTGCTTCTTGAGCAACACCAAAAGAGCTTGCAGCGTGAGGTTGGAGTAACGCGGTCCAATGGGACCATAGTCGAGTAGCCGCTCCACATTGTCCACTACGATGCAACTGAGCGTGGAGCGATATGCATCATCGAATATTTTTCGTATTTGCAGGCACTTGGCAGACTCTGTGAATCCCACCATATCTTCCGGCGAGCACACCTTGACAAATGGAAAGTCGCTCATCTTGGCCAAGTTGGCGGCTAGCGCTGATTTACCAGAGTTGGGAGCACCTTCGATGAGCACAGAAACCAGGCCAGAGCCCGCAGAGGCTTGTCGCACAAACAGCATACCATCTTCGAGCAAATTAGTTACCGGCTGTCCCCAGTTAATGACCCCTCGTGCCAGCATATTTTCGAGCATCTCTTGGGCAGTACCAAATGCGGGCTTTATATCATTTTCCAGTGCATGAAAGAAATCCGAACGTGTGATTTTCAATTTCTCCATGGCTTCAGGATCAACATGGACCTTGGCGTCCGCCTTGATGAGGCGATTCATGGCCGTGGATTGGGCAGCTCTTACCAAACCCTCGAGTTCGGCACCGCTAAAGTTCTTGGTCCGTGCTGCAATCTCCATGTTGTCCACATCGCTGGCAATCTTATTGAAATCTCGCATGCGTTGCGTATGTATGTTTAAAATTTGAACACGTCCTTTTTCGTTGGGCAAGCTGATCTCCATCTGCACCTCAAGGCGACCAGGTCGGAGTAACGCCTCATCGATCATGTCTCTACGGTTTGTCATGCCAATCACCAGAATATTGTTTAGCTGCTCCACGCCATCAATCTTTGCCAGTAGCTGATTTACTACCGTGTCGTGGACACCACTGTTGCCAGCAACAGAGCCACGAGCTTTGCAGATGGCATCAATCTCGTCGAATATGATGATGTGTAGTCCACTGTTGGGTCCCAAACGCTTCTCCTCCTCCTCAGCATCAGCGAACAAACGTCGAATATTTGCCTCCGACTCGCCCACATATTTGTCGAGAATCTGTGGTCCATTCACAATCTTGGGCTCGCGGGCATTCAACATAGTTCCAATTTGTCGGGCCATCAGAGTTTTACCAGTTCCTGGCGGTCCGTAAAGCAGTATGCCCTTGACGTGCTTAATGCCCAGTTGTTCGACCAGCTCTGGGGGGAAGACACGGGAGGCGAAGGCACGCCGGAAGATGGCATTGAACTCATTATCCAGGCCACCAATACCCATTTTGCCAAAGTCCCAGTTGGGATTTATGATGGACTGGCGAACGATTTTTCCCTTGGATCTGCCCTGAAGATTCAGCACCGAGTTCTCCGCCTTCTCGAATTGCACTACGGTGTTGCCCAGTATGCGACCAAAGTGAGCACTCCTTGTCTTAGTTTCCTTGCCATCGCCAACGGTGCGGGGATCGATTGCCTCGAGAGTCTTGACCGCCAGACCCAGTAACTTTTTGTCCTTGAAGTGAAAGACAAGGGTTTGGCCCACTGTCAAGGCCATGCCAGCAAACTGCATGATGAACTCCTTGGCCATTTCATCAGAATCGTAGGGCTCTTGCGTGATGGTTTTCTTTTGCAGGAAATCCGTCTCAAAGGAGACCAATGTGATGATATCCGAGCTGGCATCGAAGCGATATGGACGGACATCGATCTCCTGATTAATTGACAAAGTCGCCCACTTGCGCTGCACCAGCGAGAAGCCAACATGTCCACGTGGCACTTCGGCAATCTTCTCCAGCGCAAATATATAATGCTGTCCATGGCCAGGCGAGATGTCCGCGTATCTATATTGGGTTGACAACGAAATACAATATGATTACTAACAGCGCTGCTATGAGACGCCCACAAAGCGCTGGCGTCACTCTCAACAATCAATGTGAAAATCAATCGAAAAAAAAAACAAATGAAAACAAGTGAGAGAAACTGACTTCACTTCCTCTGTGAAATCGCCGATATTGACAATAGCTTTGTTGGTCAGCGATAGTTCGTCCGTTGGACATTTGATGGCCTTCATTTTGTACGCCATTTCACTTGCCATTTTCGCAGCACACGATTAAAAAATTTAATTTTCAAGCGCAATTCAATATGAAAACACAGACGATGTAGTCTTCGAAATACTGACTCACCAACAGCTGTTCACTATGCTGTGCAGCCCTGGTTTCTGAACAAAAAAACAATACTTGGTGTATACACTGGAAGCACCCCTGCATTGGAATTACGAACAGCTGATGGGCAGGCAAAGCGAGACAGAGACAAAAAACAAAACAAAACAAATTTTTATGGGCATATAAAAAAGATACTTTAAAGTCAGGACGTATGCACTTTAGTTACTTAAAGATATAAATAGTTATTGACTAATTTAGTGTTTTTTAATTACAATTATTTGCAATTCTTCTTTTCTGTCCCTTTCAAATAAGTGAAAAATTTAAATACATTAATTAACTTTCATTTTTATTGCACTTAAGACTGGCGCGTCGTGCCAATAAAATCACATTCTCCAATGTGACATCACTTGGCACATAGAACTTAAGCCACGCATCGTAGCCGTTGGCCCTAAGGTGCTCCAGGCGTCCGTAGTCCAGCACTCGCTTACATCGGTATCCAATGAGTTCACGCTCCTCACGACTTAATCTTTGAGTTGTCTCTTGTTGCGGTTGTTCTTTTTGGGCCTCCGCTAGCTCCATGGCCTTGCGACGTTCCCTACTTAGTCCAGTGCCGCAGACGGCCCAACTGACCATCTTGGTGATGATGGCAAACTCACGTGCAGTTATATCCGCAGCTTGTAGCCAAGACTTGCCCACGTACGTACGCCAGGAACAGCGGTGGTGACAACATAGCGCTATCATAATGTAATCTGTGGAGCAGGCGGTGTCACCTAGTATGCAGCGCAGCGTGAGATCTGTGGCTGCTCCACACAAATGCTTTGAAAATGCCACATTGCGTTGGGTGCGTTTTAGCTCTGGAAGCTCGGACATCTTAAGATCAGCGATGTCTGCACGTATACGCAGCACGATTTCCTTGTTGGTCAACTTGTTGTCCTTCTTGTGGCGTAGCGAAAGGCGATCCACGAGTACCACCTGTGAATTGGTCAACTTTTTGGAATCAAGCGCAGTGGCTAGGTAAAAGGCAAGTTGCCCTTTTCCTGCACCAAATTCAATGTAGCTGGTATTCTCGCTCAGCTGATTGTCGTGCTCGAGTATTCCCAGCAATGCTGAGGTCTGCAGCAAGTGCTTGCGCGTCTCGCAACCGTACTCCTCATGGCTAAGCGGCTCCTCTAGAGATGGGTGCTGCAAATTAAGCTGCTCTATTTTGTTAGCTATATGTGTGTCATACAGTTGCTTCACTTTTTCTATAACGCTATAGAACTCTGCATCATCCAGCTCGTGCAGCTTAAGCTTGTCAAAGTTCTCAATCTCTTGCTGACTGTCCAGTGTCAGCTCCTCGCCAGCATTTATGTTCTTGACTAAGTAGGGCACTGTACTTTCCAGTTCGCGTGCATTACAAATTTTCAAATGCTTGGCCAATTTACGCTTGAAGATTGTGTGCTTAGGATCCAGCGGACAGGGTATTCGCTCAGCGTCTGAGTCCTCAAGTGATTTTTCGGTTGGCGGTTCGTGTGCTCCACAGTACAGACTGCCTTTGTTTACAGTCATTTTGCAGAACCGCTTTTTGCGGTGCACCCAGTGCGCACAGCTCTTCTCTGCAGGCTCTTTATCTGTGGTCATCTTGGGTTTCTTGGCCACAGTTTCATCATCCATTCCCGGTGCAATTGCAATCGGCGTTGTTGGCACGTGTCGTAAGTGAGCTCTTTTGATGAATGTAACGTGCAACTTTCCCGCAACTTATTTATCATGGATTCTATGCGCAAGCAAAGTGTTACAGCTTGGTAAGTAGACTTATTTAGCAGTCGAGAACACCTTAAAGTCTTATTTACAATATCGCGTTATAACTTATAAGCATTTCGCATGGCGCACCCAACTTCACGTGAGTCAAAAATTGCGCTCGATTGGTATCAATATTTTTCGCGATGTTATCGATAGGTTTGTACCTACAAATTAACATCGAGTCCAAAACTACTTATCGATGTATCGCGACTATTAAGAAACATCGTTGCATCAATTCTGTTATCGATGCTAGTTCCAGCTCTAAACTCTACCCGAAAAAAGCCGCGAGGAGCAAACGTTTTGTTAATAAATAAAACAATTTTGTTTATTAAATCCAAACAAGTTCAGTAACTCAATTATTTACACAAACTAAGCAATATGTAAGTTGATTGGAGTGTATGTAACGTAAACACCACTGTGTGTACAAGCACCGCAGAAACACTTTTTCGCCACAAACATTTTTGCTCACGCCGGTAATCTTTGCAGGGCTCTTGTCAAACCGAAGTCCGAGCTGACGCCGGAGGAGCTCGCACGCCAGGAAGAGGAGGAGTTCAACACTGGGCCACTGTCCGTGCTCACACAATCAGTGAAAAACAATACACAAGTTCTCATAAACTGCCGCAACAACAAAAAGCTGCTGGGCCGCGTTAAGGCCTTCGACCGCCATTGCAATATGGTACTAGAGAACGTGAAGGAGATGTGGACGGAGCTACCGCGCACAGGCAAAGGCAAGAAGAAGGTGAAACCCGTCAACAAAGATCGCTTCATATCGAAAATGTTTCTGCGTGGCGATTCAGTTATTCTGGTGCTGCGCAATCCGCTGGCAACGGCAGCGGGCAAGTAGACTGCAACAATTAGAGTACAACAAAACAACAAAAGCAAATCAGCAACTAAATAACATTCAACAACAAATAATAAATCCAAATGAACTTTTGTATAATTCAACAAATGCGAAAAATGTGAATATGTTGGAAAATTTATTCCTCTGACAGCTGTTGGTGCACTGTGGGCACATAGTCATCGTACTGCGCTTGGTAGAAAGTGCCAGCCACAGGGTTGCCCAGCTCATGATGTTCGGCAAACTTGGCAGCATGGAACTTGGGTCTATTCTTACGGGATCTGTTGCTAACGCGCGGTCCACTAAACTGCAGTTTGCCGGGCTGCTTGTACAACAGGAACACATAACGATGCAGTCCCGTATCCTTGGGTGGACCAGAGCCAACATAATCGGCCAGCACCTCACCGCTGGACACATCGTTGCCAGCGATGTTAACAACTACCCAGTGTTTGAATTCACGTACTTTTGGGTCTGCACGACTGGGTGCATCGGGATCGGTCATAATGAGTGTGTAGTATTCATTCGGTTCAGCGCTCCATTCAACAACGGGCTGCTCTTTAACCTGCGTTGGTGTGAATTCCACACCATCTTTGACAACTAGTCCATTTTTGTATGTGACCTTTGAACGGAAAGTTTTCGTTTAGCTGTGATCGAATTACTTGTTTCTTTCACCACACCTTGAGTAACTGGTTTGGTGCTTCGGGTAACACATCTGGCACCACACCATGTGACTTGAATGATTCCTCCACTGACCCGGATTGCACGGCCAGTACGCAAGCAGCCAATACCAAAGGAAACAACATCGCTATCGTAATTAAGTGTGGTGAAAATCCAAACTGATAATTGGCTTAAAGTTTAAACAACTTTAAGATTGTGTAAACATGAACTGGACCTTCTCGCTAGCGAGGTCTGTGAACAACTGAAACCAGTTTAGCATGACGTTGCGCTTTTAAAGTGCTGAACTGTTGATCTGCTGCTGGGAAGACAATGTGTAAAATGCATATTATTAACCTCCAAACACGAGAATTCTAATTATATAATTATGTACAATCAATATAAAAATATTATTTTTTGCCCGACAGCTGCTTGTACAACTTGGGCACATAGTCGTCGTACTGTGCCTGAAAGAAGTTGCCCACCACACAGTTGCCCAGCTTGTACTTGGTGACAAATTTGGCAGTGCTAAACTTGGCACGGTGCTCGCCGCTTGTCTTTGGTATACGCGGCTCACTGCAGGACAGCTTTTTAGGCTGCTTGAAGACGAGGAAGACATAGCGATGCAAGCCAGTTCCCTGTGGTGGACCGGATCCCACATAGGCGGTGAGAACTTCGCCTTTGTCAACCTGATTTCCAGGCACATTGACCACCAGCCAATGATGCCACTCCCGAAACTTTGGGTCCTTGCGACTAGGCGCGTCCGGATCGGTTAAAACAACGGTGTATAAAGCATCCTGCTCTGCAGCCCACTCGAGGCTGGGCACAGCTTTGACCTGGGTGGGAGTCAGCTCATTGCCAGCGTTGACCTCGACGCCATCCGCGTATGTAACCTGCGCGTAAGCAGACGATGTGGATCAATTGTGCTTCAGACAATTGTGCCTACCTTGAGCAGCGACTGCGGTGCCACGTCTATTATGTCCGGTATAATCTTGTGCTTTGCAAACGCATCCGAGGGATTTGCCATGATTGAGGTAGGATTTATGTGTACTCATTGAATCAAAAAGTCTAGGGCTATTGTGATTGAATCAAAATGCATTTATAGTTTTTGAGTATTTTTTAGTTGACTTGACATTCGACTTAAGACTAATGGCCCTTAAATTTTTAACAGTGTAGGTTTTTGGTTTGCCAATGAGTCGTAGCTGTAATTTAATTTATGCATTTCTTTGGCAATCCGATTGACCAAAAACCGGCTCATTCACTCTTACTAGCCGTTATGATTACCTAAAATTTCCAATTATTTAACATTTTGCTGAAATAAGGTCTTGTGCAGAGCTGGTACATCAGTGCTCCAAATGCTGGTGAAGAAATTGCCCAGCAAGGGGACTCCCAGCTTATAGCGTTCTACAAACTCCTTGGTATTGAACATGATTCTTCCGTGATCGTTTTGCTTAGGCACTTTCTCGAATTCAAATTTGGTAAAATCGCTCTGTTTGTAGAGCAACAGGACATAACGATGCAGTCCATTATCCTGTAGAGGCATTGCACCCACGTAGGAGGCACGAATATCTCCGAGCTGCAGTTGATTGCCGGGTATATTGACCACCAGCCAGTGTAGATACTCCTTAAAACTGGGAAACTTTCTGCTCGGCACATCCGGATCGATCATCAGCAGCGTGTAGAATGTATCCTTGTCTGCAATCCACTGAACTGTGGGCTGATCGCGCACCTGCATGGGTTGCAGCTCTACACCGCGGTCAGCACGAATGTTGCCATTGTAGGTGACCTAAAGTAACCAAAAAAGAAAGTTAATTGCTTTAGTTACTTTAATCCAACCGAGCTTACATTGAGAAACTCTTGAGGTCCAATATCAATGACATCCGGTATAATATCCAAGTGTCTCATGAACTTGGTCACATCCGTGTCCGCCGTTGGGTCAGAGTCCACTGCACAGCAGAGGCTAAGACAGAGGCTCAGGCAGAGCAAAGCGAAACACTTTGACCACATTTCGATTTAAACAGCCAACTGGCCACAGTTTGGCCTAAACAGCAACTTATGTAGCTCTCCACAGACAAGACCAGAGCAACAGATAAATAAAAAACCGGCTGCTGTGGGCTGGTCTTTGTTGAAACAGCTGTGGCTTTCAGCCATGGCTAAAAGTAACTGACGATTAGAAGACTGCTGTTACCTTTTTGTTGCATCAATAAGCCCTAATTTCTTTTGCTTTTTAATTCAATTTCCATTCAGCTTTCTGTACATTCCGTGCGTCAATTCATTTTCCAACTCGGAAATTGCGTGACTCGACGTGAACTACAAACAGTTAGTAGCTCATTTAAATGAAAACTGTTTAGGAAATTGTCGCTAATTTCCGAACATGCAAAGCAGTCGTAATGATTCAATAAACACTCTCAGTTCTGAACATTATAACAACATTCCACGATAAATCTCTGAGGAACTTTAAGCGTATTTTTCTGGAGTAAAATAATTTATGCAAGTAAGAAAGGCTACAGTCGAGCCAGCCGACAGTAAAAGACCACGTACTCCTTCGAGTGCACATTTTCCATACAAACATGCAATGTTCGACCGATTTGTCCCATGTGAGATGTAGGCTATAGTTGTCTGATCCGGATCAATCTTGGTAAAGACAGTTATAATGGTACTATACATATTATATGTGAGTTTGGTTGCGATACCTCAACTAATACTACATGTCTCCATACAACTGTCCTATTTTCGACCTCTTGGTTCTATGGGAGCTATAGGCTATAGTTGTCCCATCCTGATCAAACTTGGTGAATATTGTTATTATGGTACCATTCACATTATGTGTGGATTTGGTTGCGACTGCTCAACTGATACTACATGTCTCAAAACAAATGTCCTATTTTCGACCGATTGGCTCTATGGGAGCTATAGGCTGTAATTGTTAGATCCGTATGTGTAAATTTAGTCACGATAGCTCCAGTCTTTTTCAAATTATGGCAATGTAAAAAGAGAATTTTTCA
This sequence comes from Drosophila dunni, assembly GCA_018152125.1. Lineage (NCBI taxonomy): Eukaryota > Metazoa > Arthropoda > Insecta > Diptera > Drosophilidae > Drosophila > Drosophila dunni. The sequence continues at coordinate 2,157,457 of JAECXC010000352.1, read as the reverse complement.
CTGGTAATGGTCGGTAATGGTCGTGCCACCAACTTGAAATAAACTTGACCTGCCCGCTAATGAGACGGACTTTCATTCCAAATTTGGTGGCTTCAGCTCTTATAGTCTCTGAGATATAGATATACGGACGGACCGTTAGACAGACAGACGAGCTTCGCTATATCGTCTCGGCTGTTGATGCTGATCAAGAATATATATACTTTTTTGCTTACGCCTGCCTGGCTTCTGACAAAAATAATGGACCCCTCTGCTCACTTGAGAGTACGGGGACTAAAAACTCAAGTAAAGTCTTATTTCACAACTTTTAAATTTTCCCCTTCATTTCATGGAAATCTTATTGAAAGGATTTTCTATTATTTTCAGCTTTAGTTTCCATCCTTCGGGTTAATAAAAGACTTCGTTAAAGTTTAATTTAATATTTTGCAATTTTTAATAAATTAAATAAATAAATTCAATTAAGTAGCGTTGGTTTTTGGTCGATATCTAAAGGAGAAAAGCGTTAGCGGGAAATTGCAGATAGAGAATAGGCAAAGCAGTAAAGGATAGTCGATAGGAAAAGCTCGGAAAAACTCGTGAAAGGTGTGAGAGAGATTAAGAGAATGGCTAAAAATCGAGCGCTTAAGCTTATCAACTAATTATATGGCCTAGGCATGTTCCGATTCCATTTGGTCTGCTTACTTTGAGTGCCACGCCCAAAGGGGTGGGTACACTCAAATCCTTGGTATGTACATTAACAACGGCAATACGAGTGCTTAGCCCCCAAATTTAAGAGGAGGAGCTGTAGCTAGACGAGGACGAGCCCGAGGAGGGGGACGACGACGAGGAGTATGACGATGAGCTGCTGGGATGGTATGAGCTATAGGCCAGATTCTGTGAGTCCCAGCGGGCATATGGGCCACCGCTCATGGGCTCCCAGCTGCTGGGATCATAAGAGGAGGCAGTAGTGCTGGGCACACCATATTCGGCAGCTGGCATGGGAGGAGCTGGCATGGGGACCATGTTCATCTTCATGCCACCCAATTTCTGGATCAGATTGTAGATGAGGAAGCCAAGCACCAGCTTAATGGCAATCTTGGACAGGATCAATGCCTTGGTGGCCTTCAGACTGACCAGACCCAACAGAATGGGCATAATGACCTTCAGTTTGAACTTCATGAGCAGCAACAGAGGCAGGAAGAGTTTGTCCTTGTTCTTCTTCTCAGCACGACCTACAGATCAAGCAATATAAATATGATTAAATGGCTAATGCTGGGAGCTGAATTAGACAAACCTTCTTCTTGGGGCAACTCCAAGTCGAAGCCACGATCAGAACGGTATGTCATCACGGAGCTGGCAAAGAATGTCTCTGGCAGCTGGACGCGCAGCTCATTGGTGCGAAGAATGCGAGCAAGACGATCAACGATGACTTTGTCGATGACGTCATCGTCGAAGGCACGACCACTGACTTCCTCCTCCACATTGGCCACCGTGTCCAGATAGGTGAGCACCTTCTCCTTCAGGCAATGCATAGCATTGGCATGGAAGCACTTATCCACAATGGTTGAGATGAGCTCATCGGAGCTATGGATGCGTGGCGTGACCGCATTATCGATGGCAGCACCTTGAACAGACGACGCCAGCATGAGCAAACACCCGACCGCGATAAAGGACGTAAAACGGAATGCCATTTTCATATAATTTCAAGATACAACTCGATCTATTTAGACACTGGATTAATACACTACTACAGAGCGCGTAGTGTTCACTGCGATGCCGATGCGACGACAATGTTGAACAATTGTTCGAGTACCGACGATTTTATACTGCCGCTCCTCGGACTCCATAGAGAGTCTAAGACCGTGCTCGAAACTGAGACCGCGGCCGAGACAGTGACCAATGCATTCCCAAGTTTTGGAGCGCACAATATTTTTTTTGGACAGCTACGAAATGAGTGACGAAAGCCAGAAGCCGAACCTTAGCCAACTCTTCGGAGTGTCCAAAGTTTTTCACCAAAAAAAAAAAAAAAAGTCTTTTCGTCGTCTTGTGATATCTGGGTTGTCCGGCTTCGCCTGTTCGGCTCCCAACCAAGCGAGCTACATTACGCTTTCTCGCTTTCCATATCGTCAACACCCCGTACACCCTCGACACCCTTTGATCCGAGTTGCATTATCGACGACACTTCGACGTCCGATGAAAATAACTTTTGTTTGCCCAATTAGTATGCAGTCCCTTAACTCTTACGCGAACACAAGAAAGCCAGACCCAAAGCAAAAGAAACAAGACTGCCCCTCGATAGACGGACCGTAGGTTCAGGGCACGTACATATTTTAACGTATTGTGTCAAATTTCGATGCAAGAAATCAGTACGGAACTTGTCTACGCTTTGGTATTGGCCTCTGGATTGGATTAGGCCATTTGTTTTGTATATGCCACTTGTATGCGGAACTGTTAGTTCACTTAATATTGTTTGCCTTGCTTCTCGGCATTACGAAACTGATTTTTGCTGCTTTTTGTGACATATTTTGTTTCCTGACACGATTTCGTTAAATTAGCTAATGATATTCCATACCAACAGCTGCTGAAATCAAATGTGGGTCAATTTATATCGTGAATCCTTTATGTCAATCAAATTAATGAGGTATGTATCAAATACAGGTATTATCTAGAAGTAATTAGATTGGTTATGATATAATTTTTGTATAAAAAAGTAATTTTAGCGATTAGTTATAATTTCTATTATCAACCTAAAACTTTTAAAATATTTAACTAATGAATGATTAGTTAGTTTTGTAAATCGAGTTGCTGAATTGCTTTACTGCATTAAATATATTTAATGAAACCTTTTAATTAATTACTAAATATAAATTATTACCAACTGAGGCAATCATAATTTTCGGCTGTGTTGGATGCCTTTTTACTTAATTGCTCTACTGTAAATAAATGCTTATACTTAGTATATAAAACAATTAAAGCTTTCATTTATGATTTATTTGTTCATTTACAGTTAAATGAGTCAAATGTTAAATTGTAAGAAAACAAGGGTTTGCTGTTAAAAATATCTGAGAATCATTCATGCAATAGTTTAAAATTACAAAACTTCTAAAATCTAGTTAAATTCAGTTTAATAATAGGCCGCACTAATTTATCTGCATTTAACATAAACTAAGAAAAAAAATTAATTTTTGATTTTATAAGCACTTTAGAATCATTTATTTAATAGTGTAAAATTATAAAACTTCTGAAATTGAATTCTTAAGAGTTCTAAAAAATCTTTTGTAAATGAGTATTATTTACTATATTTATTAACAAAAATATGTGTAGCATGCAACCTCCTTTTTTTGTTACCATTAATGTAAGGTTAGTAACTCCTCTCTCATGTGATTGCATTACATTGTAAAAGAGTCCACACGAGTCTCTCTGCCAAATCTCTAATTGTTGACAATTCGTGTAGGTTACCTAACTGATACATAGACGGTGAATAATGCATCAGGTGTCGTCGTTTCTTGTCGCTGTTGTCGTCACACGATCTGTTATCACCCAATAAAAGAAATTTTCAACGCCTTCATGTTTATTTCACAAGCGCCACACTTTGATCAAATCGTGCCAAAATAAAAGTGTCGAAAACAAAAAGCGCAAATAAAATCTCAAGAAATAAAAGTGAAACATGCAAATAAAGGAAAAAAAGTAGAAAAAAGAAAACGACAACACATGTTCATATAATAAGTTTTCATATGCTCGTGTTGTTGGTATTGGCCAACGTCCTACTGAATGCCAAATTGTTATGAAAGCGACGCAGTCAGCCAAGTTAATTCCCCTTGGTTCGACAATGCCAGCTTTGCTCTAGGATAGTGCTCGAATAGTGCTGGAGGTGGGAGGAGCGGGAGGTACTTGATTGGCCAGAGGAATGCGTTTACGCCAAGCATGTAAGTAAGTATTTACTCGCCGAGTCCTGGCCATGGTCCAAAGACACAATTTGATTGCCTTTTAAATGAAAAATTCAGATGCGGTCAAATGCTCCACAAAATTTAGAGGCATTCAAGCGAACCTAAGTCGCTCCCTGTGAGTGGAAATGGTGAATCTAATGGCGCTGGGACTTGGCTTTAAAACTGTGCATTGGGACCTGGGTTCAGTGGCTGTCGTGGACAAGATAAACTTCAAATTTCGCAGTTCACGCCCTCGATAAGAATGCTTTAAGACTTTCACTCTCGCGCAACTTTCGCGCCAGTGAAAAGCTGAAGCTAACAAATTAAAATTGTACACTGTTCATCATTTTAATCGAGCAGCCAAATGAGGGACCGGACCGAGTAGTCTCGCATTTGACTGGAATACTTAATGAGATTGTGAGCATTAGAATATGAGGCGCTTAAATTTGGCTAATTAGGACAGGCAAGTGATGGCTTATAAATATTTAAGGCCCAGTGAAAATGTGCTTCCTTCGTCAGTAAGTCGATCCATTGGCTTCCACAGCCAGTTCACGTTAGACAGTTCATTTTTAAAAGCACTCCAACTGCCGAATGTAGTCGGCCAAGCTAATTACACGGTAGCAAACACAGTACTCACTTGAGTTAACTGAACCAGCACGCGTAGATGTAGTGAATTCTTGTCGGAATTTAATTAATTAATTGACTTAATTAATATTTAAAAGGCATTGATTATGCAAACATAGATACGTTTTTTGCATGTCATTTTATTTGATTTTGTTTTTATGCTTTGTGTTTGTATTTTCTTTTTTGTTGTCTTTTGTTTTTTTTTATATCAATAAATAATAAATATTAAGTTATTATAAATAGGGTCTAAAGAATGCAGGGCAGCCTCGCTCTCATATTCTATTATTGCTCTTGTCCATGTGGGATGCTCCATATTAAAGGCGAACCAAGTCACAAAATCGTTTAACAATTAACAAATCATTTTGTGCTCGTTTGTTTTTTGTTCTATTTTTTTTTTGGTTTTAGGGCTTAGGCGTAGGCCTGATATGCCAGGCTCTGGGCCATGTCTTGGGGCTGCTCCACAACGGGAACGGGCACGGCGCCGAAGGTACGACCGTCCCAGGGACCATGGGCGGTAATGTGGGCGGTGTGATGATGATCATGGGCAATCTAAAAGTTTGGAAAGGTATAAAAAGTTGAAGAGGATATTAAATCTAAGCGTTCACGTGGAATATAAATAATATTATGGCATATTTGGGATTGGTTTTATATTTTTTTTTATGTTTTGTTGTAGGAGGGTGAGTGTGTTGGGGGTTTTTGGTGGGCGAGGGTTTTGACTCGACTTACCCGGCGCGCGACCTCTATATACATACGTGAATGTGCAGTGATTTAGCATTTTTCTAAGGATTTGTTACTAATTTACCCGTCGCCCTCTTAAACTCTCAACTCACAACTCACACAAACGCCCTCTAATTACCACATCCCGCGAATGCCTAAAAGACAATAGAAACAGGCTTTAATAATCGATTGGGCTTACCTTTTTGCACAATTGGAAAATGGCCAAACCAACCGAGACAATGAATGAGAAGAAGCCCAGGGCGAGTGCATTGAATGCCTTAATCTTCAGTATGCCAATGGCCATGGGAATGACAGTGATGGACTTCAGCAGAATGAGCACCAAAATGGGCATGGCCAGTTTGCGAAGACGATTCTTCTTGCCTGAATGCGTTTTGTAAGAGCATTGTTGAGTTAAATGCTCGATTTAAGCAATCTGAAAGAACCCACCCTTTTTGAAGATGTTGCCCTTCTTACCCCTGGCTTCAGTATCGGCCACATCAACGTCGTTGTTCAACTGTAGGTTCAAGCTCAACTCGTCGTTGGCCAGATTGCGTGCCGAGACGGTGATCTTGGCATCAGCGCCGGGCAAGTTAACACTTACATCATGTCCCTTCATGTAGTTCTCAATGGCATCCAGGAAGCCATCAGCGCTATTTGCGCGTGCCTCGCTAACGGGGGCTACTTGTTGACCATTTGAGTGCACCTCCAAGTCAGACAGCTGCGGCAGAGAGCATAGTTTCGTTAGGATCACTAAATCAGTTGTTGGTTCTTACCTTGTAGCTATCTTTGCTCATCACATTGTCCACAAAGCGCATGGCACGCTCTTTGATGCAGGCCATGGAGTCTTGGCCACTGGCGCACTTGCTCTGCTCCTCGGCGATTAAACGCTGAAGCTGCTGTGATGTACTCGCGCCATGTGCCATCGATAGGGCTGCAATGCCCACAACCAGAAGGAGCAGTTTGGCCATTTTGATTAACTTTTGTTTTGGACTTGAAGCTCTGGCAATGTACAACACACAACTCGCCTCAATGCTGGCACAATTGAGTTTAATAATCGTTTTTCTATTGTTCACGATTTTTATACTTCCCAATGTTTTAACTCTCAAGTCGTCGGCAAACAGAGCCGCGTCTCTTCGGCTGCCTGGTCGTACGCGACGGTACGCCACTCGGCCCAAAAGCCACAAAGTAAAAAATGCCAAAAAAGAAAGAAACAAGTAAACGAAAGAAAAAATGGCGGAAGAAGACATAAATGAAACAGAGACCGAAAGAGGCAACACACACAGTTAGATTGTTGTTGCATTGGCATACGGCGCTTAGCGGCTTTGTGTGCGTGCCTAGAGACCACGTGTCGTATACTTAATGCGCTTTTATTTCAAACGCGTGCCGGCTCTGTCTGGGCATCTAAGTGGATTTCTGTTGTTGTTGTCAACGCGTTTCATTAGTCAACTTATTTAGCTCTCAAATGCATTTCTATGCGAGAATTTCTCAATTTCTTTACCAATACTAAGAGGCAGCAAATTTGGCCATTTAAATGCTGCGGTTTTGCTTTAAACAGCCAATTATTTGGAGATTTTTGTGTCATACATAATTATCTTAAAAATGTAAAGCAGGGAGAGACAGAGCAATGAGATAGAGATTGAAATAATTGGGTTCCTTGTCTCATACTAATGAGACTGTTAGCCAAAATATAGGCTACACTTTTAATAAACAGCTCACAGTCATAAGCCGCTCAATGGTTGCTGAAAACTAGCCATTAAATGATCGCAACACATAATTTTATACAACAATCGCACGTTAAATTGTGCAAGCAATTAAAGCAAGAAAACTGAAAATCATAATTAATAATAATAAAATTATAAATTGGTATTGTTCAGTTGCCAAACTAAGCAACAATCGCGATGTCATGAACATGCAAATATGGGAGAAAGTGTTTTTCCTTGCACACGGAAAGCGAAAGTGTAACAAGAGGTGCCCAAAACACCTGCCCTCCCCGTGCCTTACCCCTCCCGCACACCTGCCGAGGTGCAACACTTAAAAGCCACAATCATGAGCTGAATTTCGATGGCGCGAGTGAATTATGAATTTCGTATATTGATTACGCTTTTGGCTGGCGTCGAAAATTGATATCGGAGTATTTTCCTTTTTTCGTTTACTTTTTTTTTGGGTGGTGTATAGCCAAAGTTTCTCCGCAGATTGGCGCTTAATTTGCGATTCCGGTCGCATTTGCCGGAGTTTGAAGCCATTGCCAATGAAATTGGAAAACATTGCTTATTTTTTTTCTCATGTTAAATTGTTGCGTAGAAACGCCAATGATATCAAGCAAGTGCATGTCGTTAAATATCAATGAAGTTGAATTTTTTTTCAAATGTCGACGACATGTTGCTGCTGTCACAGTTGCCACTGTTGCCGCAGTTGTTGCATTTATTGGCGCCAGCGCCATTTTGCATTGTTGCACGTGGCAGTTGTCAGCGAGGCACAGCGCGCAACTTTCCCAATTGGCCGAGTGGGTGGCGCTGGGTTGTGTGTTGCCACGGGCAATGATATTGAAAATGCAGAGAAATGCAGGAGACAGAGATACGCAACAAGGTTCTCAGCATAAAGTCGAAGAATATATTAATTTCAGGCCACTTTCACAACTCGGAACAGCTGCGGCACTTGGGAAATGTTCTCCAAGTCTTTATTGGTCTGTTTGGGATTACTTTAAGAATCATTTAATTCAATGAAATATTTCAAAAGAGTTTCAGCTTCCAGCAAGATTAAGTGCATAAACTTTTAAGCTTAGCCAACACCATGAAAACCCTTTAATCAGATGCCTTTTGGGTTTTTCTTCACGTAATTTACAGCCAAAACTCTGAGGTTCTTATGGTCAACTTAACACGTTGTTCGGGGGTTTGTCTGACAACAAAGATTAAGAGCCTAATCAGTGCAGTAGAAAGTTGCCAAAGTACCCTAATTAAGAGCTTCTAACATTTACACAGCACTGCCCCTCCCAGCCGTGACCCAAAACTTTGCTCTCAATACCTTCAATTAGCCAAATGTCTTTAGCATACTTTTATTGCATAAATATTTACAGAAAGGACATGAACTCCAACCGGGTGCCATGCCTTCAATACATATTTCTTTTGTTTCTCATTTGCTTTCTTTTGCTTTTTCTTTGTTTTGTTTTGTACAATTCTCATAAATAAATAAATAATAAATACATAAAAACAACACGCACCACACGCGTGTCAACTTCTTAAAATAGAACAAATAAATAAAGTCGCAGCAGGTTCAATTTGGTATAGGGAACTTGTTGGCATTAACGTCTCTTTTGACCGGCATACGCCATGTCCTGAGCATCCTGTGGCTCCTGGGAGGAACGTGCCCAGGCATGTGGATCCCATGCAGGTGCGGGATGCTCCAAATGCTCTATATGTTCCACGGGCAGATCGACATGGTGATCAATATGATGATCCAGATGGTGATCAATGTGATGTGGCACTATATGCTCAATGTGATGGGGCACCACATGCTCGATGTGATGTGGCACCACATGCTCTACATGCTCAACCTGGTGGGGATAATGCACCACTTCATAGTTAACAATCTTGGGTTTGGCAATCTTAAAGATGACCAGAGCACCCGACAACACCAATGAGAGCAGACCCAATGTCATGGCCTTCCAGGTCTTGAGTGCAATTAGACCAAGAGCAAGAGGCATCAGCACAGTGGTCTTAAGCTTCAGACCCAGCAGGAAGGGCAACACGGCCTTGCGAATCATGCCACGAGCTATATGAAGAGTAGGTTAAAGCTGTTCGTAACTTAAATGATTTTAAATTCAGTTACTCACCTTCGTTGGCAGTTGAGAGTGGCACAATGCCGCCCTGAGTAAGTGGATTCTGCATTAGAAAGTCCGGCACCAAAGAACGTGCTTCGGAAGTACGGAAATACTCGGGTGCTTGAATCCTTAAAGCATGACTGCCCAAATAGCCATCAATGTTGTCGAACATTTGCTGCTCGGCGTTGAGGGACCTCGACGAGGTCGACTCCGAGGTGCGAACAATGGACAGACGTTCGGTGAGTTTGACTTCCGGTTGCTGCACTGCCACATTGAACCACTGCATGGCCTTGGGACGCACACAAGAGATGCTGAGATCCTTCAGACAGCCATGGTACATGTCCAAGGCCAGCTGCGTGGCAGATTGTGGCACCTGAGGCTGGCTGGGCGCGGCCTGAGAGGCGGCTAGTGCCGTCACAGCGACAATTAGCCAGAAGAAGCCCTGCATCCTTGCACTTTTACTGGATAATCAATGATAATCAAATCCAAAATGTTGCTCCTAAACGGTGCGCACGCGTTGGCGACTCAATGGGTTATGCAAATGTCGCCCGGACAGTGCTTTGTTTTTATACGTCAGTATTTTGTTAATTGAATTGCGTATTCGAGGTACGCGCGTCTCATTGCCCGTTTCGCTTTGGTCGCCTGCTTTAGCGGCCATTGTGCTTTGTTGTCAAAGTCATGGAAAGCGCAAGTTTCGTAGTTTCACCGTTGGTTGTGGGCTCGTTGGGCTCTACTGTAAATTCTACGGATTCCTTATAGGTTTATTGGTCGTTTGGTTCATCTGTTGACTTTATGGGCACGACTTGGTCTTTTGGGGTATGTTGTCGGTATTTTGTGCCCTCGACCGTAGTTTAATCAGTCGCTTCTAAGCATTAATATCATCGTATATCATGCCGCACATAATTGAAAGTTATTTTATGGCTTCTACGGTTCGTTGATGTCGTAAAACCAATTGGTGTGCGTGTCTGGCAACTCAATTAGAATGCGATACGACCAAAATAAGTGGTCAAGTGGTCTGTGACACGATGCATTACCAACTGGTCAGTTGTAAAGCCAGCAAAATGCATTTGCAGACGCGGCACATAAAATCAATCAGCTTATTAAGCATTCGGTCTATAATTTTCTAAAAGGGTTGCTTAATTTCTAAGGAATTTTATCAGCAAAGAATTTGAAGCTTAACCGAATTATATTTCGATTGAATTAATGCACGAGTTTGAGGTGAATAAAAATAAATTTATAAAGTTAATGGCAAGGGAAATTGTGTGTTCCTGTCAATATTGAGTGAAATTCTTAAATCATGCGTATTAAAATTTTGCATAAATTATCCTTTTATATTGACTTCCATGTAATCCTTGTTGTATAATCAATTTATGCTACACCAACCACCCACCACCCACACATGGAATATTTACATATTAAATTACTGCACATTATCGTTGCACGAAAAACTTGTCAAAACTTCCCCCACCTGAATCAGAATTCATTTAATGTCTACTCAAATAGCTACGAAATCTAGCTTTTATCTGTACCAAATTTCAAAGCTATTTCTAGTTTTATTATCGTCTCAAGCGATTGTGCGTCAGCTGTGTGTAGGGTATGGGTTTGTCGTGTCTACCTCAAGTTGTTGTTGCCCATCAACGATTTCTATAATTCTTCAATAAATTTGGTATATGTACGATTCGTGTAACGGGAATATAATCGTGGCGAGGCCAGAGGGTAGGCCCAGCCTACAGACCCCAGAGAAATGTGACAAATGTGTTATGAGCTGGAATGAATCCAAATACTTTTACTGCTGCCGCATTTAATGAGCCAGCGATTTGGCAATTGGTGTTTTGATGCCATTGCAGTGTCACCTAAAATATTTTCTTGCTTCAGCTTTTGTTTCCGTCTTTGTTGCTCGTTATTATTTTCAGTTTCCTTTTCATTATTTATTCCAGAATGCTTTTCATGCGGGCCAAAGTGAAAGCTTTGCCATTTGCGTGTTAATTGCTCTTAGAATTTATACACTTGCCTCATTCCGCTGTGGGTTGCTGCTTTTTAAGACATCAAAGCATGCACACAGAAATGTCAATAGGTTTTCTAATAAATATATTTATGCAAATGAATTCCTTCACATTTCGACAGCAAGTTTGTCGTACGACAATTGGCCACACGCTGTTCATACTGGCTGCCCTTGAAGTTTTAATGTATGCAAAGGCAGTTATTCTTATTACGTATACGCTTCGTATGAGTGATTTCACAGCATGTTAAACTTCATAAAAAGGCAAACATAAATATACCTCTCACAGAGTCCACAGAGTCCACATGCGCACACATGCTTTGCCACTGCACATTACACAGAAAATATTATATTATTTATGTTTTTTTTTGTACAGTTTCCATTGTATGTTTTCCCTTTGTTGTTCATAACAGAATTGCATTCTTTTATGTGTAACTTTATTTCTTACTGTTATTTCATACTTGCAAGCTACAAAATTTAAACAACAATGTTTCTATGGACTAATTATTCGAATATGTCTTAATTTTAAGCCACGACTGACGGCAGTCCAGTAATAAGAATTCTGATTTCATTATCTTGTTGTGCATTCCGTGTAAGTTGCATAATTGTTAAATTAAATGGTGAAAGATTGTGTATATTGCCAATTTCAATTAATAAAATCAGAATTAATATTATTTGGACTGTTGTGGAATCCAGTATACAATACACTCGATGCTTATGGTTACAAAAACATTTCAATTGTACAATTCATTAAATAGTAAAATAATTAAATAAATAATTAAAGATTAACAATTATTTGATGTTTACAAATATTCGCATATTCACAGTTTGATTTAACAAGGAATGTTGACTTAATAATTTGCTCGTACTTAATGCAGCTGATGCCCCTCAATTAATCATAAATTTAATCGTAAACGTAATCACTTGGTCTGCATATTGCACTGCGGGTAGAGATTTTGGCAGTCCTTTTGCTCCTGCCCATCACGGGCTGCCTGTATGAGCCGGTAGAAGCGACGAACTGCCTCATTGGCATGCGTAACTGGTTCAAGTTCGCTGGTATCTCTGCAAATAGACCGAAATTACAAAATTGCGTTATTCAATTAATTTGAAGAGCAGCTGACTCCATTGCAAACTCTGACAAGAACTCGGTTAATTAACTTTACCACTGCCACAGCCAAACAGAAACTTAGCTTTCCTATATCCTTAATAAAACAACTTTCGCTAACACGTCGAGTATTCTTTGTGTATGTGTGTGGGTGTGTGTGTGCGTGGCACACCACTCGGCAACTTGAACCGCTCGTAAAGTCTTGTTGTCAGTCATTTGGCTTTCACTAACTGCAAAGTGCCGTTGGGTATTTTCGTTTTGGCTTTTTGGAGTTTGACGTCTCAGCAAGTGCAGAACCCCAATTTGTACTCAAACCATTAATGAAAGCCGCTAACGGACTTCAGACAGGACTGTAAAGGAGCTAATGGATTTTCTACTACTAACGGCAAAATGTTCTCCCAACGGACGTTGTTTGCAAAAACATTTTTGCACCTTGTTGGAAACGAAATCTCCACTGATACTTGATGTCAGCTGTAACTGATTGAATAGCCTTAAGATACTGTGTGTCTTTAACTGTACGTATAAATAGTTAAGTGAAGAACTAAATTATTATTGCCAAGTCTGAGGTTTAAGTTTATGATTTTGCCTTCACAGCATGGCATGTCAATTATAAAATTGAGCTATTGAAAGTTGTCCAGTTTTGCTTAACTTTATTGTCTTGACTATAGATACTCAAAATTGTCTTTACTTCAACAATTTTCTCTGTTATGGCTGCATTAGAAAGATAAGTGATTTCCATGTCTGCTCTGAGAGCTATTACCAATTATTAATCAACAGCTATGCATATTAATTAATTTTCCGCTTAGAGCCAAAGTTGTGGCCATCAGTTGACGTTGTCCATGGATGGCTATTCTTCTCTACCAAAATGCTTTGGACTTGTTTTCCGTTGCTTAAGTTCTTAGGGACAACTGACTGATAATTCTATTGCGTACACTTGGGGCATTTAATTAATGATGTGTCATTAACATAAACTGTCATAAATCACACAATACGTATACGCCACCTAAACCAAATGACCCAGAAAGTATGCAACAATAACCTCGCTGTCAGTCACAATTCCATTTTCTTTCTGGAATGTCAACAAACCTATCAAAATTACGATGACATTGGCTCACAATTTTACAACCATTGTCTACACCAAGTACAGACACAAGGGAAAAGTTTTGTACAAAACGATGATAACTGGAAAAAATACAAATAAACAAAGACAATGATAACAGAATGTGCTCGAGTGCGGTCAGTGGTAAGCAGATACTACAACAACTTGGAGTCTGCTGAACAGCATAAGACAAGGAATGTATAATTAATTAAATTTGGTAGTTTTACTGAATATTTAAATTGAACTCAACTTGGAGTATCCAATTAACTTAGTATAATTCCAATTAACGTTGGACAAATGATAATGCACTATAGTTGTACTTGTAGTACGATAAGTTATTAATGTATTTGTTGTGTTGCCACATGCTTGAGTGCACTTCAGTTGGCGACTGACCGACGACAACAGAGCATTAGTCAATTAAAGCAGCAATTTGTGTGGGTGGCACGAGTTGACGCGCTCTTTGACGCCGCCCGCTTTGCTTTTCACTTGGTTGCCCATGGTTGCAGCATGCAGCATTCAACATGCAACAAACAACAAGCAACGAGCAACGAGCAATTGCCAGACAGAAGAATAAAGAAGAGCACAGTGTGACAAATGACTCAAATGGATGGCTGATGGTGGATGGTGTATGGTGGTACGCGTGTGTTCACTTATACTGTTACTTTCTTCGTTCTCGCTTCACGCTCTTGCTAATTTATTGAAAAGTTTCACAGCTGCGTTATTTCAGTCTCGGTTTTCACCTGGTGAAAATACATGCGTAAAGTTGTACCAAAAAGCATCAAGAATTTGACATGCCGTGACATTTTTGACAGACTGACATTATAATTTGTAATTCTCTGTATGTAACTATTAGAGCATTAAATGGCCAAATGCATTTATGACACTCTACGCTTAACTTCAACTGACTTCATTGGAAAACTAAGCCAAGTTTACTGGGTAAACCAGTATTTCCACTTGGTCTGGAATACATACCGACTCAGCTCTGCAGATATGAAGTTACTGTGGGGACTATATGTCGCCGGATCCTTGTACATGTTGCACACGATGCGCTCCTTGCAGAGATCATTTTTCACACCCAGCTGCTCAATGATCTTGTCGATCTTTACCAGTATCGGACTGTAGAACGGATCATAGTTCAGCGGATAGAGTGGCTAGAAATTGAAAAATTATTTAATCGTTAAGTAATGTTATTGTATTTTAATTATAGTGTTAACTTGCGAACCTGTCCATCCTGCACAAAGGGTTGGTGCTCCAAAATCTGCTGTTGTTGTTGAATCAGACGCTGTTCAGCTTGAATGCGAATCGCTTCCTTTAGTTGTGCTGCCAGTTGTGGCTGTGTATAAAATATAGTTAAAATAGTTTAAATATTTGATTGTATCTTGGGATAATTTGCAGTTCTTTAGCTAGGATATTAACAACTTAATGGTCTCACTAATTTAAGATCGGGTTTTGCTTGGAGAGCCCTCGAAATAAGCATGTCAGGTGTTTAAAAGCCATTGACATACTTTCTCAACGCACTGTCGAGAATTGCGACATTCGTGTCAAGTTTGTCATAGCCTGAGAAGCTCTCTGAAATATGAACCAATTTCATTAAGCCCAACAGCAAGTGATATTGCAATTTGGCTGGCTCTACGTTGGCCAGGCCATAGTGCATTTTAATTATGGCGTAGTTAACATGGCAGGGCTTTCGTTGGTGTTGCTGTTATTGCAGTTGTCTCACATGAGTACTCTCGCCGCTTGGGCACTTGAAAGTGAAAACAGCCGGTGACCCAGTGTGGTGGTGCTAACGGAAAATATGTGCACAACACTTTAACAGTGCAATTTGCCAGACACTGTTTAAGTGACACTAAACAGTCGGACAAATAAACAGTTATAACTAAGAAAAACATTTGAAGCTTAAAGAAAACTGTCAATAATCCACCCATGGGGAGGTCTAGACACTTATTTACGATGCTTCAAGTGAAAATGCAGCCGTTTGATTGATAATGTTGTTGCACAGGTGTCACTGTGTGCAATTGGTCTTGGACTTGGTCTAATGAGTCAGTCATAATCCCCAATCAGAAACCATAAGCAATTACAGGCTTACGACTTTCAATCATTCTCTTATTTCATTGACATTTAAATAGAAAATTATTACTTTTTTTTTTGAAGGTAGTAAAAATATCTCATTGTGTTCATCAGGTTGATATTTATGACAACTTTATGACAAATATTTAAATACTCACAGAAAGTTGAGGCTCCTGCTGTGGCTGCTGTTGCTGTGGTTGCTGGCTGCTACGAGCTGGTTCATATTGTGCTGCAATCTGAGCTGCTGTTGGTCCGGATCCCGCATTTGGACGCAAGGGTCCAGGGGCATAGACAGGACTATGTTGTGAGAATGATGGCCTTGAGCTAAGAATTTAGTTAGACATTTAGAATGTTAGTTAAATGCAAATTGAAATTGTTTAACAACCAGATTGTCCATTGCCCAAACATGCAGAAAAGGATAAATATAATAATTCCAGTGTTGTTTTTTGCATACCAATTAAAGTTTGAAACATTGTTAGTAGGCTCGGTAAGCTTTATAAGCAATTATAAAAGTTTATGTATTCAGTTTAGTGTGTCGAACATAAAATTTGTGTTAGTTTACTGTTGCCATATATACCATATATCTAGATTTGTGTTTATGTTTGCATTTTGCTCTTTGTGCCAAGTGTAGACTGTTATTCTGGGACATTTGATACCTTTGTTCGTCCAGACTTTGTAATTTATTTAAGCTGTGACTAGGAGCAAGCGGTTTTTGATAGCCATGCTGATGTTGCTGCTGATATGTGGGCGGTCTTTGCTGTTGTGTGATGGGCCAATTTTGGGGCGGATGTTGTTGCTTTTGTTGCTGATGCTGTTGAAGCTTTTGTTGTTGTTGTTGTTGATACTGCTGTGGCTTTGCATAGCTCTGCGTTGTGCCCAAGCCCCAGGTATGCAACTCATTGGCATCATTTGTGTGAGGCTTAAAGTAATGCCCATTATCATCAATGTGTGCTTCGCGATTAATATCGCCTATGTATCTAATTGTGTTGGAAAACATTCAAGTTTTTGCATATGTGTTGGGTGTGGCATACAAGTACGTACAGATGTGTTAAAGACAGACATTGACAAGCAAGTACATATATAAAATATAATGTGCACAATACGCTATTTATGTGCTGTGCCCACAACTTACTCAGATCCCAGGCCGGGCCCACTGTTCTCCCACGCGCCCTCGAAATGCTCATGTCCTGGTCCGGGTCCATAGGTCTCGTGCACTGGAGCGCCATGTAGGAATGCCGATGGGTGTCCCTTGGGTGGATGTGTGTATATGATTTCCGGCACTGAATGATGCTCACCACTGTGCCATGGCGGCACGACCTTTAAACGCACACACAAACAGAAAGAGAGGCAATATTAAAGTCGCATCTTAAGTAACATTCGACATTCGATACTCATTTTGTTTGAATCTACTTATTGGGAGTTTTTTTATGTAGTATTTGCTGTTGATTTCGCAATTGGAGTGCCCTTTGTATTTATTGCTATTTATAGCCCGCATTGGATGAGTGTTTGGGCTTGATTTCAGTTCAGTTCAATGACTGTTAAATTGTCGTAAATAATAAATCCGCGCCTTCATGTAAGCATGTGTGTGTGACAAACGGAATAAAAAGGTATAAAAAGATGAAGATGAAGAAGAAAGCATCGTAGTTCAATGCCTCTTTACACTCTAACTATACTAGTGACTAACATGAAGTTATAAACAATTTTAAAATTGTAAATAACTGAAATATAAAAACAAATTGTTTCATACTTTATGTCATACATTTGCTGAGAACTTGATGAATTTCTGCTTTGAGCTGTTCGTCTCGTATAAAGGATATCTACTAGTTAAGCCAGCTCCTTTTAAGCCAGTACTATTAGCCTTAAATTTATGACTTTACAGCCACATTTCGTCAGTGCTTAGCTCGTTATAAGCTGCTTCACGTGTGCTCCGAAAGCGTCAACTTTTAGCATCCACACACACAAGTATAAGAACGAAGGAAAAAAAATGAAATGGTGATAATTTTGTCACTTCAGTAACAGATGACATGCGTTTCAAGTTTCGACAGGAAAACCGAGTAAAGTGCTGAGATATGTGTGTCGTTGATGGAATGTAATATGCGTATGCGAAATAATTTAATTTATGACTGTCAGTTGGCTTATTGCGGAGCTTAACTCAAATAAAGTCCTTCTGCTTAAAGCCAAAAGTACTGCTTACACTCGCATTAAATGCGTATTTAATTTTAGCGGGAAACCTCTCAATTCAATATTGAGTTTATGAAGCTGATTTCGTTGATTCTCCCTATTTATAATGCATATACGATTTGCATTCCGTTAGATATATTATTGGAAGTTTTACTGACTTGATGGAAACTGGTTTAGTTGGATGATTTTGACCCGCACCTAGCTAAAGTTGTTCCCATTGAGGTTACTTGATTAATCAATAATATGACCGGATTTTGTTTATATTCCAGACTAAGGCAAGAAATGGCTTTCATTTTGCCTAGTCGATAACATAATAATACCGTGTTGTTTATCTGGCAAAGCTCAGGCGAAATATGCGCCAAGAGCTGCAATTATCTTGGGCTGTTGTCATTGGCAGTACGACGAACTTGTATACTCATATTTGTGCTCATATTCACGAGCAAATAAATCATGAATATCATCAAGCATGTGTAATACAGTGAGTTCGAGTGGCGTCTATTTTTGAGTGGTAGCCTAATCTCTAATCCTTGGGAACGACAGCATTTATTGCGCGCCATGAAAGAGGGGATTTAATTTGATGGAATGTTAAGATGTTGTTCAGATTGAATTCGCTAAATATTTGGTTGCACATCTTTAACTTGAAGGCGACCTCTGCACGTTTTTGTGGCAAAATTCAATTAGCAAATATTTTGTTTCTATGCATCACACATACGGCATGTTGCTTTCTTAATTATCTTTTATGAGATGAGTGGCCCAGTGACAATACATCTAGTCAAATTATGGGCGTGTGTGGTATAAACAAGAAAAAAAGAAGCACACTAACGTATAAAGAAAGACAGGCAGACTGACAGGCAGACAGACCAAGTGACAAAGAGACAGATAGGCAGAAAAAGAAATTCAGTTTCTTTGGATTTTAATGAAATTCTTCACGCTGCTCGTTGACATTTTAACGAAAACAAAAAACGAGAAACAAAAAACTCAAAGGCGTGTGCGACAAAATAATAATAATAAATGGAAATGAAAATTAAACGAGAGACGGAGACGGACTGTGGAAGTGATAGAAAACAGTTTCTCTGTGTTGTTATACATACCGTATGATGATGGTTGATCAAGTGATGGTGATGATGATACTTGGTGCCGTGATAAGACTGCTGATAGTAGGAGCACAGTTTAAACAGATGTGATAATGCGGGGAACAGGAAGAGTAGGAATTTAAGCAGTAGTTTTTTGGCTGCACCGACTCCAATTACGATGGGAAGCAGCCAGAACAGTTTGATCTTGATGATC
Organism: Drosophila dunni; assembly: GCA_018152125.1. NCBI lineage: Eukaryota > Metazoa > Arthropoda > Insecta > Diptera > Drosophilidae > Drosophila > Drosophila dunni. The sequence goes on along the minus strand of JAECXC010000352.1, from coordinate 2,138,659 downwards.
TTAACAATGAGCGCCAGTGCAATGAATGACAGCAGCAGTTTGTTGCGCAGAAATTTGTCTAAAGAAACGAAAGTTTTGCTCGTCAGTTATTAAAATGCAATTTGCAGTGCTACCAGAAATTGAAAGCGGATTTTCTACAATTCGAATCTGGTTGCGTATATAGATTTTTTATTTGCCATGTTGACTTACCGATTTTCTTCTTAATGATGCCCGCTAGACGAGCCTGCACCATCTGCTTGGGGATCAACTCCAGTTTAGCAATGACCCCATTGCCTTCAATGGAACGAGGTGAAATGCGAAATGTGGCGCCATTGAACATTATCTCTGGCAGCTTTACTTCTACATCGTGTGTCATGGCAAATTTGATCGTTTTGCCATAAAGTGCATTGGACACTTCCTCGATGGGTGTTTCCGCACTTGCTGCACGTAAATACAAAAAGTGAAAGAGTTATTAGTGAAAACACTTGCGATAGCATGTGAGTAAATTGAAACTGACAGTTCTCTGCTAACGAAGCAAGAGTTAGAAGAAAACTCTTGAAATAGATCTTGCATAACACATAGACATAGATATAGACATTTCATTTATTCGTGCTGTTGTTTGTATTGCATTTAACGAAAGAAATCAGCTGCTTGCTTTGAGTGAGAAAACCGTGACTCATATGAACGAGTGTCCAATGCTCAAATCTTTCTTTCGAGTTAAATATATATACGTAAAAATCAAATCAAAACTCGGCAAGTGAAAGTTAACAGCGTGAACGTGCCAAGCAAAATGTAAACAAAACGAATGCAAAGAATCGAATACGCTGCCAGATGTGAAAACTGATCACAAAAGCTCACCAAACTCAAAGATGTTACTCAAAATACCAAATGACAAATGAAAGCGAAATGAGAAAAGGGCAACCCGGTCTCTTACATAAGCCGTATGCTTAGATTTGTGATATAATTACTCTAATGTCGACTGTTTGCCGTACAAGAAGTTTTACTCACCCGATCGTGCTTCATTCGGTGGCTCTTCAACTTCGCTTTCCGGTTCGTACTGAACTTGATTTTTGTAGAACTTCAAACGCTGCGTCACATTAACATCTTGCATGTTGAGGGCGCCATCCAAGTAGCTGTAAACATTCTTTTGAAAGCAGGACATTTCTGGTTTCTGATAGCAGTCTCGTATGATGCCGTCCCAGAGCTCATTGCCGCTAGAGAAACTTCGCGCGAAACGCAAAATCAGTGAGTCACTGGCGTTGACCTGCTTCCTGGTCCGCGGTGTCTGTGATTTTTGTGGTGCACGAGTTGCATTCACAATGGGTTGCCAGTCCTCCGTGGTCAGCACAGCAGGTTGATTTGTTCCTGTCACTGTCGCTGTCGTTTCCACTGACTCTGTGCTGGTATCCGGCGTTAAAGGTGTCGTAGAGCGAGAGAAACCATGTTGGTTTACTGTATCAACTTTAGCTGCCTCATCCGCATTGGTGTTGACTGCCAGCTGGATAAGGCAGAGGAGTATTGCCAGTATCGTTAAGCGGCCAGCCGGCCAGTTGTTCGACTTTTTTGCCATGGCAATGTGGCGATTTCTATTGATCTGCGTTGAGGATGTGTACTGACTCTCACTTCTTTGCCTATTACAGAGCGTCCAGTTTTTGTTGTCAAGCAAAAGGTTCGGCATCTTAAATTCCAATTCAAATTTCAATTTCATCTGCTTATTGGTCTGTGGCTGGCAATTTACGCCTTTGCCGTTGGCCCTTCCTCTTGGCTCTTCCTCAGTCAATGCCTTAAGCCTGTAATTGGTCAATTATCGTCCCAAGTTGGCTATTTGGTCGCGCTTGAATGGCTGGCAAATAAACTGGGCTACGTGTTTAGGGCAGCAGTGCTACCGATTGGCCCAAACAATAACACACTGTTGTCTCTATTGTGGGCGAATTCGTCTGGCGATTCACAAATCAATTTACAGACGTTCCGCACAAAACCAGATTAACACGCAAACACAATTTCATTGATTGAACCACGGTTTGGCATTCTCTTGATTGTTTGTAAAGTGTAATGTTAAATTTCACAAATTCTTTGAACAGCGCGTGTCACGCACAAAGTTGCTTTCTTTTTCTCTATTTTATGCGAGTGTGTTTGCAATTTCGCTGCTGCATTTAGCACATTTTCTATTTGCTTTACCAAAGTCAAACACAAGCCCAAAACTGAAGCTTAAACAAGATGTCCAATTGGCAAACACCTGTAATTACTTCATACACCAACTGTCTAACGGTTGCCGCGTATTTTTTCTTTTCGTTGTACTTTGTGTCATCTGTATCTGTATCTGCGCTTAAATTACTGAACGACGTGCGCATGCGTGCGCGTCTAGCCGACAACTGACTGAACCACTCACTGTGCCAGCCAATACCATGGCCAGGCCAGTCTAAGTCGCCGGTTGATATCGCTCTCACTGTGGTCTTTCGTTAAGTTGTCGTCGTTCAGTTTTTGCCTTGCATTGTGTGCCTCTTCGTCTTCGTCTGCGTCTTCGTGTTTGTCTTCGTTCACACGTAGCTCCCGGTTTCGGAATTGTAGTTGGTTAGGTTCAGCGAGATTCTTCCGCTGTGCTAACTGTAGTCGGCTCTTCCAGTTTGTTGATGTTGTTGCTTTCAGCCTGTTATTGCTCTGCTGTTGGCTGAAAGTTGTTTAGCCGCTGCTGCCTTTGTTTGTTTACATTTTCCAGTTAGTTGTGAGTTTTTTTCAATTGCATTTTTTTTTCTGCTTTTGCCCTTCGCTCCTGGCTATGGCAAAACAGTCTGGCTTGAATTTTTCGCAGCTAATAAACAAGTTTTGCTGTAATGTTAAAGCATAAATGGATTTTTATTTCAAATTACACACGTCCAGAATAAGAATTAGGTCAAATGTAGTTTTGATTACATTAAAGGGGTTATAAGTAAAAAATTAACTTCCTTGAAAAGATGAAAGTTTAGGTTTGTTATAGAAAAATAGGGTCGGAAATAGTTCAAGGCAACGAAATTAATTCTCAACTACGACATGTTTGTGTAGCAGACGTTTATTGACAAAATGACTTTAGATTTTGGCTAATAGCCACGTTACTTACTGGCAATTGGGTCTAATTAGGGGCACATACTTAAGTCTTCATACTTAATTTAGTGTAAGTGCTCATTTGCCTATCAGACAGCTGATGTAATCTGCGAAGCCATTTGTAACAAAATCAATTACACTAAATTGCCCACACACCTGTTGACAAGGGTGCATACACAGAATATCACACACAGAGAAACATGAAATATGATTATCATTTTTAATGAGCGTGCTTGTTGAACCACGACCACCCGGCGTATGTGTAACGTTATCAACGACATGTGTTTTCAGTTACAAGTGGCATTGTTATGTATTTTCATATTAAAACACATTCTTTCAAACTGCCGCTTCACTGTGGCTTATGCAATCAACCATAAAGTGTAATCATAAAACAGTTTAACAAATGCCATCAAAATAATGGTCAAGAAACAAGTTTCGGATGTGCAGAACTCAAATTACAAGTGCGATTGTGTTACGTATGTCTACGAGTATTGTCTGACTGTTAAGTAAGTAACATAGTTTTCTTTTGTTTCGGTCTGGTCTAGGGTCAGGCAGGAAGTCAGCAAGTAACGGATGGGGTTGCTCATCAGAGCGGCCAGAGGTCATGCGGCTGAGATGACAGCATAAAACTAGAACTTTGCGTGAATTTACACTTTTGATGATAAACAGTTTTCCATGCTTATATAATGTGTAATTTTTCGTTTCAATTTGAGTGGCTTTCACTCGAAATAAAAAAAATAACTGAAACAAAAATACAAACTGATTGCTCTGTTATAATGATTTCATTAAATCTTCCATAATGACACTTGAAATGGCCAACTGCTGACAGTTGCGAATGCAGACTAGATTTAATTTGGTAACAAGCTTTCGCTTTGTGCTACCACTGACAGCATTTCAGTGAGATTTTTATTGCATTTTTATGTGACAATTTTTCCGAGCAGTCCACAAAAAATCTCCTCGAATATACTCGTATACAGAATCCGATTGCTTTAATTTTGTATACTGGTTATTATGTAAAACGTTAAAGTGTATCAAGTTGTTAATCGGGCAACTTTAAAAAGCTTGCAAACTTTCAGTTTCAGTTTCGGCGTTAATCGCATGTTTAGTAAACTAATCTATTAGATTACTAATTTCACTTTATGCGTGTGGCTAGCTGCTAGTCTGCCAGTCTACCAGTCCGTCTGTCTGTCTCTGCTCTATAGGTTTATATCTATAACTGCTTGTGGCAATTGGTAAGCCGATCGCGTCTAGCGTGCAAATATTTTTATTTTTATAAATTATGTCTTAGGTATGTTGTCGGTCTTTGGTTTATTTGCACTCTGTTTTTGCTCTACGTGAGCGTTAAGAGAAATCTGGCAGTTAGCTAAAGTAAATTCACTTTCGTTGCGGTTAACCAACCCGACTTACTAATGGCTTATTAAACCCAAATAGATTGGCTTAATTTTTACGAGCACATTTATGTGCAGGCGAGTGCAACGCATTAAATCTTATTACGAGTATTCCCAATGTTTTTTGTTTGATAAGTGAAGCCTAACTGAAAAAATGTGTTGATAAAACGACCATAAAAACCAAATCGTCGCATTTAACACATTTCCACGACGTGATTTGCATTTCTTTTATTGTACAAAGACTCTCGCAATGAGTCTTATTATTTTACCACACCATTTACAACAATTTAAAAAAAATATTTGACATTCCATTAAGTGAGTCTCTTTTTCAGTCTCAAGTTTTATACTAAGATAAAAAGTAATTTAAACTGATGTAAATTTAATAGGTTTTTTATTCTTTCGATATTTGAAAAGTATTAAAAGACGACAGACACAAAATAGTAGTATAAATTGTACAAATGAGAACACTGGTTCAATGCATTATCTATTAACGTCTCTACATTTGATTCTTAATACATAGGGCTTATTACTATCTGATACTGACTGAAAAAATCATTTCAACTACCATAAGATTGCATGGATTTTTCCTCGAGTAGTGTGAAACATCTACACATTCTTATGAATTTCCATACAAACTTAAATACTAACTACCGGCATGCTAAATTGGCTTACAATTAGGTAAGAGCGAAGGCATGTTAAGTAGTTGCTCTTGTGTATTAGAGCATACGGTGATATTCATCTGGCATGCGCTAATAACTCATGCGGGAGTAGAGCAAGGTACTCCATCAGTTGAGATTCAGAATCGGTTAGTCAGAACATTATTAAAAACAAACCGATTTGTGGCATGCCACACGCTTAAAAGGGGCTACACACACAAATTTCACTTTTACATGCACATGCTCGTTGCTTCCAAAGGAGAAATGCAACCACAGAGACACATCCGGAGACCGAAGAACTGGTTTTAGTTATTTTTTTCTCTTATTTTTATGTGCTTTAAATATATACTTTTTTTTCGGTTGATAAGCGGAAAGGCTGCCAGAGACAACGGTTGTTGCTGGAAGGCAATGACAATGATATAGCCTTGCCAAGCAGCTGTTTTTTGCTGGTCATGCTGCAAGTTGTCTGACTGCATTCAAAACTGGGTCAAATATTTGCATTTCGTCGTTTATTTTGGCGATGTTTTTACTTACTCTTGAGTCTGAAGTCCCACTATTTAACAATTATATTTGGTATTCACATGCGCATTTATATTCATTAACGCATAATTCTGGCACACAATTCGGTGTTGCGTGACGTCTAATTATAATTGTTGGTATTTTTGTTTTGTTGCTGTTATTTTAATAGTCACTTTCGCTTGTTTGTACGGCAAACCACAACACATTTCACAAATTTCATATTAAGAATTAATCTTGTCAAGTTACGACTGCCGAGACGTTCGCATCTTTCACTTTTACAGTTGCGGCTTTGCTTGGCTTATGAGGTTTGTGCTTCTTGTTTATTTTCTTGTCTGTTGCTTTAACACTTGTTGTTATTGCTGTTTGGCCTGCACACAGAACGCGACGACTGAGTAACTTATCTCGGCAAGTGTTGGGCACCAACTGAGACAAAGAGTTACAAGAAAACTGCAAGAAATTACCAACTTTGGGTGCCGGAGATTTGTTTTCTCCCCATTTCCATTCATTGCCGCAAAGAGAGCTTTTTATTGCTGCCTAAAAGTATGCAATTTAATCACTTTTAACTTTATTGACAGACATGTCACAGAACAACAAAAAATGTTTTTATACGAGTATTGTCCGATATTTAAAATGCGTTGCGTCACGGTATCGCGATGATGTGTTCCACAAATTGAACTGTCAATTTAATTACAAACCAAACATAAAACAAAATTATTTTTGTTAAATCTGTTTCTGTTTGCAAAGTGTTTCGTTTGTAAAGCCATTTTTTTAGACCCCGAGCTTTAAAAATCAGTTCAGGGGTCTATTAAGTTTGTCTGAAGCGAAATGTGCCTTGTAGGTAAATGGAGCCGTTTCCGAACGCAAAAAGTATATATATTCTTGATCAGCATCAAAAGGCGAGTCGATATAGCAATGTCCGTCCGTCGGTTTGTCTGTCCCTCTGTCTGTCCGTATAAACAAACCGATTATAGAGATGCTTAGCCAGCATCGACTCCATATTTAACCAGTCAATACAATCGGTCAGCCCATGAGCTAAAATCCAGACACACCTCGGAAAAAATCTTTGTTTTTGACGAATATCTCAGTAACTATGGCACTTTGGAATATCAATTTTGGTTCACAGCTTCTTAGAGACAGCATAAATGCATTGCCATTAAAAATGTTGCGCAGCCACGCCACCTATTCAAATAAGATATAAAAAATATTTCCAACTTCTATGCCATTTTAAAGGTATATTTTCTTGTTGTACATAATAGATATTTTAAACTAGTTGGAAGACAAAATATATCAAACTATCCTGGAAGTTGCATAAATATCAGACTTGATTAAATAAAGAAAATATTTAATTAAGTTTATATTTGAACGCGTGTGTGCAAGCGAGACAGAAACTTACAAAAATATGAACGAACATTTACTCTGCATGTGTAGCGCCAGCACTGCCAGCCGTCACTGTATGTAATGTCAAACCTACATACATATATGTATGCGCATACAGACAAATAATACAAAAAATATCAAATGTAATACCTGGATACCGATTTTAACAAAATAAATCGGGAATAAAATCGAAGAGTATTATACGGTCGGGCGTGCTCGACTGTACTTTTCTTTGGCTGCAAAATTATTATTTTACCCGTCAGTTTTATTTCTTGCTGTGCGTACTATAAAAAATAAAAGTTAATTAACGATTTTTTCAAATAAATATGCATTTATTATTTGGAAATGTTTGTTTATTTATTGTTATTTTTATGTATCGCAAGTTTGGCATAGTTGAGTTTCTTCAATATGTCGGCTCGGTTGGTGTTGTTATTGGTGTTGGATTCGTTGGATTCGTCGGTGGTGTTGGTGTAGGATCTGTTGTATTGGGTGTTAGAGGTGTTTTATTTATTTATTAGCCCATTTTCTTCTGAAAATGTGTTTTAACAATCTGGATCTACATTATTAGATTGTGATTCCGTTAAGTTTGTTTTGAGTTCTTTTATAAATTGAATTTTGACTTCGTTAGATGATAGTTCTGCTTTACAAATGAGCAGGATGCTCAGAAATAAGGGTTGGACTATAAACCGGTTAATTATTTATCGATTCTATGAATATTTTTTTATTAAGTTCAGCTTACTCCAGTGAAATGATGTCAACATGATTACTTTAAGGGTACTAATTTTATTTGGGGTATTTTCAGCGATATTTATTCTTTGGTCTTTTATCAAAAAGTCAAATAGCACAACAAAAACTTTAATATGCGAATTTTTAATTAATCGTGCAAAAAAATTTAGCTAACCATTTCAAACTTGCTAAACATCTAAGAGAAATTTCGGAAAAAATATAAAAAGAAATCAACAGTTAAGTGACTTCCCAGTTTTTGAAAGATTTAACTTTTATTGAATGAAGTCTTTTAAAAACTAAACGATTTTGTCCTAACCGCATTTTGTAATGCACAAGTTTAATTGTTTGTTGCGAAATGTGGATAATTTATCACTTAAAAGGAAATATATCAGAAAAATATTTGAATCTGGCCAAAAGTTTTACTTTTTTCTTACAAATTTAAGTTGGAATTATGTAATGTAGACATTAGTTTGGCTTATAAGTTAACACATATTGTCATGTTATTAATTTTCAATGAGTGGGATCTGTTGGCCTTGTTGGTACCATTGTTGTTCTTATTTTCTGTCCCCATTTTTTGTTGAATAACGATTTTAGTGGTTGATTTTCATTATTGTGGATCAGTCGAATCACTCCCTCTGTAGAATCATTATGTTCATTCTGCAATACGTTCGAATGTGGTTCCTTTTCATGAGAAATTTTTGTAGTCACTTCTCGTACAGTGTCATCTGCACTACAAGTCACCAGACATCCGAGTAGAATTGCAAAACTTACTAAATTGATGATTGGTATTAGATTTTTAAAGTGAAAGACACGGCAATACGACTTACTGCTGCATATTAGGCTCATGCTGTCTTTAGGAAACTAATTTCATTTTGTGTTTTTCGTGGGTTTTTATACTCTAATATTTTATTAGAAAGGCAAATACAGCAGTTTTTTATAAACTTTAATTTTGTTAATTTTTAATTTATTAAATACAAAGTTTTTGTTTAAACACTTGCTAATAATAACAGTGAAACTGTTTACGATGTTTGTTGATGGTCATTAGCAAAGTGGTTGAATATGCGCTCACCATGGTTTTTGAATTGGTACAACAATTTTTGAAAGAATTAATCATATTTATTGGATATTTCTAGACTTGTAACTGTTTTCTGCATTTCATTGTGAGTTAAATTAATTAAGAAAGACAATTAGATTGAATTGAATTTCGCTGAATTCATGACGATCATCGATTATGTATTCTAAGGCTCTAACTTTTTATATTGCCCATGAATTTTTTCATTAACACAATTTTTAAGAATGGACTTCAAACGAAAGAAATATTTATGCGATATTTGTTTAGATTTATTTTTGTTGGTGTACACTAGTAGCAGCGTACAGTAGTGTAAATTAAAAAACAATTTTTTTATGGTTCAGAATTTTATTGAAACTTTAAATCAATATTGGTTTCTTTTGATTACACTGCTTTATTCCAGCAGGTTTATTTGTTAAGTAAATATATAAATAATTATTTTATCTTGGTGGGGGATCATTTGGGGGAACTTCTGTTTTGTTTTTTTTATTCAGTTTGTGTTCTACCCAGTTTCTGATGGGGAAACGTTTGTTGGGCTTTGCTGTTTCTGTTCTATTTTTGTTATCCCATTTAGTGCCATTGCGATTATTCCAGAAATAGCCCTTTCTCAGCAAATCAGCATTAATTTCTTCACCAGACTCGGTTGATTCGGCGGAATCCATTTGCAGAGTGTTAACAGGACTCAGCTTTTCTGAAGAAATCATTGGGACGGGGTAGAAATATGGTGTGTACATTGGCATTGGATAGAAAATTGGTTGAGGATAGGAACAAGGTGAAGGATTTGGCATTTGGGAGGACATTGTGAAATATGGCCATGATCCAGGTAATGTCATGCCGCTGTTGTGATGCTCCTGCTTATGTTCCATGGCAACAGGATGTTTGTTTCCATGTGGACGCTTTGGCCGCTTTGTTGGTCGAAATTCTGATTCAATAGAACTTGTGGCTTCCAGCCCCTGTGGCAGTGTCTGCTCTAAATCTTCTCCTGCTGCATTGGCGGGAGCAATGATTTCCAGGTCTGTATGATCCGCCCATGTTGTTTCAGTTGTAACTGGAAGTACAAGTTCTGGCTTGTCGGTCTGCTCTGCTGCACAATTCCATGATATGGAAAGCAGGAATAGTATGACTGAAAAGGAAATACATTAATTAACTTATGAGTGAGGCTGTCATTTGCTTACCAATGCCAACTAATAGTTTCATTGTGGTTTTAGAATAACTGATTTGCTCATGCTAGAGTTGGACTGTTTTTATATCTCTTCATTCCAATATTAAACTGGGTTAGAAGAGAAATCAAATACGTATGCTCCAAACTGCTAATTGCAACTTCGTCCGTGCGTTGTTAAAGCCAAATTAACTGGTAGTGTCTAGTGACCCAGTCAAGCAAACGTGCTAATTAATTATAAAAATGTTATAAAACTTATTAAATGTCATAAAAATCTATTAGAACATATTTGGGATACTTAAATAATTTTCAATATATTGACTTTGCTTAAACTATTTTTATATGTTGAAGTGGACCTTATGTGATCTGTAGCTGATATATTTTTCAACGTAGATCAATAAACAATAACTTAGTTTATATATTATTTATGTGGTAGTTGTGCCTTTTCTTCATTTTCTAACAATTTTTAAGACATGTTAGACCAGTATCATTTATAAAGTAATGATTAAAATAATCACTTACTAATTAAATTATATTACAAAATGTTAGACCGCTGACTTAAGCCCTTAGTTTGGCTTTAATACAATATTTTCTTGATCTAGTGGAAAAAGAGTTTTGGACGAATCGCTCATATCCCGGTCTTGTGGATTTGTCATTCATTTTGTATCTAGAAAATTAATGTTGGTTAACGATAGTTCGTAGCTTTATGGCTAAATGTTACTTTTTTGTTAACGGTCTATCCGTAATTAACCCCAAACAACATTTTGTGTTTGCTGGACAGGATATGATCGTGACAATTTTCACTCTACAGCTCTTTTGACAGATGCCCATAATGTGACAACCAGGAAAAGGATGTTGTCCATAAAATGTTTAACTCCTTTTCATAGAGACAATACTACTTACTCTTGGGATTTGCTTTTGCGTCGATAGAAAAATTAGTCAGCCTAAACATCCAAGAAGCTAGAAACAGTAGAAACTTTAACATATTTCGAGTGATGAAATCCAATTACTTTAAATTCTTATAGTGCTCCACCAATCGGAACCGCTTTCCTTTGCAAACAAATAAAATGTTTGGACATATTAAGATTTTATTTTGAATTTAGACAATAAATAAATTAAATTAAATAAATAAAGTTATGATTGTAATAAATAATGTGAATAAATTCGATGACTTCTACAGCGCTTGCAGCTGACTTGGCTGCTTTAGGTTCAGAGAGCGTGCGTAGCCTCCATAGCCATAACCACTACCGCTCCCTCCAGCTCCGGCAGGGGCAAAGTGGGCACTGTGTCCATGGCCATCCTCATGGCTGACTGAATGCGAATGGCTGGATGTGTACACGGGCTTGGCCACAATTTCATAGGTGGTCGATTTGCCGCCTCCAGCCAAGCCCTTAAGGCCCAGAACACCGGATAGTGTTAGAGCCATCAGAGCTGTCATTAATGCTTTGCCAGCCATCAATGCAATAGCTCCCAGGCCCAGAGCCATTAACATGCCCTTCATCATAACACCCGCCGCAACAAGTGCCTCCAGTCCACCCTTTTTGCCAAACTTGTGCTTTCGACCTTCCTCCATTTGAGTATCGTCCATGAGGCGAAAACGCAGAAAACGTGTCTTTAATAAATCCTGCATCTTGGCCAAAATGTATCCATTGAGACGCGTACTGGGATCACTGGGATAACTGCGTGCTACCTCTGTACAAGTATATTTTCTATTAATATTATTCATTATTAATTGGCTGAGTTAAGCCTACCAGCCATAAGTTCTGAAGTTTTCATCTCTGTGGCATTTGTATCCTTCACAACGCTTACACCGGGCAGCACATTTAGCTCCTGTTGTTCCGCCAAACGTTCCATGATTTTAACAAATTCAATTTTCAAACACATCCAACTAAATATCGATGTTTCGCACTCATTTAAACTCATCGATGGCCCCTTCTGAGGAGCATGCAAAGTTTCCGTATGAATGGGAGCCGCTTCTGTAGGTTGTACACTGGCTGCCTCGGCATATTTGCAAAGAAAACAGAACCAGAGCAGGTAAAATAGATATTCCAAGGTTTTCAGCAACAACATAATGATGTCTAAGTACGTCTTATGATCTGGCGAACACTTTTCTGACTGCACAAGACATTTTATGGCTTAGTCTTTTATACCCATTTCCCTTTCACTACGCACAGCCACCAAAGTCATTGCCGTGTTTTGGTTTTGGCTGCTGTCTTGGACTTTTTCTAATTACCCCACGATTTGTGGTCGAAATTCTTCCCAGCTTCGGTCAGCTGCGTCCAACCCAACCAATTGGGCGGCACTTTCGCTTTCCTCTACGCCATGGAGCTCAGTGTAGCGCAACGTGCGGCTAATTCTGTCACCAAGGGACACCGCTGTAATAAATTCCCAAAGCTGAATAGAAAATTCACAGACAGACTGCATAATTACCAGATGCCAGACAAATATATGTCGCGTGCCAAGTACATACAAATTTGCAGATTAATTCATAGTCTGTTGTCGACTGAGACCTGTTTACTTAATTTGGCCAAACTAACTATTCACTGTTAATGATTATTTCATCTTAATTTCTTAATTATGCTTCACTTTCTTTGAGGGCCAAGCGTCATATTTTCTGAATGGTCTGAGGCAGCAGGCATTACCGACTAAACGTTAGCGGAAAAAGAAAGTACTACCTGTGGAATGAGGTAGTAAGTGTGACTCTCTGTGGCTGTAATGGGTATCTAGCTGGCAAGCATTTAACTAGTTTTTTTTTCATGAGTTAATTAACAACAAAATTTGCATTTGATGAATCATTTTTATTCAATTGCTATAAATTATGAAAATAAATACTTATTAATATAAATCTTTAGCAGACATAAGTATTATTTCTTGTTTGTCGTTATTTGTTTTGTTTTTTTTTTTGTTTTCTTTTCTTTTTGCTTGTGATGAACCTGAGCTACATGTCTCCAAAGAGAGCATGATTGATTGTGAAATAAATATGGCGCAAGCATGATAAATATGATTGTTTCGTGTGCATTGTCCTGAGCTAGCCGTGTTTCGTGGATGTTTCTCGGATACTTTTCTTCGATATTAGTATTCAAATATCATGTTTTTCATTTTTTTTTAGTTTTTTTTTGGTTTTTGGTATGTCGCAGCTATCTAACTAAGTAAAACTAAAAATTTATTGACTACAACACTACAACGAATTTAGCCAAAATTCGTAAGCATGGAGAAGGTTAAGTCTTTTTTGTAGGGAAAGTGGAAAGGTATGGAAAGCAGAGTGGAGGGAGTAGAAAAGGCATAAGAAGAAATAGATAATAGGTGGGGTAGATACAAAGTGAGAGGGTGAAAGAGTGTGAAATAACTCCATGTTTGTGCTATATTGTTTCAGCTTAGTAGGGCTGAGCCAGGCCATAATGGTTGTAGGCCAAATCGGCTGCGCTAGCCTGGCCATTGCGGTTCCAGTCGGAGTGCACGGTCTCGGCGTTCAATGGGCTGCCGGTGATGTAGGCGGTGGTGATGTGGTCCTTCTTTTTGGCCAACAAATCCTTGAAGAAGGTGGCACCTGTGGCGCAAGTAATCGATTTTTATTAAAGGTGACTAAAGGTACTTGTTCGCAGACAGATTTACTTACCAGCCAGAATGAGGGCAAGGAAGGAGATGGCAAGGGCCTTCAGGGAGATGAATTTGATGATGGTGAACATGACCTTGACGACCACAGCCTTCTTCAGTTTCAAAGCCAACAGCAGTGGCAACAGCATCTTCTTCATGCGCTTGCTGCGAGATTCTGTGTGGGCGAAATCAAAAACGAAAATCAAATTAAATAGAGCCAAAAGATATGCTGCTCTGCGTAGACGATGTGTCATATTCAGCCACCGCCGCAAAGTATGCAATGTAATTCGAAACGATGACGGCAAGTGACACTTTTGGTACACGCAACGTATGCGTAATTTTCGGAAGCAGCCCCGACAGGAAGTGTAACCAAACACTCAAAATTTTGTAGCTTAAATGGAAGGGCTGTCACTTGCACACACTTCAGCTTTGGGGTATTGGCAACAAAATTGAATGCCAGTGTAAGTGAAAGTTTGGCACTCTTTATGCATGAGGCAATGTTGATTAATTTGTGGGTTATCGCTTGTCGATTGCTCACCTTCCATGGCACGTCCGCTGTAAACATTCTCAGCATTCTCATCTTGTTCATCGCCTGAGAACGAAAGATTCAGTTCATGTGTTTCCAGATAGCGTTCGGCACGATCCTCAAACGATTCAATGCCCTTGGCAGAGCCAAAGCTGCGACCTGTTTCCGAACGATCGATGCGGAGTCCACCGAACAATGACACTGAATCTTCGCTATCCAGTTTGTTGATCATATTCACTAAATCCTTTTCACTGCTATCCTGCGATGGCAAAGCAAAAGCGCCGCACACAAAGCTGGCCACGAGCACAACACAAACGAATTTCGCACACATTTTGTTAGGCACTGGGTGTTTTTTTTATCAATTGATTGATTTTTGGTATGTATGTTTATTGATTTTATAGTCCTTGGGTATCCACAATGTTCAGCGCACACACTGCTGTTGGCTTTGTGAATGGAAATTGCTTTGTGATTAATTGTATGCAATGTGCCACAGTTTTATACCTTTTCGAATTGGACGCGTGCCTGTGGCGACAGTGGTTTGTCCAATTTAGTGACTAGAAATCGACCTGGCCAAAAAGACGAATCAAAAAAAATCAAAAAAACGCAGCACTGCAACAATAGCAAACACACAGCAAACGACAGCAATTTATGCAAATCTTATGCGTATGCTACTCCAACAATTTCTTGACCATATTTCCACGCACGTTCCACGTCCCACGTCCCATGCTCCACGTCCAAACGAAAGGGAAGTCGTAGTCCAACGGCTTGAATATGACTTTTGTATAATTTTATATAAACAAATGCCCCAATTTCCTTTGGCCACAAGTTGGACGTCTCACCGTTAGTCGATCGTAATTGGCATGCAACAGCCACGCCTCTCTCCCCGGCGACGTGACTTCATTTGCTTATTGAACATTTGCTTGTCTGTGCCAGATTCTTGGGTGAGTCTTTTGTCTCGCTTATTGAAATTCATTAAAGCGATTATTATAATAAACATCTACATATAGTATTTGTACATATTTGGTATGCCTCTGCTGTGGTGACTTAATGCGCGTTTTGGCCCAGTTAAGAGAGGCATAGTCAAAGCGCTTTCAACGCTTTCGATTTCATTCTCTTTTAGCAAAGTGTCGTTTACTGGCTCGTTTTCTATTTCAATTGCTTCTAAATCTTTGACAAATCTACGCAAAAGAAAGCTGAATTGTAACACATGCACAAATTTACCACATATATATCTTTTCGATCGCGTCAAGTGACATTTTTATGAGCATAAGTAGAAAGTTTCTGACTGCCAACAATTAACATGCCAAGGCAAACAGCCGAAAAGCAGGCCCATGTAGCGTAGAAAACCACAATAACGAGGCGTGGCCTTTGACAAACTGTGAGTACCTCCAAAGCAAACTCATATCAATTAATATTTCGACGAACTTGGGTGCACAGTGTACGCATTATACCCATTGTAGACCCGCAGGTAACCCAACATAGAACCAGCCAAACGTTTTCATTACTGTAACAAACTTGTTGCTTCACATTTA
Organism: Drosophila dunni; assembly: GCA_018152125.1. Classification (NCBI taxonomy): domain Eukaryota; kingdom Metazoa; phylum Arthropoda; class Insecta; order Diptera; family Drosophilidae; genus Drosophila; species Drosophila dunni. The sequence goes on along the minus strand of JAECXC010000352.1, from coordinate 2,123,056 downwards.
GAGTTCTACATTTTTAGTTGTCCAACCTGTTGGGAAAGTCATGCCATAGTTTAACTAATTGTTGCTGACCAGGTCAACAAATGATGCAAATTAACGCAAACAAGTGTCAAATAGAAGAAGCATTTGTGTACAATATTAAGTTATTCGCATTTATTTTGATGACAAACATTCAACTTGACTATATCGCTGATGTCTTGAATAGCAGAATTACAGATACAGATGGAGTACAATAAATTAATTAAACAAACGCGTCAGCTTCACGTCACGAATAAATTACTTAAAACTAGGTTTCAAATTGAAGGCACATTCATAGCACAGTTGGCCAAAACACCAAATGGCTTACTGCTGCTCCTGCTGCTGTTGGCCAGCATAAGCCAACTGTTGGCCATCGTTGTCGTTGATGCTGCGAGCATAGGGATAAGCAGATGAGGCTCCCGAGCTCCAGCCAGCACTGGCGGGGGCAGACCAGGCGTTCGAGTTGTAGGCACCATAGGAGCTACCGCCGAACTTGCCACCGAAACCGCTGAGCAGACGAGAACCGCCAACCAAGATGGCCAGGAAGAAAGCGAGCTTGGCTACAATAACAGCCTTGAAGGTCATCAGAGCCAGGAAACCGAGCACAAGTGGAATTACAGCAAACAGCTTAGCACCAATGGCCAAAGCAAGTGGGCCAATCACCTTCTTGATCTTGCCGCGACCTGAAACAGGTAACCAGAGTTTAGTTATAACCAAATGTCAGTACTTTCGTTGTGCGGTAACAAACCTTCATCCAAAGCACGAGCAACCTGCTGTGTGGTCTCAGCGGGCAGTTTGAATTCCAAGTTGTGGGTGGTCAGGAAATCGGTAACGCTGGAAATGGCCAAATCAACCAGGCGACCATTACGCTCCTCGGAGTTCTGTGGCAATTCGGCGTAGATATCCTGTTCGCTGATGGACTTGCCACTACGCTGCACAGGGCTGGCGGGATCTCTGCAACGATCATGAAGAAACAAAACTTAGAACAACTTGAACTTGACTAGATTTGCAAAATACTTTTGCTTGGGCAAGTTTTGCTTTCACTTGTGCATTTTGCATAAGATATTCACGAGCACTTTCACAGCAAAAAATACACAGACACAACCACACACCTCTGGAAGGTTACGCCATTGACCAGTTCAATGTTGTTGCTCCTGGCAGCGCGATTCAATGCGGTAATGCCCTTGACGGCCAAACAGGTGGTCATGTCGTCACTCTCGAGACAGGCGCCCAGGTAGCGAGCAGCCCGTCCGAATGTGTTATCACTTTCGATTCTATTATCTTGCACACTGGGAGCGGCCCAGGCACAGCTCACGGCCAAGAGGCTCATACAGGCAATAGCGAACACTTTCATTTTCGTTTAGTATTTTTTTGTCTTGACGCGACGCGATTAATCCTTGATTGGTGGCTGCTACTTCTGCTGAGCTTGAGAGAGCTAAGATGAATTTGATGTATAAGTCTGGAGACATCATGCCTTTTATATTGGGCGACTTTATTGCAGCTGCGCTGCTGCCGTTGACGCCAACGTCGCAGTCGCAGCGAACATTACAAAACAATTTAAAAGTAAATTAAACAAAAGCCGACAAGACGCAGTCGCAGACGAGCTTGCCGGCTGCGGAAGCTACCCAAAAAAGTTAAAAAAAAGTAAAACGACGCGAAAAAGGCACTGAGCATATGCATAAATCTAGGGAACGACAACAACAATAGCAACAACAGCAGCAGAGCAGCAGCGGTAACAACAATAACAGCACAAACGGGCCAAGCAACAACATCAAAAATAAAGTCAACTTGTTTGTTAAGTGAATATGTTCATTCCTTTCTTCTTTCTTCCGCGGCAGAGCTCTGTCAACGCCTCGGTCGCCGTCGCCGTCGCAGTCGCAGTCGAAGCACCGCATTCGTCGCAGTTACAGCCGCCAACGACGCCATCCGTCAACGTCGACGTCAGAGTGCGTGGAGAGAAACTTGTACTGGACTTGGGCAGTAGAGCGAGCTCGTGTCTCGCGTAATGCAAACAATTGGCATCATTGGTTGGCCCATGGGCTTCAAGTGGAGCTACAGGTAATTATCAAAACGATCATATCAATGAACGCCCTCCCAAAAAGAGGCTTGTTTACCCACGGTCTCAGGGCCGCTTTCATTCGACTCTCTGTACGAGTTTGGCAATATCAGAGCGGCAATTTGCTAATTTATTAATCCGGTTGCCGCATATTTCGAGCCTGCTATTATTGCCGCTTAAATGGGTCAAATTTTCTGTTTGCCCTTTTTGTGCATGTTGAAATATTGTTTAGCACCTCTGAGATCATTATCGATTTGCGATGGGTTGTGTAATTTGCCGCAGAGAGTGCAAAGAGTGTTAAATATTTTCAATTGGAATCTGTTACATCTGATTCACATTTAGATTAAACCAATTCCCAAATAAATTTGATTTTCTTTTTGATTTTATCTTTGTAATGGTCTCAAACACGTCTGCGAAAGATTCGTCATCAATGATTTTCCCAGTCACGTTTGCATCCACATTTCTAAAACATTTCTCTGTCGCCGAGCAACATAAAACTTTAAGGTTTACACAAATGCCGACAATATAATCGAAGTAATACAAATTGTTTTTGTTTGTGTTGTTTTTTTGTATTTTTATTATTCCAGCTTATTAAAGACAATCCATTCAAAAATAAAAGAAAAACAAAAAGAGTGCCACTTCACTCACTTTCATTTATATTACAACGATATGTGACACTAAATGCTGTATCCAATTTTTCGCTGTTGTTATTGCTCTGTAGATTTGGCTGAGCTTAACTGAGCCCACGGGTGTTGGCTTACCACACGCTGCGTATGAGTGACGCGCCTTTATTTTCGGTTATTTTGGGTTATTGTTTTGCTGCCTAAAACAGAAAATCCAAAAACAACAACAACAACTTAAACAACAACAATTGCAAAGAAAAAGAAAGTGCGCTAGGCATACCTTAAATACCTGGTCTCGATCTTGGCTAGTGATTCACTTGTTGCGCTCATTTGCATAGCCAGCCGGAGCCGGCTTTATTGCAGCCCGCGGTATGCTAAATATTTCATCAGTTTTGCCACATCGAATGGATGTCTCACGCATTCATTGATAATAACTCATCACGCCCTTTTGGCCGGGTTAACAACTTATGCGATCCAGTTTCGCATTCATTCATTGAGTTCGCCATGTTAAGCGTCATCGACGGCGAGTGAAAGTTATGTAATTTTTCCAGTTAATTTCGCAATTTGCAATGGGCACTAAAACCTGATTTCGCCCATTCGTGCAACACGCGTTACTTGCCACAAGTAACAAATTGTAACGCAACTATCAATTGCCAAGCTAAATGTCAAATCAAAACCAAATTTCTAAATGCCAATCATAAATAATTTCTCTTTTTTACTTATGGTACACCGGACAGCTGTCAATGTTGCTAACATTTCTACGTTTCAAATCATATTTTTCTTTTTTCCTCATTTTATTTCGCCCTTTTCGGGTAATGCGTTTTTGACAGCCTCAGTTTTGTGTTGATGACGCGGGCGGGGGTGGGGTTTTGCCAAAAACATTGATGTTTATATTTATGTCGAATGCCGGCAATACGAAATCAATAAGCCGCATTTCATGTGTGCAATTTGTTGGCTGGCGTCACACAATTAACCACAACAAGTGCCCATAAGCCAGTTGGCCCGCATACTTTCGTCAGAGACGCTACTCGTGGTGTTTAGGTGTGGCCAGTGAGTGTACGGCACAGGTAGTCGCACAACTATACTCTGTATTGTTAATGTATAAGTGAGTTAGGATAATTCGCTTAGCAGAATATTTATTAATTTTTAAGCTTCCTTAAGCAATTATAATACAGAAATAAAATTAAATGAAAAATCATAAATAAGTTGGCTAATTGTATTCTACAAGTTTATTTATTGTAGAGTATTTCAGTGGTCACTCATCCATATTGTTTGTGTACGTTAGCCAGCAAGTTTACTTCTCAAATTAGCCAGGCTTATTTTGAAGCGCAAGTTGGCAACATTGCTCGTACCTCGAGTCTTGGCTGAATGCTCAGCGTGTGTTCTATTGACCCATTTGCGTGTTTGCATAAATGTGGCATAAATAAATTTGAGTTTGGCATATCAAATATACAAAAGACGCTGAGATGCGAGATTATATAAAAATATATATCATACAATAATAGGGTCACATGCTAATCTGCAATCAACTCACACCAACTATTTATTTTATTGATCGGGTTTTGGTACTGAAAACACTTTTGGCCTAAAAGCTTTGAACTTGTACGGGTAAGGTTTGGAAATGGGAAAATAAATAAATATGCAATGAAAAGTAACAAAAATGTATTTTGTATGTTTTTGGGTTAAACGCGTAAATACCAACAGGTGAAATTGATTTTCTTTTCATTTGCGCAAATATGAATTGTCAATATTGTGCGTACTTTTTGTCGTGTGAGACGCTGCCTGAGAAAGTGCAGCAGGCCTTTTATATTTTTGGTATTTTTTTGAGGGTTTTGGTATTTGTTGTTAAAATATTCATAGCCAATACGTTGCGGGCACTCGAAGTTAACCCCAAAACAAATTCAATTCACTTTGCCTGCCAGTTTGGCACTTGGCTGCGACAAAACCATTGACATTGTGGCCAAATGTTGTCTAAGCTATTGACTTATGAGCTATTTCCTTCGCTTTCTGGCCCAACAACAAATCGATTAAGTGCGCCTGTGGGAGTGCACACTTTCTCAGTCTAGAGGGTAGTGGCGGGAGTAGGGTTTGGGTATGGGTTTGGGTCTGGGCCTGGGCCTGACAATGGTAATGCGTTGTTTAACCCATTTGCCAGGGCTTCAAAGAAAGTGAAATTGACGACACAAATGTTCAAACAACAAACACTTCAAGTCAGTTGTAGCTGTAGTTTTGTGCTATTGTTGTTGGTTTTTCTTTTTCCTATGCTAAATGGTCTGGTTAAGTAATCTCGTGAGAGCCGCAAACATTGCGCAGTCATCGAAACGACCAACACTGAGAATGTTGTCAACCAAGTGGCAGAGAGACAGCTCAGCACAGCTAAGCTGATGCGTTGTGATGCGATAAACTAGACAGCGATGACAACACCCGCTGCAGCTTCACTTTCAACATTTTAGCCGGAAAGAAGACGAGGCCAACACACGCACACACACACAGGGCTACGCCTTGTTGATCGATATGTTAGATACGCGTCTAGCATGCGGCAGTATCTGTCGCTCTGTTGTTGCCAGTGTTGTCGTGTTTACCAGTTTGCAATTGTAGTTGTCTTTTTACCCTACAACTTTCACTTGCGTCGCCCAAGTCGAGGCCACTTTCAGTTGCAGCTCTTTAGGGCCAAACGCAGAAAATAAACAAATATAACTTGTTCAGTTCTTTATGCAATGCCTGTATATGAAATAATTATTTAGAAAAGAAACTCTGACTAACTGCCTTTGGCTTAATGATTGCTCGCCACACAACCTATGGTTGTTATCAAAGCATTTAGGCCACCCAAGTGGGCTGTGATTTCTGAGCGTTGTATCTGCTGCATGCTGATTGATTTGTGACGACCTGTTTATTGTTATTGCTTTTATATAAGCCGCATTTTTACGTTGTTGTTGGCCGAGTTTATATTGCAACACGCACTTGCGGAAGTTCGTCTTGGCCATTGTCCGTAGTCGCGCATGCGCAATAAACCGTTTTTATGCATAACGGCTCTGTGCACGCATTGACGCATTAACGCATTGAAGCATTGTCGGCTTTGACTTTGGGTCCACACGTAACATCATTTGACCAGGCCGTTGGCAAGTGCTAATTAACAGTTGGCAGTTGGCAGTTGACGTCGCCGTTCAAGCTCAAGTTATGTGGCTTTATTAACTTATTGTCTAACACTAATACTAGAGTATCTCGATACGTGTACACACATGCCACCTAAAGGAATGGCTTGAACATTTCCTTGCTTGCCGTCGGAACTCGGATTGTTGCATCCTTCGATATGCCGATTGGTATATATGGTTGTCTAATTGGCACCCAACTGCTGCCACTCGCCGACAAGTCGGCATGATAGCTCTTGTATGTTGGTGCTGATGAATGAATTATCTCCAGACGGTCTCTTGCATGCCCACTCGACAGCATGGACTTGATGGCCAAGAGCCCAGCCGTTGCCAACGCAATTTTGCCCATGACAAATGATGAGGCCGAGAGCGCCGTTAGCCATTTCAAGATCAAGGGCAACAAAATCAATTTAGCCAATACGGCAGCACCCAGCAACGGATAGAGCATCTTCAGCATCTTCTTGTGTTTGCGATGCTTCCCGCGACCTACGAATGGGCATGAAAAGCGGCATAAGTTGAACCTCAAACGAGTTTACCTACCCTCGGCCGTCCAGGTGTCAAGCATATTGATAACTTCCTCGGGGCTAAGTTCGTTATTGAGTAGCTTCCGAAATTGCTGCTCTGCCTGCTCCAGCCACTTGTGTTCCAAACGTTGCTCGAACTGCTGTTCTGTATCCTGTTCCACAGCGGCTACAATTGCACTTCCTAGCACTGCTGGTGGCAGGCTGTAAGCCTGGCTAAGATATGTAGTACAGGATATGCTGAAAAGAACTGTAGCCAGCAGCATTTTGAACGTTCTACACGACAGCGCACTTCTAAAGAAACTGAATTAACTAACTAGCTAATATGCTGACTAACTCTGAAACATAGTGCCTCGTTGCACTCGAATGCACCTTGAATACCTGCAGAGTTTGGCTAAATAGCTCGATTACTGCTGTGTTTTGTTCTATTATGTTTTTTTTTTTCATTTCTTGATATTTTGCTTTCTTTTCTCGAGTTCTGCTTTTCGATTCAGTTTTACTTGAGCGTGAACACACACATTAAGTTTTCCCTACTTTAATAAACGGTTTACAGTTGCTGCTGCTGCTGCTGCTTTTGGCGGTGGCTCAGACATCAACAAGTAAAAGCTCTTCATTATCGTTGGTAATCACTTTACTTGACGCGTTGCGGTTCACTTGTCATTTCAGCTGAATACATTTTTCCATTTCGTAAACGGTAGAGAAATGCCAACTACAGACGTCAGAGCACATGTGTATGTTGGCTCTTAAGGGTCAAAAAGAGCTTCATTTGTTATGACAAAAACATGTTTCAGTTAAAACAATAACAATTTCTCGTACAACTTTTGCAAAATACCAGTTTTTCTCCAATGCGAGTTTTACAATTGTAAATAATTTTGTTCTTCATACGAATTACGTCACAGAGTTTTCCAAAATAATACGCACGACCAAACTTAATTATGAACTGAAAATTATATCAAATGCAGCCCATAATGAAAACATAATTTTATATTTATAACATTCGTTTCACCCACATGCCTTCCAATTAGTATTAAAATAATGCTGTTTATTGTAGCCCATTTAATGCAATTATTCATTGTACGCTTTCTTTAAAACAGTCGAATATTTTGTAAATTAATATTCTTTGCAGGATTTATTTTTTTAATTAGACTAATTGCGCTGGCAGCGTATGTGTTGCAATTTTTCACCATAATTTAAATTTCCTTAGTGTCAAATTGAATTCACCCAAATCAACAACATTTTGAGTGTTATTTTGATAACCAAATGCATCCGGAGTAGTCCAACGAACTTAGCTTGTACAGTTTCAATCGTCTGTCGCAACACCTGTGTGCGTAATCGTAGTTCGAGTATGTAACTGTCTTCAAGAGGTGTCTACGCATATTAAAAGCCATGCGCGTGTTTTCAACCTAATCGTAGTCAACGTCAAAATCAGCGTCAACACCAACGTAAGCAAACATCGTAGTCACCTTGTTGGCTGTCACTAAATATCATGGCCAGACTTTGGTAACTAAAAGCTCTCAGCGTCAATGCGGTGTTAAAGTGTTTGAGAGTTCAAGTTATAGAAATTGCTCTATTGAACACAAATAGTTCTGTAATATACATAGAAATCATTAAAATATTTCAATAAGGTACTATAAAGATTTTAACTGCAATTAACTTTCTTCCAAAGCTCTTTAAAAATAAAATAAATATCTTTATTAATACAAATAAATATATTAAATCGAAACAATTAAAATCGATTCAATTTGAACCAATGTTAGAGTATGCAAACTTCGGTGAGTTACTCAGCTTTCCTCATTCCAGTTACTTAATTTTATCATTACAATCGCTACTTGGATATTTAGTGCCTGAAATGGGCTAATCAAAGTCAAGCCACCATCAAAATCCAAATCTCCAAGTAAATGAAGGTATTTGGTTTTAAATTTTCTTCAATATAATTGCCTTGCTGCCATGACCACCTGTTGAGGTCTTGAGGCTCATCACTGCCGTGAATAGGGCAAAAAAGAATCCGGCCAAGCCGGTGGTGCCCACCAAGAGGGTCAGACCGCCAATCAGCACTGGTATCAGTGTCAGAAACTTTAATTTGTAGGCAATGAGCAATGGCAGGAACAATTTCTGAATTTTCTTTTTGAGCTTTTTAAGTTTGCGACTTTGATAGGTAGACGCCAGCCGACTGTAACGTCCTTGGGCTTCCTTTGATGTCGCTTCTGCTTTGGCATCCAATCTACTGGAAAGGGACGTAGCATCTGCAAGAAGAACAGTAACAGTCTTGTGGTTAATTAAATGTCCAGACCTTTGAGCGACGATGCGTATAAAAAGACTTATAAACGTCGTCCATTGCAATGTAAAACTTTTTTAATATTCGTAATAATCATGAGAATCACTCACCTGGTGAAAGCTGCTGCTCCATCCCTGACACATTTTCGTTCTCAGCGTCGCCATCCTCTTCGTTTATGAGGCTACGCAACGTGTCGCAAAAGTTGAGCACTTTCAGGGCAACTTGTTTAAAAGGCGTCAAATAGTTGTCAATAGCCAGGTTAGAAGCCGTTGGCTTTTCGATGCCTTGGGTAACATCATCAACGGCATTATTTAAAGCCATAATATCGTTCACATCCCTTGCTTCCGGCTCGGCACGCATATCTACTTCCTGGACATTCTTCAATTCTGGCGGTGGCAATTGACGCCTCATCTCGTCTTTGTCGATTTCGCTTCCTCTTCTACCTTCCCCCGCTCCAACACCTCCGATAGGCATCGTCTGGCTTATGGCTAGCACGTAGCTGGGGCTCTCGTTAAGATTTGCCCGCACCTGTTTGTAATTTCCGCTGGCAGCAGCAGCAGCAGCATCATTTGGGGAGTTCGACCTTGGGTTATAGCGATGGTTGTAGGCGTAATAATTGACAGGAAGTCGATGTTGCTGCTGCTGTTGTCGCTGATGTTGCATTGATGTTGCTGCCGTTGCCTGCAGGATGAGCCAATTGTTGTGGCCCGACAATGGCTGCCAGGCCTTAAGATTGACTTGGAGCTGCTGCTGTTCTTGACTCAACTCTTGCTGTTGTTGCGTTGCCAGCAGGTCGGATGTGTCTCCATTAAAGCGATTTTCGCTTCCAGCGTTTGCCTGCCGTAGCAGCATATATACAGAGAATACAAATATTTGCTGATACCACATCTTCATGGAAGTCCTTTGCTGCTTACACTGAAAACACACAACACACACACTTTGATAAGCACACGCAATCTGCTCGCCGTTTAGAATTGAACTGAGCGAAGCTCTTGAAATTTCGGTGAACCAAATTCTACGAAATGTTAGACATTTTATGGCTGATTCAGTTGAGCGATTTTACGGCCTTTCGCCGAAAGTGGCCACTGCCCAGTCGAAAAAATAGTCGTATACTGATCTTTGGTGGCTTAGAAATGTTTTGTTGTTAACTTTTACTACAAGTATACCACCTTGAATGATACGTCTTACGTCTTACACTGGCAATTACTTAAATCCAGTACTCTGTCATGCGTAACTTAACTGAAGCACTGACCACCAATCTATTATGTGGGTAACAATTTTGTGTTAATGTCACTGAGAATAGTTGATTGCATTCTAAACGTTGATGGCTCATTCACAATGCGGTTTTAAGGCGCAATAGCATTGAATTGGTATCAAGAATTTCACTTAGTTTGGCCATCGATATTATTGGAAATCGAAATATTCTCCATTGAACCGTTGTAGTTTTAAATAATAATTATACGTTGATAAATAGCATTAATATATATTTAAAAATATATATATTAGCAGGCTCTTTTCCGCTGTATACTTTCAACACTTGCACTTGAATTTGTATTTTCACTTTTCTGCCTCGTTGCGTGTTGCAGGCTCGTTGTCTTTGGCAACTCAACTCAAACGAAACTGCAACTTGCTCTTGACATTATGATTCTATATAAGTGGGCAAGTGTTTGACAGAGCTTGCACTCTGCGCTTGGAAAGTGTGCCCAATGCCAATGATCATTTCACCTGAGTGCTTGCTTAAATTATTGAAGTACTTTGGGCGACGTGCGTGCTAATTGACTCTCTGTACTTGCAACACAGTTGTTGCCGTTAATTTGCATCTGCCTCAATGCTGGCACGCATATCGCCTTAGCTCTCTCATTGGACTTAAAGTGCAGTTGGTTTAGGCAGATAAAGTGTACCCATTATAAATTTAATCTGCACGTGTCAAGACACTTGATGAATTACTTCAGCGGTGCATATGGAACCGTTTCAATAGTTAGACTTGTACCTGGTTGTCACAGTAAGCCTAAAAGTAACATCTTGAAGGTCGACGGTAAACATATGCACAGACATTACTCCGCTCTCATGTTATATGCAAAAAGACGTTGCATACTTTTAAGTGCTTTGCGAAGCGAAGCAGAGACTCACGGGTACATTCTCTTTGCATACTTTTAGGCAGCTTACGTGAATGCAAATCATGTTCGTGCCCAAGTAGGGGTATCACAAACACTGTTACTTTGTCATATTAAAACAATCCTTAACAAGGAATCTATATACAAGTTGGTTAACTAGTTTAACTACTTATTCAGATAATGGATTTGTGCACTTATAGCGTTGTAAGTTTAGTAAGTAAAACTTTATAATAATTACATGTTTCTGAAATTCAAATCGAGGAAGTTTCATAATAAAGGGTGCATGAATTAGAAGCTGTATATTTGCGTGATAATAACAAATTGAAAGAAACTGCATGTTGATATAAAATCTTTCATTATTACCTGCCAAAGTTAAACATAAACAAAAACAAGCTCAAAAGTGGATATTGTCTAGTGTATTCATTTAAGACTTTTATGTGTTTATTTGAATAATTTTATTATCATAGCGAACAATCGCTTTGTTTGAAGTGTTCGAGCATCGCCACACCCCCTTTAAGTCCCGCTTTGAATAAACACATTTTATTTAGACAATTTGCTGTTTGGTCAACTATCATTTATTTAAGCTATGAATTAATTTATGTTAACACCCAAAAAAAAAAAAAAAAAAAAAACATATGGAAAATCACAAGAGCTCAAGAACAAGAACAACAACTTGAGTTGTTTATGCTTTGCCCGTATGCATTCACTCAACATGAAATGTATTGACAGTGGCCAGAGATCGATATTAAATAATCTCAACTCGATTGACTTCTTTTAATGTGAATATGAAATGATCGAAATTAATTTTGGTTGTTACGATTCAGCTAGAACTAGTTTAAGATCCACACTTCCTAAGCCGGCACTAAGAGAAGTAATAAATTCACTTTCGGGGCATTACCAAAACCAATCGACATTCATAACCAGCCTCGATTTGAGCAGAACAGACCATTCTAACCGGGCATGACGAGTTCTTTCTGCCAGTTTTGAGACATTACTGGAGCTATTTGTGAGTCACATTTGGTCAATCTACAGGGTTTTAAATTGGTTGTTCCTCAGATGTTGCTGTTGCTTTGGTTTATGGTCAGCTTTAATCAGATTCACTCGCGCAGACAACTGGTATCATCAGCACTTAAATTGAAAGCGCTTTGCTAAATGTCAATTAGTTTAACGTCTGATTTGACAGCGTTCGGAACGAAATGAAAGTGAGTTTGTGACTCCTTTAAGGCAAGGATTAAAGTCCTCAAGGACAAATTTACTGAATTTAAATCTGTTTTTCTCGCCCAGTTGTTCGTGTGTCTTCTGGCTTTGGCCGCAACAGTGGCAACCACAAATGCAGGACTCTTGGGACTCCTGAAGGGTGGCGGTGGCGGCGGCGGTGGCTACGGAGGCGGTAACTACGGAGGCGGTGGCTACAGTGGTGGCGGCTACAGTGGTGACGGTTACAGCGGTGGCGGCTACAGCGGTGGCGGCTACAGCGGTGGCGGCTATGGCGGCGGCTACGGTGGTGGTTATGGCCACGGTGGTTCAGGTGGCGTGCAAGTCATTAAAGTTATCGAAACCGGACATGGTGGATATAGCGGTGGCGGCGGTTATGGCGGCGGCTATGGAGGCGGCTATGGAGGTGGATATAGCGGCGGTCATGGTGGATACAGTGGCGGACATGGCGGATACAGTGGCGGCCATGGCGGCTACAGTGATGGCGGATATGGTGGCGGATATGGTGGTGGTTATGGAGGCGGCTATGGTGGTCACGTTGATGTTTACAAAGTCATCACAACCACATCTCACAGTGGCGGCCATGGCGGCTACAGTGGCGGCTATGGCGGCGGCTACGGCGGCGGCTATGGAGGCTATAGCGGAAACTATGGTGGACACACTGGCGGTTATGGATCCTATGGCGGCGGTAGTAGCAACAGCGGCTGGTGGAAGAAGAAGTAAACTCTGAATCCACTTAATATTAATGTCAAATAAAACCCATTCTACCAAATTCAAGGTTACAACACAAAAAAAATAACAATTCGCTTACCTCTTTTATTTCTTAAGGGGAAGAACACCCATTTAAGCATAAATCAACTATAGAACAAGTTTTCTTCCCAAAAACTAACTTCAAGAAGTTCATTAAGTCTTTGAAAGGTGAAAACAAACAAACTGGTCAGATGTAAATGGCAGCCGATTAAAAACATTTAAAACATGTTTGGATTTTATAATAATCGGAAATTTACATATTCATTTAGCAGATGGGCCTGTAGGGTATTTTCCAGTCAACAACTACTCATAAGTAGATAGTTTATTGCTGTGTATACCATTAAGTTAAAGGAAAGCGCCTAAAAATAACTATATTTTATTTGATACTTTGCTTCTGTTGCGTGCCAATTATATTGTATATTTTTAGGAACTTCAAAAAATACTGGATTAATATGTCATGCCATTAGTGTTGTAAGAATTTATTGTGTAGGAACAACTAGTTTGACGAAATTGAAAAAAACTAAATCAAAATAACTCAAAAGGTTGCTAGAAACCAGTTTTATTTTTCGATTTGTGTTTTGCATTTTCCGAATGCAAGTTTTTTTATACAATTCTGAAAAAGGTATTAATACATTAAGTTTCTAAAAAGTATTGACAACAATTAAAAATGGGCTAGACTCACCTAATCCAGCTTTGAATTGATCATATTTGTTTCGTAACGTTAAGATAAACGTCTGTTCCATTAAATTTAGCTGCGGCGATATGTTATTCATTGCAGTAGGTTTAATGTTTACTTTTAAAAGCATCAAAAACGTCACATAACAGTTAATTAAATTGTAGCCACACCTCACTAACTTAGGCTTTTTGCGTGCTATGTTTAACAGATGTTTGCCCAATAAATTCTTTTTTTTTTGTATTTGATTTAACTTAAATTTAAAAGTCTATTAGCACTTAAAATTGCACTTAACAAATTTTTTTATCAGAAATATTTAGACCAGTTTTACGTAGACACCTTTAAATAAGACGATTTTGGTTTACATTTTATTAGTTATTCTACCGGACTGTCTCCGAAACAATATGAAAGTGAGTTGACGACGTCTTTCACAACAGGATTGACTTCCTTATATTAATATTTTAATAAAAATCTCCTTGAACAGATTTTTTGGAGTCTTTTTGCCTTGCTAGCCTTACTGGCAGGTACAAATGCTTTAAGCTCGAAAGTAATCAAGACTCTTGGCGGTGGTGGGGCATGGCCATCAAGCCGTACGCCCACTGAAACTTCAGTGGCGGCTCCAAAAGTTGTAGAATCAGCGGTGAAGAATGGAAATCCGTCAGGATATTTGAAAATTGGATAGAAATAAACACTGGAAGCTCGCAGATGAAAATACCACATAATTAATACAATTATTCACCTTTTGTCATAATTATGGAACACAACAACTGAAAGTGGTGAATTCAATAAAGTCAATGCTTTGTGTAACATGCAAAAGTAAAGTATACTTTTAGGAGCATTTAAAGAATTTATTATACTGGGGAAACCAGATTGGAATTATCTGGAAAACGCATAAAATTAAAACTGATTTAATGAAAGCTTGTTATATACAGTTTGTGTTTGAAAAGAATTTAGTGAACATTTTATTTATACATATGTACATATAAATCACTAAGTTGTCCAATAGGTGCTATATGATTTGTGGATATTAACACGTGAGACGTTGGCTTATACAGATCACTTAACATAGAATTTTTTGAAAAAATTGACCAATTTTAGTAGTTTTGAAGTTATTGTGTCATGAAAATACACATTCAAAAACGCCGACAAAAATTAAAAAAAAATGTATTTAGCTATGAATTTGCTAAGCCGGACTTCGGTAATAAGGGAACTGATGTCATTCGATAAAAGCCAAGGCCAAAAACGGGTAGGCTAAGGAAAACACGCTAGGCTTATTTAATCCCGATATGAAGGTATTTTATAAAAATAATTTTACATAATTATTTTAATAAACAATACATGAAACCAATTCTGATCTATTAAATTAAGCTGCGTCGGTATATTTATTCAAGCAACAGGTTTTAATACTTGTCATTAAATATTAGTAATTTTTAATTTTATTTAAATGCGTATCATTGTTAGCATTTCATACATAGTTTTATACTTGTTTAAGTCGCATTGCATTTTAAATATGTATTTTTAGAAATATTAAGACCAGTTTTAATTTTGACACTTTTAAATTAAAATCGTTTTGATTAAATTGTATTAGTTATTCTTCTGGTTTGAATGTGTCCGGAACAAAACGAAATTAAGTTTGCGATCAATTTCTTTATAATAATTGAACATGTTTTTATAAAAACTTTCTCGAACAGTTTTGTTGGAGTAAATTTGCTTTACCTCGGCAGCAGAGGCAGCTTTTCAGACGATCAACCAATTGGAACTCCAGAGACATCTCCTAAGGTTGTAGAGTCAAAAAGAAGGCCTGGAAGAGTGCCAGCCCATTTGATAGCCGCTTTTGGATAATGAAATCTTACAAAAATAATTCCTGTTAATATAATTATTTTCCATTTTTTCAAACGTTTTGTATACAACTGAAATTGTGAATTTAGTATTTGATTTCTGATTCGACGTTCAGGTCAAAAATAAATATATCTTGCATACAAAAAGTTTTTTTTATTAAGAAATACAGATCTAACATACATATAAACTAATCTTATACTAGTCACTCACATTCTGGTGTTTATACGGACAACCAGATAGACAGACGGACATCGCTATATCGACTAGGCTATTGATGCTGATCAAGAATATAATTGTTTACTGGGGTCAGAAAATCATCCTGCTTGTTTATTATACCAAAAAAATTGATTAATTAATTAAAATGTAGCTTGTATGTAAATTTATTTTTATTTATTTGTGTGTTGTTACCACTAATAACCAAACTGAACTAACCATCAACTTGTCTCGAAATATTGATAAGACCATATAATAAATGTTAAGCACAAAACTAGTAAGAAATTCAACAATGGGAGGTATATGAAAGAATTGTCTGATTCGGACCAAATTTGTTTTTGATGTGTACAACAATTTCATATGCATTGTGTGTGAGTTTGGTTGCTGAATATGTAGCTCACCTAACACTATATTTTTATACCAAAAGTATACATTTTCCAACGTTTTGGTATAAAAAAGTTTTCAGTCGCGATTCTTTTGAAGGTACCAATAACATTATATATAGTAAATGTAATCACGATAGCGTAATTGATGCTCTCATTATTTTTCACACATTACTTATTTTTCGCTTTTGTTACATCTAAAAGATGCTTGTGCTGTTTTCAAAGACAAACATATTTAGACCCAGTTATAAATTTTCGAAAAACGAGCATCGAAAATTCGCATCAAGCTAATGACGTCAATCGATAGAAGCCATGGCCACAAACGGGTAAGTTAAGAAATATAGGCAAGAATCAATATTTTATTTCAGTTCCACTAAAGCTGTGTTATTATATTTACTTACGCAACAGCTCTCAATAATTGTTATTAAATAGCAACAATAATGTCAATTAACAAGAAATCAAATTGTGCTGAATCCAGTTGCTTGCGTTTTAACTCACAAATTATTAGCAATAATTAATTTTATTTAAATATTGTTGTTATTAATTTCAAACTTGCTTAAGCTGCATTGCATTAAACAAATTTCTTTTGAGAAATATTTAGACCAGTTTTATGAAGACACCTTTAAATAAGAGGAGCTTGGGTTAAATATTCTTAGTTATTCTTTTGATTCGACTGTGTCCGGAACAATATGAAAGTGAGTTGGCGACGAGTGTCTCAATAGGATCAATTTCTTTATACTAACTGAATTGTTTTAAACAGTTTTTTTGGTGTCTCTTTGCATTTCTGGCCATATTGGCAAGCGCAAGTGCATTAAGCCCTTCAGCACTTAGTAAGCTCGCTGGTGGCGGCGGTGGTTCGGGCAAAAAACCCGCTGAGAAACCAGTGACACCTCCTGTGGTTGTAGAGCCAAAAGGAAAGCATGGAAGGGTGCCAAGTGTTGTGAAATCCGCTGCTGGAAAATGAAAAGCTCTGGAAACTTACAGATAGATTTAAGAAAATGAATCCCAGTTAATACATATTAAATTGTTTAAAATCCACAAATATTATAAGTGGTACATTTAGACGGTTACTTAAGCTTATGCTTTTTGAAAGAAATAAACTTTAATCTCGTGCATACATTAAGTATTTTGATATTTGGAAACTAATCGAGTAAACTGTAATTATGCTCTTTTTGCATTTCCTTTCTAAGTTATTTTGCAAAAAAAAAGTATCTTTTCGGATTTGCTCAGTAAGCCATTCGATTCTTTCGTTGAGCTTACAATTTAAACAAAAATTGGCAGCATAAACTCTAATCAGTGAAGTAAGCTGCAATATTCACATAAAGACAACATGGAAATCTAAATTTAATGCTATCCAAAGCGACCTCGAAGTACACGTAATTCTGTAGGTACTAACGATTGTCAAGGGCAAAGATACAAAGAAGGTTATGAGGCTGCGCGGGAATGTGCAGACGGCATATGGCCCTCCAGACAATTGTAGCAAAGGTTGGCACGGAAATAGACATTGGCAGTCGCACATGTGTACAGGAAACTGGGATTTGCTATGTGCGTCGATTATTTTAGTAGGGCCACGTGAGCCCACCAATACCAACCAGTTACTTTAAGTTGGCCTCTGCAAAAAAATTGTTTTGAATTTAAGAATTTAAGAAAAAAATCGTTTTTAAATGTTTTATTTATAAGTTTTTTTTGTAACTTTTGTGTTTCTTGAAAACTTTGCTGCTTACATGGGAATCTGACTTAAAACTAACAAATAAATAAAGTAAATAAATTATTAATCTAAATTACAGTTAGACGAACTTAACTTAAAGTTAATCAAAATGGGAATAGCGTGTGCGCGTGAAAAATGAAAAACACAAAAATGGAAATGAGTGCAGAACGTGGCTGATGTCTTCAACAGACAAAGAATGATGAATAATTGAAATGTAACAGGAACTGTGTTATGTGAGTGCAGATGGAAGTAATATAGATGGTTAGATTGACTAAGAGAGCGTCGAAAGTTCAGGCAGAGTTGAAGTCGATAGCTGGAGTTGGAGCTGGAGCTGAAGTTGTTACTTAACTGTAAACGGTAGACAGAACGGAAAAGATTGCGTCACATACTCGTATTACTAAACACATAATCGATTATATAATTCAAATGCTAATGATTAACAACACACAGCGTGAACGCACGTTAAAGATACATTTCCAGCGATGTATCCGTAGGTGCTACTGTGCTCCGAGTCAGATTTCACCGTTCGAAACGCATCAAGTCTCTCAAAGTGCAAAAAGTAAAGATGAATAACTTGAAAATCTAATTACAATTTGCCCTGTCTCTTTCTCATTCTTTCTCTATTGTTTGTGTCTTTGTCTGTTTGCAAATTTATCTACAAGATAAATGCAACTATGTAGCTTAGAACTTTGTATTTGTATAAGTATTTGAGTGCGCTTATGACTTTGTCTGCGTCGACAGCAGTGGCTGTAGCTGCTGCTGCGGTTGTTGTTGTTGCTGTTGTTGTTGCAGCTGTGCTGCTTGCTGTCGATTGTGAGCACGATAGGCCAACTCCTGCGCCTCGGTTAAGGAGCGTCGGTCCCAGCCGCCGCCTCCACCACCGCCTCCGCCGCCTCCTGAGGACCAACCGCCACCGCCACCACCGCCTCCGCCACCTCCCGAGGACCAGCCAGAACTGCCGCCCGATGACTTGCCAGACATCAACTTCTTCAGGCCAATTATGCCGGCCAAAAGCAGAGCAATCTTCGAGATAATTAACGCCTTGCCCGCCAGTATATAGAGGGCTCCCATGGCAATGGGCAGCATGCCCATCATCTTGGTTGCAACCATCATGGCCATCATCATGCCCATTTTCTTCATTTTGCCGCGACCTGCAATAATTAATTGGAAACGATGAAAAAAGTATGCAAATATCAAAAAGAACACTTTCAATTTGTAACTTTATGGTTTAATTGCTCACGTAAAACATAGATCTTAAAGGTACTAACAGAAAGAGAATTAAACCAAGGCAAGACCTTTTAATAGTTATGAATTTAATAACGGTGTAAATAATTAAACTTCCCACTTTAAATAGGGAAATAACATTATATTTATTTTACTATTTTCACACGCTTTCATCGTGGTCCCTTGAATCGTGAACAATGCGTGTCTTTAGCCTAGTACGTGAAATCATTGAAGATGTTTTCTTCAAAGTTTTCCTGCCGCAAGACGGTGAAAGTTTCCAACTCATTTGGCCAAGTTACAAAGGCTGTCTGAGAATATTTTTGGCTACAACGTGTGTGGCTTTCGTTTTGTTGTAGTACCAGGGATACTTTTGGCGATTTCACTTGTCAAGTGAAAATGGTTCGAATCTAGTAGTTGCCAAGCCAAAGGCGAGGGCTGCTTAAATGTGACCAAAACTGAAATGGCAATGAGGCAGTCATAACTAGCTTGCAACTATCATTGCAATTAGCCAAAAATGGTCTGGCAATTGGGAAAGTGTTTGCCAACTTGTGTACGTAATCGCATCAATTGAAAATCTTGATCAATGATTTGAAAGTAAAAGAAAATCCACAAGCTGTGAAAGTAAGTTCACTTTTCATTACGGAAAAATGCGGCTTGTCGTCAACGAAAAGCAGTAAGTGCTTGTGTCAAATTTGAAATTGATGCAAGCCATTGACGGCTAAGAAGACATTAACATGGCCCACCAGGCCGGAGAAACGTGGCCTTTACTTTCATTGCGTTCGACACGGTCATGACATCTTAAAACCTCACTTCGTGTCATGTTTTCGTGCTTATGCAGTAGCTAACGTGATAAAAGGGGGCGGGTAAGGGGAGTGAGGCTTGGCACATTTACATGTACCTTTTACTTAAACTGGGCCTTAACTTTCAGTGTTCTCGGTGCGTACTTTCAGTTCACGAAATAGTTTAATTTTTATTGAAGTTTCGTGGCTAATGTATGAACCAAACTTGTATGCTAAAAGTAATTTCTTTCAACAAAGACTGTCTATTAAAAGATAGTTTTCTACCTGCAATTAAAATGTTAATTTGAACTTAGAACTACCAAACCCATACATAATTTTAAATTCTAACTCTTCCTAATTTAGTACTTCTTAGAATAACTTTTTTGTTTGGCGGCAAAGCATATTTTTTAATGTTATGTCATAAACAAAATCTTTGTTTTAAACTACTCCCATTGAGTCTGTTTCTTCCCCAAATTAAGGGCATTTACGTCTCGGTTTGACATGTGTTGATTTTTTGCCCATGTTTGGGTGCTGGTAGTAGCCGAAAAGAAATTCTGTCATGAATTTTTTCGTCATCATGTTGTTGTTTCTTGTTTGTGTTGTTCAAATTTTTGGGTCACTGTTAGTTTGCCGAACAAGTTTCGTTGGCAGCACTGTGTGTGTGCGATCTACTAAAACAATTGCACAGTTTCCCAGAGTCAAGAATTTTCCACACTCAAGACTCGTTACATACAATGCCAAGATGATAAGACAAACTGTAAGCAATTGCCAAGGAAATGGGCCAAGCAGTTGCCTTGCTAGTGACTTTGCTTGCCAATGTCAAGAGCTCAACACACACACAATGACTGATCTTGGCTCTAATAACCGCCGGATGATGCCCCAATTATGACGCGGCGCTAACAACAGGCTGCAGGCAACAAGCCGTTGCAAGTGCTGCAAAATTATGTCACTGTCACGCGCAATGCATGCATTTAGCGGTGCTTGCTTCAAACTAACGTAACTGCAATTATAACTCATTGTCTATGCAACTGAGCCAGAGTGTGAGTGTTTGTGTGAGTTTGTTGTTTGGTGTTTCAGTGACTTGCTTACCTTCCTCGAGGCCACGTCCAATTTCATCGGAAGTTAGCTTGGGGAAGCTAACCTGTAGCGAGTGTCCATTGAAGAAGTAACTAAGACGTTCAATTAGCATGTTTGTTAGCTTGGCATCCCGCTCTGAGCCGGAGCGTGCCAACGAGGATTCCAATTCGTTTTCGCTGTAGGATGGTGGGCGTGGCGCAGACTCTAGACGCATTAGCTTAATGCCATCAGCCACGTTGATGGCATCAATGGGTGCAATGCGGTCTATAAAGGATATGGCTTTCTTCTTCAGACATGGCACAAATCCGCTCTCTGCCCGATTGCACTCATCGTACACACGCAGCAGCGTTCGTGCTCCGGCGCTTTGAGTGGTACCAGGCAGATTACCCAGCTGCTCGGTGGCTGCATCACAATAGCTGGCCAGGCAGAGGATTAGTAGCAGCAGGTTAAGAGCTTGAGCTCGCAAATGCTTTTGTTTAAATGTCATTTTAAAACACTGACAATACAACAAAAATCACAAACACAAACACACACAGAGACACAGACACGTCCACTCTTTGGTGTCAACACACGCGTCAGGTGCTTGACTAATCCTTAATGCTGATCTGATGGCTAGTAGCGCGTCTTACACAGACTGCAAGTTTAAATCAAACTGATGACCAGGCTTGGCGCGCTTTATTCTTTTATAGACCTTTCTTTCGGGCCGTCAACTTAATCGTAATTCGCTTTTCTTCGCGCGCATAACCCGATTGTGCGCTCGGCTTCGTGCTTGCCACTCGTACATCGCTTTTCTTCGCTGTACCTCAATTTCCACAAGGTCTGTTTATGTTGCTGCCTCTGCTGCTCTAATGATCATTAGTGAGGCTTCGTACAACACAGGCACAGCGTCAGTTGCAGTTTCAGGCTGCAACATGTTTTATTTTTTTTTATTTATTTATTTACAGCTTTCGTAGTTTATGGCCAAATATATTGACTGCATTTGTTGTTGTTCGCTGTGGTAGGCGTTTGGCTTTTGACCATTTTCATTTAAGACTGGCTGCCGTTTTAGTCACCTTGACGACACTTTAATTTCAATTTGGTGTTTAGCAATTTTCGCCGAGTGTTTCTATTGCCATTCAACTTGACCATAAAGAAAGTATTTATCAACCACTAAACACTTGCAATTTGCAGCTCAATTTTATTATGCAAATAAAGCAGTAGGAGGTAGCTATTTACAACAACAGCAATATGGAATATGAGCAGCTATTTGTGGGTATCGACTGCATGATAGTCAATGCAATCAAGGGCTCTCAAGCAAGCAGCTACCATGATATCCATCTATTAAAGCCAGACCAAGTGGCTAGTCCATTGACTTGTTGTTGTTTTTGTTGCTGCTGCCTCAAAGGTAAATTGCTGACGTTCCACGTTTGAATGGCCAAATGGTTGGCAAGCCCACTGATGCTGCTGTTACTTTTGCTTTAGCTTCAGCTGTGTTTTATTCATGAGCCAGCACTCGCATCTGGCCATGTATCCGGCCAATGTATCTGGTAGAACGTGCCTGCACATAAGCCAAAACAAGCCCAGCAATGAGTCAAAAGGAAAGCTGCCGCATAATTGTGGCTGCAAAAACTTTTCTCCCAAAAATACCAGCGGAAATAAATTTTCTTGGTTCTGTGCAAGTGCTTTCGCTCAGTTTGCTGCCACTGGACATTTTATGTTGCAGTTGCCACGCCCATTTTAGACCAAAAAAACAAAGGGATTTGGCCGCAGGCCATTGCAACACATGTTCAACTAATAAAGTTGTGAATTTAGCTACAAATCTTTGACAAATGAGTGTGGTGTCGGCTACTTGTTACTTAGCCACTTGATAAATCATTTTCTGTCGCCTACAGGGCCACTAATTTTGACTTTGTCTACCTCATAATTCACAACACTTTCACTAAAGACACCCAAATGCATCACATAAATTTCATGACTTTGGACCAAGGCCTCGCAATCTTGATTTGCATCAATTTCCAATAATCGAACTTGATTTTAAATTGAGTAGTATACTCAAAGGTAATTGGTGAATGCGGTACTTTTTCGTTTCATTCAATAAATAGAATTTACTGAAAGTTCTATACCAAACTAACCTCAACTATTCATTTAATAACTTTTTCGCTTCATGTAAAAAAAAGTATGCACTGAAAGTTCTACTTTTCATTTAATAACCATTCAATATATTTTTTAATATAATAACTTTTCATTTAAAAATTTCATTATAACACTCTTTCTTTCCATTGCATTTTTTCAATAAAGCTTTCTTTGGTTTTATGGTTCTTTTTGTCTAACAAAAATATCATAAATGCATTGTTCAACTGACAGATCAAAAGCGTTGCAGCGTATGAATAGATGTGAGCTCACCAATTCATACAATTTATGCAGCACATTGTTTATTTTCCAACCTCACATGGATAAAACGTCCGTCAAAGTGTCTATCACGCATTACTTCTGGATGGCATACAATAGAGCCCTTGGACCCTGAAACTCTGGGACCCTATTGACGTGCCTTCTGTTAGCGCGGGTGTCTCTTTAACAACGTCCGCATCCGTGGACAATCATGTGGGCTAATATATGGGAATGTCGATATCTATTGCACATATCTTAAGTGTTTAAAGTGCATGCGAACCGACGCCAATTGTTTGGTTGAGTACTTTGCAGACTCTGTTATTTCCACGGGCAAGGCCAATTGGCTGCTCGAGGCAGCAACAAGTTGGCATTGTCTGTTGCGCACGTTGACAGCCAACAACAATACCAAACTCAATCTCCTACTCCTTCTCCAACCTCCTTCAGCCATCATTTGCCATCTGGCGACGCGCCTTGCACTTTTCTTACAAGTGCCGCGAGCTTTTCCAAAGTTTTTCTGTGTCATTTTGTGGTCGAGACCAAAATAAAATAAAGCAGCCACAGCAGCAACAGCCATAAAAACAATTTCATTGTGGCAACGTTAAAAATAAACCAGAATTGCGTTTTAATAAACAGCAAACACACAGACAGATATAGACATGGTTACAACAACGAAAACATAAACAAAAGCAATGACAACAAAATAATAACAATACAAAAATGTTGGCATCAGTACAGAGGCTTTAATTCGTGTGAAGTTTTTCATTTTTACATCGGAGAAAGTAATAAACTGTTCTAAATTCTTTCAAATACTCTAGCAAAAAAAAGGCTTTGGTTCAAGATGGTCTAACTTTCAGTTTTTAGAACCTGCTTTGGGTGTAGGGTGTGTGTGTGTGTGTGTGTAAGTGTATGTATTTACTTTTTATAACTTTCTATTTCATGCGGGCGTGTGCTTAAACGTCCCAAGTGCACTAAAAATTGCAAATTTTCACGAAATGAGCAAAACAAAGAAAGTGAAAACTTATACATAAGATGGTTGATTTGTTATTGTTGTTGTTGATGCTGGTGTTTAATTGAGGTGCTCCCAGGGTCTTCATAACACGGGTATTAAACCTTGAAGCATATCCGTCGATAAGATCATAGTTAAGTTATATACTTGTACATCGTAGATTCACAGCAACTATCTGTCATCTTGTTTTGATGGAGCATTCAAGAAGCTAATCAAAGCTTGCCGCAAACCAGGCTCACACATCTCACACTAATTAGCTTTTATATGCAACACAGTAAGTAACCAACTTTCAGTTTCGGCGGATGTGGCAGCCACAAATTGTGTCAACATGCTCGTTTAGACCGGGTTGGGGAGGGGACACACATCAAGTGTGGCACGAGGCGAATTTTCATTTAATCTGCACACGATTTTTTCTTAAGCATTCCGTCAATTTGCATTTGAATTTGTGTGTACAGAGACACAAGAAACTACTTATTTGTGGTGTCAAAGTTAATTTGTGTATATTGTTGCATTAATTAACTATAATGCGCTTGCTTTCTTTGGTGAAAATCTAGCAGGTGGACTGTGAATGCGTCAAATTGTGCATAGCTCTTGGATAAAGATTCTCAGGTTTCGCTTTTACAGCACGAAAGTGCGTAATGGTCGAGCAACCTTTGGGCCAAAACGCATGGGTAGTTACTCTTTAATTAAAGCGATTAAATTAAAATGCTGAAAGTAACAATTAAAAGCCTCGCACAGACTGTGCCCTCAACCACTTGACCCAACCCCACTGAAGCTGGGAAAGGAAGACAAACGACTATGGCAAATGTTTACCAACTGTAAGTCAGCAACTAGAGAAGTCATTAACACAAAACGATTCCATTGAGTATTACACGCTATAGCAAATATATTTGCTTTTGCTGCATACACAAAAGCATCTGTAATTATTTAGTAAAATAGAAATCAAAATGATTTCAGAGTCAATGGCAGACATTTTGCGCTTTGGGCACCTTCAACTTCAACTGAAGCCTTGGCAGCCTTGCAACAAACTGTGCAATGAACTCTCCAAAAAGTCAAAAAGGCAAAAAACAAAAGTGCAGAGGCAAAGATATTATCCACATGCTGAGGAAAATGTGGAGGACAAGGCAAAGACTGTTGCATTTGCCGAAAAGGTTTGGGGCTGCTCTTGGCTCTTCCTTGGCGGCTGTTTTCACTCTTTCACAGATGCTTTCACTTTTCTTTTTGGCCACTGTCACGTTCGTCAGTGTTTCAATTTATCATCTACGGGTGGTTGTTCAGCACTCGGTCCGTTGAACTCGCAGAAAACAAAAAGAGAAAAAAAACAAAAAGAACTGATATCATGGGTTAGATTTGGGGCCAGCAATGGGTTAAAGCTCCATCATTTGTCAAGGTGACCGAAAAGCGACAGTAGTGAGTCAAGTCCTAAGCTGCTTTAATGCTTCAACTGGGACTCGCAGCACCCGAAATTCTATTCAAATTGTTATTTATTTGTGACAATTCCTCAAATGAGATTTGGCCCAAACAGCGTGTTAGCCCTACACAGTAAACAGACATTCATAACAATTGCGACAATTTGGCCAAGTCTTTTGTGCACAATTGTTGCTGCTGTTCTGCAAATAGAGAATTCACATTCATATTTAACTCTATTTGCTGACGTTTTAGCTTTAGTCGTTGTTGTTTGCTGTCAAGTGCATTGAGCCTGCAGGTCTTGGCAAGACATCCATTTATTTTTCAAGTATAATGTGAAAAGTTAATGCAATGCAAAAGTGTTTTCGGCTGCTTTAAAAACCATTTCTCTTACCATACCTGGTGAATAGCTGGCATCTCTGATTGATGAGTAGGTCGAATGTCTTTCACATTTGGTCATATTGATTGACATTTAACATTGAACTTTGCATGTCAGCTTTTGCTCGTTAGGAGCTAAATTTCACCGCACAAATACTTCTGGCGAAATTTAAGCAGACATAAATATTCGTGCCCATAACGCAATCAGTCGCGTAAATTGAATAATATGCGAGTTTTATTTTCGAATTACATCTGCCTTTAAAACAGGAATAGCAATTTCCCCATGACAAATTTCAATTCATGAAAAACTCAACTTCCTAAGCCTCCATGGAGGGGAGAAAATGTTTCCAAAGAGAAATTTAAATGTGTTGCCAGAATCCTAAAAAAAACCTCAAATAAATTTAATGTACATTGGCGGCATGTAAATTTAAACATAATATTTACATTAAATTGAATTGAAATAAATTTTTTTGAAAAACAAATAAACCACAAAATTGTGGTCGACAGCTTGGCAAAAGCATATAATAAATTCATCACAGACTAAGTAAGTCAAGCAGCGACTCAGTCACGGTCGGGCTTTCCACGCCGTGCAGTTCATCAAACGTCGGGGTCAAAGTGAAACGTAATTGGCCAACGGCGCTTAATTTGATTGAACATTGCAGACAAAAACAAAGTTAAGCGAAGCCAAGCCGCTAAGCAATGGTCACCTGAAGCAATTGTAATCTCAACCTGTGCGATACCTCCCACCTCCCGCACCTTCCACCTTCCCAGCTATTCGAAGCTAGGCACCCGAAACCCGCATCACATGGCTACAAGCTAAGTAGCTAAGCAGAGTTTTTCTTTGTCTTTTGTTTGGCGGGGGCGCTTCTGATGTCAACACAAAGTGAAAGTGAAAAATTCGCTAGCGAAAACCCAAAAAAAAACATGAAGAAAAACCGAACATGGCTTTTCCTTTTATGCAATTGTCTTTGAACCAACGCTGAATGCCAATGTTCCCAGACGTGTACTTGCACTCGTATTCCTCGCGTATTCTGACCCGAAACAGAAGCAACCACCACATAAATCGATGGCTAGTAAGCTTGGTAAAAGTTTCCAGCCAATCTTGGTAAAATTGTTGCTTAACTGTTTGTTCCCTGGCGCTGCAATTGAATTTGATCGTTGGAGATGCTGCTAAGCGTTTTGTTTGTTTTTGTGTTAACTCAAATGGCAATTACAGCAAATTGGCCATTGGTGGTGCTGCTGCTGCAGCTGAAGCTTCTGCTGCTTCACATTTCCTCAGAGGCATCGTCAAATTGGGTTTGGGTGAAAAGCAGCGGATGAGCTGTGGCTGCCACTGCGAAAGTTGCATCGCGATTGCGTGTGAGCTTAGCTTGAATTATCATAAATTATCGCTACCAGATAATGCTCGATGATTTCCCATACATATGTACACAAATCTGCACATCTCCCCATGTCCATGATGTAGAACAACACCTCGTCACTTTCCCGCTCACTTTTTGTAGTTTTGTGGTTTGTAGCTGAATTGGCTATTTTTTAACATAATGAATCGTTATGAGAATCTAGTAAAATTAATTAAGCTAAATTCTGTGAAAATATTCAAACATTTATTCACGCTATTTTAAGCTTGAATATATTAATGAACCACTTATTTTTAATTAACTCCTTTTTGTATAATAAATTACTATAAAGTTATATTTTGTATCGAAAAACAGAGCATATTTTTTACGCGAGTGCATTTTTGATGAAAACAGTATAACGACAAAAGCTGGTTGATATGTGCTTTTCATGAACTGCCTAAAGGTATGCTTTAAAAATTTAAATGTGGAAATTAATTACGCAAAGCATAATGAAATTATGTTTTATTTGTCAGTAGAGTTAGTCAACGGCCTTGGTATTTTTAGACCCCGTACTTCAAAAGAGTAGAGTTGTCAGAAGCGAAATGTGCGTAACAGGCAGAAGGAGGCATGGCCAACGTCATAGAGTATATACATTCTTATTCAGCATCAACAGACGAGTCGATATAGCGATGTCCGTCTGTCTGTCCATTCGTCCGTATGAACACTTAGATCTCAGAGACTATAAGAGCTAGAGACACCAAATTGGGAATTAAAGTCAAAATTTACAAATTATGTGGATGGTACCATAATAACTATACTCTACAAGTTCTGTACGGATCAAAGAACTTAGTCTTTAGATTCCATAGAACGAGTACGGAGTCTTTATTATTTGCTTAAGCTGCTTAATAAAGATTCAATGAAAACAACACCTAAAATCAAGGATAAAACTTCAGCATTCGTATAAAATAGTAATGAAGTGCCTTGATAATGAAAATTTGAAGTAAATAACTGACTATTTAAGTGTAATATAAAGTTGTACAATTTGCATAATAGTTGTTAGCGAACAAACTAGAACTTGAATCTTTTGTATGTTTCGACATAGTGCACCAATGGAATAATGACATTCTTATTGCATTAATGACAACTCCTTTGAGTGTCATTGCTGCACTTTCATTAACTTTCCTATCACCAGCGACAATTTTGCAGTAATTCTATTGCAATTTCGAGAAATTGCTTCCAAGAGTTGTGTTCATTTCGTTTTCTATGCAGCATATTTAATATCTGTGCCAAAATCTTAGCGTGTCCAAATGAAAAGCAAGACAATAAAAATAAAGGCCGACAAAAGCAGTTTGTTGAGTGTTGTTTTATTATTATTTTTTTCTGTTTGTATACATGTCTGTGTTTTTAGCTAAATTTTTACAGCCTGCCGATGAAAGTGGGCGTTAGAGCAAAGATATCATTAAGTAGTCAGCAGGCAGCAGTGTAGAGCAGTAAGGAACAGTGTTGGGTAGAGTAGAGTAGAGTAGTAATAAAGAAAAGATTGCTTGGATATAATTGCCAAGACTTGCTAATTACGACAATGAGCAATGAAATTGACTGCCGACTGCCGACTGACTGCTGGCAATTGCACTAAATCTGCAACGAAGCTTTGCGGGTATCGCCGCTGGTTAAGCTCAGTTCCAGAGATGAAGCTAACATGCATATTACGCTCTAAATAGCCACCTGCAACGGCATCAAGCCAAGAAAAGCAAAACTGGATGCAACGGCTGCCTGACTAATTGTGGCAAGGTGAAGTGTATAAATTTGTTCAACAGCCTGGCCCACAAGATCAGTTGGCCAAGTGAGTTTGCTAGAAGATCAACACTCGCCGCGTGCCGTATTCAAGCGCCAAGAAAATACGAACAAAGAAATAAATTAAGGAATTAACAAACAAATATGGATACGCGCCTGAGTCTACTCATTGCGCTTTTACTGGCTGCACTCCATTATCAGCAGCCCAGTTGGGCCCTAGAGCTAAGCCACAACTTAAACTCGAACTCCAATGGAAGTGGAACTGGTGAAAGTGGACTACTGCGAACAGTGCGTCATGTGTATGCCCAGTGCGTGGATAGCGAGGATATTTTTTGGTGCTGCAAGCTGCATGGGGCTCGCCTCCTTGGACGAGCTCTCAAAGTGCAGCAGTTCAGCATTGTGGATGGCGTTAATATGGTGAAGCGTGCGGGTGCTGAGGATTCGCGCACAGGACGTGCCAGCATAGCTGAGAATCAGCTAAACAATCGAGACTTGGAGCACATGTCTAGCAAAAGTTTGGATGCTCTGCTGTTGGAACGCTTTCTCAACTTTTTGCACAGCCATCAGCTGCAGGTGAATCTGCCACGCCTCCTACGCTTTGGTGAGCGCAATAGCCAGGACTTTTTGCACACGCTGCTGGGCTACTTTATGCCCGCAGAGGGCAGCGTGGACAGCGAGGGACGCAAGAAGAAGGACGACAAGAAATATCTTGGCCCATTTATTGCCGCCGTTCTGCTCAAGACTGCAATACTTAAAATGGCCTATCATTCGATTGCTATTGTAGCTGGCAAGGCGCTGATTGTGGGTAAAATAGCTTTGATTATAAGCGCAATCATTGGCCTCAAGAAATTGGTCAGTCACGATGGCGGCGAGAAGACAACCTATGAGATTGTGAAGCATCCGCAGGTGCAACAAAGCCACACCTACTCGTCGAGCCATCAGGGTGAATACGACAGTGGTGGCCACGATGGTGGCTCCTATCATCGCAGCATTGATGACGAAATGATGATGCAGGATAAGGCATATAATGCCTGGTTGCCCCAAGGTGGAGCCGCCTCTGTTGCCTCCGCTGCCGCTGCTGCTGCTGCCGCCAAGGTGTCGCGATAATTGAGCTTTCCATCTAGAGCACAACCAAAGACCAGAAAATTTTGTTTCGCTTAGTTTCAATTTGTCTGCAATTGCATTGTATTTACAAATGTTTGTTGACTACAATCTTAAGTTTAAGTTTAGTTACCATAGTTACGAGTATTTTTACCACTGAAATACAATACATAAAGCTAGAGAAAACCAAGTCTGGGCACTACGCCAGCGGTGTCTTGTGCATTTTTGGTCAAGTGACGACGATTGAGTTGCTCCGTGTCATAGGCATAGTAGGCACTGTCCTGGCCATGGCTTGAGTCCTCTGTGGGTGCCTCCAGCTGAGATGGACTGTAGCCGTGAGTGGGCATGCTGCGATGCCAGCCGCTCTCGTGGCTGTGACCGCCCGCGTTGGTAACTATCACATGATCCTGGCTACCACTGTGTCCAGTCATGCCCTTTTTTAGACTGCCCTGAAAAAATATGCGTAGCGCCATTGACTAGTCATTGTTCAGGCAATAAAATCGGAATTGCCAAAGCTCCACAAGTGCCTCAATTCCAATTCCTTGCTTATTTGTTTGAACTCACCAGCAGGGATATGAGCAGTGCGATCTTTGCCATTATAAAGGCGGAGCCGGCAATAAGTATGACCTTTCCCAGGAACATTTGTGCGAAGGTTGCCAACATTATCATGCCTCCCATCATGGCCATGTTCTTATCTTTGTCCTTCTTCTTGCGACCTGTTTTATTGAAACAGTTTTTGCTTTTATTTTTCTTTTTATCTTTACCCTTCTTGTCTTTCTTCTTCTTTTTCTTATCTTTATCTTTATCTTTGTCTTTATCCTTGTCTTTCTTCTTTTTCTTTTTTTTCTTTTTACTTTTATCTTTCTTCTTTTTCTTTTTCTGCTTATCTTTATCTTTATCTTTATGATTATCTCCGGCTGTCGCTTGCACTCCCAAACTACCAAAGCTTGCAATAAACTTATCGACTTTATCATCTATGAGTGAAACTGTACCTTGATCCACGTTCAGCTCGTTGCCAAAATCATCAATGGCATTCGCAACGGTAATTTGTCTTGGTAGCCGCACTCGCAACGCTCTTCCCCGTGCCAACTGGAGCAACTTTTCAGCTAATCCTTCCACGCTTCTGGCGCTCTTCGATTCAATACTCTGCTGTGGCTCAATGCTCAGGTAATCGGTCAGGTGCCAAGTGCTGTTGTCCAGCGCAGCTGCATCCAACAAAAGGGCTCCCTCTTTGGCCAAACATTGCCACTTCTCTGTTCCACTTATGCAGTGTTGTAAAATGCGACCCAGACTCCGCGGACTCCAGTCTGTTGCCACACTGGCTTCACTTTTCTGCTGACTACTCGGTAGTATCCACTGGCAATGCAGCAAGAACACTAATAGACGCCACATTTTAATAGTCTCTGGTAAGTCACCGATTGACTTTCAAACTTCAAATAACCCGGATAGACCTGAAGCTGCTTTATTTATATATCTAGAGCGTGGGCAGAGCGTGTGACGTCAGAACGCTGTATTTTAGGAACTAACAATTAACTGGCTTGTCAAAGCGCGACACAGTCAAAGCGCTTTTGATAGGAATCTAATAAGAAAAGTTTTTGGAAAAGTCTTTCAAGCGGGTTGGAGCCAACCCGACTCGATTTAGAGCTCTCTTGTCAACTGTTTACTGAACCTTAAAACGGCTTTTGGCCGCTTTGTGAGTTTTGCATAGACAAACTTTCGTTTTTGGAAAGCGCTTAAAACGTTTGCCAAACTTTATGTTTACCTAATTATAAGTTAATTAATTGCACTAAGTACGATGTCACATAAATAGATTTCATCTCTTGTTTTCTTTAGAGCGATCTTACATCTACAACCTGCCAGCCATTCATGCTGTTGGCTGAAGTACTCTGGAAGTTGCGCACCAAACTGTCAGCAGTGCTTATGGTGTCCTCTAGTTTCTTGGCCTGTCGACGATGGTTTTCATAGTCATAGAATCGATCCTCAGTTGGCGGCTTTTTGCCCACTTGTGAGGCGGCTTCCTCCCGAGGCTGCTCAAAGCGTACTTTGCGATCACTGCGCTTGTACGGCTGTGGTTCGTGCACATTGTACTGATGATGCAGTTCGTCTCCATTGCCATATACGCTAGTCTTGCCGGGAAACTGTCCCAATGGACGATGCCCACCATATCCAAAGTTAGCTCCTCCAAAGCCGCTAAGACCTGCGAAGCCACCACCACCCAGTCCACCCAGGGAGCCCAATATGCCGCCAAATCCTAGAAAACTGCTCACATAGACGGCCAGCTTGGCCAGGAACAGTGACTTCTTCAGCAGCAGGCAAATGCCAGCAAAAAGCAAAGGAACGAGTGCTACTAAATTGAACTTCAGTCCCAACAGAAAAGGCAGCAAATACTGTTTGGCCAGCAAACGACCTGGAGTTAAAAGTAATTATAAGGGTCCCGAGTGTGTAAGACTTCAACTCACCAGTGCTGCCATCCTCATAGCCAAACTGTCGCTCGTCATGTGCTCCATTGTCCAGCACAAACTCGGCCACACTATTTGCATCTGCCGTGGGTCCAATTTTGAACATCAGTCCTGGGTAAAGTGCGTCCATGTGCCACTCCAGACTACGTTGTCCCATCACCGCACCGGCATTCTCCAGTATGCCACGGAAATCCACAGGGTCGGTGTCCAGCACATTGATCAATGAACGACTAGCAGCTGTCTCGCTCTTGACTGCCACAAAGTCCTCTACGAAGCTGACATTTTCGCGTTCCTCAAAGCGTTGTATAAAGCTCAAAGCAGATCGACCGAGGCACTCGCTTAGTTTGGAACGCTGTGATCCACGCACGCACTGTTTGAAATGCTGCAGTTCCTCCAAGCTGACGCTGGAAATGTCGCTGCTCTCGATGGCTTTCAGTTGCAGCAAGCTGACAATCAATACAAGAGCCTCTAGAGGCGCCATCCTATACTGTGGTTTGTTTGGGTAACGCGAAAAGACTAAGCCTGCTGGCCAGCTGACCCTTCTGTTATATAGCTGGCTCAGCTCGTTATACAATAATCAACTCATTTTTGGCTAAATCTGCTCGAGTTTGGCTCACTTTTTGCACATGTAATGCCGCCGTGGCCCAATAACGGAAATTGTTGTACATCAGCGCCAAGTAGCTGCTGCTCTTGTTGTTGTTGTTGCTGTTGTTGCCGGCATCATGGTCATGGTCAGTGCGCACGCTACTGGCGACCCACTCTGATGACTTGTGGGCAACAGTTTTTCGCACATCTTGCCCATTACGTAATGACCCATTGTTATACGAGAAGAATTATGAAACAGGCGCCACAGCTCCAATCTTATTATTACAATTCCTAATAGCCAGATCTATCAAATAAACGATGGCAATTTTAACATTTTCGCCCATCGAAAGAAATCGTTTAAATGATTATGGTTTTCAAGCAAAGGTGTGTACATTTTAAATAACAGGCATTCAAGTAAACAAAGGGAGTAATACATTTTTGTATTTTAAATATTTAATTGGCCAATACAACTAGTCAAATTAGCTGCTGTAAAACTTATTAGCTTCGTCACTCTGAAATTTTACACGCTGTTGCATACTTTCAGGCGCCAGTTAATAAAAGTGAAGAAAGATTCGGCGTTGCCACATCGTTGGTTGAATCAGAGCAACGCTTGGGGCTTTAAAGCCACAGGGCACCGAAAGTTTTAAATATTTGGCTAATTACTCCAGACAGTCAGTGCCCCTGTTAACTCACATCCGCATAAGTTCTAGACTAATTTGTAATCGCCTCCGTTAAAAAGTATTTTAATAATTTGTGGCAGCTACGAAAGTTTTTAGCCAGCCCATATTGGCTTACCATTTTAGCATATTTTAAGCCACAAAAGTGTTAACGACATTGCTGGTGTCAGACGGCAGGCTATTGACCTAATGTCTTAGCTATCTCCAAATAACCAAATATGTGGAATTTTTAGCATTGCTTTTCCAATTGCAATTCCAAACGTCTGTGACAAGAAAAACTAAAAGACATTTTTATTAATAAACACTTTCACCAACAATGCTTTAAATTCAAAAGCCTGTTGTTCACACTGCTTATAAAGTAGATGTTTATTCGGCTCATGTACAGTTTTGGCCATTCGACATTTGCCACTCAACCATAAATTGCAGGCAGCTCAAAGGGGCGTGCCCCATGTTTGTATCATTGAAATTGCACTCACTAACTACAGCTAACCAGACTAAGGCATTCAGCATACGTGCTGCAATTGCACTGGCAAAAACCAGGTCGTAGCAGAAGCGGTGACTTTCATTTGATTTTGGAGCGTCACCGGATACCAGTGTGTCTACAGAGACAGAGAAAAACACACATGTAGCAGAAGAGAGAATGAATGAATATTTCAAAGCCAATCGCAGGCCAGGAAGTCACTGTGCTAGCTGAGTTGCTGCTTCTTTGAAGCCAACACTGACTCTGAGTCCAACTTCGGCTTGGACTCCGACTCCAAGTCTTAGACTGGGTACGCCTCAGTGCACGCGTTGCAAGTGAAATTTTGCCGCGGAGTCGTTGTGTGATTTTGTGTGTCGCACATGCAATTGATATCACTGGCCTCGTTTGCCCTAGTTGGTAATTCATTTTAGTAGTGAAAGAGTGAAAGCAATTCGATTTAAGAAATGCGTCGCACGTTGCGTATGCGCAATTTATACACCTACCTGTCAAATGCAAACGAATTTAAGTTACAGATAAACGCGGCTTTATTGAGTTTCATTTGATTTCTTTGTGTGTGTGCAAGTGTGTATTGATTTGCTTCTTTTGTGTGTTTGTGTGGTCTAATTATTGGGCATTGGTAGTGGGCAGGGGGCAACGTTTACTGGACATTTGGACAGTCATTGTTCATTCTTTTCTGCAGTTCAGTGTAAATAAGCTCAAGATTTAACATTAAGTTATACAAGTTAATACAATAAATATGAAGTTGTAAGTGTAAGTTATAAGTAGTCAATAGTCAATAGTAAAGCTTTGAGCAGTAAATAATACAATATTACAAATGCAGTCACTTGAGTACAGTTTAGTTTAGTTAAGTTAAGTTTAAATTGTGCGACTGCCCATAAATGCCCCCAGTCTGTATTCATAATGTAACTTATTTGCTATGGTTTGATTTGTTTGACAAATTTCTCGCTTTAACATTTTTGATTTCTCTTAATGGCGCCTTTTCTTGAGTTATGCTACAAATAAATTAAATAAATAAAATAAATTAAACGGTCCTAAAGGAGCCCAGCAAGCTCTGACCTCTCGTTCTTGTTCCCTTTTAGGTTTTTTGTTTCTTATTGTCTCATTTGATTTGTGTATTGCACTAATTTGCTGTACCACTTTGGCAACTCGACTCGCTTATTGCTTATACGCCGCGTAGGCCAAGTTCTGGGCTTCGTTGCCATTAAGCGACCTTCCGTAGCTGTGCTCATGCTCATAATGTGGATGCGCAACAACTTCGTAGTTCTCCTTCTTGGACTCAAGCAGCTTCTTCAGGCCGATGATACCGGACAACAGTAGAGCAATCTTGCCAATGACCAGAGCCTTGAATGAGATAAGAGCCAAGAATCCAATGGCCAATGGCAGAAGAGCAGCCATCTTCAGCTTGAAGAGCATCAACAGTGGCATCAGGTACTTCTTCTTCTCCTTCTTCTTACCGCGGGCTACAAAGGTGAAATAGACACACAAGAAAGAGTTTTAATCACTAATCATTAATAAGTTAATAAGTTTCGCATGCGATACTTTCGCTTGTTTATGCTAGATTTGCGTTGTCCATTTGCTTGTTAACTGCTCATTAGCAATTGGAGCACAAAATAATTAATAAAGCAAAAAGCAACAACAGACAGCATAGAGAAACAGGATCGACCGCTTTCTATGAGCACTCTTAGAAATCGGAAACTGCACCATGAGCATGAAAAGAAAGTAAGCCTGACTAACAGACTGACTAGCTGGCTAACTAAAATGCAATTAAATGCAGCAACAAGTTTAAAAACGCTTTGTGGAAACTGTCAATGCACCGCTAGGCAAGATGCCTGTAAACCACATAAGATACCTTCCAGTCTATGCTGGAGTCGCTGTAGCAGGATGAATGCCTGATCAGTGACCTCAATGTGTGGCCAGCAGCTAACAGTGAAAACAGGATTTTTAGCACTACCATGTCTCCGCTGCTGTGAGTGCTAACTGCACCACTAACCCAAATTGGCAACAAGCCACAGAACCAGTAAACGTGCACTTGACCAGAGCCAAGAGACTGAGTTTAACAACTTGCTTATACAAGCTGTGATTTGTACGACCTTAAAACTATTTGCTGTAATACTCACATTCCTCGAGGGCACGCTGCATGTCCTGAATGGAGTCCTTGGGTACCTTGAACTGCAGTGTGTGTGTGCCAAAGAAGCGGGCCACGCGTTCAACCAGCAGAGAATCCACCTCGGACTCGCGTGCCTCTGCCTCCTCGGGCAAGGCCACATCATTCAGAGATCGTCCAACTGGAATGTCGTCAGTTTTGACCAGAGCAATACCCTCAGTTAGCCTCACGTCACCGTTCTCTGTGTCAAAGTAGTGCAGAGCACGTTCCTGTATTTTGTTTTTTTTTTTTTTTTGATGAAATGAACGTTGTGTTGTTAGACATGCTCATCTGGGCAGTGGTTTGTTTGTTTTACGGTTTACCTTCATGCACAACACCATCGATCGCTCGCCGCAATCCTTGACCATTTTGAGGGCGCTCGTCAACAAGCTGTCGGCCTCGGAGGCTGCAGCTGCCGTGGATGCCACCAGCGCGAATAAGCACACGAATTTCAACATGATTGTGTTTAATTTGTTTTCTTTTTGGATTTAAATTTGGTTTGGATGGGGATAAATCACACAACACTTGACACTTGATTTGTTATCCTTTTTAGCACTGACTGCGCGTGCCTTCTGTTTGTAAAGTTGTTTAATTGATTGAGTGCACACTGCGCTCGATTGGCTTGTTCGATCTGTCGGTCAGAAGGCAATCCGTAAACTGTGGCTAGAAGACACACGCGGATCGAGTTTTATTCCCGGCCAGCAGCGCAGCCGCTGACGAAAACGACAACGACAACGACGACAACGGCAACGGCGGCAGCGACGTTGACGACGTTAAACACGACGCAACTTGCCCGCTAGCCGCATCTGCTCCTGACCCCTCACCACCACCGTCCACACACACAGTAGCCAAGCTTAGAATTTAAATAAACAACCAGGCGAAGACATCGGCAAAGACGACGACCACAACAACGAAGCGCATCGGTTGCAACCTGACTTGACAAGGCATGGCTCGTATTGGCCTGGCCAATACAGCGTATTTGTTGACGTAGATGTCGCAGTCGTCGGCGGCGTCGCGACGTCGTTGGCAGCGCTGCGACTTTGGCTTTGACTCTGACTTTGGCTTGTTAGCGGCTTCTGCTCTTGTCTATAAACAGGCAAGCACTTAAGCAGCACTTAACTGTTTGCACATAAGCGACTACGCACACACACACATGCATACTCTTGTGTGGCCACTGAAATGTATTGGGCAATTTTGAACGCATTTGCATTAGGATATTGCAACCACAATTTGAGAGCACACTTACGGGTGGATGAGAATCACAGCAAAAAAAGACCTCAGTAACAACCGCAATAACAAACAGAAAGTGGTATACATACTGAGACGGTCGACTGATCGATCCATTAGAAATTGCAGACACGTGACTTGTGGTGTGGCACATAATGCTCTGGCTAATCAAACAACACTTCACACCGCCCCACATCTCGGCACAGCACACCACGCCAAGCCAAGCCAAGCCACTCCCCTCTGCAGCAGCACTACTTGGCGTTATAATGGCGTCTTTAGCTCGAAAGAAACCGCA
The DNA here is from genome assembly GCA_018152125.1 of Drosophila dunni. Lineage (NCBI taxonomy): Eukaryota > Metazoa > Arthropoda > Insecta > Diptera > Drosophilidae > Drosophila > Drosophila dunni. The sequence continues at coordinate 2,085,188 of JAECXC010000352.1, read as the reverse complement.
ACAAGCATAGCTCAAATTGGAGTAAAATAGAAAATTAACTAGTTTGCAGGCGGCATGGATAAAAAAATTTCACTTTAATTTTGCTTTTTATTTATGTATTTGTTTTTCTCCATCTCACTTTAAGCTCCATAATGTATCTTCTCTACACACACACAGACACACACGTATCTACAGTTTTGTATGCCAATCGCTGACATTTGCACAGAAACGCAACACGAGAGTTTCATATCAAGTAAAACTGTTTGCATTATGTCTCTTAAATGCTAATTTCATTTTTAACAGCATTACCAACTGTCGCTTAGTTGTTTGAGAAATGAGTAATTGAGTAAACCCATGAATTCAAACTAAACTATTGAGTAAAGAGTGTCTGAAAGTCGACTACAGCCTTAAACTGCCCAAATATGTTTATCGTGTTTGTGTAATTTACGCATTAGTAAAGTACCTAAAAGAAAGTGATGAATGCTAAGATTTGCACGCTACTAAAACTCGATTTGAGATGCAAAGCAAACACAACATTTTTTCGTAGCTGATTATCTACTTAGTCGAAATACAACACAGTCTGTGAGCCAAAAGGTGTTGATGTTCATCGGATATGCAAATTCCCTGCACGTGGACATAGATGGATGTGCCATGACGTGACGTGACTTGAGTGCTCAGCGCTTATGGGCGATTGTGGGTGATTACGGGCTGATTGCCGGTTGATAATAAAGTTTGGGTCTAGGCATTGCAAAGGGCATGGCTTAGTCGACTTGACAGTTGACATGTTTGGCGGGCTAGTTAACATCTTGGCAATTATTTACCCTACATGCGTTTGGATTGAAAGTGAAATAGTTTTACAGCTGACAATGGACATAGATACTTTTTGGTTGGTTATGCAACCAACATTTTTGTTCAAGATTTGTCTACCGCTATGGAGAAACGCAGTAAGAGCAATAAAATTTAATTGAGGAACAAGAAAGTGACATTAGCCAAGCAGATAAACTGTTCATAATGTGTGCTGAACATTAAATACAAATTGTATTCATTGAAAAGCCAGACTTTAAACGTTCTGTATCCCTTAGAATTCGTATCTCAGTCCACGTTTATGACATCACTTTGGAATGCTAAATATGCACTTCAAAGCATTTTAATTCAATTTCTGTCCAAGTAGCTTTCAGTTAGCTTTGGCCGCCTACTCAACGCAAATAAACCGTGTTGGTCCTCAGATGCCCAACCCTTTTTCAGTGGCATCTTCAAAATTGACACCTTTTGAAAGTTTCACTTTCATTCCAAATTGACTTCCCCCTTATATCGTCATCGTCATCGTGTTCGTCTCCGTCTCCGTCAATGTCTGCCTGTCTATCCGGCTGTCTGACTGCGAATTCCGGGTAGCTTGGCTTTGCTCAACTCTCGCTGTGTTTTGCTTGAGTAATTTTCAATTAATGAAAGTGTTGCCAAGACCCCGAAATAATGACGTCAACAATTAAAGTAAAGGGCGCCCTCAACTTACATTTGATTAGGCCGCAAAGTCAGCGTGGGAATTACAGCAGCATTTAAATAAACTCAAATACCCAATTCAGTGGGTTAAATGTTCTACTCTGGAGTGGAGACGCTGCACGTATTGTGGCCAGTCGCAGCTCATTAATATTTCGTGCAGAGTGCAAAAGTGAAAATGTCGCATACCAGAGAAATACAGCAATAACGACAGCAAAAACAATAACAATAATAACAAAAATAACAAGAGCTGGTAACACAATTGAAGCTTTAGTGAAGAGAGACTCTGCAAGCGGCCAAGCATATTTGATCTATGAATATTGCATTTGAGTTAACCAGACTCTGTGCACGGCTAAATAATAAATGTGCTCGAAGTTTTTTGGTAGAAAGCGTTGCGATTGCCACTTTTTGTCTTCATTTTTCTTCTTTTTTTTTAGCACGTACGTAAGCAGTTTTTGAAATTGTTATCATAAATTCTGCAGACGTGGTCGAGGCGTGGCTTTCAAAAAGCCAATCGATTTCAGGGCGTTGTGGTTTTTAGCAAAGTTTACTATATTTAATTAACGCTTACTTAGACCTAATACACACATTTAGTTCGTTACACATACAAGTACATAATCAAATTAATCTAAACATTATTTCTTATTCAGACAGTTCATGCGGCAATCGTTTCTTTGGTTCACTCCATTCACTCCACTCCACACCACTCCCAGTCGAAGTCCACGTCCAAGTCAACATCCACATCCAAATGCAAATGCATACCATGCAAGCTATGGTCTGCTCTACAAACTCTTGGTACTTGCCGTAGACTCCTTGGCTGGTTTCCAGCCACTGTAGGCCATGTCAAAGTCACGTCCCCAGCCCGAGTGACCTCCGGAGGAGACGACAACCTCATGCGAGGACTCCTTGCCACCGCCGCCGCCACTGAGTAGTTTCTTGATGCCAATGATGGAAGCCAACACCAAAGCCAGCTTGGATACAATCAGTGCCTTGCCTGCCAACATGGCCAGAGCACCATAAGCAATGGGCACAAAGGTACCACCCAGTAGCAAAGGAATCATTATATAGGCACCGCTTCCCTTTTTGTCCTTCTTCTTGCGCGACTCCATCGAGTTGCTGTCCGCATCCCTCAGGTCTGGAAATTTGATCTACGCGCAGCACCAAATTAGCAGCTTCTGGAGAAGACTTTACTCAAACACTTACCTGTAACGTGTGGTCCTGCAAGAAGCTTGCCATTCGTTTCATAATCATGCTACTTAAGACCTGATCCTTGGCATCAATACCCCTAGGCAGCACAGCTTCAATGTCCTGCTCATTGATTGGCGGTAGTTGGGCTCGCTTCTGAATCTCATCACCACTAGCCACAAACTGAACTCCCTCGAAGAGCGGCAACGACTTGGCCGAGCGGAAAGCCTTCTCCAGGCCAGTCAGAAGTTTAAGCTTGAGGCAGACGGACATGTTCTCCCCCGTGCACTGCTGGTAGATGCGGTACACCAATGAAAGGTCCTTCCAGATTCCCGTTGCCGTGGCTCCCGAGCCAGCTGACTGCACCGGTGTCACAGTCTGAGGTTTCTGCTGCTGTTCCGCTGCCAAGCCGTTGATGTGATTGTAACTGGTAGTTCGAGCACTTGTCGCTGGCAGCCAGCAAAAGATTATCAGCAATGCTGCCACGTGCCACACGTATTTGATCATGTCTGTGATTTGTTGCAAGTGTATATGTGTGTGTGTGGATGTTTGGTTTAAAGAAATCCTCTGACAATCCTGCTATCGAGGCATACGCTGCTACGCCGGTGGAAAACTCTTGCTGGGCACTGCACTTAAGATTATCAACTGAGTGGAAGAAAGCTTATTGTATGCATTTTATACCGCCTGGCCGATTTCTTACCGTCTAATTGCACCTGAGTGCATGTCAAGCGGCAGCTGAAATTGAAAAAAACTCATTTTGTTTTAGTCTAAATATCACGCCAATTAGTCGGACTTGCTGGCTGGCTTACTGCAGGCCTTGGCCAGAGGCTGTTGGTTGTTAGTTGATAGCTGCGAGCAGTTTGCTGGCCATTGAAGCTGCGCTTTCGTGATTTCGCTGCGAAAGCAACCGAATTTTGTTCAGCCACAGCCACAGCCTTAAGCATATTCATTACAAGCGCTGCAATTTCATTTGTAATTATAACACAACTTACACCTCGTTCTAAGCTATTGAGTTTTCATTCGCATCCAAAACAGAGCGAGCTGAAGCGTGCGTGTTTGCACGAGCTCAGATAAACGAAGCAACAGTCAGAGCACAGCCTCTTTGCCAGATGGCATTGGCAATGGCATTGGCTTTGTTAGAAACTCCCAAACGATTTTCAACAAGTATGCCAAGTTCTTTAATGCAGCAGCTTAGTAGACCGTATAACTGCTGTTTTTCGGATTTCGTTTCTTGATTTATTTTAATCACAGATTCACTGTCGCCCCATAAATCTACAAAATTACTTTTCTTTTTGTGCAAATGTAGCGGAAATCTATGTCTTTGCTGTGCTCAGCATTTATTTTGTGTCAAGAAAGAAAAGTACTTTTAGGAAGCCATTGTTTACACAGGCAAAAAAATTAAAGTTATGGCATCAAATCAAAAGGCACGAAAATAAATGTACTATTAAATTATTTATTTCAGAATACATAGAGTTTTGAATCAATATTTTCACATGCGTGGAACTATAACTTACAAGCGTATGTTTCAGTAAAAAATTGCATACTTTTGGGCTGGAACTTTTATTCATTTTGCTAGCGCTAGTAAAACGAATGAGTTAAGACACAAACTTTTTCAAACTTAACGAACGAAACCGTTGGAATCCGAAAAAGCTCATTTAGTCACAAACTTAGCCTAGTCTTACTTTTAATAGTTTTCGAAGTTCAATTTATATATTGAATTAAATGAAATTAAATCCAAACTAATAAAATTCATATTGTATAAACTTATATTATTAGTTGATTAATATAAGATACAGTTATTTCTTTGTTTGAAGTGTGTTTTTATGTTAAATTTAATGTCATCTATTGATTTAATCTAACATCTTCTAATATTAATTTCGAAGGGTATTTATTGTCCCATATTAGCAAAGGGAGAGTAATAAAAGACAAAATCACAAAGACACCGAACTTTTACTTAATTCTTTTCACAGCTGAAAATTTTCTAATTTTATATTTACACTAATGGAATATCTAAGATAAAGCGGTGGAAGAATTTGAACAATTCGCCGTCGGTTATGAGCTACCATTGTGCAGTCAATAAAGTGCCGAGACCGCACAATCAATTACCATAATTATTGTTTAACAACTGAACCAACTAACTTATATTAACAGCAAACAAATCATCCGTTAATTCACTTAGTAGAGTTATGAAACAGTTTCTGTGTTTTACATTCAGCTTGCGTGTCTTATTAACTTTCAATTAATCATAAGCAATAATCGTAACTGCTCATGGAAGCGTTTAATAAATTTAACGCTTCCATGAACAGACGGCTCAAACAAAAGCACTAACATTCGCTGCAACAATAATAACAACAGAATAACAGCAATTATACCAATCATAATTTAATGCGTGTTTTATGAGTGTGGGAAAACTTGTTGGAGTGGAAAATAATGACAACAAACAAAATGATTCGTATTATCTTAGGACAAACAGGTGAGTTTTGTTTGTTTGAGAGCGCAATGCAAGGCCGACCACAAGCCTGTCTTTTGGACGGCATTTGTTCTGCTGACCTGCTTTCTTATCCAGACCCCGAGTTAGAGCCAGTGTCAGAGTCTAAGTCTGAGGCCGATGCCAAGACAAACTCGTTTTCATTGTGCATGACTACGTGGACGCCCTTGCAGGCAGGCAGCAGAGAATCAACTTGGTTCAGCCTCAGGTCCGTTGACAGTGAAATTGCATCCAAATTGGGCTCGGCACAGTGCACGATTCTCAACTTAAGAGAATGCAGAGACACAGACCTGAATTATCTCTCTCATTGGAGCGTGTGTGCGCAATTCAAAATTCGCTGCCGGCTTATGAATTATTGTAAATTTTTGTGGTTTTTTATCTGGTTTTCAGAATGTGAAATTGGTAGCTAGTGTCTGCACCAGTTTTTCTTACAGCTGCAACCACATTTCTCTAGTGGTGCTCTCAAGTCGACGCCACCACACAACGGTAATTCGCTCTAAATCACATGTGCAGGCTTTCATTTTTGGGATTTCGATTTGCATAAGCCAACATAATTGTTGAATTAGACAAAGTGGTGATTAAAGAAAGTGGAAAGCATTTTACACCCCATGCAGCACAAATAATTGAATGGGGTTAATACCATACAAATAAAACTAATTCAAGGCCAGAGAAATGGATGGAAAGGGAAGAAAAAATCGATGGACTAAATGAAATTTATGTAGAAAGTAAGAAACATCAATAACAAAGCCCGAAGACAGTTCAAGGTCAAACGCAAAAGGTTCTGGGTTAGGCTAAATAAAGAATATTGTGAAAAGAGAATGAAAAAGTGAGAGAGTAGGTTCTCTCTAAAGTAAGGGCCTACAACACACAGCATTTAATCTACCTCAACCATCTTCATATTCTAATGATGTCTAGATGACACAATTAACTCGTGTTATTTGTCTGCTTTCTGTAGTGTTTCTGTTGATTCTTTTTCTTGATGGGTTGTTTGGTTTCGTCGGCCAGTCGGTGACACATAATTTTCCACTTTTTATAGTCATTTTGTGCTGAATTCAGCAGACTATTTCTTAACAGACTTGCGCTGGTCAATGGTCAGCTTGGTGACTGCTTTAATGAGTTGTTGGCATTAATGCGAGTTAGCTCAGCTTTCCCTCCTCTTCATCCACCCTTCCCCCGCCTGTCAAAAGTAAAAAACGTTTTTGACAATGTCCATAAACTGGCATTTCTACTGCTTTTCACCATACATTTCCAATGCATTTACTGTTAAATTTTTGTTTTGTTTTGTTAAAATTGTTGATGTTGTTGTTGTCGTTGTTGTTGTTGTTGGCGTTGTTACTGCTGCTGTTGCCGTTGCCGTTTCCTAACTGTTTACTTTCACTGTCTGTTGCCGACAGTTTTAGCCCCAACGGTAGCCGGCGGGGCACACTTTCGACCACATTTTTGTATGTTGTTTGGCTTGGCAAGCTGCCTTAGCCAAACTCATAATTATTTACACCTCTTAGCGGAGAAGAGTTTAAAATTTGCTCAGTCAACTAGGTCGCAAATCAATTTCACTTTAAATGAAAGCATTCGACTTGTATTCTTACCAAAGATGGATTTGTCAACAGCAGGCAAGACCAGCTTTTGGACATTATGCACAACCATTATGACCATAATGTCCAAGCACATTGTGTTCGCTTTTATTTTGATTTTTAGCTTTCACCTTTTGGCCGCAAAAGAAAAAAGAATACACTCAATGTTAATTTTTTTCATTGATTTTTTATTTATTAATCTTCCTTGCTTGTTTTATTTTCATGTTTATATTTTATATGTATTTTTTTTAAACTTTTTTTTTTTGTACTTAATGTTTTCTTCATTCTTTAATGACATGCATTTATTACAGAGAAAATATGCCGTATAAAAGAGTTTTACATTCTTTGTGTGTGATTTGTGATTTATGTGTTTGCTTCTTCTGTGAGTTGCCCATATCTGCAGCTTCTATGCTTCTCGCTGTTGTTCTTAATGTGAAAGTGCCGTACGACTCTGCTTAAAATATGTATTTAAATTAAAGTTGACAATCAGCTGACGGCAACAGGTTTTCAACATGATTTAAACAAATATTTTTAAATGAATTAAAAATAAGTTTAAAGCATATTGTCACTTCAGCTGCCGACCATCACTGATACATCATGTACAATTGTATGAGTTACAAACAAAAAAATCCTACAGTGAACTATGGTTACAGAGAACGTACGTGCGTGCTTTGGAAAAGTAGAGCGTTGGAAAGTGACAGATACATATTGACAAAGCTGAAGAGATGGTGAGAGCGTGAGATAGTGAAAGACAGAAATAGTCACAGAGAAAATGAAAAGGATAGATGTGGAAATAATTATAGAGCGAGAGAGAGATAGAGATAGAAATTAAGGAAGCAGTGAGAGAGTTGTTGAGAAATGAAGTTGGAAAATGTAATGAGAAAGTTTAGGAGTTTTAGTGAAAATTATAGTTTGGTTGAGTTCATAGATGAGTTTAGTTTAGTTTTGTGTGCATGAGGCAGGAAAACTATGGCAAGTTATGGCGAAATATGACCAAAACTATGACTCAGAGTACAGATTCATAGATGGATAGATTAGATAGATTGTGTGAAAGATACTGATAGAAGTTAGAGCTAGTTAAGTTAAAGCTAGTAGTAGGCATGCTTGCTGTTGTTGCTGTAGTTGATGCTGTTGTTGTAATGTAAGACTAGAATTGCATGTATAGAGTATAGCGTTAAGAGTAGAGTACAGGATAGTATAGAGTAGATAGATAGATAGATTAACATTTGTACGTTGCAACAGTTGCATGGCAACCAACAATGTTTTGGTATAGTCTCTTGATTGATAGTATAGATAGTATAGCGATAGATATACAGATTGATAGAGTTGTAGAGAATGTATGACTCAGAGACTGCGAAAGAGACTGTGATGCATATGAGTACGTGAGTATGTGCATTAGAAGGAAACAGCGATAGATAGATACAGTGCATGTGTGTATGGGTGAATGTATCTGTGTCCGTGTGTCTGTCTGTCGGGGAAGTCCTTGAGCGAGCTTAGACCTAAGGCTAGTCGCCGCCTGGGCTTTTGAGTATTTGAAACATTTGCATAAGGTACCGACTTTAACTCTCGCTTTGTGTTTTCTTTTTTACAATCTTAACTTTAGCTTTATAAGTTACGAATACATCAAAGTATTTCTGTATTTGTGTGTATGTTTTTTTGTGTATATGAATGCTTGTTTATAAATCAACTAAATGCACGCACTCTCAGCATTACAAACCTAACGTGGCTCTGGATATTTGCATTTTTCTTCTTCTCTTTTCGCTATGATGTCGTTTAGCTTAACATTTCTTTTTAACATTTTTTTTTCGTATTTTTTTTGTGTTGTTTACTTTTCGCTTAGTTTCCATTTTGTGGGCGTTACTTTGCGTTTTCTTCGTGTGGAAAATAAATAAAATAAATTATATTATAAATAATTAAAACGAACGATAAGTAATATGTGTGTTCTCTTCAAGAGTCTGTGTGTGAGCGATGTCGCTCAAGTCAGTGGTTGTTGTGGTTCGTGTAATTGTGGTTGTATGGTTATTGTGGTTTGAGTGGTTCTTGACTGTTACTTCATTTAAGCCTGGGGCTTCTGGGCACCATAGGCCAGATCCTGGGCATCGATGGAACGTCCCCAGCCACCATGACCACTGCTGCCATATGAAGCAGATGAGGCACCAGCATCGGCACTGTATCCGCTGCCATATGAGTCGTGGCTCACAGAGTGGCTGCTGCTGTGATGGGGATGGGCGACCACTTCGTAGGTGACGTGCTTCTCCTGTGACAACAGCTTCTTCAGGCCAATGACGGCCGACAGCACCAGAGCAATCTTACCAATCAACAGAGCCTTGCCGGCAATCAGAGCGATGGCACCCAACAGCAGGGGCAGAAGAGCGGCAGCCTTCAGTGCAACCAGAGCCAGAATGGGGCCCAAGATTTTGGCGGCCTTCTTCTTCTTGCCACGGCTCTCCTCGGGGGCATTGGGGTCGTTGCTGCCGAAAAGTGACTCAGAGGCATCTTCCAAAGCTCGTCCAGTTGAGCTGACAGCCTGAACAATATCGGCTCCCTTCAGTTCCACTTTGATGGTGTGCGAGTTGAGGAAACTGCTGATGCGATTGAGTGCCAATGACTCGAATGACTCATCGCCAGAGATGGAGCGAGCGGCCTCTTGGGCGGGCGCATCCGAAGAACGCACCACAGTCACGCCCTCAGTCAGGGCAAACTGGTCGCGAGCACCCAGCACCTTGTCGACAAAGTTGAAGAGCTTGTACTTCACACACGATACCGAATCCTTGCGCAGACAGTCGCTGTAGATGCTATCCATAATATCATTCTCAGCGCCGATGGCATTGCGTGCATGTCCACGCGTTTCCTCGGCGGGAAGAGCAGCGGTCAGTGTGACCAAACACAAGACACCGAAAATAACTTTATTGTTTGCCATTTTTTTGGTTGTTGTTTGTTGTTGTTGTTGTTTAAGTGTTGCACTTGTTGCTTGTTAACTTGTTCTTGTATAGTCCTTTAAGGGCTGTTCACTTATTGGCTTTTATACCGCACACAAATCGACAAAACGCACTTTCTCTTTTAATCTTTTATTTGGGGCTAAGTCTTGCACTATGCCACACAACGCTGCTGGCTGCTGTGTTGCTGCTTTGACGGGTTAGGATGAAATGATACAATTTCCCAATGCTCCAAACAATTTATATAGGCGGCGTGCTCATCTGCTGCTGCTGCTGCCACAGCGAACGAAAGCATTTCTGCTCGCCACGAGAACTGGTCGCGCAAGTTTCTCGCTTAAGTCTTTCGTTTTGCCAGCCAACGGTAACGTGCTGCCACCAACCTCGACGACGACTTCGTTGTTGGCCCGACTTTGCTTGGCTTGGAAAAGCATTGTTACTGTAATTTGTTAGCCATATGCTCACTGCTAGTCTCTCGCACTGCGCTGCTTTCGCTTGAAGTTCATGTAACATTGTCGAAATCAGCTGAAGCCGAGGTGAAGAGTGTGCTTTGGGGTGGAGACTGGAGCTGGTGCACTGTGGGAATAATATGGCTAGTTACTTACTGACTTTTACCAAAAGTGGTCAAAATCGTTATCTTAATTGTTTTTAAATTGAAATTAAAATCCTTTTTATTTTCATGCTCCAACTCAAAGTAAAAGCATTTCCCTTTCGAATTTCGTAATGCGCCATTTCTAATTCAATCAATCAGAGAGCAATTACTACAGTGGTTGCAGGTGCTGCAACAGGTGATACGGCTAGCGGTTGTCAGTCACTGTTCGCAGATCACTGATCCCTGTACTCATTTCATCATGGCTTAATCGTCACGTCCATAGGAGTCGTGCTCGTGTGTTCCCAATAGAATTTCAGTTACATAAAAGATGGCTAACGAGCAAGAAATGTGGGCCAGGCCAGTAAACAATAAACCATAAACAATATACGATATACTATAAAACATCAGCACTAAGCAATCCGTATAATCATAACCCCAATCGAAGACATTCAAAAGGGAAAGCTGCGACACTTCTCAGTGGCATGCAGCTATCCACTGAGCGCCCTTTTCTCATTTGTCAGCTTTTTTTTTTCATTTTGTGGTGCTCGCATTGCTGCATAAATTTATGTGCATATTTTATGCGTTGTCAAACAGAAATGGTCAAAATAAACAGCTGGCAGTTGCTGACCACTGAGTTATTGACTCACTACCAGTGCCGAAAGTCTGGTGGGCAAACACATTGACCAGTAGCCATCATGGGATTGTCAATGCCCAATGGTCAGTGACCAGTGGCCAATAGTTTGATTATCTACACTATATGCGACAAGTAAAAGTGTGCAAATAGACGGCCAAGGAGCTGCATAAATGAAAGTCACCAGGAAAAAGTGAGTTTATTAGTCACTGAAACAACTGAGACAACAAATAACTTTTGTCCAGGATACAAACACACACCCAACATCTAAGCATCTGGCATTATGGTTGGGCAAGCATTAAGAAAGTGTTGAATATAGTTAATTAATGTGTTATGGATGTGTGGAAATGCTATAAAAATGCAATAAAGTTGAGCTTTTGATTTGGGTGCACCAGCAACAAAGGTGTGAAAACGCTTTTCCAGATCAGACAACACCGGTGCCAGTGCCAGTGCCAATGCCGGTGGCAATGACAGTGAAAGCGAATTTTGTATGCAAGACGAAAGAGGGAAACCCCAGAGCCATCCTCACACATTGCGTGATTGCAACCACAGAGCCGTGAGTCGAGAGTTGAGAGTCGAGATTCGAGATCGGGTGTTGCATCCGTTGCATAGGGATGCAAATCTCGAAATCTGCAAATCTGAAAATCTGCGAGCGGCCGTCGAACGGCGTTGAATGTTGAATTATTTGACATTTAATTAATTTTGGTATCTCATTTGTTATTTATTTTTTTTCCATTTCTTTTTCTTTTCGTTTTCATTATGCAGAAAGATGAGAAACGACACTTTCACTGCATGGGGAACCAGCCTCGAATTCATACCTTGTCGCTGAGTGCAACAAAACAGCTCGGTTTTGGGCATTGGCTGGGGATGTGAACTGCTTCTTGTTCTATTGTTTGTGTCAGGCAATATCAACAGGTTTTTTTGAACGTGTTGCTTTTGAAACTAAAAGTAAAATTCATAACAGTTTAAAAAGTTTTAATAGTTTGACCATAAAAGGCAAATGAATATATACACATGTGTAGACAAATATAAAGCTGCCGCAGCAGCCGCAACACCAACAACAACTCCAAGTAGTAGTGGCAGTGGCAACAACAAGCGAAGTACATATTTTATTTATATTATTGTTGCTGCTGCTGCTGCTGCTGACGCTGCTACTGCTGCAGCAAAAAAGAAAGTTCAACGTTAATTTTCCATTTTTCGTAGACAACATTCACCGCCTTGTGACCGAGGCAAGCAAAGCGCGTGCAACTTTGCAACTTCAAAATGTAAACTAACAAACTGCATGAATGAATAAATGAATGAATGATTGACTGAGTGAGTGAGTGAGTGAGTGAATGAGTGAGTACCTGGGCAGCACTTTCAGTGGGTGTTCAAGCAAAAGACGATAATGATGCTACCTCAGCCTCTTTCACTCTTCCTGGCCATGTCTCTGTCTATACCTAGGCATGTCTGTGATGGGGTTTATGCCACTGCAGCCCGTATCAGAGTGAAAACGCAAACTACAATTTCCAACTGCCACTTAATGGCTTAATTGTGAACTTATAGCCGGCATTCAAGTGGGCGTCGCTTCCTAAGCCAAGTCATAAATATCAACAGCGACAGAAAATTACTCACTTTTCTTGCCCTTGAAACATTAAAGATGCCTCTAAATGCATATATATTTCTATTCCTCTCAAGCAACATACTTAAACTGTAGAGTTGTTTGGTAATCCATTGAGATGCGTACTTTTCCAAATATGTGTATCGTATTACAAAGTCAAGTTGCCTAGTCCAGCAATGGTATTGATGGCTAGACATTAATGGAACTAGCTCAGACTTGCTCTTGGCTTGAATAACTTCTCATTAAAAAAAAACTGAAAAAAACATCCAATTAGATGAGTCTAGTTTAGAAGAAGACAGTGGAATGAATATAGAAATTAGCAGACTCTTTTGTAATCATTTGGTCATCAAACCTGCCTTGTCTATTAGCATAAATATTTCAACATTTTAGCAACGCCTTGCAACTCAAAGTGGCGCGTCTCCGACTTGGAGATACAAATTATAAATGCACGAATCCGAGACTCGGCATCACTTTCACTTTCCATTTGCTCGCTAATATGCATCTACGGCTTCAAAAGTCACAAATTCAGCTACAGATACAGATACAGATACGTCTACGCAGACAGATATGCTCTATACGTAGGCAGATATCCATATGCTACATATTAAATTATTATCTAATACAACGGACATAATCGACAATTTACAGTTAGCGCAATATACACGCGCGTTGAGAGACAACGACAATTTCATTGGGGCATTTTACTTAATAAGTTATTAGTTGATCTTTTATGTAAGTTAGTGGTGTTAGACTCTATTCATGATATTGAATAATAATTGATGGCCAAGTGTAAGCAAATGATGGCGCAACTTTTGCCGAGAAAAGCGAAACTCTCAACTGTTATATCATTTAAGAAAAACTGTTTGTCGACTCAACTGCAGTTACTTGCTAAATTTACTTCATCGTTTTTTTTTTTCTACTGTACTTTTTATTTGGCAATTCACACGGCCAGCAGGCTGAAGTCGAATTCAAACCTGAGCCCGAACCCTCCAAACATAAGCGCTTTCTTTCGAAAGAGAAAGGGTTTCTCGGAGCTTGAGAAACTTGCCAAAATTGCAGTTTTATGGCAAGATCTTTGCCGGCACAAGATTGCCCAGCCCTTTCGCTTTTTCTGTACTTTTTTTCTCCATCAGATTTTGCTTTTGAGGATAACTTCGAAACTTGAGGCTTTGACAGCTTCCGCGACTTTCACGCAATTGCAGCAGCGGCAGCATCAAGGGCGTTGCTGCTGTTGCCGTAGTTTTTGTTGGTGTTGCCGCTGCTGCTGCTGCTGCGTCCCACTTTGTATCATAAATAATGCAACATAAACAGCCGAGAGGGGTGGGAAGCAGGGTATCAATGTTTTGAGGACTGCGAAAATTGCTCAGGCCGGGACCAGACCGGGTCCAGGCCGGATACCGAGCATTTGGTTTAGTGCATTCTTTAAAGTGAAATTTTTTCTGACCAATCTTTGTTTTCATGTTGTTTTCAACTTTTTTTTTTACTTTTTTTGCTTTGTGCTTTGGTTTTTATTGAAACTTTAAACGATGCTGTTAATTAAATTAAGTGAGAGATAAAAGCCCAACTAACCAAATGAAGTTAATACTAAAGACTGAGCAAATTCTAGTCCCAGTGAGGCCATTTCTGTGGCACAGCTATTGTTCAACTTTCTTCTTTTGCTTTCAATGGTATTTCGGTCAGAAACTTCATTCCGTATAACAATCAAAGCGTACAACAACCACACAGACCGGTTGATCAAATGCGTCTCTCTAATGATAAAGGCCTCCATTTCGAACTACGAACTCCGAATAATTGATAAAAACGGTATTTCCGGTTGGCTTGTCGCCCTAAAACCCAATCGGTAATTGGAGCGTATTTAATTGATTTCCACAGCATTGCAATATGCTCAATTAAAAATGATAATTAAGCCCTAAACTAATGTGTTCGCATTGTTTAACCAAGTTAATCAAGCATTGTTCATTTCAAATGCCTTTGAATGATCACAATATTGGCCTATTGTCCACTTTGGTTATTTTCATTTTCCAGGAACATCTATGGAGAGCACTTCATGAAAGTAAAGACATTCATTTGCCAAATGAAAGTATAGTGTTTACACCGTCTGAGTTGACCGTGGAATAGTAAGGGGCGGGGAGGGACACGCAGCGAGGTAACGGATGCCCCTGACCATGTCCGGTCGGCCCGCTTGACTGCTGAACAAGTGTCAATGTCCAGCCGGCACTCGAAGGCGGCACTTGATGGCTTTTCGTGACGATTGTGCGGCTTATGGCTTATGTCTCATGTCTTATGGCTTATGGCTTTGGCCAGCATCACGCTGATGACGTTAGAGCTCATAATGAAGTGCCCGTGAGCAGGCCTTTTGACAAGGAGCAGCGACAACTTGCTGTTGTCCGCTGCAAATCAGCTTCAGTGAAAGTTTTTTATGCAGTCAAACCCGTGCGAAATACACAAACAGGCAAATATGTGTAGAGAGTAACTTAACTCACCCAAATTGTGTACAACTCAAACTTATACCGGAGCTCTGCTCATAACAGATGTGTACATCTCTAACCGTATCTCTTTGCGTATCTGTATCTGTATCCCTATATTCATAAGTTCAGATTGATTTTGCAGTCAGTGCGTCATTTCTTGTTGCTTATTATTGATCAATTTGTCTGCAAATGCTGTAGATGACGCGTATTGTCATTGTTTTGTTAATGTCACGCAAATTTTGTATGCTTAAAAGGTATTTGACCAAAATCGTATGTTAAACAACACTTTGCGAACGTGTTAAAGCCGTTATGTGGTTCGATTAATGGATTATACAAATAATTCAAGTGCTTAACAGCCGTAAATTGCGCATCTGACCACCTGGGGCTTTTCATAGCATGCATCAATTTATCAAATTTTGACCAAAGCCACCTATCGCTACTCTCGCTCTCCCAGCCAGTAAAAGCGGTTCCACCTATGTGCATGCTCGATGCAGTTAACCAATCGATTGCCAGAGGTTAATAAAAATTATAAATCATATACAATTTTTGTGGGTTCCAAATAGATTTACTAGGCGTATACTTGTTGTGGGTCTTCTTTACATTTTATTCGTCAGCAAATTGCTTAACAAATTAGTTCACATTTTGCAATCATGTAGAACAACATTTCAGCAAATTGCTTTAATACTGAGAAAGACAATAATTTGTCAAAAACCATTTGCTTTTATCACGCAACATTTCACACTGCGTCCAGCTATTTCAGTAACTTTTGTGATTCTGTCACGTTTTGTTCATCCTTGGGTGGAGGCCAATGGCTTTGTGTTGGAGTGAAGTCCCAAATGGTTCCATATTTATAAATATAAGTAACTGTAAACCATTGAGAAAGTGAAATTTTTCTTATAATCTTAACGATTTATTTTGTGCCTCACCTACGGCAGACCACACTGACCAGTGTGTGTTGCGGGTCTGGAGCTCAGCTTGGCCTCATATAACTCAATGAACTCAACACCCGTCGATGATTTTGTGTTTTTGTCGCTTACTTGTGCTTGTCCGATTTATCAAATGGCATAAATCGAACCAAAAACGGATATAAACAGCCAAAGCAACAACAGTCCAAAGTCGAGCAGCGGCCTCAGCACTTTCTTTGGTCGTTTCTGTGGCAACATCAACAGCAACTCGTTTGGCCGGCTGCATACTCAAAGATATGGTAGAAATTCAAAATTGACTGACTGTATAAAAAGAAATAAAAATAGAGACACGGCCACGGCCAGGCGAATGCAGCAAATAGCAACAGTATCAACTCCAACACGACCACAAAAAACGAAAGAAAAATAAAACCAATACAAGAAATGTCTATCGAAATAAAGCCCGAGTCGCAGTCGCAGTCACAGTCGATGAATCCAATCGAGACTCCAACTCCAACTTCGACTTTGACTCCATCTCAGACTCAGATTAAGACTCCGACTTGAAGCGCGTGCTGCCAGAGGCTAAAACCAAAACCAAAAGCAGAGACGGAGTTAGGCAAAAGCCAAAGCTTAGATGAAACTGAAACCGCAGAGACGGAAACAACAATTTGAATTTAATTAATTGTCAGGTGGGTTGGGTTCGGCATTTTGCTGAATGAACGAAGGCATCAATATGCTCCAAACCCCATTTTGCAGATGAAGCATATCGAGAGCTGCGCATCTCAAAGAAATTAATGCGATGAATGCGATTTTCGATAGCAGAGAAAGGCGTGACCCACATTTGATGATCATTTCTGGCCCTAAATTACATCTGCTAATTGAGATACTTAGTATTGCTCCAAATCACACATTGGACGACATTCGTCACTACTAAGTTCCCAAGTGCTGAAGAGAGTGAACAACTTTCATGACATGATCGGGCCAATCAGCAACAAAAACTGAGCATAAAATTGACTTTTATGCCTTGTTTTCTGGCTGAGATGAAACCCAGACGCGAAAGTCTTATCATCATGAGATAGAAGATACAATAACAAAAGAAAACACAAACCAACCAAACCACCACAACAACAACAACGACAACAACAACAATGAGGACCGAAAGCTATGTAGAAGAAAAATAATCGTAAAAGTGAGAGTTTCCACTTCATAATCATTTCTTGTGCGTTTCGGGGCTTAGTTTTGTATACTCTGTACTCTTAAAATGTTTCAAGGGGTATTATTAGACCAGTGAAATGAGTTTTACTTTGCCAATTAAACTTTGAATTATACAAAATTACTATGCTTCTTTTGCTGTAAGATGTCTATTCAAATGACGTACATATTGTTTATAGAATTGAGGTCTAGGGTATTGTAGAGTCGAGCTTTAACACCGTTTGCTTCTCGAAAAGTCAAGAAAATAAAAAGCCCTGCGCTAAAATGCAAATGTTTCTCGCCTTTTGTGCAGCCACGCCCACGTTGTGTAATCCCAGATGGCTGCAAAATGAAGAAGCGAAAGCCAAAGGCGGGAAGGCGTGTCAGCTGCCCGCTCTGCTTTTAATTGCACAGGTTTCACTTTCAAGGCATTTCATTACAGAAATTGTCATTATCGTTATGATCACAAACATAAAAAAACCACACACACACACACACAGCTGCGGACACAGTTACACATACAGTGAACACTCACCAAAATGGCATTTCACTTTCGGTTGCCGTTGCTAGCACCGTTTGTTCTTTTGTTGGCCAAAAGCAGCCGGCCTCTTTCATGGCACGCTTTGGCTTTGTAATCATTAACCAGCTTGACAGACGCGATACGAGAGCGTTATGGTCATTGTGCTTTCGTCATTGTCATTGTCATCATCATTATCAGCTGTACGTTAGTTTATTCGTTTGTACATTCGTTAATTTGTTGACAATAAAAGTGGCAAACCGACAACTTTCACACATCTGTCGACCTGTCCGACTGTCGCACCTGTCCAGCCGAATTGTGTGAACAGTGTCGCCCATTCGGGCAATATTTGTGTATGATTCAAGCCCAGATTCATAACACTCTACATGGCAACTGCAACTGCAATTAGTACTGCAGTATACAGTGCTCATATTTACACTTGTTGGTATTATTTAATTAAAAGCATTGGAGCCCACATATTTGACCATGTTCCATTACTGATTACTGGCTGGGTAATACTATGATTATTCGAATATATTGCAACACTTTCACACACATTTTGCAGCTGCCTGGCTGGCTGGCTACTTGCGACGCCTGTGTAGAGAAATGGCTAACCAAATCCGTAAACTGTGCATTGACCCATGCCCAACCAAGCCAGGCAAACGACCAGTCGCTTTCCGCCAAATAGCAAAAGCAACCGCCAATCACCAGCCACAAACCGGAAAAGCGCACGGGACGCTTGCAACTTCCAGCACGAGCACCAAGACCAACAATAACTACAGCAACACCAACGCCAACACGATATCCCACTCCAAATGCAACAACAATAACAACAAAATAAACCACATTTGTAACTATATCAGTCCATGTAACTACAGATGACAACGTGTTAATACTCCGCTCAGTTGCTCAGTTGTTTAGACCATAAATGGCAATAATAAAATCACGCATGCACCGCATTTCAAATGAGAGACCACAAAGTTTTGTTTAAAAGTTATTCCATGCTCCTCCATTAGCCATGACTTCAACCCGAAGAACTGTTGAACTTGATACCACACTTTCAAGTCTCTGCCAACCACAGTTTTAATAGTGGTTTTATTTGTTCGCACTTCAAGAGCACTTAAGTTTTGTAGCCTAATTTTGTGCTCCCACTGAGCGTTAGTCGGAGAAAGCTTTGTGAAAGCCCGGATCAACTTTCATTATTAAGCTTTTCTTTGCCAACTCTTATCTTCAAGCTGGGCTCAATTGGCGTTGTATTTTCAGCACATACTTTTAGGCAAATCGCTTTAATCAGCAGCTGCAACGTATGCTACAAATGAAAGTCGTATTACTGCAGTCTTACATAATGCTATATAGCATTTAGCTTATCCTACTTCCCTTAATAAAATAAAAAATTTATTTATTTTAACACAAAATAAAATTATATTTATATATATTTTATTAGGCATATTGAAGTAGAATTGTTTTTAAATATTGTTTAAAGTTAGCCAATTTCTTATCTGCAATCAAGAATTTTACACGTTTCAGATGAATGGCAAAATTTCCAATGAATTTCCGTAGTTTGTTTCTGTGACACTGTAATAAACAATTTAAATTCCATTTAGACACACTTTCACTTGTAACTAACGACAACAACACGCAGCATGCGGCATACGGCATGCGGCATGCGTCATGCGGCATATGACACAGAGTATGCCACTTCAGAATCGGTCTTGTAAATGGCACCCAAGTGCTTAACTGAAATTCAGGAATGACTCTGTTATGTACCACGCATTGTTCGTATCGGAGGTGACAATCAATTCCATGCGTGACAGCACTAACATCAACAAGTTTCACTTAAAAAGCAACAGTGTCTCAAAACAGTCATGTTATCCACTCGGAAATAGTGCCAGAATCAACACAACACACAATGACAAAATCAGTAGAAGCAAAAAGAAACGAATAACGCAGAATGTTAAATGCTAAGCAAATCTAACAGCTTAAGCTGAGATGGCCCGAATGAGCAGAGAAAAAAAAAAACAGTAAGCCAGACAGAGCCAGCGACACTTAATTGCTGACATTTGTCTAAAGAAAGCCAAAGATAAAACCGTAGCCAAAGCCAAAGCCAAACGCTAAGAGCCGACAGTCAGTCAACGGCACGTAGCAACGGCAGGCGTTGAGGGCAAAACAGCAAAACGCACAGCATCATCCAAGTGCGCAGTCTGTTAACTGGGTCATATTTGTAAGTAAAGCACCCAATGGCAGCAGTAGTAGTAGCAGAAACAACGACAGTTGGCCTTAAAGTACCGTTTTGAGCTTAAGTTGCCTCTGGCGATTGCAGTTGACTTGCGGGTAAACTAAATTTAGTAAACTTAAAGCCCAATTGACGGGCCAGATATTTCGGAAGACGTCTCGAACTTTCTTCAATTTGTTGTTTAGCACCTCCCAAACAATAGGCAGCCGAATGTATAACGGCAAGCAGGCAGGTGAAAAATTCACGAGTTGAGCATCCATTGTTATATCTTTTTCTGGTTTCTGTTAAGCACTGCATTGAACATTGAACCTGCCCCATGGACCGCTTTTGAATGAGTCCAAAAAATACGCGTAGCGAAATGTTTGTTTTATTTTTTAGCAAATTGCTTTGTTGTATTCTTGGTTCAGATAGCGATGGCGAGACAACCGAGGAAAGTGCAGTGAAAATGAAGATTAACCAAAAAAAAATAAAATAAAGAAATAAGTGGGTGAAATTTTTAGAAAACATTTGCGGCCTTGTTGTTTGTCTTTTGTCTTCGATTTTTGGTTGATAACAAAGAATTAAATGAAAGTTTTTGCTGGCCATACAAATGCAAATTGCTCGACTAAACAATGAGGCGTATGAGTGATGTCTGCAAATGTCAGAGTACGAGTATATGCGAACATGCAAATTGAAAGCGAAATGAGTAAGTGAGTAAGTGAAAAAATGTGTAGATGAATAGTTGATAGTTGAGTGAATAGATGAATAGGAAGTTTAGAAATGGGTGAAATGAAAGAGCTTTAGTTGTAGATATTTTCGGAGTTATTATTTGATTCTTTGATGTTGCAGCTTGATAGAGTTTTCTTTTCGGTAAAAGTGGGAAAACATTGTTAACCACTGAGATAGAAATAGTAGACAGATAGATAGATAGATAGATAGACAGTTACATAGATTGATGAAAGATAGCAAATAGAGACAGATAGTTTAGGCGGCTGCAGTTGATTTATGGGCGCGACTAGTTTCAAGTATTTTGTGTCCATAAATCAAGTTGCAGTCGTGAAAATACAGTAAAGACATAATAGTACAGTGTAGAGTTGAGCACAGAGTGAAATTAGGGTGTAGAGTGTGTAGAGTAGTTAAAGATGTTGGCTGTGGTTGTAGTTGTAGTTGTAGTTGTAGTTGGTTGTGTAAGAGTGTGTGTGCTTGTGTGTATAGATGAAAAGTGGATTTGGTGGTGTTGGTTGTTGTATTCGATGTGATTGTTTCGGTTGTCTCCCTGCTCCGAGAGATTACTAATGGAAGGCACTTAAATGGTTGGGGTCTCTGCCCCTCTCTCGTTCACGTTTAGGTAAATAAATTAAAATAAATAATTTATAAATAAATATAAATATATAGACATTAATGAAATGGTCATCATTGTTAGCAGCGATTGTTCTCTCTCCTCCTCCTCACGCTTCGATTTCTATGGATTTCGTGGGGGATGGTGGGGGCTTGGTGGGGCACTGAGCTTACCGCCTGGCCTGCTTGTAGCCCTGGTAGGCAATGGTCTGGGCCACTGGTGAGCTGTAGGCACCATGAGAGTCCCAGCCAGAGCTGCCGCCCGAGGACCAGCCAGCGTTGGAAGAGCCACCGCCCGAGGACCATCCACCGGAGCTGGTAGCAGCAGATCCAGAGCTCTTGCCACCGAACAGACCACCGAGACCGCCCAGGAGACCACCGCCGCCGCCGGAACCGCCCAGACGGCTCAAACCACTGGAAGCACCAGCAGCCAAGGCCAGGAAGAAAGCAATCACGGACACAATCAAGGCCTTCTTGGCCATGAAGAGCAGACCAAAGATGGCGCCAACAGCGAGAACGGCAACCTTAGCACCAACGCCCAACAGGATTGGCAGGAACTTCTTCAGGAGCTTCTTCTTGCGGGTACGGGACTCAACAACCAATTCGCGGAGATCAGCCTTGATGTCATCGGGAATGGCACGGGCAACGCTGCGAGCGGCATTGGCAAAGTTGAAGTTCAGAGAGCGTTCAGCAAAGAAGCTCTTGGCATTGTCCATGAAGTAGTTGCCCATCTCGGCGGTGCGGGCCTCAACAGTAGGTGCTGCCTCAACAGCAATTGAGTTGTCCAAAGATTTGCCCTGACGTCCTTCATTGGCCTTCACAAGGGAGACACCGCCGAAGATTTCGATTTGGGGATTGTCGAAGATGGACTTGGCCTTGCGGAAGAGCTGCAGGGAGACACGTAGAGAAGGGTAAGCACGTATTAGCGAGGGTTGTTCAATTTGTTCACAGATTAATACTAAGTGGTGGCATTCATTATACAATTAACTGTTCATATGTATTATCAGCGATTGTTAACACACTTTCACTTTTTCATGTGCATCCTTGGCACTTTGATTGCGTCTTTAGAAGACTTTCACTTGCAGTTGTGCACACCAGGTGCTACTGGGCTGTTATCAAATAGCTGATGATATCATTTCTTTTTTCACTTTCACTGTGTTTATGTATGTGTAAATAATGTTCTTGGGTAATATTTAATCCTTGATGGTTAGTTAATCCGTACCGTGAGCTGAAGACACGAGATGGAATCAGCTTCCAGGCATTTGGCAAATGCACCGGACTGTTCTTCGGTGGCAGCAGTCTTGACAGGATCGGCCGAGATGCCAGATGCTAAAAGCAGGACACAAGCGGTGGCAATGAAGAACTTCATGGTTGTATTTTTGTTTTGAACTAAAATGTTTTTCTTAAGCACCACCGAAATCACTGGTGTGTTCATTCGAATGGAACAAGCTGCGGTTTGATAATTTTTCGACGATGTCAGGCTGTTTTTAAAGAGTTTCAACCTAACGGACGCCTCGCAGCGGCATAACGTAAAATTATGTAAAAAGTGCACACTCACACACATACAGAAAGAGAATCAACAAAGCCCAGACAAAAGCAGCAACACCAATAGCAACAACCACATTAACCAAACGCTGCGACTGCGACTGCGACGCAGGCAGCGCATATAAAATATGAGAGGGCCGACCGCTCCCTATAAGAAAGCTTTACACGTGCGACTGATTGCTGAGCGAGAGAGCAGCAGCATCTCGTCGAAATTACCATCGGCATCGGCTCCAGCATCAACTTCGGCTTTTGCTTTGGCTTTGACTTTGACTACGGTTTCGGCAGCGACGCCAACGCTAAATGCTCACGCGCTATTGTCTGCTTCTGCTTCCGCATTAAAGAAAGTCAACAGCGGCAGCGACAGCGGTTGCGACTGCGCAAGGGCTCAACATCGCGACGCGTCGTGAGCGAGAAAGTTTTCATTGCAAGCAGAGAGCGAGTGCGCCAACACGCCAAGGTTGTCTGTTCCCTCTCTCTCTCTCTCACTCTCTTTCTCTCTCTCTGTTTCGTTTACAAAGTACGATCCATGTACGTGTGTATGTGAGCTTATATATTTGTATGCTGTTGCTCATCTGCTTTTATTTGCAGCCTCCAATACATTTCTCTTACTCTCTCGTACACACACATACACACCATGGTAAGTGTCATATTTATATGTGTGCATATGCTGCGTTGAGTTAGTATTATTGTTATTGTTATTGCTATTCTTGTTGTTGGAGTTTGAGGTTGAAGCTACACAGATTACAACACATGAGGTGATAAACAGGTGCTGCGCAGCGCTTAATCTTCATCAGGCCCCGCTATTCCCCTCCCAGCCACAAACTCATGTGCCATATTCTTCTTCTGCCTTTGTTAATTTTGAACGCTTTTGTTTTTTTTGGCCGCAAGAAATGAAAGTTGTGTGTATTATATTTTTATACTACTGTTACTCCACCCCTCTTTTACTGGACCCGTCCGTCTGTCCCTGTGTATCATCTTCAGCAATGGTTTTGGCATGAGGTTCTCCACATCGCAGGTAGGTCTAGGTAGGTTGGTCGAGTCAACGCAGGGGCCGTGGTGGAGCAGGGCAGTGTCGGGTTGGTTTTGTTTATCGCATGTGCGCGCCTTGAAATTACTTTTCATTTTCGTGACTTCATAGTTGTCTGTGTTGTCGCTGGGGGTTTTTATTATTATGCAACATAAATAGTGATTTGTATCACAAATGAGGTAATTAAAACAAGAACTTAAACATGGGAATATTAGAGCAAGTGTTTGCTCTGCAACAGCAGGACAACAACATTCGGATTTCATTATTCTCTGGTCAGCTCGTAAATGTAAAACCAAACTAAATGATAAGCACGTCCTGTCAAACGCTTTGTAAAATAGCAAGCAACTGGCAATCAAGTGAAAACTTCCATTCAGGGCTTTGTAAGATAAAAACGCTGCCTGACTTTGCAATTGTGACACATTAGTCAACAATTTGAGCTCGGCAAAAGTGCAAATAACAGCGCGCTTCAATTGCTCAAGTGAAATGAAAGAGAAATTACACGAAAAGCAAACAAAAACGGATATAAGCTCAACCAGTATCTTAGAGATGTGCGGCAGATGATGGAGGCTTGAGTTTGTTGCTGATGGATGGAATGTCATATAGACGGGATGGTTGCTTTGGCGTCAAACTCAAATTCACGGTCTGCGACACCGTTTAGTGGAAAAAGTCAACAATTGTCGCCTTTTTATTTTCTATGTTTCGCATTTCAAGGTGAATACGACACCGTGCACTTATCTACACGTACAAACAGTGGGGAAGACAAACGGATCAAACGGATCTGCAGCTTATGAAACCACTGAATCATCGTCATTATGTTCCATTCAACTGTTTGACATGGGGCGTATGAGTAATTTGCTACTACAATTTAATCAGCTTTTTGGTGTCCAAGTGCATAAGAGTGACGTCAATAGCGGCGATGTAACGGTAAAAGTGTAAACGTTTAATATCTTCGCATCGACGATCGTCGATCTCCGTACCCCTGAGTCCCTCGTATCCTCCACATTTCGTAACCAATTCGTGCCGAAAAGAGGCGCAGCAGCCAAGAGAAAATCAGTTCATCTTTTTTAATGTTTTGAGATTTCATTTTCGATTTTCTCTGGACAGCAATCGGCACACATTCAAATGTAAATGAGTTCAATGAGCGTGCCACATACATTTACACATACGCACAGACACTTAGACACAACACACGCATACTCGCACACAGGTGCATATCCGTTTACTACATAGTTATGTTGGACCACGCGCTGAACGCCATCAATCTGCCATGTGCCAATGGCGAACAGCCATAAGCCATAAGCCACAAGCCTTAAGCCATGGTCATTCATGCGAAATGCTGCCGGCCAAGTGCCGACCGTTTTTATGAATGAATTTCGCCGTAGTTGGACGTGTAGTAGTAGTGCTGCTGCCTGCTGTCAGTCTGCTTGTCCGTCGGCCCGTCTGTAGTGCTTTACTACCACGGCAATGGCATTGCCATTGCCATTGCCAATGCAGTGCAAAGCAAACAAATTGCCAAACGGTTAAAGCGCTCAGCAACAAATAACAATAAATCGTATATGCAGCAACATTACATCACAAATTACAGTCGTACATATTTTGAGTACGTACACTTAACCGTACATTGGCATCTAAGCCCAACAGGTTGTCCACGGAGCCTTTCGAAGAAAACAGTTCCATGTTTATGCACTCCACAGGATTGGCAAATGCATAATGTTTGTCTAAAGATTGAAAAAACTTTATGTTTGAGTAGTTAAAATTAGCTTAAAAGCAAACTAATAATTTACTTATTAAACTGTTTGTTTAATTTATATTTTGTTAATACTTTTTATTCATCACATGTGATTTCTCTTTTGCCACACACAGTCTATGTAAAATACTGTTATTTAAATGTATTACTAATCAGATTGTGGGTAGAAATATGCATATATTTATGCAGCGGATAGTATCAGCTTAAAACTAAAAATAGTTAAATTTCTTGCTGGTGGACGGGGATTTGATATCGTCTCATAAATAACATCGGTACATGCAGATGTTCTCACTTTCATTTTGCTTACAGTGTGTATGAAAAGTCATTTATCAAGCGATAGAGTGACGTGGTTCATTTTCTGTTTTTACAGTTTTGTTTATCACAAGAAAGGCCATTGCTGTTTCAACAAAGTATTTGAATTAAATTAAAATTAAAATCTTTGGACGAGAAAGTTTTTTTGGTTTGGTTTTGAAGTCAATTTGCATATCCAACAAAAGCGACATTAAGAAACTGGAGAAAAACTTTGCATCACTGAACTCTTCCGACTAATTAGAGAAGATTTTCGTTTCAGTTGGCGTCGATGTTTATCGGTACCGCTGCAGAGGCTGTTGAGTTAACGGTGCTGTTAATGTACCGTGTGGCCAAATGACAATCAGAGACACCAGATGGAGTCAGTCGCACTGCCAATGGCAATGGCAACGCCACAGGTAAATAGTTTCAGGTGCGATCGAATCGGTAGCACAATTTCACAATTGTTTGTTGACATCTTTTTTTTGTATTATTTTCGTTTTTTTTTTTCATGATTTTTTGCTTGTTTCCCCCGTTGACGAGTATTTTGCCAATCAATTGCCACAATTTGGGTGTGTTTTTAGTGTTTGTGTCCAGACAGCAAAAATATTTCTTGTCCCATGTTGATTTTGCATTTAATTTCTGTAGCGTTGTTATTGAGGCCTCATGCAAAAAATATTTCATGTACGCTATGTAGGTGTGTTTGTATAAAATAACATTGAACAACAACAATAAACAAAAACAGCAATAAGAACACCAAGCAAAAACATATGAACAACCAAACCAAAGCCCAAGCAAAGAAGGAGCAACAATAGCAAAAGCAAAAATTTAATGAATAAATAACAATTTCTCGGAGAAAGTCGTGGTCAGAAGTAAGCCATATACAGCAGCCATAGCAACGGATTCATAATATCAGACAACAGATATCAATAAACAGATTTTAAATTCGCTGATTTCAACTGAATCTTGTGGTTTGATTGCGAAGTCGCTGAATTAAATAAAAAGTGAAAAGAAGATGATGCAATGAATCTATGGAATTCCTAGACAGAACTGTTCATTTAATAGGGTTGTTATTAAACTGAGTATAAGAGTCTATATATAAAGAATTTTTCGACAAAACGAATTTACTCAAATTGTGTCAACAGTAAATTCAAAACTAAATATATTTAAAATTTATTAAATAAATATATTTTTTTTTAAATAATTTTGTATTTCCCTTTGATTTTTGACAATGATAGCTAATTGATATATTTCTCTACATAAAACCAAAAACAAACGTTGTGGACCGCTCTACTCCTCTCGAGAGAACGGTGTCTAAATACGCAATGATTGGGTTGAAAATATCTAGAAAAGACTTTTATCTATATAGGAATTAACTTAATTGTAGTTTTATTTAATTCTAAGAAAAAATCAACAACAAGAACATTTAAAGTGTCTTTAAAAAGATAGGAGTCCCCTATGAAATAAAAGACTGCAACTTAAATTAATATTTGAGACAATTTGCTTACAGGCAACTTTATTAACTTGTCAGAATAGGCAGAAAATCTCAGCCATAATCAATTTTAAATATACTAAATGGATTTATATAACTAACAAAGAAATTGTGATCCCAAATTAATCTTAATCAAAATGCAACAATCCTTTCAAATTAACCCAAAAAATAATATAAAATAAAATCACCCACATTTTTTTTTTGGTTAAAATGTGGGTATAATAGAAAAAAATCTCACAAGTCATAAACATGCTTAGCAAATGGCAATCTTATTCCGCCTTTATGGTCATTTGAATTGTAAGTAAATTTGCATAATAATCAAAAAGGTAATGAAATACGAAAAGAAAACGAAAAATGAAAAAAAACCGACGAAGACCGAAATAAAAAACAATAACAAAACAAAGTCAGCTTAAAGCTGACCTGATGCTTCAGCGTCTTTCCGTATAAAGAATTTGCGGTATTTGGGTTAAAAATTAATTTACATATGAAACGGCGACGCTGGACACTGTGGACAGTGGACAGTGGACAGTGGGACAAGCTCAGCTGTTAGCGCTGCTGGAGCTCTCGTATCACTCAAAGTAGCGGCAGCAGAGTCACAGCATCATTGAAAAGTGAAATTTGTTGAAGCAGTAACTAAAATGTAGGCTGTGTGACACTTTCAGTCAGTCGGACGGTTCGGCTCGGTCATTTTCCAAGCTCATCGAACGACGATTAATCAGCTAATTTCTTTATGAACTTTCATTTATGCAGTGGACCGCTGCCAGCAGCCGCAGTCGCAGTCGCAGCCACAGTCGCAGCCGCAGTCACAGCAGCAGCAGCATTCAGACACGTTGCCATCATCAAGTCACAAAGTTTTATTGTCAACTCAATGGCAGTTTGGCGGTTTGACTGACTGGCTGTTTGTTTACTGACAGATTATTATGTGCAATAAAAATCAAAACTGAAACATAGAAAATCAATTTCATTTCATTTCACTTAAACAGTTTTGCAGTTATATAAAGAGGCATCAAAACAGCGGAACAGTTGCTCAAAATCATGCCGTATACAAAAATTATAAAACAGCAAATTTGTTTTTATGAATTTATTTTATAATTTAATTACTAAATGCTGCCTGTTTGCTGGCCAAACTCCAAGCAAGTCCAAATACAATTCGGTTCGAAATGCGAGCTCATAAAAAGCCGTTTAAAAGGGAAAGTTAACAGCGAGTCAAACCGTCGACTGCTGAAGAGGCTACCTCCAAAATACCGTACAACCGGAGTATCGGAGTGCCAATGCCGATGCCATTGGCCATTGGTCGTTGGCCGTTGGCCAGGTTAAGAGATCCAAGATTTGAGGCGCGAGGTAGAGCAAGTTGCACTGGTGTATCTTGGAATCTGGTATCCCTGCCAAGAGCTTAACGGGTTTTTCAAGTACCTCCGCCGACTGCGGTTGTGGCTTTAATTGATATTGTGTAACAGAACGCAGCATGGCCAAAATAAATGTGTGTCTGTCATGCTTGTAATTTGTTGTTATTGTTGTTTCTGTTTTTCTCTCTGTCTCTATTTCTGTCTCTGTTATTATTTGTCCGTCTCTCTCTCTCTGTGTCTGTTGCCGTTGCGGTTGCCGTTACTTCTGCCGCTGCTGCTGCCGCCTGTGGCACTTACAAGTAAGTGGCAGTGTAGGCCCCAAAAAGAACCGTTGCTCTGCCAAAATGAAGTGAAAGTTGGCCAGACAACGAAATGCTCTATGCAAATTCGATATACAAAATTCATCAGATAATCAAATTTCAGATGAAATGTAAAACCAAGCCAAGAATCCAGGAAATTATTGTCCAATCTTGTCGTGGCCTGCATATCTGCTGCAGCGATAATTTGCCCCACAATCAACTGACATTTTAATGACAAACGACAAATAATAAACATGACGTCATTGAAAACAGAATGGGGCACATCGACCGTTGAATACTCTTACTTCCATTACTACTTGTATTACTTTCATTAAGTTGTATTACTATACTGCCTTTGTGTCTACTTGCAGCTGTTGTGCCCTACGCTAGGGTATCAGCTGTTTTTGGAGACACACACAGCACTGGCTGCTGTGAGTAGGTTGCTGCTGGCAATACAATACGAGCTGGACTGAAATAAACTTTCACCGATTTCATATAACGAAAAGCAGCTCCAGCAGCCACAGAGCAGTAGAAGCAGCAGCAGCAGCTGAAGAAATCATAACAAAGCTGCGTTGCGACTGCGGCAACTGTTTCTATGAATAATAAACAAGGAATCAACCAATACACAGGACTCACCGGATACAGTACCTATCAGGCAGGCGACATTTTCCGAACAATTAAACAAGTTTCCCATTTGTTGCATGTCAAATAAATTAGTCAAAGCTAAAGCTAAACTTACAACTAAGAGAGCAGGTATTCAGACCAAATTGGAAGCTAGAACATCCAGCCTCTGTAGGGCAGAGGTTGCTGGTGCCGTTGTTCTGAGACCACCTGCAGGCTTTCCGCTGCCCTGCGCCGCCTCTTATGATGATGTCCCTCTCCGGTGACATATGAAATGCTGTGACTTGTTTCGTGCCCCTGCTGGGCAGCTGTTTTTAGACCAACCATGCCGGCCATCATCAGTGCTACCATAGCCACGCCTAGTGCCTTCATTGCAAGTGCACCTATGCCCCCAAGACCGAGTACTGCCATCATTTTGCCAAACATCAGAGCCATTGCAAGAATCATGCCCTGTCCTTTGTCCTTTTTGCGTGCCTCTGTGAAATCAACAAAGATTAAAATTTATGCGCAGAAAATGTGTGTTTGTGTGAGTGTGGAAGGTTGCAATTGATTGACAGAAAACTGAAAAAGTTTATTCTTTGCTTAAGGGCAAAGTTTTGAAAGTTCTTAACTGTCCAGAAATGTTTAACCGAAAGTTACGACTGAAGGCAACCGGCAATTGTCATAATCCTATTAAAAACTTTTCTGATTGTCTCAATTATGGCACAACCCACCTGTTACTGGACCACCACTATGCTCATCCAGCAAATCTGACAGTTTCAAATTGACTTCGTGGCTGCGTAAATACGTGGCCAGAGTGTCCAGCAGAGTTGTGTCCGTCTCCAGGGCCGCCTCCAATGGCGCCTCTGACTCATGTGCTGCTGTTCTATTACGCAGTGGCACAATTTCGAGTCCTCGCATTATCACCAATGGCTTTTCATTCTTGCTCAGATTTCGCAGCACATTTTTTATTGCACGCTCGCCGCGACAGAGCAACGTAGTTGACTCTGAATTGCAATTGTCCAACTGGGCATTGGCCAGGCACAGCAGGCCGAATAGAAACAGATACAGTGGACGGCACATGTCGCCAAAGCGTTTACGGATCAACTAAAAACCTTGACAATGGCATGGTCATATTTTATAGTCGACTATTCTGAGGCACTTTCGCAAGGCCAGAGCAGTGAAGCAGTGAAGCATCCCGAAAGCAAATTGTCACAATTGAAAATTAAAACAATGGCTTTGAAATTGTAAATAGAAATGCTTTCAGTTTTGCGTTTTTCTCTCCGGAGTTGGAGCCACAGTTTTCATTGCAATTTTCTTCTTCACTGGCCGTTGCAATTTTCAATTTTCAACGGTCAGTTGGTCAGACAACCGTGGGTTATGCATCGCTGACTCTGTAGCTTGGCTCGCTTAACTTGGTAGCTCTCAAAATTATACAAATTAGACATACCCAAAGTGCTGCAGGTTTGTTTCTAACACACACCTCACAGATTATAGGCCCAGTTAGTTCACACAATTGTCTCGCCAGAAAGTTGAGCCTAAACAGCTCTATTAACCAACTGTTTGTTGCATGAGCAAGACGAGCGTGTCCCCAAACCCAAGCCCATCCCGACTAGAAAAGCGAAAGTTAACAACATTTTTGATTGCCTGCGACTATGTAAGTCTAAGTCTTTCTGCCGTTCAACATGTTTTGTTCGCACTTCTCATAAAAGGCTAAAAAAAAAAACACAAAAAAATATAAAAAATAACAAAACTGCTAAACCGCTTAAGCGTACAAAAGGGTGCCGGTGTCGGGGTTAATATGTCGCATCTTTTGCAAAGCAAGTCAAGTGGGCAAAACTCGTAACACATTGGCTGGAAACTACGTCAGCGGAATCTTCTCTGTGCAAGCAAATTTCATAAGCCGGCTAACACCTTTCGACTATTTTGTAATACTGCATAGCGTATTAATCAAATTGACGTGACTTAGGTTGGTAAGCTTCAATTTGGTCTCAAAAGAAATCAGTATCCAGCATCAGCGAACATCCAACAGCCAATGTCGATCGTTGGTCATCATCGTCAACATCACAACCATCATTAACGCCATCATCATCGGCGTTATAATAATTATGATGATCGACAAAGTCTCGCTCAGAAAGCAATAACTTTCACTCTCGATGTATTAATTTTTATATTTAACATATTGTTGTTCGCAACCAATACTAACGCAACTTACACACACACACACATACCTATACACAGAGACAAAATTGCTGGAAATTTGAAGCTTCTCATCACAAAAATTTGTATCCACAACAACAAAAAACACGTCAAGTCGAAGCATTATTGAACTCCGCTCGAACCTCGCATCATGTGAAGTCAACCAAAATTGATCTGAACTCGTTACGTTTGCTTTTGACGGCGATGGCAATAAAAAGAAAGTATCTACCATCTCGTATCCATCGTTGTTTGGGTATTGCCATTACCAGCAGAAGCAGATCATCAGCAGTTGGATAGGGAGAGGGAGGGGTGATTCCCCTGCTCTCTTCCATGGAAAGCGTTCGGCTCACAAAGTTCGATTCGTTTCATTTGAGTGGGGAGCATTGTGGATTCATTCAGTTAGACTATTGATTGTTGTTGTTACCCAGATCTGTATCGGTAACTTGTTATAATTGATTGTTGTGCAGCATCATCAAGCTTCTTATTATGATTTAAGCTACAGTTCGAAGTTTACCATTGTACTCATTTCAATGAACTGCAGCGTGCATTGTATAGAATTGATGATTGAGTGAAGTTGCAATCGCCGCTTGAATGGTGGGGCAAGTATCTGTGTCTAATGAGATATCCAAAGCTATGAAACACCCTATTAAACAGTATACACATAAAGATTTATAATAACAGTAGCCAACCATGAGAAGTGGAGTAAAGTAAGTAATTAAATCTTTATTGAAAAGTGTCGAATATCACGTATACAAATGGATCCCAGTTGATATAGTTATTATTCTCAGTATTAATGACAATTTTAAATTTTATTGAATTTTTATTTTGTCTTTAAGAACTTTATGGATTTATAATTTGTATACCCAGTGAGGGTATATTGGGTTTGTGCAAACAAGCCTTGACCGTCTACCCGTAAGAACGATGAAATATTACAGATGGTACGAGCTAGAAACACCAAATTCACATATAATGCATAAAGTACTATTATAACTATCTTTACTAACTTTGGTTGGGATAGGTTAACTTATATCTCCGATCGGCTAAATCGGTTGAAAATAGGTCATAGTTGAGCTGTGAACACCACATTTGAGATGTAGAGTCTTTTTATGGGCTGGCAGATCAAGTTTATTTTAAGGTTTCGATTTCACGCCGCAATAGCGCTCAAAACAAAATAACATTACTCATTTTATTATTAATGGTTTTCTGAAGCCAATTCGCAGCATGTGCAAGCGAGACAGACCGTAATTCGCCTTCTTGCTCTGCAGCTTTTTGTTTTGATTCATTTATCGTTATCAGTTCCTTAGTTCATTTGAGTGATTCAGTATCGATAAACTTATAACGAGCTCAAGCTACGATACTAAATAATCGATTAGTGACTTTCATCAGCTGTTTAGTTGTATCGTTCGAGTTGCGATTACTAAAATCAATTGGATCTAAAACAATTGAATTTGCACGCAAATATAAGTCGAGAACGGACATCTCACTGGGTATCTTACGGTCGGGAGAACCCCACTGAACTTTGATTCTTGTTTGTTTAATGTTCCAATAAAAAAAGAATATTACCATCTCTTTTCGATAACCTTGACAAAGGTTAGACTACTTTCCTGTGTTTGAATGGGTAAACAACGCACTGCCTCTAGTATATGAAAAAAAGGGTCTGTGTCAGTTGAAAGGATACTTGTTTGAGGTTTGGTGCTGTTTGCTTTTCATATTATACTGACTTTATTTAGTTTTATACTACCAAATGAAAGAATATTTTTAAATATTAAATTTCATAACTAGCTTTGTTATGTGCTATTGTACTGCCACTACTACTATTCTACTACTATTTCCACATAGTAAACTTTAAACTTTTTCTGACCTTTTTAACATATCCCCAGACTCCCGAAAGTCTGCTACAAAAGTTCAGCCCCAAAAGTATGCAACAATAAATGTTGTTTGTATTGCATTACGAATACACCACGCATGTGTCTCTTATATACTATACATTTATACATTTTAATTACATTCGTAATAAAAAGAGTGATGTGGGATACGTTCACCCCGCGGCTGGTTGTGGAGCTAAGTAGAAATTACTTAGTGTAATTGTGGCAACTGGTAGCTGAAATTAAATTTGATGCAAAAACCGCAGTTGCCGTACTCGCTTTTAATAGCACATGCTACAGTCTGGTGAAATCCAACAACGATGTGGTGTGAGTGTACTCAAATGAATTTAATTAGAAAACAATTAGATTAAAATAAATTAAATGAATAGCTGGGCGCAGTCAATCGATTAGACATCCAAGGAAAATAAACAAGAAGCTACACGAAAGCGAATATCAACAAAAGAAATAAACCAAAATACAAGTACGAGTACCATACAATAAGCAAGCAGCGAAATTTGTGCCAGAGAAAACAAAACGAAAACAACTCCAGGGAGACAAGAAAACAACATAAAATTGCTTATTCGTCTAACTGGCAGTCTAACTGCAAGCGATTAAAGAAAAATAAAAGAAAAGTTATTAAAGAAATCAACAAAAATTAAATTGCTTTAATTGGCATTGAAGACAAAAGTAATAAAAATAAAACTTGCGTTTTTGCATGTTTTGAAGCCGTTTTCTTGCCATGGCATAGGAAATTAAAGCTGCCATTTTTGTAGAACTAAAACTAGAATTCTTTGAATTTATTATGCAACGAGAGCACTAGGCAATTAATGCCAGTAAGTTGGTGATTTCTTAATTAGAAAGTTGCCAGGCGGTTAATTATTCAGTTCTCATTGTTCTTCTCCTATTGCATTCGACTTCAAGAACTTTCAGCTTGAAGAATATATTTTCTTTTTCAGTCTCTTAGGCAATCAGAAACACTCCAAAAACACTACTGAAACAAAAAGTAAAACAACAAAAGATACAACTTCTTAGATGTTTTCCAGCAACTGCCTAAAGCACAAAAAACTTTTGGCAAAGTAATTATTTTGATTTTTGTTCATAATTTACGTACAGCAATTTAATTAAGTGCAACTGAAATACTTTAAAATCACTGGTGATAAGTAAAAGCTGCTCTGGGCAAAGTTTTTATAACCCAATAAGCATTTCAACTTGCTCGGTCTACACACACATTCCATGGGCCTAACCAAACATTTAGTTGTTTAATAGGCCAAGATGTGTGATGTATTGCTGACTTCACTACATAAAGGTATGTTAACACTTTCAGGTATCTGGTTTTGCCCTGCTTTAAGTGGATCCGGTTGCGCTTAGCGGTCCCCGTCAAGGATCATTAAACTTAAACGAGTGCGAATACAAATACATCGCACGCACAGCTGACACATTGAGTTTGCCACACTATTGGTATTAGATTACCACTTTCAGTGGCAGTGGCAGTGGCAGTTGCTGTGGCCGTGGCTGTGGCTGTGGCAGTAACAGCAACGACCGCGATTGCCTGACACGCCACGCCACTTTCCTTTCCACAACAATGATGACGTGCCGTGCACGGTCACGGCCATGGGCGAACTGGAGCCTGGACACTGCTGCACTTTGAAGATGCGGTGGCTACATTGCTTTCTTGTTAACTGAAGCCACACAAACCGCTTCGCGTTACTAACGCTTTTGTGGGCAGGCCTACCAACTGTTACCTGGCTGCCATTGACCGTGAAGAGGACAGTATTGGCCAGATTTGGTGTTGAATTGCCAATCTGATAACGGCCAGTGGGCTATGGGCAGGTTGGCCTTTTGGGTCTGAATTACGGTTATTATAGTGAATAGATTAAAATGACTATGTAGTTTTACAAGCTATAATCGTGCGAAACGACTGGAAGAGACCGCGTACTTGTTACAAATAAAATGCAATTCAAACAAGTAAGAAAGGCTTGAGTCGAGCGAGCCGACTGTAGAACACCTCGTACTCCTTTAATGTTCGACCGATTTGTCCTATATTATAAGTTTTTCGATCTAGATCAAACTTTTTGAGGAGTTGTAGTGGTATCATACCCATTATGTATAAGTTTGGTCACGATAGCTCTAATAGTTTCCATGTTATGGAGATGTAAACAAATTTTCTGGTGAGACCGGACGGACGGGCCGACGGACGGACAGACATGCATAGCTATATCGTCTCGGCTGTGGATGCTTAACAAGAATATATATATACTTTATGGGGTCGGCCACGCCTACTTCTGCCTGTTACGCACATTTCGCTTCTAACAAACTTAATAGGCCCGACTGGACCCTGCCCAAAAGGCGCAAGCTATTTTAAATAAACCCAAACACTCTTCACTTTAGTTGTGCACAGGGTCTGCAAAAATCAAAATACTGTCTGCCAGGTGCAAAATGGTGCCACAGAACGAACGGTTGAGGTCTGATTGCCATTGCCTCGAAATTATAGACAACAAGCAGCAAGCGGCAAGTGGCAAGCACCAAAAGTTGTGGCAATTAAATCGGGCACTCAGCTGGCCTGCGTGACTGCCTAAGTGAATTTGTTATTAGCCAGCCAAGATGCCTCAACAATAGGAGCTAAATGCATTCAAAGATATTTATATGTAGTTTTATTTCCCCACCTTGGTCCCTGCTCCCAACTTCTTCCACTGCTCGTGTGTGCAACAGAATGTAACTGAGACGCCACCGATGTTGAAACCGATGCCGAAGCTGAAGCCAATACTGCGGCTACTTATGAAAAACGAGAGCTAATAGTTTGTTTCACTTTCCTTTTATTATTTATTTATGTTTATGCGCTCACATTTATCTATGTGATACACTTGTTGACTGCTCCCAGCCAATTGAAACGACGAGGCGTGGCATATGAGGGCAGTGCCGTGTCTCTCCTCGCCTCATATCATCGACTGTTTGCCACTGTTATAATTGCCGGCAATCGCTTTGTTTGCTTTTACTTTTGCCTGCGAAATTGTTTTGTGCAAATTACTCGTAAATTAATGAGCAGAAAATTAACCACATTAGAGCATTACTCGAGAGGGGTAATGCGGGGGCAATGCAGGGAGCTGTGGTCTCCCATATCGTTAGCCTTTGATCATTGTTTAAGCCCTTGAACCTTTTAAAATGCAAAACTCCCGCTGAGATCAAAGCACGGGATACTGAAATTTGCAAATATGCAGTGCTGCAGCAGCAGCACAGTGGAACGAAATGAAACTAAAAGTAAGTGTATTTATTTATTAAAAAGTAAGAATTAAAAATAGTATATTAAAAGTGTTTTAAACAATATTTAGTTCTAGCAATGTTTTAAGCTTAAATTAACTACTTATTCAACAACAACTGAAAGACAATCTTAACGACTCTGAGGGTGCCTGTACACCAAAATAATTTCAAATAGCTAATTATTCTAAGAAATAAATTTTATTTGGGAAGAATAGAATTACAGTTACTTAGAAACATCTACCAAAAGTTTATGCTTTCCAAATGAGTTGGTTTTGTTCAACTATATCGAACTATGAAATATTTATTAAAGTTTATTTTTATCAACAGTGACTCGTTTAATAATTTTTCTTGGAGGCCCTTTTCCTCCAAAGTTCATCACTTGATTGCTTTTAACAATTGCATGATGATGCCCACAGAGCGATGGCCGACACTCGGTTAGTCTTATTGAAATCAAAACTGTATCAAGTCAGCTCACTATATACCAATAGGCATTGCAGCGACGCCGATGCCTACGCAGACGCTAGCGTCGATGCTAACTGCGCTGGTCCGTGGATGCTGGTGGAGCAGCCGATGTTGCTGCTTCTGTTTGCTCGGCTTAACAATAAAACTGCGTTGCATGCTACATCGAGTAATTAGTCTTTATTGCGGCTTGTTGCAACGTGCTGCAGCAGCTGCAAATATTTTGAAGAACATCCATGTGAAGGATACGCCGCGTTCTCGTCCTTTTACTGTGCAGTGCTGTGCTGTGTGTTTGATACTTAACTAAAAGTGTATTTAAATAAACAAAATAATACAAAAATCAAGAACGAAATGTTTCAATTAATCGCTGCCAGCTGGGCGATATTAATGCTCTGTTGCCTAGAGCCAACAACTGCGGCAATTCACAGACGCAACGGGGCCAGGACACCAAATTCACTTGGCACTGACGCCGCTACGAACTACACAGCCACGTCCGCAAAGGATACTAATCCAGATAGCAGTGTGGAGAACACGGACTTGCTGGATAAACTCAGTTGGAAATGCGCCAACAACGTAAGTTGCCTGCACAGTGTTGCTAACAGCATAGTGGCATCCTATCGACGCGGTGAGACCATCAAACTGGGTCTTTTTGATTTGGTTAAGCTGCCAGCTCTGGACAAGAAGGCCACCCACAAATGGGGCACTGGTCGTGGACTGTCCAGCTTCATGGACTTTGTCAGTGGCAATGCCATCAGAGTTCCTGTTGGTCCCATGGTGTTCAGTGTGCAGCGGGCTGAAGACGATAGTGACTACATTGAAGTGGCGCTGCTGAAGAAGGCATCGAGTGGAACAGGTAAACAGCCACATGTGTTGGCTAAGATTGATCAGCGTCTAATTGGCTCGCAGAGGGTCTAATGCGGCTACTAAAAACCCAATCAGGTCCCCACACCTGCTATCCCACACACACCCTAGATGTGTTTGAAATGATGTGTATTAGCTGACACGTATAGTAATGCTTGTCATGCCTCTCGCATTCAGTCGCCAGTTGACTTAATGCGATTGACATTTAACTAGAGGCCACTGGCAACATATGTCGAGAACATTGGAAACGACAAAATCTAGCCTCCTATGTTAGAAAAATGGTTCTTGGGCCTACTTGCTATTATTTATATTCATTAGGTGTGACGGTCGTTGTGTAGACGATGACGTTGAAAACATCAATCATATCACATCACTCCAATTCAATCCAAATCTGTTCAATGCCATCCAATTCGGAATTCCTATCCACGTCCTTGACTTACTACTAGCGACATTAAAGCCAAAAGGCCTAAAACGTGTTTTGCCTTCCAAATATTCAGGACGCCTTCAGGGTAGCGGCGGTGGACTCCTGGGTGGTGGCGGCGGAGGAGGCGGTGGCAGTGGCGGTGGTCTGCTCGGCGGGGGTGGTGACAGCGGCGGTGGTGGCGGCTTACTTGGCGGTCGTCGACGTCACCAGCATCAGGATAAGAAACAGTTCCAAATGTACATACCCATGTATTTGGCAGCCACAACATTTGGCTGGACTATGGTTGCCGCCAAGGCAGTGGGTTTGTTAACACTCAAAGCTTTAATTCTATCCAAAATAGCATTTGTGGTGGCTGCTATCGTTCTGATCAAGAAACTAATGGATAATGCGAGCGAAAAGTGAGCAATCATTAACCATAGTGCTTATGGTATAGTAAAACAACTTTATTAAATTTAATGTACTCAGAATGATGTACCAGTATCCTGAGCATACTCCATATATGATGCCCTATGGAATGGACTACCCGATGCACGCAGCTGAGCTATCACCTGAGATGTATCCTGGCGCCCTGCATCAGTTGGCGGTTGCTGGTGGTGGTCAGATACCGCATCCCGGCCATCCTGGCATAGAAAGCCTTACTGCCGAAAGCCATTTGCACTCGCAGGTGTCGGGGGATGGCAGCAACAATACAAACGTTATAGCCGCTCTTGGCGGTCTCGGTGGACTGGGCCACAAAATTAAACGTGAGGACTCGTGGACAGCAAAGAGTAAGTGCATAATGTGCGGTGGCATAAAAGAGGTTTACGCTTGTTTCAGATAGACAGGGTCGCAATGCCGTTACGCTTTGGTAAATCACTTGGCCAACTCTGGCGCAGACCAGGTTATGCACTTTTCGATAAGCTGGCTGTGGCTGCTGCCGTGGCCGAAGCAAGTGTAGAAGCCGAATATGAGGATGACTATTAAGTAGTGTACATGTTGTTGAAAATAATTTGCATTCACACGCACCCACGGTATTCGGTACTCGTGCACTGAAAGGGTATGTGCTTAGTATAGCACTCTCTTCACCTATTATTATACTTTCACATTGAATATTCAAATTTTATAGGATGCCAATAGACAAAGTTTTTCATTTCGGCATGTGTAAACACTTGAAATCACAGCTCGTCATAGCAAAGCGTGGGAGCTTAAGTTTTCTAATATGGTTTAAATCAAAGAGATTCAGAGCACTTTAACAAGTACACGTGTAGCAGCAATATCCTAGTGTCGAAAGTGCTTATCAAGTTAGTTCTCATCTCACAAACATTTCACATAGATATTTGAAGGTGGTATTATTTTTAGATTGTAATGCTCGATTTAGCTTCAATAAGTAGGTGTACTTCTTATGAGATTGAACAGTTGTCCAATTAGTTTATACAATTTAAAATGGCATGGTGCACACCAACACACAAACTGGCAACTTGAAGCACGCTCAACACTAGAGATACCAAAATCGTTGCATACTTTTCGGCTGAAAGAAAAGCGAGCTCACAAGTCGGCTATCCAAAGATGGCGAAAGTTTTAATCGATTCGACTGATTGCAAACTTATTTCATGTTTTAATTAACTATATAGATACCATACAGCTGCACTTGGCAACTTAGTTAAAAAATGCGGTTATTGAATACTGATTTTTGATTGCAGCAACACCAAGGCGACCGTTCTTATACAATTTTGTGCAACCGCAGCTGCCCTTCTATCGCTCCTAACATTCAATCGAA
Source organism: Drosophila dunni (assembly GCA_018152125.1). NCBI lineage: Eukaryota > Metazoa > Arthropoda > Insecta > Diptera > Drosophilidae > Drosophila > Drosophila dunni. The sequence continues at coordinate 2,044,924 of JAECXC010000352.1, read as the reverse complement.
AGAATATAAGAAATCAAAAGAAGCTTGGCCAATTAGTGCAGCTTTGACCCCTACCGCTACCAAAGACCGTTGAGAGTGAAGGAGGAGGTGAGGTTCTGCTGCCATAAATGACCATCTGATGTGACGCACGCGTCTGGCAATGAGGAGCTGCAATGCTTAAAGCCGCTCGTAAACATAATTAACATATTTATTTAAATTATTTATTGTTTTGTTTTAATTTAGAGATACCTAATACACACATTTAGCATAGATTAGCTGAAATTAGCAATAAAATGCTACAAAAATAACAAAAAAATCAAAATAAATAAAGAAGTGGGCAAAATTTGGCTCAAAAAATGTAATAATGTTTATTATGTATTAGTTATGATTTATTTATTAATTGATATATAATTAGCATACATAAATAAGCAATAAATATTAATAAATAAATAAAAATAAATATATTTAAAGATAACGTACATACAAATAGATGAAAGTTAATGTTAAGAGAAAATGTCATTATGGGAAACAATAATTTAAACATGAGAGAGAAGAGATAAATCTAGTAAAAGAGAGAGAGAGAGAGAGAGGGGACAGAGTTAACAAACAGAGGAAGAAAGTATGAGAAGCTGAAAACAATAGAAAGAAAGTGTTATCATATCAAAACTGAGGATCAAAAGGTTCCCAATTAAATAAATGCAGCAATTGTCGAGCAAATAAGCTCCATCTTAAGTCCAATATTTTATTGCACTACTTTTTTGGGCTGGTGCGCATTGTAAGCCATGTCCTGTGCATCCTGAGACAGCAGATGGGCTGGAACTTCTGCCAAGCCTTCTACGAAGCCGTCCAAGGCACGAGCCCAGCCAGAGCTGTAACTGTCATGATGCGAAGGCACCTCAACTATTGTCTTCTTCTGCGAGAGTAGCTTCTTCAGCGATATGATGACTGCCAGCAAAAGCGCAATCTTGGACACAATCAGAGCCTTGCCGGCTAGTAAAAAGAGTCCCTTCAGCAGAATAGCCCCCACCATTCCAGTCTTAGCGGCCATCATCATCATTAATGGACCCATGTTCTTCATTTTACCACGACCCTCCTCCAGTGCTTCAATTGGCCGCACCGAGAATCCAATGTTGACGCTGCCCTTGGGTTCGCTGCTCATCACGAAGTCCGCGTTATCTGAGAATTTATAGCGCAGTGTGCGTGAGCGAACGAATCTCCAAAGTTTGTTGGCTATTAACAGTCCATAGGACTCTTCATCCGAGTCCATGGCACGTGCCAGCAATAAGTCATCCTCGGGATCATCTGGCACATCAGGCACATCTCTATGAATTGTATACTCTTAATAAACTGGCTCAGAAGCTAACTAAGTGGTTGTTTACTAACCTGTTGCGAGACACTCGGAAGTTTTCACTTAGATCAATATTGGACTTCTTCAAAAGGCGATCCATAAAAACAATTGTCTTGAGCATAGTGCAGGAGTGATTGTCCTTTTGAATGCACCTTTCGTTTAACTTAATCATGATCTGTTCGTCACTTCGATTGACATAGTCACCGTTTATCTGTCAACAAAAAATATAGCAAATTAATGAATTGAATACAAAGTCCAGAAGCAGCTGTTTTTGGACTGATAAACATATTTGTAGGGCGTGACCTTCTTTCAATCGACCGTGGACGAAGGATGACACTTTAGAATTATATTCCACGGGTTAAGTCATTCATTAGGTTAGCGACCCAATGGTCCTTTATGGGATATCCGCTACGCTTGACTAGTCGGGCAATTTTTCACTCTTATCGCTGACACTTCAGTTTTTCTATTACGGGATAAAACTTTTCTTGACCTTACCGAGTTGTCGTTGCCTCCCAGTGTGGGTGTGCCACTGGCCATGGCCATGACAAAAGTCACTCCAAGGAGTGTGTAAATAGTAATTGTTTGCATATTTGTTGTTATTGTTTTTGTGCCACTTTTCTTGGTATGTTGTTTGGATTCGTTGTTTGGTATTGTTTTGCAAATAATTCCAGTTTGTTGCCTTTACACATGCATTAATGTCCTGGCAAAGCACACTCGCGCGCACACTAAACAAACACTTCTCACAACAACCGCGTCCTCGCTTTTCCGTCTACGCTTTGCCCAAATGTCACGTCGACTGTTTCGCTGCTGCTACTGACATCGTCGTCTTATAAGAAAACCTAATGCGAATTTCCCGCTAGTGATTTCGATTTTATATGAAAAGCGGCCAAAAGCGCCACAAACACAATACAGGCCTCAGTCGACGCCAGCGTTTGTTTTTACTGTCGACGCTGGCGTTGGCTGCGACGTCGTCGTCGACGCCGACTTCGACAACTAGCCAATTTACTGGGAATCAAACTGGTCCCACAGTGTATTTGCCCAAGAGCATGTAGCAAAGCATACTCAAATCTTGCAGAGCAAGTTTAAGGAAATTCTATGCTCTGGTCGGAGGCTGGCTAAGTGTTTGCGGCCTTGTCTTTGAGCCAGCATTCAGACCAGCAATTGACTTTGTTTATGTTGACGGTAAATTCTGTTGCGTTTTCTGTCTTTGCGAAAACAAAGCAGCTGAAAGTAAACAACAGACCTCATTCCCAACAAAAACAACAACAGCCGACCAAATTTCCCACAGACATTCTGTTGGTGTTAGGGTAAAATTGTGAAAGAGAAAAGTGATGGGGGAGCAGGGAGCAGGGAGGGTAACATCAATATTACTGACTGCGACTTACATGCAAACATGAAAACTTTTTAGTTGTTCCAATTAAGAAAGGCACGCATCAAGCACAGTGGCACACTGCTCGAGAAAATGTTTCAAGGGAAAGTCGAAATATATTTAAATGCATGGACATAGCTGTGAACATCCTGCGGAAGCAAAAATACTTTTGTAATAGTTGCGACTTTGAAATGTTTTGACTTTTCTCAACAGACTTTGCATTTTAACAGAATTTCAAGTTTCTGCTCTTAAAAACATTCAAGATTTCAACTTTTAAGGAACTACGTCTGCTGAGTTTACTTTAATTCAAATTGGTGCCGTTTATGGCATTTAAGTTGCCAAGACTCGAGAGGGCCAAGGGATGTGTCTAGAGAATGTAATCAATTTTACTGACATGCAGAGTGGAAGTTATAGCACATGTTGAAGCATTGCAAATTGGTCAGCGGACAACCGCAAGAGCGGCTCGTATCTGGCAGGCGACCGAAGTAGGCTAACTTGAGCAGTTGTTGTAGTAGCAACCAACGGCGGTCCACAAATGTGGCACGCCACGAAAGCTGCTGCTGCAGTGGGGAGCAAAAACCGCTACACTATCTAGCCATAAACCGTTGGCTATATGTGGGCCTGCGTCCGAAATCAAGCCACACCAAAATCAAAGCCATTCAGTCCCCTTTCTCCCAAACCCACTTCTTAGCCAGATTCGGATGCTGAGTCTAAGATTGAGCCTTAACCACTTGGTAACCTGCTTGCCAGAGTCATAACAAATTTCTCATGTTGAGCTGTTGCCGCTTTCTTTCAGAAAATGTAGTCCAGTCGGACAGTCTGGCAATGTTGTTGTCTCCAGCAGACAGGACAGACAGATCTGCAGTTTTGGCATTGACTTTGAACTGCCAACACCATATCAAAGACCACGCCAAGCGAGGTGCAACTCAAGAATAGGAAGCAGATGCAATTAAATAGTCTAAACTACTCCAAAAATAATAGTTTACCGATTTATAGAAACATGTTTATATAAAAACATTACTCCATTTGTATTTATTAAACTTGAGTTGAATATTTTAAATGGAACTACAAAGTTTTCTTTTAGCCCTCGCTCAAGAAAAGCAAGATTGAACACGTCAGTCCACTTTTCCTTTACTTTGACCGTTTATTTCTCGCCTCAGCATTTCATTGCCTTAATTAAAAGCTGCATTTTATTTGTAGCAACATCAAAGACAGGCAAAAGTAGCAAATTGCAGAATTGGTAAAAACATTGAGAAGTGAAATTCGTGCTGTTAATTAGCCAACCCCTTTGGCAAACAAAGCCTGGGAGCTCCCCTTAATTGTTATTTTTCTTTTTGATTTTAAAGACTTTTGCTTTGAACTTAATATTGAGCTTTTATTTACAGTTAGCGAAATAAATATGCTTATAGGAATGCAATAACAAAGAAATAACTTGACTCCACTTGACCATCATACAATAATTTAACTCTTCTGTTGCTGGACCGGTGCCTCGGCAGCAATGTCCTTGCCGGTGTTACGGTAGTAACCATTGTAAGCCGCTTCCTGAGGATCACCGAAGCTGATAGAGTTTCCGCCAACTTGTGGCTCGGGTTGGCCCAAATTGCTCTTGCTATAGTAGTCACTGTAGGGCTTGGCAAAGGATGGTTCCTGGCGATAGTAGGGTCCGGGACCACTGGCGCCATGACCGCCATGACCGCCCTCGTAGTGCTCGTGGTGATGATAGTAGGTAGCTGCGCCTACACCCTGGGGCGTGTATGCGGGGAAGGGATTCTTGTTGCCAAAGAGACCAGACAGACCACCGCTGAAGGCACCGCCCACTCCACCTGGCGGACGGCAAAGCTTAAAGTAGGCAAAGAGACCGGGCAGAATGATGGCAGCCAAGCCAAGAATCTTCTTCAGACCAGCAATACCCAGAATGAAGGGCAGGAAGAGGAGCAGCTTAAGCTTGAAGATCTTCAGCACCAGCAATAGAGGCAGAACAAGCTTCTTGAGCTTCTTACGAGCTGTAAGTAAAAACGAATGTGTTTAATCTCTGAACTTGGTCTCGTCAAACAAGTTTACTTACAGAAGTGTCCAGCACGCTGATTCTCACCGCCATCCAGTTCATCATCGATGTCATTCCCTATGAAGCGGGCCTCATAGCGACCGGCCTCAGTGAGCTCCTCGGGCCACTCAACCTCCAAGGCGGTGGACTTGATAAAGCTGCAAAAAATTAAGAAGCATAAAAAACATGAAAAAAACCGTCTTAAAATAAAAATGTCATATTTTATGCATAAGCGTGTGAATAATTTAGACCCATTGGGGGCAACTTCCTGCGTCAATTAAAAGTGTTGCGACCCACATTAATTCATTTGACCCACGCGCCAAGAGACTTAAAATCATTTGCCTAATTGCAAGCGTCTTAAGGTTTCAACTTACCGTTCTGCACGGCGCAGGGCATATTTAACTAGCAGATTCCAGTCGTCGTCTTCGGAACGTGGCTCCTCTGAGTACTCGAAAGGTTCCTGCAACAGCGAACGCTGCTGTGTCTCGGGCAGACGCACCACGCGGGCAAAGTCCGAGAGCCTGTAGAAAATGAAATCATTAAATTGTGAATATATTCTTAGATAATCAACCATACTAAAGTGAGAGCTTAAAAGTTATGATATATCTTTTAGATTTGCAGCATTAATCCAGTATAATATTCTTTAATCAAAATCAAAATGGTTTAATAACTCAAATGAAAAAGTCTATCTACAATATTTGATTCGGATACACAGCTTTCTTAAACTTTACTCAAGTATACTTGATTAACCGATTAAGTATTGCTGAAGGCTACACCAACTTTCACAGGCTAGGATTGATTTTAAGTATATTTTCTGGGTAATTGGTCTTACCTATACTGGTCCCTGAAGAAGATTTCATCAAAAGTATTGAGCGCCTGTGTCTTGAAGCATTCGGAAAGGTCACCGCCCAAGCAGTTGGTGTTGGTGCGTGCCAGATAGGGGTCATTGTCGTTACCAAGCCCGAAAATGCTCAGAATGGACGACACTCCTCGCTGTTCGCCTACCCCAGGCGGACCGGCCTGTTGGGGCTGTGCTGGCTGGAACTGTTGCTGCGGCTGCGGTGTATATATCTGCTGTACATTGGGCGACTGCTGGTCCGGCAAGCGAAGTCCATCACCGGCAACGAGGCCTAAGCCGCAACTGGCTATAATGGTTAGTAAGGTGAGCGCACTCATTGCCATGGCTGCAATAAACAAAATTTACAGACACGTTCGTTAGCTACCAGCCGAATGGTTAAAGTGTCGTTTTGGCACATTAAAAATATACCCATAAACGAAAAGCAATTTTCGGTTAATTGGCGCTCAACTGGCATCAATCGGTGTTTTCCCTGTGATTGGTTTGTCTGCTCTGAAGCAGCGCGACGCTCAACATGAGTCAACCGACTGAGAGTGAACTTTTCGATATGTATTGGTATTGGTGCCTGTTGTAGAGAGTGCATGTATGTGCTTGATTTTTTTCGTGACTTTTTCGCTCTGCTCATTGTTTTTTATTGGCTTAGCTGATTGGCTTCTGTCAGTTACGGACTCGCCTTACAGCTGACACACTTTTAAGCCATTGCAATAGGCTGCTATTGGTACTTCCATTGCCAATGACGCGGTTTTGGCCATCATTTTCGACCGGCTGCCTCTTACCTCTGGCAATTGTTTTTAAACACGTAATAACTCTCACTTTCTGGCTAACAGCTTCAAGTTAGAGTTTGCTCAAATTTGTAGTCGAGCTTTTTGCAGCTTTAACGCCGAAAATCAACGAAAAACAAACTTGAGTGCTCAAAGAGAAATGCATTGAAACCGGTTTTGACACCTCTTAACCCTTTGGCCGCAATGAGGTGGCAAATATACGTAACTGAAATCGAGTTAAATACATAAAGAGCAAAACTAATCAACTATAAAAAAGGTTAAAGAGTGTTGAATATTATATATATTTCATGTAGTCCTTTATCAAGGGCCTATTAAAAAACCACAAAGGCTTGTCTAATGTATGGCAGCTGCTCAGTCGACTGAACAAAAGTTTAATAAGTTTCAAAGGTAAAGGTCAATTTAAGAAAACTATCTTTTGACATTTGAGTTCTATTTTTACTTGTGCTTGATATTTTTAACTACGCTTTGTTGAAAGTCTTTTATATTTTTGTATAGAAACAATAAAAACGCCTTAAAATATGCTGTAAATAACTTGTTATGGCAAGACCAAATTTTTATAGCAACAATTTGCGTGGCCGAAAGTAGGCAATTAAGTGAAAGACTTTTACATAAATTAAAATTTTCTGACAGCGCCCCAAAGTATGCTACATAAATCGATGGCACTGACGGCAATGACCCTTGTTGGCGTATGGCAAAAATAATAAAAACATTTTACTCTCATACATAATAAGTTATGTAAATTTGTAATTAATTATTTGCGTTCAAAACGATTCTGTTTTATTTGGATTGATTCGTTGAATCAATTGCAAAACTTATCACTGTTGGCCAACTTTGTATCGTATATTGGATTTGTTTGGCTTTTAAATTAGCATTAATCATTGAAGGTCAATGAAATGAGGAGGTGCCATCTGTATTGCCCAACTTGTGTCTATAAGCTTATGCAAATAATGTTGACCAATTAAACAACAATCATTAACCATATATAAATGTATCTTTTGTTACAGTTGTAGCTGTAGTCACTTTGCTTTGTATGGTTTTTCTTACATCACTTTTCTTATTTTTTCTTGTTTTTTTTTTTTGCATGTTACACAACACGTTGCACTTCATTTCACATTACTTTTGAACTTTTGCTTTATTTATATACCTTTTGCTGTTTCCTATAAATGCTTGAGGTGTTTGTGAGTAAATCCTTAACGTCTGGCTGGAGACGACTTTGTCTTGAGCTGGCTTACAAGCGACTGTGCCTCTGCTTGGGTCCGGCAAAGATTTTATATGAAATGGGAGAAGTGCCGCAAAAGAGTGGTAAGCAAAAAAAAAATATTGAAAAAAAACCAACGCACAAAGCAAAACAAAACAAAACAACGCACACTCAACAAACAATAATGGCCCAAGTCCGAGCAGAGCAGAGCAGATCGCAGAAAAACAAGCCACACTCCAGCTCTAGGTCCAACCCACAACGATGATCGTCGATAGGCGATGAGACGTCAACAAGCTCCAACTTGCGGTAGGTTGGGGTTTGCCAAGCGGTCTGTAGGTTTGTGGGCCGAGACGTCAACGACTGGCTGGCTCGCGCGCTGGCCGAACTTTAGAGCGCCTTGAGAAAATCCCAAAAATTATTGTGGCGTACGCCGGGGCCTTGAGTTAAATTCGAGTTTGATTTAAAGAGGCAACGTTGGTGAATGATGGCTGGTGAGTCAGAGCTTGGATCAGTGGGAAAACATACGTCACAGCCAGTACGAGACAGTTACATAATCACTCAACACAGGTAATAATCACTTTTACTGTTCAACTGAACTGGTTTGCAATCGCCCACGAAACCGGAGTTGTGTTTTGTCCCAGTCCTAAAGTCATGGCAAAATGTTAACAAACTGCTCAATTTGTGCATTACAAAGCACAGAATTTGCACAGGAAAAATAAAGTGATTAAATCGACTTTTGAACACTTGAATAAACTCAGACTTCATTCAACTAAAATACTGACATAAATTTGATTTTAAATTAAATATTTTTGACTTGTTTTGAAGAGCTTAGTAAATGATATATAAATTAATTAAATAAGCACTTACCAAGTTTTCTTTTGAACATAGAGTGCTAAAAATGTTGAGCTAATACTTAGTTCACTTTGTTTCCTTTATGTGTATTGTTTTATTTTGTTGAATTTAGTTTGGAAAATCCCAGACTAGCAAAAAGAAACAAAGCTTAAATTAATTTGGAAAAACCCCTTTGCTGCAATTGAAGTTACCAAGAGGAAATTGCTATGTTTTACCCATTCCCAGCCAAGAGCTTTGTCGGTGGAGAATAACACAATTGCAATTACCATACCACACATAAACACAGCAGTGCTCTATCAATGTCTGACAGTTGAAAACTTTAATGTTTTCAAGTATGAGTGAAATAAAGTCTCTTGCGTATGTGTGACAGCTACAATTGCAATTCAATTAGCTACTTCTTTCATTCATCCAAAAGGTAAATTGTACTTGTAGAGAAAGAATAATTTCAAAAGGGGAAAACTACGTTAACAGAGCGTGTTAACGTTGTTTGTGTAAAGCAGGAAAACCCTTTGATGGAGTAAGTAAAACTTTTAATGCGAAAATATTCTACCGCCACTACTCTACACTATAATATAAACACAAAGTTGAAAAGCGCAAGGAAATAAGTTGAGAATGCAGCCCTCAACTCACATCAACGAACGTTGAAACAATTTATTTCAGTTACTTGGAATTCCTAATAGTGTTGGGAACGTGCTTATTCTGGATTTCCTTTTCCTCAAGAGACGGATTGAAAGAAAATAAACGCTTATTTTATTCCATATTACAAGTTAAACTTTAATGGTTACATAGGATCTTAAACAGCTTTTAACATTTCTGCTGACTAAATTGATAACAATAGCAAATAAATAAATAAATATAAAAATAAATAATAAGTCAAATAAATAAATAAATTAAATGTATTAAGTAACTCGACTAAATGGCTAACATAACAGCAAATGTCTTGCCTGTTAATTAAACTATTAAACACAGTTTCTATTTACAGCACTCTAATTAAAGTTCCAGCATAAGCAGCCATCTCTGACAGCTGCTGACAGCAATCTCTGCTCTGTCTGCTTACCATATATAGACATATATATACATACATATACATGTACATGTATATGTATTTATGTATGGCTATGCTATCTAAAGTTAAATTTTTGCATAATTATAGCTCCAGGTCTCAACACCTGATGTGCGCTGACGTGACTTTGCGAACTTTTGTTTTATCCTACGCCAATTTACGGGCCTGAACCAATTTGTTGATGTCGTTGAAGGTGGAGAGCATTGCCGGATTTTCGAAATCCTTAAATTCTTTACATTTCACAAACGACTGCTCACAGTCAACGCCATCTTGGCCATCCTTGGCTGCTCGCATGTACTTAAAGAAACGCAAAATATCCGGATTATCAGAAGTTGGTTTGCGCAATTCATTCAGTTCCCTGTAATTAATGACGAATTCAAAATAAATCAGTGTTGTATTTGTAAAACGTGTTGCATACTTTCAGGCACTCAAAATACTCACCGACTTAGCTGGGCGGACACAAGGTTGCTGTACGGAGCATACTTTGCTGGGTTCGCATACATCAGACAAATGAGTTTCTCGCGACAGTTTTCGTCTTCTGAATTAAGTTTCAGCTGCCCAAACACGGAGTCCAATCGTGAGAGGAGCGGACTGTAGAATGGGTCGTAATTGGACAAAAGAAGCGATGAGCTGGGCACCTTTTGAAAGCTCTGGAATGTATTCATGTTCGCTGGCGAAGGCGGCTTTTTGGCCATGCCGGGTGCAACCATACCAGGGCTTGAAGAACCACCCGAAAGGCTTTGTGAGTTCTTAAACGATGCTGCTCCCAAACTCTGAAGAGCACTGAGATATGTATCCTGCATTTGCTGCTGCCCGCCGTAGCGCGAAAGCGTTTGCTGATTCAATGAGTTGGTGTCAAAAGGTGTGAACTGTGCATGTTGCTGTGAAGCCGCTGCAGAGTGAATCAGAATTAGAAGGAAAACTAAAGCGTTGACTAAATTAAGGTACCTCCGTTGTTTTCGTAGCCCGCATTCGTTTTGCCATCGTCAGCCAGACTAAATTTGCTGTCGTCATCAAAGTTAACGCTGTTGTCTCTAAAGTCCAACTCCTGTGGCGGATCCATGGGACGAACAAAGAGCGGAATTGAGCTGGCCGAGCCTGAGGTGATTCCTATTGATAAATTGAACAATTGTAGCAATCGCATTTGGGTACCGAAATAAAAACTAATCAAACTTACCCTTGCCAATCAGACGACTCACACTACCAATGATAGTGGGCAAAAAGAGGGCAAACAGCAGGCTCTTTAGAACCTGCAATACCATGTAAATGGGCCACATAATCTTCTTGAGTCCTACAAAGAAATGAATTCATCAGTAAATCGCAAAGCCCAATGTTTATCCTGCTTAAAGCTTACCCGAGAAAAACAAAAGTCTTCCGCTTTGCAATGCTCTTGGAATATTTAACTCGACATTAGTGTCCTCCAGCAAGCTTCTCTCCCGTCGTTCTGACTCCTCTCTCAGTGCTTTTGAGTGGTTTTTCTGCAAAGCCAACACCAGCCCCGGCATGGGTTCATATTTGCCCTGGTTAAAAAACTGCTCTACATACTCCATTAACAAATCCTCCAAGCCCTGCAGTTCATTATGTAGTTCAGCTGAACTTTCGCTGTTATTCTTTTGGCTCTGATGTTGGCCTGCATTTATTTTGGCTGATCTCACAACCGGTTGAACCGTACTCGTTGCAACAGTTGTAATTTCGTACCTTTTTGTTGGCTTTGTGCTTGTTTCTTGCTGCTTAATTTGTTCTGCCCTTTGTGTGTAATCTTTACGCTTCACTGCAACAGCGAGCCGCAAATCACTTTCGCTCTCCATTGGCTGAAACACTCGATACTGTCCCGATTTAGTAAACACATTCCGCGAGATGAACTCCGGGCTGATGTCAGTAGGTAAAATGGGCAGAAAAGTATTGTCATCGTGACGTGCGAGGCCTGCCATAGTTGTCAATGGTTGACTAAAGGACGTGTCGCTTGCAATTTTATGTTGTGTTGTGTTTCTTGATATGCCCGTTGAACTTGCTGCTGTTAAAGTGGCATGCCTTAGCATGCCCAGTAGTAGCAACAACATGCTGCATAACAGCGGAGTGCATCTTCGTTTTCTGTGTGTGTTTGTTTTTAATTTGGACTGACGCCTGCCGTTGCCTTCGCCGTCGCGTTTGTTTGCTTTACTTAACATTTTCATTAACTTTTTGTTGCGACTGTTGTGGTAATGGTGTGTGGTGTCGGTGTCGGTGTTGGAGGTAGAGTTGCTGTTAGTATTTTTGTTTTCCTTTTTCTCTTTGCTGCATTAATTGCACGCCACAATTTCACTCGCTTGGTTTACTCCAGAGTTGCACGTGCTGCTCGTTTCTGTAATGAAATCCGAAGTTAAAATTATTTTGTTGCTTATTTAATTTTAAATTTGGCGGGTAGAATGAGCAATTACCCAGAACTGCGGTTAACTCGTAATGCAAACAACTGGGTGGCACGTGCATGACAGCCTGGCAATTGCGACCTTCGACACACCTCTACGCAAGCGTTAATCATCTAGTCTAAGTCCCCAATGTGCACAGCATTTGGCATTCAAAAAGCCTATACTCCCTGCCCTAACTCTAGCCATCACAGCATAATTTTTGAAGGCATGTGAATGTGAACACTGCGTTTTGTTAAGCGTTAAACAAGCAATGCACGTCGACTTTTTATTTGTCTTTGCCCCGCGACGATTTCTGACACACCACGAACATATAAATACAGACACATCCAGAGCGAAAAGCTCTCTGAGCGAAAAGTGAAAATGTACACAGCTTGTTTATATTTGCACGCCAAGCGTTTCAGCAAAGCTGCAAAGAGCAGTGTTTGCTGTTTGCCGTACGGCGTTAGCCGTTAGCGCCTTCAACGCACATATCACGGAATTTTTATTTTGTGTTGAATTTTCACTTTCATTTTCACAAATGCTGCTTGAAGAATACATAATAACAAATGGTTTAAGCAGGTATTGCAAAATCAGAATCCCAAATCTTTCATCTTGCTTATTAACTGCAATTAAAAACTAACACTAACATTGCAAGTTGTTGCAGTAATTAAGATTTATTACAAAATACATTAAAACCAACATTTATATTCATTTTAGGAAATAATTAATAATTTACGTCTCCCTGGATTTCATTTTCTATTTATAAGATGAAGGTATTGTAATTCATTAGTTTTCAAGTGGCTTACTAATTTTGTAATTATTTGAGCATTAAAAGAGCTTATGTTTCACAGTTTTCCTGCTTAGAAACATATGTATTTCATGACTGTTTAAGTACACATGTTTGCTGCTGGTTACACAAGAGCCAGTATCATTTATCATTTCAGTTTCCCACGCTACTTTCTTGGCCAGTTACTGTATTTTGACATACGCTTAATAGTAAAGTGTCCAAACATTTAAGCAAAACACATTAGTTCGTTTCGCAAGCAGCTTTAATGTTTCCCAGACCTTCTACATTCTATTCTTATCTTTAATTATTCAAAGTCTGCACGTTTTCAGGTACCTGCAATGTAGAGTACATGCAAATGAGCTGCCACCAATAAAACTCGAAATTACTACGAAATTTTGGTGGTAGAACAAGAAAACGAGTGATTATCACGCTGTGTACGAGTAGAAGTGATGGTAATCTAAACCATCTGTAGCTCTGAGGGCTACCTGAAGAGGGGTGCCTTTTAAGTTGTGCTCCGACAGGCTTCATGCTCTAATATTCTGCCCTCATATGATCGCCTAGACAAGGCAAACTTTGCTTATGTTGTTGCAGGTATCTGGCAGCAGGTTTTAATCAGTTTTACTCTTGTTCTTTTACTTTTATTATAAGACAGCAGCAGCTCATCTCAGTTTTGCTCTTCGCCAACTCTGCAACTCCCCAACTAAACGCAAGTTTCTCAATTAATTCATAGAACTTTTGAAACATCTGACAGCCGCCGCTCAGTTGCTCTAATGCAAATTGATGGAAGTGGAGCATAAGTCGCGTCATAGTCGTCGCATATGAATGTCATTAGCTTTATATAAGAGCACGCAAGGGCTAAAGGCTAAGAGCATTAGGTTTTTGGGGTTTTTGGGGTTTTTGTGGGGCTAATAAACTTGCTGTCAGCATTTGCGACACGCTCTCTCGCACAGTTGACGGTAATGGAAGCCAAGTACAAAAGTTGGACAATACCACTAGCTACAACAAAAGGCAACAAGTTAAGACAACCAGTTGTCAGGCCGCGGTCAGAAATGGTCGTAAACAAGCCTTTGGCTTCCGCAACTGCCTTAACCACAATATAAAGTCTGTTAGCCAGTGATATAACTGTAACTATTTATCCAGCGTAGCTTAGAACCTGTTATCACAATCCACAGGTTATGTAACTAAACGAGTAATCACCTGGCTAAAATAACACACGGTAAGTAACAACGCGAAGACGTTAGATTTATTTTATTAGGGTGTGACTATCGATTAAATAACAAATACGAACATTATGCTTATTAAAACAAGCACACCTCAGTTCTCGACACTTCAATGTTTTCCCAATCACGTCGTCCCTTATTGCAATTTCTCTGTGCGTTGGGTGAAATGTTGTTTTCGCCAATTAGTTACCAATTTGGGCTGCAGCACGGGGCCATTAAGCAGTGATTGTTTTGTGCCTTTTTTCTTCGATTTTTTATCTTTTGGGGCGTCGTCCCGTAAAACTGCCAATCAAGCCAAGTGATTTGTATGCGTGCTAAGACGTGAGTTTGAATTTTGCAATCGCTGATATCATATTGACTGCTTGAATTTGATGCTGAATTTAGCTTTACCGACTTTTAGAAAGTTAGACATGCGAAGCGATGTGTGGGGTCATTAAGTGGCGACAATTTGATACTGCAAACTCTAATTAAATTGTTTGTCTTCAAATGAGTTGACAAATTATGCAATCGCAGTTTACACGATGCGCACTCACAACGTGTGAGAGGTAATTTCATCAAATTACATTTGCAGACAATTCAATTCCATGCTCAAAAGAGCGTCACACAAATAACGTTTGTTTGCCATTAACTTTGTTAAAGGGCGACAGCCTTCAGAGCGGCCTTTAATGTCTACTAAGCACAGATGGAAGTCACACATGCATATCCACAAGGCCTGCAACTGTCGGAAGCGCACTCGAACTCGAATCTGGTGGCAATGACAGTGGTAGTGGCAGTTGTAATGTTTGCGACAGCTTTGAAAGTTGCTGCATCTGCTCATTTCCAGTCCGTCCTCAAAGCGAGAGTTGAAAATCTGCACAAATAGCAGACAGCAGCAGACATTTATGCGTTAATATGAGTAAAATGAAAGTAAGCTGCTCGAACTGGTACGAGTAGAAGCACTTTGAGTAGTATACATGTACATGAATCTTTAAGATGTGCCACTCTTGCATTTCACCAACCCGTAACACATTTACACGCCTGACTGGACCAACTTAGTGCGACAGTTACAATTACAGTTTTGAAATCAATAGTCTGTGAAATATTCCTTATTAATGATGACTGTATCTCCAGTTGACTGTGAAACAATAATATTTGTTACAAAAACAATAACACTATTGTTGTTGTTGCTGTGTTTCTGTTACTGACTTTCTTGTGGGCGCATGACGCACACGCTCACGCATACCAATTTATTTTGAAAAAGAAAGTGTCAAATGAATTTGATAGCTTCTTCAAAACTGTGCGTTGAGGTAGGCCAGCTGTTAAGTGCTTATATAACAGCGCATCTTCAACAACTCATTACGGCGCTACAAAACTAACTTAATAGCTCCAGACCTAGACACAATCCCAGAGCAAACCTCAACCCCGACCGCATCCGCTCGTGGGCATTCAAACGAAAGTTGTTGATGGAGAGCGGAGAGCGGAATGGGGAAAGGATTGAAAGGTGGAGTAAACGAGACTTGCGCGCGTCGACAGTGAAATGCTCACAATTGTTTGAATTTTGTCATGTTGTTATTATTATTGGTAATTATTGTTGTTACGGTTATGTGTGATATTTGCTCATAATTGTCTGTAACGAGCGTAAAATTCACAAACATGGTTGCATTATGTCTCTAACGATTGTTGATACCATTATAAAGTTCAGGCATAATATTTAATGAACCTAAATTCGCATTCAATAAACACTACTTTAATGCATTTGTATTTACCTGTTATGCAACGATAATCAATTGAGTCCGCAACTATTTGAAAATTGAATTTATGAGCACATTTCACTTAGGAATCATTGCGGAATTCCGCTAGCTGAAAGAATTTTATCGATTTGTGTGGAATCTGTGCAACTTTCGTTTTATTTGTACGCTGTTGTGTTTCTTGCCTGGAAATTGAAATTGCAATACGTTTTATTTTTGTTGTATTGGTTGTTTCTTTTTTTGGTTGTTGGCCTGGAGAAATGCTGCACTGACCGACTGGATAACTAACTGACCAATTGACTCACTGAGCTAGCGACCAAAAACCCGTTCACTTCTCGCTAGTGTATTGAATATATCACTTGGAACTCACTGTCAATGCAATTGTTGCGTTTTGTTTTCACTTTAAACCAAATTCAAAGCTTGCTTTTATCCACCGAAGCTTGTGGCAATGAATCGCATTATTTTTTGGCATTTGTTTTAATCGATATGTGATTGAGCGTCAGCTGTTGGTATAACGGGCTCAGTTTCATTAATTTTTTGCTTTCGAAAATTTCATTCGCGGCAGTTTCGATTGAGAGCCCGTCTCCGACTGCGATTGCGGTGTGCGACTGACGTGTAGCTCGCCAAGAGTAAGACTGTCTAGTGATCGGGCGAAAGCCAACGGCTCAGATGCGGTCGACGGCGGGTGCGATCAACCAGTTTGCAGCGTTGCCGCGTTACTTCTCTACCGCTTTACCGTTTTACCGTAACGTAAGGCCTTACGTTGCTGGCGTAGAGAGTCACAGCTGATGGTTTAACGGGAGTTTCGCCTGGAACTGCTTAAGAGCAATGTCGCAGCGTGACATTGACGCCGTAAACAGAGTGACAAAAACAAAGACAAAACGTCAGCGACAAACGATTTTCTCTTTCACTCGCTAAATTGAACGTTAATGGAAAACTGAGTGTAAAAAACACAAGACAAGACAAATTAACGCTGCTGAAAACAGCTTGTAAATTTCTCAATTTTATTCCCATAGATTAAGCATCTCTTTAAATTAGCTTTTTGCTACGATAAACACTCAGAGAAGCAGCACTGCGGATATTTAGTGCTATGAAAACATTGCACTTGCACAGCAAGTTGGTGATGAATTCTACTTTTGTTTGTATTTGCAGACTCCGACAGTTGCCGAAAGACTTTAATAAGTACTTCAGATAACCGTTTGGAGCTTTAAGCTTAAGTTCGAAGCACTCGAAAATGTATGGAAGTGCTCAAATGGCGTTGGTGTGAGAACTTCATCATGAATTTCTAGTTTAATTAATAGTTTTACCCTTCATTATGTTAACTAAGTGGAGCACAGACATGGCCAGAGTATTGGGTATTATTTATTTATTGGCTGGTGGACGAGTTTCTATGGCCGGCTTATGCTTGAGAAAGTTGTCGGCTAGAATTGGCCAACTAACCGGCACATTGTTATTAATTTCTAGTGACAAACGTTGCCATTGAGCTGTGTTTAACGACCAGAAACAGAGGAATACACCTACCCCGTGCATGACCACAATAACTCAAAAGACACAAAATCAAAAAGCAAAACGAAATGAAAGCTAGTTTATGAAACCGCAAAATCAATAACCGTCCGCTCCCAATAAGTACTTACTGATGTACTGATGGCCACAAAGGCCTTGCAATGTTTTTGCCAGAATTGGGTACATTTTGACAAAAGAAAGACATATTGAAACTGAATTTTACAAAGTTTCACAATAGATGTTTCGGTAGGGACGAGTATTTAAGCCGTAAAAACATTGATGCCCCCTCTTGTGAAAGTGTCCAAAATTCATTTAGCGTATATTAGCCAGAAAGCTGACAAGTGCCAAGCCAAAGAAAGTACTTAAAAAAGCTCATCACTGAAACTGACATGTGTTTATCACTTTTCAAGTGAATCTCCATCTTTTGTGATGCTGTTTCAAGCGACCAAAGACCTATTACGTATTAAGATAGATATCAATTCGATGTTATAGCCACATTTGGTATGCATTAACGTTTCCGTAGTTGACTGAGGAATCTGAATCTGACGCAGACTCTGACTCTGCTTCGAATCTGTTTGCCAATGTGGAGCTTAGTCAATATTTGCGAACCTTTTTCTGTGTATTTCATTTCTTTCTTCTTTTTTTTATTAATTTCACTTTTACTCATAAATATGTTAATAAATCGCTCACGCTTCGCTCAAGTCACATCGCTTGACCTGTGTTTTGCCTGCGGCTTTGTCAAAGTTTTTTCAATACAAATCTTTAGCATTTGGTTCAATTTTTGTTAACAAATCTATTAACACTTGAAGAGGCCTTTGGGGCAATTTTTAGAATGTCTTGGCTGCCGAATGAGTTATGTAATTTGTCTGAGAAGAAAGTTAAATAACATTTCTTTCGACTTTCCATTGTTGGGGACCAAATCAGTTTTAGCATGTAGCCAACAGTGCTCGTTAGTGACATCAGATGGCATGACCACGCCTGGGCCAAAACAAATAAATAAACACTTTCACATGCTATAAGTGCAAAGTAGCGTTACACACGACAGTATGGCCGACTCCAAGATACCCTAAGCACTCAACATACAAAGACAATACAAAACTTGAGTAGCTAAAAAAGTTGAGCAGCTTTGAGCACAAAATCCATCTTAGAAAATCTTAATTAAATTTGTTCACGCTGTGGGAACATCTCACTTTTTCCGAGTTTGTCACCGCTCACATTTAAGTCACACGATGTCTTAGGTTCATGCGATGATGATGACCTTTCGCGCTGGGTGGTAATCTGATTTGAATGCATTATTAAGCCATTACACCTAACTTGCTTATAACAAAATAATTGCTTCAATGGTGTGCATTTCAACTGGTCAATTCAGATGTGTCATTGGCTAACTTTGAGTTCAATTGTATCTTTTATTGTGTGGGCTGCTTTCTTGAGCTCAAGTGAGTTTGATTAATGGGCTCTTAGGGTGCGCCATATCCGACTTTTTGGCAATGCATTACCATGTGGGTCCAACATAGAACAGCGGACGTGACTGTGGTTATATAAAACCACATTGCCATCGCTACTTGACATATTTATATATACATAGGTTTACATGTGCTCGTAAGTATTTATGTGCTCACATTTCCACCATTTAATGGCCCATTTCTCGGAGTTATGTTTCACTGCTCGGTTTGCTCAAGTCTTTGCCATAACGGTTAAGGAAACATCTTTAAAGGGCGGAACAAGATGTCAGAGGTTAAAGGCTACATGTGCAGCAGGTGTGATTTCTCTTGACACGAACTTGCTCGGTAAATTTGCTAAAATCTTTTTTCTCCCTTTTCATAAAAGTTCAACAAAGTGGAATAAAAATCAGGTTACTGACCTTCAGTAATCCTCTTTAAATACTTACGGCACTTTAACTCCTGTGGAAATAAGTGAGCGATTGAAACAACTTAACCTTTTTTTATCTTATTATTTTATTAATTATTGTAAACTATTTAGTTGTTGAGTTACCATACAGTACTCAGACACTGTATCGAAAATTAATGAAATTTAAATTTAAATATTATTATTGGCGATTTTAAACAAGTGTTTTGACGATTTAACACACATTAGAAACACATAAACATTTAAGCTATGGACGCTCTTTAAAAGTCTGCACATATATGCTATCCTAGTCTAGTAAATACAGCTTATCATTATTGTTTATTAAACAAAAGTAAAAGAAAGGAAGTACTTTGGTATAAAACACAAGAAGCATTCTTTAAGTAGGAACAAAGTGGCAGATATATAGTAGTTATGTCTGTGTTAAGAGCTTTTTACATTATTCTGTGTGTTTATCAATTACCCGAAATTTAATTGAAGGGCTCATTCAATTAAATCACAGTACTTGAGTGAAGTGAACCTTAGTCTGTTGTAGCTTATAAATACTTGAAATTAAGAGATTGATTAAGAGAAACTAAAATACATGCATTACATTTCTACACAAGTAAATATCCATTCTAAAACTTATGTTTTACTCAGCTTTGCTTTCAGTCATCATTTAAGCTTACTTTTATAATCCAAAAATGCTTAAATTAAAATTTATTTTACGTTTGAATAATTGAAGAGTTCTCAATGCTGTCTGGGCTGCTCCTTTGGTTGTTTAAAGCCATGTTCGAGTGGCATTGGGCCTAGGAGAGAGTAGGTTTCATTGAAGTTCGATTCAACTATGCTAATTGCCAACTTAGTATTGTTGCAAACTGTAATTGTGCATAAATATTGTATTACTTTAACATAAGGAATCTCTACACAACACACACATACACGCACACAAGGTCACACATACGAAACCGTCTTGTTTTATACTAAAGATTGGAAAATATTAAAATAATACTTGAAATTGCAAAGTGCATGCAACTTGTAGTTGTAAATGTCTACTTGAAATTCAGGTCATAGCTTCAGAGCATGCAAATGTAGTGAGCAACTAGCTCATATTGAGCCAAAGACGGAAAAAGCTATGCAATCTCCATATTTATGATACTGAGACGTACACAGTTTTGTGGTTAGACTTTTAGATAACACAAAGAGGAGTTAAGTATTTAAATGGCTTTACCGCGGCACCAGCGTGGTCATCTCTGTGGTCATTGGATTCTCGGTGAGAACCACAGACTCCGTCACAGCACTGCGTGTTCCGTTAACTGTTTGTCTTGTGTTAAAGTCGGTGGCTGCGATGCTGACACCGCCAATGCAATCACCATCAGCATCCACACAACTTCGGTTGCCCAAGAGCTGGAGTTCACCCTTCATGGCATCGTGTTTACGTCGACGACGCGATGCCGCTGCCTGCACGTTGCTGCCTGTCGTGTGACCATGGAGAGCAACATTAGTGGATTCAGTGCAACGACACAATAGTTCTTGAAATTCTTTACGGAAGTTATCATTGAGCCATCCATAGAGCAGCGGATTGGAGCATGCCGAGCTCATGCCAATCATATGGCATATGGCATAGGCCACAAGCATTCTCTGTGTGACCGCCGATGGATGCTGCATGTCCGCATAAAGATTGAAAAAGTTCAATGGCAGCCAAGAGACACCAAATATGACAGCGATGCTTATCAACAGTCGATTGGTTCGTTTCATGCGTCTGCCACGCTCCACTTTCCGCTGCGATGAACTCTGCACGGCGACGACCGTAATGCGACTCTTTAATTTGTTATAAATGCCAAAATATGCCACAGATACAATCAATATGGGCACCAAATACTGCACGCACAATGAAAATATTGAGTAATAAAAACGCCCTTCATTCAGTGGCCAGTCCTCGATGCAGTACGATATCGTGTGTGGTACGCCAAACTTTTGCAATAATGGTGGAATTTCTCGATTAATCAACTCTTTGTAAATGAGCAGCGGTGAGGCCAACACCAGAGCCAGTATCCATATCCCAGCCAATATGGTAACAGCGCCCACAAACTGCAGGCAATCTCTGGTGGGATAAACAATAACCTGCAAACAAATAAAATTGAAAAATAATAAAACAATGAAAAGCAATTTCATTTATATACAAATATACAAATATATTTTAATAGATAAAATTAATTAATTTAAAGTGTTTAACTGAAAAGAGATGCATACCTGATATCTGTCAAAAGCAATTGCTGTTATGGATATGGTCGATACGAAAATGCTGAGTGCCTGCAGCATGGCAATCGTTTTGCAGAGTATTGCACACGAGCCGTATGGCCAAAACTTGGAAAGAATTTCCATTAGCGTCAAAGGCATGGTAACTAGGCACAACAGCAGATCTGTCGAATGGAATGGAATGGAATCGAATGAAAAAACAAGTAAACACCATAAACGTCAAATGCCGTGAAAATAGGCCTCTCGTTAAGAGCACTCACCCGATATGGCCAGGTTAAGGATAAATAGATTCCGTGCGGTACGCATTATTGGTTTGCGCACCACAGCAATGACCACCATAATGTTCCCAATGGCACCAAATACAATCAAAACACTGTACATGGCGATTAGCAGGTGATACCAAGGGCTCTCAATGGCACGATTATGTAAGTACTGTTCCATGAGTAAAGGGTCCATGTTGGGTGGCATGGCATTGCTCTCGTTGTTGGTGCTGTTCAGGAGCATCATTGTGGGTAGTTTACTGTTGTCGTTTTCAGTATCGTTAATACTGTTATAGTTGTTGTTGTTAAAGTTGTTGTGGGGAAAGAGTTTTTGATAATTAACCAGATGTCGACGTTCTCCAATTAAATCAAAATTACTTTTGCTTGCAATTTCTTTGAATATTTCATCCGAAGAAACAACGTTGGGTGTGGTCCAATTCATGTTGAATATCTGTTGAGAAATGAACCCTCCACATTACACTATATCCAAGAGCAGGCATTGTGTTGAATTGCGTGTCTGTATGCTATACATTCTCATGCGTGATTTAATGTCCCGAACTCTTTACAAACCTCGTTCCACAACTTCTAGTTTAACCCCCCCAAAACCAAAATAGTAAAAAAGTGCAGTACCAGTCGCTGGGCTTATACGAACTTCGCTTTTTATATCTACTCCATGAGCCACTAAATGTAGTATCATTTTTGACGCCATAATTCGGGAGGTAAGCACTGTGGGTCACTGTTTCCGAGTACTTTGCTTTTCTGTTTACTTTCTGCTTTCCATTTATTACACAAATTAATTTTTCTGATACAAAAATAGTATACTTTTCGGAGCCTCATAAAGCTAAAAAGCTTTTTTTAAATAAAATGCACGCTTTGCATACTTAAGTGGGACTGGAAACACGGCTGGGATATTTTTAATTAAAACAATCAAATCCATCTATTTCTGAAAACGGAAACGCTGTGTAAACAATGTTTATTTTCAGCACAAAAAAGAATAAAAAGCGGTTATCCGCAAATCGACAAATAAACTCAACGGTGTTTATTAGCATAACGGTCATAAATATTATTTAAATTGGGGAAATTCTGTGGCCGTATATTATAATTTAGAGTCTTTGGAACTCATGGCCATAGGTTAAACGTAGTTCAAATAAACTTGAATATAAAATGTTTAGACACTTTCTTAATTAAAAACGTAACGTTTTAAATTAAGAAACAATTTATTACTGACAGACTCAATTTGACTACAATTTATAATTATGATTACTACTTTTGCAAAAAGGCAGTCCCTGGTCCTTGAAAATTCTTATTCATACATAGATACATGGAATAGGAACAGATTCTTTAAAGCGAAATTGTACTGTAGTGTAGACACTTCACTGCAGGATACTAGATACATACGGCAATTTAGCTCAATTGGAAGCGAATTCACTGCGCTCCGACCTTGATAATGTAAATAATGAGAAGGGATTATGATAATTGCGCAATTGTATGCACGAAATGGGTTCGTACTTGTCAGTGTCAAAAAAAAAGGCCTGGGAACTGGTAGAGATACCATTGAAAACATTTATTCAGATCCCTAAAGTATGCTTTTCAATCGGCTGCTGCAATTAATGTGTTGCCCATAAATCAAGGCAATCGGTATTCATCAGCAGCTGCCACCTATACCCAAAGGAAACAGATAGTATTGATAAATCTATTGAATGTTATTGTTGCTCTTATTTGCTGCTCACCTAAGAGTAACTTTAAAATTGCTTTTACGTTCAATTTGTAGATACAAATAAGTAGTCACAAGTTCGTCGAAGAACAATTGACAAATTGGTAACGATAATCGCAGCATCTTAAACTTTGCGTCTATTTTAGTGGAAAAACTTTGAAGGAAAAACTTTTAAACACAAAAAATAAATTACCGGACAATGGAAACAAACATTTTACCCATTTTTTGCTAAAAGGAAAGAACTAGAAACACAACCCACAAATCATTACATGAGAATCACATCCGAAAGGAACAAAGTTTAAATTTAGTTTTCATGTTCTTTTCGTAGAGGGACAGAAACACTTTCAGTTAGATAAATTTATCACATCTCGTTGGGCATTTGTGAAATGACTTTTTTCTGCACAAAGTCGACGACAGAAAAATTATGTAAAGTAGTCTCAAATTCATGGAACTTGTCATGAATTTGAATAATTTCCAAACTGTCAAGACTCGCCGCGAATAGTAAGCCACAACGAGTGGGTGCATTTGCGTGTTCTCCTTCCAAAAGTGACCCAGTGACAGAGAATATGAAAACCTCCCACCAGAGGAAAAAGAAAGGCAAACTTCAACCCATTTTATTTGCATCTGTCTTGATTCAGCAATTTACTCACATTTATAAAAGCTCTGTCGAGCTGTCGCGAGGCGGATGCTATTTATAAAAACGATATTTTTTGATTAACATCTTTCATTGCTTAAAGTCGACATATAAAAATCGAATAAAAACGAATAAATATTTGAATGGAACGGAAAAATTTAATTTATTTAACTATGGAAAGAGTGTTTGCTTTATTAATTGGCAAGTCGTGGGCTTGAGTAAGCTGACATAAAAATTGCCATATGTGCACAAGTCTAGGAGAAAATGCCAGACAAACATAAGCCACGATAAATCTGGTCCTTCTAAAGTATAATGAAAAATACATGAACTCAAAGGATACGAATTGGTATTCAGTGGAAGCATCAATCGGTCACACAGAAAGGAAACATTTTTAAATTTATTGGATACACATTTGAAGTGTAAACGTTCGAATAATAAAAATTGCATTCCAAATCAAAACACATAAACAAATAGTTTTTTTTTATCTATATCTATCTATAATCTCTTTGAATGTCACATAAATAGAGACTTTGAACAGTTTCCTTTTCTTCACTAGGGAAATAATTAAATTGCTCTCTGGCCGAATAATGCCTTGAATTGTCCTTTTGTCAGTCCCTTTCAAATCGAGCGATGCTTTATAAATGTAAACTGATGTGATTCAAACTGCCATATGGTTAAGTCTGTTAGGATTCCATACCAAGAAATTTCAACTCAAGTAAACAAACAAACAAATAACAAGAAAAAACCAAACTTTTCCATTTAAAAGAAAGTTGTGGTCTAAATGTAATTTCATTTCGAGTTGACATCTACTTTGTAATGGCTTCTTTGACTGACAAGACATTCATACTATTTATATTGCAATTATCCTACACACACTTTATTTGCTGTTCCTGTAGTTCTTTATTTGTGTTGATTTTATTTATTTTGAAACCGTATACGTAAGTTTGTCCTTTTAGCGGGTTTGCCTCATTTAGATTGCAGCTGAAAATGCACTCAAGGGAATATTTTGATGTTACTTTCTCTGCTTTCACTTATGTCTCATATATCCTGAAAGTTGTAATGCTCCGAATAGCACTTGTGTGGCTTGTGATCTCATTTTAAAAATCTTGTGACCCATATAACTTATCCATTTTGACTCCTACTTTGTTTTTTATTGTACTTTATGCTCATGTGGTAAATTCAACTTTTTGGTAAGTTTGCTTAACAGTCACATGCCCATTTGTAAATTGAATTATATTTAAAAAGTTATCAATTTTTGCTTTACGGAGGGATAATTTTATACCCAGGAAATGATTTGGAACAAAACTTATTCTCTTCAACTTTGAAAACCTTCAAAAAACTTGAAACTTTACTTGGGGCTTAACTGACTATGTTAGTATGTATGTTGTATGTATATAATATATGCATATGCCCATCGTATTTTAGCGTATTCAATATCTGATGTTGTCATATGCCCAAATAAAAGCTAGAGTATTAAACTCAGAAACATAACGACACTTCTGTCGAATTGTTTAAATCCAAAACCATTCATAGGTGCCACAGTACGATCGGTCACTCATGTATGTACCGGACTGCAGCATTAGATCTGCAATGTAGGCACTTTGATGTTTAGCCAAGTGGCCTGATGCCGAATTCCAATGAAATGCACATTCTGCACATTCGAACATACATAATACATGTACTACATAATACATACTCCCGTTCTGCCAACGCTCTGGACGGCTGAACTCCTTATATACAATTTATATACATATGTAGGTTAAGCTATGAATCAGTTCAAATCTGAGAGCCATCGACTCTGTAATAACCAAATTATTACAAATAAATTTTGTACTGTTTAAGCGGTTTTCCATAAATTATTTCGGAGCTTCCACAAATTGATTTTCTTATAAAAAACTGCACTTAAAGCGCTTAATGCATGTATTGATAATGTTACACCGTGTATAAATCCCGTTGGGCTTCACAATTTTAACCGTTTTACTTCGGCTTTCGTTGTCCAACCAATTGAGCACTTTTTTTTCGATCCGGAGGTAGAGAAGAGGGATATTCGGTGTTGAGATTGTATACAAATTTAAGCCATTTATGTAGTTTTCACGTGAGGGTGGTAATAAATTGAATATAATTATTTTCGCCACTTTGGTCGAATTATGATAATAACTCGTCGAACAAACTGCCTTCAGTTCTTATTAAGGTGGGTTTCCGCTCAATAAAAGCATTTTCTTGTTTCAAAACACTCACTCACTTTGCACTTCCTTCATGTGCCAAATATAAGCATTATAATCAAATTCAGAATTAATACTTATTTGGATTAATTTATAATTTCCTTTGGAGATTATAGTTTGCACTTAGGGGTAATCGGGTAATGAAATTTGTTCACTTTGTAACAATCTCATTATGAGGATTGGCTTTCACATGAGTAGGACGTCACACGGAATTACAGCTCGCTTTGATTACAAACTTGTATCGCACTGAGTTAAAATAAATACACAAACGGAATTCACATATGGAAAGGCTGCGTCCGGCGTATTATGAGCAGATATCCGCGGAACACGCTGCTTCTGATTCTATGAAAATTTCACGCCTTCCATTTCAAATTTAATGGCGGCGTATGCGAAAACAAACAAAATATTTTCCACACTTTTGGGTTTGTTACCTTTTGATTTGTGAAGTGATTCTTTTACGGCATTCTATGTGTGCCTCAACCAACAATTTGTATAAATATTCGCCAGCATTTTGTGTAATTTTATTTATTAAATTCTTTATATTTTGTTCTTTGAATTATTCCAAACGCGTTTGCAACTTTAATGGTTTTTAGTGTTTTAGTGCGGTATTTAAGAATTTCGTTGTTTCGATCGCGATAACTTTACGAGTGCACAGCCGGCGACCATCTGTTGGCTTTTGTCTCAAAATCCTATGTTTTATAGTAGTGGCCCTAATCTACACAGCAGCAGCAAAGGCAGCTCGTTGCGTATACGCCGTGTGAGCCCGAAGTTCCGACTAAACGTGCTGCGCACTCCGACAGTCGAAATACGAATGCTTTTCGCATTGTTTTGGGCCAACAGCTGCGCAAAGCTTTCTTATCAGCGGCGTTAGGGGTTGAAACCGCCAGAAAGCTTCTACCAGCTGCTGGGTACAGTGAAGCAGTGACATTTGTATCGCAACCAACTACTCGAGTGACGTTTTTTATTTGTCATATAAATAATGAATAACGGTAATGCTGTGACAAATCCCAACAGATAAATTGTATTCAATTAATTCAGCACATTGGTGAAAAATTATCGATTGTTTGCAGTAAACTTCATCTTGAGCCCACATGCTCGTATTCATGCATTGCTTGGCCCTCATATCAGCCATGGCCCATGGTAATAAATTTAGCTGCTGCTCTGGATCATTTAACATGTTTGCATGCACCAATGACCGCTTATCGCTGATGTTTGCTGGCCGCTTAGCTAGCGGCTTTTTCATATGGCCCATAAATGTCTGCAAACAGAAGAGCAACAGAACTGAATACGAATAGTTTAATGTAGGTTGAGGTTGCTAGCTGACTGTGATCCAATCAATAACCCCGCCTACTAAATCATATTTATTTAACTAAATCATTTACATATGTAGCCAGATGAAAGGCAGCCTTTTGGCCTATCGTCCTATCGCCCTGTTAGCCAGACTAGACAGTTAGCTGGAACTCGCTTATTAACAAATATATACATATATATATAGATTTCAGTGGGCGCGGAAATAAATAAAGATATAAACATATTGATTTTCGTGAAATGCTACCGCAGATTCAGTCTGTGTCTTGCCGAGAAATTATTTTTTGTCGGCCAGCACAAATTGTTATGTAAACAATAGAGTGGCACTGATAAGGTCTAAGTAAACACGTGGAGGAGACGCTACTTTTGAGGGCACTGTCTGCTGGGTGGTCTTCTTTTCAGCCAAATGTGCGTGCTTGGAAAAATATTTGATCAACTGTTGCGAACATTTAGTTTATTAAATAATTGTGTAACCTACATAACGTTATTAATATACTACAGCAAAAACAATAACGTTGATGATGACAAATTTACCTAAGACCACAAATGGGCTGATCCCTGATCCCTGGCACGAATCGCTTTCTAGGTGAATGGCTCGCTTCAGTGAATCCGCTTGCTAATGGTGTCCAAATAGTTGTAGCCATTGTAGGCCTTACTCGTGGCCCAGTCTTTGCTGTAGCCATTACCATTCACATCGTGACCACTTGATGGATTATAGCTGTTGGAAAAGCTGCTGCCAAGAAACTGCGAGTAGTCCGCGGGATCCGAGTCGTAGACATGCGAATGTGTTTGCACCAAATGTGGGTGTATCTTGCACATGGTCTTGTACTTCAGGTAGTGTATAATCCAGCCAGTGCCGGCCACCAGCAACACATTGAGACCCAACACACCCAGCAGCAATGTGACCGCGGTCATCTTCAAGTGGGCTATTTTCATCAATATGATCAGTGGTAAAATGATGAGCCACTTCTTCTTCTTGCGAGCTCCACGGGACTCTGAATGTGTACAAGTGTTAACTGTAGATCTTAGCCAAGTTTTCCCTTGGGCTTACCTGTGTCGTCCAACACTCGAGCAGCTGTCTCCTTGGGCAGCGCCAGCTGCACGCCATGATTGCGTCCAAAGGTCTCCACGGATCGCTTGAGGAACTTGAAAATACGCACGAATTCACTGTCGCCTGCCAGAGATAAAATATATGGTGTACACAAAAAGTATTGTTAATCACATTGGATGTGTATATTTGTTTATGGCCAAAAAACAATACCGAAAATGCTTTAGATTTCCGATGAATTTAATTAATTATGGTTGTGGTTAATATCAGCAAATGTTTATCGCAATTAAAAAGCTGCTTCTGTTTGCCAAGCAAACAAATGTGGTAAAGTGGTAACTGAGAAACACAAGAAGCCCGAGATATTAAAACCTGTCTGAACAATTAGACTGCTCAGACTGAACAATATCGAGAAAGCTTCCTCAGCTTCCACTCTCGGTGCACTGATGGAATGCGCAGCCTGTGCATAAAACTAACGCCATTAATTGAGTTGAAGCAACAGTTTTTCACTTTTCCACCTTTCCACTTTCCCACCTTGCCACCTTTCCACTTTCCCGTTGACATGCCTACCTTCCAGACTCTTGGCATCGTTGAACACCACGATATCATCGGCTGGTTCACCCAGCTGCACCACTCTCAACCACTGAGGTCTGCTGCTCAGTGCTCGCTCGTACTCGTTGGGAAAGAATCCCATGCCGTTGGTGGCCAATTTCCAAATAAGTTTCGATGCTCTATATTTAATGCAGGACACTAGGTTACGTGTCTCAAAGCATTCCCGCTGATTGCGAGCTATGTAGACATCACTGTGGGACACCAAACTGCCACCAGCACGTGCTGAACCCACAGTTTCCTTGGCCTGTGGTGCTGTTGATGTGACAGGCACTTCTTCTGTGACAGACTGCTCCTGTGCTGTGCTGTAGTGCAGCAGTAGTAGCAGCACCATTGCCATATAGACAGTTATACTCCAACGCCACAGCAACATATTTATTTGTATCGTTTGTTACTGATCCTATTGATCTGACTGACAGTCCAATGAGTTGCTTGAGCTGCCAACACCACCGCACGGTTGGCCGAGTGAAACACAAATGGAAACTAAAGGCGCCACGGTACTCCTTTTATCACAAATTGTTAACCGCATAATAGCCAAAGAGTTGCCTCGCTGGCTGGCATCTAATGTTCATGCAGCATGCATCGCGCCGGAATTGCGATTCCTGCTCGGCTGCAGCTGCAGCAGCGATGCCAAGTCGAAGACGAAGTCGCAGTTGCAGTCAAAGCAAATGCAAGTGCGTTGCTTTCTGGGTCAGATTCAGACTCAGAGTCGTAGTCAGAGTCGCAGTCAGAGCAAAGCGGGTTTCAGCATAAACATTGAATCTCCAGCCTCTGGTGGAATATGAGCGAGGAGAGCAAACCACTGTCAGTTCGCAGCGTGTGACTGAAAGCAAAAGCCACAGCCACAGCCACAAGCGATCTGTGATCAGCGATCAATGCTAACGAAAGTGAATCCCAAGCTAGTCATGTATCTGATAGATACTCTCGTACGCGAAACGCCTAGGCGCCATTCAGGCCTTGGTTAACAATGAACGAATCTGGCTTGTGGCTATCGACATGTCGGCTCTTGTAAATGATACCAATCAGAATAAGTGCGAATGCAGTTAAGTGAGATTAGCCCGCGCACACATGCATTGTCCATTGACTGTACATTTGGCACATATATGTGTGTATGTATAGGTGTATGTATGTGTGTTTTGGTAAGCATGCACGCGAACTGCAATTTACATACTTGAACGAAAAAGTGTGCTTCGAATTATTGCGAATTTGAGGTTGCTTCTGTGTGCAAGCCCGAATCCAAGTCCACGTCCAAGTCCACGTCCAAGTCCGAGTTGGAGTCGTTGATCTGACCGTCTTAATTACAATGCTGAAAACGTTGCACGCGAAAGTTGTTGTTGTTTTGATTTTATTTTATTTTTTTTTATTTTTTGCCACTGCAGCAATTGTGATCTGTGCAGCAGTTGCCCCTGTTGCAGATATTGTCCAGTGAAAGTAACAATTGGTGCACTTTGCTGACTGTTTTTTTTGTAGTTAGTGGCTCGCATTCTCAGTCTGCTCCTTAACATTTAGTTAATTAATTAAATGAGCCATTCATATTGATGATGCAATCACATTACACTCACTTAGCCCAATATGCATAAATAGCTGTCATGTAAAGGATATTTCATGCTTAAGATGAATGACTCTTGTGCAGCTGTGTGTAGAAAGTTAAGCGGCAATTTTAGTAAGTATTATTTTTAACCAGCCGCAAAATAATTATTTTTGCCACTTGTCTGCAGCTTGGCCAAAACTTAGCTAGCATTTCTGATTGACTTCAGATCAAAGTTGATTGAGCTTGCGATGGTTGAATTTTAAATCACGAACTCAGTCTCAGTATTCGAAGAGGAGGAGCAGCATTTCTGATGCCTCCCAAAACCACTTTTACGAGCAGCAGATGCCATCGATTAAACAAATTAAATCTGAGAGGACCATGTGCACATGCATGGACTGGGAACACAACCGGATTGTCATTTTAATAGATTGACAAGCCAGCGGCTTATTACAGTTTCCGCCAGTAGACAGTTTGACCATTAAAACTTAGTGTGCGCGTGTGTTTGTGTGCTTTTTGCCTTTCCGAAAGCAGTGAAATTTGTTGCTAATGTGCGTTTGATTGGCTAGGCTATTAGACCCACCAATTAAATTCAATGGCAAGGTCGAACACAACGGTATCAGGTATGTGTGGGCTCTCGAACACGAGCTTAACTAGCAATAGTAGGTTATATAAATGTCTAGTAAATCATTAATCACTGACTGCACCTACATCTAATAAATATGAGCATGCGGGTAATGAAAGTGATAAACTATTGGAAGTTAAAGAAAACTAAAGTATTTGAAAGATGCTTGTGACATGATTTTATGATACAAGATAAGTTACACCCATATTTTTTGTTAAGAGAAAGTCACATTTCGAGCACTTGATGCTGAGCACTTAAAAATAAATATAAATATTGTAAAGTCGTAAAAAAAAACTTAATCCTTAAGCAAGAAAACTATTTTAAGCAACAAACATTAGCCAAAATTTGAAAAATTAGGAATTAAAAATAATGCAAAACCTTAAAAAAGAAACTTGCATTAAAAGAAGTCCCGTAGATTTGCTATCTAAAGTTTAACATAAACTCAAATTTAATAGTCATTTATAATATAAAAATTTACGATAAAAATTGCATTATATTAGGTGTTATGGTTTGTGTCTTGACTGAGGGTGTGTGAACATCTGCCATAAACTAAAATATGTTGTGTCTTTACTATATTAAGTACTACAACCTAAATTTGGTTGCTGAAGTTGCTAATAAAAATAAAAATAATATGAACAATAGAGCGCGCTTTATAATGAATTTAGTTAATACTCAGACCAACTGCGTTAAGTGTGGAGCAGAAGTGTGGAGAGGAGCACTTTCATAGTTCGTTGGTGAAACCGGAGCTTAACAATTTTTACAACAGGTGGCGCAATATTTAGATTTAAAAGCAGCAAATTTATTTTGTAGCTTATTAAAGCTCATGTTATAAACATCTGCGAATTACACAGAGCACTTATATCACTGGCTCTATAAAATAAAATTAGCAAACTAATAGTTACTTATATTCAAAAGGTAAACTAGAGTACCATGCTTTTACTACTCCTGGCGCGCAGTAGACGCATTATTAAAGAGTTCTTATCGAGGCCATAGATTGAGGTTTGGTCACCCTGATTCAGCTGCGCCTCATCCGACATGTAGTCCAAATTGGGCATTGTAGACACATCACTTGTTGCTGTCTCTGCTGTTGTCTTGACCGTTTCCATTTCCACGGCCATTACTGTGCTGGGATGAATCTCTTCAGTCGTTCCTTCATACAGTATAGTGCTACTAATGATTGTAGAATCCTCCGGCCTGATTGTGGAACTCAGCCTGGTTGTGGTCTCGTCTTTTGTTGTAGGTGCTGAAGTTTCAGACAATGCGCTTGTGGCTGCTGTGGGTGTGGCTGTGATTTCCACTGAAGTTGTGGATCGTGTGGTTGTCTCTTCTTTGGTGCTTATGCCCTCGGCTAATGATGTTGTGTCCACCTTGAACAGATTTTCTGATTCGGACTCAGTTTCTGGTATGTTTTGCTGAGTAGACTGCTCAGTGACTCCCTTTAGCGGGGTTGCACTTGAAGCAGTTGCAGTTGCCGTGGCTGCTGTTGTTGTCGCTGCTGTTGTTTCTGTGGCTGCTGTTGTTGTTGTTGTTGCTGCTGTAGTTACCGCTGCTGTAGCTGAGAGCAACTCTATTGGTGCAGCCGTGGTTGTCGGCCAACTGTAATGTGTATACTTCTTGGGCTTCTTGTTGAACTTATCTCTCACATTCTCCAGATTTTGGTGCATAAGCCAGTTATCCTTTGAGGCCCACAACTTGGAAGCTGTGGACAGCTTGTTGGGCTGCAGATGCCAGTTAGCCATATTCGCATTGTTCTTATCAAAAGTGGCTAGTTCAATCTTGCGTATTTTCCGATTACTTAAGTCCCGTTCTGGTTCCTTCGTTGTAGTACGTCTGAGTTTTCTGTACTTCCGACGTGGACTGGAAACTGCAGCAAACCGAGTTCTTATTGTTGGCTTGGGAGTAGTTAAACTTGGTGGGGACATAGTGTAGGCCGAGTAGAGCATAGCAGGAATGCTCGACATAGGTTTCTGGTTGGTTATGGAAATGTTCTGAGACTTGTCCCCTTTTCCATGTGTGCACTCGCCTTTGTGGGTGATCTTCCAATCTAATGACGACACAAGTCAAGGTTAAAAGTCAACTCGGCTTACGTAGCAAACACACACACACTAAGCCTTACCACTATTGGGATCCTTGCAGCGCACACGTTCCAGGTAGCACTCATTGATGATTGTGTAGTCGATGCCATTGCGATTGGCGCAAATCGGACTATAGACGGTGGGACAGGGCTTATCGCATTGGCGACAAGTGCCGTCATACAAAATGGACCACGCTGCGGAGTTTAAATAACGTTAGTGCCTGCAGCATTAAGCCATTATGCATCAGTGCTTACCATTGCCCACAGCTTGGCTGTATTCCATTAGCGCACATACGTTGGGAAAGGTGCGAGTCTCGCCCTTGAAGCTGCCACAAACGGGTTCATTACTGAAAACGCAGGGCTTTTTAGTGACTGACGGTTCCCAGGACTGCGACAGTGACTGCGACTTCAACTGTGACTGCTTGAGCACGTCGTCATTCCAGCCGTGTGGTTTGCGGGCGGGCAGCGAGTAGCTCTTCTCCATGGTACCGGAGTTGCTGATAAACTGCGTGTGGAACGTGGAAGGGGCAAAGATCTGCACCGCGTCCTCTGATATCTCAAAGTCGTCCAGTTGATTCAGTTGCTTGTGGCTGCGCTTGCTGCGCTCCATGTCCACCTTGGGCTTTTGCTTGGGTTTGAATTTGCGGCTGTGCTTCATTTTGATGCTGTCCTCACCACACAGACCCTCGGATACAACACGCCAGTCTGCGAAGAAAGTGGATTTAGTTATAGCAGCATTCAAAGCCATTTTCTACTCACTTCTTCCAGTCCGAATGTTCTCGGAGTTGACCAGACACTCGTTGGAGAAGGTCGACTTTACACCCGCGTAGCTGGCACAAACTGGACGGTACACATTCGTGCAGGGTACGGGTTGGCGTCGCTTGCGCTGCATACCACGCACAGAGTTGTGGGCAGCCTGCTTGCTTCTGGGACACACGCCCCTGTTGTGGAGCAACCACTCCGATTTGGAGCTACAAGCAGTTCGCGCCATTTCGCAACGATTCCTGAAGGTTCTTCGCTCACGGGAGGCAGCACTGAAACCGCAAATTGGATGGAATCCATCGTTGCACTCAAAGTCACAGCTAGGCACACAGTTCTGCAGGGAAACATCAACTGCAGCAGAGGAAATCAGTCAGTTGGCAACCTGATTACGGTTTCGTAAATATCTCTCGGACTTACACAATGGTCCAGGCATCAGGTTCTCGCGTTGTGCTTTTCTAAAATCGCATTCATTCTTAAACAACAGATATTCACTCTGACTGCGAGCACACACTGGTGTGTTGTCGTTGGCACAGTTCATCGCCTCTTGACCCATTTCATCAGCCCGGGCTGCAGTTAGCCCAGCCAACAACAAAAAGCCGAGTATTACCATTCTCCGTGTGCCGCTCATAATATACTTGTGGTGATCTGAATCACTAAGCCCACACTAAATGCTACTCGATATGGGCTGCGTTCTTTTATAGTTTAAGAGCATGACCCACGACATCGATGCAGATACCAAGACTTTATCAGTCACATCACAACACGTGATAATCACTCACAACTCAGACACACTCACAATAAGCGAGCTAGAAACTCGTCAAAAGTAAGCACAGAAGAACCGAATCGTTATTAACTTAAGTCTAGAATTTTTTATTTAAGCTTGGATTATTTATAGTACGAGTTTCTAAAATACTTCTTGATACTTTATTCACATAATAAATTTATAAATAAATGTATTTATTTAAACAAATAATCAGCATTCTAGATCTCCTTATAAAAGGCCGGATTTTCAAACTCCTGAGAGCGCTTAGTAATGATTAAACATCCGTTTTTAAACCACCATCTAATCCACTATCCACCCATTATCTAATCCAAACCAGGTGACAGATCTGATTGATATAAAACGAGCATTTCAGTAGAATTAGTGTGCTTTGTCTAATGCGGCTACATAAGAATTTCGTTGTGGCACTTGATACGTGATTTCTGGCTAAATTCGGCAACGCCACGAGATTCAAGATAAGACGCAATCGCAGTTACCACAGTTTGCAGCAAACTTGGCAATTGCATTGATTGTGTGGTCGCTTGTTGCTGTTGTTGTTGTTCTTGTAGCCACTGCAGAATTTGTTGAAAAGTTTACAAGTTTCGAGTGTGTGTGTGTGTGCTAGTATGAATATCTTTTCCGCACTTCTATAAACCGAGTTTTGAGCTACGCTTATCAGTGTTTTCGGCATTGTATTTCACCTGCTCCAACACCAATTTGTTGACTATATTAATAAAAGTTACAACCTTTTATACTAACTCAGTTTGAGCCACGCAATTTGCTTGCACATTTTCACCGTTGAATGAATTTCGTGCTATCAGCCGTGGAAATTCTCTAATATCCGGCAGTTAAGTGCCCGTCATACAGTTCATTCAGCAATTCTGAAATACCAAATATTCGCACGCTTGTCTACCTCAGCGATAAGCTTTAATACTGATAACGATTTTTGTCTTTAACTCACGCAGACTGAGCGATGTGGCTCAGACGGTAGCCATCTGATGTGGACGATAAATGCCGGAAGTTCAATATACAAATTATTAACTCATTCATTCAGCTGAAAATTTATTTTCATTTTCCATATGAGAAGTCTGCATAGTAAATAAGATAGTTATTTTAAATATGCTTACTTCAAGATTGCACCTTCTGTTATCAAATTTGTTTACTGAATTGAAATAAATATTTAATTTTATTCTAGATAAGTGTAAAAATTTCGGTTTATTTTACTAAAAACATGTATTTTTGAGGGGATTCAAAAAGTATTGAACATTTGTAGCATAATAAACTTGAAAGCGGCCAATATACTTGACATATTATTATATTACAATAATTTATTTTTGGATATCAATATAGTTTTAGAATATATTTTCAAGAAGCGAGCCTTGGAAATTTTCTTGGCTCACTAAAGTCTTAACAAAAACTCTCCAGTACTCAAAATAAATACACGATAAACACACTACACGGAAGCTTTTATCCACATGTGACTTTTCCCCTCACCTGTTTTGTTCACAAAGACAGGCTAATCCCAAAATATGCATTAACCCAGAAACGCTTTTCTCAACACGCCAATTCTCTACAAAGTGAGCAAATTGAGCTACTTCGTAGAGTGAGAAACCATTTGTTTATGCTATTCTTAGTGAGCCAAAGTCTTGACATAATCGCTGTCAAGTCATTGCCATGATATTGTGTCGATCGTGGCAGCTGTCTTATGGCCCGAAGCTACTTGCTCGCTAATGGCCAACAATTTCAAAACAGAACGGTCGCAAAATTGCAAAATTTAATAATGCGCACCTAATAGAATACCCGTACCGTACCGTTCCATTCCTACTCCGATGTGTCTAATCTCTTGGCTTGAAGAGAAAGCAGCTTTCAGTGAGCGTTTGCTGAATCTCAGCTCCATGCTGAATGCCGCCTAACTAGGTGAAATGGAGAAATGCGAGCAGCCAGAGAGCGAGAGACGATCAGAGACTCTCATCTCTCTTGATGGCCACTTGCTTTGCTTTTTAGCCGTTTGGCGGCTTGGCTGTTTAGCTGTTTGACTGCTTGAGTGCTTGACTGCTCGGATCACGACAGCTTTGTTAGAGAGCTGCTGGAAAAACACATCGCAGTCTAACGACAAGAGCTGAAGCATAAAGACATGCGAAGACGGGTGCAACGGCCGACAAAGTCAGTGAACGCATTGCATTTAACAAAGCAATAAACAAAACCTCAGACTTGTGGACCAGTGTAGAGTGTTAAGTGTGACGAGTACGTTGTGCAGTGTTTGTGCTAGAAAAAGGTAACTGGCAATTGCCTCAACATTTTTTAAAGTGCCACCAAGTGCCCAAGTACTCATAATGGTTGTGCAGAAGTCTGCCACGCCCACACTACCATCAGCAGCAGTGGCTGAGGGTTCAGCCAACTGTTACATGCAACAGTATCAGAAATATGCCACACACTGCGAGACAGCGGACAGCGGCAATGGCAGCGATCTCGAGAGCAACAGCGGCCCAGTGCCACCAGCCCTGATTCTAACGGATGACAGCGAGGAGAGTGAGCCGTCCTCCTTGAACAGCGACTCCTTGAACTGCAGCAGCACGGAGTATGTGCGTCAAGCGGCATCTAAGCCCAGTGGACAACTCCGACAACGGCACAAATCCATGCGCATGCTTGGCTCACTACTGCCGGACTCGCTGCTGCGGGACATACGAGACCGCCGTAGTGCCGACTATGTGGTGCAGTTCACCAGCCCCCCCGAGGTCAAGGACAAGTCGTCAAACCGGCACTCAATGCCACTGCCAACAGCAGCAGCAGCAGTCGAACCAGTGCAGTCCTCACTTCGCTTATCGCGCGAGTCGCTCAACGAGGAGAGCATTGAGGAGCTGCGGGCAGCTGTGCATCGAGCCAACTTTGTGCAAACCGGTGAGAAGCCATTGGACAGCCACGAGGCAACAGCCTTGTCGCTGCCTGCCAACAACAGCAACGGCACGAACAACACCAAATACAAATATGCCGATGATCAATACTACAGCTTTCACATAAACGAGCACGAGAACTTCAGCAGCTTTTCGAGACACGGCGATCAAGAGGAGCTGGCACGACTTGCGGAACACGAGCAGCACGACATCTTCGCGGGCTATCGGGACGTGCGGAGCAGTGCCAGCTCCACGCAGTCCACGATCCGCTCGGCGAAGGGAACCGTGCGCGGCGTCAAGAATCGTGTGCGCAATGGAATAGCCACGTTCTTGCAGCTGCAACAGCAGCCAAATGCCAAGGTGAGCATACAGTGAGAAAAACCGGAAATCTTTAGCAACTTTGTATTCAAATCTTGAGAGTAGGAATATTTCATTAAATTTAGAATATTTCAGTAGGTTTGGAAGTAGCCCACTTTGGCTTGATTCTTGTGCAGAACTCCGCATTTTTCTCGGTGTACTTGCAGCTATGTAGTTACTGACTAAACACAAATGCAGTGGTTATGTCAGAATGCCCTTTCCCACGCTTCCAACCATAGAGCACAAGTCTCCTACAAGTACCTACCCGCGAATTACTCGCTCGCCAAATTATGCAATCTGAGTGCGCATCTTGCGATCTGCGAATTGTTTACAATTGCCTGCACGCTTCGCGGGAGAAAGTGCTGCCAAAACAATTGTTGTTTCTGTTGTTTCTGTTGTTGTTGTTGTTGGTGCTTTTCAATATCTTTCATTTCACATTTGGTATTTATGTCTCGGCGCCTTTCTGCCTCTGCTCACATTGCTCGTAATCTAATGAGCTGCGAGTCTCGATACGCGAGTCTGTGAGTCTACAAGTCCACGAGTCTACAAGTCTACAAGTCCACACTCTGACAGCCTTCGTGATCAGCGTCTTTTCTCCATTGGCTCCCATTAGCGGTGTGTGTGTGTGTGAGTGTGTGTTTCTATTGCAATTACACAGTATCCATGTATAATGAAAACCGTTAAGTGGCTTATTTTGTCGACACTCTTAGAGCTGGCGTTTGGCTCTGGCTTATTTAGCTTATTTACGTAGATATCGGACTGTGTTTTGTGGCCGTTTTTATTTGTGTTTTGTGTGGTTTTCTTGCTGCCAGAGATAAACATAGGCAAGTAGTTGGTTGAGTGACTAATGTCGGTTCGAAATTGTCCAGTTAGAAAACTGAAGCAACAGTTAATCATAGAAAGTGAGGGAAGTTAAATGAAATAAACTGTATTTTCTACATGGCATGCACTCAGATCTCATTTGGAGTGATTCAAATGAGACAAATTAATTGAAAGAAGCTCACATCTTTGACGTGAACAATTTCCGCAATATTAATTGCCTCAGCTTACCAAAGCCTATAAAGTTGGTCATAAAAGAAATATGGGTATAACAGTTATATTTGTTTTATCAAGCATCAAAATCAGCTCGTCTGTTATTTTTTTATGTAAATTTCCAATGCAGATGATATTTATATCTGAGAGTTTTTTATGCTCTTTAACTTTTATTATTAGGTTAGTCAGGTGCGCACATATCTCTTCAACGAAATACCAGGAAATTTCCCTTTATCTATTTTAATGCTCAGATTTAAGATCACTTTAATTGTTTCGTTTGTTTGTGGTTGTTATTATTGTTGTTTGTGCCTCAACTGCTAGTTTAGTTTTCACTTTCGAAGCCACAGAGCTTGACTTGACTTGATGAATTTGATGGAATGTTTAGAGCAGCAGATCAGCATATTTTAGCCAAATGCCAAAGCCGAAACCAAAACCAAAACCAAAACCAAGACCACAGCCAAAGTCAACGCTAAAGAAAAGAAATGTTTTATGGCTTTATAGCGGCCCACATGCAAATTGGTCCGTCTTAAGAAGCAGAGTAGCTCGAGGCTAACAATGCGGACGCATCGAGCATCTCTGCATAACAATAGCAAAAGTGAGATGCTGCCACTAATTATAATGCAGTCATCTTGGCTCCAAATAGTCGAGCAGTCACTACGAATCGAAAGTGAAAATGCTGCCCATTGTTTTGTATGGAATCAAATGTCTTAAATGTCTGACTTTTGATACACGCTTTGAGCTATAATTAGAGCAATCGATTGTTTGAGATATCTGCCAAATTTGGCTGATGAGTTTCCACCGAAAGACGCTGTAAACACTTTGCCTTCGTTTTGTCACCTTCGAGAAGCAATAATAATATATATAGCGACTGTTGCTGGCATTGGCATTAGCCTCTATCTCGAAGTTTGTTGCCCAACTGTTCGATTGCCAATCACTCCAACTGACTGTTCGCTGGCCATACAAGTGACCTGCTTTCTCTTTTTACCAATTCATGCAGCAGCAGCCGCAGCAGCAGCAGCAGCAACAACCGCAGCTGCCATTGCTGTTGTTGTTGCTATTGCTGTAGCTGCTGCTGTTGTTAATGCTTCTGCTGCTGCGGTTGCAGCTTGACAAAACCAAAATACAAAATACAAAAATATATGAAATCAAAGTGCTGAGCGGTTAGCCGTGCAAATCATGTGTGTTAATTGTTAGTGCTGTATGACGTGTGTTTTTGTCAACTGATTCACTGGCTGAGGTTGCAGTCAAAACAGAGCGTTAATCAGGCTTGGTTGGAGGCTTAAGTTTTTCCCCAGCAGCAGGGACATTTGAAATGGAATTGGTAATGGAAAAACCGCCAGGCAACGACATTCACTCGTTTGAAAAGTTGACTTTCCTTTTGACCGCATCTCGTTTCGACGACAAGTAGCAGATTTGGCTAATGCATCGAGTCTTTGAACTTTTCATATTGTTTTTCACAATGAAAATATTTATTTTTATTACCACCACTGCTGTTGACAATGCCTTGTAGCTGTAGTTCAAACGCTTTGCTGTGGCTCAGGCTGAAATTTGTGTACATTTTGTTAGCTGGAAAATTCTCGTTACACCGGTTCGCAAAAGTCGTGCTTTGAGTGCTCTTGCAACGGTTGCACTTGAGCAGTTCATTGATATCAGTGTCTGGTGGTTGGTGTTTGTTTGCTGTTGGTTGCTGGTTGGCTGAAAGCGGTTCATTAGCCAAAGCAGACGCCACCAAAGTTGGCCAACTAACGGAAATGTTAATTGTCAAATGAACCCAAACCGGTTCAGTCTCAGACTTACAAAATAAGCCATCATAAATAGTCGGAAAAACGTCAAACAAAAGTGAGCATTGTGTGTATTCGATGCAGCTGCTGTCAATTGACTAGCAGTTTTCCCATTATTGCTTAATTGAATTGATTAATAGTGTTTGAAGTGACATGCAGAGTTGTTTTGTTACGTGAGACACGGACAGACAAATGCAAGAGCTAATGAACCCAACAGGTTATACAGTTGTACAGTTTCAGAAACATCTCTGAAACATTTGAATGCCTAAATTATTCTTAAATCTGAAGATTTCTCTCCGAGTCCCCCCTCCAATTTCATGGGGCAACGAAAGCTGAAAATGTCGTTTTGATTTTTAAGATTATATTTGGTCATGGTATTGTTTTATTGCTGCCAGTTTGAAGACTCATTTGTTGTGCATTTTCTTTGCTAGCCTTTTCCATTCGGTCTCGCCCCATTCTGCCATTAGGCCATACAAAGTCCATGACCAAGACCGTTATAGTAGAAGCCAAAATCGGTACGATGTGGCGAATTCTGTGCCGATTTCAAGCTTTTGGTGACCTGCTTTTCCAGCAGTCACACAAAAATAAAAAAAAAATGAACACAGAGACACAGAGACACGAAACAGACACAGAGCTAGAGAACTGGAACTTGCACTAATCTTTTGCTTTTATTATTTCTATTTATATCGCATTTTGCAGTGCTACAAGGAGAAAGATGTGGGCAAGGTGGTCCTCTACACAACCAGCATGGGCGTCATCCGAGATACCTATACCAAATGTGCCAATGTGAAACAGATACTGCGCACTCTGCTGGTCAAGTTCGAGGAGAGAGACGTCTTCATGAGCGTCGAGTATCAGGCAGAGATGCGCCAACGTATGCAAACCTCACAGATACGTGTCCCACAGCTCTATGTGGAGGGACAGCACATTGGTGATGCCGAGACTGTGGAGCGCATGAACGAGTCTGGTGAACTGCGTCAGCTGCTCAAGCCCTACAAGTCCATTGCCAGCAACTATACCTGCCAGACCTGCGGAGGCTATCGATTGCTGCCTTGTCCATCTTGCAATGGCTCAAAGAAGTCGGTGCACCGCAATCACTTTACCGCCGAGTTTGTGGCCCTCAAATGCATGAACTGCGACGAGGTGGGGCTGGTCAAGTGTCACAACTGTTAAGTCTTCTCTCAGCCTAATGGACCAACATCGTTTTTAGCATTTAAGTGCATCATTTGCATTTTGTATAACCAGTTTAGTAATAAGACCTGTTTAATTTAGTCAAGAAGATTGATGAAAAGACCAACTAACACTGTCTAGCTATAAGTAGTAAATAGTTTGAAAATGGCAAAATACATTCAAGTGGTATTATTATTTCCGGACTCAGCCAATGAATAATTTATAATGCTGCCCAAAATTTATATAGTCTGCGGACACAATAAGGTAACAACTAGTTTTGTTAATAATCCTTAAATACTTTGAGTTTTTCGAGCTTTTGAAATTTTATTAGAATTGCGCTGAAAAGGGTATACAAACAGCAGTTTGCTGCTGTTATCTCTCCCTCTCCCTCTCTCATTCTTTTCTTTTTTTCTCCTTATCTTCATCTATTCCTTTTCTGTTGGCAATTATGTAAACCTGCTTCACTCTGACTCCACACTGACCGTGCAATTTTCTCGCGCCATTTAATTTCTGTCGGCGTGTCCTCAGTCCTTAGTCTCAGTCCCTCAGCCTTTGGGCCTGCAGACTTCAGCCTCCAGTTCCAGTTCCACGTTGCCATTCTCCCAGTTTGCCAGTTTACCAGTCTGGCTGTCCCATTTTCCATTTGCCATTTGCTTTTGGTGTCTTTGTTAGTTATTGTTATGGCGTTTTTAAATGTTATTTTCCACTTGGCTCACACTTTTGTTAGGTGACCGCCCACACCCAACACGCCCATACACCCACACGCACCGACTAACTGGCCAGCAGCACAACTGGGCAATCTGACCAGCCAAACTGACCAGGCCAACTGACCCTGGGCAAACGACAACCCTTGCTTCTTCTGCAACCAACAGCGGGGAAGTGCTCAAATTGTTGTGTTTCCGCATTTGCTTGTTGGCGACTGTTAGCACTGGCTCCGGATCGTTAAATTCACAGGCGGCTACATTGTAATTACCATGCACAGAGCCACCGAGCGACCCGTTGAGCGAGCCACCAAGCGACTGGCCCAAATCCTTAGCCAAGGCAGCTTGATTTATGCGCCAACAGCGCCGTCGACGGCATCGG
The DNA here is from genome assembly GCA_018152125.1 of Drosophila dunni. Lineage (NCBI taxonomy): Eukaryota > Metazoa > Arthropoda > Insecta > Diptera > Drosophilidae > Drosophila > Drosophila dunni. The sequence goes on along the minus strand of JAECXC010000352.1, from coordinate 2,001,856 downwards.
CATTTCCATCGTCGTCGTCGTCGTCGTCGTCATACGCAATTTTTCATAAACAATTTGGCACAATAACACACAATGTGGCAAAGGGCGTTCCAAGGTGGGGGGTGTAGGACGGGGCGGCGGGTGTAAGCGGCCAAGGGGTTTTGAGCTATGGCTTGAGGGCTGAAGTCTGGCGGCGACTGTAGAAAGCGGGAGTGGGAGTGGGAGTTTGGGTGGCTGCCAAAAAAAAAGGAAGAAGAAAACCAACAATATTAAAATAAATATTGTAAATGCCGGTAATGCTGGCAAACGGCAGCATCGACGCTGAGCGACTTGTGGCCACAGCAGGACTTGGCCTGGGCTGACAGGACTCAGTTTCAGGCCAGGCCCTGTGGTTGCTCACTTGCTGGCTGGTCCAACCCAACTGCTGGCAGTTAAACCTTTTAAAGGCACACTGCCTCCGTAGCTGCCATTGTTAACTTTATCCGCCGTAATTAGTTTATGCGCGCAATTTCATGTGCATTTCGGTCATTAAATATGCTTATGTTGTTGCTCTTGCCTCTGCTCTTGCTCTTGCTGTTGTTGTTTTAGCAGCAACTGCTTTCAGCTGCTGTGTGCATTATTATTTTGGCATACTTTCCAGCGCTGGCTCTAATATGTATCCAAAGCGTGGGGCTTATACCTAATACTGCATACTTTTTGGCGCAGGTGTTTTGTCGCGCACTAAAAATTTGTCACTGTGTGAGTGTGTGTATGTATCACCGTTTAAGTGTGTGTGTGTTTGTGAATGGCACTGTTCCCAATTGGCGACAAATAAAATTAGGAACACATTATGTTTTCGACAAAAACTTTGAAATTGTTTTGTCCCATCTCTCCACGCCACGCCCCACGCCCCGTTAGCGCCCTTTTGCCATTGCCAGTTAGCTCATTACAGTTACTGGGCTGGGCTACAAATCACGGGCAGCTACTCAACGGATTATTAAGTGAAAATTATGGCACTCCTAAGGCTCATAAACCATTCACAATGCTTTGCCCACCAGCAGAGGCGGCGGTTAGTTACATTTTTTATTGTCATACATAGTAGTGTTGTTGTAGCTACAACAGCAGTAGGAACAACAACAACAACAAGCCATGCTCTATGCTAGTGCCCCAAACCCATTTGGTGTCTTCCATAAAACTAACATAGCTCACATTATGGAATGGCCCAGTCAACCAGAGACTTTTGCCGCTTTCAGAGTGTGCATAAGTTTTAATCTGCCTTTGTTACAATCAAATGTGAATGTCTTTTTCTTAAGAAACTGCAGTGACAGCATTCAGGGCTTCACTGAAGACTGAATGCTCATCAAGTATTATTTATTAAGTTAATATAGCAGTGGGTCTAGTGACTAGCTTAGCGGTTATTGGAAAGAAAGCTTCAATATGGATGGAAATGCAATATAAATAGGTTTTAAACATTTCGTACTGGAATCATTGCTGAACTTTAATAGAAAATCCCCTTTCATTTTAGTGTACATCGGTCAGCTATCATAGCTTAGCAACTCTTTATCGAGTAGAGTAGTTTTTGTTTGCTGCCAACTTAGCAGCCAATACTATCAGACTGTTTTAATACGCTCTTTTTTGCACAAGAGTGCAAAACAATTCACAAGCTGAGCGCAGTAAATAAAATGAAAAACGAAAGAACGAAGAGAACGGCTAAAAGTAAGTAAACAATTGATTAAAATTTATGCGCATCAGACAAACGCACGCACAATCGAAGCTCTTCTATAGAGATACTTATAACGGACCAGCAGTGGTTCACTCTTATACGAAAGTTTGCTTCAGTACTGCTGTGTGTGTGCGTGTGGGTGTGGGCGGTATGTGCGTGGATGGGTAAACAGCATTTTGATTAAATTATTTTAATGGTAAGTAAGAGATATATGGTTAATATATGCGTATCCTTGCTCAGCACAACAGCTCCTTACCTACCCAGCCTAGCCACGCCCTGTCGCCCAACCCTCAGCTGCAGTCAATTAATTCAACTGCGAACTATTAAAGCACACACCGGGCGCTCATAAATTGAGTTTGAAGCGCGACTTGCGAGCAACCACAACGGCATCCGCCGCCGAGTCAATTCTCTTTTGGGAGTTGTAAATGAATGAATATTTCATAGATGCGAATACGTATTACGTTCCCAGATGTAGTTGTAGATGCAGATGCAGACCTGCCAAAAGCCCCCCAAACGAAAGCAACTGTTGGTCCGCCAACTGCTCGGCAATATTGGCCAAGCACAGCAGCTGTTGGCCAGTTGGACAGTTGAACAGTTGGCCAGGGAGCGTGTTCGAGTTTGAGTTTGGGTTTGAATTTAAGTATGAGTTTGAGTTCGGATTTCGATTTGGCAGCGTCGCTTTTGATGCGCCCTTTGGACCACCTGCCCTCATCTTTTATCTCTCTTACTCTCACTCTCAGTCTCTCTCGCTCCGTCTGCTCTTTATACACTTTGTCGCTCAGTCTATCTCTGTTTAACTCTTTGGCTGACTGGCAAATATTTATTGAACACGATTTGCTCGTTAGGCGGACGCAATACACACACACACACACCCACACACATTTACTGGGCAGGGTCTAGGGAGTACCCCGCATACACGGATAGACGAATTTTCTTTGGCTGCCATTTCGTTTCGCACATTCGTTTTTCACTTTGATTCATTTTGTAGCATTTTTCAATTTCTTTGTATTGAATTCTTTTCGTTTCTTTTTCGTTTCGTTTTCTTTTTCTTCTTTGCTGCTACGATTTTTATCTAGGACGCTTCTCAGCAGCCAAGCGATTTGTGTGCAAATTTTCAACTGTCATTATACACATGTGTGTGTGTGGGTGTGGGTGCCCTGGGTGTCTAGGTGTGTAGGTGTTTAGGTGTGCTAGTTTGAAATTTGGTCGAGACCATCCGAAACCAAGCAAAAAGAAACAGTTAATAAAATCCCTTGACACGAAGGCGTTTACATAAGCTTTTAGCAAATAATTGAGTGTGCGTGCTTTTGTTGTTGCTGTTACGGTTGTTGCTGCTTTTGTTGTTGTTGTTGTCGCCCTCTCTGACTGGCACGTGTGTCGTGCTGTTGCCAAAATCGTTTGGATTGTGCCTACTACAGGGATTGGGGTCCAATGCCAACGACTTAGCGTCCAACGGGTCTGAGTTTCAGTTTCATTTCTCTAACTGGAAATTCAATTGAATTGGCAAAAATTGTTGTTTACATGCCGATTTGCTTGTTTGATTTATGCAAAATGTGTGTGCTCTGCTAGCCTGCACTGAGGACGTGGTCCTGGGCGTGCCCCACACACACACACACATACACACAAAATGATGTGCGCCTTGAGATTTGGCTAAACAATCCAAGTTCAGAATTAGCCAGTGCGTCCGATTCAAAGAACCCAAACTTGTATATTAAACGATATTAGCTGCCAACGTGCAAAGGCAGATGGCAATGGGTGTGCCCGGCACTGGGAAGGGGGCAGGGTCGGTATGAGGGGCGTGTCTAGATTGGTGTTTCCCGATTGCTTTGGTGCGTGTATTTGATGTCGAGTTTGGGGCATGGCCCTTAATAGGCTTCAGTCTGTTTACGCAGAACCTTTTACTATGAATTCGTCTTGTATTTGACAACAAACATGATGTGAATCTAGCTTGATAAATTTTCTATTTACATATGCCACAAATTTCTCACTGATTTGATGCTGTTGTTGTGATTGCTTCCAACTGCTTGGCATGGGGAGCACGTAAACGCGTTACGTCAGCTAAAGAGTTACGCATACGCCGCATTAGCCGTTGGCTAAAAGCTTAACAGCTAAGTGCATTGGTACTCAGCTCACTGCGAATTCCATCAGCATCAGCATCACCATCAGCCCACATAATGACCTGGCCAACACAATAAGGCGAAAGAAAGTCATCGTTCGCATAGAGCGAAACAAAATTTGTCTTCTGTAGAAGTTGCAGTTAAGTTTGCCCTGAGTTGTGGCAAAACATTTTTCAGCAGCAATAAATAATAACGCAGAAAAGAAATATTAATAATAAAAGCACGCAGCAGCCAGTAGCCAGTAGCAAGCAGCTAACAGCAGTAAAGGGACAGCCACAACACACAATGGATGCGCCAGTGCCCATCCAGAAACATGGGGCAACCAACGAGAAAAGTGCATCCACGAATAAAATCAAAGCCATCAACTGCAATTGAAGCAGTCGGAGCGACAGACAGACTCAGCAGAGGCGGGGTTGGGGGGCTGGACTGCGGATAGATGCTGAATTGAATGGTTATTGAAAGGGCTCCAAGTGCAAAATGGGTGGCGTGAGATTTTTGTAGGAACTAAAGTTTTGCTCTTTCCTCACGACCATAAAACTATTTTGCAAGATGCATAAAGACTTTGTCAAGTGGAAAAATATGAAAAAGTTTTACATTCCGATGAAAAGTAATGCCATCTGAATTGCTTGCCACTTGGGCAATGTGTGAAAATTGTGACTCGTTGCATATGCCACCAAAAAGGGGAATTTCATCTTAAGTTTTCGATGCAAACTAATTGTCACAGTTTATGATCTGTAAAGATCGGCAAAGTCTTTAATGTTAAAGACTGAGCTTAAAGGTCGGCAACGGGTAGCTATTAAATAGCATTTAATAATATATATAATGGACGATTTAAAGATTACAGTTAAATGCCAAAGGCAGTCGACAGCAGTAAAAGCAACAGCAGAAGCAGCAGCAGCAGCAGCAACAAAAGCAAACAATGTTTAACATGGCACACGGCACACTTTCAATTTTGTTAAAACACATAAAACTTGATTATCTTGATTAAATTGCAAATCAAAAACATGTTTCAAGGATTACTTGTATGCCACACTCACACACATGCCTACAAAAACACATACGTATGCTGTGAAATCTTATCAAACCACAGGCATACAAACACACAGCTACAGAAATTGAGTATGCCTGCTCAAAGACACACACACACAGACGTATGTAAGACACACATTGTGTGGCAGATCTGTATATATCTTCCATATCTATATACATTGTGGGAATAAATAATAATTGTAAACTGCAAGCCACACACACCCACACGCACACACACACACAATGGTCTCTACGGGTGCGTGCGGGTGTGCACATGTTAATCTGTTAACAAGAAGCTTAGATCGATTTCATTTCAAAAGTGTTTATATCAATTTAAAGTAATTACAAACAGCCACAAGCATATGAGAATGAGGTTGACACAAAACAAACCAACGTCTATCTATCCATATCAGAGGTACTTAAGTAAGAATGTGTGTGTGTGTGTGTGTGTGTGTGTGTGTGTGTGAGTGTGTGCTCAACCTACCGTAATTGAAAATATTACGCAAATTGATTGTATAAGTGCCATGTCATAGTCGTTGCTGCCTGTTGACAACTGCCAAATGAAATCCCTCAGAGAAGCTCACTTCCTAGTATTCATCAATGTCTCTGACATCTCAAAGTTCAAGTGTGTAGACAAAAGTCTTGCAATGAGCCCACTTCTGTTGGCGTTACTCTAATACTTCTTGTTGTAATCAATATAATTATTGAATTGGTTCGACTTGAGCTGCCAATGATTCGATTTCACAATATCAATCAGATGATTAGTCGCATCCGACTAACTGAACAATTCGCATCTGCCAGCTTAGTAACTTAAATAGTCACTTAACTGTCTAGTTTACATACATACCGTTTCAAAGGGCTTACTCTAAATTGTCTAACTTTAAAAGTTCAACAAAAACAATTGACAAATAAGATATCATAATACTATCAGGCATATGTGCATCACATAGTTGATCCAGCAGTGCAGCTGTAAACTGCTTTATAGGTAGGCTAATTGAAAAACACCTCAGAAAAAAGGAAAACTACTTTGGAAGTGTCTCAGCTGTGCTTTTAGCCTGTAATGCGCTGGTAATTCTGCAAATGTCAAAAAGCTGCAACTTAGCAATGAGGCAACTACACCGAGCTATGCCAAATTTCTAGCTAATCTGACCAATTTCAAGCGCATTGTCTTTTCCCCCCTCCAAATACTGGCAACGCCCTTGTGGGTGGCTAGAGCAGAAGGCAAAAACCCGAGGAGTGCGCAAAAACTAAAGTGCCTAGAGCACCTCAATGCTATGTGTGTGCTGGTAAATGGTTTAGTGGGTGTGTGTGTGTGTGTGCGTGTGTTTGTTTTACACTTATGCACATGTGTACAAACAGCAAGAAAACGAGAAAGGAACAGTAGCAAATGGAGCTAAGAAACTGAGGAGCTGCAACACTGGGAAGTTGTGTAGCTGTGGCATTAGTCGAGTAGATGACGCTGTAATAGCATTCAGAACTCTTACTAATGAGCAGAGTGGGGGTGGCCAGAGGGAAAGTAGAGGTGAGAGTATGGCGAGCAGGTAATGTGAGGCCAACGCTTGCCGTCACCTTGCCGGCGGTGTTGGTAGCTCTGCTTGAACCAATTTTACAATGTGCGGCATCAACAACGATGCAGCACACGTTGCACCCACCGAGAGGCATCAGGAACCCAACAACCGGGTACACCTACACCTACATCTATACCCGAGACCCAAGAGCCAAGACCCGAGACCCGGCAACTGGCAGCTTCAAACTAATTGTGCAATTATTTTTGCATAAAGTGGCATAAACATGGCTAGAAGAGGCTTTATGCAAGTTGCCTGACTTTTGCAACATAAGTATGAAGATGTAGAAGTAACACCCAGCAACACACACGCACACCCAACAACACATGAAGGCAGGTGCTCTGTGTCTCTCTCATTGTTACCCCATGCCCACTGTATTCCCCTTGCCCACTGTGTCTGTCTCTGTGTGTGCGCGTGCCTAAGTGCCACTCCTACAATTTGAATGTAATATTCATTATTCTTTACACAATGTCTGTCGGCCAAAAGGTGTTTTTTGGGCTTTGTTTTACAATTTTAAAGACATGCTGTTAAACTATTATGCAGTGGGTGAAATTAATTTAACAATAAATAAAGTAACATCTTTTGTTTGTTTCAATTATTAACTCTATATTTTTGACTAAAGTGTAAAATTCCTTGATTGTTTTATATTTTAAAGACATATATTTTTAATTTGCCCAAATTATCAATATTAAAATTTGTTATTAATTAAGTGGTGCTAAGATTTTAGCCTAAGGGGGAAGATACATGTAAATACGGAAATTATTTATGAATTTTGCGATTGTCTTTTAACCCCCATTGAATTTTGTCCCAAATTTTCACAAAAATTTCAAAATGCTGAAGGTTCAACTACAAAGTGATATCCTTAGCTATATGTGTATAAAATTTCAGATCGATCGATCAATAACTTTTTGAGTTATTGTGCCCGTCAGCTTGAAAATTGTAGTTGTAGTAGCTCTACCAGCATTCGATAGCCAAACGGACAATTACTTAAACTTATGTTCACAAAATTTGTTGACACATTCTCAAAGGGGTATGTATGCATACATTATACTATAATCAGCCCATTTGCTATACAATTATTTTAATTTACCTTGGTGTAATAATTTCCTATGATAAGCAGCTTAAATAAAGTGAATTTACTTCTCGAAATTGAGTAAAATGTATAACTTTGTTGTTGCGAATATTAAATATTTGGCTTTGGAATTATCAAAGCATGCAATCAACAGTGCTTGAAGTAAATTTAATTAAATTTTGCAATTTAAAGGGCATATATTCATGCGTATATATAAATATTTATACATGTGTACAATGTACATTTTTTATGAACTACATACAAACAAGTACATACATATACACACTTTCGTGTATGGAAAGTGGCTTTCGCTTTGTTCAATGCTGTTGTCTGGAGGCAAAGGAATGCGGTATTTTCAGTCTCATGTCAGTATGGCATAGTTTTCCTGTTAACATTCGAGCTTGGCTTTAATTTGAATTAAATTTTTCGCCCAAAGAAAACTGCTGCTTGGCCTGCTCATCGACTTTTTAAAGGCAACAGAGCGAGGAGACGGAACGAAGAAGCTGAGCCAAGTTCTCAATGGTTCTGTGTGGCATTTTTCGACAATTAAAATTAAAATTTAAATGAAATGAGCGCTTTGGCAGTGTGTGTGTGTGTGTGTGTGTTTTTGTATGTTGGCAAGTTCTGTGTGTAGAAAAGCCACAACACACGGACCTGGGCCCTAGCTGAAGAGAGAAGAAAGGCTACAAAAACAAACCGCAGGAACCAAAACCAAACACAAATGTTACATAAAGAAAAAGTCGAGTTCGTCGTAGTCATCGTCTGGGCAAAGAACGAGTACAAATATGTAAATGAAATTGTATGACTCGGTACACTCACACACCAGCACTCACCCACATACGAGTACAGGGTGTACAACACACATATGCACAAATTTTTGCAACTATGCCGCGACAACACTCGAGCAATTTCTAACTCGGCAACTGTGCGCAGAGGTGCAAATGTATGCAGGTGTGTGGGAGTGTAGGTGTCTGTGCATGTGTGTGGTGCTTGCTTTGCATGTAGTTCGTTGACTTTTGAAGTTGTCAACACAACGGCAACAGCAATTGCACTTTGCCGTTACATTTATTACATTTGTAATTGTTGTCAGTCGCAGTCGCAGTTGCAGTTGGAGTCACAGTTGCATTTGGAGCTGTGCAGCCAAAGCGTTAATTATGTGCCAACGCAATTTTGGCATGTCAAACGATGCAACAGCAGCAATTACAACAATTACAGCAACAACATACAGGGCGACATTAGCAAAATGGAGAACGACAGCTTGTTTAGCTAACGTGTCAAGCGGAAGTCGTTGCCAATCGAAGGAGCTTCCGGTTGACGTGGCAGCCTTTCCTGCGGTTTTGCTTTGCGACGCAAAATTGCAGCCATTTGACATTGCATATGCTGCGACTTTCGCTTTTACAATACCCGCATACACTTCACCAACACGCACTCAGCTGCACACGCACACACACAGACACCCACATGCATACATATGTTGCCATTTTTAAAATGCCTTTGCATATTTCATTAATGGCTTAAAAATTCATGAACTGCTAATTGAAAACGTTTGTCGTAGCCAATACGCACACACACTCATACACCTGTACACACATGTGCTGTGCTTGGCAGTGCGTAGAATAAGGTAGCAAAAAGGTGCCAGGACCGCACTCAAAAGCCGGGCAACATAGTTTAGCACTTTGGCTGCCGGTCGTCTGACTAAGCGGTATATGTATATAGATGTGTGGCCACCTAAGAAATCAAAACGTCGCCCCGTAACGTAACGGGATCGAGCCGGGGCTGCTATATAATGTATGCGGCATAAGCGACCCTAGCGACCCAAGTGACTTAAGCGACCTGCACTCAAAGTTCACCAATGGGCTGGCACTTTGTATGCGAGAATACACACACCCATACATACACACACATACACAGAGGGCACTCACACAGAGGCACACCTTCAATCACTTCCGCTGAACGATGAAGTAGCTCTTTGGCACGCTATTATTTTGCCAAGCCAGGCTAAAATAGGCATGTGTTGGGTAAGCGTTGGAAGCGTTATATGCTATGTAATTGGAACGTGTGAGAAATATAAAACAGGGTAGCATGAGTCGTGGCAGCCGCTTAAGTTGTAGCCCCGTTTTGCCGGATGTCCTGTTAGAAGCGTAAATAGGCATAAAACAACGAAAAGAACATTTCTATTACCCCCGTTTGGCATCAGTATGCCTTAGGTAGGGTCTACTTCAGCCAGCCGTGAAAACTTGTCTAAAGTCTTGTTGCGGTGGCGGAAACGCTGCCAGGAGCTGTCTAATGGCTACGCAAGAAAACAGCAATCCTGCAATCCTTTGACTCCTCGTTTATTTTGTTTGAAGCTTTGTTACTTTTCAATGCGGGGTTTTGGCCGAATTATAAATGCAATATTGCCATGGCAATTGCGGTGGCCAAAACGCGACTGCAGAGTGCTGATTATGCTAGATGGTAGTAACCCACCTTTGTTTTACCAGGACTGCCATTCAAAGGCCGTCGACTGCTTGACACCTGACTGTGGTAGTCTCTTAGCCACTTTCTTGTTTAACTATGCACCACAAAAGCTTGCTTAGCGAGTCTTAAAGTCCGTATATAGGAGCACACACAAGGCACACATACACACACACACCCAGTCACGCCGAGGTACCCAGTCACTCAGTCACAGAGCAAAGATGGAAAGACAAAGCTAAAGGTAACAATGGCCAAGTGCCAATTACACGTACAGTGCCACGCCTTGTGCTCGCGTCGCTCCTACTGCCGTGAAGCTGGGATAAACTGCTTTTAGTCAACTTTACTTAGTTTGGTCAAGCAGTCCCTTCACCCCCTCCTCTATACGTACACCACCTGCCTTCACGGCGACTGCCCGCTGCTAATGGAGGACTGAAGCTTTGGGTGAAGTTTTCGTTGTTTTTTGTGAGATTTTTTTTTGTTAACTCTTGGTCTGCTCTGGTCCTGCTACTGGTCCACTATTTACAGCTTTAGTTTTGTTTGCTTCGTGTTTTGTCATGCCTCTTATGTGCTGCCTTCGAAAGTGTAAACAACTTTGGGCGCTTGGCCAAGTGCAAGGTGTATGCAGCACAGACACTCACATACAGTGAGCTGCTGCACGTTCATGACCATGTCCTGCTGTTAGTAGACTAACCCAAAGCTGCCACGATGGCTGTACGCGTCTATGCCTCGACTGTCCCAGTGACCAGCGTCCACTGTTAATCCGAGATGTTTGTTTACCTTGCCACTGCACGAAGGATCCAAGCTGGTGTCCTGCAGACTACAACAGCATCGGGCAAGGGAACCTCATTTATCTTGTGCAATGCAATAACAACGACTTAGCCGAAGCTTTGAGCTCCACTGTGCAAATCCATTGAACCTGCAGAGAGTATAATAAGTTAGTCGTGAAGTTTGCAATGCATCGAGGGAGATAAATTAGACGCTGCAGTGTCTCGATATAGTGATACGCTGTATGCTTCTATTTTGAGTTGTTGAAATTTCATACATTTTGTTTCTAGGAAATAATTTTATTGATTTATCCCGTTGGATTTGCTCATGGGAAATTTATTTGGGTTACCTACCAATTATATAGTATTCAGTATACTAATAAGCCAGTGACCTGAAAATGCTCCGTGTATTTTGTCATGGAAACTATCTCTGAAAGCTGAAAAGCGTATTAAGAATTTAACTTGCAGCGACTTTGTTTGATTCCATGGCCAATTAATGAAATGACCTGCAGTCTTTATTTATATTTCATTTTATTGCCGTTTTAAATTATGTACAATTTGTATAAATGCATTGCAAACGAACAATTTTGTTAAATTTTAATTATGGTTCCGATCATTGTTGCAGTTTTTGAGTTTTAATCGGACAAACCGCTTTAATTCGAATTTAAATTAATTAAAATCACTTACGAGCAAACCAAACCAAACCAAACCGAATCAACAACAACAACAACAACAAGAATAACAATAATAACAACCATTTAAAATTGGCAACAACAAACCCAAATTAACTTTGCATCGCTACATCGCTTCGAGAAAAAAAGCCACAGCAGAGCGTTAGGGTCAAACAAGGAGTGGGCAGGGCCAGCGGGTGTCCTGGCACAGCAGGTGGGCATAAAAGGCGCGACCACCAAGTGCTTCCATGCGAGTGGAGATCAGAGTACAGAAGGGCAACTGGGCGACTGGGCGTGGCCGCAGGGAGTTTATAGCGCATTTTATTTTAATAAAGACTTTTAATTGAATTTTCAATTGTTGCGCTCAGGACACGGTGCCATTGCAGTCGATGATGTTGCTGTTGCTGTAATTGTTGTTATCATCATTATGATTGTGTGTAGTGTATATCAGCAATGCGAATCGTTGTTGTTGTTGCTGCTGTTGCTGTTGCTGTTAGTGCTGCTGTTGTTCTTTTCAATAACATGCTGTCCGTGGTTAAACAACTACGCCGAAGAGAATGAACCCTGCTGCCGATAAGGTCTTGCTAAAAGACCGGCATTGCATTGACAGGCGGACAATGGCGCTTTCGAGGGGTGATTTACACATGCATCGCAGCGACAAATGGCGTTCGCCACTTCCGGCTTCCGGTCGCACTGCTTAGCCCGGTCAACGCACACACACACACACACACACACACGCATGCACGCACGCATACAGAAGTGATTGAAAAAATCACTATCACATGTTAAACCAATGAATATGGCAACAATTAAATTATTCTGTATTCTGCTTCCGTTTGACGCGCTCCGATAAAGTGACGCGACATTTATGTCTTTTTTACACCTACTATGCAGCATAATTATGGAATTTCAATCATTTATTTATTACATGTAAATAAAATGTGCAACCAAGTTACGCATTTTATTAATTTTTAATTCATGTCGTGAGGTTGCAGCAGTTGTTGTCCTTGTTGTTGTAAGTGTTGATACCCGCTTTGTGTTTACTTAACTGGCAAACGTTGGTGTTTTCAGGCCGCGTACTCAAAAAGAGCTCGAGGGTGCACTGGGTTTGTCAGGAGCGAAATGTGCATAACAGGTAGACGAACCCCCCTAATGTCCGTATGAACAGCTGGATCTTGGGGACTATAAGAACTGGAGCACAGAAATTTTGAAATTCTGTCTATAACAGATCAAGTTTATTTTAAACTTTTGCCAAGCTTCCTATCTTCCCCGCAAATTGACGAAATACTAGAGCTAGAAATACTAAAGTCACATATTATAAGTACGGTATCATTATAACTATCCTTATCAAGTTTAATACGGATCGGACAACTATCTCCTATTGCTCCCATAGGACAAATCGGTCTGAAATAGATAATATGTATGAATGTATGTATGAATATATATAGTTCAGCTATTGTGACCAAATTTAGGCATTATGTGGGTGGTCCCATTGTAACTATATTCGCCATGCTTGTTTCAGATAGGATAACTCTAGCATATAGCTCCAATAGCACAAATCGGTAAAAAAAATTACAATTACGCGGTCTTTTACAGTCGGCTCGCTCGGCTCTAGACATTCTTGCTTGTTTTTTTTTTTTTTTTTGCTGTTGTTGATGTTGTTGTTGTCACCGTTATGGGTTTATAGCTGGCCAAATTACGACGTATTTTTAATATGCACTCTTGGTTCGCATTGTTTGTACTTCAATTTTGTTGTACAAAATTTTCAATTAGTTTTTCATGCACTTTATTGGCTATTGTTTCGTCGCTAAGTGCCCGCATACACTCCAATACACACACAGCCCACACTCACTTCCGATTAATGTGTGTAAATTGCACAATTTTCGCATTTCTATTGTGGAAATCATTTCAATTTCAATAACCAATAATAAATAAGTTTAATAATATATAGTACATATAAATAAATACCATGCAATGCTTCATAGTTTCAAGTTCTTTTCGAGAGTACACATTTTGAACAATTGTACATTGGTTTATTAAATTTTTAAACAAAATTTGTTTAATAAATTACATTAAAAAACATGTAATAAGTAAGAATATTTAAGCGAGATATGAATGTGCCATGTAAATAAGTTAAATAAATTACATTGGCAAGTAAGTACATATATGAAATTTGCTCATTTTCGTCCGCTTCACAAATACGTAAGAAACAGGGTTGATTTCAAAGAGAGCCAGACGCAAATTAAAATTATTAAGTGAGAAACCCAAGGGAATACTTTTTTAATTTTTTTTGGGCGGTTCTCAAAGAATACCTGCGTAACCACAGTGCTGGTCAAAAACCAAGAGCAACAGCCAAGGGCAAAACTTAAGAATGTTGTTGCGGTTTGCCAGCATTTTCTGGGAGCAATCCCAAAAAGCGAGTCATAGTCCGAGGCAGCGACTGTCTTGGTGTCATGGTCAGTCTCCTACCATTTCGTTTGGCTATCCACAAGTAGAAGCAAGTAGACGACATGTGCAAAAGGCAATTTGAGTGACAGACAGTTTTTATTTCTTGCTGCCGAGTTGTCAAAACTTATTTTTTTTACTCAGACCCGAAACTATAAAAACCGCAGCCACAAGAAAGGCATCCGATTCTGCCGAGGAAGGGGACTTGTCAATGGAATGTCGAGGTGCGACTGCATTAATTAAAATTTTGAATGCAATGCCAAGAGAAAAGCGCACACCTAACAAATTTTTCATAGGCTAATAAACTTGAATGCTATGCCAAAAGCAAGCAATGTGACTGAGGCCAGGTGCATCAAGAGCGGGAGGCTCAGAAGCAACTGTTGTAGCTGCTGATGAGTGGAACGGAGGAGCAGGACGAAAAGGCGGTCGCACTCAGAAAACACTGGCCCACAACTTGTTTTTTGCCGCACTGTCACCCAATTATGTCACACAGTGTACAACAAATTAATGCCTCGTTGCGTTGATTGCGCCAAGTGCGGCAACCGTCGCTGTTGCCGTCAACGTCACTGTCGCAGCCTACGTCAGCATCGGCGTTGGCGTCGCTGCCGAATGAGCGCATGAAAGTATGCAACACAAAAAGAGCGCAAAAGTAAAATCACTAAAAACAGCAACCGACCGAGCTCTGCGGAGGCCCAAGCAGTAGTCTCGCTCTGTGGGTGTGTGTGTGTGTGTCTGGCTGTGACTGTTGCGAGAGTGTGTTGCTGTGTGATTGCGTGACAATTTCAAACAGATTTAACCGCCAATTTAAAATGAAGTCAATACAAGCGAAAGCAACTGAACTGAGCACGCAAAAATGTCCAACAAAACAGAGACATGAATGTATCAAAACCATAGGCAACTCGAAGAGAAGATACCCTAGCATGTGCTTATAATCAATTCGGAACAATTTTATTGCCTCAAGGTACTAAACCCTTTAAAAACCTCGAGACACAGGGTAGAGAGTAGCAGAGGCAGCTGAGATGTCGCACAGCGTCAGATCATCGCCCCGTCAGCGGCGAAGTAGATGTTCTGCTTGTTTTGTTGCCTTCCAACATTTAAATGCGTACAACGAACGACTGCCCGAGTCCGGGCCTGGGTCCGTGCATGGGCCTAGGTCGGAAATTTTCCCCTCAAACCTCTTATCCTGGGCAGCGGTGCGTGCTTCACCGTCAGCTGTAAAATGTATTGTAAATTTCACGCTTTTTTCGCATTCGTCTGTCGGTTGGTGGTTCGGTTGACTTTGTGTGGGCTGCCTTTTTTTTATTGAGCTGCGCTGCGTTTGTGTCAGACAAACGATTTAAATGAAATAAATTACAATAAATCACTCAATCGGTTTAAATAAAAATGTTGCTCTTGTAATGAGATATCGGCTGCAGGCAGCAAAAAGCCGATTGGCTCCTACCGATTGGTCATTGCTAAGGGAAAGTGTATAAACATTGCTGGGGACTTGATTTACTGGTATTTTTATTTTATGGAGAAAGCATCAACAAGAAGTCTCACATTGCTTAACATACTCGTTTGAAGTGCACAGATATCGCAGTGAGTTAAGTACTAATTCATCTCAGACAAGTCATGGACTTTCATTGTTGAAGATAATGCTGTATTGTAGTTTTTATACCAAGCACTCTTTCTTAAATTTTTGTAGAGATTTCAGAGGGTCCTTAAGAGCTATTCATAGCAAACCACTGAATACTCGATAGTGGGCCAAATACATTTACCGGCACACTGAGCCATAAACCAATTGACAAGGCAATCATTTGAAGCAAAATTCAGATTCTTAAACCATGCTAAAGTCTTTCCAAATAGTAGTTGATTTTGTGTCTCACTTGCTCAAATGCTTTGGCATTGGCTGCATGGCCAGGACTTAGAGCTTAATGGCAGTCAGTAGTGCATGTAAATGTCATGACAATGGCTTCTGGATTGGGAACAGAGTCTGGACACTCAAAAGCATTATTCGCAATACTACGGACCAGACAAACCGATGTGGGGGTCAGTCAGGAGGAGCCATAAAAGCAGTAGACACACAATGTTTTGTCCACCTGAGTTGTCAACAAACCGTGAAATTATCAACCCAAATTGGACGACAACGTTCAGAGCAACAAAGAGAGGCAAAGAGAGGGGACAGATTTCTTTTTATTCTTTGACATGGACAGCACGTCTTAACGCATATGTTAAGCTGAGCACTCCCCTCTTCCCTCTTCCAAGAAAATGCTTTTAATACAAATTGAAAATGCTTGAAGATCCAGGAGCTGCTCCACAGCATAAAATGGCCCCGGTTCAAATAGATCCAAAGCGGTGTACTCCGTCCAGCTTCAGTATCTATTATCTGAATACTTCAATGACCGATTAAATGAGTGGCCACATGAGTCCACAACTCACAAGCTGACAACTGGCCACTGGCAAATTGATGAATTTACTTAGAGTCATTTACTCAAGTTACTGCAACGTAGGTAAGTGAATCGACAAAATCTATGCGTTTTGTTGAAAACTTTTTAAAGAAAAGTGTTTGAAAATAAATAATATTTAAAATGTTTTCAATAAACATTAATTAAAATACAAAATCAACAGTAATTGAACACTATTAAAACTGTGAAACTAATAAAAGACAATGGATTTATAAACACTTGTAAGATTGAAATTTAAATTAAATTTGTGAAAAAATCAGATATTCACATCCACTGACAAATATCTCTATACTTATTTTCCATAAATGATACTAAACTAATTTGCATTTGGACTTACTGCAGCTGCAGCTATCTATTTTCCTGCCCGGACATAGTAGGTGCGACTAGTTTAAGGCTTGCAGAAAAAGATAGAATGAGACAAAGAGAGGAAGATGGGCAGTAAACGGAAATACGCTTTATGCTGGATTTAAATGCCCCCATTTCCGGACAGTGCTTTTGGTCGTTGCCGACCTTCAGATGCCTCAATTATTTCATTAAGTAAAACGTTTGTATTTCACCTAATTCCGAGCAGTCGAGTCCAATCCAGTCGGAGCTAGTCGAGTTGAGTCGGAGGCCTTGGCCACATCCGTTGCACTCGTGTGCAAACACGCAAAGTGCCGGTGCTGTAGTCGAGACTTGGATTTGGTATCAGATTCGGAGTGCCAGCCGAAACACACGAAACGGAATTTATTTCTCAATTCCCACTTCAATTTCGCAAATTGAATGAAAAAGCGCTTAAAAATATACAAAAGCAGCAGCCACCATGCAGCCAAACCCCATAGCTCCATAGCCGAAAAATAATGTAACAAAAGCTTACCGGCCAGGGCCAAGGACAGAGGAGGGGAGAAAGCAGTCGGAAGAGGGTAGGATCTGCAGCAAAAAAAGGCAAACGAACGACGAGCAAAGCAAAAGGAAATCTTACAAATAAAACGGAAGTTAATTTACTACGTAAACCGAAAAGCACGGCGCAGCCACATCCGGTAAAGCAGGGGCGTGGATAGGAGCAGAAACAGAAGACTGAATATGGAAGTCGGTAAAGGGGGCGGGGGGAGTGGTCAGTACTTACAGCAACAGAGTAAGGAAATACTGCAGCTGGGACTGAGACAGAAAATACAGTGAGCTAGTGAAGAGCAGCTAAAGCTTTTCGCTTACGGCCAGCCATTTAATTGGCCAACTTTCAGTTGCACTGCTGCAACCGATGCCTGTCGCTTAAGGTAGCCAAATATTTGCTTATGCAACAGACGCGACCAAGCCACGTCTTTAGTCGAGGACAGGCTCCAGGTGCAAGGGAGATGGGGAGACAGGTGCAGTTCGCACTTAAAACCGCTTATTACCTTAACAATTGCAAATATCGGCGTTGTATGAGAGCTGAGCGTTCAGAGCAGCAGACAGGATTACTTTGCATAATTTTAGGGGCATACAAATAACAGGCAGCGATTCTTTGTCCCGTTGCTCCCACACACACTCTCGGCCATGTGACTAGGTTACCTATAGCCGAGTGCGCCAATAAATACGGAAGGAAATTTCACTAGCCAAATGCTGCAGTAGCTGCAGAATAACTAACAGCAGCAGCCGGCAGAAAGGTAACAGACAGGTGGGATAAAGGAGGCGTGGCAGGCAACAAAGGCGCATTAGAGCGATAGCACGGGCCAGCACAAGTATTTGTTATGCGGTAAAAATGCATAAAAATCCCTAGACCGGCATTTATTTAAATTTATGCCGTTATAACGTAATTTTGCATTACCCCAAAAAATGATGGCGTCGGCGGCTTCCCAAGTCAGTGCCGCCATCGCCGCCATTTTATTGTTGAACATGTGTGCTTGTGTGCAACTGTATTCAACTCCCTGCCTTTGTGTGTGTGCTGGTGTCAGTGTGGTACTTTTTCCACAGGCATTTTTATGCACATTTTTTTGGTAGCGACTTGAATATTTTTTGTTGCTATCTGCCTGCACAGCCCGAAGCTAAAGAGCTTCCTCCTTCATTTGGCTAAATATTTGTATCTATTTCTATATATACAATTGCATTTACAATGATTTTATTTAAAACATTTTTAGCATTTCAATTGTATATATCGCTTTTATGTTATATAATTTTTTATGCGGTGTGGTGCGCCTCTAACTCCAAAGTGTTACAATACAAAAGGCATTCATTTGTTATGCATATGAAGTAGACCGAAACTGCGATGTGGTCGTAGATACAACAAAGGAATTGTTGCCTGTTGTCTAACTGTTATGTTCGTGGTGCAGCCAAAATGCTTGGCAAATTAGTGGAGCGCTTGAGTGTGGTTTCCGTTTGTGCTACAAATAAAAGGACTATAAAAGACTGGGAATAACTCTATCAAAGATACAACAAATTTAAGCTAGTGTAACCAAAATTATTCAAATTAATAATATAGAAGTGCATAGAGCACCCAATTGACATATACAATAATCAGAGTACTTTACACAGAACTATGCAGCTAAATGCATTACAATCAAAAAAGTTCGCACATGATTAGCTTATTTCTTAATCCGTTTGGAACATTGCTTCGTTCAATACCAATTAATTAGGAAGCCCCTGGCAAGCATCACAGTTAAAATCAGCTCGGCTGTCTAATCCCTGTCGGAGACAGCGTTGGGAGAGTGGGCTGAGGGGGTCAAGGGGGTGGCATGGCGGGACGCATTCAATCAAATGTAACTGTAATTGTAACGACGTAGCAGTGTCTGATGTTGTTGCTGCTGCTCTGTGTTTTGAATACAAATTAGGTAAAGTGATGGCCACCTACGACATGCAACAGCCAAGCAAATAGAACAGACACGCCTCCAATCAAGCTATCGAATGGTAAGGACATCGACATTCTTGTCGACGCAATCATTGATGAAATCGACTTAATTTAAATTCAAACTAATTAATTAGATGCAGATGCTCGAGACGGAGCTTCCAGGCAATGCAATGAAGTCATCTCATTCGATGTTACCTACATATACATATACCTGGGCAAATATGTTGGCCATTATTTCTGTTGCTGTTTAGGCTAATTAAACGAACAATTTGTGTGTCTGGGTCATGACGATAACAATCACTATAACAGTATCAATAGGACAAAGTCCTCAATGCCGGTATTAATACCTCACACCATTATTATCCTCATCATCATCGTCAGTTGGGGCCGCTCTCTACCATTCAGTGCTCAGGCAATGATTTTGTTTAGTTCAGTGATTCGGAGAATTAAGTTCAACTGTGCTCATACGCATATGTTCACAAACAAAATTGTGAATACATGCGTGTGTGCATTTCTGCATGTGTGTGTGTGTGTGGGTATGGGTATGTGAGGGTGTGTTATTCGATACCATATAGAAGAGCAACGCAGAGAAGCATTTGAATGTCTGTCATGAATTGATACCAATTTGCAATTGTTAATGAAACGCTTTGTGCTGTGCCGATTGCACTGCTACCACACTATGCCACGCCTCCAGCCAAACAGCCAGAACAGCCAGAACAGCCAGAACACTAAATATGTTAAGCTTCACCCACCCACATTTGGCACACTCAGATTCAATACATGTTCGCTTCCAGCTCTTCAGCTGCACTTCAATCCACAGAGTTCATTTCACTTTCCTTTCGATGTTTTCTTTGACATTCGAGTTACATTTTGGCCAAGTTTCCTACAATTCTATGGAAGGATGAAAATCCCCAGAGTCCATATACAAATATATCTCATGGTGTGTATGTATGTGTGCATGTCCAGTATTCTGGTAGTGTGCCTTTGCTCATTTCAATTTTGTAATTGAGATTAGCACTTGGGAATAATGGAGATCAGATCATTTAATTAACTTTGTTTTCGAGCACATCCCAGCTCTGCAGGTCGTTCTGCCATAGTGTCAAGTGCCTTCAATTGTCTCTGTGGGCGTCTTTTGTGCTGTCTGTGAAGCTCAAGCTGGAACTGTAGCAGTAGCTGTAGTCGAACCTGATGGAAGCAACGTACGCCCAAATCCAATAATTTTCCGTGCTCTGGTTGCTCTTGGCTACAATTGTAGTTGCCAACTGTCTGCCTGTTAATTTTCTTTGGAACAATTCCATTTGTTAATTTGCATTTCGTACATTGCAAGCAAATGCTGGTCAATTACATGAATAAAAACTGGAAAAAACGTTTCTCTTATAAGCAGAGATCAACTGTGGTTGAAACTATAATGGAAAACGGAAATCTAAAAATATGATTCTCTTCTGTGTTCTACTTTTTGGTTGAATTCAATTAGCACTTGATGCTCCAGCTTTTAATGGCAATGCATCTCATTTACATTGGGTATTCACAATGCCTTTGTTGCTTTCCTCTTCCTTTCTTTAAGTATTTATTATCGCCAGCCTCTTTTATTATCACATTTCATTCTCTCATTTTCAAATTGCATTCAGCTGTTTGTTTTCAAGTGTTGTCATGAGAATTCAAAACTACTTTTTGAATAATTTAGTTTATTTATTTTCTACACTGCTTCGTTCCAAAGTTTTTGCTGCAGCCAATGCCACTGGCTCGACTTTTGTCATTCACTTATTTATTTACTTTTACTTCGTTTATTCTTCTTTCTTGCCAGACTTGTCGTCGTATGTCAAAAGTTCTGCATTTCCCCTCTGCTCTGAGCACTTTTAAGCGTTCTTTTTCTTCATCAAGCCAATTGATGCCTTTTTGAGAAATTCATGTGACTGCAACAATGCATTGCGCACCGACTTCAATTCGTATTTTAATTAAAATTTTCTTAATATCGTTCCAGCTGTTTATGCTACAGGGCATTCCGTCTGCTCACAGCCCGTTGGTCGCATAATGGGCTTCACATTTTGTGATTCGTGAAAACGATCTGTTACAAAAGTAAACAAGTAGGAAAGGGTGCAGTCTGGCGATCCTGCTGTAAAAGACCCCGTACTGGTTCAAGTGCGCATTACCCTTAACTTTCGACAGATTTTTCCTAAGGGAGCTATAAGCTTATATTTTCCAATCCGGATCAAACCTAGTGAGGATACTATATGAATTTGGTCGTGATAACTCAAGTCGTTTCAAAGTTATGGTAATATAAAAATAGTTTTTGGTGAGGTGACCACTTTTGCTTACAGTTTTCGTGGGTTTCGGCGAAGCAACAATTTGAAATAAACTTGATCTGCTAGCGAAGTACACGAACTTTCAATCCATATTTGGTGGCTCTAGCTCTTATAGTCTCTGAGATCAAGCTTTCTTACAGACGGATGGCTATATTGACTCGGCTTCTGATGCTGATCAACAACATATATACTATATGGGTTGGAAATGCTTCCTTCTGTCTCTCACGCACATTTCGCTTCTGACAAACTTCACTTCTACTCTTTTTTAGAGTATAGGATCTAAAAAATCAGTAGACTTCTATTGTACAGAAAAGGGCCCTAAACTGGATAAAAGTTTCATTTTAAAACGTATAGTTATGCAGTCAAAAAGCAAGGAAAAGCTATCGAAAACCCTAGACTCAAGTTCCATAGATTTGTTAGCCTGTGTGCTCCAATTTTGGTTACGTTCACTGTACGTTTGCGGCAATGGTGTGGCGTTTACAGTTGAGTTGTCGAATGCATTTGGCAGATCAAACGAAATGCGATTACGTATACGCAACGTGGGCCGTTTTCAAATTTGGAGGAATGACTGTGTCAGGCTGGCGGTTAATTAGTCCCTAAAACGATGCACGCCATTTTGTTGTCAGAATTTGTACCTGCAGCGCTGGTTTTTGACAACCAGCCAATGCCATGCTTTCAAATTGCATAGCTCATTAAATTTCAATAGGACAAATGTGCAGTTGAGTGCAGTGCATGGGAAGATAAATTTATCGTTGCATACTTGCAGGCATCGCCTCCAATTGAGCACTTAATGGTGTTGTCTACTTTTGGGCAGCCCCGTTAACCGTCAGAAACCAGCCGCTCTACCAACACTACTACTCTGCCGTCTAAAAGACGAACTTGTTCCAACTTCTTGAATGCCTTTTTGTTAACTTCTTGGCGCGAAAAGTTTGCTGTAAAATACTTTGCGCAAATATTGTTTTCACATGCTTTTGTAGCGCTAAGCGTTCCAGCAAGACGTTGTTGCACCCCGCTAATGCCTTACCCCCCGCCCTGGTCTACAGCTTTTAAGCAGAGTTTCAAGCCTTTGCAACGTAACTTGTATCAATGTGCAGTGTCTCTGCAAGAGTTTTCAGCTACTTTCTGTTGTGTCTCGTTTGGCTCCTCTTCTCATGCTTTTGCTTTTGTTTTTGACTTGCATTTTGCCATGTATTGGCATTTTCAGCGCTTATTTGTATCGTTTTCGCTCACTTTGTTGTTACTTTTTGTTATTGGTGGTTCTGTTGTTGCGGTTGCCAATGCAACGTTCAACGTGCAACGCAACTTTTCTTCAGATTTTGTTGTGGCAGCTTTTTTTTCTGCTGTTTCGTTTTGTTACAATTTCCTTAAAACGCAAACTTGAAAAGTTGTATGAAATATTTGTGGTTTTTTTTTTTTTATTTTTTGTTTTTCTTTACTATTATTTTGAAAGTTTTCAAATCAATTGTGCCATCAAGTTTGTAACAATGTCGAAAACATTTCAAAGCTGCTGCCATAAGTTATGCAAATTTTATTTCAAACCGCATATAAGTTATTTAAAATATTTCTCAGAATTCTAAGAACGACGTCGCACAGCTGGCTTCAGAATGCCCTATGTTAAGTTTAACTTGTATTAACAAGAATGTAACTATATTTAATAGCCCACTACTCACTTGTGCTCGTTTAAGTATAGAATCCTTGCTTGCATCGTAGGCGTGCTGCTTGGAGGGTATCTCCAGCACAGTGGGCACAGGCATCAAATGCTTATCAATAGTTGAACGTATCATATCTGCATAGTTCTGATTGATCATTACGATTGCAATATCATCGCGCACCAAAAAACGCTTAAAACATTCTTCAATTTGAGTCTTGCTAGTATCTACAAGAAATGTAATCCTCTAATTTAAAGACTTTTTTTTAGCTACTGATCTTTCGTTACCCTTGTCGACGACCATAAAGTTGGCTTCACGCTGCTCGTTAATTTCACCGATGCCGCCAAGCAGAAATCCTACGCAGGTGTCCTGCAGTTAGAAGTTATAGAAACTTAAATTATATACTCTTAATGTGATCTGACCTCGTCGCCTATGACAGCCATTAGCTTGCCTTCTTCAATGGATTGATTTGACATTATTAAAAACTATTTTTTATTGTCGTTTTATTATTATAGGCTGCTATTCAGTTTCAAAATTGATAACGATCGAAACGCTTGCTTAAGTTTCATATATGGAGTGTATCTATACTGCTATAAAATTGAGTTATTATAAAAGATTTTGAAACAACAAAAGCTGTAAAGTGAGCAACAACCATTCAGCGGTAATTTGTGAAATGGATTTAGTGAAATCCGAATCGGTCCATTCCCCAAAAACACACAAAAACTCTATAAAAAAAAAAATTGTATGGAAAAAGAAGACGGACGTCGCTGCACTTGACAGCTGCGGCGCATTTGATGGCAAATTGTTTGTTGCACTTTGCTGCTCCCGATGCATTTGCTGAAATTGTACATTTCTTTTATTTTTTGTGTAGTTTTGTGAAGCGTAAAACAAGTTTTATAATTGTTTAAAATGTTTGCTGCCAACGTCCATTGCATTGCAATTTTATAACGAATTTTGTCAGTTGGCGCTCGAAACTTAATCGAGAGCAGCAGCAGCAGCAGCAGCAGCAGCAACAGCAGCGGCAACAGCAGCAGCAGCAACAATTTGTGTGCCAAAACATTTGCTGTTGCCTCATGCCACGCCCATTGTACAGTTTACGCAATGTTGCGCTCAAAAACTTTAATGTCGCAGCATTAAAGCTCCTAATTGGATTAGATAACTTCTCGAAAGGGTTAAACATAACACACAGACATGCCCGCTCAAAGGCACACATTACACATACGCCGCGTTGTTTGAATTGTCTCCAGCAAAGTGAATCGTTTCAAATCCAAAGCCGGTTATGTGCACCAATATTGCTTTCGTTTTCGCTATTGTTAACTCATTTAAGTTACGTAGATGCATGCAAACAACAGAAACACAACAACAACCATAACAAGCCCTAAAAACCTTTGCGCTACATTTTGCTAATTGTTGTACAAACTTTCAACAATAGCGCTTTGCCATGTTGCCACTTAAACTCGACTTGACTCGACTCGACTCAACTCGACTCGACTTGGCTCGATCTCAAATTTGAACTCGAATCGCCTTTTCAAATCAACTCTAATTGTTTACATATCAATGACCACTTTGGTGTTGCTGTGATTGTTTGCTGCTGTGTTTGTTGTTAACGTTACTGCTGCTGCTGCTGTCGTGTGGCATAACTAATTATGATTAATGCTTCAAAGTGAGCCCGTGACATTTACAGTTAATTGGCAGCTGATGGCGACCGAACATGGCTACAAATAATAGTTAATGCAGTGCCTTTGGTGCATTGAACCTTTTGACTTGACAACAGGTAAAACCAAATGGAAAAATAACTCAAGATTTAAATGCAAATTCCCGCTGCAGTTGCAAACTCAATGGCCACAAAAATGTCTGCGATCCCAGTTTAAGCCCAAATCAAATTCCATTCAAGTCATCTCTGGACGTCTGACCTTTGATTTTATTAAAGCTCACAGTGTCGACTGCAAGTGCTATCCACTCATCTACTCATCCAGCTAAGTAAGCTGACTTTATGTGCTTGTACGACAGTTAGCGGTATTTTATGTTACCGGTTTTAGTTTATTAACTGGCAACAACAGCTAAGCCGAGCTAAAAGAAAACAACAACAGTAATTTCAACAACAACAACAATCTTTGACTTTGCTGGCTTTTGGTTTTTTTCATATATGGTCAGACCGACTTCTGATATGGTGCTGCCTAGAAATTTTCACTTATGCCTGGCACGTTTTGCCTATTTTCCAGTTAAGCACTAAATGCTTTGGGTCAAGCTCTCGAAATTGTTGAAAATTGTAGTGCTTACATGCAGGAAAGAGGACAGTGTGTTAAAAGCGGTGGGGGCTTTCTGGTTTTCTCTTTTTATTCACATTTTAAAGAAGTGTTGACTCTACCGCTGACACTATTTCTTGCGATTAAAGTATAGATTTTGAGTTTGAAATTTTATTTGTATTTTTTAATGAATATTCTACATGTGATTCGCCCATTTTACACCCTCTAATGACTACATTCACTGCATTTTTACATTTTCCTGTTAATCTCAAACGACTTTGACTTCGCCCTTTCCTTTTTACAGTTTAAAAACACATACACAATTGTTATTTATACAGTGCTTGAAATACCATAACATTTGCAAACTTATATAATACAAGTACGACCAACAGTTTTTGTCAGACATCAGGCGTCTTCGCAGTATGCACATCACGCAAATCAAGTCGCACAAAATTCGCAAAACGCTTTCTTCTTCCACACATTGAACTTTTGAATGCTGCTGCTGATGTGCTTCTGCTGCTGTTGCTGTTGCTATCGCTTTTGGTGCTATTGCTGATTATTCAACGATTTTTATTGAAAGTTAAACAGGCGTGCAAAAATATCAACAGCATTGGCAAGAAAGCAATGAACAAAATGTCAAATGCAGGCATTGAACGAAGAATACATAACAACGATGCGACATTAGTGACAACAACAACATCCACTAGATTTTAGTAGAGATGCCAGCCTGCCATTCACTTGATAGCCCACCAATTTATTCACTTCACTTTACTTTTTTGTATCTGTAGTTCGATTCAATCGAACTGTAAAATTAGCATAACGACATTATAATAAACCAAGCGACAGTGACAGCGACAGCAACTGCGACAAATGCAACATTCGGTGGCAGGAAGAGCCCAATTATGTACCATATACCCCTCATACAGTAAATAAGTGAGTAGGTGTCTGTGTGTGATTTCGCTTACAGCTAACTGTATATATAAATAATACTTTTGGGTAGGCACTGTTGAAAATTCTGCATACAGCTGGACGTAAGCCAAAAAATGTGTCAATGCATTGGGTTGATAACCTCATGGCTGGTTATTGGCCTGGTCATTTGTTCGATTGCCGCGTATATTTGTCGATTCCATTGACGAACTGGGTCAGCATGCGGCATTGGCGGTATAGCCGAACCGTTAATAGAAATGCATTAAAGCCATAATGTTTGAAGCGTTTGTTCCAATTCTGAGAGCATGCCGCACATCACTCTTAAGTAATGGTCGTCTGCAAATCACGTTGGAACTCAAAATTTATCAAAAACGTCACGTAATTACTAAACAGCCGTCATCAATTGACAAATGTGTAGGCATACACAGTTACAGATACGAATATTCTGTATATACAGACTGTACTCACACCACACACACAAGATACTAGAACCAAAATTGTTTCTACACTTGCGACTTCTTTTGAAATTCCCAGCAGCTGTCTGACGAATTCACCAGCAGATGCGTTTGATTTGTGTTGTTCCCAATGCCCTGTTGCCACTGTGTCTTCCACAGATTCGACGCCTTTGTCGTTCTCGCACAATATCTATACACATTGTGTCTTATTTTATATTCCAATCACAAAAGGCGTTGTCGATGCGGCGACAGCAACGCCAAAAGTTGCTGTCAGCCTTTTGAGCAAAATCTGTGCCCATACCCGCGCCTGTCTTCAAAGTCGGGTCTGCCTGCGTGGGAGCGGAAGAATCTAAAGTAGTGATCGCCACGCCACTTGATGTTCTCTGCGACGGTAAGGTATGAAGTGGGGCAAGGGGTTTCCCCTGGCATGGGCTCAGCTGCTAATGGAGTTTACTTAACTGCTGCGACACGCTGACATCACAGGCGGTGGCATACGCAAGATTGAATGATTGTCGGGTTGAGAAAGGCTTCGCTAGGCATCCATGGGTTTTTCTGTACATTAAAGATGTGTGTACTTATGTACGCTAAAAAACAATTAACAACTATACTTAAAATTCTATCATCTATTTCGGTAGTATATGTATTTTTTATCTTATTTACACATACATCTCGAGACTTGACTATTCATTGTATCGTTTGTGTTGATTTGCTGCGCATGGTGTACAATCCCCCGAATTTTTCATCTCATTAGGTATATTTAGCTTGAATCACTCTGACTTTCGATTGAATGATACAGCACAACACAACACACACTGGCGGGCAATAAACCTAGATGGTGGTTCAATTTTTCGATTTTTATAGCCCATCGTTTGGGAGTTTGGTAGAGGCGCAGCTTATGCTAAACCTTTTCAAATAGCTGCCGCTTAATTGCCCATTTAAATTAATATAAATTTCAATTTGTGCACACACACACACATATACACAGGCACACGTATTTTGGCGTGACTGGGTTGGCTGGATTGGCAATATGCAAAGCACATTGCGCATACCACATGTTGCCACGCCACATCCAGCTTCACTCCAGCTAACCGAGCGAACAGAGCGCGCGACATGTGAGTTGTAAAAGAAATGTGTATATCAGCGCTTATAATACGCATGAAAATGAAATAAAATCGTATTTTTGTGATTGATTGAAGCATGAGTAATGAAAAATTGAACGCATAGCAGGCGAAAGGTGCTGGCGTGTGCAATATAGAGCCAGGTGAGTGCGATGGGTGCGGTGGATATGTGTTATGTATACTCGTATGTCTGCATGACTCTGATTTTATGCACTACATTACCTTTGGATTTCAATTCAATACAAATCAGCTAGCAATTTACCTAAATAAAAAGAAAATATATGATAACGCCCATACTACTCCACAGGAAAGCATATGAAATTTTTAATAAAATTCAATTCAATTGAATTACCAGTCTATGCAATGCTATTGCAATGCAGCTGCTGCCTTATCTGACGTACTTATGCACATATAGATTATATCTCAATCTCTATACAAATCACTTGGCGTTGGCCGATGACACGCACATAAGCTGCAAGGAAATCAGCAAAAAAATATACTTCCAGCTAGCTAAACAGCAATGACGACGTCAATACAAAGACACTTGGTGGACAAGACTGTAGGTGGTGGTGGGTGGGCAGGCAGTGGGGTTAAGGGGGGGAGTGGTGGAGTGGTAGAGGGACGGCCGACTAAGCTAAACAAAAGTTACGAGCCATATTAAAATGTCATCGTGTCAATGGTGCAGACGCCTGACCAGCACAGAGAGCTGGCAACTCTGGCAACCAGCAACTAACGACGACATGATGAAGCGTAAACAAACATGTTCAACTTGCAGACATTGCGACGGATTGCGGGTGTACGCTTTACGTGGCTGGACGGGCGGAGAGCGGTGATCGGTGTGCGGGGTTCATTCTGACCAACTGAAAAGTAAAACAAAATGAAATTTTACTTTGCATTTGAAATGATTTTCCAGCAAGCTGCAGTTTCGTCTCGTCCACACATGCTGCAGATTTTTATTTTTATTTGTATTTCAAATGTTTTGTGAAAGTGCCAGCAGCATTTGAGGCCAGAGTCCATTTGCTAAACGTACTGTTGTCCCCATGCAATCCCTGCTTCCCGTTGCCCGTTTCCCTTACTCGCACTACTTCCTGAACACAAAAAAAATACAGAAGCATTTTTTATTTGTGTGATTTTTGCAGGCTCCGAATCCGACTGTGGCCCAGCCAGTCAGCCAGTCAGCCAGACTACCCAAACATAGCTAACAAGGCCGAAGAGCATGAGCTGAGAAGCTGCCCAAAAACTGTAGAACTCTCTTTTCTAGCCCGGGCGACGCCCAGTGGACACCAGACATAGAACGATAGCCGGTGGATGTAGGACGGAGGAAGGCGGCACATGACTTTCAAATGCTGTAAGTTGAAGCAGGAATTGGGAACTGGAACTAGATGACCCGCATGAAAATGCTGGCCCTGGCATATTTTTATGCCGCAAGCATGCAGGACAAATGGCTAGAATTTTTGCTGCTGCGTCGCTGTTGATGATGATGATGACGACGACCACCACAACCAGCAGAGCAACAATGCCACTGGGCAACAGCAATGGATCGGTAACGGCGCTGACTGTGCTGCAGTTACTTCTCGACATGTGTACGTGGCTGGCCTGCAACAGTATTAGGCACGCGGCGAGAGTTCCAAAAGAAAATAAAAAGACAAAAAACAGAATGGAAAAAAAATTGTTACGGCTCCTTAGCCAACTCGGACAGAGTTTCTTGACTGGGGGGGAACAATAGTCAGGAAAAATATAGAGAAGTTGAACAAGTCGTTTGTCGGCGGCCGTAGAATTTATGTGTGTAAGGCGCGCGCTCTGCCGCTCGAGTTGAAAATTAAACATTGCGTATACGCCTAGGTGCATAATAATTCATGACTGGACCGAGCAGGCAGACAGGAAGACAGGCTGCATGCTCAGCAGGCAACTGCAACGAAATTGTGTGTAAAATGTTTTAATATGAGCTCATAATATACGAGCCAAATACAGATGCAACCGCAGCCAAAGGGACTGAAAGAGAGAGGGAGAGGGAGAAAGTTGGCGAGAGATGGAAACAGGAATAGGCGTTTTGGGAAGTAATTCAGCTCAATTTGTGATTTATTGGCATTGAAGAAAACAAGTTTAAAAAGGAAAAATATAGGAAACGCCTCATAGGAGCATAAGTGTTTCCCCTGTAAGTGTGATTGTTGTTTGTTGTTGTTGTTGGTGTTGCTGCTGTTGCTGTAATTCTTGCTGTACCCTTTGTTTTTTTAGTGCAACTCTTGCTGGTTTTCAGGGCAAAAGCCTTGCAGTTTTAATGTTTAGTTTTGGCTGTCGCTGCTGGTCAAGGCTTTCGATATGCCTAAAATGGCAGCCAGTCGGATATCCTGTGGCACACACAGCCTGCATGCATACGACGTGCAATTGAATTTGCATTTGGTTTCTGCAAGCCAGAAAACAAAAAAAAAAAACACAGCAAACAACAAAGCAAACAAAAAAAAAAGAAACCCTGACATGCAAACAAACACAAAGCACCGTGTAGTTTTGCATGTAACTTTTTGGAATTTGTTTTTTTTTTAATTGCACTGGGACTTGGATTTTTTCTAGTACAGAATGGAACAACAATGAAATTCTATGATGTTTACTTTATGTTTTTGGCTGGCTAAAATACTTTTACCAAAGTCTAACAAAGTTTTGAAGCTTTAAACTTAAATTGCATCAAATTGATTCTCGATCAAGTGATTAAAGTTGTGCTCACATGCCACAAAATTTACTTAATTTGAAGATATTGATAAACGATTTTAAAATACATTTGAGTACTTATGAAGCTTTAGTGACATCATTATAAATGATAAAATAGATTATAGCACACATAAAATGCAATTAAACAAGATTAAAATGAATATTCAATAAATGGCTTCACAAAAAATTGATTTGTCAAGTGTTTTGTAAATATTGTTGAATTGTTATTTAAATAAAACTCACTTTTCTGTGCGAGTGTGGGCCTGTGATGCCGTCAGTTATTCTCAATTTATGACATCAAAGGTTAAAAGTTGGCTATATATAGTGGCCATTAGAACAGTTTGAGTTTTGGTTGAAATGCTTTTCTCCATAAAATTGTCCCAAAACCCATTCGTATTTATTTTTTAACCATTTTATTGAGAGTGCATGCAAGCACTTGATTTGTTTTGTGCTGTACGGGCAGAGGCTGCGGGAGTTCAGAAATTAAGGGGATTATTATATTTAAGAGACCTATTAACAATTTTTAAAATTTTCTTTTAACTTGAACGACTAAAAAAAGTTGATCCATTTTTTAGGTGACTCCCCTCCACAACCATGCACTAGTGCACACGGAAGAGAACGCCAACCAGTGCTAGTGACAAGCGCTCTCCTGGACGATTCTGGAATGCTGGCAATCTGTGCCTTTTTCACCACCTGCCGTTAATTACACAAATGCAAAAGTCCGCTGGGCGACCAAATTGGTCGGTAATAAATAAATTCAATTGAATAATTTATTTAATTTATTTGGGGTCTGCACTCGTGCGACATAAAAAACAAAAAGTAAACAAACGGTATACTCGTTTTTATATGCACTTTTTCCACTCAGTGCTCAGTGCTCTGTGCTGCGTTGTGTAGCAGGTAAAAATGGCTGCCAGCGAATGAACCAGGCCACCATTTTCATTGCGGAAGTGTGCGGCAAACTGTCGACGACGAGGTGTTAGAATTTGCAGTAGTAAAAAAATCTACAAAAAAATAAAACACACACAATTTTCGGGCAACAATAACACAACCAAAATAACATCTGGGGAACTGAAAAATGTGTGGCACAGGCCAAGTAAATTTGTGGCACAAAAACAAATCGTTTAATTGGCTTAAACAAAACGTAACCACTATGTACTAAATCGCCGTCGACTTTGACGTCGCAGTCGCCGTCGCAGTCCCCGTGAGCGTCAGAGTCGACGCCGGCGTTCACGTTGATTATATAACCCAAGCAAACCAACGCAGCCCAACAACGCTGTTGACAGCGAAGTCGCCGTCCCAAAAACAAACTCGTTTCATAGACATCGCTGCTTTACTTACTCGTTTTTTAAGAGCAAACTGACGCAAGGGTACCACCAAGCACCAAGAAATACGGCAAGCGACACCGTCAGCATCAGCATCAACAGCTCCACCACCGCACCACTTGCACTATTGGACAATCCAGCCCAGTCGGCAACGGGTTTGGCATGTTTTTCAGCTTGCTTTCAGACTATGCCTTTTGCTTTTATATTATTTTTTTTTCTACCCAGCTCCGATTGGCTATATACAAATTATGAAAAATCTTTGGAGCGACATAGTCGCTTGATATCGCCTCTTGGCACATTCGCATACAAGCCCTGCAAGAAGTCAGTTGGGCAGCATCCAGAGTTAAGCTCCAGCAAACAGACGAACAACATGAAATTGTACACCTTTTTACTCAGCTTTGCAGTAGCTGCAATCGCCGTTAGTCAGGTAATTGTAGCACACAGATTTGCCCAGTTAAACTGGTGGATTATTAAGGTATTGTTTTCCAGGCCGCCGATTTTAAGATTCGTAAATACGATGATGCTGTGAAAGCACATGAGGAATGCCGTGTGGACAATAGTGTGCCCGATGAAATTTACGAAAAATTCTTAAACTACGAATTTCCCCAACATCGTCATACCAACTGCTATGTGAAATGCTTTGTGGAGAAAATGGGTCTCTTCACCGAACGCAAAGGCTACAATGAGAATGCGATTATAACGCAGTTCACCTACCAACGGTTTCATAACCTAGAACCGGTGCGTCATGGGCTGGAGAAGTGCATTGACCACAATGAAGCTGAGTCGGATGTCTGCACCTGGGCAAATCGTGTATTCTCCTGCTGGCTGCCCATCAACCGCCATGTGGTGCGAAAGGTCTATGGCCCGGAAATGTGATAACAATTCTAAATAAATTACAGCCTCAAACTGAGAGAGTTATTGGCATCTTTTTTTATAGTTTTACTTTCAATTTTGATGTAGGTTTGTATCCATTGTATTAACCAGAACAGGCACAGTGTTGTATTCTGACAAAATCTTCCCTTTGTAAGCGACTGAATATCACATTCGGTACCTTGGAATTTCCATAAACAATCATTATCGTTGGCATTCATTGAACTCGCGTTCATTGGCTTAATCCCAAGACGCTGATAAGCCGAGTTGCATGTCTCCACCGTCGAGCACTGCCCCAGGCACTGATAGTGCTTTTCAGTTGGGACTGAACATTCCGGGTGTCAAGATGCGTCTACGTCTGATTATCAGCTTATGGGCATTGTGCGGCATGGTGTGTTTTCAAGTGGCATTTGCTCAACTCAACTCGATAGCAACTCTCAAAAAATTCGCAGGCTTTGGCTGATCTCACTGCAGATGTGCAAATACTGATGAAATGCCTGCATCAGCACAGCACCTCCGATCGCATTGGCAGCGATCTAAAAAAACTGGAGCGATATGGCGAGTGGACCAACGAAGAGGTGCCCTGTCTGATGCGCTGCCTGGCCAGTGAGAAGGGCTGGTTCGACATTGAGGCCAACAAGTGGCAGAAGCAGCGTCTGGTCGACGAACTGGGTGCCGACATCTACAACTATTGTCACTACGAACTGCACCGCATTTCCCGCGATGGCTGCAGCTATGCGCATCGTGGTCTCCGTTGTCTCAAACAGGCCGAGCTGCACGCGAGCACCAGCATTAGTACGCTGCTGCAGTGCTCGAGTAGGCTAAATGCCACGAATGTGCAACTGCTGCAGTACAGCAAACTCACTGCAAAGGAATCCATTCCGTGCCTTTTCAAATGCTTCGCAGATGCACTGCACTTTTATGACGATGCCGATAATTGGCTGCTGCTCAATTGGCAACAGGCATTTGGCCCAAGTCGGCAGGATCAACAGCCGGACTACAGCAAGTGCCGTCTTAGCCAGGAAAAGCGTAATATAGCTGCCAACAAATGTGCCTGGATGTACGACGAGTATCTCTGCTGGGAACTGCAGAATGGCAATCTTCGCATAGAACCACCAGCAAAAGCATTCAATTCATCTAGTTAAGATCAAAGACAAATCGATTTTAGTTTTAGTTGTACTGAAAAAAATGGTTAGGTTTGATACTAAATGGTCTAAAGTGGTGAATATTCTCATATCAAGTACGGTTATTTGATTGAAAAGGGGATTTCTTAAACAATATTTTTTTTTTACTTTCTGTATGTGTATAACACGTTTGTGCTTCAATCAAATATTATAGCTTTATTCATTCATTTAAGTTTAGAATATGTCATTTACTTATTTCTCTTAGCTGTTAAAATATATCCTCTACTCATACCAAACCTAAGTCATGAATTTTAGGCTCATATTGTAGTAAGTGTTTTTGTTGTTGTCTAGTAGGTTCCACTAAACAGCCATCACAAAACAGGTGAACTGCTGGTACATGGTTGAACAGGGATTGCGTCCACGTCGCTGTGCACATCCAGCCACATGGGCATTTGGCAATGGAACACCAAGGGCCTGACGCATGGCAGGCACACGCCAACGGCGTGTACGCTCATCAAATAGTTCCAACTGCGAGATGAAGCAGCGCGTAAAACAGGGTATGGGTTCTGTGACAGGGAAGCTCGAATAATCATTTAGTCGATTCCACTCAACTTGATCCACCTGCTGCAGGCATTCCTTCATTGCGGACTTGGCACCGCGAGTAGCGTTCTGCATGCTCTCAATCAAAATGAACGGATCGTTTTCTAGCTGCAAAGAGGCGACAATTGCTATCAATTAGCGGTCACTGGCCGTTGCTATATTCTCTACTACAATTTCTATATATTTCTTATCACTTATTACACTCACACTGACGATGCAATGAAAGCCAGCATAGGCATGCTCACAGCTGCTTTGATTACGTTGGCCGAGCTGCAAACGCTCACTGCAAGCCTCGTAGACGGCATTTCCGAAGTGCTTCTTAATTCCCTGCTCATTGAAACCTGTCAGCTCGTGATAAAAGTCGAACATTTCATTCAAATAACACTGCGTGAAGCAGGGCAGCTCCTCATAATGGTCCGACCACTGTGTGTAGCGCTCTAGCCGCTCCGCATTGGCCTCATTTAGGCCTCCAAAATTCTGCAAACAACGTTCAAGGCTTCGTTGTTCGCCGTGCAGTAGTGCTGAGCTTTCAATCTGTATTGACAGTTTTAGACAGTTAGTTACAGTACAAGAGGGTATAGTTATAAGCGTTTACCACTGCCATCGTGAGGCATGTTGCTAGCAGCAGCAGAAGACGCATGATCGCTGAATTTCTTTACTGTTCTAAGTGCCAACAAATACTAAAAAGCTGCCAAAAACTGAGCAGCATCAATTGAAAATTTGAGACGTGGTTTCGCTAGTTGCTACTTGGTTGATAACCCAATTAGGGCTGCTACAGGTTCACAGTGCTCGGACCGCCGGGCGATAAGCATTATCAGCTGTCCGCAAATGTAGTTCAAGTTTAGCCCTCGCTTGCGCAAGACTTGAATGTTGCGACAAGTTATTCTCAATATATGTTTAGGGCAGGGCGGGACAGGGCGTGGCACATGTAGTTTAAACTGAGGCTGAACCCAAAACTGATGCTTCATTTTACGCAACATTTCGCGTCGTCAATGGGCCAGGCCCAACTGTGCAAGTTAGCTGCATTTTTATTGGTATTGATCAACACCTGTCCAATGAGGCCACAACAAATACACCGTAAGAGCAGCAGCAACAGGAAAAACAGCAACAACAACAACGACAACAACAGTGACAACCACAGCAACAATGTTAATATGAGAGCTGCGATCAGTGGATTGAACGTTTGTGCGCTGTTGTTAATTGATTTGATGTTTTTGTGTTTTGGCATTTTGCCCGGCAACTTGTCAGGCATTTAATAATAATAATACCGAGTGTAGTGATTGCTATTTGCAAAGGAGCGACATCGTCCCACTTTACGCATTTCTGGCCAACCGGATTTCAACAAAACATGTTTAACACGTTGCAGACACTTCTGCAATTGCGAATCTTCACCATCTTCATCATCAGCTACCGTCTCGATAATTGCAAGTGCCGAGCGTACACAATTATTATTACATACCTACAGTACATGTATAAAGCCGTTCTGCTGCTGACCAAAACAAATCCTGAGCAAGCGAGGCGACGTTAAGAGCTTCCAAATTATTCCATCATTCCACAATTTCTTTCGCAGCATCAACGCTTCGTTGTGACCTTGGCTCGATTTCTTGCGTGTTTGGCCATTGAAATTATAAATCCAGTTTTTCGGCTTGCTTCCTCTCTTCTTTCACTCTCACAGCGGCCGTTGTCAATTTGTACAAATTTTCGTTTTATAGTTAATTGTGATTCGGTTTGTTGTTGCCAAACAACTTTAACTTTAACGTTAACGTTAACTTTAAGTCGCCACGCAGACGGTGGATGAATGCAAGTCTATGTAGCAACAATGATGACAACAACGCAGCATACAAACATGATCATGATGAAGACGATGTTGGGAATGATTTTGACATCGCCAGAGAGTGGGACACTGAATGTCTGGGATGCGTTTGCTGCACCGTTAGGCTGCAGCCTGACCTTTGGTAATTTCAAATGCAATAATCTAGGCGTCAGGTCACAGCTGTTTTTATGTCTCTTGGAATATTTGTTGTTGGCATTGCGAAATGGCATCTGTGACTTCGACTCTTTAGCATTTTAATGGGGCTTTGCATGGATTTGCATATATTTATTTGTATCTTTTGGTTTCTTCTACCAGCTCGATTTGTTTGCCTTTCTTTTGATGCGATGCCCGCTTTGTGTCGCAGCGCCATGAATTTATTGATAACTTGAAAATATTGAACGTTTCTTTTGTGAATTTCAAGGTTATAACCTAGTTTTTGGCAAGGCGCGTTCAGCTGGCCGCAAAAAACAATGCATATTTTATTTTAGTGTGAAATGAACTGAAATCGAATTCGAATTCGATTCGATTCGTGCATGTTGAATCCATTTAATGAAACTGCAGCCGATTGATAGATAACAATAACTGCCCTTGGTTAATTTGGGCTCTCAATTAGGATGGAGGCAGAGGAGGCAGGAGTAGGAGCAGAAGGACAATGATAATAAGTGCTGTACGTACACATCTGTGTCTTGTAATTAAGCGCAATTCCAAATAAATAATTAAAAACACATCAGTTGCGATTTTAAGCAAAGTTTCGTTTGGCAAAAGTGAAAATAATGGTAAGCACGATGGGTTATTTCGCCCAAACGATAACCAAATATCAAGTCCTCAAAATGACCATAATTAAAAATAGATCTGTGTGCTGTGGGCAAATGGGTTTAATGCGGCAACGCTCAATGGGACAGCTGCTGCCAAATGCATAGAGACAATGACGAACCGAAACTGAAAGTGGGCCCAACTTACGTACTGCCAACAATGAGCTGAGCTCTTGACAATAAAAGCGCAGACGGCGGCGAAACTAAATACGAAGATGAATAAGTCAACAACCTGCACGTCTCAGTTGCCTTCAATTTTGGTGCAAAACATCCATACAACTCATTAACTCAACATCTTCGTTAGTGGGAATTAATTATGCAGATGTATTCATTGTATTGCGATTTCAAGTGTGGTAAAATGCAGCGCTCCATTGTCGTGATTGGACTGGGTTGGGTTGGGTTTGGGTTTGGGTTGCGGCTTTACGCGGCTAATGGGTATCTCAACAAACCATCTTACCCAAGTAAGTATGTAGTTGTGGGCAGACATTGATAATGATCATGATTATAATAACTCTCCTTTTTTCTTTTTTTTTTTTTGTTGAACAACAAGCCAATCATAATACTTGAATACATGTCCCAAAAACCGAAAGACATTACAAAAGATCTCTAAGATACACATCGTCTTTAGGTATTAAGGCATTCGATATTACCAGCAAATTAATCTAAATAACGCTTTGGCTTCCGCTCGAGCTAAGCGCTTTTCAGTCAACAGAAAAGCTGAAAAGCAGATTTTTTGAAAGTAAATTTCACTGATCATTGACCTCGACTGTGGTTGCGTGTAAACAGCGTCGTTGAGGCCTGAACGCTTTTAGGATTACGTAAATCCGAAATTAGTTAATAAATGAAAACTGTGAACTGTGAAATGAGAAATGAGCAATAGTATTGTACAATAAATTCATAAATATATATATGTATTTAGAAAACTTGCCGTTACGTTTGAATAAAACACAACAGATTTACAGATCACACTGCAGTTTTATACTTATAAACTCAAAGGTTTTACTAACTACTGAGCTTTCCACGCAGACAATCGGAAAGTATCGCAGTCAACTTACGTAAACTGTTGTCGTTAAAGTCGCTCATTCACTTGATTCCGGAAAAAGTGCAGAGCAGGTGAAGGGTAACTAGACATTAGTTTATTTATTTAACCAAAAATGTGTATACGTTTGTTTAATCCTTTCAATTTTAAATGTTACAAGACCTTGTTGAGATTTACTTACTAGTGTGTGATATATGCAAGTGCATTAGTCTAATAATTATATAATTTGCATATAACCTCAATTTGCTAAAAACAATTTACCTTCGCCTGACAAATCTCTATAAACAATACGGGCTCAATGTCTGATTAAGTGGCACATTTAGCTGACTGGACAGAAAAAATATTTAGTTTATAGGCTAAAAGTACTTGATTTAAGTTTAAGAAAAAACATAGGATATATTTTAAATATATAAACCGTTTATAAACTGCTAACAATTACCACTACATTTAAGTACAAAAATAGTTAATTGCCGTATTAAATGTATTAAATGTATGTATGTTAAGTATTAAATGAATTCTAAATTGATTTGGAAACCCGTAATTAACACAAGCATTCTAAATACTACTGTCTTGAATTAAATTTTTACTAAAATTCACATACTCCTTCCATATAACAGTTACACTTTAAAATAAAAATAAAAAAACATATTTACCATATAAACTACTACTAATACTACGTTTAGAATTTTTAGCTCTTCATCGAACGGTAATAAAAAGCAGTTGTATTAAGAAAAGTTGTCGTAACGGATTCTTCAGTTCTTATTCCAATCATTGACTAACAAAAGATTCCACTCACGAACTTTTCGCAGCTACGACAAATTACCGTTTTGAAATGCACTTGCTAAATTCGAGTTAAGAACTTGCAAAGCCATTTCTGTCAGTACCAAACCAGCCGTGTGGTCTCTGCTTAAGTTAATTGAACGCGATACACACACACACAGTCGAATTAGGTATGTGTGTGCTGCATGGGTGTGCGACAAATCAGATAGCATACAAATGGCAGGCATTCAGCTGCTTGGAGTGAGAAGCGGGATGAGGTAAGTGAGTAGGCCAGGCCAAAACAACTTTTCTTCCGCGTTGCACATGCGACGGCGACGTGGCTGCAACTTTGTGGCCAACTCGCTAACGCTAATGCCGCACCCACCCACAAATGGGCCACAAAAGTCAACAATTAAAAACCACTGCTCACAATCTGTGCAAAGTGTGTGGTGCTCGCTGATGCAATTTTTGCATTTTTCAAATACTTTTAATTTCTTGTATACAAATTACTATGAACAAGCAGTTGGTTAATAATTTACTACTAAGCCATAAACAGCGATTTGGCTGCAAGAATTTTGACTGCTCTGGCACAATTTTGGTATTCAATTTGATTGGAACGCCCCTAAAACAATGCGACCCGCTGCCATAACCATATAACTCGCCCTCGGCAGCACAATCCCCGAAAATGCCAAAGCAAAATTCGGCCAGAAAGCAAATCTATAACAAGCCAGACTTCTGCCCAACAGCCAGACAGCTGCAATGCAAACAAGTTTAGCCGTTTTGGGCTAGCCAAACAAACCCTAAAATTGTTAACTCTTAACGCTCCAGTACGACAATATCCAAGAGGGCAACATCCAGTCAAATGTACAGCGCCCAAAGTGTGGCCTTTTAAAAGTTGTATATTTTTCCTTATATTATAAATTAAGTATGTGTGGCTGCATACTTAACTAGTCTGTTGCAGTGGCAGCAAATGCATATTGCAGCAGCACGGCTAAAAGCAGCAATTGAAAGCGAAAGCATAACTGACAAGGTAGCTTAGTTTGTGTTTATTGTTGCTGTCGTTTTTTGCACTTCTAAAACTGGTTCGTTGTCTGGCTGACGTTGTGGGCAGCCTCAAGTTGTTTCTAGAGTCCAC
Source organism: Drosophila dunni (assembly GCA_018152125.1). Lineage (NCBI taxonomy): Eukaryota > Metazoa > Arthropoda > Insecta > Diptera > Drosophilidae > Drosophila > Drosophila dunni. The sequence goes on along the minus strand of JAECXC010000352.1, from coordinate 1,961,939 downwards.
TTCAATAACACAGGCAAAACCTGGTCAGGCCAAGACAAGCCAATTCAACTGAATTCAGCACTCGACTTTATCTCAGGTCTCTGTGTTGATCTCAGTTTCAGTAGCCGAGTAACTGAGGCAGCTGTAATTGTTCTGGCCACAATATGCAGCCGGCTCTTGTTGCTACTGTCTTGGTGTCAGTCGCTGTCTCTGTCTGTAATTTCATATTCTTCCTGCATTCCGAAACCTTGAATCACATTTCTTGCATTTAATTGCACACATTTTCAACCATTTTTGTTATTTCGTTTTTGCAATACGACTACGGCGCCGTTGAGTGGCTGCCGTTGACCGCCGTGCTGGGTCAGTATTAATAGTCGTAGTTATAACAACAGCTACAACAACTACAAATGCATTGACTAGTACGAGTACAACCCGCTGGCCTACCTTTTACTTGTAGGCATCGACTAACCGACAGACGGCCTGTTTTTAATGCCAGCCAGTTGAGACTGAGACCGCAGGCAATGAATGTGTATTTGTTTATGTACGATGGCGGCATTATTTCAATTGCATACATTGCCGGTCACCGGTTGACCATCACATTGCTTTTACATTAAGAAATCATGTTAATTGCATTGATTTACTTTTTATGAGGCACTCAGTCAATTGAATTTAAAGAACTGAGCTACTCCACACAGAATAAATTTTGCGCACCGAGTTGTTGGCAGAAATAGAAAAAATGCCAAGCAAATGACTCAGCCATGAGACATACACCGCATACACACCCACGAAAGCGCACACTCATACATCTGCACATGCACAGAAACCAATGAGGTGAAGTTCAACTATGAATTTTGCTTTTTGGGTAGGTTGAAAGAGCCGTGCCCTCAGGCCGGCACTTGAGCAAAATCCCAAGCCATAATTAGCTTGAAGCGTCAACAACATAAGCAGCAATAGCACAAATTGGATGCTAGTTGTGCTGCCTGTTTACACACAGTCAAACACACACACACACTCACGTTTAACTGAACTTTCAGTCAAAAATTCCATGTTCAACCCCCGCCTCGAAATGCAAAATCAATTGACGAATGGCTTGAGGCCCCCGGCACAACAATGGTAAGATTTTTTGGACGCAGGCGTTGACGCTATAGTCGGCAGTGCAGCCAACGTCGCTGCCGGCAACAGTGCGCTGCTTGCATACAAAATATTCAACTACAGTTGAAGCAACGTTTACAATTACAATTACAAGCGCACACACCCAACAAACGAGCGAGAGGAAGAGACTGATAAATAGACGAAGAGCGAGAGAGAGTGCGAGTGAGAGATAGAAAATGAAAGAGAGAGAGAGCAACTGTGTATGTGAGTTGCTTTGAAAGCTGACTGCTATGAGCCTAACTTTATTGCGCTTGTACCGTTGCAATGCGCGAGTGAACGTCGTCGCCACAGTCGACGGCGCTGCGAGCGTCGACGCCGCCGTTGACGCCAACGTCGTGTGGATTGTTCGCGGCTTGTGCGCGTGCGCAGCGGTATAAAAAGCTCCCGCACCAGCCACAGCCACACACAGTTCAAGTCGTCGGTCCAAGTGGTGCGCAGTCAAGTTTTGTTCAAGTGCTGAACCGTCCGCCCCCTCTAAGATTCGGTTACGTTTCGTCGCCAGCAGCTACAACAACAACAACTTACGGCTATAAACGCTATAAAGAAATCACCAAATTCACATAACAAAATCAAACCGCAAAAACAATGAAGAGATTTTTAGTTGTATTTGTGGCATTATTCGGAGCCGGTATGTATTACTTGATAGTTATTTGATGATACTCAAGAAAACCACCAACGAGAAATAAATACAAATAAAAAAGCAAACAACACAAGGAGACAAAACTGTTTTCCGCTTACGTAATCAGCGAGTTGCAACTGATTGAAGGACACTTGAAAAGCGCTCCACAGCAGCAGCAGCAGCAGTAACAGTAACAGAAAGCAGCAGTAAAAACAGCAGTGTTCGAATGTGTTAAAATCGAGAGTGTTATAACATTAAGCGCTGCTTGTGCAACAAATGATCAACTATCACCCAGCATGCCCCACTTTTACTTCAATAGAAGGCGGAAAAAAAGGCAAACATATCCAAATGCAAACCATAAGCGTAATCGAGTCAGACCTCGACTCCAAGTCGGCCAATAGAAACGGCCATGTTGTGCACCAACCCGACACGTTTACTTGCATTTTTAGTGCCCCGCACACACTCAGCTCGTCTAGCTGTACCCGTATCTGTTGCTGTATCTGTATCTGTATCTATTGGTTCGTTTCGATTTCATTACCTCATCGGACGACGCCTTAAAAAGTGCAAGAAGTTACAACAGAGTCTGCCTGGTTCGGCTTCGTTGCACTATTTGGTTTCACAATCATCATCACATTTTGGTTGCTATTACTGTTGCTGCTGATCTCGCCTGCTGTTCAAGTGCTTAGCAGATAATCTAGGGATTTAAGTCTTAATTTCTTATGAAATCCTTTTTATGACATTGACATTGAATGATAATTCTCAATAATTGCCAAATTTTATCTCGAATATACCGGCTAATTGAAAGATAACGGCAAGGGGTTAGGCACAAAAATGTTAAGTATGTCGCCGCGCCCAATTACCCATTAATAAAACTCGTTTCATCTGGGCCATCAAAGTGAGTTGCCGTCATGCTGTTGACGGTTTTTTTCTTTTTTTTTTTTTGGTATTTGGTTATTCAACTCGACTGACAAAAGCTAACAAAATAGCAAAAAATTGAAAAGAAAAAAAAGCAAAAATATTTTTATACCCACTGGCTAATTGCGTGTTATGCATTTCTGTACGGCCGCGAGGCAATTTCGCTGCTTATTTTTAATTGCCAACAATTTTAAAGTTATTAAACTTAACAACAGAGCCAGCGACGGGTAGCGCATAAACATTTAATGGGCCTAAACAACGAATGCAGCGCATTGTCAAGTTCAAGTTGACTGTTGCTTGTTGCTCGTTGCTGTTTTTGTCATTACTTTGCTGCCGTTGTATGTTAACTGTTACTGCGCTGTTGGCATAAATTATGCAACAGCACTTGTTTAGCTTCAATGGGAACTCAAAGGCTGGCCAAATAAGCAAACACTTGGCCCAAGTGAAGCTGGGCCCACAAATGTTGCCACAAGCATGCTAATCACAGCAATAAACAATTTAAGCGTTCAAAAGATTTCCGAAAAGCGACGAAAAACACAATAAATTTCCGCATTTGGTTGCGTTGCGCGACTTTTTTTTTTGTTTCTTCTTTTTCTTTTCGAAAATACAAAATGAAAAAAAAATAACACGCAAATATTTTTCTTTTCGTTGTTTTTATGCATTTGGCTGCTGCTGTTGCTGCGGTTTAGTATCAAGCAGCAAACGGTGGCAGCAAAAAGCGTAGCAAATACAAATAATATATGTATGTATATTTTGCCATTTTGGTATTGCCACACCACAGCAACAATAACAAAAACAGCGGCCGCAGCAGCGGCAGCAGCAAGTCACGCTTGAAAAGTTTTTATTTTGTGGCAACAAAATCAAATGAAATGGCCAAAACACATACAGCTGCGCGGCCTTTCATAGGTTGCATTAGAAGCTGACACACACACACGGTTTAGCTGGGTATCTGTACTGATTTATGGGGTCTGACAAGAATATGCTAGTATGGGTGTGTGTGTGTGAGTGGGAGTGTAAATTTGGGTGCTAAAAATACAACTCTTAAATGCGCTGACGCTTCTGAAAAGTCAATTTGCATGCCACTTTTGGTGGCAGCTATTTCTAGTTTGGCGCCTGCTCACGCTGTCGTCGATGCGGTAAATTTGAAAGTAAATCTATAACTTTTGAGGGGCTCATAGCTAAGACATTTAGCTAAACGGATTTATTGCTCAATATGACGCGCCAAAAACTATTGTGAATTCAGCATGATGACGCATACAGTGCACGCGCCACCTCTCCACTACAATAACAGTGACAAGAACAACAAAAGTGACAGCAACAACAAACAATAGGCAAACAATTCAAACGCAGATTAACCTACATTCGTTGCATGCCGCCAGCAATGTGGGTAAATATTTAAATATCATTACGGTACCTAGGCTAGATGGACTAAATGTATATGGAAAATCTGTTTTTGGAAAATACCAAGACGGCAACAACATTTAGCGGAAATGCTGCTAAAGAGTTGCTGTTTTTTGTTGTTGTTGCTGTGTAAATATCAATCCAGACTGGGGCCTTAGCCAAGTCAAGCCAAACGGACTAGACGAAACAAAATGAAATGGAATGAAATGAAACGTGCTTAAATGTCAGCAATTTTCTTGATTTATATGGCCCAGCGCTGTCTTGGCTCTAGCACGGACTGTCGTACTGTCGTACTGACGGACGGTGGGACAACAATGGCAACAACTACAAGAACTACCACAACAACAACAGCAACATCAACAGAATTTGCCAGAAGCAAATGATAGATAGTTACAAGTGCCACAGACACCTATTGTGAGTCGGTTGTTGGCTAGAAAAAAGCTCTGATTGCAGCTCTTGCTATTAACGATTATGAGTCCCAACGATAGATAGCTATATACTAGTATAGACAGAGGTTGAGCACCGAAGTCCTGGCAGTTGCCTTAAGTATTTTTCACTGGAATTGAATGCCCCTTGGTGGGAGTGTGTAGACACTTCTATCCTGGGTTCAATGCTCGTTGTATTGTTGATATTCCAATTTATGAGTCACTGTAGCGCAGTCTGCATGACATCAAATGCAAATTTGCCATTATTTGTCATGATATTTGCAGACACGTACATGCATAGCTCAAAAGACTGAGAGAAAGACTTGATATGGATCTGGCAAGGAGAAACGTCATAACTGACAGCATTGATGAATGATCAAGTAGTGAATACACTTAACATATCAATTGCAAATACAGTGGCTAGTCAGAGTCTATGCACGTAATTTGACACCAGATTTATATAGCTTTTACTCTCTGGACAATTAGATATTAATTGCAGAATGGTATATGAATAACGCATATCAATTTGCATTAATGTAAATTATTGATATTGCTGCAAATTGTTGTTAAAGTTAAATTATTAATTAATTTTTTATTTGCATCTTGACAATGTCTGTCATTTAGGTGAAACATAAATTAATTCATTTTGTTTTTTCCTTTGCATCGTGTGAGTCATTTTATCAACTATATAATTAGTGTGTGTGTGTATGTGTGTGTGTGTGTGTTTGTGTGTACACTTTTGGTTAATTAAATGATTATGTTAATGGACGACCGGATGAACGGCAGTAGATAAATAGCAACAAAAACAACAGCAGCATCAACAACAATATTAAATAGTGTAGCAATGATGCCCATTCGACCGACAAGACCAATACAATTGGCGGTTTTACTGTTAAAATGTCAATAAAAATTTATTATTTAAATACTCAAACACATCGACAATCAGACACCAAATGTATTGTTTACGCAATATGGCAACTAAGGACTGAACAGAAAGCAAAAACAACAACAAAAAAATAACGTAATTAAGCGCACAAAATTGATAGTTAAAACAATTATTGCAAACAGCAAATAAAACAACATGCAACATGCGGCAATCTGTCTAACTAAAGCTGTTAATTTATGAGATTGCCAATTTACAATGCGAATGTATACTAAAAACAAAAAAAAAAGACACCAAGGTGTGCCGGCCGGAATAGTCGCTTAGGAACAAAACAATACCCAATCATAGCCACAGACTCTGTCTGGGTTAGTAAGTGTATTTTGCTTGTGGCCTGTTCTGGTTTAACCGGTTCAAAGACACCACAAAAGCGACCAAGCATCAATTATGCTTTCGTTTTCATTTTCATTTAGCGGACGACTTCTAGAACGAATTAATTAACAGTTAAGATATTCCAGATATTTGCGAATGACATCAGTTTGAGCCAAGGTTCTTTGAAGTCAGTCAAAAGCAAGGAAATGTGTTGAAATTAATTCGGATCACACGCTAAGATTGTTTGTGTATGATATTAGAATTTTTAGCTCGAATTTGATTACTGTTTTTCCCACACGGTTTCCGGCTCTCTTTTGTTTAGCATCGACGTTTATTGCGTATTCGCTCATTTAGCCAACGGACAGTAACAACTGTAGGTTAGCCAGCAACTTGCGCTCAAAGGTAATTGTTTAGTTAACATGTGGTATTTGCACTGCGCGACAAACATAGTTACATAGCTGACATACATATGCACATAACTTAATGTAATCATCACTGTGGGCATTGCAAACTATGTACATGCAGCTGTACATAGGTGTACGTATGTAAGCGCATTAGTGCTGCGGTCTGCTCCTGTGGCAACGACAGTTCAAGCTTTGGCATTACCTGTTCTCCCATTCTGCTTTCCTCCAACCCATTCCAATTTTCATGCTCATTCTCATTTCCACTCTCATACCCATTCGGGGGCTGAATGCGCTTTTCCTGCGCTGCAACCAAACTAAATTATTATAACTGTTGGCTTGCACACTCTCAGAGTTGTGTGTTGTTTGTTAGTTGTTAAATGTTATGTGCACACATGTGTACTCGCATTTAAGTATGTGTATGTGTATGTGTTTGTTAGTGTGTGTATTTAGCTTCTAAGTGCTGCAATGAAAGTGCCTGTTTGAAATGTTTGTTTGGCAACACACCTGAGCTTTGCTGGCTAGACTTGGACTAATAATAAAACCCAAAAACAAACCATTAAAAGCTGTAATATTTTATTGCATCCTATTATATATTTATGTTATGTCTAATGATAAGCAATATGGGTTTTATCATTTAAATCCCATGCTAACTTTAGGTGAATTCAATTTCGGAAAAAACTTTCAACGCAATTTGTTTTAAAGCAGTGTCTGAAAATAAAAAAAAACTGCGTAATAAACAATTTTAGAGTAAATAAATGAACACAACACAATAATAAAATAAGAAAAACAGCAACACGATAAAAACACAAAATTTACGGGCTTTCATTCAATTGACTAACTGACCAAAACTGGCTGCCATGAAAGTGAGAATAATATTGTGTGTCAAATTATAACAATATATGTATATGTATGTAAATTATATTATAGAACATGTTTACATACTGGTCTAACAAGTGGGCGCATGTATAAAAACACATTCCATACAATAACAAAGTTTTTAATTAAATTCTGCGAATTATTTTATAAACGCCAACAAATTCAGATTTTTAGATACGTATTTTGATATTTGATTGGTGTATGCAAAAGATTCTTTCTTTATTATAGGTTTTCAGTAATGGTTGCTGTTGCTGTTGCGGTGGCCGGTGATGCGCTTAGATGGGTGATGGCAGGTTAACAGCAATGCAGCTCACTTTTGATTGAGCTTTTGAAGTGTAACCGCAGTTTTGCGGCTTTGCAATTAGATTATCACACACAGCATTTAGAGCAGGTCAGAGTCGGGGTCAAAGATGGGGTCGGTTCACAGATCATTTGTGTATGAGTGGGTGTAAGTGTGTGTTCGTTTCAACAGAAATTCGTTACTATGTTACACACATGGATAATTATTTGTTGTTGCCTGCTGACATTTGAATTCGATTTTAAATTGAAACAAAATTAAACGAAATTAAATAAAATGCATTGCAAGCCAGTAAAATACCGCATTAGTTAGGTGTATAAATGCAATTTAGTTCGTTACGTTTTGCGGTTTGCACTCGCCAGACTGGGGACATCTGCTTTGCTCACATCTGGAGAGATACACAGAAGCAAGAGGCATGAGATAAGTCCTTGGTGGTGCGTTTCAGGTGCTTCAACTCTGCCACAGGGTTTGGCATCGGTGTAGATGTCGATATTGTTGGCGGTGACGGTGTAATTTCATCGCCAAAAAATAAAAATAAAACAAAAGCTGTGCAAAAAGTAAATGCAGTTGGCCCTGAGCTGTCAACGCTCAAAATACCTATGTGTGTCTGGATGTCTGACTGTCTGGCGGTCTGCCTTTCTGCATGTTTGTGTGGGTATCATATGAATCTGAATCTTGCGTCTCTGGAGCTGTCGGTTGAAAGTTACCAACAAGATTTATTGGCAGCCATCGTCTCAGACAAGAGACTTTTTAAAGTGAATGCCTCTTGGACAAGATGACAAATTGTTGTGCATAACAAAATGAATCGAAACATATATTAATAAATAGTCCATCTACATGTGTTCAGTGTAAATACTCATACGCATAACAGTACATATTGGGAAACCACCCGCAGGCAATTGTTTTGGCTATACAATTACAATATGGCCAGCAAATGTGGCCGGTTGTGAGTTATTGCCCATTGGCACCGTGGAGCCTATTACACGCCCCATTTCGCAAATTTTTAGCCGCAACAGTGGGAGCTAACTGTACAGCTCATAAATGATGCACAATTAGATCAACACATGCGTTTCAATTAATTGGGAGTGCATTGTGATGTATTTAAATTTACTCATGTGACCAATTTGCATTTCTATATCTCACTCTCTCTCCCTCTCTCGCTCTCTTTCAATTATTGATTACAGCCGTGGCCCAACAGAGCTTCAAATGCCCTGATGATTTTGGTTTCTATCCACATGAGACGTCCTGTGACAAATACTGGAAATGCGACAACGGCGTTTCCGAGCTGAAGACCTGCGGCAATGGTCTTGCCTTTGATGCTACGGACTCGAAATTCCTTACGGAAAACTGTGACTATCTACACAACGTTGACTGCGGTGAACGCTCAGAGTTGGGTAAGTGTGTCTTCTGCTCACATTGCCAGACAGTGAAACTAATTTAGTCACTCCATTGCAGAACCACCAATTACCACACCACACTGTTCCCGCTTGTACGGCATCTTCCCCGATGAGAACAAATGCGATGTGTTCTGGAACTGCTGGAACGGTGAACCATCCAGATACCAGTGCTCTCCCGGTCTCGCCTACGATCGTGATGCCCGTGTCTGCATGTGGGCCGATCAGGTGCCAGAGTGCAAGAACGAAGGTAAGTTCGCTCCTCAAATGATTTTGAACTGAACTAATCAGTGAATTGTACAGAGGTTGCCAATGGATTTACCTGCCCTGCTGCTGGTGAGCTCGCTAATGCTGGCTCTTTCTCGCGTCACGCACATCCCGAGGATTGCCGCAAGTACTACATCTGCTTGGAGGGTGTTGCCCGTGAGTATGGTTGCCCCATTGGTACTGTCTTCAAGATTGGCGATACTGACGGCACTGGCAACTGCGAGGATCCCGAGGATGTTCCCGGCTGGTAAGTTGATTCAACTGTTTATGATTTTGGTTTATTCGATGCGAATACACAATATTAGCACCTGGTTTTGCTTTGTTTGCTTGGGAGCTCTTAAGTTGAGTTTTATATATATTGCCACGTTTGCACCTCAGACTACTGACAACTGACCACACAGATCTCTTGAATGTCAAGGACCTATTTATGAAATTCACTTATAATCAGGCACCGTTTTGACTCTTTTCATTCTTTAACTTTCATCTGTTCACTAGAATTTTCATATGACACACATTTACATACATATCTCTTGGCCTATTCTCACATATTCTCTTTACCTCGTCCCTTTACAATTGCAGCGAAGACTACTATGGTGATCTGGATCTGAAGAGCATCCGCAAAAGCGAGCTTCTAGCTGGATTGAACTCTGAAGGTCGCACTAAGAGCGCGCCCAAAACCAAAGCTGCCACCTCATAAACATAATAACAACAACAACAATAACTAAACATCAGCAAATACTATAACCAGATTGAGAAGAGATACCACAACAAACAAAACAACTACAATTACAATTATCAAAAATATCAACTCAATTCCTTTGCCCAACTTTCCTACTCTCATATCACAAAGTCACCTAACAAAATTTATATACTCAAATCAACAAAACTTAATCATGTCAGCTCAATGCCCTGAAACTTTCGATAATCTTTGCTTTTTCTATCTATGAGTCAGATTGTTGGTTTCTGTTTTCCAAAAATTAAGAATCCTAATGTTTAATTCAGGGCGAATTGCAAAATACTGTAATCAAATGTGCGAATGAAAAACAAACAAACAGAATATAACATCGAGGAGAGAGAAGAAATCTTTCGTAATGAAGAGTAAAATTGAGAGATTTTTACATTTAAGTGATCTTTGTTTATAAGCTTATAATTTTATTTTATACATAAAAACAAAAAATATACACAAAAACCTAAAAAAAAAACAAGTAACTTCTATTTTATTAATTGACAGAATGCGAACGGGAACCTATAATTCCTTGTCCATTACCTTTGGTCCTCTTACATACAATATTTTTTTCCATCAATCAATAACGTACATTTCTTGAACTCTGCACCGAACTGAAAGCGAAAGTAAACAGAACCTAGACAAAGTTTACTCAGACCCGCGATATTAAGCTCTATTTATGCAACTAAATGTCAAACAATTTTTGGGACTTCACGGCTGGCAAAAGTACGCTCAGAAAATAGCAAAACTCGTAAACACTCGTAAATTATTTATAATTTTGCCATTGGGGTATTTTAAAACTGGCAGGGTGTGGGGAGGGGTGACTGAGGGATGAGAGCAAAGAAAGAGAGGGAGAGAGTGCGAACGGCACTGTGTTCTTGTGCTACTTCTTGGATGACTTTTTGTCTGAAGTCGTAGAGTCTGTAAATAATAAGTAAACAGAAAACTTTCCAACGCCAGCCATATTTGTCGCAAATGAAAAGTTGGCAGCCTTTTCGACCGACCAGGAAGTCTTTGCCAATGTTGTCGACGTCGTTGACATCTTTTGAAATGCACAAGAACTTTGTTAATTATTCATTAGATTCTATAAACAAAAACGCGATACAAAAACTTTAAATGAATTTTCAAATTATCAACACAATTGCAGGCAGAACCAAGTAGCACACACATACGCAACACACGCACACACACACACACACTTACCCACAGAGCCATTAAGAATGGGCAGTGGTACCTCGATAATGGTACCAGCACCAGAAAGTGTGGCAGGAAGCGGTATGATGTCGCTACATCATAAAAGCCGACAAACTTTACTTTTCCTAGTTTCGCGTTGACTCTTGTGTGCCTGTATGTGTGCATAGTGTATGGATGCACACACATACACATACATAAGGACATTTTTGAAAAAGTTTTAAAACTAATTAAATAAAAATTATAAAACTATACAAACTCAAGGCGCAGGCGTTGCACAAGTTGCCTAAGCGGTGAAAGGACATTTCCCTGCCTCAGACACAGGCTCTCTCTCCCACTTGGTCTCTTGTGCTCTTTGTCTGTATGTGTGTTGGTTAAGCTTGCTGGCAAATGCATGAAAACCCGCGCAAAGGACTACAACATTTCGGAAAATTAGCACAAAGCGGTCGGCATGCACATAATTCGTACTTGCTGCTAGCTGCTTGCTACTGTTGGTCTACTTAGAGTGCGGTAATTGAAACAGTTTATACACAAATACTCGCACAACTTAAGAGGGGAGACATAAATCCCGACAACAACAACAGCACACTTGTAAACCGCTCTCTGTCATCTTTTGCTTTCACCTGCTTTACACAACTGTGTAGTTTTCAGTTGGGTTTTCCACTGTGAGTGAGCAATCTCCAATTAAAAGTTGCTGCAAGCATCTGCAGTTGCAGTGAGTACTTTGCCCCGTCAGCTATGTAAAAACTGAGTTTAGCAGATTTGATCACAGCTAAGAATGGTCAGAGAGGGAGAGGGACAGAGAGCGACAGAGAACACAAACCTCAAAGCACATAAAAGTGTTTTATAAACAAAAATGATTAAACAAAGTTACACAACAGTTCGCTCATTGCTGTAGCTAGAATAACTGTCTGGTATAGAGATGGAAGCAAAACCATGTCCAGAGGTCGACCAGGACTTCTGCGTCTGATGGATAATAACCACGCTGAGCTCCTTCTGCCCCACAGCCACCTCCAGCTGTTGAGCTGGCTATGAAAATCCTTTTAACGTTTTGACTCTAATTAATTTTAATGATATAAATGCAGCAAAGTCGATGCTACAGACTACTTAAATATAAAACAAGTCCATAAATCTATCATACAGCGAGCTTTGTAAAATCGAAAGCAAAAAACACACAGCAGATATAATTTCTTTTCATATTTCGTATCTTACATGACACACATTGACTCGCAATGGTTCGTCATTGGGTTTTGGCCAATTTCATTTAATTTAATTTAATAGCTTTGTGCTTTTTGTCATTTGCCGGCCAAGCAGACCACATCGCGCATTTCATATACTATTTATTAAAGTGTGTCTGTTGGTGTGTGTACGTCCTGCTGCTGCCTGACGGCACGTCCATGTCCTTGTTCTCGTGCCCTGCGCTTTAAAGGCAATTTGCTCACTTCCCCTACCAAGGCCATTTATATATGTAGCTTGGTTTGGTTGTGGCCAGAGCTGTTGATATTGTTGCCACTGCGGGATGTCAGGAAACAAAGAGCAGCTTCTTTTAATCCTCGATGTCCTGTTGCCTTTCGCTTGCTATTCTATTCATTCTTGTGTGGTAGTTGCTCTTTCATTAGCCTTCGCCTCGCTCCCTACAACTATACAACAAAATTATTTTTAATTATGGCTTTCATAAAAATTTCTTTTGTTGACTTTGCCAGTTCGCATAAGGAACATAACTTTATACTACAAAAAAACACTACAAACTCATACACACAGGCACAAACAACAATCTAAATTGGGCGGCATGCCGAGAGCACCAAAAAGGGATCTCAAAGCAAAGTAATTTGAACTGAGTAACCAAAATTTGTCACTATTTCCTTTTGTACTCTATTTTCCAAACACATACACACACATACCAGATTGACACACGTGTCAAGCCAACCACAAGCGTGACAAGCAGAATTAGAAGGAATTTAATTAAGCAAATCAAAGCAAATCCAAAGCAAATATTTGTATTTTTTCGTAATATTACGTATACGCCCGAAAGAAAAACAACAAATTAAATAAAAAAGAGAATACCACATTTATTTTTATGCATGCATGTATTTTTTAATAACTTGTATTTTCCGTTTATAGCGAGGATTACTATGGCGATGTAGACCTCAAAGCTTTAAAAAAACTAGGCTTTTAAAGATCCCAACCCAGCACCCAGTTGGGACTAGCGGCATCCTGGAGGAAAAGGGATAGAGCCACAGAGAGAGAGAGAGAGAGTGGGAGAGAAGCAGAGCAATGAGCGAGAAGCTGAAAGCTGATATAGCAGACTTACAAGCTGGCTAAAAGGGCTTGCCACACAGCGTTAAGTATGCACAAAGAATATTATGAAATACTCGTATATTGTTAAACAGTTGACTTTAAAGACTGATACACTGAGCAGAAAGCCTTAAAAATACAGAAATCCTTCAACTTGAATATGAAAGCAAGTTGAAAAGCCCAACAACATGAGTAACCCAGACAATAGGTTGAACAATACACCCGCACACACACACATATTTCAAACAAATTGCCTTTAATTGTGTAAAATAAGTGAAAACCACAAACTCAATACTGGAAACTAGTTCTTAAAAGCCAAATTTAAACTTGACTTCATTAGCATTATGGCAACCCATAGACCAAATTTCAAGCAAAGTCAGACTTTAACTTATTAACCAAATGTAAAAATATACACAAACTACACACACACACACAGCCAGATAAATAAGTTTATATAATAAATAAAATGTAAATAATTAAACATTGCATTTCACATTTAATAAAGTATAAAAATGTCCAAAGGTTGAACAATTTTTACATTTGTACAGTTCACTAGCAGAAAACATGGTCAATTTGGTTTGTTGTTGCAAATGGAACAAGAGCACAAAACAAATATTTTAATCAGTCGAACAACTATCAGATACTGCAGCTGTTTGGCTTAAGGCACTCAGTTTGGAGTTTGTCAAGGGCTAGGCCCACAATTTATAGCCCAACTTTTATGCACAATTTACTGAGCACTAAGAGCAAACAACCACAACATAACACTGGACAGCAGAGTACGCACTGTACGAACTGTTTGTCCAGCAAATAGCAACAAAGTGCCTTAAACCAAAAAACAAGTAAATAAACAAAGCATGCCAAATCTATGCACATAGATACACACACACACACACGCGCACACAAATTGATAATTATTGAAAGGAGAGAAACAGCAGTGACCTCTTGCAACCTCCATATGGTCATATGGTCCATTCAGAAACTCCCTGCAAACTGTAAAATTGTAACGATGCACAAGTGTAACATTAGCCTACGAAAAGATTGAAAAGCAGTTGCAGCAGACGATGCCAACAGCGACGACATCGAGTAAATGTTGCATGCAGCACGAGTCCAGCAACAATGCAGCCTCATTCTATGTAGGGTTGTGCGAGTGTGCGAGTGTGTCACTGTGTGTATACTTATACACAAAAGAGACATGCTGTTGCATGTTAATTGAAATCAATAAGTGAAACAATAGTGAGTGAGAGGCAGAACGAAACCGAGGAATCGACGCACACACACAAACACTTGTACACATGTATTAGTATCCCGTGTCCTGTATGCGATCTTACACACCCGTTCGATTTGTCGGACAGTGGCTATAATGGCCAGCAGACAGCAGCAGGAGTAACATCACAATGGTTAGTTATCGAAGTGAATGTGGTAAGGTAAATTATTTGCACAACGGCTAATGACAACAGCAACAACAAACAACAAAGAGTGCGAGAAGAATGAGGAGAAGGGGAAGGGGAAGGGGTTGAAACGGCAAGGGGAATAACGACCTTTGGTCAACACTGTACTCGTATTCATATTCCATTCTAAAGTATACGTATTTATTATTTTGACAGGCAACACTTACTTCACCCATCGCCTGCTGGAAGATACTGTAGTTGCTTGACTTGGCCAAAATGTAAATTATTCATTGTTATTTTTAGAAATTTTTACCTAAAACTAACTTGGCCCTGCTGCCTGGCTGGCTGGCAAGCACAGCAATGGTAACCCAGCAATTACCGTTTCTCTGGCTTCGTTTCTCAAAGTGGCAACAACAAGAGGCAACACCAACTGCCGCAATGCAGTTGCATGTAGTTGCCACTGTAAATGGCTCGTGTAACGTGCAAAAACTGCAACTACAACAACAAGAGCACACACACAACATACAGTACACACACACAGACTATACACACTCGGAAGTTAAGGAAATTATGCTTGCAATAACATTTACATGCTTGGACGAGTGTGTCTGAGTGTGTGCCAAATTTATACACCAATTGCAGCCAACAGAGGTCAAATTTTCATTTCAACCGAATGTGCGGCGTATCAGCATCAAAAATAGAACAGACTTTAAGAGTTAAGAGCTGTTAACCATATTTTTGGAAAATATATTCAATTTAATTGGTATTCGAGTGGGGAAAGAGGTGGAGTCGGTATGTGAATCATTGGAAATCATTTATTCAATTCTATTAAAGATTCAGCTAAAAGAACTGTATTTAAATCGACTTGGCTTATCACTGGGAAAACCGGCAAATATCCAGAGCTCAAGCTGTCATTCAGTCAAGGTTCTTGAGAGCGATGACGCCTTGTTCAATCAAAATTGGCCTCTACCGTTCCTTTGTTAAAGAAGGCCACTAATGCGCTGCAATTGGCAAGTGCCTTGCGTATACATAAGTGCCAGGAGCAGCAGCACAAAAAAATGGTTGAATTCAACTTGCAGGGCTCCTGCCATGACAATGTTCAGTACTCAGTTTTCTCTACTTAGTGCACACTACTCAGTGTTGTTGCTGTTCAATGTGCTCCATGATGATCACAAAAAAGAGCAGCAATGACAAAGCACGGGCAGTCATTGCTTATTTTTATTTGCCTGGCCAGGACTAATACCCAACACCAAAAGCAACAACCTCACGACAACAACAACTGTAAAGGATGATTCGAGTACCAATGCGCTCTAACGCCCTTATCCCTTATCCTTGTAACGACTTTGCTGCTGCTGCTGTTCCCGGTCCCGCTCCCGTTTCTCTCGCTGCTAACAATTTTGCTGCTGCGCTTTTGCGGTTGACCGCATTTACTGTACAAAAAAAATCTGTTGCTGCAAAAGTATGGCCACTCTCGGAGCAACTGGCAACTGGCTGCCAGCTATTGGCCATTGGCTGACTGCTGGCGAGAGCTGCTCTTGACCGAGTGGAGCTATAAATATCTGCGATAGCGAAATGCAATTACGTGGCAACAATGAATACAGCAGCAGCGATTGCTCGCTCCGACGCCGTTGTTAGCCCCTTTTGCCATTCCCAATCCCAATTCCAGATCCCTGGAACCGAGCTGGCCCACATCCGGCAATTGACAATGATGATGTGTACGTACTTTTTGTCTTCGCTGTCCTTTGTGCCCAAGAACGAGGGCAGTTGCATTTCGCTACAACATTTTGCTGCATCTTAAGGAACGCCTGGATTTGGCCAGTTTCGCGACAGTGCTGGCTACATTTGGTGAATTTATGTGCTCTTCATAGAAAGTTCAATGGGAAGTGTCATAAAATATTGAAAACGACAAGTATTGAAGATGCTAGTTGTGGGATAAAAATGGGTAAAGAAAAAGTTATACAGTTCGTTGTGAAATTTGATCTAGGGATTGTTGATTTTCTATGGAATCAAAGGTTAAACAATTGTGCTATAACCAGTATGCAAATAATGATGTGCTCAAGGCAAAGAAGCAAGAAGGATAAACATCTTTTTGTAGTCAATTTCTCACATATTTAAAGAGTTTCCCAACGGAGATTTAAATCACTGAGAGTCGTTATTTTAATCGCTCCTCTTCATGATGATTCTGTGCCAATAGTTAATATCGTATATTAGATCTGGAAAATGTGCAAAGCGAAGCACAAGGCAAACAATAGCGCACAAAGTAATTGCCAATGGAGTTCCAATGTTCCTTCTTTCCCTTTTGGGGCCAACCTCCGACGTTGTCTGCCAATAACAAAAGTCGCTTGGTATTTCCACGCTATGCTATTAACTCAACGCATA
Source organism: Drosophila dunni (assembly GCA_018152125.1). Lineage (NCBI taxonomy): Eukaryota > Metazoa > Arthropoda > Insecta > Diptera > Drosophilidae > Drosophila > Drosophila dunni. Next base: position 1,944,980 of record JAECXC010000352.1, on the reverse strand, counting down.
CCAAAAATAGTATATAAGCTCCAGTTGTTGGCCAGAGTGTACACATTCCATTAGCTTTGCAGTGGGAACCAAATATTCTCCTTACCAGAGTCAACTCCATCCAAAGCTCTGACCATAAAAAGGCAATTTTTCTAGTTGTCAACGGCAATAGCGTGGCTTAAATTACAGGACCAGCTAACGTATGCCGATTGGCTGTCAGTTAACACCCCAAGAGCATAATTACGCCAGACCCTGGACGAGTACTACACACCCCCAAAAAAAGCAATTGTAAGTCATTTGAAAACAATTTTGATTATATTTTTTCTAAGCGATTTCACAAAGCCGTTTTATGCTAAAACCTACACTACAACAAGAATAAACAAAGCAGAAAAAAAAATGCCAGTTTGCGTATGGGTAGTTAACAACATGCCCCATAATAATAACATACATTTGCCCAATCCTCCAACTTCATGCCCCTCCAAATCTCCCAGCTGCTTCAGACGAAATGTTTGCTGTAAACGACCTTAAAAAACCGAAGGCACCGTGGAATGGGGTGGAGCGGGACGGGGCAAAACAAACAAAACTGCCTGCACATACATATATATAGTATAAAATCAGAAGCTGTTCCTATTGACGTTTGTTGTTGTTGTTGTTGTTGTTGCTAAAGCAAATTGCAAATAACAAGCAAAAGTTCACAGGATCGAGCAAAAAATGTGCGTAGCATTAGCCGTAGTCGACTTGATTTTGATCGCTTCAATGAACATTAATACACTGCCAGAACGGGCCAGAAAATTCGAGGGCAAAGGGGGTTGGGGCAGGCACAGAGCCAGGACATGGGCGGGGCAAGCTGCTTAAGTAGATGCCTGTTTACATGCATATTTGTATTTAACTTTGGTAGAAATAACAACAGCAACAACTACAACTACAATACAAAAAGAACGAAAAAACAAAAAACCGTGCGTAGTTAGTCTGCCTGTACAGCCTGCCAATTTAATATGCCCTGTAAAACAAGTCAGTGGGGTAGTTGCATGCACTTACACTTTCATTTGAAGGCAAACTAAAACACTTAGAATTAAATGCCAAAAACACTATTCATGTCATTTTTTATTTACTGGGTATCTGCTAGTCGCCCTGTCTCACAATTCAAGCATTGGTTCGTGTTTCGTTTTTATTTTTTTTCCATTGGTTTTTTCGGTTCTGCTGTGCCTCTCGTTTGCCTGGTAAATGAAGCCTACTTATAGGGGATCTTAAATTGGCAGTGTGTAAACACTATGTGTGTGCTTACGTGTGTATATGCGGATGTGTGTGTGTGTGTGTGAGCATTTTTGCTACTATATACGGCGCTTATTTCCGGCGTGGCATATCTCGTTTTAGATGCGTGCCACGGCAATCTCTTTGTGGTATTGTTGTTGGCTTTCTTTTTGTTGTTGTTGCTGTTGTATTTTGGGCTACGCGTTTCGCGTTTTCCTGTCATAAATGTTGCTAAACCTTTGTTATGTTTCCGCTTTACTTTTATTTTAATAATTCATACAGCATTTATGGCATGCACACAGATACTTTTATTTATACACATTTGTGTACAGCTTCTCACCCACCTGTAACTGCCCCCATACCTGCATCTGCCCCATCCGCTTTCCCTGCCTCCATTTCACTCACTTTAACACATTGTGCACATCATAAATCTCATTTTTCCGTTTCCGTTTGCCGTCCATTGCCCATTGGTCCTTTAAAAACGATATAAAAAACAAACAATAGCATTTTAATTAAAAATGTTTTGCTGTAAAAACTGACTTAATTTCAGCGCAGTTCTTTGGTGCATAAACATTGATATATTAACAGCATTGGCAACAAGTGCAAAGCTGTTGCCAAATTAACTCGCCATCCGTTAAGGCATATTCAAAGCACAAATCCCACTTGCAAAATTTCCCACCATGAATTTCCTCCCTTACTCTTATACACACTCCAAAAATACTTCCATTCAGCACAAATTTCCTCTGTGGTTGAAAGAGTAAATTTCCCTTGAGATTGACTCATACTGGAATTGAGCACAGTTTTCACTCTCTCTGTTCATTTTGTGCGGTACTTTTACTCTTCGCTCAGAGTTTGACAGAGTTTGTTGTTGGTTTGCCCGCTGGCATCGTTTGTGGTCTGCAATTGTTTGAGATTTTGACTTTTTAGTGAGTGGGAATTTTCACAACGCCCCCGACAAATGGGTCGTGAGAAGTTGGGCAGTTTTACTGGGTGGATTGCCACGCAGGTAACTCATCTGGAAGGGGATTTTAAAATATCTTGACGCTCATTACACTCACACAAACATACATAAATATATCTATATAGAAATACATAATATCCAACAGCTGATAGGCGGAGGCAGCTAAAGGATGCCATTTCCGCCGACAGGCACAAAGGAATTCGCTTTGGGCCACAAAGTAAAAATAGAAGCATAGCTCAAAAATATTAATTGTTGACGGCTGAAAGAGAAGCATTAGAGAGCAAGTAATGCCAAAGAATGGGGAGTAAGTTATTTATGCAGCATTAAATTATCACATTCTTCAAATTTCATTAATATGTGGAGTACACTATTTGGCATTAAAGTAGTCATTATTATAATTATATTATTCAATACGAGAGATTCAACTACATTTAAAATTGCCTCACTTTTTTTAACAGCATTGTCACTCACCATTATCACAAATTTTATAAAGAAATACTCAGTGAATACGGTAAATCGCTTACAAATAATTTATCATTCATGCCTGCCTTATTTAGCTGTATTTGCATTTTTTAATTGGCCCTATTTGCTTTTAAACATGACCGATGTGTAATGATTGTCATACCTATTTTTAGAATTGATTCTTACTCTGTATACTTAGTGTCCTCTGGGCGCAACGGACACGCGAATAGCTGGACATTGTGACAACAGGAGAGCAGGTTAGCAGGAAACGGGGTCAGGTGGACAGGCAATTCAAGCGCAACAAAGGAGCAATACAATAAATGATAGGCACATAAAGAGGAACAAAAAAATGTTATGACACACCTACAGCATTTAATCTGAGGGCAGCGTCAACTGCTTTAGATGGGTAACAGGGGGGTGGTGGATTTGGCTGGGGAGTTCAGTGAGTGATAACCATCAATCAAGCTGTTGGCTGAAAGGGAGGCGTTACTCGTCGGACGCTGGCTTTTTCCTAAGACCAGACATGACATGGAGTTCATTTCAATCATTAGCGTGCAGAGTCGAGTTGAGTCGACTCGAGTTGGGCAGCCCCTGTTGATGCTGTCAAATTAATAAAGAGCCCACGGGCACAATGGCAAGGGGAACGCCAGAATGGGGCAATGGGATTGTGACAATGGCAGGACCCTCAATTCTCCCATGTGCCAGCCCATGCACTTTGGAGCAGCGCAGCGCAATGTTGCTCATAACGCCCATAAAAAATTTGTCATCATTAGCCGACAACGACATCGACGGCGACGTTGACGGTAATGTCGAGGGGAAAGTCCGGGGACATCGTGTGTCATTGAACAAAGGAACGGACTTATCTATCAACTTATGTACGTATGTATGAAAGAGCGAAAGAGAGAGGTAGAGAGAGAGACAGAGAGAGAGAGAGAGAGAGAGAGAGAGAAGGGGAGACTGTAGAGCGACTCTTTAAAAGATTGTGTGGCAGTTGCCTTTGCCGCCTTTGAGTATTTGTCAAAAGCTTAAAGCGTTAAATTGATTGATTACGTGTGCGTGTGTAAGTCTCTGTGTGTGTGTGTGTGTGTGTGTGTGTTGTGTCTGTGTGCTGGTGTATTTAAGAGGGTCAGTTTTAGCTGTGGTTAAGGCTTAAAATCACACGCCAGCAGCTTCTTTAAGGCTTAAAGCTGCCCATTAAGGTTATTAAAAATTGCGCTTTTGTTTGCTTTTCCTCCAGTGTTTTTGCTGTGCGTGTGTGTGTGTGCGTGTGGGGGTGAGTGTGGGCATGGATTGTTATTAGAAACGTAATGGATTGCGAATATTAATTTCTTTGCATGACGAAAGAAATCAGCAAAGAACAATACGCTTAATCTTTATTGACACGCAGCACAAAGCGGAGCAAAGCGAATGAGACAAAGAGAATAAGACGGCGAGAAAGAGAAAGGTATAGAGTGGTGGAGCCAAAAATGATAACCGGAAACCATTAAAGGAAGTTTCAATACAATGGCAACAACAACAGTACACACACACACTCCTTCACACGCATTGAAAACGCTTCACAATAACGTCAGGCGGCAGCCTGTGGCAAGAGCTTCTCGCATCAGCAGGTTTCCTTCCTTCTACTCCATCTTCCACTCACTCTTTCTCGCTCTCGCTCTGCCTTTCTTTCTCTTTCTGTTTCGCTGTTTCCTTGCATGTATGTGTGCTCGTGCGTTTGCATTGCAGCGTCAATATTGTAATTTTTATTCCACTTTCATGGCAAAAGCTTCAACAAGCTACAAAAGGCGGCAACGCCTATGCAAAAGGAAGAAGTCAAGCTGAACGATAGATTTTCACTGAATAGAGCCAGGCTCGGCGTGTCTGAAATGTGGGTGAATGTGGACGTGTAGGTGTCGTTCGTTAGTGTGTGTGTGTGTGTGTGTAGGTGCCGACAAAGCCAAAGCCGCATACGCACATTGGAATCCGGATAATGTTTTATCGTAAGCGCCTTCAAGATTGCCGCACTAGGCTGCAGTTTGTGTTGGGCAAACAGTCGCCAAATGCGGAAGTCAAGCAGGCCAAGGATCAGGAGCAACAGCAGGAAGTCAGCTCAGGTCTAAGGCCAAACAATTGACTCGATAATATGCGTTGTAAGTAACTCAACACATACATGTATATGCAAACCCTTTGGTTCTCAATTGATTAAACATCAAATGCAGTGACATACAGCTTATTGATATTGTTATATATATACTCTTGTCTGTGAGAAAGTACTGGCAAATGAAAACATTAAATATATATATAGTATATACTTATATATAAATGTTCTTGAACTGCTGCAAAGTTTGGCTTGCATTTTTTACGTGCCGCAACAAAAAATGCTTAAGCATTTTATACAGAGCATTATGCCAGCTGCGATACATACCCGCTCATAGACACACACACAGATACACGCAGATGGTAGATGAACATAAGTGCTTACATATAGAATGGTGCTATATGAAATTCCATTGCATTTTATGAGCTGAGCTGGAGAGAGACACAACACAATGGCAGGCACTAAAAACCTGCGGCACCACCATTGTGTGGCATAAACAAAAGATGCAGCTTGGCGACTAAAAGGAGCGACTGTAAGGAGGTGTACTATCGGTCAGAATAACAAAACACCGCAGACAAAAAAAAAATTAAATAAGAAACAAGAAAGAAAAGTACAGTCGAGCACGCCCAACCGTATAATACTCTCTGCATTTTTTTCCCGGTTAAATTATTAAAATCGGTATCAAGATATTACAATATCTATTACTTGCATTAAAACACTTTAAAACAAAAACAATCTAAGCATAATCACACATACATCGGTTTGTTTGTATGCGAATACACATACGTTTGACATTATATGTGTTCTTACATATGTATGTGTGTATTTGGCGCCGTCAACGACTGCGGGCTGCGCTGCCGCCACACAGACAGCGAAAACGTTTCTGTCTCGCTCGCACTCATTAGTGATATTGCGTTCAATTATCAATATTGTAACGCTTCTAGTTTTCTTGTTTATAGACCGATTTTAATGCACCTTTCAGGAATAGTTTGAAATAGTTAGCCTCCACTAGAATTATGCAATTACAATGCTGTACTATATGAACCAATGCCTAAAAACGGAATGAAAGTTGTTTATGTATTGTGGGAAAAAGGGGCGTGGCAGTCCAAAATTTTAAATGGAAATGCATTTAATCTGTCGATAGGAACGCTCCATACCAAAATTGGTGATCCTAGGTGCCATAGTTACTGAAATATTCTCCGGAAACACCGATTTTTTCCGAGGTGTGTCTAGTTTTTTGCTCCTTGTGGGCGAATGGGGCGTGGCATCAAAAAAAAAAAAGATTCTTGTATTGACTGACTAAATATGTGATCGATTGACACCAAGCTCGAACTTGTAGCTCTTACCATCTCTGAAATCTGTTTGTTCATACGGACAGACGGACAGACAGACAGACGGACAGACGGACAGACGGACATGGCTATATCGACTCGGCTTGTGACGCTGATCAAGAATATATATACTTTATGGGGTCTGCCACGCCTCCTTCTGCCTGTTACATACTTTGCACAAACCCAATATACTCTTGCAGAGAGTATAAAAAGAAAAGAATATATTCCCAACCGAACCTATTGAAGCGTGGAAAAGGTGAGTGAGTCTAACTGAACTGAAAGCTTGGCAAGTCAAGACAGAACCCAGCACTCAGCTCAGTTTTAGGAATTGGCCTTTTGGAATGTGGCAAAGTGAAATTTATAGCTTGGAAATTAATAATGATGAGCCCACAATGAAGTAGCTGTGGAAATAAACTGACGTGTGTAGTGTTGGGTGTATGTGTGTTGCTCGAAAAATGGCCGAAGGGATTCACAAAATAACAAAGCACATTCAATGTGTGACAACGGTGCGTATACGTATTCAACATATATTATAGTTTTATGAATTGATAAGAGCCTTTGACTTAATGAATTGTCAGTTGGGTTAGAGCATTTAATGAGTCCTGCAGTTGTTTTAAAGTTCGCTTTAAGTTTGGACAAGTTACTACTGTTCGCATAAGTAATGAGCGCGTTTATCTTTATATAGCATGCATTAATTGTGGTCCTTTTAAAAGAATTTCCAACCGTGTCCAGTTTCATCTGGGCAAAACATTAAATTTATCGCATGTGAACATAAAATTTTAATTTATATTTGGAACACCATTCACACAATTTGGTACAGCTTTTTTTTACCCTTTTTTCCCTTTTTGTGGCCATAATAATAACTGCAGCCAAGCCATATTTTAATACGTATTTTATAAATGCGATTCGTTGGCGCTTGGTTAATGCAATAATAACTATTTTAACGTTATAATAATGCAGTTGTAATTAAGTGCATTGTTGCTGCTTGTGTTTGTTTTAATAAAATCAACAGTCAACAGTCAAAATAAGCAGCAGACTTCTAAAGATACATGGCATAATTCATTTAAAATATTTTGTGTTTTAATCATTCTTAATTACAATTACGAATAATATATTTACTTTTACACATTTGACTCACAAGTAGAATTACTATTTTCCCTATTCAGTTTGGTTGCCATAAAAATTAAATAATTGCACTGCAAAAATATCAATTAAGGGTCTTGAGTGTAAATTAAGTAATTACAGCATTTACAATTACGTAGATTATAGTCGTATGTAAATAATACTCTGTTAATAACTGAAGTCTATTGGTCCATTGATTTTCTGGCTCGACCTTGTGTGTAAAGTGTACACTGTCCCTTGGCCATGTGACAAAGAACAGCTGCAAAATAGCCCAACTCGTAATGCAATAATTTTTGCATTAATGCCACTCTTATGCAATTATCATTGGGAAAAGGACAATAACAATTAGCACTGGCCACAATCGTTGGACTATAAAAGGCTTTTGAGCAAGTCTGAAGTAAACAGTAAACATGAAGCCGTCAGACAGATTTCGAGGATTTGTGAAACTTATCAACAACTGCTTGGATTTCATTGGATACGAATTACTAGCGCCTCGAATGACATTTAACATTCGAACATGGGGCACAATCATTTTGATCACACAGTTTGCAGTATTTTGTATACGTTATATGATCATTCGTGTTGCTGTAAGTTGGGTGGAAGGCCTAAAAGCCGGCATCATGATGGGTGGCATGATGAATGGAGTAACTCAAGTTACCACATTAATACTGAGGCGTACAGATATAAGAAATCTATTGCTCAGCATTGAACAACTAATTGAGGACTACGAGGAACGAAGTGAAATATATTTCAATGCACTCCACAAGGCATTTGATCGCATTCAAAACATATCCAAAGTAATTCGTTTTGGCTACTTGGTTTTGTATTTGGTTATGTGCATGGTGCCTCTGGTGTTTCTACTCTACGATGGAACTCGCATCACGATCGTACAGCACGAACTTATAGGATTACCCATCGAAAAAAACTATGGCTACATAATCACATTTGCTATTCAATTTGTCAACATGTTCATTGCTGCAGTCGGATTCGCGGGGGGCGATTTACTTGGCATGACTTGTATGACCCAGATCATCACATTTGGCGATCTACTACAGATTAAAGCCAACAAACTCAATGACGCACTAGACCGAAAGGTGAAAGCACGAGAAGCTGCAGCAGTGGGAGCTAAGTTTGATGGAAACAATGAGATCGAGGAGTGTTTGCTGGAAACTATCAAGTGGCATCAGTTCTTAACTGAGTGAGTTGTTTAAGTCAATATACAAACAATCCTATAACACTTGTCTCATGTTTAGCTACTCTTTCAAAGTGGACTACATATTCAACATAATGGTCACTGGTCAGGTGTTTTCTGCTGCTATTTCTTTGCTGAGCACCTCTTGTGTCAACCTCAACGAATTTCATATGATATCTGCAATTTATTTCGTGGTCACTTCCTACAAATTGCTTGTCTTTTGCGTTGTGGGCACCAAAATTGAATACGCTGTCAGTTCAAAGCGCGAACAGGATGTTGACACAAAGTTAATTTCATTTTGCTACTTGCAGTATGACCAAATTTATGAAACTGTATGCAACATTCATTGGGAAGAAATGACCGGGTCGCAGCGCAAAATGTTTGGCATGATGCTAAGAATGTCACAAAATGCAGAAACCATGGTTATGCTAGGTGTAATGCCACTGAGCATGCGAACAGCTCTGCAGGTAAGTTGGGCAAGGAACACACAACTGGTCCAGCGAGTAATGCAATTTGTTTGCAGATAACAAAACTCATTTACAGCCTGACCATGATGATGAGCCAGAATCGCACCTAGACAGCAGCAGCAGTAGGAGCAGCAGTAGCAGTAGCAGTAGAGATCACAGCACTTTATATCAAGTGCAGCAGGCAACAGTGTACTGTGCAATACATTTTATAATGCTTGTTTTGAATCATATTCAACTAGAACGAGAGCGAGTACGAGCTGGAGATGGTGAAAGCGAGAGCGAAAGAGACGGTGAGACGCGTCTGCGTCGCCTGCTTGCAAATAAAATAAATTAGTTGCAGTTGAAAGGTGGCTCAGACGCAAAAGTCAACACGCGATGTCGTCGGCACCGCAAACAAACGCCAGCTGTTGGGCATAGATAAAATGGCAGGCAAAATAACCAAGGGGACCAAAAATGTAAGAGACCGACCCTAAGACCCTACAGGCCCCCCAATACCCCGCAGACCCTGTACACCAGCAGCTCAGGCCAATCTTTCAGTGGGTGGAATTTGCTCTCTGGCAAATCAGCTGCCAACACTGAGCAGCTAAACTGGCAAATATTAAAATGCGAATTTTTATACACGCTGACATTTGGGCGATGCCGCCGCCTTCACCCACTTGGAGCATAATTCTCACTGTGAAAATGGCAAATGTTTTTCCAGCTCCGACGCCTTACAGCCTAGACTACAGCGTATCCTTTAGCCAGCATTTTCTTTGCGTGGTGCACACATAAATTAGCTGCCAAGCTAAGAAATGGTTATGGGCAGCAAAAGCAAAAGGTTTGCCTCGCGGTTGCTGCCACCATTGTTGCCAGTTGCTGCGCCGCATCGCCGTTGATATGGCCAACAACAACAACTACAACAGCAATTCAGCTTTCCAGCGAACCAGCTGCGGTTTGTTGCGCCATGTTTATGCGGGTGGCAAGGTGCCTGCTGCGTGCTGCCTCCGTTGGGTGCATTGAACCAATAAATCAGCGAGCCAGTGAAAAACATAGTGTTGTCAGGCTTCCAGCTTTTGAAGCACTATCGTTGTCAGCTCGACACAGCACGGCACTGCACGGCTTTTCTCGAGCATTGCATATTTAATCAATAGTCAGAGCATAAGACATAAATTAATCTGTGTGGCCTTTTAAAGCGCTTCAAATACTTTTTCTAAAATCAGGAGTGGGCGTAAAAAGGAATTTTTAATTTAGAGAAATTTTTGTGGGCATAAAAAGCTTGCCGGGCAAATCAATTAAATTTAAATTGTATCCCATTAGAGGCGCATTAAATGAGTTAAGTCATTTTGGGGCCTCGTGCCACATCTTACAAAGCGTCGCTCGTTATCATTTTTTATGCCGCTTTGAAAAGGGTACAAATGAATTCATTTTCATTTAATTTTTTCGCTTTTTTTTTTCCAACTCACACAACTCGGACCAGCACTGGGTGAGTTCCAGCGTCAAAGTCGTCGCATTACAAACACAATTAAAATGCCCACGAGCTACTAATTTACCATAAACCGACGCGGCAAACGGGTTCAGTATTCCGAAAGCAACAAGAAAATGGTCCAAATGGACGAAAGTTTTTAGCCCGAACTTTCGAGTTGATGGCAATTAATTTGTATTATGCATGTTTCTGTTATTTCTATAACAAGTTTTTTTTTTCTCTGTGTAACATTTAAATTGTGGTTTAATGTGCTTTACATGTAAGTATAAAAAAGGGTTCTAAATAGACAATATTTTTCATAAACAAGGGAAATAGACAAAAGGAGCCAGGCGTGAAAATTCAACATTGTTTAATATTGTTATATATATTTTAGTAAGGTTACTCCCTTTGTTGTTGGCCAGTGTCGGCCAATTGGCAAACTGTACATGTGCTGGCCATAAATAAATTAGACCAATTTCGTATTTGTCAATGGGCGTATTCGCTGGTATCATTTATAAGCAACGCCCATATCCACAACCGAACAAAGATACAGATACAGCTACAGCTTCAGATACGTATACAGACACCACTATTACTAGAATCTGTCACGCGAGATTTGTAGCGACGACATTGGAACAAAATCTTTTTGCTCATCTATTTGTCCTGATGCCGTAACTACACTCAGCCAATTTCTGCTGATGTCGGCACTGGCCAAGTAATTATCGACATCCTCGTGCGCAACCTTGTGATGACTGCACTTTGAATCGGTGTCAAAGTCGAAGCAGGAGTCGGGAGTCCTGAATCCGGTATAGGGAATCGGGAGTTGGAAGTTGGAAGCGTTAATGCTGCGTGTCGAGTGCAAACTTTGATGGTTTAATCACTTTGATAGAAGCAGAGCTAAAAGGCAAGTTCAATTTGCAGTCTATCTGTTTTCATATGGGGCGTGTTTACCGCGGGAGGGAGGGAGATTGAGATAGCTTTACAGTTTTACAGGCGACCTCAAAAACGTGTCGTGGGGCAATTGCCAGAAGAAACCGACGACAGAGGCAACAAAACTGAAAAGCTGCTTAAGGAGCTTCTGTGGCCCGGTGCGCAGTCAAAGTCATAAAACCATTTAATTATATTAAACTTTTAATTGCATAGACAGCCAAGACACACACACACACACACACACACACACACAAACAAGCACACTGAGGAAACTTCAAGCATATGCAGTGGAAAGGAAGTTGGTAAGATTCTCTCACAGGCACATACACACACACACACACACAGAGACAGAGCGACAGTGAGTGAGAGCAGAATACGACGCTTAAGAAGGCAAGTTGCTTGTTGTTTGGTTGCGCGAACGAAGGCAGAGCCAGAAATGTAGGCGTGGCTTGCATGCCCTGCTACTATGTAAATGCAATAATAAAGTTATTAAAAGTGTCATAACAACTCAAGTTGAAATAGCAGAAAGTTAACGCCAGCTTCTTGTTTTATAGAGCAAACTGCTGTTGTTGGCTCTTCTGCACTGAAACAGTTTCAACTTGCAGCCATCCAATACTACATAGCCCACCCAGCTTTAGTTTCCCACCGACATGCATCACCCCTCTTTTGGCCACTAAGTGTGCTGATGCTGCTACTGCAGATGGGGGCTGTTGAAAGCGTCGACCCGCAGCTCGGGCAGCCAAGCAATTGATGCTTAATTGATCAATTATTTGGCCTACACAAAAGCCCATACATATATCCATGTAACGTTTGTACAACAGCCCGTATGTGTCCCTGTCCCTGTCTCTGTCTCTGTGTGTCTGCCTGTCTGTGTGTTTGTGTCTGTGTGCAAGTTCTGGAATTGCCCACATCAAAGCGGCATATAAGTATATTGACGCTCATCAATCAAATTGATTTATGCCAACAAATCATTCATGAGCAATTTCCCAAAGTGATTATCTCTCGACGAGCCAAGCGAACGAAGCGACTGCGATGCTGACATTGCCTTGGCCATGGCCAAAATCCATAGAGCTGTGAGATGGCAAACGCAAAAGGCATGTTAACTGACAGACAGCAGGACAGTTGGGCCGAGCAGGACACACCGACGGTTGGACTGTTTACGAGACATAGACTAGAACGCAGCCAGAAGCAGAAGCACAGATAGAAACAGAGCCAGAGTCAAACTGAGACTGAGACTCAGACTCAGATCCAGCGACTGACTGATTGACGCTTGACTGTCTTCATCACAAGCAATTTGGCCAGCAAACACAGCAGAGAGAAGCAAATGCTGAGATTGCGTGTCCCTGTCCCAATAGCAGTGCATGAACTCTGCACAACTTCACCGTCAGTTCATAAAACCAAGCCAGCAGCAGTATATGCTGCTCAAGGGCGAGACACGCCCCAACCACCCCTCTCCGTTCAACACACACACTCATCCACATCAAGCATTAGTCACTGAACCGAACATCGACTGTTCAAATAGCAATGTGAACAACGTTTGTCGCACTGTCTGACACCAACATCAGCATCAGCATCAGCATCAGAGAATCAAGAACAGGGGATCAGCTTGTGTCATATTAGCAGTTGCTTATGGCCTACAATCAAATAAATTTTCACGGCAAACGGTCAAAGGCAGAGACGAAGAGAGAGAGAGATGGAAAGTGGATCCTACTTCAGCACCGCGCGACCTCTTGGCCCCAATTTGAAAGCATTTTTCACACATGCAAAGGGCAGTTAGCAGCATCTCGAGACCGGCAGCAAAACGACAGTCGACGTGCTTAAGTCTTTTGATTGATTTGGTGATAAATTGACGAGGCGGCAATTGAAGCGCCAAACAGATTGCTAGCTCATGGATGGATGTGCTTGAGAAGCAAAAAAACAAAAAAACTGATGCCTAATTGCTACATTGGGCGTGGCCAGGCCTCTGTCATTGACTAGGTAATCAGCAAAGCAGCAATCAACTAACAAACAAAACAAAGACAAAAACTGCACTATTTATATAACCAAACAGAGCTGAGCAGGAGTAAATCAAAAACGGCCTAAAAGTATGCCACAGAAATTTATAAATATTGTCATTCCCAGAACTGGAAATGACAAGCAAAAGAGAACTCGGAAGTAAGTGGGCTGCAAGAGAAGGGTCGATAGAAAAGGCAGGTCTAACAAATATGCTTGATATGGCTGCTGTTAAGTAATGATTAATGTTCGCAATTATCTGGATCCAAGTGTCAAAAATATTTAAATCAAGAGCAGCGCGCAAGGCAAATACCCGGCAAGGCAGTCCCAAAAACAAGGCGAGCAACAGCAGACAACTGACAACTGACAACAGACAAGAGAGCAGACACACAGACGAGCAGACGGGCAGACGGGCAGACAAACAGACCGACAGTCTGGCAGCAAGAACAGGGTATGAGTACAAGATGAAACAAGACAAGACAACACAATTCGCGCAAATTGAGCATGATGAAGAGCACAAGCTCTTGTTGTTATTCCTTTTTTTTATTGTTGTTGTTGTTGTAGTCACTTCCACTGCTGCCAGTAAGCATTTGTTGCTTTTTGTCAGTAGTCAGCAGTGTCAATGCCAAAGATGCCTTTCGTTATAACCAGCTCGTAACTCAAACTTAAAGCGCCGCGATAAAATGACACAAAATGTAAAATTGAATGGGCGCAATGACAGCGGCAACGTGTCAAAAACATATCATTCATTATTTTCTATTATAAGCACATCGACTTGTGCAAACACCTAACCAAACAACGAAAGAACAACACAATACCTTCCTCTTTTTCCCTCTCTCTCTCTCTGTCTCTCTGGTAGTCTGGGTCTGTCAGCAGTTGCATTACGTGTATGTGAGGAAATCATTTATCATTGCAAGCAGAGTGAACTCAGTTGACTCCATCGGATACGTGTGTGAGCTGCTCTATAAGTACACAGCCCATACACATACACATAAAATATGTTGTGTATAAATTGTTTAATTTTTGCTGAAATCAGTTGGCTTTAAGTCTCAGTCTTTAGCCAAGGAAATGGTTAAATAAAAACAAAGTGGGCTTGAAAGCAAGCACTCATATTTAGCGATGCCAAACACTACAACAACAACAACAACGATGCTGCACAATTATGATAGGGGGAAGCAGCAAGGAGACTCTGGAGCTCGCTTTGTATGCGGCTCACACGTCGTATGTGTAACAATGGACTAAAAGTTGCGTAAAACGTTTTAACAAAGATTAATGCCTGCGACGACTGATGATTTTTTGAAGATTAATTATACGATGATGAGGCGCAAGAACCCAAGACAATGACAGTAGCAGCCTGTGGAGTCGTGCGCAAGAACCAAATGGCGGAAGTTGTTGGCATCGTTAAAGGATTACAAAAATTTGTAAACGAGCTCTTGCTGAGCACGAGATTCTGTTTCCATATGGACACAAAAGACACAAAACATATGCGTGCATAACTTACGGAAATATCCTGCTGGTTTATCTGTTAATTATGCCAGCACAAACTCAATCGATTTAATTCTTTAAGCAAATATTTTAATACGTTTTTGTTGAAATTTTTTAAAGAGTTTGTCATGCTTTTAGTTGTGGGTGCCATAAGTTTTCATATTAAGCGCAATGGCAATGGCAATTTATCTATGAATGCCAGGCAGTCATGGCGTATGCTTAATATTGCATAAACCAGTTAACCAGTCAGATAGATGCTGGCAGGTGGCCAGGTAGCCAGTTGGCCCGTTTCCATTTGTATACGAGTGTATACATATATAAATTGTTTATGGCCTGCAAAGAAGGCAATGCTTTAACTGTTCACGGATTGGCTTCAGTCGCGTCTGTTGGTATGTGCTCTTGTTTAATTTATCAGTGAACAAAACTGTTGCACATGCCGTTCCACTGACCGTCATATGGAAATTTGAATTGTGCGACACCAGCTGCAAACAGACTGGACACGACTGGACTCGACAGGACTCGACTGGACTTTTTGTACCCTGGGCAGCATCTGCAAACTGTGGACTTCAACTGTTTTTGGGGGCAGCTGTGATTGTGAGTGCGCGTTTTAATGCATTAATGTTGCCTGATTTTTATGGCCAAAGACAGCGAAACAGTCGTGGAAGGGGGACACCAAATGAAATGCAGTCAGTGTGTTCTGGCCACTTTTTAGCAAAAAAAGCTTTTAACAATTAAAATTAAAAAGTTCAGCATTTATGCAACATGAAAACACACGCAAAAAAAAAACAAAGAAAAACTGTAAAACTGTGGCAAATGCCAAGCGTGCCATAATCAAATTCTATGTGTATGTGTGCATGCATAAAAGTTGCATCCCTGAGAGAGCCAGCGAAATAGGGGGGTATACTTGGTAGACAGATAGAGTCCCAAGCTGTCTGTCCCTCTGTCTGTACGTCTACAGCATTGTGTGCGCTCATTTGCGGTCATAAAGCATAAAACGCATAAAGTAGCGTTACAATTTTATGGCGCACCAACGTCATATTCGGGCCTAACCGTAGAGATGGCCACTAAAGAGGCAACAGCTGAGAATGCTCGAGCATAGAATACCCTGCAATACTTTTATAAACAAGTACTGACTGTTGCTCCTAAAACTGTTTTTATCATGTTGAGCTTTTGAATTAAACTGAAGGCATACATACTCGTACCTTATGGTGACTTTGTTCAGGACGACTACTGCGAGTGTCGCTATCTCAGTTGAAACCGATGTAGACACTGTGCTGCCGGTGCAGAGTTTTGTTCGCCAGACCATCAAGCGACAATGTAAATTTTTCTGTTGAGCTTTTTAATTGTGAATGCCGGACTTTGTGTGGGCGACAAAGCGGGTGGCTGAGCTGGATCTGGAGTGGTGCACTCGCTCATACGCGAAATGAACGCAGACCGCAACAAAATTACATCAGCTGCAGCAAGACGAGGGGGCTGGTGAAAGGGGGAACACATAAAAAATGAAACCCAATACGAGACGTGAAGAGGACACAAAGAGTGGGTAGCAGTATGCAAAAAGTGTAAAGTGTAAAGTAGTTGGCAAATAAATTCCATGACAGTGGCGAAGTGAAGTCGCCAAGGTTTCGTTGCTGTTGTTGTTGTTGTTGTTTTTGCATCGTTTGGGCCAAGCGGCAAATGCTGTTAATGCAAATGCAGCACAAACGCCGCACGCTGGCCAAAAGTGCAAAATTGTGCATTTTAATTAAGGTGACCGTTCCACGCCACGCACAAGTGCCGCCCGACTGTAAGTTAGGGTTTCGGTTGTGCTTCGGGTTTGTGCTTGGGTTTGGGTTTCGCATTTGCATTTGCATTTAGTTGCATCACATCCTTCGTAATTTACAGCTCTTTTAATTAGCCGCATGCCAAGCTCCACATTCTTTTTTATGAATATTTACGCGTGCTCTTTAAGCGGCATATTGTTTAAATAAAAAAGCAAAGAAAGCAAAATGCTTCGGGCACGCACCCTACATACACCCTACTATCAGAGAGACGCAGTGAGAGGCACAAAGAAGGATATAACAATTGCAAATGGAAATGTGCTAAAGTGCCAAGTGAAAAACGAGTGAGAGACAGAGCAGAGTGTAAAAGGATCAGTCTAGCTAAGGGGCATGGGAAAACGTCGAGCCAACAGCTACGAGCATCAACAGCATCAGCAGTCAAAAGTGCAAGTGACTGAAATGCAAATATTGTGTAAATGTGGGGTGTGTGTTAGTGTGTGTGTCTGAGTGTGTTTCCGAGTGTGTGTATGGGTGTGTGCTTGTGGGTGTCCGATTGTTTGTCTCTGTCTGAACGAGTGCAACTGTTCAAATGCAAAGTGAAAGCATAAAAAAAAAGAGAACTGACAGGACAACGGGGAAGGCAGCGGGTATAAGGATGCCATCACATGCAATAAAATGTTTTACACCCTGTTTATTTTAGTTAAATACTCGAAATTATGTGTTTGCCCAAGTATTTGCCAACTGTATGTGTGTGTGTGTGTGTGTGTGTGCTTGCATTAGAGTGGTTTGACGAGGCGCCAACAACGCAGAACAAAGCCACTGGCAACATAAGCAGAGCAGCCAAAGAGCTCAACAACCGAGCAAATGGGCGACTGGATGATGGAATTTTGGCATAAACGAATCTAGGCTAAAATGTGTTGATTATGCAACTCAGGACTTGTGATTCTTTCTAAAAAAAAAGG
Source organism: Drosophila dunni (assembly GCA_018152125.1). Classification (NCBI taxonomy): domain Eukaryota; kingdom Metazoa; phylum Arthropoda; class Insecta; order Diptera; family Drosophilidae; genus Drosophila; species Drosophila dunni. Next base: position 1,927,571 of record JAECXC010000352.1, on the reverse strand, counting down.
CATTGTCCATCATCATCGGACATTTAATAGATTATAAACAATGGGAATGGAGTACAAAGCAAACTTTGTGCTTAAACTATAGCTACGATATTACGTATACGTATAAATGAATCGTTTTGCATTTTAAAATTACTTTTCATTACTTTTGTTTGTCGAGTTGTTTCAAAAATGAATTAATTATTTCAAAAGTTATTGTAGAGTGTTTGTGCTTGGTAAGTTTATTTTTACAAACTTTAGTGTTCTAGAACAGTTCAGTGTTTTAAGATGTTTTTCCACCGAAACTAACTAAACACAATGACAAACCTACACTTAAGGCTTTAGTGGAGCAAGTCTTTGTCCCGTTTACCCGTCATACACCTACGCACTTTACCTTTGTCTAGGACACTTGCACCGTTTCTCTGTTTTGGACATGTGCAAAACGGGCATTTAATGTCTTCTGTGATCGCGTGTTTGCTCAAAAGCCTTTGTCAGGGGTCGTCAAAGGCACACATTAAAGCCAAAGTTGTTTCCTTTTGGCCGGGCTGAGCATCTGGTTTGGCCTGGACTGTCCCGGCCTGGCATTGCTTGGCTCGGCCCGGCTCGGCTGGGTGTAACCCATTTGTTAAATGTAGCGTAATGGTTCGTTTCGAATTGCGTTTAGTTACTTGTAAGTTTCGTAGTTTTGAGTTTTGGCCGACATTTGCACTAATGAGTGCACACGCTGAGTGAATAAGCAAGTATGTATTATTTAAATACACTTGCCCAACTAAAACTTAATCATTTGTACTAACCTAAATAAACGATAAGTTTTCCCGCTTGCTGCAGAGCTTGACAGCACATTAAAATTTATTTCAAAAGCAAACAAAAATGCAAAACTAAACACAAATTCAAAGCGTCTGCAAGTGTATTGGTGAAATTCAGTGCAGTTGTGTGTGTATGTGTGTATTTGTCTGTTTATGTGTTGCTGAAATAGTGTAAAAAATGCTTGTGTGTTTGTAAGTACATATAGGAGAATAAAAGAAATTCGCACGCAACTGTCAATGGTTGCGTACTTATTTGCAAGCCCCAAACAGCATGTGAATCCCCCTCCACTCCTTTCCGCTCAGCTTCACTCCACTCCCCTCCCCAGGCACACAAATACACGCCCACAATACAACGCCCACACCCAAAGTGCTTCCCCAGCGACAACGTCTACTTGACTGTGTTGGGTCTTGGGTAATATTTTATGCAAATTGCAAGTTAAGTGTGAAAATAGTAGTGATTGGTTTAATTCAGCAATGCCAACCAAATGCATGAAAAGCAGCTAAAAGGGGGAGGCAGGGACATGGAAAAAGAAACTGGAAAACTGCAGAGACAGCAGAAAATCAGCAGAGCTGGGAATTCGGAATACTAAAATGACAATTTCCAAACGAAGCATCGAAGCAGGCGAAGAAAGAAAAACAGACCACAAAAGCCAACCTAAAACTATCGAAGCTTAAATACCCTATAAAAGTAGGCTAAGCAGCACTACAAACTATACATTCTATACATAAATTGGCTATGAAAGGGTAATTAAGTGCCAAAGATATTTAATTAGATATATGGATATGCTGCTCAGAGTCTTTACCAATTTTAAAACCGCCCAAAAGGTTACAAAATAACTAATACACAACTAATACAATAAAAATGTAATGTAGGTAAGTGCATCAAAAATGCAGCCATACAAAACGAATGCTGATTTTCATTGTCATGTAGCAAAGTCAAGAGACAAGACGCAGGGAAGTGAAAGTGAAATTCTGAGGGAAAGAGAGAGAAAGAGAAATAGAGAAAGCCAGTTCAACAAATGTTCAGAGCTGTCGTCGGTTTTCAGTTGCCGCTCGCAAGTCGCTTAGCTTTTTATTTTATTTTTTTTCTCTCCTTTTTTGTTGCATGTTTTTTTTCTAAAACTGTAGCCTTTTTTACAGCCAGAGTAGTGCGCTTAACCATTTAGCTGATGTAACATCCCTGGCGGGCAACCAAGTATTCAGACCGCTTGGCCACGCCCATTCAGCCGTCCGTTAGGAGGACCAACAACGACCTAGCGACCAGACGCCCAACCGTCAGAATGTTGAGCTCAGTTTGGCGGAATGTCCTTGTCAGCATTTTGCGCAGTAAAATTTTTGGTAAAATCTATTTTTCATCTTGGATTATGTGAATACATGAATAGATAGAAAGAACGAACATTTTATTGTCGCAGTTGATGTTCTTCTATTGTTGTTGTTTCACACTTTGCAAAGTGTTTAGTACGAGAAAGTACCGAAGGGAGAAACACTTTCCTATGAAATTAATCAAATTTACCCTAGAATTTTTATTTGCAGACTTGAAGTTAAGTTTTAAGTAATAAAAACCGTTTCATTTGTTGCACTTTAGCTCGTTGGCGAAGCTTGTGAGCTTCATTAGATGCGGATGCCACAAAAGGCACAGTTCACCTTTGCCTATGACACGCACCTCTAAAGGAATGTAATAAAGTGTGCAGTATAACTGGACTTGTTTGAATGCTTACAAATGCACATATGTGTGTGTGTGGGTGGGTGTGTGTGGGCTTGGGTGTGTTTGGATGTGGGTGTGTCTGTTCACCTGCAATCGTAATTTCAATAAAAGTTGTTACGTGCACGTTGAAATTTTAATTGAAAGCTCCAACCGCACGCAGAGTGCGACCTCGACGTGCAGCAGCTGTGACCCTCATCATAGTGGAAATTGGAACAAAGCAGCGACGAGGACAGCACGCATACCAAATCCAATGTCCTCAAACTGAGCGGATTAAATAGTTTCTTCCTGCTGGCAAATGGTACAAGGACATGTAAGTTAATCAAGCGAAAAGCGTATCAGAGATAGTGACTTTAATCATTGCAGTTGATATCAGTTTAGGGTTAGACAACGCGAATCAATAAAGAATTTGTTAACTTAAAACAGAAGATTTCTCTTTTGTGAAAAATAATTTGTTGATAAATGTATTGCTCTCCAAAAAACCATAAAATCAAACAAGTCTTATAATTTGACGATTTTCAACAGCTAAAAAATATTTAAAAATGCTTGTTGCTTGAGTGACAAACAGAAGTGACATTTGCATAAAGGGAACGGAGGAAGGACCAAAGTGAGCTATGGTGAGGTAGAAGGAGATGGCGAACAGTGACCGCAAACTAAGTCGTTAAAGCAAAGAATCCTATCAGCTTACAGAAACTTTGATGCAGCCAGAAAAATAAGTAGAACAAGAAAAAACGGTTATCTTCGGCTCGCCGAAGATTAAATACCCTCGCAGTCATAAATATTGAGTTAATTTGGTTTCAATCAACAATTATTTCTATTGTAGCTATATGATATAGAAGTCCGATTTGGATGAAATTTCGTCAACAGATGGGACACAATTAGAAATTTATTCTCCGTGAATTTCGTTGAAATCAGTCAATAAACACCGAAAATTTTCATACTAAGCATTTCAACGGATTGTTCCTATGATGATATAGTGGTCCGATCTGTCCGATTTTTACAAATTATCTGCATGCAGAGAGAATACACATCTGTACCAAGATTCATTAAGATAGCTTCAAAACTGAGAGACTAGTTTGCATAGAAACAGACGGACAGACAGACGGACATGGCTATATCGACTCGGCTGTTGATGCTGATCAAGAATATATATACTTTATGTGATCGGAAAAGCCTCCTTCAATGCGTTACAAACTTCGTGACAAAAACAATATACCCTCTGCAAGGGTATAAAAAGTGGAAGAATGCTGCATGTTTTTCTGTCTACTAGCAATTGCAAGTTTTCCTCCGTAAAGCGCCAAACTTTATGCTAAACTTTTACAATTCTATATAAAGCTATGTAAAAGCTTCTATATATGTGTGTATATGCATTTATATATATATATATATTCATCTTAATTCCCCCAAAGTATGCATGCAAATGTTGCCGACAGGAAAATGGCAACTATCGAACAACAATTCGATCGGGTTCTTCAATGTCGTTAAATTTTATGTGGTAGCATACTCGTATTCCCCCAAAGACCAACAACGGCCATCTGCATAGGAAACAAGCAATATGAATGAGTTTGGCAGCGAACAAGGTAAACAAGGGTATCGTTTACGGTGAGCAAGATGCTGCTTAACACCACTCCATAGCCATTTAATCTATTTATCAAGCACTCGATTGAAGCGCTCAGCAAACCGAGGACATTCATTGTTGGACCTGCTCTTCAAGTGCTAGCCTCACATAGTACCACGTGCTTGGGCAAATATTTGGACAATTGGCCAGATCAGTGGAGGGATTGACCCACGTGGTACATTGAGCACTACACCTGTTTGAGCTGCAAGGAAAAGCCAAAGGCATATAGAATCAATTTACTCCTATGCTCCTCTATATATACACGACTAGTAAGGCAATCTCTATAATTGATTGCTTAATAAACAAGCAAGACAAAGCCATAAAACTTGGCCAATATGCAAAAACTTTACGCAGCGCAGCAAATTATGCAAATGCACTTCACTACGCTGCCTTCCTGCCTCGCTGTCTGTCTGGCTGTGTATCTGTCTGTGTGTCTGTCTATCTGACTGACTGGACACGGTCTCACTCGTCCTGTGCTTAATGGCGCAACACGGCCTGTTCAATGGGCCGAGCACATAATTTTTGCCCAACATTGCAGTAGCAGAGCCAACAGAACCAACAGACCCAACTCATCAAAGTTGGTTCGAACACAAATGAAACTTTTGTGGCGCCAGCCACGAACACTGACTGCAGCAGCGCTAGCAGCCTGCGGTGTACAATGCCGAGCCTTGTTTTAGTTCAGCCTGCCACTGACAAGCGTTTGGCAACGACCATACCGTCTATACGGACTGTAGAGTATGCAGGAGCAAAGCTTTATAAAATCAACTCACCAGAAGTCCACACAAAAGAAACTGCCAACGAGTAACAAGTTTGAGAGCCAAAGCGAAAGCTAGTGTGGTAAATGAGTTGGCCGAATTGCAAAAGCAAAGTTTTAGCCTCTAACCTCTTTTGTGGCATCATGTTAAGGTGCTCCAAAGACGTGTCGCGACCAAAACTCAAGTTGGCTTTACTTTTTTTTTGGCATGTGCCATTGCCTCACTTCCACCCAAACCCAATTGTGGAAAGTTTTTTCACTTGCTTGTGGTTTCTATTTTCGTGGGGTTTGGGGCAAACGGCAGCTCATAAATTTCAAAAATTTGAAAACAACAACAAATATTTTTCACGGGCTGACCGAAATTATTTTAAATCACCTGCTGCCCAGCATTTATCATTAGAAGCAGAGCGTAGCTCCTTGTCCGATGCTCGTCGTCTCGTCAGCAAGTCAAACTGGGAAATGGGTGGGGCCCAGGGCCGCTTAACGAGCAGAGAACTTCAGCTCCCTGGATGACTAAACTACAGCAACGAGCTCAAGATTTGCGAAGTGTACTTTATTTTACCCTGGACACTGGCACGCCCCCAAACCACAAGGCAGGCATGCTCATAATGCTCCATGTTGGTCCTCTTGTTGTTGGCCATGTTATTTCTGCCATTTTCGCGCTTTGGTAGAGGAAAAACTGTTTTGTTATCACAGTGATAAATGGAAAATTATTTTGAATCGAGCAACTACTTAAAAGAATTCCCAAAGGTTGTAATAAATTTGTGCACACACAAGGACACCCCAAAACACACACACATACACACACACTCGCACATGCTCAACGACGAGCGACACACAGAAATATAACACTCGTTGGTGGAAGGACATGAACATAATACCAGCAAAGCTCTGCGGTTTGCTTGGTAATGTCCTGCAAGATAAAATGGTGATTGACGAACAAAAAGCAAAAGTCATGGCCAAAGCTTTTCTTAGCAAATGCATTTGTCGTTGCGCTGTCAAGACTGTAATTCTCCGTGTGTGTTTGTTTGTGTGTGCGGTGGCGTCTAGAATTAAGTTTAGAGCACTTTTTAAATGCACTTTTCAAGCGGACACTTCTCCTACTATATTAAATTTAAATGTATTTTTCTTTTATAGTTCGCTTCAATCTTAAAAAATTTAATATCCAAGTTTAGAGCAGCAACCAAATCGTTCGCATTTTGCTCGGATAACAACGGTTTACACAGCGAGCTCATCTATTTTGATTTCATTAAGTAAAAAAATAGCCTCCCAGGTGAAGTTCAGGTGAAAGCAGCGGCGGCGTCGACACCGTCCAAACAATCGCTACTTAGCAGGCAAGCAGTGAATGGTCGTTGCCAGTAAATGCTTTAAGCCAACCACAAAAGGAAACTGTTTTCATTCTCTTCCCTCCGCTTGTTCTACGTTTCTCAATTAGTTTAGCTTAATTTAAATTTGCTTCGAGTGCTTGTTACACATTAACGGCAAATTCTCGAGTAAACGCACGTTTAAAGCTCTTCAATTGGCTTTTTTTTACAAGTGTTTTTATAAATTAACAGCAGTGAAAAAAGTTGTTATTAATGTTTTTCCGTCGTACGTGGCGCATACGTAATGCTGTAGCTTCCTATGTGCGTAAAAGTTTCGGAGTTCAAATTCATCTATAAAATGAACTATCCCAATTATAGTGTGTTTTAAATCTAATTAAGTTGTGAAAATACATTCTGCACTCTTCTCGATTTCCATCTCTCTCTCTCTCTCTCTATCTATCTTTTTGAGGGAATTGCCCTTTATTCCTGCAGCTGCAGCTGTGTTTCGCTTGAAGGTCATTTTAAGAAGCACGTTTCCCGGGAATAACCCTATCAAATGCAACAAAGTTGGACAGGTTGCATTAAAGCAGCGTAGAGCGCAGATTTGGGCAACAGTGTCTCCAATTTAATGCTGTCAACAGCGCTGCTGACTTGGCAAATGGCCGTAAAACTGCTTAAGACGCCAAAGGATGTGCCTTGTTAACACAGGAACATAAACCCATTAATGCATATGTATACGCAGTTGGTTGGAGTTCGAGTAAGTATTTGGCTGTTGTCCAGATTCGCACAGTCACCCATCAAACATCAACCCCAGCAACCCATCATCTCTGTGCCATTCCGATGAAGGAAATATGGAAACATGTAATTCAACTTATCAACGTTCCCAGCACAAAACTTTTCTCATCTACTTAACGCAGATAAGCGGCTGCCTTTTTTGCTTTCTGCCGGGTTTACTGACTTCTAATTTGTTGATGCCGTCGCACACACACCCAAACATTCACACACTCACACCCTTAGAGAGAGACAGTGGCGAAGTGTTGATGGCGTCAACTTAATTTTCAGCAAGCACTCTACTATGCCCGACTGGGCAAAAACTCTAAAAGAGGCGTAACTAGACTATGTGGGCGGTATGGGTTTGGGTGGCTGCTTTGGCTGCTTTTTCTGGCTTCTCTTGTGTGAAATAAAATTAACTAAATACGCTCATGAGTAACATTCATAATAAACATTAAGCAAGGCGCACCAAAAAAGAAAAAAAACCTACCAAAAAAAAAAAGAACTCAAATAAATATAAAAAATAATATTTGCCAGACTCCTTTTTGCGATTATGACGCCCCACAGCACGATGTGGGCATCGCTGGAGCAAATAAAGAATTCGCGCGGGAAGCGCTGGCAACGAAATTATGGCATAAGTTACTTAGAAGCAAGTTGGCCCCGTTTCCCTCCCACTCCCCCTCCCCTTGCCCCCTGCCCCAGCAACTGCATCAACTTGGCTACACTTTACTTTTATGTGGCGCGCGCGGAATGTACTTGCAGGCGAAATAAAGATACAGAGATACACACAGAGTGCCCAGATACAAGCACATTTGTAGCGATAAGCGTCATAAAGTTATCGTAAGTAAGCGCCAAAACAGAACAAGCCAAAAAATAACAAGTAAAAGAAAAAGAACAAGTCCCAAAAAAAAAAGTAGAAAAAGCGAGAGCACAAGAAGCCAAGTTATAAGGTAAAGCCAGCAATGGCTGAGTTGGCTAACACAACGCACAAAACTATGACGTGGAGGCACCCGCTTTGGGGCCAGTTGTTTGCCACAGATCTACCAAGGGATTGGCCAAGTCGCAGATTATCAGCGTCAAGGGGAACGCTGACGGGGCGGGGATAGCGGCGGCGTGGCCAATAGAGGGGCAAATGTTGCACAACATCAAGTCAATTACGCAATGCCAACAAAGTTTCGCATTTACTTTCAACGCTATTTAAAGTCGGTTCAAGCAAACCGACTGACTGAAAATGCATATCTGAATTTCGTATCTTTTAAAGTAAGTTTATATTCGCTTTGAGTCAACAGTGCGTATGTTTGCTTGATTGAACTAAGGTTCTGCACATCATTTTAATTAGCTCTTATTAGTAACTGACTTGCTGTGATTAAAAGTACTTAAATCACTGTGAGGGACAAACAAAATTACAAGCTCACAAATTCACTGGTGACTGGACACTTCCACATGTACCATTTGCACCACATTGCCCGCTCCAATTCGTATCTGAATTTTTGTATCTTTTATCAGTTATTTAATTTATATTCTCGTTTATTCAACAATCCGTCCGTATGTTTGTTTGGCCCAACAGTTCTACACATCACTTTAATTAGCTGTTATTAATAAACAAACAAATTTTCGTTCTGCTTATTTTATGAAGCCAAATATTATTTTAAAATTTGCAGTAATCCACATTACTGAAGCCCCTGTGATTGACAAACAAAAATTACAGACATGAACACATGAGTAATGCGAACAATTTAATTCACTGGTGGCAGGAGCATGCCACATGTGGCAACTGCACCACATTGGCCGCCGTATCGGAGCAATCAACTGTCGAAAATATTAATAGTACCATAAACATGGTATGCGTGAGCAGAGCAGAGAAGAGCAGTGCAGAACAGCAGGTAAATGACAAGTGGACATAAGTGACAGTAAAATGTTGCACTTGCACCACTGTGAATCATCTTGGCCTTAATGAAAAAGGTCAATCGAGTTTATTTAAATCTGAAAAAGCACTCGAATACTCGAATGCAGAGCAAGTTCTTGCAGATACTCTTGTCTGTCAATACAAATTAAGTTAAAAGTTTATTACGCTAATGGATGACGAGCAAGTAATTGTCAACAACATAATGAATATGCACAGGTTGAGAAATCCATCTCTTTGCAGTGACTTTAATTGGAATGCAACTGCAAATATTGATAATATATAAATTACCTTTAAACTATATACTGGCAGCTTAAGTGTCTAAGAGACGTGTGACATTAGAAATTCTATGCACCTTCGCCGGCTTAAGCAATTTGAAGTAGTTTGAATTGATTCCAAGAATTGAAGCGTATAAAACCGCTGTCATGCAAATTCAATGTCAATTTAACATAGAGTAAAACATTTCTTGGAAGCCGAAGAACTTTTGGAGGGAAGCTTGGGAATAGAAACTATCACATTAGAGGCAAAACTTTTCACACCAGACAATTAAATAGTTTTTCATGCCTGCTTGATGGAAACTTGGCAAATGAAATGTCAAAAATTAAAAGCATTAAACTATGCGAACAACAATGTGGATGGACATGTTCGGACAAAGCTTAACAAATTCGAAAGAAAACCTCTTCATTGGTCAAACAGCAAAACGGGCAAAAGGCAAATCTCCTGAGGGCAGCAAACAAACCCGAAACGAAGCGAAAAGAATGGAAAGTAAGGGAGAGCAAAGAAAAAGAGGGGAGAGCAGAGAAGAAAGGAAAGGAGCCTAACGGACCGGAGTCCAAACAACAAATGGCGGTTAGGAAACGTCGCCTGGAAAGGTTGCTTAAGTGCCAGGACAATGTTGTTGTCCTTGTCGGCATCCTCTGTGTTGCATGCAAGTGACGTGCTTGAGTGTGCATGGGTGTGTGTGTACGTTTGTGTGTGCGCTCCACCACTAACAAAAAGCGTACCAAAAATTTGCAACTTTAGTTTTTGACATCCGCTCCATTTAGTCAATGGACTGAGCGACGACCTGGCAACAATCAGGCGCATGTCCTGCTATTTTCATTTTTTTTTTCTTGTTTGGTACTCATTTTATTTGAGTTCATCGTGATGTTGTTGTTGTTGCTGCTACTGCTGTGATTTTTGTTGTTGCTGTTGTCGTGCATTTTAAAGCACTTTCAACAAAAGTTGATTTCTCTTTTGACCCATTATGAAATTGCTCTGGCAATTTTAGCATAAACAAAATACGAAACAAACATAAAAGGCTGACCTTTCCTACACACACACACACACACACCCATACCCAAATACACATAGACGACTACATGTTATACCTACTCACAAACGAACTGATGTTGGCATGTCGCCCAGTGATTCAGTCAGTCATCCAGTAAGACTAGTTTCGTTCTGGGCTTAACATACTTTTTCCTTCGCTTTCTCCTTTTTTTCTCTTTTCTGCCCTGCTTGTTTGCATAGGATCAAGGAGCGGCAACACACGTATCCCAGGGCACTTTTATTGAGCCCTTTAAGTTTTTAGTAAATAATACAAAAGTGAACGAAAAGGAATGAAAGACAAATTGCCAATGTACGATTGGAGCTGTAAATGTTGTACGATGCGTAGCATTTGAATGATCAATGGACAAGGGACTGCTCAGAGTTTTTCGTAAGAGAGCATATGTATATACATCTTGGAAATTTGATTTCCATTTAAAACCCCACAGAGAGGTCTGTTAGCCAACTCTCAAGTTAACAATTATCAAAGAGTTAGCAATGCAAATGATGCATGAAAATTTCCAAATACAAAATGAAAATGAATTGAATACATATAAAAGTGTACCAAGTACAGTTTAGGTTGTTTTGTAAAGGGAAATTCAAATGTTGGAGCAACAAATTAATCAATAAAATCAATGCAAATTGCCTGGTGAAGTATTTAGGCTAAAAGGCCGCAAATTGGAATAACAATCACACATAAATTTGGTTTAATATGCTAAAATGAAAATAGCATTCAACTCATAGAAAGATAGGGAACGTTGAACCTATGGCAATCAAGTGTGCAGTAAGCAGCGCCAGGTAAATCTAATGGAGTAACAAACTACTAAAACCGATAGAAATACTAAAATCTAGTTGTTAAAACCAAAGGCTCTAGTGTGAGCAATTGTGTGCATGTGTGAGTGTGTGGGGCTGCGTGTGTATGGCAAACAGGTTTTATTGTTGTTAAGTAAAAGGAAGAGGAGAGAAACCCACTTCAAAAAAGTTGGCTAAAAGCATTTCATGCTACGGCATATGCATATTACAAGCTGACATCAGTGCGGGTACAAGGGTCGAGAACCAAATTTTCAACTGGCGAATCAACAAAAGCAAAAGCGGAGCACAAATATTGACCAAAATGTCTGAATGTTTTCAGCAATGGTCAACAGCAATGCCATCAACGCAGACACACACACGTACACATACACTCTCAAGCACACACACACACTGAGTACGTTGGCCAGGTGGTTTGATTTTTGATCCAGTTATTCATACGTATACACTCCATAAAACTGTGAGGTATTAATCCACATGCCACAAGCAATCTTAAGTACTCATAATGAAAGTTTCATCTGGCAGATATGACAACAGTTCAAAGTGCAATTGATTGTGGCTGCGATTGTTTACTTAGTTTGCATTTCTCGCTTACAGCTGCACTTAGTTATATTAATTTGCTTCGATTTAAATGGCAAATGCGGCTGCGTGCAACGTGCTCGTATTGTCAAATGTCTGGCAGCGATGGCGGCATCAAAACAATACCGGAAACCGGAAACTGACAGCGGAAATGTACTTTGTCTTTTTGGCGGCAACGCGACGCTGTTTCAAAATACTTGAAGCAAAGTATGTCGAGTTGCACTAACAACAAATGCTACAACAAAGACTGCCGTGGAGAAAGCCCCTGCTGTTGGACTGAAGCCAAGTCAAAGTCTTGTCTTCTCTCCCTCCCCTCCCTCGCTCACTTTCTCTCTCCTTCCTTTTCAGACTGGCTTTCTTTGTCGTCCCTTCTGCTGCTGCTGCATTTATGCCTCTTAACAAGAATATTTGTCATTTACTGTTAGCATTTTGGCTAAATGCGAAATTAAATGAAGTGGATTTACATATTTCGTTGCCTGCCTTCACTTTTAAGTACACATGGCAGCAATTCTAGCTCACTCTCTCTTACTCTCTTCTGCTTTCTCTGTCTTTCACTCACTTTGTGTGTGAGTCTTGGCATGTGTAGGATAAGACTTTCCGAGTATTTCTCTCTGGGTATCTTGGTGTGTGTGTGTATTTGCAGCTGCTGCGGAAAATAACTTTTTAATGAGATAAACTCGTTGATTTCTAGATTCTGTGCGCTGCGGTTGCCTTTGGTGGCCATGGGCGCGACGCCCAACAACGCATTCCCTACGGATTACACAAAGTTGCAAAATTTTCTGTGACAAATTTATTTGTGTGCCGCATTATATTGCAGGCAATGTGTGTGAGTGAGCCCGTGTGTGTGTGTGTGTGTAGGAAAACTTAATGAGCTAGCAGACTGTTAAAGTAGCTCAACAGCTGTTGTCGCCATTGCAGCTGCTACCACGCCCCTAAAAGGCGCCTCAAAATTAAATTCAAATATATATTTCTCAGTGTGCGCCAACGGCCGCCATTATAATTTGTCGCAAAGTTTTGCCATTTTGTCAGCTCTTCGTGTACAATTCTTGAAATTGTCGAGCTGGAAATGTGTATGTGTGTGTTGCCAAATGCTTTGCCATATTTAAAATATATGTGCATGTGGTGAAAGCTAAAGCAGTTTGCGGTTTTCAGAACAGCTTTCATTTCACTCAACTAGAAATGTGATTTGATTTAACGCGTGCAACAAATAAGTAGAGTATATAATAGCTGCCTCATTAAGTTTCCGTCTTTATTTCGCTCAAGTTGATCAAAGTAATGTCCACTTAATTTCGATATCTGTTTACGTATTCAAGCTGCAGCCGTGACCAGGAACGAAACGAGACGAAAGTGTGCCATCCGTCGCATTACATTATAAACTTTGATAACAAATTTTGCATGGCAACATTACGACCCCATCCCTTACACCTAACCCGCCGTCCCATCCTTCTCTGACATTTCTTTGGACCCCCTATCGCGTTATGCGTTATACTTTTAATAAGTTGTGACGCGCTGACGACGAAAAAGTTATCATTTATTAAAATTTTTGTCTTTCCAACGTAATTATAATAGTTTGGTAAAACATCGTGCGCGACAAGGAGCCATCCCCATGCTCCCTTCTCCACGTACCAACAACCCCCACGCAGTCGACAGTGTCGTCACTTTATGGGTCGCTTTTTGCTGTTGCCGCTGCTGTTGCTCCGTTGTTGCTCCTTGGCCGTTTTTGACAAGTTTCGCCTTTAATTTCCCTTTATCATGTTTCAAATTATTAAAAATTTATTCTCTCAACTGAAAGTAATTGAAAATGTTCAATAACTGCTGAGCAGGACAAAGAGTTATGGCCATGACTGCCCTGCTTGGACCCACAGTAGCGTTTTATTTAAACCAGACAAAGTTACCAAGTACCAAGCAAAAGCTATTGACGATGACGACATCGATGCCGATGCTGATGCTGATGTAGATGCTGTTCTCTGTGTTGCTACGATGCTTACAATGATGATGATGATTATGACGTAAAAGTTGCAATGAATACGGCGGAACAGTAAAGTGCAGCAATGTCGTGAACAGCAGCTGCTGGCTACTTTTTTGCAATTTCCGTTTCCTGTTTTCATAATTATGCTTACGGCACAAAATTTGTAAATGAGTATTGAACGTGCCTTTGTGTGTTTGGCATTTGGCATTTGGCAAATTGATAGCATTGAAAGCATTAAAAGCATTGATGGCTGACAGCTGGCAAGCTTAGTTTTGCTGTTAGTGACATCTTGATCTGTGTCTTGTATGAATTTCAATTAACAGCGAAACTAAAGTAACGTAAAAGTCAAATGGTGCGACCGGACAGGTGTTTGCAAAAACCAAAAGCACCTGTCGCCAGCTGCCCGTGAGCTTAGGACCAATCAAACATGCCACACACACACACAGAAGACTCACTGGGAGTGGGGGATGGGGGATGGCAAGAACGGACAGCTCAATAACAAAAGTAAACAAATTAAAATAGACAACAAACTGGCGGCAAACGCAAAAACGACAACCACAAGCCCCAAACTGCCAAACATGAAAAACTTTCAGCGATGAAACGACAAAAGTTCAGCAGGTGTTGCTGCTGGCAAGAGCAGGACATTTGGAATGGCGTATAGAATGTCAGGGAATGGGAGACGCGAGACCTGTTAGGTGGACCTAGCGATTCGCACGCAGTTTAGCAAAGCGACGTCGATTTCGACGCTGACGCGTAAGTCCATAAAATCCGCACTAATCTCACAGGGCGCGTTTTCGACAAAACGCCAAACACTTTTTGTCAAATCATCCAAACACCTGATGTCTTCCTTGGCCTCAGTCAGCCAGTTAGTGTGTGTGTGTGTGTGTGCCTGAGGGGCAGTGGGACAAAGAAACAGAGTGGCAAAGGGAGAGAGGTAGAGAGAAGAACTGAGGTAAGAATGGTAAAATGCTTTGTTATTATGCACAGACAGATGGGCCTATGCTCAAGCCATGTCGAGCGGGTTCATAAAATCGCTTTGTCACCGAGCAATTTCCGCGCGGAAATAAACGAGACGTTTTATGGTCCAAAGGGGCGGAGGCGTGGCCATGCGTGGGATGGGGCAAAAAGTCTGACGCTACAACGGCAAGCGTGTGGCCAAAAAACGTGGCTAATAATAGATTTTAGCGCAGTTGTTGAAATGGGCACTTAAAATGGGGGCAGGGACCACGGTGTTGGCTGACAAGGGCCTGAAAGAAGTAAATAAGTCGAAAGAAAAACAATTAAGGCAGATAATAATAATATGAGGAACAGGCCGAGGCAGAGCCAACGGAATAAAGAAAAAACTTTCACTTTTTTTCTCTGCTTTTCGCATTTGAAACTTTGCATTTAACTTCTGGCGTGCAGTCCTATTATTTTTGTTATCATTTACCTTTGGGTAGCAGAAAAACGTGTTTAACATAGTTGAAATAAACACACAATTTTTAATTCACATACAATAAATGCTCTGTGTACCTCTGTGAACCAACAAATTCCCCAAAACGTACAGTTATTTACTCAAAGATGATTGAAAAAAAAGTGAATTTTAAATGCGTTTATTGTCATGAAATCATTTCACAATTTCTATGGCAACAGTATAAACATTAACAATGCAATTTAAATGAACAAACACAAAAGTGATGTGGAAAAAAATGATTTTATTAACAAAAATACAATTAATAAATTGAATCAAATATTTTCTTTGAATATTTTGCAAAAATAGTCAATGATTTCAACTGTATATGATAATGAAACGCAGTTCTGTCCATGCCACATTAAAGTTTCCTTTTTTCATAAACTCTGCTCTCCGAGCGTTATATGTCGACAGTGGAAAAAGTTTCTTTTTCACAGAAAAGTAAGTTGCAAGTAAAAAATCTTCCCTTACCGCACACAGACACCAAATTCAGGTATCCAGCATTGCTCCTACGCTCAGTCCTTCTCACACTCCCCCTAGCCTTCGGTTGTAGGGGATGAAGTGATGGCTAATTGTTTAAGGTAGCTTAATCGAAATTTAATGTATGCCTCACACAAGACATGTTTGAAATGTTGTGACGAGAGGCTGATCAGCCTATGGTTTGCCCCCAAATTTGGAGGTGGGTTGCGCTTGTTCTGTCACAATTGCACAAATGCGAGTAAATAGAAATGTTCTTTAAAATGTTGAGTGCGCAAACTTTCACCCGTCGTGTTCAGTTAGTCAGTATAGTGGAAAGCATTTATTACGCAGAAAGTCTATTCAATTATTCAGGCGATGCCTCCACGTCGTCTTCCTGCCGCCACGCTAAATAATTTACAATTTTCCCAGGAAGCCGCTGCTGGTGCTGCTGCTGCTCCAGTTGTTGTTGTTGTTGTTGCATTATATGAAAATGCATGTACTTTTTGTGCCAATTTCAAATGCCAGCGTCCGTCGTAGCAAACCAAGACGGCAGCCAGCTGACGTGCGTCCGTATCCGAGTCCTTGTACTTGTCCGGGTCCATGTCCGTGTCCGGGTTCGTGTCGACGTCCACATTCCCGCCAAGACGCGCGACATTCGAGCCTTTGTTTTGGCAAATGGCAAAGTTTTATTTCAGTGCTGCACTCAAATGAAAAATAAATATGACAGCAAACGGAGCTGGTTACGCGCACCGAACAAAAGACACTTGCATATTAAATGATCTTAAATTGTGAAGACAATGCTGGCAGTCCTTCTTAGTACTAGCTGCTACTACTTCCTCCTGCTGCCTGCTGCTTGCCACGCACTGGACGCTCCTTTGCTGCTGCATCAGCACCGCATTACGTTTATAAATTAGAAATGATGGCTCCCAAAAGCGCCAGTCATAAAAACAGCTCAGCATAGGGTTGAAGCGTACTAGGAAATTGGTTGGGCCAAGAGAGGGGTTGGAGGCAGCGGGTTTAAGTTATGCAAATGCGCTTATGACGCCAGCAAAAGCCGAGCAGACACAACTAAGGAGAGAAGCGCGAGAGACGAGCAATGCCAATGGCAATGATTATGATTCGCTGGCGTTGACTTTGTCGCAACAAACTAATTGCTTTAATTAAGCAATCATAAATTAATGCGCCGCATTGCATTGAATTCCAATAATGAAGCAGAAACGGCTTAAGTCCTAAGCTACTTTAACTAGCAATTGTTTAATGTAATTATGCAGAGTTTAGCCACCTTCTTAAGCCAGGTCCTTGAGGCTGAGAGCGTAAGTCAAACCACAATCAAATCCTGCGGTTCTCAAATGAACCAACGCAACCGCGAAAGTCAACAACTGATTCAGGGAGTAGAGAAATTATGCTAAATGAGCATTAATTGTTTGCTTTGACAAATACTTGCCTAAAATTACCAATTATTTCGCATTATATAAGATGTAATATCAAAAGGATTACTAAACACTGTTACCGCTTGCATAATAAGGACGAGAGGAGGAACCTAGGAATAAGCCAAAGGGCGACGACAAGCATAAAATGGGTAACGATAATAATCACAGCTAAAAGTCATCAACATAATAAACCCAAGTTTTTATTTTCATATGCACTGTCGCCCCTGAGTAGCTCGGACAATGGCAACGACAACGATAACGACAACTCCACCAGCAACAACAACGACAACTGGAGAGCTTGGACCAAAAACTATAGCAACATTTAAACATTTATGGCAACATATTTGATCACGTTTTCTCAATCATTGCCCTTACGACCCTAATCAAATTTCACCTGATGGGATGTTGCTGTTGTTGTTGCTGCTGAAATTTACCAAAAACCATGGACACATTGTGCACTGATTGCTGCTGCCCCAGAGCCATACTTTGGCCAATGGTCCCAGCACCGAACGTAGGTTGAGTGCGTGCGTGCGTGAGTGGGAATGGAAAGGAAAGGAACGCAGCGCAACGCAACGAAAGGAAACGAAACGAAACGGAAACAATGCCGAGCGGAAAGGGAGGGGAAAAGGAACCAAGGGAGAATGAGAGGACAAAAATGGGCAACCAAAATGTTTTGTTTTGATTACAGCTTGACGTTGCCTGCTTTATTTTATTATGAATCTAATTCCTTATAATTCGTAACATATGTTTCAGCCCAAAACGAAGGCAGAGCGCAAAGGCAACGGCAACAGGAACGGCAACGGCAGCAAACAGGTTTTGAATTACAAATCAGGCTTTGGCAAGAACGGTCGCACGCCTTCGAAAATTTAAGTTAAGACGTTGCTGATGACGTTTAACGATAATATGTGCGGGCTGCTGTTGCTACTGCTGCTGGTCTTGGCCCCCACAAAAGGCCCAAGGCGGGCCAACAACATGCGCCAGTTGGACCGGCCATTAAGCTAATGCCCAGCGATTTGAGTTTCAAGCTTTGCATTTTGGTTACTTGCTTTTCTTCAACTTGGTGACATTTTAAAGACCCCGAGCCTGAACCCGAACCCGAGCCCTAACTCAAACCCAATCCACACACCCATGGCTTGCCAGTCTGTGGTGCAGAGAGAAAGGAGATCCACAACTAACAACCTGCTAGGCACGACAGCGTGGCAGAACACGCCCATACCATCCAATATATCGCACATATGAATATTTCATTTCAAACACACGTCATTAGAGATGCGACGTCAGTCAGTGAGATTTCAATATTTTCTAGTGCTCGAAACCAACCGCAAAGGCAACAAAGCTACGCCACATCTGCATCGTGTGATGATGATGGCAGCGAGACGCGTTCGCAGTCGTGGGTGTACCAAAATGCCAGTGTGTGTGCGGGTGTGTGTGTGTGCGCGAGGCTTTGGAGTATGGGGAATGGCATGTGCATGTGCATGTGCATGTAATTTAGCAAACGCCCGATGCGCCGGTAGAATCAACCTCCACCTCATCCCCATTTATATCCACACGCTCAATTCCTGCTCCTGCTCCAATTCCCGCTCCTACTAACACGCCCACTCCGACTGCCGTTACTGGTACTGGTTCTGTATGTGGCGGGATCTGGCTCTGTTGGCGTTTGCTTCTTCAATAAATGCGGCTGCTGACCTATTCTAGCAGTCAACCATAAATCTGCACTGATGATGTACTTCATGGTATTGTGCTTTGGAATTATATCGCATATTTTTGGTTTCTGTTGCACATTCCATTCTAGCGTGCCGCACAGCCACAGAGCTGAAAGCCAGCAGAAGAAGCAGAGCAGCAGCAGAGTGTGTGCAGTGTAGAGTACACTGATCAAAAGAAGGTGAAAGAATAGTTTTCTTAAATACAGAAAAACTCAAAGTAACTTAAACTATTTAAATCTTTCATTTCTAGTATAATCGTCTGCTTACTAGTGGTCTAAAAACTACACATTCAATTATTAAGTGACCACCAATTGATAAAGTTCCATGTTTGGCTTGAATAATAGATGAATATTTGACCTCTTAAAAGGAAATAGGTACTTTTGGGAACACGTTTATAAGTCTTAGTAAGTCTTGGCTTGTTTTTAAAACCCACAACTCACGGTTATTTTGTCAGTGTAGTGTTATCTGTGAGCACGCTATTTCATCATCATCAAACATCAGCTACGGTAGCAGCAACTTTTGCAGGTGCAGGTGCTTAAACGGGTGTAGGAGTAGGAAATGGAAAAGGAGCAGCAGCAGAAGCAGTTGCAACACCATCAACTGGATCAGGTTTGGAAAGTGGTTGCAACTTTCGTTAGCTGATGACATGCAGAGCTTCTGCTGCTGCTGCTGCTATAGAACACTGGCAGTTGGGCTGTCAGTTGTGGTGTGCTTACTTTGCACCGTACGCAAAGGAATTTCAACTTACATGTTGCTCCACTACAAGGAGAAGCAGAGCAACAACAGCAACCGAATTTTTCCCATACCTGCTCAATGGGCATCTAAAATACTGTAAGTTCTCTCCTACTCTGTCCTCGCTCCCTCCCTTTCTCTAACTACCTTTCTACAGTTGATCGCTTTGAATCACCTCGGACAATGCCGCAAATATGAAGTGGAACCTGGATAAACAAATCAGTTCAGAGCAAAAGAAAATCCGATTTTCCACTTTTCGTCCATTTTTAATTACACTCTGGTTCTGGCTGCCATGGAAATTCCCAATCAAATCTGCAACAGCATAGAAACGTGGCCAAAAGTAAAGCCAAGGCAATAGCAATAGCAAAAGCAGAACAGATAAATGCAAATATAAGTGTTGTGCATTGTTTAGCAATTAGTAAAAACGAAGTTAAAATACATTAATTCCCCAAGTGATTGCATTCGGGCATAAAGAAACACCGGATAAAGCACTGACTACAACTTTATTATATAGATTTAAATTGTATGCCATTAAATTCCTGTATTTTGCACACAATTATTGCACTACTTTGGGAACATACAATTAAATAAATTGAAACTGTATTTACCCAGAGTTGAGTCAATTTTGTAGTTGACCCCGTTAACTGTTCATATTTTTTGTCAAATCAGATGAGTAAACTATGCTGCTATTCCAAATCGTCCGAATCCTCCAAATGCCTGGCAATTATGATCTTTCCCTGCTGAATCGTGTCCAGTTCGCATCGCTTTGCTTCGATTAGCGTTTTATTTTCGCTATGTAAATCGCAGTTACACATGCAAATGTGACTAAACCAATAATATGTATGAGCTGAGAGGGGTCAACTGTAGATGAGATGGAGGACAGGGGTCAGCAGCAGCTGCTGTCGCTATTTGTTCAACATGGGAGAGTTACTCCCCGCGGATGGGATCGTCAATATGCAGCATGGCACTTTAAAAGTGCAGCATATTGCAAATGTTATACCCCGTAATACATTTAAATAACTTTAAATTAATCTTTAACTTTAAATTGTACAATTTAACAGCCGATCAAATATTTAATTAAAGTTACGCTTTAAGCAAAATGATTGTTTTAAAGACAGACACACGGTAGTTTGTGGTCGATCAAAGGACTCGAAAGTTTTTTGCATTTTTTGCGCTTTTATCGGGGAGCAGAAGCAGAAGCAAGTGAACCCAGACGAACCACCCACACGGAAGTTAATTGCCGTGCAATTTTTGTATGCATAAATAACGGTAAATTTGTTATACACATCACTTTGATTGCACACGCTAAATCATCGCAGAGCAACGGAAAAAGCGACAGCAGCAGACGCACCAAAAACATTTTCAGTCCGAAAGTAAACGCGCGTTAAAACGTTCAAACGACACAAAATATGTTGGTCAAAAAGTACAACAACAAAAACATACATTTTATACACCAAAAAATATGCTAACATTTGTACATATTTTATATAAATACATACATACATTACGCTCGTTCTGGCAGAGTATTTGCCAGGGCCAAAGTTTTATATTTAAATCAAATAAATTATTTAAGCAGACAAATGTTTTAGGCCCGGACATTTTTGTGATAAATGGACAATATGCTACACACACACCAGCACACCCACATAAGTGTGTACTACATTTAACGATAAATTTAAAGTTTTATCTTGAAGTTACTTTTGTTATTTATATTATGATAATTTGCATTTCAAACCAACAAATAAAACTTCTGGCATGTCTAGAGCTTTTAATTCAATTGATGGATGCCAAGAAACAAGTGACGAGACACCTCAAGTCAAGTCAAGTGCAGAGCTGCTGTTGTGCTCATAAATAGAGTTGCCTGGCAAGCCATCAAAAAACACACCGCAGAGCATAAAAGCTTAACACACTTACACACACACACACACACACACACACACGCACTCACACATGGAAGTTGTGTGAAATTCATCTGTCATCGCCAAAGCTTATGACGTTAATCCGTTAAATGCGCCAAATGCATGCAAAATTTTCAAACTGTAGCCAACTGCTGAGTGTGTGTGTTTGTGTGTGTATGTCAAGGCTTCAAGAGTCGCTTTGTAAATATATGCACAAGTGTGCGATCTGCATCTGTGTTAGCCAAGTCGGAGATAGCAAAGCCGCCATCTTGTATGCAAGGTTTTTGTATCTGCCCCTAAAATCAGGCAACCAAAAGCGTTCAATCATCGTTAGTTATCATACTCGCTTGCCTGCCGCCGGCAAAACGAGGTAAACCGAGCAGAGTGCCATGCCCCTAAAAAACTGAAGAAAACAAGCGGCACAGTGAACGACCAGGAGATACGCTGTAAAAGCTGCTTGAGTTGAGTAGGTGCCAGTATACCCCATGTTGTTTAACAGGGTACAACGGGCGGTGCAAACTTTACGAGCACATGCTCAGCAAATGAAGGGAATGACAAAGAAATGTGCATATATTTTAGCGTTTCGCAGGATTAAACTGGGTTACGACGCGACAGACACTTCATACAAATTCATGGATTCTTTGGAGATGCTCGCCACACTCACACACACACACAAATACGTGGTTTGAAGCAATTTAATGTAATTAAACAGCACTTAGAGGTTTGCTTGTAATGGAATTCAAATTAAGACTTGTGGGTGTAGCACCAAAAAATACAGCTACGGAGGAGGCATTGACTGCAGTCAGTCGTGTGTTAAAACGCAAGTTGACAGCAAGAATTTTTGATTTAACCAAGTGCATGATCTATGACAGCAAATGTGTCCCGTACAAAGGCAGCGCAAAGTCCCTTGGCACACACACACCCACACACGCACACACACACACACACACACCCACGCAGAGCAGCAAGAGCAGGAACAGCAGTAACCAGTCGAAGGACAACTACGAGCCACATTTGCTTGGCATGCTCGTCTATTGCCAGTCAAGAGTTAACACGAATCAATTACGCCACTGCCAGCACACAGAAAGAGACACAGATAGAGACAGAGATATATTGAAAAGCAAGAGAGAGAGGGAGGGAGAGGGAGCGATAGAGCTGGAGCAGCAGTTGCTGGAAAATGCTGTCATATGACATTTGACTTGGCTTCTGTCTGAAGGATTTACAATTTAAAGCAAGTGGCCAATAAAGCAGATGAACGACCAAACGCCGAAAGAGTACCACGTCCCCCGTTCATGCTCCCCCAGCACCCTTCCATCCACATTTACATACATACAAAAATATATACTCGTTTGCTAGTTAACTCGACTTGGAGTACTCGTATCTAACGGTCATGCCAATATCAATCGACTTTATGGCTCGCAGCCTGACAGCAACAGCTGAGTGTGAGTGAATGTCTAAGTGTGGGTGTGTTGGTGTGTGTATGTCTGTGGGAGTGGAAGTGGTAGTGCCGATACTGTCTGAGGTAATAAAAACCATAATTACAGCATAAATGACAGCTGTTACGCCGTCATCATACGAGTTAGTTGCAGTTAGATTACGGCTTAGATGGGCGGCCACATATTAACAGCAATTTTCTAACCATAAAGCACTAATAGCTGGTTATTACTGTTGCCGCCAGTAGGTGATAAAACGGGAATAACATAACCCACAGTCGATAACATAAAAACGTATCAGAAACTAAAACAATCAACTTAAAAACATAAGCAGAAACTATCGTCATCAAACACGCAATTCTTAATCAGCTGAAAAGTAGAATTACATAACAGCAAACGGCTGTGAAGATTTCAATTGGAACGCGTATTGAGTAACTGGAGATAGCCATGAAACATTTTGAGCCTTTGTTCCGCTGTGCGCCTCTAATCAATGCAAAAGTCCTGTATAACGCATTTGCATTAACCGATGAGGAGGGAAAGGGGTAGGGAAGGAGGGTACGGGTGTAATGCATTTTACGTAACTCGCAACGTGTGGCTACGTTGCTTGGCAATAGAAGAGCAGGCAAAAGCATTTTACAGAATTACGATTACCTACACAGTCAATAGGCAACAGGATTGCATTCATCTCAGTGCAGTGAAACCTAAGCATGTCCGCCAAATAATAGTGTCCGAGTGCTTGACGGATGTGCGCGTGCGATGGACGATGGACGGCAGACGGCAGACGGTCGGCAAAGGACAACGATTGAGGTACAGCAAATTCACGTCAGCTTTGTCAGTGGGAGCTGCATGGGAGGCAAATCGCGTGTGATTTTTTTTTTGCGTCTGCTGCCATTGGCGCCTCATCAGTGAATATGAACGTTAGTTTGCTGCAAATGCCATCAAGTTGTGGCAAGCAGGCAATTGTATAAACCCACCCAACCAACGAACCAACGAACCACCTAGCTACCGAACCATTCAACCATCCAACTATCACTTCCTGTGCGCTATCTATACGTAGGTGTGTGCGTGTGTGTGTGTGGGTACGTGTGCGAGTGTGCGTTTCCACTTCCGTTACGCGGTTTGCATTGGTCTTTTGTTTTGGGCAAAACTGCAACTCGGCGAATTTCAAATGAAATTGGAGCGTAAAGAGCCAAGTCTGGGCACATATTGAAGCACAAACACACACACACACACACACCTTCACACACACACACGCTTGGAAATGCGGTCAATGGAGCGCTGCCAGACCGCTAATGTGTTGTTTATAAATCTTAGCCCATAATCAAATATGTGTGTGTCAATTAATTAACACGCACATACACACACAGGCATACCCCCTCGCACACTCACAACTCACACAAAATGGCCAAAAGTTTTCAACACATTTCGTAATTAATTTAAATGACACATAAACTAAACAGACTAAAACCAAAGGACTCTCACCACAATCAACGTCCTTGCGCTGATTAGCCACAAACACTTTGAGCTCCACTGAGACGGCTCGTTAACTTGCCTTGTACCGCACCAACCACCTTTCATGCCCCCCATCTACCCACTACCCACTAGCCGTTAGCCCTTGGCCATTGGCCATGCATTTTGCATGAGCCAAGCGAGCGCGCGCATCGAGCTTGGAGCTAATAGCCGTTTTGTGGACTCCACTGGACTTGGCTGGACTTCTGAGTGAGCTGACAACACGCAGCACACACGCAGCTCACCCACACCCCCACACACACCCACAACCACTCACACCACCAAATGCAATTGACGTGGACTGTCTGGGTACATGCATATTTTATATGGAACACTCAGCAGTTTATATGGGCACAAATAAAGCTGATTTAGCTATTGATGGAATTGAAATAATTGAGCGCTTTAAATACAGAAAAAAGCAAACAATTTAATATCAAGTGTTTCAATTAAGTTGAGAAACAAATAAACCAACACCTCCAGTCCTAGCAACATAATAAATCACATCAAATTTTATTGGCAAAGCAGCAAAAAAATAAAATGCAGCTCAAAATATTTGGAAAATATTCTCATAAGTAGCTGCGAAAGACAAATGATTTGAATATAAAGATAAATATAAAGATTTGCCATCTGTGCGTTTGGCAACATTTTCAGATTGTTCTCTAGACCGGAACTCTACAAGAGTACAGGGGTGACTTCGGTTTGTGGGAAAGGAAAGAGTGCAAAACAAAAATGAACGGGTATTAGCAGTCAAATCGATGGGGTATGAGACTAGAAGGCTAGAACAAGTAAATTTTTAATAAAAATGAAAAAATAAAGAAAATTGAGCTAATAATCACCAACATCAGGAAAACTCTTTAAGGATTAATTCATAATTCCTACATCCCTTTATTTCTTCCTACATGCACTACTGACTACGCTTTGCACAATCGTTTTCGGGTACTATGCGCTAATTATAATCAATACTATAGAGTAATTGATACATGTCTCTCTCTTTTCCAACTTAAAGCTTCACTTTTCAGACAACTCCGTTAAATCTCTGATTTCCATGGGCAGTATGTTTGGAATCCCTTCCATTCATACGTCCCTTTAAATCAGAGATCTTTCGTGTTAGTTTGGGCACACATGTTTATTGATCCGGTTGGGTTTTTCTGGGTTTTTCCCAATCCTCGCAACAAATGTTGGATCAATTTCATTACTTTTTATCCCCAGATTAACTATTAACTATTAATTAATTTATCAATCTAAATTACTAAATTTTTTCTTAAGCCTTTTCAGTTAAAATAATTTTTTTTTTTTTTTTTTATATATTCACCTTGCAAAAATTATTAATATTAATTTTAATTATATTTATAAACTTATATTTGGTTAATACTCGCGACTGATCATAGTCTGCGTTAATAAATAAATAAAATAAAAAAAAAAAAAAATGTAAAATTTGTAGGTTCATAATTTTCAAACAAACTAACACAGTGTGGCAATAAATAATTAAAACTAAATTTAAAACAAATAAAAAATTATAATGTACTCAGAATCAGGCATAACTAACTGTAAGTAAATTCTGTTGTTATCTAAAGTATTTTATACCTCCTGACAAAGTACAGGGTCTTTCACAGTCTGCTTGCTCTACTGTTGCCTTGTCTACTACTAGTTCAAAGTAAAGTTGTCTGCGTTGCAAACCATTTGTCAATGTTTTAAATACATTTATCGTATTTATACGCCTGTCTAGCGATCTAAAGCAAAAGAAGAAGATGCAACAATAATTTAATAAACCACAATTCGAAAATGAAAGACTCACACACATACAAGCACACACACACACACAATTGAATCTAGCCGGAAGGCAAAGTGTTGTATTCTATTTATTATTCAAATTCAATTATTAAAACGAAAAGCGGCAACAACAAATAACAAAAAAGCAGCAAAAAAACGCAATAAATAAAAAATTATATATGTATTTATGTATGCAAATATGTATGTTTGTGTGTGTGTATATCTGTATGCAAAATAGCAGAGAGAAAGCAAAGCAAAGGCAAAAACAACAACAGCAACAGGAGGAGGAAAAGCAAAAGGAATATTTATCATTTGGCAAATACCTTGAGGGCCAAGAGCAAGAGCAAGAGCGTCGAGAGTTCATAAATAAGATGAAAAATTGGTAAAATGGAGCGAAAAAGTGGCAAGAGTGCGGCCAAAAGAGGAGCCGGCAAATTTGATAAGAGACCTCCTCGAGCGAAGATGGACAGACACACACAAATAATAATAATAATATTAGCAATAATAGTAATCAATGTGTAGTGTAAATAATAAATAACATTTTGATATACAACCCACTCGATTCTGGCACAAAACTGCCAATAAATTGATAAAATATGATGAGACCCGATTTCGACTGCGACGACGACGATGGCGATGGCGACTCTTTGATGGCCGAGAGAGATTAGCCTGGCTTCACTGTACCAGCGGCACGCAACTGCCCCCAAAGGGTGCTTATGCTGTGCAAAGGTCAGAGGGCAGACACTCACACAAACCCACACACACACACACACACTTACACACTCGACGCAATACACACAACATAAATTTATTTGCTGTTTGCCTAATGTTATTTATACCTTTCAATTACAATAAGAGCTAAGGGCGACAGTGGGGCAATAGCAGAGCGAGTGAGAGTAAATAATAAAGCATGACCCATCAGCAATCAGCCAACCATCCAGCAAGATGACGACCCCTCAGCTCCCTCCTCCCGCCTTGCCGGGGAACACCCGCGGCTGATGCCCATCACTATCAAGCGTAATGCGTGCGCATAAATAACTCGACCTGGGCCCAAAACAAAAGGTGTGAATATTAAGCCACCCGCGTGACCCCCTTCAGCCCAACCTTCCCCCACCCCGACACTGCTGGGGAGAGGGAAGGGCAAAGGGAAGTGCGTCAAAAATTTACGGTTGCCCGTAAAAGTGGCGCTTCACTCATAACTCAAATTCATGCCTCCCAAGGGAGAGCAACGCGGCGCAGCTAACTCATTTGATTTTAGCGCCGTACACGCCACCTACCGCTATCCTTCCCCAGCCAGTCGCAAGACCTTAGGCCCACTCCTTGGGCTTGGGACAAATGAAGCAGCAACCGCAGCAACATAATTCACAACAAAGTAAAAACCACAGACAAATGCCCAGTATCTAGCTGTGATGTAATTATAGATTGGCAAATTCTAAAATTTTCATTAATTGTGTGGCGTAGCATACAAATGTCAGAGGTCCGCTCTGTACTTCTGTCCCTCCCTACCACCCTACATCCCTGCCTGTCTAACTGCTTTGGAGACGACTGATTGAGCAGTGTATACATTTGGACAATTGATAAAATGTGATAAACGCGTGGCAAAAACACCTACAGACCTACAAACCTACACACACCTCTACAGTCACAGACAGAGACAGACTCGGGAAGACAAATGACGGCAGGTTTGTGCATTAGTACGTGTGTCGCTCAGTGGCAAGTCAAGGAGTTGGCAAGCGAGCCAACAAATTGAATTTATAGCCAACGTTGAAAGCAACTCGCTGGGCCAAGTTGGGCACTGGCAGCGGAAAGGTTGATTTATTAGCCAGATACAGCGGAACATTTAGTTGCTTTTAATTTCCGACTTAAGCAGTTAGTCTGTTAGTTGCTCTCCAACTGCTGCTTCTTCTCGCACTTCTTCGCACCAAAATCTCAGCACTCTTTTTGCTGATATCTAATTTGCCTAAAAGTAGGCAATTGAAATTGTTTGCTATCGCTGGGCATGCATCTAAATGAGCATTGCGTGAAACAAACTTTTGTCCCACTGTGCACATTGATGTTCCTTGTGACACTCTAAATAATTTATAATTGCCACGCAAGCTCAACTCGAGACTCGCAACTCACCCAACCTCCCCGAGACAGGTTAACGGTGGCTTTGTAATGCAAATTTAAGAATTTTGATGCGTTATCAACGATATTTCTTATATTCGCATTCATTCGCATTTATTCGCAGTTTCCCACACGCTTTCCCCACTGGCGGGCGTTAAATCGATTTACATACTTCACAAAATGCCTGCGTAAGCGATTTCTTTTTTATTATTATTATACTTTTTTTCATCTTACTTTCTTTCTTTGTTTATTCCAACGGGACATTCGCCATTTTGATGCTGTGTGTGTGTGTGTGTGTTCATGTGTGTGTGAAATTGTGTGCACGTGGCAATGTTGATAATATTCTCTACAAAAGGCAAAAGCGTCGAGTGTGCGAATGTGCGAGTGTATGAGAGGGTGAGAGATTTAACAGAGCGGGATAGAGCTAGTAGAGGGCATCCTTCAAGTGACATCAAATGTCAGCCAACTATAAAAATGTGCATATACACACACTCCCACACACACACTCACACATCTCTCAGATGGAATTCGACAATCGTAAACTTCTCAATAAATTGAATGAAATTGAATATTGCCAAACTGTTGACAATTGCGAAAAGCAACACAATCATTTCTGTGCATAGTAAATGCGGGTATATCTTTTATTGGACTCTAAGATGTTTGTTGCTTGCTTAATGCATTAATTATTTCGGAATTGGTTAAGGTCTCTTTAATATTACAAAGCAGGTACCAATGTAAAATTAGTTTAAAAACATTTGATTACCTTTGTACTATTGAAGTATTGCAATAGTAATAAATTCATTTAAACTTTGCATGCCATATAGTAAGTGCCTCATATTTTTATTTTAAATTATACATAAATAATATTATAGTGTAATTCTTACGAAATTAAAAACTTTGTCAATAGCCATACTTGGACATGAAAAATAAATTAAATTTCGTATGACACTCTAAGATATGATACTATTATTACAAACTCCACTTTGGTAATTGATCAAAAATTATTCTTTTGAAGCGACAACGATTAGGAATTGAAAAGAAACATAATGCATTTGCTAACAACTTTGGGAAGACATTCAAGATCAACATTGAGTTATGGTCAGCGTTCCATAACATGTCATTAAAAAATTTTGATTGAGCATCAAATAACGCCGTCTCAATGCGGACCGCTAGCCGCTTCCACTCTCTGTTGTCAGCTGGGTTACCATAACGTATCTATCTCTTTCTAATTGTTATTTCATCTCTTAAAAGATTTTTGATTTCATTATCAGCAATGAAAACATGCCTTGAGTTCCCTGGGGAGTGAACGCAAC
The DNA here is from genome assembly GCA_018152125.1 of Drosophila dunni. Classification (NCBI taxonomy): domain Eukaryota; kingdom Metazoa; phylum Arthropoda; class Insecta; order Diptera; family Drosophilidae; genus Drosophila; species Drosophila dunni. The sequence goes on along the minus strand of JAECXC010000352.1, from coordinate 1,898,268 downwards.
CCGTCGCCAGTACGGCTGCTTCTTTGATTATGAATGTAAACTTTAAAATGTCCGTCAATGTGATCTGTGGTTAGTAGTGTACTCTTGAACTTGTGTAGATATATAACTTTTCGCGAGAGCAATGGTATTCTTAAACTCCTTTCACGAATACCTTGGCCAAGAGTTATGATCAGACGAATGTGATCGGAGCTCAGCTTAAAACGACCCACAATAAATCTTAAAATCTAAGGTATTAGGGACACGAAGTATGTCATATGATTAGTATGTGGGAGAGCAAGTATCACATATATTGTATGCTAACGACACTATGAAATCCCTGATAATACGACCACGACGGCAAGAAGGGGAGTACCGCATAATCCAAGCTTTGCATTCCAGTCTGCTGCACTTGAGAATCTTGATTATAGCGTTGCTAAAATTATATTTAGCTCAAGAGATGATAGAGGATCCGGATGTCGGGCAGGCCTTAGATAACTAGCAAACAACAAAGTCACCGAAATCACTTTTAATTTTAACGTCTACTACTTGACCAAAGGGTGATGCGATATTTATGTCTAATTGTTTCGGTTATAAATTTATTACGTATACTCTGAATTTACTTCCTAAACCATAAGTTCTGTTAGACCCCTGATGTTTATTTTATAAGAAATTAGATATTCAATGCCTTAAAATGTGTGTGATGTGTGAATTCTGTTAAAATAGTTCAATAAACAAACAAACTTTTAAAGTTTATAAAATTTATACTGCAACGAAAAATTCTAAAATTTAATAAAACTAAAATATATTTCCACAATAGCAAAAATGATTATGAATTTAGTATAATTTATAACTTAAAATAAGCGCTTTTACAACTGAATTGTATAATATTAAAAATATTGTTGAAAACTAAGTAGTTATAAAATTCAAAAGTTATTTAAATATTTAAATAAATTTAGTGTAAAATTAGTAAAACAAGAACAAGTTCATTTAACTGGTAGAAATTTCCAGCCAATTTCCCCAATGAAAATGTAGCCAAACGAGCTTAAGCAACAAATTGTATTATTTATTAATAAATACATAACTATTTAGTCCTTTGTGTGTTGTCAATATAGTTTTGGTCATGAAAGGAACAAACTGTAGTTGACAGTTACAATGAAAAGGAAGCACACACACACACACGCACACAGAGAACTTTTCTTTTTGTGGAATAATATTTAAGTATTTAAGCCGAATCGGACGGACGGACGGAAGGACGGTCGGACGGATTGGGAAGCTTAACCGTGGACACACTCACGTAATTCCCCAAAAGCTTACTACCGGGCCATGTAACTAAAAATCGACATTAGCGGCATTAAAAGTTTTGGCCTTTCTCTGCATTTTCTGCAGCGCATAGCACATAGAATTCTCAGATTTTCCATGACAACGAGGAAAAACTTTGCGTTTTCCGCTGTATTGAGTGCAAAAGAATAAAAGTTTCATTTTAAGCAGCGTTATAATTAATACGCAAATCCTTTCTGCCAGGCTCCCTCCTCCTTCACTTTGAGTTGAACAAAAGGGAAGCAAATTTCAGCTGTTAATATGCGAAGAGAAGGAGAGTGAGAGAGAGAAAAAGAGAGAGACGGAGAGGGAAAGAAAAATTAAGATATTCATTTTGATATGGAAATTGTAAATATTATCTTTGTATTATGCAGATTAATGGAATTACCAGGAAGGAAGGAAGGAAGGGCGGAAGAGTCGGAAAGGGGGCGTGCCTGTCACGGCTATCAGTGCAGACACAAATCACAAAATGCTTTAATGCAATTCAATTAATTCAATTCAAAATCTAATTGGAGATATCGGTTTTGGTGTCAAAACAAACCAAAACAAACAACAAAAATAAAAAATCAAATAAAAACAATAAAGAAGACAAAACTGTCAGCAGACCAAGGGTGTAAATGGGTGCCAAGAGGGCGGGGGGGTAGGCATGCGAATGGGGGCATGGTTTGTTGTGTGTGACGTCATTACGTAATCAAATCAAATAGCGATTTGTACACTGTTCAATTCGATGTCGTCGCTGTTCGCTGTTCGCACAAAAAATGCAAATTTATTTGATTTTTATTATTTTTGAAGCGATTGTTTCTCGCTTTCTTGTGTTTTATTACGTGACAACTTTGTGTTGGTCGTTTGTCTTGTCGTGTCTTTGCCCTAACTTGGCTTAGTTTTGTTTTTGTTTTTGTTTGGCTGACCAGCTCACAATTTATAGCCAGGTTAGCTGGCCAAGAGGTCAGCACTGTCTTAAGAGCGGGCTTAGATTAAAACAGCAACTACATGTAATTCCCTTGTACTGATAATAACACTAACTAAGTACTTGAGCCCATTGATATCTTTTAATTGAGTATTTGCATATCTCGAAAGTAATTTCGTTGATTTATTTACGGCAAACCCAAATTCACAGACACTCGAACATAAACATACAAATATAAACTGCATATCTGTGTACAATTTACAAATGAATTTAAATTTCGAATTTATCGTGATTAACTACGAGCTCATGTTGTTGTTGTGCTAATTGAGATGAAATATGTTGTAAGTAGTTTCGACTAATTAATGATGAACAATTAAATTGCAAAGCTCCAAGATGTAGATAGTGGCAAACAGAAACCAACCGTCTGTCTCTCTCTCCCTCTCTCCTTCTCTCTCTCTCTCTGTCTTTCTCCCTTGCGTCTGTCTGTCTATTTGCCCATTAGTCAGTCGGTAACAATTTTCTCGAGCTGATTGCCGCTAAAGGCGGCAGTGTCAAAAGTGTTTGGCTTAAATGTTGCTCTTTGGTTAGTGCTTAAGCAACAACCACTAAGAAAATTAACAACAACAACTTTTGTACAGACAAACAGACAACAGACAAACGGACAGACTGACAGACTGACAAACAGACGAACAGACAACTAACACAACAACTCGAAAAAGTTTACGAAATGCATCGTGTCGGGCCTCCCGTCGTCGAAATCAATTTTGCGAAATTTATTTATTTATAACATTAAAACGTAAACCTGACCAACGACAATAGCAGCAACACAGAAACACAGTGCTTGCAAAGCAGTTCGCACTTCAAATACCCTTTAATAAATATATAAAGCAATATAAATGCATAGACTAACATATTCTCTTACAAATAAATTTTCGAAGAAAGCAATATTTGGTAAAGATTAAATATTAAAATTAAATATTTAATCTTACATAAATTTAAATAGCAATACAAATGTATACACTAACATATTCTCTTGTAAGTAAATTTTCGAGGAAAGCCATATTTTAAAAATATTAAATATTAATATAAAATCTTTAATATTTACCCTTTAATAAATGTAAATTCTCGAAGAAAACAATAGTTAAATAATATTAATATTAAATATTTAATATTAACCCTTTAATAAATCGAAAAAGCAATATAAATGCATCGACTCTTATAAGAAAATTCTTAAAGAAAACAATATTTGAAAAATATTAATATTAAACATTAATTAACTTAAATGTTGATGCAGAATATTTATTAAATTAACTGCCCACAATTTGAAATTGTATCGTTAGTATAGATTCATATAAATAAAATCTGTTCCTAATTTTAACATCACTTTTGTGTTTCTTCTTAGTAAAGTCCTAATAAAATTATTAAAATAAACATTTAGAAATGTCATATAAATCGAACAATTTTATAAAAATTCAAAATTAGTTGGGAAGTTAATATATTCTATTTATATTATATATATAAAGTATACAAATGTATATGAATAATTTATTTTAAAATCACGATTTCTTGAGGTATTTTAATGTGTTAATATTTCACTCTAAGTTATATTCAAACAAAATATATATTCCATTAATATTAAGTGCATAATTATTAAGTGTTGTGCAAAATTTAGGTATTATGATTAATAAAAATACCAATATTAGAATCAAAACAGAAGCAAATAAATTAGTTAAGTAAAATAAATTTCTAAGTTGTGAAAAATTAAATTTATAAAAAATAATATATAATAATTAGGAGATATTATTTAATTTTAGTAGTAAAGTAATATTTACTTTTTTAAACTACTTAACTAAATAATTATTTATATATTTGAGGTAGAAATGTAAGCTTAGCAAACCAGCTTAAGACTAGTAAATACCCCATCAAAGGGTATGGAAAACGTAGGCCATTCACTTACCCATCGCTTTTTGCATTGCGGCATTAAATTACGAGAGCGCCCAGGTGGACAGGTGAGCAGGTGAGCGATTGTCGATCGTCGCAGCCGCGGAGCAACATAAACAGATACAACAACAGCTGTTTGATCCGAAAGATATCGAAAAGACACCGACACCAACACCGACATCGACACCGACAGCGACACTGACAGCGACGACGACAGCGACGACTCTTCCGAAACTTGCACCTTCCTCGCCCTGACGCCGGGTGCCCAACATTATTATTTAGTTTTTATTTTCGCACATTTTGCATAAATTAAATACGAGCTGGCTTAATGTAGTCGATAGCCGCAGTTGGCTCAAAGCTGGCGCTTGTTTAGTTGACGGGTTTAGTTGACGTTTTTATGTGCAGCAGCGCGGTTCGGTTTCTGATACGATTTGGGTACGGATCGGTTTGTCTTCCCGGGGATTACGGCATGGGGAGTAGCGAGCAATCGGTCTAAGAGGCAAACAAACAGATTCAAATACAGTTAACTATAACAACGATAAATCGCGGCTTAATAATGTGCGAACATTTACTTTGGAGCCGTTTGTTGATCTTGATCTTCATGTTAACGACGCCACTGATTTTGGGTTTGCCATCGGGCAGAGAAAGTCCCAAGACAACGCAGAAGATTCGTCATCCCGCTGGTGTGGATTTATTTGAGCACGAATTCACCAGTTTGGGCACAGGTGTGTTCGCATCAGACCCTGATCTTGGCAGACCCATTAAATCCAATCTCTTTGCAGACGATTACGATCCGTTCGGACCCGATATTGGGGACGATGACCTGGGCATCGATGATCCAGAAACAATGCCACGACTGTTCCAGGGTGACATCGCTATCGATCCCTACACGTACATTACTCTGCGTCTGGGCGTGAATCCCATGCGTCATCCTAAGCGTCTGTGGCCCAATGGAACTATTCCCTTCGAGATTAGTCCGCTCTACACGGCGCACGAGCGTGATTCAATCATTCGTGCGCTAAAGACTTTTAATTCGCTGACCTGCATTCACTTCGTGCCCTACGACGGTGAACTAGAGGACTATCTGCTGATCGAGCCGCCCGAGGATGGTCCGCAGGGCTGCTGGTCGTATGTGGGCAAGCGTGGAGGTGAGCAGGTAGTGGCACTGCAGAGGCCGGATGAGAACAGTGCCCACTGCTTCAGCAGCGAGGGACGCATTATGCACGAACTGATGCACGCCATTGGCATCTATCACGAGCAATCTCGGGCGGATCGGGACAACTACGTGAAGATCCACTGGGACAACATTGTGCCCAAGTTTAAGAAGAACTTTAAGCTCGTTTCACGTAAAAAGGGAAAATACACATTTGATTACGATTACAACTCGGTGATGCACTACGGTGAGTTCTACTTCAGCAAGAAGAAGGGCGAGAAGCCCACGATGACGCCGCTGCAGCCGGGAGTGAGAATCGGACAGCGGAAGACGATCAGCAAGATCGATTGCCTCAAGATAAACGATCTTTACGGCTGCTTGACGGGTAGGAGAGCGAAAATGTACAAGAGCTTTTGTTACTTATTAGGTTTGTAGGTGTTTTCGATATTTATTTATGGATCACATTGATTCACCAAAGTAATAAATTATTAAATATTTCAAACTAACCATTTTAATTCCCGGTTGTTTTTCTTTCGCTTATAAATTCACAATTCAGTACAAAGCTGTCTGGTATGGCACGCATGTAAGTGATATTTACTGTGGTGCGCTGAAGTTGCCAGATAATGTGTGATAGCTGCCAAAAATATATTCCAATAGATGGCGCTAGTAAATACATTGGACGCGCTAAATATATCGATTAAACTTATCGAATTCCACGCACACCAACAACACAATATTGTTACGGTCACCCTTATTTACTGCCAACATCTTATCACGGCCCCCTTTTTTTTGCCAATGCCAAGAAATTATTAAAGAAAATACATATATGTTTCTCGTTTGTTGCTTAAATCAAGACAAAAGGGCAGAAACTTGACAATAGTAACGATTTGTTTATTAGTTAACAATAGACAAAACAGGGAAATGATATTTGTTATTTTGTTTTTGTACATTACTTTTTGAAGTATCTTTAAAGAAAGATTATTTACATATGCTTGAATTTTAACAGCTTTTCACGTTTGTAGGGGTTTAAGAGACGTCGCAGCAGATAAAAGAATGTATTAAGTGAAAAGCTGTTAAGATACATTTAAGCATTTAAAAATTTTAAATTATATTTTCGCATTGTTGCTGTTTCAAATAACATCCAGTTCATGCATTAAAAATAAGTTATTTTTCGAAAAGGCTAATATTGCAACACTGATTATCACGGACTACAACTCTACACTATCGATTGCATATTCTTCTACTTTGGTTGCTATCGATTGTTCTCGCCTAACTATTGCACGCAAGAAATCATCGCAGTCATTTCCATTTTGGACGAGGTTAGGTAAGAACACGCGCGCATCTGTTAGCACGAGTTTTGTGTTATAATTAGGGAATAAATATTAAAATATTGCAAAAAGTATTTTAGTTTTAGTAAAATATGTTAAAATTAGTGCAATATGTTTCGCGAAAATCATACGAAGTTGCCACACTGCCCATGTGCAGCTGGCGCAATTTATTGATTTCACCAACCAGCGTGGAAAAATGTATAACGCAACGTCGCCATTTTCTTTTTTGCTTGACCAACAGAACAACCAGCAGCAGCAGTTTTGCTTTGTACTGCGGAGAACAACCACAACAGTTCCAAAGGAGCCGGCTTAGCAAGGAGTCAGCATTATCTACAACTAGAATATTACTTAGTTGTTTCCAGCAGACACAGCGTGCGTTTCATACGTCGTCAATTCGGTCCGAAACGTTCAAAGCAGCTCCAGCAGACAAGCAGACTACTGTGTCCACGCGTACGAGGAAATCGCTTTTTAGAGACCCAGACGAGGAATCAGAGGAAATCAAAATTGAAGGAATAATGTAAGTAAATCAATTAATTTATTAAATAACATAAAGATAATGTGAAGAAAAAGCATATGGTGATGTGTATAAGATTGTGAAGTTCATCTGAATTTGCTCTTGGGTTTTTTTCCGTCGCCATTTTCTTGCCTTCACTTTGGGCTCAACGTTCGTAAATTTCTGTATGCTTCAAAACGATGAGTAATTAATGGAGAGTTGCAAACTACGAAGCAAAGCAAATAACTGAATAACAGTTAGATTATTTACTTTGTCTGCTTTTTCTTTGAATTTTTGTGTTTTTATTATATTCTCCCCGCAAGTAACAACTAATAAATAGCAAGAATAACAATAACAAGGAATGGAAGTAGGAGAAACTACAGTGAACGTCATAAAAAGAATTGGCTTGATTTGTGAAACGTGTCTTTGCTTCGTTTGCTTTTTTATAGCATTTTAATTTGTCTGTATGCCCTAAACACGAACACGCAGCGACAGCATGGTTCTGTATCTATGTGTGTATGTGAGCGTTGGCGGCATATTTCGCGTGTTCGATATGCGTAGTACAGTTCGTAGCACAGTTTGTGTCAGCTGTCATATCTGATACCACCAGTGCTTGCTTTTCGGTCTTTCGACTCTTTCTCTACCTTTTGCAGTTTTGTTAGTTTAAAATGTCAAATGACGCCAATTGATTATGAGAGTCTGTCCGCCCGTTGACTGTCGTGAGCGCGCACGATTTGCCTTTTTGCATGTCAAAGCGCGACAGGTAGAGCGACAGATACATACACACGCACACATTTACACAAGCGAGCAAGCGTTTCAAGATAGACCAGTGAGCGGAAGAGAGATGGAGAGAGCACAGCGTGGTGCCCGAAGCAAAGGAAAGACATTTGCTGTCTAATAAACGTTCAGTATTTCATTTTGATAGTTGGCCAAGTTAGCGTGTCTGTTGCTTGCTTGCTTGCTACCTACAATTGGAGGGAGGAACAACCCAATTTTTTTATTTTCTTAGAATTTTTATGGGCTGCACTGGTACATTAAGTATTGATATATAACATTATATAGCTACATAGGTGTATGTATATATAATTGATTAATGTCAGAGCTGTAACATTTGTGTTTTGGCTGCCACCGCCAGGTGCCGAGTTGTTTAGTTGAGCAATTGAGGGGAGGCCTTCCCTACATATGTATATAAGTGAGTGTGTGTTTACATTTGTATACATATGTCTTGTAGATATGTCGCTGTTGCATGTTGTTGTCAATCAAATTTGCCTTACTGTTTGCATTATTCGAAATTTATTTAATTTCCTTAACACGCAATTAGTTTTATTTAAGTTTATTGCGGTTGTATTGCTGTCTCCCTCTTGCGCTCTCTCGCTCTTCCTCAATTTTGTCAGATGTTTAGCGTTGCCAGTCAGTCAAAAATCGTTGGACTATCGAACAGCATGCGACGTTCAAAGTGCGCTCTCTCAACAGTGACGAAACATACGAATTGATTTACAGTTGTGTTCAAATTAATAGCAGCGCATATAAGCTCCGATTTTAAAGTTGATATATAATATCATAATGACTACAGATAAATAATTTTTTATTTTATATAGTATTTATACTTAGTTTAAAACAACATAAGCGTGTTTCTTCATCAAAAAACTTCTTTCATTTTTAAAGTTATTTAACAAATGTTAATAATGGCGAAATTGTCCTGTTCAAAATAATAGCAGCAAAAATCAAAAATATTAAATATGTTAGCAAAATTTGGATTATAACTTCATATACTGAATTAACTATGTTAGTTACGAACTAATAATTGGTTGTGAACCCATTATTAGCTGGAACAACTTTACATCTCCGCGGCATGGAGTCAATTAGGTCCTGGAGCGTTTCAGAGGAATCTGAGCGTATGGATCCTGAACAGCTGGCCAAAGATGTGCTTAGTCGACGGTTTCATCTTGCCCACACTTCGTTTGACGTCCCCCCATAAGTTTTCAATTGGGTTCAGATCTGGGGACTGAGCTGGTCACGTCATTACGTCGATCCTTTCCGTTGAAAACCACTGTTTGGCAAGTTTGCTGGTATGCTAAGGATCATTGTCCTTTTGAATAGTCCGTTTTATTGGCATTTCCCAAGAGGAATATGGTAGCATTACATTTTTTAGTATGTCCAAGTATCCATTTTGACCCATGATCCGAATTAAACGTATGGATAGGGCATACGACGCTATGTGAAAAGCAGCTCCATATTAAGATTTTTAATCCACCATGTTTAAATGTCTTTAGAGTGTGGTTAGGCTGATATTCAGTGTTTGGCAGACGTCGGACATATTGTCTGGACCCAGTTCCACTAAATAACACAACTTTAGTCCAGTCAGTTCAGAGAATATTGCGGTACTTTGTTAACGGCCATTTCAGGTGCACTTCACCAAACTGCATTCGAACTTATATACGTTTAGAAGTAAGTATAGGGACTTTTCTTGGACTTCGGGCCTTGAGTTTGTACTTTAGAAGTCTTCGCCCAATATTTGTACTACTCACTGACAAGCTTTGGTCTACTTTTATTGATTCTGCGGACGCGAATGCATCATCCTTGCTGAAGCGAACAATGCGTCGGTCACCAATTTCAGTGCTAGCTCTTATCCTGCCGCGGGTTTCGCGTTTGTGGTAATAGTTAATGGCATAAGAGACCATTTTAGTAGAACATTCAAGTAATGTTCCGATTTCCCTGTATGTTTTCATTGTTTTCTAAGGCTTAATAGCGAATAGCGATTTTTCTTTGAGCAATGACATCCTTTACCCACTATAGTGCAATTTTTTTTCATTATTTTTATGTATTCCCATGTAAATAATAGTAAACTCATTAATTAAACTTACTTTCAACAAATTAACAACATTTACTTGAATATTTTTAATATTGAAATAAAGCGCTGCTATTAATTTGAACAACAAAATTTCTGCATCCTTACACAAAATTATGAATAAAACGGAAAAGGAAAGCAATTCCAACGGGATTTTTACGTTTTCCTCTTCCCCACCCTCTATTCTAAAAAAGATATGCACTAGTGCTTGATCTTTAAGATAGAACATGCTTAAAACTTAGTCATATTTGTTAGCCAAAATAGCGCTGCTATTATTTTGAACACAGCTGTAAGTCTTTTGCTTGAACGCCATCTAATTAACTTAATATTTTTTATTTTTACTACAGGGCACCTCACGACCGTGACTTTGGTTCCGGCTCACGTGGCGGTCGAGACCGCGATGACGATCGTCGGGGCGGTGGCGGCGGCGGCGGAGGAGGATCGCGTTTTGGAGGCGGCAATGATTATCACGGTGTGCGCAATGGCCGTATTGAGAAACGTCGCGATGATCGCGGTGGAGGTGGTCGATTCGGCGGAGGTGGCGGTGGAGGCGGCTTTGGCGGTGATCGTCGCAATGGTGGCAACAGCCAAGACTTGCCCATGCGCCCAGTCGACTTTTCCAATTTGACCCCGTTCAAAAAGAACTTCTATCAGGAGCATCCCACGGTAGCCAACCGATCACCATATGAAGTGCAGCGTTATCGCGATGAACACGAGATCACAGTGCGCGGCCAGGCAGCCAATCCCATTCAGGATTTCTCTGAGGCCTACCTACCCGACTATGTGGTGAAGGAGATTCGCCGTCAAGGCTACAAATCGCCAACACCCATCCAGGCTCAGGGTTGGCCAATTGCCATGAGTGGTGCCAACTTTGTGGGCATTGCTAAGACAGGTTCCGGCAAGACCTTGGGCTACATTCTGCCCGCTATTGTACACATCAACAACCAGCAGCCGCTGCAGCGCGGCGATGGACCCATCGCCCTGGTGTTGGCGCCAACACGCGAGTTGGCCCAGCAGATCCAGCAGGTGGCCACTGAATTCGGTTCGTCCTCGTATGTGCGCAACACTTGCGTCTTTGGTGGCGCCCCGAAGGGCGGTCAGATGAGAGATCTGCAACGTGGATGTGAAATTGTTATTGCGACACCCGGACGACTCATTGATTTCCTCTCGGCTGGCTCAACCAATCTTAAACGTTGCACATACCTAGTGCTGGATGAGGCTGATCGCATGTTGGACATGGGTTTCGAGCCCCAAATTCGTAAGATCGTCTCACAGATTCGTCCCGATCGCCAGACACTCATGTGGAGTGCAACCTGGCCAAAAGAGGTTAAACAGCTGGCCGAGGATTTCCTTGGCAACTACATTCAGATCAACATTGGCTCACTGGAGCTTTCGGCCAACCACAACATCCGCCAAGTGATCGATGTCTGCGATGAATTTAGCAAGGAAGACAAGTAAGTTAAAATCAATATTATTTGAATTATTTTTATTAAATGTTGTTTTGTATGAAACAGATTAAAGACACTGCTGTCTGACATATATGACACCAGCGAGAACCCCGGCAAAATCATCATATTCGTAGAGACTAAGCGTCGTGTGGACAACCTCGTGCGATTCATTCGCAGCTTTGGTGTCCGCTGCGGAGCCATTCACGGCGACAAATCGCAGTCGGAACGTGACTTTGTTCTGCGCGAATTCCGCTCTGGTAAATCCAACATTCTGGTGGCCACCGATGTGGCAGCCCGTGGCTTGGGTAAGTTTCAGTAAAACCCCTTTAAAATTAAATACTTGTAGTTGTCGACGGTGGCTTTGACTCTTCAGACCGTTAGCACAAATCCCATACAAACATTGCTTGACATGCACGTAACTGACACACCTACACATATGTACACTTGACACTCACATACACCCACCCAACACACACACAAACACTCACCTGCCAATGCCATCCCAAGAAACTAGAACCCAAAACTCTGCATTTAGTCTTACAACAAGAACAAATTAGCGTGCCAGCGACAAAACAAAAAAAAAACAGTTATTTAGTCATAAGTCCAAATAGCCAAACTTTAATAATCAACATAAATTTTTATTCCTACCCCGCCCCAACCCTTGCACCCCGTCCCACCCCCGACCCTTATGGAATAAATGTGACTTGTATTATTGCACACGTTATCTATATGTGTGTGTGTCTCTCTCTCTCTGCCTCTCTCTCTCTCTTGTCTCTCTTCCTTCTTTCTCGTTTACAGAGGCCGTTTATTGTAGTATGATGGGGAGGATAAAAGACAATCGACAAGTTCCATTACCTGTACTCGTAACTTGAGCGACTTTTGCTATAAAAAAAAGTAACAATGAAAAACAGAATATTTGATTAATTTCAAATAAATGAGCAAAAGGTTATAATGTTGAGATGATCGAGTCGCGTTCGCTTGGCTGCCGCACGGACGCGCGATCAACGTAAACGAAAATCGCATACGAGACGAAAATCCCCAACATCATGCATCATACGTGGCCTCTGCAGTCTCTTTGAGAAAGTTTTGAATTGTGTTTGACCTCGAGATTGTGCCAACCAAAAACACAAACAGAAAAGCCAAATGCCAAAAACCAAAACAACAAACCAAAACCAAACTATAAAACCAAAACAAAATACAAATATAAAAGAAATAAAAACAAGCAAGCAAAAAACGGTCAAAGTCATGTTATGTCAGAAGACGCAGCGGCGTCAGAAGCCAGTTGATGAAGGCGGCGCTACAAAGCAGGCAAACCATCTGGGAGGCTGACATCGTCGGTCCGGCCGGTTGCTAAGCACAGAACAACAAATTTCAGCCAGGCAGCAACAGCAACACACAACACTTATTCCCAAATCAGCGATCTTCTCCAGAAGCTTACCTAGAAGAAGGATGCACAATGCGCGGCGCACTATCCCCAACCCACCACACATGCACACGATATACACACCCACACATACAAACCACGTCCATGCTCTCACACACGGGCACACACTCTCACGATCAGAGTGCACATGCTGAGATGGTGTCGTTTGTGGAGGACGCATTAATATAGCGAAGAAACTGTGTGGGTTAAATACTGATGTCGTCGTTCGTAGTGGTCATCGATAACGTCCTTATCGTCGTAGTTGGTCGTCGTGATCGTGGTCGTCGTCGCTGCTGCTGCTGCTGATGCTGAGAGTGCCTAGCTACCAATTGGGCCGCCCACTGCCCCGTCTGCCTGCGCCGCCAACGACCGTATTGTCGGTGGCAACTGATCCTGGATACGACGCCGCTTGTTTAAAGTTATCTGGTCGACAAATCGGGCCGCCTCCTCCTTCCTTCCCTATAAGTGAGCGGAGGATGCGGTTATAACAGTTGGCCTGGTCCCCAAATCTATTGAGTCGAGTCAGATGGGGCGCACGCGGCTCAATGCAACAAACTCTCGCCGCTTGCTAACGTCTTGCGACCTATTTATTGGAGAGAGTTTGGATCACGAGCTGTGCGGCGTCGCAATACTTTGAGATTTTGATTGAGAGAAAATTGAGTGAAACAATTTGTAGCACCAAGAAGGTAACGTACATTTTGAAACATTTTCTTTTTTTCGTAAACAAAACAAACAAGATACTAGAAAAAAAACTAAACCAACCAAAACCCAAACATCCATAAACTTTACAAAAAAAAAAAAAAAATAAAGTAAATAAAAAGAAGCGAATTAAAAAAGACAAGTGTGTTCAAAGTGTAAAACGTCTCGGAAAAACGCTAAAAATTGTTGCAAGCGAGCACAGAGCAAAGAGAAAATCATTTGGCAATTAAAAAAAACTGTTCTTGAAACTTAAATAAGTCGATTGCATAAACTTTAAGTGCTAACATATATTTTATTTCTATTCCCACATGCAGACGTCGATGGCATCAAGTATGTTATCAACTTTGATTATCCACAAAACAGCGAGGACTATATTCATCGTATTGGACGCACAGGACGTTCCAATACCAAGGGCACATCCTTTGCCTTCTTCACAAAGAACAACGCCAAGCAGGCCAAGGCGCTCGTCGATGTCCTGAGAGAGGCTAACCAAGTATGTAGAAACCAGAATAAACTTTAAAAAGTTTGGTTATTAAACTCTAAATATTTGATAATTACAGGAAATCAACCCCGCCCTGGAGAATCTTGCCCGCAACTCGCGCTACGACGGTGGCGGTGGACGCTCACGTTATGGTGGTGGCGGCGGCGGTGGTCGCTTTGGCGGCGGTGGCTTCAAGAAGGGCAGCCTGAGTAATGGTCGCGGATTCGGTGGTGGCGGCGGCGGTGGTGGTGGTGGCGATGGCGGCTACGGCAACCGAAATGGCGGTGAAGGAGGCGGTAGACACACGCGCTTCGATTAAGCTAACCAAAAACAAAAATAGAATCAGTTAATTTGAATAGCAAAAAGAAGCATCGCTAGAATTTAAGTTAATTTAAGTAATAGATACAATTAAGCTTTCGTACAACTTTCATCCATTTTGAAAGACATCAGATTAACCCAATACAGGTTATATATGTATTCTTGAACTCAAACTACATTAATTTGAACATAGCATTTTATGTTAGCAACTTTGTAACTTGTACATTATTTGACGCTGTCACTCACGGCAGCATTTTGCCACACTTGAAACGTATTTAAACAAAGAAACAACCAACAAAAAATCAAAAACAAATGAAAACTCACTGTTTAAACTAAATCGCAAATTCAATTTTTAAAATATGATGTGATAATCCTTTTAATTTAAATCAATATATCACCTAAAACTGAAACTAAACCGAAGCGCGTCGTGTGTAGGAGAAAATAAGTAGTAGAAGGAGCCGCAGTGGCTAAGGAAGCTGAGCAAAGGATCATTCCCGTCGTTCCCTTTGATAATGATGATGATGATGACAAAGAGCAGAGACTGGCAAAAGAATTTGCCGTCTTTGTTTGAAAAATTCTTCAATTTACTTTTGGATAACTTTATGGCACAATAATAACAAAAACTAAACTCGTAATACTAAAGAAATCTGTATGTACTTGCAAAGGGGAGATGAATTTCTCACCTTTGATTTGATTTTTTTGAAAATAAATGAGTGTATACCTACAAAGAAGAAAAGCAACCGAAGTTTTCCTTTAACGCGTGAACATGTCGCAAATTTTCAATTAAAATTTCAAGCCAAAGGTTGAAGTGAACCACAAGCTTAAACTTAAGTTACATAACCAACCGCCATTAGAGCCTTTATCGGTGGCAGGAGTCATTCAAGCGATATGCCATCAATGCGGCTTAAAGACGGCCGCACAAAGAGAATGACGAGTGAGTGAGAGGAAGGATGTGAATGCGATGGCAGAAAATATTTGTGCAGACATCATTAAATGTTACTCTTGGCCACCGTGAAAAGAGTCAGTTGAAATTCAATGGCAGAAATCAGGGCAGAAGGACGACGGCTCTCTAGCCAGATAAGAAACTTGCTTGCTGCTTGGTGGTGTCGCTGTAAGCCTCGGGCATCTGTCGATGTCGGACACCACATTTAGACGCAATGAAGCCAATTCACTTTCGACTTTCGGTCATTTAACGCAAGACGTTCAAAAATTCTTATGACAAGTTTTGTGTTGCGGGCAGTGCTGCCAATTTAGCCTTTTTTTTCAAGCAAATAAGTTCACCTAACAATTTTTTAAATACTCTACAAATACACTGCGCGTCATCAGGTTAGCGCCCCTTTTTACACTCACCGCAAATATATTTTATATATATTGATATATACATATCATATATATTTTATTGATTTCAGAAATTTATTTAAAAATTTTAAATAACAAATCATTAATTCTTAAATTAAAACTTTAAAAAATTTATATAATCTACACATTTCATTCTATATACAGTGAAAGCTGGCTTGGCCGGACAGCAACGGCTCCAATATTTTTGTCCGCCTAAGAGAAGGGATTTTGTATGAGGCAACTATCCGCGAGAAGAGCTTTCGCTGTGATTTGTAAATAATTTTATATTCTAAGAAGCGAAATTAAGCCTAAAATAAATTTGGTTCGATGATATTACAAATTTTATAATAAATCACTACTCTATTAAAATTATATGAATATTTTTGATAAAAATTTAATTTTTCAGATCTTTTCTTTTAATTGGCATATTAATTTAATGTTTTATTTATTCGATTAATTTTTAGTTACTTTTAGCCTTTTCTTGATTGATTTGTGATATCACTAGTTATGGCTGAGACGGTAATGAAGACTGGATAGGGGACTGTACGTTTTACCCCATTAGACGGTGGTAATGCGTCTGCTGATGAAATGATTTGTGTCAATGGAGCACTAAAGGAATAAAGACAGACTCAAACAAATTGAATAGAGCAGAGCAAGCTATGGTACAGCTTGACTTTCAAGACTGTCAGTTTAAACTAAGTCATTATACACACACACCAAAGGCAAGGATTAACGAAGTGTTTGCCTCACCATGGGTCGGTATTCCTTGTACCAGTATCCGATGCAAAGTCAGCCTTTTGAAATCCAGTACACAGGCATAGGATTTAGTATGGTACCCAACAGAATGTCGCTATCGGATCCAGTATTTCTACGCCACATTCTGGTCACGATGTGTGTAGTGCGTAACATGTTCCATGCGTATCTTTGCTGGCGCCAACTAAAACTATGCCAATGGACTACGGATCCACCAGATGAGATGAAGGACTCCATTACTGCTGAGGAATTTCATCATGCAAAATATGACGAAGGTCATGCCGTGGAACAAAAACTTATGTCCTATATATTTGATGCCGTCTTTAGCTGTTTCGAGCTGTACGTGGGCGTGCTTCCGTTTCTCTGGAGAGTGATTATTAGCTGCTACAGCATTGTGGATGACCTCATCTGGCAGAGCATCGCCTTCGTGGCGCTCTTCTCGGCGTACATGGTGTTGCGCGGACTTCCTCTAATATTTTATAACAAATTTGTGCTGGAACCCTTCTACGAAATCAGTCAGGAAAAATCGAAACCACTGGTGGGACTGCTATGCTCCCTTACCCTTCTCATTGTCCTGTTGCAGGTGGGACTTATTCCGCTCACGACCATATTTCTATTAATCGAAAGCACGGGCGGATCATACTTTGTTCTCTGGATTTGGGGATTTATATTCATTGTATCGCTGGTGCTTCTGCTGGTTGTCAATCTGTACGGTTTTTCCTTCATTGGCCAGCAAACCAAGTTACCGCCCGGCCCGTTAAATGATTCCCTCAATGTTCTTCTGCCAAAATTTGGATTTCCCCCGGACTCTGTCTACATTGTACGTACTTTTCACACGACCAGTGCCACGGCTTATGCCTGGGGCTATTACTGTAGAAAACGTGTGGTTATATTGGAGCATCTGCTGTTGAATCAAGGCAAGCCTGAATCGGAACTGCATCCCGATGAGATCGGCAGAGGATTAGCGGATGATCAGCTGGTTGCCTACATTGCCCACGAGCTCTCCCATTGGCGCTATCAGCACGCATTGTTTATATTCTTCTTGGTTCATGCCACTCTAATCATTTACCTGATTATCTTCGGCACCTGCTACCGACAGGTGGCTTTGTACCAAGCGGCTGGCTTTCCAGAGGACTTCTTTCCCCCCATCGTCGGATATTGGCTGGTGTACAAGTATGTGATGCCCCTGTATCTCACAGTCACCAACTGGGTTGTTTTCTATTTTTTACGCAAGTCTGAATTTTCTGCGGATAACTACACCTGCAAGATGGGATATGGCGAGGACCTTAACTCGGCCATGCTTAAAATGTTCTTGGACTATCGTATATTTCCCTATGTGGATCGATGGTTCCTTATGTGGCATCGCATAAAGCCCTCGGCACTGCAGCGTATTAAGAACTTGAACCGTCGAAGCTCATTTACAGAAGCTTAGGATTCTAAAATATTATTAAAAACATCTGTTAAACTGTACGAGTGTATGATAATATACGTTTAGTTTGTGGTGCTTTGAAAGACAGACCATGTTTGAGCCACATAATTTATGACAAAGTTACGACATTTTTAGACCCCCGTACTCTAAAAAAGACTAAAGGGGCCTATTGAGTTTGTCTGAAGCGAAATGTGCACAATAGGCAGAAGGAGGCGTGGCCGTCCCCATAAAGTATATATATATATTCTTGATCAGCACCAACAGGCGAGTCGGTATAGCAGCGCCCGTCTGTCTGTCTGTCCGCTACCCGCATAAGCACCTGGATCTTTAAAACTTCAATAGCTACAATTTGGAATTATAATCCGTCCTTATGTCAGGCAGATTAGGTTTATTTCAAATTGTAGCCAAGTCACCTGCCCCCCCCCCACAAATTGTAAAAAACGACTTAACTTGGAAAGGACTACCTATCAAAACCACATAGTAAGTATATGGTACTATGATACCCCTCCTCACGAAGTTTAATCCGTATCGGACGACTATAGCTCACAGCAGTTTGAAAATTGGTCAAGTGAATGAAAAACTTCGCAATTGAAGGAGTACGTGGTCTTTTATAGTCGGCTCACTCGACTGTAGCCTTTCTTACTTGTTTTTATAGATCATGCCTCAAATTCATGGCTCATTAAGCTCAAACTTCGCTCTCCTAAATGATGATTAATTTATTAGATCCAATTATAAGTGATCATATCTCAATTATTGTGCGGCACGGAGCCACAATGCTTACTAGCCACATACGCTATTGGAGCAGCATTAACCAACCACTGAGTATATTATATTGTGTGGAGCACTTATCCCACATTTATAGCTCAGACCAAACGAAAGTCAACTGCCGTTAGTCCGCAAACCTCAATGCACACACAGCTAGCATCCAGTGTTCTCCCCTCTCTGTCAGCCCCATCCTAAGCACTACACGTTCCCGCACAATCCCTGAAGCGGGTCTAGAAGGAAAGCCACTTAACCGAAGACTAAGCAGGTCACTTACATCGTTGCGCGCGCACTCAGATTACAAAAGAGACGCCACCAGCATAAATTCATTAAATTTGCCTAATTTCGTTTTCACCACTCACCCACACACACACGCACACACAATCGTACACCCATTGACACACACATGCATAGAAACACACACGTAAGTAAATCTACACTCGTTGAAATTTGCTTGCAATCTGACAATTGCTTGACGTTGCCTGGGAATTTGCAAAATAAGGAAGTAAATGAGAAACCGGGTTATGGGATGCCAGGACAACCAGTTGAAATTCATTGATTGTATTTACAACACCCGCGACACCACTGTAAACCTATCTCTGCCACCCACTCAGTCGCTGTCGCCGTCGCACTCGTGTGTTCGGCTTTGGTAATTTGACGCGTTATCACTTGTGTTGAGTTTGTTATCATTAAGCAGGCGCGGGTTGCTCTTTAGCCAAATCAGAGAAACAGGCATCGTGAGCATTGCGTTCAAGTTAATAAAATCCAACTTGCACATACACACTCGCACACACGCACACACACACCCATTAAGCTTTAACAACCAGGATGGAAGCCAGCGTTTAACTACTTCGGAACGAAGCTGGCATTGCTCTCGGTATGAGGGCCGCTTGTTTTTGACAACTTGGGCATAATAAGACATTAACTTCATGCACATCAAATACTTTATTTATGGGCGTCTAGAGTGCGTGTATGCCTGCGTGTATGTGCGTGTGTGTGCTGTTGCTGTGCACACTTCAAAAGGCTGCGGCTGTGTGTATGCCACGCCCAGTACCGGGTGCCCAGTGCGTCCCAGCAACTGGGAGCATCTTAGATTTCTCCAGCGTGCTCATAATTTTTGCCCGCTTCCTTGTCTCCATCTCCATCTCTGTCTCTCCCTCTGTCCTCTCCCTTTCCTTTGTGTGCTTTTTAATTTCGCTTTTTTCCTTTTTGGTTTTCCTGGCTGCCTTCTGCGTAAATCTTTTCTTTTATATTTTGAGCGTTCGGGCTGTTTATTTAGCATCGCTCGCCGCCTGTTTGGGCTGTTTGGCAAATTAAGTGCAATTGCTTGAATTTAATTTCATGCAAATAAAAGTTTTGATTAGACGCATGCCACCCAGATCTCCCTGATTCATTACATTCACATACGCACATGTGGCAGTCACGTGGCGCATTGTTTGTAATTAAGCACTTGGCCATAAATGTGTTCAGTCAGGCAATAGACTCGCACAGAGCCGACGTGTTTAACAAAGTGGCGTATACGCAATATTTCGAAAACTCTCTTTTATGCCTGTCTGAGCTCTGCAAATCATGTAATTTAGTTAGTAGCCTTAAAGATGGATTACTAAACTACAAAATTTATTTGTTGTAATCTTTGGAACTGCTACTCTTGCATATTTATTTGTTTATCTAGTGTCAGAATTGTCAAAACAATTTAAACTTAAGTGCAGTAAGGAGTTGGGAAAGCGAGTACAAGTTTCTCTGCCTTTCAAGACTTAATCTTGCTACATTTTGTATATTGTATTTTTTGGCATGCCACTCAGCACCAAACATAATTCAATAAAGCGTCAGGCATGAGGCAGCAGTGTTGCTTGCCTCCTCTACTGCCCTCCCTGCTCCTCTTCCTAGCTTGCATAATGATGTCACAGCATATTACATATTATGTAAATATAAAATTCAATTGTTTAAGCATTTAGCAGGATGCATAATTTATTAAAATGGCACACCTGACGCATGCCAGCAGCCGTCGTATACAAAGGCTGTCGCTGGCTAGAATCTGGGTAGGGTTTGGGTACCCCCCTGCTACTCCTCCTAGCCTCCATACACACAGATTGGGGTGTATGGCCCCCCGATGGCATGTTGACGGCTATTGGCTTTTGTGTTGAGCTGATGTTATAGGATGGAGTTGATGGCGATGGCGATGGCAGCGTTGTTGCAGTTCGTGACATGACAAGAATATAAACAGAGGACTGCGTGTGGCGCAGCAGGGGAAGGGTAGGTGGAGAGGGCGTTGCTTGCAAGGGCTGCATGCGGTAGCGAAATTGATTTTTAAACAGCAAACGCCTGGACGAAGCTCATGTCGTTAGCAAATCATAAAAGCGTGAAAATTCTGCTGCTGCTGGTGGTGCTCCTACCGCTCCTACTGCTCCTACTGCTGCTGCAATAGCGCTTAATGCTAGTTGTTCCTTTGTCATTGCATAATAAGCAAGTGCTAGCAGTCAGGAAGCCCGAAGCGGTCCTTTTTCCAAGTCTTTTTTGCTGGCTAGCTGCAGTTGACATTAAGTAAGATGGATGGCGTTGACGTTGCGTGCAACATTTAGTCCTGATCCCTTTGAGTCAATATTGACGCCAACGCCCGTCGCGTAGAGCAGCGAATTCAATTTGATGCTGCGACTTGGTCAAGTTAATTTTCTTTCAAGTTTTAATGGTGCGCGGCTGATGACTTGATGGCCTTCTCGGCTGTCACTTTGCCAGTATGCCAGATTGCCGGATTGAAAGCGTGGCAAGCGTGCTGGCTTGTTTGGCCTGATCCTGGTACAATCTGCTGACTTGATGCTAAATTAGCGTTGCAAATATGCGCAGGACTCGTCGTCGTCGTCATCGTTAGTCCTGGCCAACAGATTTTCATATTAAAGTTGCAGCCCAAGTTGCTGTCCCTCTGGGCGCGAGCTTTTATGCAAGATTTATTGCTATTTAAACGACGCATAATGTGTCCTGCTTGCTGTTGTTGCTGCTGCTTCAGCACCTCCTCCAGCTGCTGTTGTTGTTGGCAGTCAGACCGACAGAAAGACAGGCAGACCGACATACACACACCAACACCCACACCAACACCAACACCAACACCATAACCCACTTGACAACGTGCTCAAGTGTCTGCCTGTCTGCCAGCTGCCTTCTCCGCCCCGCAATCTCCACCCATACATTGTGCAATATTTTATTTACATTTTTCACTCGTCGTCTGCCTTTCCATATCCTGTTGTAGAATCCTTTTTACGCCCGCCTGCTGTTTGCTTTTACTACTTCTGCTGCTGCTCCTGTGCTGCTCTGCTCCACTGCTTCTCTGGCCTTGTATCAACTCCTGTTACTACTGTCCCTGTTCCTGTTCTTGCCCCGCAGCTGAACGCTTTTTGCTTTGGTTTTGCCTTTTTTTTTATTTACATTTTTGTTTCATTTTTCTAATGAGCTGTAATTTCTGTTTTATTTGCAGGCGTCATGCGTGCACAAACAACAGCAACAAAATAAATATAAAAAAAATGAAGAAAAAAGGGACCAAGTGCTGTCTCTGATTGTTGGAGGTGTGAAAAGCACTTTTAATATTCAAATGACTTCAGCCATGCCACAGTTTTGAGTTGAGCTTCAAGATGTTGACAAGGAGCAATGTGTTTACATGCAACACGCCACCTTTAAGCCAACAATTTTAATTGCACTCTAATCAAAAGGTTTAACCTTCACTAAATGTGACGTGTTTGCAATTACTGCGAACTGTCTATTGAAGAAAAGCAGTTTGTGGTCTGAGCCAGAGAACTTAAATTACTCATATGGTTAGATCACAGTTAAAGTCATATTTTCTATATAAATAAATTCATAACAACCCTGAAATGTAGTCAGTAAGCGAATGTTTTTATAAATATTTGAAATTTATTATTTTTAAATTTATGTAGAAACCAAATAACCATTCAATTTATTTGGTTGGTTATACCATATTTAAATTTTAATAAATATCTAGAAAAAACGGTTACCTTTGGCTCGCCGAAGATTAAATACCCTTGCAGTCATGAATATTGCGTTAATTTGGTTTCAATCACCATATTTTTCTATGTTAGCTATATGACATAGTAGTCTGATTTAGATAAAATTTGGTCAACAGTTGTAGAACGATTAGTATTATATATGGCGTGAATTTGGTTGAAATCGGTCAATAGACACCGAAAATGTTCATACATTTGCATGCATTTCGACCGATTGTTCCTATGGAGCTATATGATTTAGTGGTCTATCCGATTTTTACAAATGATCTGCGTGCAGAGAGAATACACATCTGTACTATGTTTTATTAAGATAGCTTTAAAACTGAGAGACTAGTTCGCAAAGAAACAGACGGACATACGAACAGACAGACGGACAGACTGACTTGGCTTTATCGACTCGGCTGTTGACGCTGATCAAGAATATATATACTTTATAGTGTCGGAAATGCCTCCTTCAATGCTTTACAAACTTCGTGAAAATACCTCTCTATACCCTCTGCAAGGGTATAAAAATGACCCACCAAATTTAGTTAGTAAGCTTTACTATATTTAAGACTTTATTTTGAATATTTTAAAATATTATGAATTTAATTAAAATAAACCTCTCATTTCGTTTGTTAGGTAGACCAAATTTTAAAATTATATTTTATATATAAATAAATGCTGATTAATCTACCCAATTATATGTGTGTAAAATTCAGCTGTTTTCCATAGAAAATTCCTTACCTGTTATTAAGTAAACCTTTAGAAATTATTCCTGTTTTGAAGCTTGCACTTTTGGCTCATTTGTTGTTAACTAAGTAAGTCGAAATGAGCAAATTCCCCTCATTGTGGCCTTGTTTAAGTGAAATGATCTATTCTGCAATTGTTATGCACAAATTCAATTTGGCAAACATTTCGTTGGTAACTTCTGGCGGCGCTGCCTCGAGCCCTTCGCTTTGAGAATCATCAGATTTCGTGCTGGCCCAGAAGCTGAAACAAGCTAACCGAAACCACTGACTGCCAGACTAACTGCCTAACTGGCTGGCTGACTGAATGGCTGGCCGGCTGTCTGAACGTCTGACTTGTTGGCTTATTGGCTTTTCTGGCCTCGCTTCAGTTAGTCGGCCAGTCGACTCGGTCGACTACTCCATTAGCCTTTGGAGTGTAAAATTGCGCAAACAATTTCAATTATCCCCGAAGGCTCGTTGCAGGCCAAGCTCAAGCTCAAGCGCAGGCAAACTCAAACTCAAACGAGATGACAACGAGCTAAACAACAAAAAAAACACACACAATACAAATAAAAAACGCTGTAAACAAATAACAAAATATTTATGCATGTAATAATAGAGGCAACAAAAACAGGCATAATTATGAGCCAGCCTCAAGTTGAATTTTCTTCTGGCTTTTTGTATTCAGTTTGCTTTTGTTTCCCAGTACAAAATGCAAAATTGACGCTGTGGAAATTGTAGTTGTAGTTGTGCACATTAAGCAATTGACTAGAAGTTTTTTGGTTGCCACGGCAAAGAGAAAATTTAATAAAGAAGCTGGCTTCTAAGACCAGTAGCAGGAGGAGCAGATGTGGCAGTGGAGGGCGAAGAATGCATCCAAATTGGGGCAGACAATTTTGCCGGCCAAGTGAGTGGACTTGAAGTAAAACGGGGCATACAAATTTTCAGCTTATGGGCCAATGAATGCAAGACGTTGCCATAGCAATTGCCATAGTGCAATGCCAATGCTGAGCATCTTGTTGGAACCAAGGAGCAGTGCCGGAAATTGGCGCTGCCAACATTGGTTTTAAAGACGATGACTTGGCCTTTTGCTGTTGGCCACTTTTTTGCTTGTTTTTTTTTTTTTTCGTTCGTTCGTTTTTGCTTGAGTTTTCGCCTTTGCCAGCTGGCGGGGTTTTCATTCAATCATCCATTTATTTTTTGACCATTTTCCAAGACAACTTGGTGGTCACGTTGCCCATTGATGATTCCACAAGAAACCAAGAGATAGAGTGGGAAGGAGTATTAGATGCTGAGATAGAAGCTAGACAGAGAGAGAGTGAAAGAAATGCTTTCAGCCGGAAGCGCTAAGATAACATTGTGTGTGTTTGTGTGTGTGTGTGTGTTCGTGTATTGGTGTGTGTCTGAGGCTTCATACATAAATGCAAGTAATGCGGAAAATATGAAAAATGTTTGGCATGTAATAAAACATACAGCAGACCAAATTGTGGAAGGTTTGAAGCAATGCAAGCAGCACAAATAAATTCTCCAATAAAAAGAAAAACTCTTTCCCAACAAATACACACAATATGCAGTCCAAATAGTGAAATGCTATTACAAAATGCGATGCATTATAATTGAAAATAAATATAGAAGTGGACGCAGCGAATCTGAATAAAAAGCTGGAGACAACTAATTGATGATTAATCAGCACACACGGAAAACAAAAGTCATGCTAGTTCATGAAAACTGAAAAAGATTGAATGACACTACGAAAAGGAAAGAGGACTGATGAGAAAGGCTACAGTCGAGCGAACCGACTATTAAAGACCGCGTAGTTGTGTTAGATTACAGTTTTTCATACAAATAACTAATGTTTTTACCGATTTGACCTACGGTATATGTACCTATATAAATAGACAGATCAGTAAGAACAAGATAGAAAATTATAGTCGAGCGAAGCGACTATTAAAGACCCTGTAATTCTGACAGTTTTCATTTTACATACACTACATAGACATACATACATAGACAGATCAATAAGAACTACCTTCTTTCATACCTATGGAAGCTTTAAGCTATAGGTTTACCATTCCAATTGGTCAGGAAATGGTAAGGTATACATAATGTGTGAGGTTGGCAACATTTGATGGTCACAACTCTTAAAGTCTCACAGATCGAGGTGTTCATATGGACAGATGAACATCGGTATATCGACTCGGCTCAGTTAGTACACCCCTGTACTTTTTCTGAGTACCGGGTCTAAAGAGAAAACTACGAAGACAGAGATTACTTGAAGCAAACAGCTTAAAGCTGAGCCAAATAGCAGTTTATAAATAACGTTTCTAGTCCCGATGCAGTTGATTTAACTCATTATCCTTTGTGCGTTGCCTAGAGACCCAACAATTGGCCAAGTCGATGCTTACCTAAGGGGAACTTACATAATAAACCAATTACCGAGACGACTTGGTCGACTTAATTATGCGCCACATTGCAACACTTCTCACTTTCTCTCTCCCGCTCCCTCCCCCTGTTTCACTCTCCTCTTTCACACTGCTTCTTTTGCTGTTGCTGCTTTTGGACACTGGAGGCAGCCCGTAGGCGAGGCCTTTAGTACAAAGGACCAAATATCGAACCCCAAACACAATTGCTGCCACATAATTCACAAAATTCGGCATAAAAGAAAAATCGCTTTTCAGTTCATGTCGCTGGAGAGGGGTAAACGGAATTCTTTCTATATATACAAGTATATGTATATATGTATTGGTACATGTATAGCTGTGACCATATTTGCGACCTGCCGCTTTTGGATTTCAGGAGAAAGCAACATCTGCGTTGTGCTCTCAAGGAGCAGCGTCAAATGAAAATTGGAAAATTATTGCAACAGCAGCCGACGGCGTCGCCGAATGGAAAGCGGCACATGAAATCAATGAAATGTTTTTGGCACTTTTGGCGCAAAGTTGTTGCCGTTATGATTATTGTTATTATTGGTAGTCCCTCCTGCCGTTCACGCGCACTGCCACTCATAAAGCAGCAACAACAATGCATGCCACAATTCTGAAGAAATATGCCCCGAAAAAAAGAATTCAAAAGTCGTCACCAGCAACAGCAACAGTGGGAACAGCAACAACAACGACAACAACAAGAATCATTTCTTGGCTTCTACTCAACACTTTGGCCATATACGTTGAGTTCAGTTTGTTTATTGCCGCCCAGTTTGTTGTTGTTGCATTTGAAATTTATGAGTTTTTGGCTATTGGCAACAGATTGCGAGGCAAGTTCATTATTTTGGCATCGCAAACTTTTGAATTTTAATTCGAAAATTATGCACATTGCGCCAATTTTAATGAACTGTTGCAATAACTTGATGACTTTCGAGTTCACATTGTTTATGTCCTGCCAATTAACTCGCTTATGATTATTGCCACATTGTTAAGTAATCAAAATTGTGTGTATTTTGGCCATTACTCGAATTGTTCAGCTACAAAATGATATTAAATGCCCCACGGACAGTGTGCACAGTGTGCTGTACACATGCAACAATCAGTGCATTGTGTTGGGAGTGTATGCTTGGATTTTAAAAACGGGAAGAGTTTGAGACACATAGAGAAATACTCTCATTTATCTTAGAAAATAAAACCATGTCGTATACTTGATTTTATATAAATAAACATAAGGTTTTTGTGCGTTTAGGTATGATGTATTGAAAACTCTATAAAATATATTGTTTTTCCTTTACAAACTCTTTTCCTACATGAAACAGTTTGAAAATAAATCTACACTTATATGTAGTTTTTCTTAAAATAATTTGTTTCAAGTTTCACACAGCATCGATATATTTGGTTACGGATTTTTTTAACACGGTTGAGCTTTTTTCAGTGAAAGTATACTCCTCTCACTCTCTACTCGATGGCAAACAACAAACAGCAGCAATAATGTTGTTGCCATATTTCAGAGCAGCAACAACAGCAACAATCGAGTTAGTTGCCAACATTTATGTGCGTTTCCGGTTGCAATTGTCACGGGATATTGGGCGGAGGGCATGGCAAGTGAACAGAAATGGGATCATGGCACAGAGATTGCACAGCCAATGGCTGCTACTGTTGTTGTTGTTGTTGTTGGCACAACATAAACGCTGCGAGGTAGCAACTTCACATAAAATATCAAATTTTATGCATTTAAGCAACTGGGTTGAGCACTGTGGAGGCTTACGTTTGGCTGCCACTGTACGGGTATGAGATCGGGTGGCAACACAAACTTTTAATTTTATTTCAGACGCGAAGGCAACGAGGCAACAGCAGCTTGACTTAGTCCCAGCCAAGTCACAATTCGGCCAACATTTCGAGCTGTCTATTGAGGATTTTATGAGGTTAGGTATGTCTCCCTATCGCTGCTTCTTGCTCTCCTCCACCCTGTCTCTCTGCAAGTGCACCTTGCTCTAATTATATCAACTGCATTGGCAGCTTGAGACTTTAGTGCAACTTTGTGCGACGGTTATGGTTATCCATTAATTTTGATTTGCCAGAAATAAACGAAGCAGGGAGGGCGGATGTAAGATGAGGGGTTATCCGCGTGCTTTACGATCTGGTCGGGCGTTTTGGCATAAGCGAAAGTCTGATAAGCCGGCGCTTAATGCAACAAGCCCCTTCCGGCCCCCTCCGACCCCCTCCGACCCCTTCCGAGCCCCTTCCGAGCCCCTGCTCCCACCCCTTGCATATTGCGGAGCCTGTATCTTTATAAGCCAGCAAACATTGTTGGAGCTGGACTGCTGGGCAACAATGTTGGCCATTGCTTATCGGGCCAAAAACATACTTGTTTCAGGTTGTATTACCACACTTCTTGGTTCATTGCTGTTCATTAAATTGCAATAACGCGAAAGCCAAAAACTTTATTGTTATTGTTATTATTAACGTAAATTGTTTTCTGAACATTAACATGGCCACAAACGTGTTTTTCAATTATCGCCAGGATTATGTTAATGCCAGACGCCGACAAACGCAACAAATCGCCAATTTATGTCCGTGAAAAGCATTTAGCTAACAGATTTAACACATGTTCCGGCATTATACGGTTATTAAAGGGTTATTAAATCACTGTAAATTACACGCACACATCTACATTTAAGGGTATACAAGCAGACAGCGTGGACCTGGACCACGTGATAAGAGTGATGATCAGTTAAAAGCTAAAAGTATATTTATGTGAAGACGAAAGTTTATTTTGATGCCAACAAAAAGTTCTTATATAATTAGCAGTACAAAAGGATTCTCGACCTAGACTTTACCAGGAAAATACTTAGTTAAGTAATGCGCGCTCCAGATAACTGGAAAAGGCATCGAACTTTAGGCAAATTAAATTACATAGTTGAGTTGTGATGGCTAATGGAAGAGGGGTGGTTCTATCAGTTCTATTGGGCCAGATACTTGCACCCCCTCAAACCTTGCCAAATCAAAGATGCGCACATGCGTTCAAGGCTTTTTGGCCAAGTTTGCGCCGCATTCGAATTAGCAACACAAAATATCTGAAATTATTTCGTTAGCAGTCAGAACTTTGCTTCGTATACTTTGACACTTTCCTCTTTTTTGTTATTGTTGTTGTTGCTGCTGTTTTAGCCACTGGTGTTTGGGTTTGCTTGCCTTGTTGTTGTTGTTGTTGTTGGGCACGTTGCACGTTGTTAACGCCCCTCGGCGCTGTTGATACGAACGCTGGACACTTTGGCCATGGCTAGCTGTGCTGGTTGGATTGTTTGATGCTTTTAGCTAAAGGGCCAATATTGATTTCGATCTTAATTAACTTTGGCACATTTGAAAAGCAGTCGCACTGTTACCAGCTACCCACTTCCACTTCCACGCCCACTTTCACTACCACTCCTACTCCTACCGAATTCCCATGACCCATGACGCCCACATTGCCATGTATTAGAGCTTTATTTGTGCTCAAAATACACTTGCACTGGGACAATTAACTAGAGTAGTGCAATTGTAATAGCTGAATGTCTACATAAGTTGTGTTGCACAGATAATTGTAATTTAAAATGCATTTTTAAACAATTTTATGTCATTTTGGAGCTTTCAAGAATCTACAATTTTTCTTAAGTAAGTGCATTTGTTGTTCGGCCTTTTAAGACATTCGTTCGTTTCATGTTTTCTTATTTGAGTTGCTCCTTTTACTAATTTGTTTGTGCACCCATTTCACCCATTCCATCTGTTTTGCTCGTTGCTCTGTATCAGTTTCGCTTTCGTACAGGTTTTCCGGCATATTCAAAAGCATCGGGCAAACTGGGTGTCAACCTGAGATGAAGATGACTGACAAACTTTTTTGCTGTGGCTGTAGATGTGGTGGTATGGGTTCTGTCGGCTTTGGTTTTGCCAATTGTCCAATACTTTTTATTGCTACTTTGTCTATGCATATGTACGTATGTATGTATGTATGTTTGGAGTATTCTTGGCATTATCAGTCGGTGCGCTCGTGTTTCCTAGCTCCGCACAGTGCTTGGAATTTTTTGATTGGTTTTGCGTTTTAATTGCGTACTCTGAATGCTGGGTGTAAAGGCAAATATACATACATATGTTCTATGCCTTTGTCGGCACTCATCGCCTATTGAGTCGTTTGAGGGATCAAATACAAGCCAATATGTGTAACAGCAGTTTATCGTTGATTTGGTTTGAATAGACCAAAATAGTAACTATCAACGGTATAAGTTTTTAAAGATGTTAAGTGGTTTCTCTTAAATTGTGGCAAATTTTAAAGCTTGTTGCTATGCCCATAGCTGAAACAAACTGGAATTTATAATTATTAATTAAAAACAGAGCATAGCTTTAATGTATACTTTTTTTTTATTTAATTAAAATCTAAGCACTTTTGACTTGAATGGCTGCCTATTAATACTACAAAAGGCCACGCTCAAAGCTGAATGAAAAGGTATTTAATAATATTAATAGGTTCACTACAAAATGAGAGGGCTTCGATCCCAAACCGTGTCGTGCTTCCGCGTCGAGTCAAATTAATTAAATCATTTTTAGTTTGACTACTTTCGCAGTGTTGCAGTTTTTCATGTTTAAGTGTTGCAGAAGGCAACAAAAAACATAAGCAAACAAAAATTAAAGTAAAACGAAACGAAACTGAGAGTTTTGTGCACAAAAAGCACAACAAGAGCGGTGAAAACTTTTAATTAAACAATTTCTGGGCTGGCAACGCCGAGAAAAAGAACTTGTAAAGACAAATTTTCATGCAGCAGCCAGAAAAAATTTAGAGGAAATCTGAGAGAGTGAGAGAAAAACAACATCAAGTGGCACATTAGACATCCAAGAATTTAAATCTAATTAAATTTTTTTGGCTTGCTGCTGTTGTCATGCAAATAAATATATAAATACAACATAAGACCAAAGCGCTGAGCTATGGCAACAGCCGAGTTTAAAGACCAAATGGATCGCCAGACTCTCAAGTTGACGAAAAGTTTTAATAAGGCAAATTCTGGCAAATAGAAATCGCAGCTGAGAGTTTCATGAGTGGTGGGTGGTAAGAAGAGGGTGTAGGGGGGCTGCTGGTATGGCAGAAAGTCTGAGCATTCATTAGGAGCACTGCTGTCCAGCTATAATTAAAGTTTACTTTTGCACTGCCCGTTGCAGGACTGTGCCTGCAACGACACCGACAACTTTCAGACCAACTGCAGCTTGCAGATAAAAAACTTCATAGGTAGCTGGCCAGCAGCAGGAGCTGAAAGCCAACTTTAGCTTTCAAAAACACATTACACATTTCACATTTCTCTGGCAACCACAACAAGAACAGCACAAACAACAACAACACTATTGTTTTCGCGACTGAACCATTAAATTGCCGTCATTTGCCTTTTATTTGGGTTTTTATTACATTTTTTTCATTTTTGTTTTTCCGCTGGATTTTTTTGCTTTTTTTTTTGCTAGCCGCTTGACATTTTCGCATAAAAATTCGACAGCTGAAAAATTTCCATACCCACGCCTTGCTTCACTGCCAAACCCTTTTGATGTAGCCACACTTTTGACTTGAAAATCACCACAGCCAAAATGCAAAAAGGTTGAAGCCAAAGATGCCCTGCCTTGGCCTGGCCCAGATGCTTCGCTCAGCTAACAAAACAAAGGGCAAACATCACAGCCCCGCTGCGTGCCTCGGTATTCGTGGTTCGCCTTTTTTTCTGTTTTTTTTTGTTTTTTGCTTTTTGTTTGTGGCCGTGTCATTTTTACAGACTAAATTAAAATATCTCTGTTACACAGCGCAAAAAATGGCGGTCTAATTTACATTTGTAAAGCGAATACCAGCAGCCTTTTCTTTTTCCACAGTTCTTTTTTCTTCGTATTATTGTTTTTTGTCTTTTTTGTCTTTTATTTTTCGTGTTTGTTGGTTGGGACAGTCAAATCTTAATCACTGTCAAGTTCAAACGCCCGGGGGCTCATGAATATCAATGACATTGCCGCGAGGGGGTCAAAAATGAGCTTGTCGCTTTCCCATTTCGCCTTAAGCGTTTGCCATTCACCGATGCGTTTAACTTTTTAAACCCATTTTGTGCTTAACATTTCGAAATTTGAATGTTGCCAAGTATTAAATTACTTTTAATGCATTTATTGTTGCAAACGATATTTATCATCATTCCAATTCATACACACATATACACATATATGCAATTTTCCGTTGAATTCAATATCAAAACTGTAATAATGTTGTATATGTAGATTTTCCCGTTAATTAATTTTTAATGACATGCCATTTTATGCATTTATGACCAATTTTATGGGTCATGCATAAAGATGAGAGTGTTTGTATTTCAATATTCCAGCAATTCCAATTACCAGGTCAATTATACACACTTGCCGCAAGTACGACATAACAATGATTACCATTTGAAATGCCTAACATACCCAAAGGAATTCTGGAATGACGCGTTTAAAGTAACTTAAATCTCATTCAGAATTTAATGCTTTTCGATAGAAAAGAGCACATGTAATGAGCTTCGTAATGGCATAAACATAATACATAATACGCTTATAATGCTTCAAAAATGAATGAGTGAGTGAGTGAATGAGTGAGTGAGTGAGTCAGTGAGTGAGTGCTGGCAAGTTTCAGTCCATATACTCATAGTTATAATGGCACATTTCTAACGCGTACTTGGCCTGCACTTTGGCTTAATGCATTCATTAGACTGGCCGCATGCTCAACTTGCATTTAAGTACAAAACTTTCTAATTATGTTGCCAAAGGCTGAACGGCAAAACCAACTGCCATCGACAACTTGACTCGGGACTTCAGTGTTGAGTTTGGAGTGTCGAGTGTCGAGAGTTGAGTGTGCACTGAAAATTAATAGACTGTGAATATGTTAATGATGCAAGTTGCATTCGCTTTGAGCGGCATTTCGTGCAGCAAAAAAAGAGAAAACAGCACAATACTAAAAAAATTATGTAATGCACAACCGGCATTAAATGGAGAAAATATGAGAATCTTATGCTGACCTGGTTATATAAATCATAAGGCAAATAATAATGTTTAACGAATGACTGATATCACAATATGTTTATAATAACGAGCAATAAAATGTTAAATGTAATGCTAAATGCATATCAAATGACCATCCTTTTTGCGCTGCCTTGGCAACCCTAAACTGTTGACCTTGCCAGTTATTTATTGTGTGTATTTATTTGCCTAGTGCTAATTTAAATTTATCGTGCTCCGGCAGTCGGCTGCTGGCCCAGCTATAAATTGTAAAAGGCTAAGCCATCGTCCAGGCCGCAACCATTAATTATAATTCATTGTAGCCCTCTGGAGTGTCACCCTATTAGTATTTCAGTGCTTTGTAGACGTTGCCTCGGTACTCAGTAGTCAGTAGTCGGTAGTCGGTAGTCGGTAGTCTGCAGTCACTAGTCTGCAGTCAGTATTCAGTATGATACAGTATTTTGTCCGCTCGGTTCGGTGTTCAGTGTACGGTTTACGGTTTTTACGAGCTGCCTGCTGATGAAATGCGTAGC
The DNA here is from genome assembly GCA_018152125.1 of Drosophila dunni. Classification (NCBI taxonomy): domain Eukaryota; kingdom Metazoa; phylum Arthropoda; class Insecta; order Diptera; family Drosophilidae; genus Drosophila; species Drosophila dunni. Next base: position 1,864,964 of record JAECXC010000352.1, on the reverse strand, counting down.
AAGGCGTAACTGGTCAAACTGTAAATCGATTATGTCCGGCAGCAACCACAAGAGTCCATACAAATGGCCGCAACAAACGCGCCATTCAAATTTTCTCCACTGCCTCGGCTGACAAACTGCACAATTCTGTAGTTCGTTTAACGAAGTTGTCCTGTACGGTACAACTCATACTACTATGCTGTGCTCTTGTACTGACAATGTTGTAACTGCTGCCACTGCGGTTATTCAGTTGACGATGAGCGGCAACTTTTCATGCAGCTTGAACGAAAAATTACACATGTAAATTGCATGTGAAAACCGCAAACGAGTTGTGCGTTTTGTGAGCACAAATAAGGTGTCAATAAGTTGTGTTGCAACATATGCAGCATGCTGTTGACTATTTTGCCTGCAGGCATCTAATTTGCAAGTGTCAGCTGTCAATACACGCACACACATACGCACGTACCAACACACTCACAATAGCTGCTGCCATTTGTGCATTAAACGCCTTCAACACACTGCGCAATTATGGCAAACAGCAACAAAAGCAACGACAGTCGACACCAGACATGTCCACATATCAACTTGAATGCTGCAACTTGACTAAGCCTCTATGCGTATATATAGCATATAGTTCTTGGTATAGGTTTAGCTGAATGTGTGTATATATTAAAGGGAGTGCATGTTTGCTCGGACTTGGCAGTTTGACCCTTACGTGGCCCCAACTTTAATTATAATGCACAGCCCCTTAACAGCTGCGGTGCTGCTCTGTGCCGTCGTTTAAATCTATTATTTGGCAACATTCAAACGAAAGTGGTCAAAGCGGAGGAAGAGAGAGAAAGAGTGGGAGGGAGAAAGGCAGTAGTTTGGGTTTGGGTGGCTATTAAAAATTAATTTGACACGTTGCGCTTGCATGTCAAAGTATGCGGAGAGAGCCAACCGAAAAAAAACTTTTGCCAAGCGCTTAGCTTGCATAATAATTAATGAATGTGAGAACAATAACAAAATGAACACACTCACTAAAAAAAAACTGCAATGGCCGTAATTAACGCGTTTCGTGTGGGACAAACTGAGGGGAAGTCTGGGACTGTATCAGGGCCGTAGACTGGGTGCACATTATATTTAATCGCTGTATGCGTGCTGTTATTGCTATTAACTTGTTGCCGACTGTCGACCGTCGACCGTCTCATGCCCAGTCAGCAGCCTATTTTAGTGCTGGGCGTGTGCGTGTGTGTGCGTGGGTGTCGATGTCGGTGTCGCCATCTTGGCAACTTGGCCGTCAAACATGGCGTATGATTATTGTGGCCCGAACCATACATTTTCGCGCCTTGCTGATTGCTCTTTCATTGACAAATTACAGGCTCCGTTGGCAGTCTTAATTACAGGTAAGTCTTACTACTGAACGATTAATGACAGCTAATTGCCCCGATCACAACTAAGCTCTAGTACTATACTGTGTACACTTGGACTTATAAAGCGTCTCAACTTTGAGCACAGAGTAGTAGTTGCATTTGGCATTAACTCTGCTCACTGCTAAAGTCATTCAATTTTGTCAGCTAATACCCCTTCGGGTCCACGTACACCGTAAGCTGCCTGCAGTGTCACTAAATCCTTGATCCTTGATATCCTGTATCTCTCACGTGCTTCCGCAGCTTACCGCTGTTTTCAAACCAGACGCTGGACTTGACGGTGTCACGTTGCAAGTAGACTTGACCAGCGACCAGTAGACTTGTGCTACATGATGTTGTTGCGTGCAACTATTAACATTTTCAGCATTTTTATGCTGTGTCTTCTGCTGGGAGAACCTACCTTGTCCGCTGAGCTGCGACGGGATGATGTGGTAAATAAAGTGCTTGATTTTATTACAATTACAACCATAGAAATATTTTGGATTAATTGACCAGCTTATATATCTGTTTACAGTATCCACCCCCGGAGATGCTAAAGGAATTGGCACCTGTGCACGACAGTTGTGTACAGAAAACTGGCGTCACAGAAGGTAAGCAGCTGGTTAATGAGCAACGTAAATTGTTGCCATTGACTTGAGTTTGACTCGTGGTTAATTAAAACAAAATGTTGGCATTTCTCATTGTGTTCGCAGAGGCAATTAAGGAGTTCAGCGATGGAGAGGTACACGAGGACGAGAAACTTAAATGCTATATGTACTGTGTGTTTGACGAGACGGATGTGCTGCACGAGGATGGTGAAGTGCATCTGGAGAAACTGTTGGATCGCATACCGGACTCAATGCACGACATTGCGGTTAACATGGGCAAACGGTGTCTCTACCCGAAGGGCGATACAAAATGTGAGCGAGCTTTCTGGCTGCATCGCTGCTGGAAGCAGGCGGATCCCAAGGTGAGTGTCATTGCACCTGATTAGCACTGGCTTGTGGCAGCGTCATCCTGATAAATTACATTTGCAGCATTACTTTCTCATTTGAGCGTTGACGAGGGCAAACAAGGACAAGATTGGACAATATGAACCACAGAGCAAGAAATAAGAAAAATTATGGCTTATGATTTATGTTTATGTATAATAGTTTTTGGTACTAGCATTTTGTTGATATATCTGCTGAATTTAATTCAGAAACTAGAATTTTGCACAAGCATGCACTAAAAATAATCAACAAAAAAATGTTTATATATATTTAAACGAAGAATAACATTTATAAAATAAATGAAAATAAAATGACTCGTGCATTTTTGTGTGCAGCTGTTGGCAATTTGGCCTTGAGCTTCTGGCTCCAACGCTCCTATGGCTATTGTGATATATTTGCAGCCATAATTGTCCCAGCTGATGGATTGCGCTCATAAATCCGCCAACTGCCATGGCCTAAAGCATATTTAATTATTTAATTAGCTCTATCTTAAGAGCACATCTACAATTTTATGCATCGACAAGCATTCGTGGCATCGTCATAAAATTAATATGCCAATGATGGTTGCATAAATAATTACAGTGGATTTCCCCCATTTTCAGTGCATTTCGATGTACACAGTCTGACAATGAGCGGGTCAAGAAACCGTTAATGTATTCGGTTAGAGATGATTTTAAAATTATATAGTGCAGTTTCTATTGTTCAGTGTATATTTGTATTAATCTTATTTCTTATTAAAACTATGATTATGAATACATTAATTGGGTAATAATCGGTGTAATTGTTACGATTTCTTATAACATTTTCATTTTCAGTTCATACAAAGTTTTGGTACTCAAAGAAAAGAAAATTGAAGAACATATTAATTTAAATTCTAGACCATAAAGGTTTAAACTTTGTGATAGAAATTACTGACTCATTATTTCATTTATATGATTAGTATAAAATATTTTAAATTCCATGTTCACTGATTTCCAAAGGAAGCACTTAATTCATTTGAAATTAAGTTAAATAAACACTTTGATTTAAATTACGTAGCATGTGTTTATGGTGCTATTGTTAACAGTTTCTATTTATAGTTAGTAGCTCAACAAATTATATATTCATTATATTGCATTTAAATGTTGACCTAATTACAGTCCTTAGCTTATAAAATAGATCCCACTTTATAGAATTAAAGCAATTGAACTCAAATATTGAAAAGGTTGAACAAAAATGAGCTAGAGAAAACAACAAATGATATATAACCAGATTCTACTCTTGACACAAAAACTATTTCAATTCTTTGGCTATAAATGACAATTGAAGGCACGCAAGTGGGCGTCTTTTTGGGAGTCAAATGCATATCTCATTCAAGTGGGTAATAATAGGTAGATGAAAGTAATATGGATTGCAAATTTAAATATAGAGATTGAGCATCAAATAACTTAATATTATATGTAGATATTTGCTGGTTTTTGCATCAAATGTACAAGGCAATAACTTGGCCAAAACGAATATAAAGCACGACGCTCGAATTGTCAATAAAGCAAATTCAATTGTGACTGCGGTTGTCAAACCATTTCGGTGTCCCGTCTGACGAAAGCATTTTTTGATAGTTTTCAAGGGAAAGCAACACAGCAACAACAACAATAAGAGTGGTAAAAAAAACGCGTCAACTTTCAACGGCAATTCACATAACGAAAATTGAAATGGCAATTAAAAAACCATCCATCGTTCATGCCATTGCCAACTGTGATGTCCATACACATGCTAACTGTTGCTGTTATTGTAATTTCATTCGTTCTTTATGAATGCCCGTCTGTGTGTGCGTGTGTGTGTGTGTGTGTGTGTGTGTGTGAGTGCGGGTGTAGATGAGGCGACGTCCTTTTGTGGCTTTGTTTCGGTTGTTGCGTTGACATTTGATGAAACAAAAGTGACATTTGTGCAAAAGTTGACGACTTTGTATTGTATTCGCTACTCGGTACTCGGTATTCCGTATTTTGTATTTTTGTGTTCGCTGCGCATTTTCAAAAAGAGCGCAGAGGAAATTTTATACTCGGTCTACTATACACAAATATAGCTTGTATTGCGGCTTGAGATTGAAGACGGGCGTGTGGGCATGTGGGCGTGTCGCACGTGGGCATCTGCTTGTCAAAATTAACACGACGATTGTGCATTGAATGAAAGAACGTTGACAACTGCGCTGAAGACCCAACGTCTCAGCCACATTTCCGTTTCCGCTTCCGTTTGGCGAGCTTTTTGTTCAGATGGCGGTTTGGAATTAATTTAGCGTGCGCTGAGCTAGCAAGAAACAAATGATTTTTTGTTGGTTTCCCCCCCATGGCTTCCTGAAATAAAAATTACAAAAAAAGGCGCACTTAGAAAAAGCTTCGCTAAATTCATACACACATACTCACACACAGATACAAGTATACAAACATGCACACATACATTCATACATTGTCATTGTCCAGCTGTCACGCGTGGCACGTCCTCGTCCGCGTCCTCGTACACTTACCCAATCCACATACTTGCTGAGTGTTATGCTCGTGTCTCATACTCTACCTTAGGTCATTGCGGTAACTTAAAGGAATGCAGTGCTTATAATCAGTTAAAAGAAAGCAAAAGTTTTTGCCAAGGAAACTATTGAAATAATGTTCGTTAATTTTAAATTGACAGAATTAAGTGCATTAACAGAGTATTCATTCTTCGTTTTACTTCTTCCTGTTTTACTTTCCTTCCTTTTTTTTGCTATGCATTGTCGCTTTTGTTTCGCCTTTTCACAACTCGCAAACAAGGCCGAACGAATGTACATGCATTCACTTTTTTTTTGTTTTTGTCGTTGTTTTGTTTTTTGGTTTTTTTTCAGACGAGCTACATGAAAATGGCTTTGAGTGACTTTGGCCAAAATCGTGGACGTCGTCCTGTTGCAGCCTGCCTGTTAATCGTCTTGTCTGTGCTCAGTGATGCAGTGTTGTTGCCAGCGTTGGCGCAACGTGCGGACAACGTGAGTTAATAAAGTGCAGAATACAGTGAGCCACGCCTACTTAAGTCACACCATCTTAATTGCAGTATCCTCCATCCAATGTACTCAGAATGGCGAAGCTCTTCCATGACATTTGCGTGGAACAGACCGGCGTCAGTGAGGGTGAGTTTTGCTATTGAAGTTGTCTCAAACTGTTTGGCTGCAATTAATTTAATGATGGCAACAACTTTACAGCGGCGATCAAGGAGTTCAGTGATGGTGAAATACACGACGATGAGAAGCTAAAGTGCTACATGAATTGCCTGTTCCATGAGTTCGAAGTGGTGGACGATAATGGCGATGTGCATCTGGAGACACTGTTTCACTCGGTGCCACACTCGATACGCGACAACCTGATTAACATGGCCTCGGAGTGCATACATCCCGAGGGCGATACACTGTGCCACAAGGCCTGGTGGTTCCATCAGTGCTGGAAGAAGGCCGATCCAAAGGTGATTTGATAACAGCTATACTTTATGCTACTCTCTAAACATATTCAAATTCTTCTTTCAGCACTACTTCTTACCCTAAACCAAAATAACTGAAATATATTTAGCTGGTGTTGGAATTTTAATTATGTATATTCAATTTGTTGTACATTTTGTATTTTAGCTTAAATACATTTATCCAGATGCAATCAAATACAGCTATTGTTCTAGCTTATCAGCAAAATTATCAACAATTTGGCTAGTTTTCAACAGCTTACCCAATTCACCACTATCCGCAGCATATCTGTACAATTTGACAAGAATATTACCAAAAACATATCAGCTCTTTTTATGGGATTTACAATCGCATTCCGTGTCACAAAAAACAGAAAGAGCGAATTTCACAAGTTTAATATTTAAGCCTTTTTGACAAACTACAAAAAAAGTGACTATGTAAAAATGTGTTTCCCACACACACAGATGTATAAATATATTCATTTTTAGCTGAACTGTACCACTGTAATGCCAAAAAAGGTTTTTGAATGCTGAAAGCATAAATCATGCCGGATCTCGCTGTAGAGCAGCGTAGACCACAAATTGCCTGGATTGTGAGTTTAACAAAATAAATAAAATGTTAATATTACAAACGGGTTTTGAATACTACCTTTATGGCTCTTTTCAAATACAAAGTATGATTGGTTTATAATGGTTAAATTGTATTTTAATTGCACTGCAAGAGCACCAGTACAATCGTTTATTTTATTTATTATAAAAACTTTAACAACAGAAAAGTATCTGATATAAAAATCTTTTAATGTACAAAAAACTGCTTAAGGATTAAACTTCTTTTAGTTTTTATCTACGCTTTTAAAAGAATAATATGTTATTCATTCCTCAAGATTGCTCTGTGTATTTTTTATACATGTTTTTCATATCTTCCATAAACATTAAACTGAGAAGTGAGAGCATCACTTTAAACAGTTGGCACTCGTATGAGCTCTTTTTATTTAATTGTGTACTCACAAAGCCGTTAAAGTCGCAATCATTCCATTCCATGCGCTCTAGTTTTTACTCCATACTCCGTTCGACCATTAATTCTAATATATATCAATTTAGCATGTATTTCTTTTGGGTCGGTCAACCGTTCCACGATCTCGTGGATTGGCGCTGTGGGTAAGTTGGAGGTTTGGGTTGGGGTTGGGTTTAGGGTTGGAGTAGGTGTTGGGTTTGGTTTGCTTGCCGGAGGCTGGAGTTTGGTTGGGATTGAGTTTCGCTGCGGCTTCCTCTAACGCAGATTTTATTGTTTCGTCGACTTGTTGCGCAAAGCTTTTCATTTTATTTTGCTGCCAATGATTTATGTTGCCTGTTTTGCACTTGTTCTCCTGTATTTATGTGTTAATATATATATATTTTTTTATACATTTTTCTTGCTGTATATTGGTTTTATTATTAATATTTGTTTCAAATTGCTTTTTAAAGAGTTTTCGCTTTAAAACATAAATTGCTCTGGTTCGCTTTAAAGCAGGCAATGATTTTTATGATTGTTAGCAGATTAGCAACGGCATTTGGTATTTGTTGAAGAGCCTTTTGTTGCCTAGGAGTGTTTCATTATCAGCAGCTGGCGATTCTCATCCGGCCCAGCATCATTACTTTCAACTTAATACTAATTTGGTGTCATTGCTCCACTTCTCAGTGGGTTTCCACTGCTCTCTCTTTCTGCGTCTTGGAGGTGCGTCCAGTGGAGCGTATTTAGCTGCTCTTTATTTATTTTTTTTCTTCTGCTGTCTGCTAATTTGCTAAATTGAAAATTTTTTGACAGTCTTCAATGAAGTGTGACCAGCGACACTTTAGGTTCTGCGCTTCGTTGAAGCTACCGGGGGATTGTCCCAATTGGATTTCCACACGAGCAGCTTGGGCCATTGAGTCAACCAATTAGCTGCTCAAATGTTGGTTAATTTCGTTGGCCCCTTATTGTTGGCAGTAATGACACAATCATGTAATTGAATTGCCCAGCTTTTGGTCACCCTCTCCCGCTTCGCCTCCGATCAATTTACAAACACATTTACAATTGGCCAGTCTCAAATAACTTGCCGCAGTTGTGGCATCTGACCTGTTTGCGCAAGCATTTCATGCATTTGAAATTTGAGACTGACACAGTTGACAGCAGGAATGGGGGGTATGGGAAGCATGGGGAAGGGGGACACCTGGCTTCCTTCTGGTCTATTCAAGGCCCAGCTGCAGAGATGCGGCGCACAATTAATGGAAGTTTAACTGTTCAATTAAAGCTGGCTTTTTTCCACCATGATGCCACTGCTACCTCTGCTACATTTTTCCCTTCTCTTCTTTTTTTTCCTTTTGAATAAGTACATGCTGAACATTGTGAAGCATCCCACCGACGTCCCTATCCATTCTACACTCTGCCCACTCCCCACTCCGTTTCTCTTTCAATGCTCAGCGTGCTTTGCCATTAGGGCACTTTGTTCATTTTTCATTTCGCTGAATTTTCTGCGCTCTCTCAAAGTTTTCCATTTTCTTTTTATGCCGCTGCCAGCCTGCCTTTTTTGCACTTATTTTACGCTCTATTGTTCGTTTTTCGCCGGCCGTGTCCAGCGCACTCAGTGGCTCGACCTTCTGGCTGACCGGCGGACTACTTGGCCAACCCATTCATATTTGTGGCTCATTCCTCGAGCAAGTTATACAAATGGAATTAAATTTCTCTATCCCATCAACAAAAGGGGCAACTACTTACAAAATCCATGTATAATTAACAAATTGGCCATCAATCGGCCACAGACTTGTCTTGTCCTCTACGGTGTTGCCGCTCGGTAACAGATAATTCAATACGCGGTAGCTGACTGACAATGTAATTTGCATAAATTTGCACCGAATGCAAATTCCAGCACGCGCTGCAATGCAAGTAAAAAAAAAAAACTTAAACAAAATGTACGCTCTTAAAAAAATTGCATGGAACTAACTCGAAAATCGGCAAGCTAAGCGTTAACAAACAAAAGTCGATAACGAAATACGAGAACTCCTCTCGATTTGTATGAAAAATCAAATTAGTGTGCACCAGCAACAAGAGGCAGGGAGAAACAGGATAAGCGGGGGGAAGCAGCATAGTAACAGTTACTGTAACTGTAACTGTAACTGAATTCGGGTAACGATGAAGCATCAAAGGTTTAACCTCCCTCGGGGCGGAATGGAGGGGTGTAAAGGAGCGTTCCGCGAATGGACAGCAATCAACCCTTGCTGATGTTGTGCAGTTCCGAATGTTTCACTTTTCGGTGTACGCTTTTTTCTACCGACTACCCACAAAAATCGATCAAAAGGGTATACCTAAGGTGACACTAAAATGGATATATTTTAAATTAATTAAGTTAAGTAGTATGGGTAACTGTATAAGTTACTAATTATACTGATTAACGATGTGTGATTTCCATAAAAGTGTGACCAACCTAACACAATTTTTCACACTACTGGGTACTCAAAAGTCGATAATTCGCAACAAGTGCAATCTTTTTGATTTTTTATATTATTTTTCCGCCAGTTGATGGCGGCTTGACAAGGCTTTTATCGGATTTGCGTGCTTTGCTCTCAGGATGGTGAGAAATATTTAAAAATATGTAAAATTGGGGGATTGTAACGGGTCACGTGGGCAAATGAAAGGAAAGCCAAAAAGGACGAATATTTAATCGTTGTAGGCGAATAGATTAAGTTATAGACAAAATCCAAAAGGACTAAGGATGAACCCATGCAGCAGTTGCCCATTTCTTTAGGTCTATTAATAGATCAGTTCTTACCATATTTTTCTATTTCTCCGCTAACTCATTAAAGTCCTTTTGTTTGGTCAATTTTTTTATACAACTGTTTTTAATCGTATTTACACGATAGCACAATCGTGTCAAATGGCTGTAAGCAATTTAATTGATAGCTGCATTTACATTTACATGGCACATTCAATGCAATGCGAAGCGGCCTTATGCAGCATTTAATAATTGCGCATACGCACCGTTGCACTTTAAAGAGGCCGCATTTCAAGTGGAAGACAACTTCACAAAGTGCCATCATACATTAGAGAGTGTAACAGCAAACAGCTAAAACAGCAACAACAATGGCAATTCACAACAAACAACAACAGCAGCAAACTGACTCGACAATATGTTGGTACATGTTCGTTGTATGGTATGGTATGGTATACAAACACTCATACGAGTATTGCAACTTTGTCTTGTCCATTGCCTTTTGTTCACATTTTTACTGCAACGGCTGGGCGGAAAGTAGAAGGCATTATGAATGGTTTAGGCAACATGCCTGTGCCTTGTTTTCACTTTGTGTCCAAATAGCCCGCGGCCACTTCATCTGGCAACAACAGAAGCACTACAAACGGCGTTTCTAGTCAAATTAACCTGCATAGCTAAATACTTGTGCATAGCCTATCATGCATGCCATTGTTCTTGCTCGCTGCATTGTTCAGCTGCCTGCTGCCTGCTGCTGTTGTTCCTGCAGGAAAGTTTCGCAAGCTTGCAGCAATATGCAAGAATCTGTCCACCGACTCGAGGCATCATGCTGTTGCCCTATAATTGATGAGCAGACTAAATAACTATACATTTTTGACCTTAAAACCTTTTGCTACAACAACAACGTTGGCAACGCTTCACATTTAAGTACTGTCAATTAACAAATTAAAGTTCCTTGTTCTAAGCTGTCTCATGCCATCTTGGGTGCTCTGCAGCGACTCCTTCTTGTAATTGTATGCAAACAATGTTAGTGACTCTCGTGTTCTATGTAAATAAGCTGACAGTCAAATGCTAAACCAAACAGAAAATAGAAACCTTAACATGGCGCTCCCATTTAAGGGAAACATACGTGATTGGCGAGCCTGTCCCCATTGAGACGAGCGTATAAAGGTCTAATGTTAATGAATCAAAGGCAATAATAGGCAACAATTTCTGCCAACTACAAAGAAAAACAGGAAGCACACGCAGGCCCCAACCTCTGACATTGACTGCGACTCCAACACCGACAGCGACTGTGACTCCGACTGCGATTGAGGTAGGGTCCAGGGCACGTGGGCCTCCTGATAACGAGCGAAAGCTACAAAAGTCATGCATAATTAATCATTTGTTAATTATAGACCTGACCGAGTGCGAGTGCGAATATACACTTCGCATCATCATCTATGTAATATGCATGTACGCATATATTTGACACCTGCGAAAGTAATTACCTTTGTTAACTTTGGAGTTGTTTAGCTTCCTTTTTTGGCCCAAACTCATTATATGCGATGGTTGGCTGGTATCGCCCATGCCTTGACATTAATGTCAGCGACAGTTATATAAATGAACTTTTCGCAATACTCCCGCACACTCAGTGGAGTTCCTAGCTGGCAATGGGTGTGGGTGTGGGTGTGGGTGGGGGTGTGTGTGCCGTTGCTGAATATAGTTCAAATGGATGCATCTCGCTGCTTGCCTGACTCGTCTGTCTTTGCTACAACTGCCAGGATATGCCTGGCCAGCTGCGTAAGTATACATACGTATGTGTTGCTCGTAGTATGTGTGTGTGTGTCGATGTACCGTGTTTGCTGCGGAACAGGAAATGAGCACCTGCTGCTTATTTATATTTTCCGCTCACTTGAATGTAAAATTACATGATATATATATTTTTTTTATTTTCACAGTTGCTGCTGCTGTTGCTTTCGCTGCTTGCCACTTGTAGTCTGGCAATTTTTGTGTGAAAATATTTTAGTGGAACATTTGAAGACAGCTGGGCGCAACAGTAAGGAATAACGCAGAAAAATGAATGCTTGCATTTAAAGAAGTTGTCAGTTGTACACTTAAATTATCAGAGCTACTTTTACTTGTTTAACACTTAATTAGTTGTACTAAAAGCATTGATCTGTAACTAATATTATTTAGTTGAACATATACTTAAAATAATCACAGACCGCAATGTAAATAGCTGGCCAGTAGTTGTTAACTGCCAGTAAAACAAACCGCTTCAAAAAGTTAACTATTTCTGACTATACTGACTGGTTTTGTGCAATGTGTGAACCACACTGGTGTGGATCGAAGGGCAACCAGGACAGCCAGGGCAAAAGGGCAAGTGTGTGTATGACCTGCTCACTGCCAAAAATGTCCATGGTCATTTGTGTTGTAGCTGAGGTCGCGTTTGGCAAAATGTTTTCCCCTTCTTTGATTGTGTTTTTTTTTTTTTTTCGTTACAAACATAAATTGTTGGCGTTTTTTGACTGTAAGCCAACAATTTGTTTGCTGGTCAGCCAACATTCTGAGCTGAGCACATGAAATTATGCGCCAGTTAATTGCTGTTGTTATTGTTGCCATTTTTGTTGCTGTTGCACATGATTGCGCTTATTGGTTAGCAGCAGCAGCATAATCAAATGTGCAACTTTTCCGACTCTGCTGCCAACCACATGAAAGTTTAATTACAAATTGCAGATTTTTTTTGTTGGGGTTTGAAAAGCTCTGAATACTACATTATCGTACTGAGTTCTGATATATGAGTCTCTCAAATTATTCACAGGCAGCTTCATTTAAAGGCAAATTTAACTTGAGCCATAATTAAACTGGCAGCAAGTTTTTAATACACTTTACTTACCTTACACTTACAGTTACCACTATCTGTCTACACTTTCTGCAGCCCCTAATCAAGCTTTCTTTTTGTGGGTCCTGTAAACAGCCAGCAAGCCAACCGGTGAGCAGGACTCATTAAAAATAATACGAAGGTGTACGTTGGCAAACAAACAAGCGGCTCGTCTTGCAGCTCCAAGATTATTTTTATATAATTTTGTTGCATTTTTTCTGTTTTTCTGAGCTGCTGCTGCTTCTGGGTGGGCCAATTGCACGAAAGCCACTGCGCTAACTTAATTTGCCAGCAGCGTAATTGCAGCAACAGAAGAAGCCCGAACAACTGACGAGTTGTTAGCCAAAGTTTTCTACGTCTAATTGTAGGCGTCATTATTTGACTATGCGAAAGGGTTGCCAACGCCAAAGCCAAAGCCAGCAGAGGGGTCGTCACTGGAGATAGAATTAGTGATTGAGTTTATGTTGGAGTTGGAGTTAAAGTCAGAGTTCAACGCACGGCATCTTACCCCATTTTCAGTTGAATTTCTTGATATTTTTGGCATCTTTGTTCACTTGGCATAATTATTATAATTTAAATTAAAGCACAGTTTGGTCGTTAGTCGCTTTGGGCTTAACATTTCATTTAATATTTAGCCAAGTTAGTCGAACCCATAAATCAATGCCAAACAACTTGTTTGGGGAGCGACCCATATGAATACTCAAGTGTCTCGCAACTGACGCACGAGCAACAAATGGGACAAATTTCCATTTCTATCCACTGCCGCATAAATGGCACATAATTTACGATACGATATGAGCAACGCAGCGGCAACAGCTAACCAAATATGCAGCAAACCGTCCAAAATGCTGGTAACAATATTAGTTAGCGTTAGAGCAGCAGCAGAAACAGCAACAACAACGGGAGTTAAAACAACAGCAAGTACAACATGAGCTGTGAGTAAAGTTTACATTTAGTGCCTTTGTGCGTGTGTGTGTGCGAGTGGCTGTCGGTGTGAGTGTGAGTGAGTCCTTCTGTGTGTGAGCGTGGGCCGGCGTCAATGTGTGAAGTAATTAATTACAAAGCAACTGATGTGGATCTGTGTGTATGTGTGTGTTTGTATCTCTGTCGGGTTGTGTGTGCGTGTGTTAAGTTTTCGTGTGCTTGGGTGTTGGATTATGATGCATGATCGTGTATACGTTTCGTATTGTCACACGCACACTTACCCGCATCACACACCCACACACACACGCACACACACACCTTTAAGGGGTATGGTATCGTTATCTATGTACTTATAAATGTGTTTGTTGGCTGTAACCGAAATTGGATTGATTTACACATCAGGTGAGGTACGAACGTAAAATGCCAGTGCCCCAAGTGCATTTCATTAATTAGCTTCCGAAAACGTTCTCTGACGGAGCTTTAGGTTATCACAGCTTGAAGGTTTTTACTGTACAAGGTTATATTGTAGAAGAATGCTTACTTAGGGCTTTAACACTTAAAGAGTGTAGCATTAAACTATTATCACTTTTTAAGTAAGATGCGGTTAGTTTATACTGAACTTGAACTTTTACAATAAGTCTTCTCTAAAGCTTATTAACTTAAAGCTACGTGCTTTATACAGGCACATGCGTCTTAAGAATAACTCTTAAATTAAAGGCGAAAATCTCACACTTTTAATGAAAAAGCAAATGTTAAAATTTAATTTCAACAAGTTTTCTTATGTTAAAAAGATTTTGAAGCCATAAAATTTAATATTGGTTTAGTAATATAGTATTAATAAATAAATTTAAAAGTTTTTAAAGAGATCTTCATTTATAAATAATTTAATTTGTAATGTTTATTATTTTAGCTAAGTTAATTTAGGTAAGACTTTTCTTACATTAAAGAATTATTTATTTTGTAAACGTTTTTTTGTTTTAAAAGAAATTTTAAATTATATTTTCTGATAAAAATTTAGTAACTTTAATTTTAAAATATTATTTGTATCAATACAATAACACGTTAACGTAATTGCAATTAGATAACGTCTAAATCAATTGAGTTTCACACCAGTCTGGGCTCAACTCATTAGCACGTTGACTGAGGGCGTTGTCTTCTGCGCGCGTTAATTATATTAATCAGTGCCATGAGGAACTCGATTTAAAATGCTGGTCGTGGGTTTCCAGGATATATATATATAGTATATATATATACATATATATTTATGAATAACACACACGTGATGGGCTCATCGCAAAAGTGCCTTAAAAATAATTCCAAACAAAAAACACACTTCTCAATTTGGACGGGGGTGTGCGGGTCTTTAGACGGCTGCGAGCGTGGGTAGGAAATGGGGAAAGTACATTTAAATTAATCACAGTAAAAGTGAATTGCCCAAAACAATGTAATATCCCGTTCAAGAGCCCGTGGGAGTTAGTAGATGTGTGTGTGTGTGTGTGTGTGTGAGTGACAAACAAACAAAAATCTGTAAATGCCTATGCTTGCCACCCCAGAGAAAAATGTTCTAGTCTGAGTCCGTGACGAAAGCAAACCAGAAATGTCACAGTATTTGAGTGTACGTCTGTGTGTGTGCGCGTGTGTGTGTTAGTTCATGCATGCCTGCTCTGCGCTCCCTTTTCCCTTTCTCCCTTTCTCCCTTTCTCCCTTTCTCCCTTTCGTGCTTACTGTGTGTGTGTGTGTGTGCGTGCGGTTGCTCAAATTAAAACAAAGTGTCGTGCGTTTGATGAAAATGTAACGCGCTTTACTCTGCTGTTGCCCATGCTCCGCTGCCGCTGCCTCTGTCTCTGCCGCTGCCTTTTTCTCGGTTGCTGTTTCTGCCAGCGTCGCACATAAATGCTAATTGGCTTAAATGTGCGAGTGTGTGTGTGGGTGTACGGGTGTGTGCATAGGTGGGTATGTCCTATGGGAGAGCTTTTCCTACAAAACGCTCTGCATATGTGGTTGTGTCGGCGTATTCAGGTGTTCAAACTAAAACATTTTATAGTTTGGTTAATTGTCAAAGCGGCGAGGCCACCAATATTGCTAAAATGGCGCAAAATGATGCCAAAATAGATGAGGGATTTTGCCCCAAACCTTTTATGACTTAATTATTCGATGGTTTTTGTGGCAGCAAAAGTAACAACAAAAAAACTAAACCCTCAAGCAATTGGCACATGGAACTATATATATTGTCGAGTGAACTAATACGGAGTGAAGCAGAATGTAAGTGAGAAACGTGGCGAACTTGGGGAAAATTGAAAACAAGTGAAATAAAGTGATTTGGCGCAACATTTTGTGCGTACGCGTGCGTTTCTATTCAGCGAGAGCGAAGGCGAAAGGAAAATGCTTTTCGCCTTTTGTGTGCCCACAATTCGATGGGATTTTATGTTTATTTGCCTTCACTCCATTACGACTTTATGCTCTTTAGCAGACAATCAACATTGTTGCTGCCGCTGCTGCTGCTCCTGCTGTTGTTATTGTTATTTACATCCTCTTTTCTTTTTCGCTGTCTTTCTGTGACTTGGACTCGCACTGGAGTGGACGTGGTTTCAGGGGGTTGGACTCTCCTCCTTTCGCTGGGACAACGCCCGTGCAAAATGCAAATTACGATTGAAATGAGTGAAATGAATGAATGACTGACTGACTAAATGAATGATTATTCTTGCCAGCGTGCGAGCTATTTTGAAGGAATTTGAAGCGTTAGAGCCTTGATAAATAGCAAGCGTTTGGCCTGGCTTTCTAGTTATATCCCCCATATGCCATAATTTATGCAAATTAATTTATAAAATAAAGAAAGCAGCAAAAAATGCGAGGCCAGGCGAAGCGGGGCGAGGCGAGGCAATCTATGACCATAGTCGTAGACATATTTCACGCAAGTGCGACAATTTTCGCGTTTATGGCCAACGAAAAGTACATACACATACATAGACACACACATACATATATATAAATATAGTGCGCCTTAAAGTAGACCCATTTATATGGCTTTATGCGCAATTTCAGGCGCTGACATTTATGATGTATTGTTATGTATAAACATATATATTTCTATATACAGTACATCTCCTATGCGGAATGCTACGAGTGTGAGTGTGAGTGTCTCGTCATAGCAACGGACATGAGTCTGACGAATTACAGCCTGACTCTTTGACTAAGACTAGCTTTTTAGCTGGTCGTCTGCTCAGTTACGTGGTCCTAACGCCGTCAGGCATTGGCTCAGACTGCTCCGCATAAATATAAACATATTAAATTCACCTGGAGGGCAGGACATTTTGACATGGTCTAGTCAAATATATGTCACAGTAGGCGTCGTATTAAATTCCAAAACATGTGTGTGAGTTATTCGATATTAATTTGTGTTTAAGCAAATTCAAACGTGATTCAAAACTATTAAATCAAAATGCCGGAAAAACCAAGCCCATCAAAGCCGACTCCAGCACAGTCGAAGCCGACAAATCCAAAGCCCGTTGCTGGTGCTCAAGATGTCAAACCCAAGATGGTAGCTCCTGTGGTGCGTACACATCCACATGTGGGCCATGATCGCGTAAGTTAAATATAGTTCTGACTTCTAATACATTTCTAAGCTGCAATTGAATTTGCAGATCTGGAAGGTCATGAAAATGTAGAAACCATGGAAATATAACAACAAATTTAAATAAAGTACAGCCAACAAGTTCTTGGTTGGCTTAAAAATTTAGATATCATTTTATAATGCTATTAAAAACGAATTGACATTAAAACGTGCTCCCTTCATTGAGCTGAATAAAGAGAGAATTAACCAATGCACTCTTATATTACCCAAGTATAAGCTGGAAAGTACTGTCAGCGCATGTGCCAGCTTTTAAAGAGCACGTTTTTCTCTTGGGAAATTTACTCTGCTGCAGCGCATGTTTGGCCTAAAGCGAGGCACAGCAATACTGCCAACAAAACTTAGGTCTAAAGATAGATAGGTATTTTTTATTTAATTAATTTAAAGATAAAACGAAGGCACATAGAGTGTGATAAACTCGCTTTCAGCTCTGTAGAAATCGAAGTCTTAGTTAAAGCTATAATCATTTAAGTATCTAGCGTTACTTAAGCTCTAGTCAGGCTAAGCAAAAACACAAATAGGCAAGTACTTGAACTAGTTATTTGAATTTTCATTTACATTGACTCGAGTGCTGTAAGAATCCTCAGCAAACTCACAAACAAACAGAAGCAAAAGCTAAAATAAAAGTGCTTGGGATAGGCCCACTTCTCGGTGGGCCTCAAGCATCATCAAGTCAATGCAATTTAAACCAAAACAAACTCAAATGCCGAGCCACGAGTCGTCAGCCATCAGCCACCAGCCACCAGCCATCAGGCACTTTCAAAGTTTGGTGCGATGACGAGCGCTCTTATTTGGATTTTACTTTCATTCGGAATTGAGTGAAAACGAGGCAAAAACCAGAAACGATGCTAACGAGGACGAACGACTGAAAAATATCCCTGTAACGGCATCGACCGAGCGAAAGGACATTTCGGGCCTCGTGCCAGTTTTTGCCAATAGCGCTGCTCAGTTTCGTATTCGTATCGGAACGTGGCGCTACACCGTGCTCAAGGATATACGCGGCCAGGACAACGCCAGGCACCCAAAACCAAAAAAAAAAAAAAAAAAAAAAAAAAAAAACAAAAAGAGAAAAATCAAAAATAAAACAAAATTTAAGAAAAGAAAAGCACAATCGAGTAAACTGTCGCTGTGTGTCTCAGTGAGTGTGTTTCGAGAGTGAATGTCGCTTGTTTGTTGTTGGCCATTTAATTTTATTAGCGTGCGCGATGCGTCATGAAGCACACGAAATACGAAATACAATAAATGAGAAATTAATTATTTATTAAATTTTTGGCATATGCATAAACGAATTTCGAATTCCGCAAAGAAAACACAGACAGCATCGCTGGGGCTGTTGTTTTAACGCTTGATTGAAATGTTAAATAGATATTAAAAATTGATGAGAAGTGTGTTGTTGTTTCTGGTGGCTTGTTTTTGAATTGTAATCTTCAGACCACGCGACGCAACCGAAGCGACTCAGGTCGGACCAGGCCCAAGGATCGACCGGTTGTCTGAGTCCTTGCACACGGTCGGAGTTGGAGTCGGAGTCGTGCGTGTATATGACTTTATTAAAATTGTAAATTGTAAATCCACAACGTTGGCTAAAAGTATAACGCGCGTGTTCAACTCGAGGTTTTTACACATTGTTTGTCGACTTTCATAAATAATTATATTCAACTCCCCATCGTCACTGCTTTCTCTGTTCTCGGTCTTCGTCTCGTTTGTTATGCTTCTTATCGCGATTTAATGGCAACTGAAAATGCATTTTCATTAAAAAAATTTCAATGCACGGTACCGGTAAATCCTAGCTTAACGCACATGTCTATACGGGTCTTGAACAAAAAAATACAACAATAAAATACACGTCGGACTCGATAATAATATCACGCATTCGTCACGTTGGCCCTCATTGTAATTGTCAATGTTTATTGAGCGGCTTGCATTTAAATCACTTTTTAATGAAGTGTACATGTAAGTTGCATAATTTAACATCGTTTTCATTTTATTGTTCACTTTAACTTTAACTGAGCTCCATGGCAATTACACCCATTTGACGGCGTATCAAAAGAATTTAAACAAAAAGCTTAATTTATATGTGCGGTTACTGGGACATATAAATACATTTGGAATGTGTCAACTTTGGCAAGCATTGTTTGTAGGTTCGATTTGTTATACCGTTTATATATAGGCATTTAATTACGGCACTATAATTTCAGTTATCGGTCAATTATTTTACGTGGCTGCAAATTGAGCAACTTGCTAGGGTCTCTCTGGGTGTGCCACACACCCAGTGTTCAGGCCAACGCCCACCTTAATTGCTGGATAATGGCTTATATCATTTTCATTTCAACGTTTCCAGCAAATTTCTTTGCAATTGTGTACAATAAATGGAGCGTGGGCGTTATTTTTTGATGTGGTTAGAAAGAAAAAAAATCTGTTTGTGCTCGTTTTTCTTTTACAAATGAAAAATGTGAGTGAAAACGATTCTACGTATTTCTACATTTCTGCAAATAACTCTATTCAATTGAAAATAGCAAAATTAACAGAAATGTGCTGCAGTCCATTTATCAAGTTCTGTGAAATTATAAAAGAAAAGTGAGTGAGAAACGATATGAAGTATGTGCATGTGGCAAAATCAGGTAACTCCTTACCGTCATGTTACCTTACCATCATGTAAAATATTTGCCAAAAACCTTGAGCTGAGCCGCTGCGGGGACAGAGACAAATGTGACTTTGTATTCAAGCCAACTGGCTTATTTATAGGAGCAAAGGGTAAGCACTTTGGCCACACTCAATGCATAGATTGCGAGTAAAAGGCCCAGACTATAAGCTTCATTCACCTTTTTAGCCAACTGCACGTTTTATAATATTTATGCATGTGCCTGCCAACTGCCAACTGGACCAGCACTCATGACCTGAAGCTGGCTAAGAGTTTGAGAGTCTGAGAGGCGGCTTGAAAAATCGCTGCACCAATGCGCTGGAGTGTGTGTAGAGAGCACACACATAGGCACTTACAGTGCTTCTCTACATGAATGTACCATATTGCCAAAAGTAACACTCCAGCGTGAAGTGCAGCATTCAGTACGGTGCATATTCAAGTAGCAAGTGCCAGGTTGGTAGGCGCATCTCAAAAATTACATTTAAAAATATTTAGCTAAGCTGCAAACTGAACAAATACTACACAGGGCAGCTAAGTAAACATGAAAACCAGATCAAAAGTAAAACAGCCTTTTCAGGCAACGAACTGGGACTGGGAGTGGGAGCCAGGCAACCAGATAGCAACAGATGCCACAACAATTGCCATTTAAATGGACAACAAGAACAACTTGAAGTTGTGCACAAACAAGAGCACAGGACTTTGGGACACACAGAGGACACGCATGAAAATGAAATCGCTCAGCCATGATATGAGATAGAATAAAATGTAAATTTTTGTATGTGCACACAGAGAGCGAGAGGAGACATAGTTGATCCAACTACATACCCAGCTTACAAATATTTATGCAGCTCAACAAATTTTGGACAGTGTATCATCTATGCAATAAGCGAGAGACAAGCGCACAGTGGGACAAGTCTGCACTGAATGCGTGCACGTCTTTCAGCACTAACGGGCACTAGCAAGCAAAAATGAAACAACAGCAGCTGCACAAATTGATCCATGGCTTGGCATTTTAACTGCTTTCTATTTCTTGGTCGTAAAAAACTTGGTTTTATAAACAATTCCCTTGGCCATGCCCAGACTAACGCCCATGACTTTGTGTTGAACTGTTGCAATGGCCGTTTGTTTTGCTTATTCCCATTTGTTGCTTGCTTACAGTTGTCCAAATTTATTACGGCCACTGGAGAAAGAAACGTGGAAACTTTCCATGCCAAGCTGCAACAGCATTTTTTTTGCTCCTCCACTCTTCTCCACTTTCACTGTATTTTTTCTAGAGTTTTATTTTTATTTTTGTTGCCCCTTCAGTGTATTGCATTCGGCGCTTGTATTTGGCCTTTTGTCACAAAGCTTTAACACATAAAAATGTTATTGCCCGATATGTAGTTGTAGCTTATGCTGATTTGTGTTGACCTAGAATTTGTAGCAAAAAAAAAAGAGCAGAAAACCAAACGGAAAGAAAAGTCATGAAATGTTATGGCTTTAAGGCTGATTTAGTAGCATTCCGAATCTCAGACTATGCAGATTGTTAGCTGAGTAAAACGTGATGCATACAAAATTCCTATTAAAGCAAATGGCATAAAACATGATAGCCGATAGTAAGTGAAGTGTTTACTGCATATAGAAGAGTGCCATAAATATTATTGTAAGAATCCAAAAGTTGAGCTAACATTGTTTGTGCTTTCCTTCAATTAAATCTGTTTCTCAACTGACCACTTAACATTTTATGATAATTTTTGGGAATTACTTTTTGGGGAAAACAATTCCCTGGGCAGGCAATTTTAATAGCTGCATTTAACACTTACTAAGTCGGACGAAAACGTTTTAGCAGGTTTCCTCTCATCAACATTACAGTTAATTTGCCTAACCAAACTGCCCTGGAATAACGATCAACGGACTTTTGAACACAAACACACCCGCGCACACACACACACACACCCACGCACATACACACACTCACAGTTTGCGCAAAGTTTTAACGTTTATCTGTTGTCTATCAGCATATTTTATGCGATTTTGTTTACCTATTTTAATGAGAACCAAAAAACACTCGCACAAAAGAGAAAAGACAGAAAGGCGAGAATGAAAATGAAAATGAGAATGAATACACAGGGCCGTAAAACCTAACAGAAAAACCAGGTCAAAGTAAACAAAATGAAATAGAAGGAAAATTTATGCAAAACTCAAAAAACGCACGAAAATTGCGATTAAAATCAACTGCAAGTGCCTCGTGTATGCGTGTGTGTGTGTGTGTGTGTGCGAGTGTATTGTGTGTGAAAATAGCGTGTGTTGTATTAAATTTAAATACACAACTGTAAAATAATGAATTCTTTTGTTTGTGTTTGCCGTTTGTTGTCCATGTGGGCGTCATAGGAAAAGAAAAGCAACGGAAAGCAAACCAAGACCAAACAAATAAACAAAAACAATGAAAAAACAATGTTTTGAGCACAAGGCAACAAACAACTGCAGAAATGTATGCTGTATTTTAAGCAATGCGATTTAAATCGAGTATACAACTGCATGGAAATTGAATCTGCACTTGTGTATAGTTTTTGCTGTATTTGACAATAGGAAATATACTCCGACATAATTGTAGATTACTTCACTTGTAGCTCACAAACGAGGCAAACTTGATTCTCTCAGCCCAATAAATTATTAAAAGCTTCATACCGTATTCTTTGGACCTGGCCTTGTCTGGCCAAAAAGCATTTCAATGGCTTTCCAGGCTCCATTTGTTGCCCAGGCTAATTGCACGCCTTTGTGTTGAAATACGAAAAAGCAATTAAACTTTTGTATTCAGCTGTGATGGCTCACATAATTACACAGCGTACAGCAATGAAAAGCAACAAGAATAAACACACTTACAAAGAACGAACAAAAAAATGAATGAAACATACAAAAAAAAATGTAAAATACACCAAAAGAATTATAATTTCAAGCGCTAATAACGAAGAGCATAAGCAAGAGCAAACAGGAAACTTTTGCTTTGTGAAAGAAAGAGTGGGCGTTTGAGGGCGTGGTGCTGGTCAAGGTGCTCACTGGAAAGATGGCTTAAACCCTCTATTTTAGGTTTGAGGTTTCTGCCAACTGAATGCTAATAGCTTTATGTTCATACACTTAGAAAGACACATGCTCTGGATTTGTCTATGGCCTCCAACCACTTCAAATGGCTATCAATAAAACATTGCCTACTTTCAGGGGCGTGCCATCAACCCATTACTTTAACGTATACACACACACACAGATGGGCTGTGCTTCAGTCCCTGAGTGTTTATATTTAGCTTATTCTCAGCATTTTATGTTACCACAAATTGTGTGATAGGTCTACATCAGCTACACCTCTGCTGGCCTCAAATTTGCCGCGCAAATAAAAGTAAAAGCAAATAATGCACGGCAAACATTTCATTTAAACAATCAACGTCAATGATCTGTAAACAGCAATGAAAAGGGTTTTACTACACACACACACACACAAAACACAATTCGGAGGCAAACAAAAGGCGTGCGTTTATATGCACACACACACAAACGCAATATGTATATGTATTGTCGTTGGCGGCCATTGTGCATCGCATAAACACACACTTTAAAAACACATCAAGCATACGTAGCGTTGCTTGGGCGTTGTGTATACGTGTGCAAGACACATTTGATATGAAGGTTGCTCGCGGGTCGGTGCCACAAGCCCACAAGCCGTGAAAATGTTTTATTCAACGGCAACAAACCAAACTAAATAGAACAGAAAATTGTGTGTCTACAGTCAGGGCAGCCGAACACAAGACTACACAACACTGTACACAACACTACACACAACACAACACAACGCATCACGGCACAAACATACATGCTACAACAGCAGAAGTTTCGCCTTCAAAGTAGCAAAAAAACAAAAATAAAAAAAGAACTGAAACAGCCCCCATTTCATATATATATATTTTTTTCACATGCCACACAGCACATATGTGAAAAAGAAGGAGAAAAAGTGAAATATAAATAAGTCTAGAGCTAAAAGCTTTGCCCACGGCAGTGTGAGAGGTACGAGTATAAGCCAAAATAGCATTATATAAGTAAATCCTGAGCAAAAAATATTAATGCTAATTATTCAGCATAAGTAGTTTCGTAATATGAAGAGCTTAAATTTGAAAGAATTTGCAAATGGAACTGTTTCATTAAAGGTCATAATTTAATTTCCTTTACTTTAATGAAGAGCATTCAGCTGCAAGAAATTGACAAGGAATTTTTTGTTGCTTTTTTGCTCGAACTTAACACATGTTGGCAGCAGCGACACACTCCAACATTAGGCCAGGCAAGAGCAGACACAAACACTCTGGCCGTGTTCGCCTGCTCATGAATACATGAAAATGCTCAAGTAATTATTAAGTGCTGCCTCTTTGCGGTGTGTCTTGTCAGCCAGGCCGCAACTTGGTTGCCACTTTTTTGTGGTTCTCCCAATACCCAGATGCAGGCAGAGAGAAAGAGGTAAAAAGCATATGTAGGACTTACTCATCTTTCTTTATTTTTTATACCGTTTTTCTACTGGCATCTTGGCAAGTGTTGCTTGCCCTGGAGCGTATGCGCAATATTTTTGAGGCCAAATGTCGCAGGCAGTGAGTGCCAGAGTGTCAACAAAGTTGAGGGATTATCAGAGTCAACAAACTGAGGCAACTTAAGTCCGCCAGCCAGCTGGCTAACTTGGCTTGGTTGGCCCATAGACTGCATATTTAAGCATTCATTTACGAGGCAAACATTTGCATGGCTAAATCAAATTTTGAGAGCAATCAACTACTTTTAAGTTTATTATTGCTGCCCAGTCTTAGCCACAATCTGCTGGCAACTAATAATTTAATTTAATTTTGTCATGCATGTGATACATGGACATTATACCTGCGGTCATTTGTACAGAATTTAAATTTAATTTTGTTAATTTATCTGAGGCAATAAATTGGCCAGCAAAGACACATGTCAAGTTGGCCCAAACTACAGTCATGCTGAAAATTCTTTATGTGGGAGTTGGCAAAATTATTGCTCGCTTTAATTGAGTTTGTTAATATTTTAGTAATGGGCAGTGCAACACTGAAGCAGATTCAGTGGTTTGCAGCCAGGTCAAATGGCCAAAATGTTGGCTGCCAGCTGTCGGCCAATTTAATGCTCGTAAAACGTCTGTGTGTGTGTGTGTGTGTGTTTGCATGGCAAAAACTAATTAACTAGCTCTGCATACATTTCGTTTTATTTGTGTTTTTATGCCTTCTGATTAATTTTGAACTATTAATATTAATGCTGCTTTACATATTACGAATGGAAATGCAACTGAAATCATACGACTGCCGTCTGTGAGCATTTAGTTTAGCTGAGCCCAGACAAATGCCGTGCACAAAGCAACGGGGGCATCCCTTTAATGTTTCCGGGTCAGTCACAGCAGTCACTTCCCCTTGAGCTCGTTGTCGTCGCTTTTGTTTGTCAGCATGGACGATGACACCGGCAACATGGCAGGCAAATAAACTGGGTGGACTCAGGATCGGGACTTGATGGCAAACGCCGCCAGCTGCGCTTTTTACACTGGACAGCCACTGGCAGTTGCAGCAGACAAAGCGGCTGTCTGTCTGCCTGTCTATCCTGTCCGTCGGTTTGTCTGTCTGACTGCCTGTCCGTCGTGCGTCCATTGCTGTGCACTTGAGTGACTAAGCTTCAGCATCGCAGCCTCACAGCATCACAGCCTAACAGCTGCTCATACCTCTTTCTAGGGTATGGCAATATTCCGCTTACAAGACAACAACAACCGTAGTTGTGGGCGGCACGGGGCGGACTGGGCTGGAACGGGGCGTGGCTTTAGTGCACATTTGCGTGTAGACAAATTGAGCAGGACATTGAATTGTCAGCAGTCCCGGCAGCTCTGGCACCACCGGCTACGCAACAGCCCTTGACGAACTGACGACTAGAGCTGCCTCAGGCTGCTCCTGACTCCTCCAGGCTCCAGCTGACCCCTGTGGACTCCCCCTTCCGCCCTCTGTTCCTGCCCAAATGTCCTTCTATGCAGTTGGTTGATTATATTGTTGACGTTGATGTTGATGAAGCATGATTTGGACTTTCATCTTTATTGCATTATACTTAAAAACTATTAGCGCCCAACTGCGGGAGGTCCTTAATACAATGTCGTCCAATGCAGTTTTGTCCTTCCTTCCTTTTATTCTGCATAAAGCGACTGCATTAGCTAAACTGACGTTGATGCGGCTTTGGATGCGGAGTGCTCTGATTTAATAATTCAGTGAGCACTATTAAATGGTTTATAACATTAGTTTTTCTCAGAAAAAGCGCATAATGCAATTATAGTTAACTTTCCCTTGACGTAATTAAATTCCAGATGAGCTTTATCTCTCAATATGATAAGTGCGAGGATTTTGTAGTTAAGCTGTCAATAATTTATTATGCATTCCGTTTTTGTTAAGTTTAATGATCTTAATGTTTAACAATATAAATAACAAAGAGCTCGTTAACATGCATTATGCTTGTAAATAAATTTAACCAGCTAGAAAATAATGTGAGCCAGTCAATAGACAAATAGCCATGGCCAAGGACCCGCTCACAAATCTACTACCAAAATGTTGAAAAGCTTGGCCAGCGTGAATCTTGATAGAGATAATTTATTAATACCATCAACGACAACAATAACAATAAAATGTAAACAAACGACTGACAGGATTCACAACGGCAGAAGAGCATGACAGGGTAGGGCAGGACGAGCAAGGAACGAACAGGATATGGCAGAAAGAAGCAGCCATCATTGTTGTCGAATTTAAAACCCCTTTTTGAACTGAAAAGGTGTTGCATGTCATTGGGATTTTGATAGGAATCAAAATCGCGCATTTAACAAATTTTATTGCAACTCAAAGCAGCAGGAATTATAAATTGTGGCCAACTGGTTGACCGGCTCGTTGGCTATTAACAATGGGCATTAGTTTCAAAAGGGCCCAAAGGAGTTTCTCGCTGTCGACTTCTAACAAAGCAACAATTCAAGTGTGTCCTAATCAGCTGCTCTGCATTGCCAGCGTATCTATTGCCTGGCTGAACATTTATTGTAAATGTGTACGATTGTGTATGTATGTACATATATCTCTGGCGAATCTGCTCCACTTGAAACCCCAAACAGAAACCCTGTAGACTGAAGTCTGAGTGAGTCCACAACCCCTAAGCGGCATTCTTATTTACAATGAGTTGCCAGCACGCAATGGTTGCCCACATCGCATGGTTTCCATTGTTTGATTTTGATTTTCATGCTTAAAGTGCCAACAAACATACAGACGATTATGGTTATGCTGATGATGATGATGGCGATGGCGATGACGCTGGTGATGTCGATGATGATAGACCGCATTCAGTTGTCAGTAATTACTCAATTGTGTTGATCTATAGCAATTGATAAAACAAACAGACCATTACTAAACACCTTTAACTGCCCTCCGTTCACATTAAAGTGCAATACGGCTAATGATCACTTCAGTACACCTGCTTGTTTCACACACCTGCCTGTAACACAGTTAAACACATGTACTTGTGCCATTTGTTGAACTGTGATTGTATTCAAGCCAATTGCTGGGCCGAAAAGCAATTTGGTAAGTGTCAAAAAGTGCCCAATTAACTTGTTACTATTTGTCTGACTCGCTTTGTCAACAAATCAATCAAATTGACTGAAAATTCATCAAAAAGCAACTCTGTAAACGGCATTCAGGACTTACTTCATGGGTCGAGTGGAAATCAAACTTTTGAAACTATTTCAATTGTTATTATTTGAATTTAAGTCTGCCTTGTTGAATGGATGAAAAATGTTGATGTTGATGTTGAATCAAGTTGGTATAAAAGTTGCAAGTGCTTGTAATTAGAGGACTTGGCTGTTCATGACGTTTTATTCCAGTCTTGAAGTCCGTCAGCTTCAGCGCCTTCATTGCATGCTGCTACTAATTAAAATTTAAAGTTTATTGATGCCCAGACTCATTATAATTGCTGCTTTAAGTTTTAAACACTGAAAATTTACTTAACTATATATACTGGTATACATATATATACAATTCAGCATAATATAGTTACCACCTTCGACTGCAGGTGAAGTCGCCTGTCGAAAACTTTGCAACTTTTGGCCCCAACTGTTTGAACAATTTCCAACACACACTCACACACACATGAGTCACATTGGGGAACTGACAGCGTTGATTTACCATAACTCCGAACGACACTCGGACGTTATATTATTACAACAGCTCATCAAAGTTCGGCGCAAGTGGCAAATGTTCAATGGTTCGATGCGTGCTTTGAAATCTTATATAATACATATATGTAAATGGAAGTATTTATATATACACGGAAGAAAAACCCTACAACATTTTGGACCTGTCAGCTAGATCTCAGCTTTGACTTTATAGTAAACTTTTAGCATACATTTCTCAGCCAATTTCTTTCAAGAACCCATTATGGTTGTCTATAATTAAAGTATTTTTACTTACATATAGATGGGTTATCCTACTTCTGTCATCGTTGAGGCTTGATTTAGGCACAAAATACTCCAATTGTTTTCTGTGTATATACACTTTTATATTGGTTGCGATGTAGATGTTAGAAGACAACGTCGACGCCGATGTCGATGTCGATGCCTACGTCGACGCCTACGCATACGCCGACGTCGCTAATGTAGATGTAAACGCTGCGCCGACGTCTGCCCCAAAAGCCCTTAGGGTATGTGGCAAACGAGCCCTCACTTTTATCAAGCAGCCCGTTGGGTATTTGTGCAGCAGCTATGGTAAACTTTGTCGAATGCCGTGCTCTGTGCTGTGTGCTGTGCGCTCTGTGGTCGTGCTGCTGCTGCTGCTGCTATCGTGCTGCTATCGGGCTTGAGGCTAGAGCAGCTCACCTGCAACTCACCTGGCATTTAGTCAAAAAGTTTTTGCTTTCGATTTGCAGGCGGTGGTGTGTGTTGCGGTGCGGTGCCAGGCCGTGGCCAAAACGCAAATTGTTGAAAGTTTGCACTAAAGTCGTTGATTTCATAGCTGAGAGGTGAGCTCAACTCGTTCAGAAAGTCTACCAAAGTAGTTGACGTGAATCGAAGGGATGGCTGGGACAATAACTTCGAGGAGCTGTATGGGAAATTGTAGGGAACTGCGCTAGTCTACGGGGGACTGTGAGGGAGAGTGCTGTGGTGAACTGTGAGGAGGCAACTTAATTGAGTAAAGTTGTGGTGGTGCGAATGCGAACGAACCACTTGAAAGCGATGGCAAATGTTTCGATATATTGCTGTTGCTTTTGTTCTTCATTTCACTCCACCTTTCCCCGTCTCTCTCTCTCTCTCTCTCTCGGTCTGAAGTTCAGTCTCCCTCGCACTGCTATGAAAATTATTTGTATAACGAATGGCAGTGGAAAACGCAGAGGCTGGTAACCGACTTCAGTGCATACTAACAATAATTTGAAGCCTTCGCCACCAGCCTCTGACCAACGGCCTCTTCCTATGGCCATTGGGAGTTGGCAAAACTAAAATCATGGTCCAAACTCCAGAGATTTGAGAGCGCAGCAAATGCAGTCAAACAGTCGGCGTACTCGGGGGCTTTTTAATTGTCTGTTTGTGTGTCGGACAGGCTCGTAGTATGTGTGTTTGTCTAGAGAGAGAGAAAAATAGACAGCGAATGAGAGGGGAGATAGGGTAGAGAGTAGGCAATTTGATTGTTTTCTTATGGTATAATAGCTTTGGTTTGACTTCATTTCCCAAATTTTGCCAAACGTATACTCATTTCGACTCACACTGCCTAAAAGGTAGCTCTGTTTTCTAGACCAAACAATAATTTACCTAAAGAATAATCATACAAAATTCTGATATTAAAGACCACATGATCCAGCTTATTCGAACAAATGATCGCATTAGTGTGAGTCAGCTCCGAGTTTTCTGTTTCATTCAGTTTGTTCAACTTTTTCATTCATGTTTCGTTTTATTATTGTGGCAGTCGAGGCAACACTCAATTTATGACATTTTGACAGCAGTTGTTGCAGTTTCGAATCAGAATCAGAAAGTTGCTCTCCTGAGTAATTGCACAGCTTTTTCACTTACAAACGCGCAATTTAGTGGATTGCGTTTTCTGTCTGTGTGGGAGTGTGTCGGTGTGTGTCTGTGTGCCTGTGTGCCTGTGTGGGTGTGTCTGTTTGTCTGTGTGTGCAAGCAAAGCACAAACACTACGTATATATAAGCTTTAACTTTAAGCCTTCACTTAGTGCATTTAAGCCTTTAAATCGGTGGATAGTTTAATAAAATCGAAAAATTAAATGATTTTGTTAGATAATTGGCTTTCAATTAATTATAAAGAATCAGAGCTATTATTTGTTATCCAATACGTAGGGAAATATCTGTAGTGTAGTCCCATCGAAATGAGCCGTGAAAAAGTTTCATAATTTGTTGTTGTAGCAATCCAGTTTTATCCCATGATGTTTCCTTGGCTTTGGTAATCTGTAATAAAAACTTTCTCGAAATGGAGCGTCATTAATTTCGTTCCGAGCAGTACTGGAGAGTGCCAAGCCAAAGCCAATGGCAATGCCAAAATTATAGCAGAAATAAGAACAAGAGTGAGTGCTTTATATGTTTGTATACACTGGCAAAAAGAGAGCTTTATAAAATGATATAAGAAAATATTTAAAGTAGACTAATTTAATCAAAATTTGTATACTAGTTAGGTCTAATTTAGCTCTTCAGTTGTTTCCTGTCTTAGGCTTATATTTTGCTACTGGCAGAACTCTGGAGAAATATTTCAGTTTAATGCTAATTTATGTTTTTTTTTTTCGACAAAAAGTTTGCTTAAATTATGTTAATTTCGAATACAGTTTTGAACTGTTGTCGTGCATATTTTAAATTTTTATAAAGATACTAAATGTATTCTTAAATATCAAGGAAATCAGTATTGTTTACTTAGTTATGGTTGGAAAAATCTAAGATTATACGGTTTCCCAATTATTACTTACAAAAAATTTAACTTTAAGTACAAAAATCTGGAGTTTTCGACAATGTATGTATATGCATATTTAAAAATTTGTATAAACAGCTAAAATTTATTCTTAAATATCAAGGAAATCAATTTTGTTTACTTGGAAAAATCTAAGATTATACGATATCCCAATTTTTGCCAAAAAAATTGCAAAAATTGTACCAAAATCTGGAGTTTTCGACAGTGTATAGCTACTGTTTGTATGTTGTGTGCTCGTAAGTATTTGACTCGGCGTCAAAGTGAGCATAGCACATGTAGTCTTGGGAATACTGAAGTATGCTCCATTCTCCATTCTTCTGTATGAAGG
This sequence comes from Drosophila dunni, assembly GCA_018152125.1. NCBI lineage: Eukaryota > Metazoa > Arthropoda > Insecta > Diptera > Drosophilidae > Drosophila > Drosophila dunni. The sequence continues at coordinate 1,834,070 of JAECXC010000352.1, read as the reverse complement.
TAACTGTGAGTCACTGTGTCTGTGTGTGCTTAAAGACGAATGTGTGTGGGTGTGATATTAATTCAACAAATTGTTGTTTAACAAGATGAGGAGACACGCAGGCAGCCTCTATGTCGCGGCAGTTAAAATGTGTGTTCCCTTCCTCCCCTGGATCACCTTCGAACCATCCTTAAACTCGCCCAAGTATTCGCCGTGTTAATCGCTTTATGTGCAGTGCGCGTAGATGTCTTATTTAATGCAGAAATTGTGAGTAAGTATGTGTGTGTGTGTGTGTACTTGTGTGTGTGTACATCTTTGTGCGTACAACAACCTAGGGCAATATACGCACAGCTGCCAAAATATCTTACCTTCATTTCATGAAATGAAACAATTAGGACAAAAAGTTGCTTCGTGTCTGTTGCTCGTTGGAGCTAAGGACTTCTTATATGTATCTGTGTGTGTGTGGGTGTGTGTGTGTTTGGGTTTGGCTCGGATACGTAACCCTTTTTTATAGCTCGACAAACATGTGTATGCTTGTAAACAAGGCATATGTATGTGTATGTGTGTGTGCGTACTTGTGTGTAACACTGTGTGCGTTTAATGACAAAATAATTAGAAAACTTTTTGTGTACTTTGTAGCTGGAGCTGTGTAGATGTGGCTGTTGTCTGCCCGACCGACCCACCGCCCGACCTTCCTGCTGCCGGCACGCCCACTTGACTTGCCCTGCCCTTGCTGCCGAGTGCTCTCCCCACAGCATTACCCCATCAATGTCACCGCCAATTTGCTACTGGAGTTTGTCTCTTTCTCACCCGGTACTCCTCTCTCTCTCACGCTCCATCCTGATATCTATCTAGCTGTGTGTTTGTGTTTTTGCTTCTGGTACTTTCCCTGGGGTCTGTGCAACTAAATGCGATACTTGAACACAGTCACAGCACACACACATTTGCAAATTGTCCTGCAAAAACAACACCAGCAATTGTAAGTGAAACAAGAAGATTTGGCAATTACCTGACGAAGTCTTTGCCATTGACACTTTCGAAGGGATGTGGTTAAAAAAACGAAGGTAATTCACATGCTATGTTAATGTTCAATTTTAAGTGACGTTGGCATATTTTTCACTTTGACTTCCACGTGGCGTATGAGTTATTTTTATATGCGGTATGGGTTGGATTTAAAAGGCAACGCAAATGCACACACACCCCACTTATTATTGATTTTTAATTAGCATTGAATTAATTCAATTAATAGTTATTAAAACCCACAGCGTTTAGTCAAGTGTAGCTAATTGCTTAATATGTAAAGAGAGAGGCAGTGATTCAACGGCTCTGGCATTTTATTGAGCTTGACAGCTGGCGATGATAGAGGCACTTGGCATTCATCTATTAAATACTTGAACATATGCCACGCATTGACTACTTAGATGAAGAGTAGCAAACATTGATGCAAATGTTGGTAAACAGGTTGCCAGCCCAAATTGAATGCTAGGTAAACATAATATATGTCCAAGAGGCACGGCTCTTCAACCTTCCCTCTCCCTCTAGCCTACTCCATTGGAGTGTCTGGCAATCCGTGCTGGCATTGCCATCAGACGGCCCACATGGCGTATGCGTAACACAAGAGTTGCTAGTCACGAAACTAGCACAGCACAACGTGGCAGCTTTCAAATGGTTAAACTTGCTATTTTCCTGGCCGGATGATTGTGTGCGTGCAGATGTTTTTATTGGAGTGCGTGGCAAAACACTTTAACTTGCTCGAACGCTCCAAGAGGAAACTGGGCTATGTCGACTTATGGCCAACAGACTTTTAGCCACATACACACGCACATTGGATTTAAGGGCCAACAGCAAATGGCCAACAGTTGTGACTATAGTCGGAGACAGCAAACTTGTACTCTCTCCCACATATATATACAGATCAAGCTGATCTATTTAACTGATTACCGAAACTTAATTAAAGAAACAAGCTTTAAAAGCATATATTTGAATTATAAACAACTGCAGGTTTGTCCATTTTATCGATAGTCTTGTTTCCCTAAAAAATAAGGTAAGCTTGCTATTAAAGGCCAGGTCCTTTACCTGGTCAAAAAATTCTGCTCTACATGGACCATACGTTCGCAAGTATTTGCGGTGGGCGGATAGCAAAGAAGTAGAGAAAAGTTGATTGCAAACTTTGTTGGACCACGTGTACCAAACTGGTGAGCTTCAGCTTTTAGGTCGCCAGTTGATTTTCAACAGTTGAGTTGAGCTTATTTTGCTGCTGCTGCTGTTACTACTAAGCAGAGTTTCTGGCCAGGTGCTCAAAGCAGCTTCCCTGGCACGACAAGGCAGGTAACTCATGGTAGTATGGCATGGCATACATTTTTTCTGCGTGCCTGCGATACCAGTCGTTTCTTCTAACCGGTCTGCTTGGCCAACTCGAGTGTGAAATGTTGATGAAGTAACCTGCAACTAGTTACATGCTACACACTTCACACTACACCCAACATACACAAACCAACCGAACAACTAAACATAACAAGCTAGATGCTACTGCGTGTTAAGCTACCAAACTTTGTTTAGTTCCTTTGGCTTTGTCTAAGCGTAAATTAGTTGTTCTGCAGGTAAACAACAAAGGGAACATGTTTACAACATTTTATTTTGGGTTTTTTTTTGGGCAACAAATGGGCAAAAGTTTATGTTGTGCATAAAACAAATTTATGTATAGTTAGCTGCTTGTTGCACTTTTTTATGCCACTTGTCCCATATGCATATAAATAAAGCGATAAAAAATCTAGAAAAAATTCAAAAAAACTGAAAAAAGGTAGAAAACTGTAAAAGTTTTGCAACTAGAGCATGACATGATGCAGCGCCACAGCCACAGGCAGAGCAACAACAACAGCCACAGGCAACACAACAACAGACACAGGGATGCACCGTTGTAAGTACAACTAGAATAACTGCCGAACAGGATTCAGTTGCAAGGACAATATAACCATGTTAAACAACAATCAGAGTGGAAATACAAACCACTCGCTGGTAATTTTGCATGCAACGCTTAATGTCTGTGGCAAAAGTGGCGCTGATTTTGGCAGACAACCTTTTTTTTTCATCTATTATTCTATTTTTTCAATTTTTTTCGTTTAGTTGTTGGTTGTTTGGTTGCTGCTGCTGTTATTCTGTTTGTTTTCATACTATCCACCCAGCAGAAACTTTAGCGACACAGTTTCGCCCGCGGCATTGCCAACAACAACAACAACTGAAAGTCTACAACGGCATCAAATTAAACGAAAACTGTACAACATTTGCTGCAACGGCATTGGCGCACTCCAAAATTTGAGTGAGTGGCTGCCTGCATCAAAAATCAGGCGGGCTGCAGGCCAAAGTGCCTGGCAGAAAGTAGGCGGGGGTAACTGAGGAAAGGGGGAGCAGGTCGACAGTCGAGCGTGAGCTGTTTGCCAAAATGAACAACACTGTGGCGAAACCGGAGCTGTTTTCGTTTGTTCTTCCTCTTGCTGCTCTACTGCCGCGTTGTCTAAAGTTTGAAGTGCGCATAATAAGGCAGGCAGCCAAAGTAAGGCAAATTAGTCGCTGCGGATTGTGGGTGCAAAGGGCGATCAAATGGAGTGGCTCTGCCCAAAAAAGTAGGCAACACTTTTCACTGCAAGCTACTTCAAACAAGCGTCGGTAAATGGAGACGTACACAGACACTGCGTACTTTTAAAAGTGAAAACAGTATCACTTTCATTGCCAAATTGTTAAAGAGTTCATGACAGCGCTTAGCTACGCTAGAACCAGGTCAAATTCATATTCTAACGAAACTGCTTAAACCAATTAGATCAGAAGCAGTTCCCATGTAAGCTTATAAATTATGTGATCTGAGTAATTTTAAATACTCTTATTGACATAATGCTGCACAACTTTGTGGTATTAGCTTAAGTTTACATTCCTCACATTCCTCACTTCATAATTAACTGCTAATTCTCGTTTTTTTCATCTCTTCTTGCAGCTTTGCCAAAGGATTATGAGAAACCGCGTTGTGTGGCACAGAAAAAAGCAACGGAAACTGAACAATGCAACAATTTGCACACTGCACACACCTCAATATGCTGCGGCGTCGGCAGCAACTGCATAAAAGTTATGCTCAAGGCAAAAACTGTACATGAAACAACTTAATTAGTTGTTGTGCGAGCAGAGCGAAAAAGCCGAGCACTGAAACGACGCGAAACGGGAAAACTGGGGCAAACGCGAAACTAGCAGAAAGACGGCATTACTGAGAATTTCAAGAAATATTTGTTCATTTTGCTTCATTAGTGTTAGCGAGATGTTTTGGGCCAAAAAGGGCAGCGGCTGCAACGGCTGCCAAAACTCGTCCAAACACTGAATCCGCTCGGCAACCCAGTAAATAATTGTGTGTGTTAGTGTGTGTGTGAGTTGTGTATAAAGTGCTGAAGTACGAAAATTTAAGTACTTTTAAAGATACATAAAGAAAGGTGAAGAAATTTTAAAGGATTTTAGTGTTATGCTAAACAGAATGGATTTGCTGAAATTGAAGGCTGTGCTAATTGGCGATGCAACTAGAACTGAAAGGAGTTCACGCACTTCCGCAACAGCAAGGACTTCCAACTCCACAATGCACGTAACAACTTCCTATAGTTACACATCGAGGACTGCATTCGGTAACTGGCAACGTTATTTAGCGCTATTCACATTGCTCGTATTCGCAGCGCACATCAATATTACTTCCGGTCAAATCGATTGGGATGACGACGATGATCCAGGTGAGTAAGTGCCATGCAAAATGGTAGCATAACAAAACATTCATTGTACCGACAACAAAAGCCAAGCTCTTCATCGTCCACGGGTCGCTACACCTTAAGCGCTGTGATTTGCATAAATTTCCAACTTTTTCAACCAGCCAGACAATAGTTCAATGGAAATAATGGAATATCACAAGCGAGTAACTGAAGACAAGGGAAAATGGGGGGGACAGAGTAAGGTAGCGCAAGTTAGAGCCAAAAACAGACAGCAACAGAAGCGATTTTCAATTGGATTTTGGTTATGTTTTTGTAATTAAGTTATATTGCCATTACGTATACGCCCCGGCAGGAGTCTTTTAATTAATCGCAGATTTATTGCTTGAGGTTTGCATGAGTATTTGTTGCTCTCGCATACATATTTATATAGATGTATAAATGGTATTTTAATTATTCAAAAGCTACAATTTAAATATTTAATGAATTCATAAGTCTGACAGTTTAATTGCAAGAGTTTTCCATAACTTTTTACTGTCGGTGGGTGTGCCGGAAGTGGGGTAAACGCGTAGCACTTCAAATTCAAGTGGTTGAAGTAAAAGAGCTCCATGTTCTCCATAGACGATACTTTTATTTATTTACATTTCAATTTGGCTGCTCCAGGGCACATCATTTCGTCGTAAATCGATAAACGGAAAGTAGAGAAATTTGAATTTAAATATAAACAAGACATAACGCCAGCTTAATTAATTTAGTCTATTTTGGATCGATATTTAAAGATAAAATAATTAAAGCTTATTAAACCAATTAATGGTTTGTTTAGCTTTGTGTATTTAATAAAAAAAATCTCTGTGTGCAAAGATTATTAGTCTGATTATATTTTATTTAAAAAATTAACAATTATGAAACTTTTTTACAATTTACTATTTAAGCTCTTTTTTCCTACTTTTTGTAATTATTGTGCAAGTTAAACGTTGTGTGTACGCCAAAATCACGGACATTGTCTCATCTATCGATTTTTGCCCATTGTGCGGCATATAACGCACGCTTTTAAGCTAACGATGCAAACTGAAATGTTGACAACAAACATTTTTCAAGCTGTGCACACACGTTGTCCTCTCTGTCGTTTTTTCTCTTGTCACTTTTGTTGTTGTTGTTGTTGTTGCTCCTTCCGTGAGGCAGAGGTAAGCCAGAACCTTGAACACACATACAAGCATACACACGTCCACACAGACACAACTGCACACAGCGTGAGCTGTGGCACCATCATCGTTTAAATAGAAGCAAAATACGAGACTGTAGACAGCCCGCTGTGATTCCATTTTCCATTTTCGCTTGCCGTTTACAACATGGTAACGCTTTTCGTTTTCGTTTCACAAAATATGATTTTGCATAAATTTTGATATAAATTCTTTGGACTGAGTCAAGGCCAAGATAAACGTAGGCATTAGCCCCTTCTAGTGTCTTTGAAAGCGACGTCCTGAAGATCTAAGAAAGCGGCGACTGTTCAAACGAAGCCCATGACCAGCAGCAGCTTAAAGACACGTCTCGACTCTGAAATACCCTAAGTTAAAACGCCTTTAATATTCAAGCATTAAAACATATAAAACTTACTTTGTCGTGCTTTATGCTGGCTGGGTATGAAAAGTCACAAATTTACGCTAGTTTTTTTTGGGTATGCAGAGCTATAAACAACTGACATCCCACAACCCAAAAATTGTAAAATTATGAAATCATAAAAATATTTTTACGATTACATAAAAACGTTGCAAAAATGTTGGGGGCGTGGCAGGCAACAGTAAGCACCATCATCATAGACACCAGTCGTGTCACAAAGCAATTGCGTGATAGCACAAAATTTAACTTTAGACGTACTCGTACTATGACTTCATTAATTATCAAACAGTCGAGCTTTGAAACTGGCAAGGAGCGTTGCTCCTAAATAGTTATGCCCCACCCAAACCATGAAGCTACCCTCTTCGCCAGTCTCCAACCGTCTCCTTTGACCTTTTTGATCCACTGTTCAGCGCCATATATTCGAATTACGCATACCACATGCTAGGGCATAATTTCTGGAAGGCGAAAACCACATTTGAACGTTTTCCATTCGGAGTGTGGCCCACACATGTGGAAAATGTGGAAAAGACCCTTTCAAAACGTATGTAGATGAGGTCTTAACCCTAACTCATATTGGCCCCTTTGCGAGCTGGTCTTCTTGGCCATAATTCATGTTGTTTTCATTTGTTTTGATTAGCAAATTAATGCCGCGTGATCTCGGCTTTGGACTTGAATTGTTTTTGCTTAGCTGATGAATTAACTACCACTATATAATCATATAACGTGACTCGAGTAGGCCAATAAAATTTTGACTATTTTTACACAAGCACACAAACACACACACATAGGCTATCTCGTTCTGACTGTGTTGCTCCACTGTGCGTGTTTCACTTGGCCATGCAAAGTCGACCTGTGAAACTGTATAACTACTTAAAACACAACACCACAAAGTATAACACAACACTAAACAACAGAGTCGAGTGTTAGGCCATAACAGAAATTTTAATTTATGCCGTGTTGAGTGCGTAATGCCCCAGTTCTAGTGCCGAGGAGTGTGCACACACACTTTATAACGCAACTAGATACTCGTCTCTCTCCAGATGTGACCCAGCTGCGTATGTGTCGGTAGAGTTGTGGGTGTGTGTGTCTCGGTGTGTGTGTAGTCATATATTGCCGCTATAAGTCAAACCTCAAATCGGCACTTCTGGAGCGCGTTCTATAGCTCATTTTGTTGTCGTTCTCTGTTCGTCGCTGATTGTTGCCACTGTCGTTCGATGGCGCAACAAAATGTTGGATTTTCCTTAGACACGCGATATTTGCCGCTACTGCGATATTGGGGGGAGTCCCCGACGCGAATACATATGTACAAATTATAATTCATATTACATATTTGATGAAACACATTCAATCATTCGCCTTCTGACGGCCCCAAAAGGCAGAAGCCAAGCCAATAATTACGCATTGTTGCCGTGTGGTTATTTTTAATGATAAATGACCTATGCCAAAGTGTTGGTAATTTTTCGGAGCTTACACCAAAAATTTAACTTGAGGGCTGTTTATTTGTTCATTACCCTCCCCTCTGTCCAGAGCTCCTCAAAGGTGGGCGTAACACTAATGTTGTGTCAAAAATACTTGGCATTTTCCCAAGACATAGTCACACACACACACACATACACAAGTCTTCATATGCGTTTATTAATGGCCAGGCGACAATGACATGGTAAGAGGCAGAAAGTGGTCGCTGGGCGGATCAAGGAGGGAGTTCCACGTATGCTAACACAATTTATCATTTGTCAGAACTTAATGCAGTTACATAATAATTATGTAAGCCATGTGAGATATTAGCTTTAGCTTTTTACACATGTATTTGCATTGTTTTAACAAATAACTCTGATCCCAGCTCATTAACAGCGAGACAGTAGTTAAGCACTGAAATCTGTTTAAGAACTAGTTAATAATAATAGTTAATAGTAAATTTTATAGTTTACTTTTAAAGAAATACCATTTTGAATGTCAGGCAATATAGGACCCCAGGACCTTCGTTTGCTACGTCACAGTTCCTATCTAAGTTCCCTTTCGTGACACATTGAAACTGTGCATTTTTGTGGAACGTATAAATTTTCTATTGATTTATGCCAAGTTTGCATGGCATTTTTTTCGCTTTGCATAATTTTTGCTGTTGGCCAAATTGCAGTGAGCACACAAAGCCTGAATATGTCAGCGCAGATATGGCCAAGAGAACTTCAACTGTTGTTGGTGGCTCTTCGCGGTCGACAGTCGACACTCGACTGCTACTTACCCGTACTCGTGCTATGTTTTCCAAAATTGCCGAATGCAATTGTGATTGCAACTGTCGTAGTAGCAGTCGCAGTCGCAGTCACAGTCGTAGTAGTGGCCATGGCACTGGCAGTGGCATGAACTGCGTTGATGGAGTTATCCATTTATACTTGGATTTGCATATAGCGAACAGCGTGCATTGTCTGTGATTGCCGCTGGCCGGAAGCGGCCAACGAGACGCTGACACATGACATGGAAAAATGAAAAGGAAACCTCTCTAGTCCCACAGCCATACCCATTGCCAATTCTAGCTACAGTACTAGTTCCAGTTGCCAGTCATTCAGTCGCCAGCTGGCTATGAACAGTCGCCTCCGGTGCCAGTTGACAGTTGCAGTTGGCCAGAACTGGAGCTTGTCGCTACATTTTCTATATATCACATGTAAATATGACAGCCTACTATTTCCTAGTCACAAGAGAATGCCAAAAATGCAACACTGCTTAGTCTATGACTAGTTGGCTCGGTTGTTATTGTAGCGTGCAACGCGCAGTTAAAAGTCAAAACCATGTTGCACATTCATCATTTAAAGTAAACAATTTTTGATTAATCGCCTCCACGGGCCATGCACCACCACGACTTCCCATCCATCCCATGCTACATGCTACATTTTGCCAATTGCTGGCGACACAAAAAATGGACATTCAAAAAAGTGCAGCCAAAAACGAGAGTCACCAAAAACAGAATCCCTGAGAGGAAGTCCAGTAAGGCTACACACTGATAAAAAAGAGTAGAGAGAAATTTGTATAGGTTTACAAAGGGAGTGACCTTATTATAAATCAAAGTTTTACCTTAAGTTTTATGGCTTCAAAAACAGTTTAAGGATCTAAATAGTCAAGTGATTTGAAAATTTTAAAATATTTTAAAGGCATTCAAATGTAGATGTATATTCTATATTTTAAAAATAATTAGACTCAATTTAAAAATGTTAAAGTGTAACCAAAATGACACAGTTTCATTTGAAACGAAATATATTAAAATTATACACCTATTATTATTGTTGATCTATTTTGTAATGGATAAATCCAAGACGAGCTTAAATAAATGTTTGCAACGCAAATATTTGATCTGCAGTAGGCTGTTGGCATACCAATACTCTGTTAACTACTAACAGTGCCATCACTAGAACTAACAGTGCCATAATGAGTTAACATAAATAAGATAGTTATCTCGCTCTAACTAATAAACGAAGGAATAACAGATCTAGCTTTAAGAAGAGACATATGTAAAAGAAAAATCGTTGAATAAACGCCAAAAACAAAATACGCGATAAACGCTGGTGAAAAGAAGAAACTTAAATAGAGAACTAATTGCGTCTACGGATCACAGTTAAATAAACATTGTTCAGTGTAGAGCCAAAGAGCAGCACTACAAGCAAACTAAAGAGTGGTCCTCCCTACACATGTATACAAATTGTAGCTGCAGCTGTGCCCATCGACAACTTGGCTCTGTTTGCCTTGGAGGCCAACTGGATGGTTGGGAATTTGTAACATGATTGCTGACCACCACACTCAGATAGTTAGACAGTCAGACATGGAGACAAGCAGACAATCAGACAGCAGGACATTCAGACAACAGCACTTCCATGGAAGTTAAAAGTGAAGGCAAAAGCATTTTTAGTTCTGAAAGAAGTGAGGTCAGAGACGCATTTGACTTTTGCATATTTGACTCTTTCAAATGCGGTTAGTTTTGGTGGCTTGATGGCTTGGTGGCTTGGTGGCTTGGTCGGTGCTGATGGTCGGTTGATGGCTGATGATGACGCCTTATGTTTGGCCAATTTGTGCCGTCAACCGTTGTTAAACTTGCAACTTATCAAACTTATCATAGAGGCACCCAAGGCCACTTAATGTGGGTCCCCTTTTGTGAATTTCAATACATATTAAACGGGTTATGCCGCAAAAGGATTACAACACTTTTGCCAAAAGCATATCATTATGCTTAAACAATTTTTTGACAACTTTATTAGGTTTCGTTTTGTGTTTTTGCCAAAGTGACCCAAACACAGACCCAAAAGGGTTCTTCCTCCTTATGCTCTCCCACGCAATAGTCAAAGTCAATGGCGAACTCAAAGGCAAAGGCGTGCGAAAAATTCTAAACAAATAAATAAGACTTGAGCTTGTTGCAAAAGGGGCAGGCAGCCAAGAAATTGCTATGCGGCATGCGTTAGCGACAAAAAACTATTTTATAGCTGCTTCGTGTTGTCGTCAAGGTTCAGGGCAACATGCACTGGGGAAATGGCTAACAAGGATGCTGAGCAAAAAGGCAAGGAGATGGCTCTAGGACTCTTCGACTCGACGACTCCAAGACTTGGCGAATAAGTCAACGCAGCAAAATGTGTCAAAATGCGCAATTTATTTAATTTTTAGCACACGCTCTGATATAGGATAGACTTAAGCATCTTCAAGTCGGAGTAAAGTCATTTTCATACTTTGTTTTTGTATTTGTTTGCGTATTTTCCTTTAGCTCTCATGTTTTTTGTACTTTCTCTCAGTTTTTTTGTATTATTACGATTCGAGTTGACGCTATTTAAGCGCAAAACTTTTAAGTTGCTCGGCAAAAGTTTTGTGAGCAAAATAAATTGGATTAAACCAAAAAGATGGCACCAGCGCGGCCATAAGGCAACGTCACAATGTCCAACAACTTGCCAACTTAGTTTGTTTTTATACTGCTTTTCAATCCCATTTGGCCATTTTACCATTTTACCATTTGGCACAACCCGAAAGGTCTGCAAAGTATATGTTTTGGCTTTTTATTTCTATATACATTTGTGTGTGTGTGTGTGTGTGTGTGTTTTAAAGGCACACAAATGTAAACGAACTGAAATTGGTGAAATGCACGTGGCTTTGGAACTTCGCTCCTTGGGTTCAACTCATTAGACAAATGAAGGAAAACTAAACGTACTAGCGTATGTTTACCAAAAGTATTGGCCTAAAACTTTATGCTACCAGCAAAAATTTGTGGCAAGTTTGTGATGCTGGGTGCTAGTGCTATTTCTGACCCGATCGCCAATTCAAATAGAGCAACAAAAAAAGTTTCTTTTGGTCTGGCCCCAGACCCGAATAACCATAAATGTCAAAGTCAGCCAGAAGTTTGCATAGTTTCTGACTTCCAGCCAAATGGCAGTGACCAAAGCAAGCTTTGCTGTCGACTCATAATGTGGCAGGAGGCCATATGGTTGACATATTTGCTGGGGGATTATTAATTGAAACAAGTTAATTTGCGCTGAATATTGGCCAACCAGCAGACACAGTGCTGCGACTAAAGCCGACAGTGTCAAAGTAGTTTGCCAAAGGCACTGCCACGCCCACACACATACATAGCAAGGGCTGGCTAACAAGCAGCACAAAAACAGCACGACAAACAGCCAACAGTGGCAAACAAAAAGCTGACACAAAGTTATTAAGAGACATCATCTGCTGTCTTTGTCTATCCCCCATCATCTCTCTGTCTCTTTCGCTCTGTTACTCGTCCGCTCTCCTTTCCGTTCAGTGCTAAAGGATAAACTTTTCATATGCTTTTGAATTAAATACTGGTGTGTCCTCTTTTTTATGGTATGTTTATTTGGCATATGCATATCTGCTGTAGATAAAGTTTTCTCCTCACAACAACAAACAGCAAAAACAACTTATAATTAGCATTTAAAGACAAGACATTTAAGTCAAAGTTTTTGCTCTGTTAACAAATATAGTATGCAATGTTAAGATTGTAGACAGTCCAACATTTGGGGGTCAGTAAGACAGGCAATTAGAGTAAAAGATAACGGAGCAGCAGTTCTAACTCTAACAAATTTAAACCAAAATCTAGTGGGCTCTGCATAAATACAGCTACTTAAGTATGTATGTACATCATGCTCAGTATATAGTTATAGTTTTGGTCTCATTATTTATGCCTCAAGTTATGCTGCTAACAGCACATAAACTGCCGACTGCAGTAGCAGCAAAAACACTGCCTCTCGTAGCCCTGCTAACACTACTTTCCCTCTCATAAAACCATAGTAATCCACCGCAGCCAAGGCAGTCGCTGTAAATAAGTACTAAACTTTACCACGGTTGTCTGTTTTTTGTTGCTGTTGCTGCTGCTGCTGCTGCTGCTGCTGCTGTTGCCGATGCCAAGGCGCAAATGTTTTGTGAAATGCGCTCAAGTCATAAATTTTACACAACACTAGCAGCACAAAGAGAGGTGGAGAGCGCGGTAGCAATCAGCAGCAGGAATCCTCAAGTCTGGAGTGGGCCAGGCCGGGAGCAGGATCATTCACGCCATTGACTTGCATTGACTTGGTCTGTCTATTTACTTGGCGTTTACTTGCTGTTTCTATTTTTTGTTGCTTATTTTTTAATACACACAAGCAGCCCCGCAGCCGTACTATATAAACAGCACTCGGAGTACCCCCCAAGCACTTTTGCTTTTATAGTTTATTGATGCCGAATGGCAAAATTGCCAGCGTATTGATGCTAAAAATGTTTTAAGCCAGCAGCAAACCCTTTTGCCCAGCAACAGAACGTCAGCTTGTCTGGTTTAAGTCCCGAATTCTATTTGAGCTGTAGTTATTTATTTATTTAGTTGTTTGTACTTCATCAAGCAGGTCATAAGGCTTGTGATTATCGTGTGCAGCTACGTTAAATTTTAAAGCCCAGCGACTAAGCAGTGTGGCATGCAGCATGCAACTTGCAACATACAAACTGCACAAGTTTGCGGACAAGCTGCGGACAGGCTGGTAACCAGAAACCCCATATGGTGCATCGCACATGGCTGCGGAAATGAATCAAATGGCTGTGTGGCCGGGCAAGTTCTGTGGCATGGTCACAAATATGAATCTCAAAGTTGTCACAGACACAAACACACACGCACACCAGAACACACACAACACACACGCACTGTCGAAATTTCATGGTTGCAGTAAAATTTTCCAACTAATCGGATTCTAATGGAAAAATAATTATCAGAAGACTGCATAGTGCCACTCAAACTAATACAGACACACACTTACATAGAGAGAGACTAGCAGTGCATTCATAAATTTGAGAGTGCCATTAGTTTTACATTTGCGGTTTATGCTGAGGATAACCGCAAAGTGAAAAGCCGCAAAATTTTCAAGTCATTCGGAAATGAATGGCCAGCCAGCGACGAAATGGAGTTGAGTCAACTGGAAGCAGCTGGCAATGCACTTACACACACATACAGTGACCACAAAGTGGTAAGGGTAAGGGTAAGGGTAAGGGGTTACGGGTTAGGGGTCAGTCATGCATATGTATGTTCACATACAGTGGATATATCTCTGCATTTGCATGTTTATCTGTGTCTGTGTGCTTAAATCTCAATCACAGTTTTCAATTAATGTTACAACAACGCACACTTCTCTGTGTCTTTCCTAATCAAGATACATTTATTAATGTAGCCAGGGAGTGTGTCTGCTCTGGACTGCTTAAATTAAAAATGGTCTAATACTGATATTGGCAATTAAGTATTTGAAACGGAAACGGAAATGGAACCTGAGTCAGGCAAAACAAACACACACACACACACTTGTATGAATGTATATGTGCAGTTATGACCACAGTTTAAGCCACAAATATATACAACAACACGCATAGCAACAATAACAAGCTGTCCACTGTGGGCGGTCTGCTTTATGCTCGGTTCAATAATATTTAATTAAATATTTAAAACCACTACATAAATTTTAACATTTGCAATTTGGCCGAGCGCAGAGACAAGTGTAAATAATACTTAGAAAATGCAATTGTGATTCATGAATAGACACAAGTATGTACAGGCATTGTATTCATTCATTGTATCATTCATGTATCTCTTTATTTATTCTTGTCTGATTATTGTTTGGAGACCAGATTCCTAAATACCTTCCATACATATTTGTTGGCAAAGTTTAACTTAATTTGTGTCTTGTTTGGATATTTGCATACCCCTTAAAACTACATGATAAAATAAAGGTATTAGTTAATTAAAAACACATTATTATAAATTAGTTATAGTATACATTTCATAAGCCAACCAGCTGCCTTATTAAGCCTTTGAGAGTTGCCCCTGGGCTTATACCCTTTTTTATTTGTGTAGGGTACAAAAAATCAATAAGCCAAGCGCAAATGTGGCAACAGAATTAAATCCATTCCGCACGCATGGCGACCAGGCAGAAAATCATGCAGAAAGCCAGGCCAAAAAAAAATCATATTAAAGGGAAGGTCACAATGTTCCATCGCCCGTTCGTCCATTCGCCCCATCGACCAATCGTTCCGTTTCCAAGCCCCTTTGGTGAGCGGTTAATGCGAAAATTCAATTAGTGGCATAATTAGTTGTGGCAAGCATTGAAGTTCAGATTTTTTGGCAGCTTCCAGCAGTTTTGTGAATGAACTGTATGAACTACAATCTGAGCTGAATGGCCATCATGGCTTTGACCGGCAGCAAAAGACTGTGCAATTCCAATGGACACACTGCTCCTTTTTTTTGCCTGGTTTTTTGCTGCCATCACTGGCATTCAGTGTAAATTTCCTTTTCCATTCGCAACGCTTGATTAATGCGGCTTAATTAATTCAAGCTAATTTAGGAAGCATTTGCCGTAACAAACTTCAGAGTTCCGGGTTACCCGAGTGCTTTAATCCACAGCAAATTTAAGAAGCCAACGAAAAAAACAAAACCAAATTCCAAACCCGAACATTGGCGCATTGGTGTTAATTAACTAAATGCAACAGCAATAAAATTGATTGTTTTCACTTTGTTTGCAATGCAAATTGCTCTGCCGCGTGCTGTGCTAGCTGTGCGGCATTGGGGACTAATCCCAGTGGCAACAAAAACCAAAAGCGTCGAGGAAAACCCAACGGAAATTTTCGAAAATTGTTTAGCCTCCAACATGACGCTTTCACTAAAATATATGCGCGGAACTGCGGTTCTGCCTGTTTGCCAATTGCAGTACAGAAAATTTAATTATAGTTTAAGCCAGAGTACACACAGAGACACGTACACAGGGATACAAACACACAGACAGACTTGCACATGCATATTGGAATACGAGAGAGAGAGAGGCAAACTGAGAGACAAGTCGCGAAACAAGTCAAATGGCAAGTCACGTTTCAATGGCTAATGAGGTCATGTGTAAGAGCCATTGGTGGCTGCGGGGCCAAGTGTCTGCCATTCATTTCTATGTGTTATGTTCTATACTATTGTGATGTGATGTGCTCGGAGCCCTGCTTCATTTCAGTACTAAGTATTGTTACTATAGCTACTGAGGTACAGTTGTCATTTGCTACACTGTTAAAAACGAAAGTGAATCTATAAGAGTAGGGGCTAGAATAACCTTTAAAAATAAACAGCATCTGTTAAACCACAAGCTCTTTAAACTACTAGGACATATTTATGCTTGAATACTATTGAAAGCAAAAGTTTATTTCCTTAGACACATTAACTACTGTAAGTAGTAATTCTTCTAAGTGTAGCATGCACATTGTAGTAATGAGAACGTGCAGCGTCAATGGCGCGGCCCTAATGGGTGACCCGTCTGAAGTGCCGGCGACGGATATCTGGTTGAATAACTAAAGTTAACACTAACTTGGCAAACATATAAACATGAAAGCCGAGAAGGGTCCAAGCACGAGTTTAACTTGCCAGCGAGGACAATATGTCAACACGCACATGGACACTCGGGCTATTCAATAGGGCAGTGTGTATGTCTGGGTGTGTGCCATACAGAGGCATATAATTTCAGCTTCCGTAGACACAATCATATACACTCGCACACACTCGTACACACGTAGACACGCACACCTCTGCTGCTGTGCTTAAACTGTTTGCATTATTATTGCGCTGGATATTCCCGTAGCTTCTATAGCTCTTGTTGTTGTCCTCTTGGCTGTGTTTGCAGTGCCAATTTGACAGTTGCATTGCAATTACAATTAAAATTTCAATTGCTATGGTATTATTATTTATTTAGTCATTTTTATGTGCATGATAAATGACAATTCAAAATACGAACAAATAAATATTTGCACAATAAATCAATTTTAAGTACAACTTCATCAGAGAATTTAAATTATCTAAGTCTCTCACAAGCAGTTTTCTGTTCAGAACTTTTACTAAAATGTAAGGCTTATAAGTTTTGCTTTAAATTTTCAAAAATTGCTTTATACTTACACATAAAGCGCTTAGTGGCAAAGACATGGCAAAGACAGGCTCAAAGTTCCTACACATGTGCACACCACACACACTGAAGTGTACGGACATTTGTCCGTAACTTCAGATGCAAATATGTGGCCTTTGGGCTCGGCCATTCACATTGTAAAAGTGACGACACAAAATGAGGTTTCACTAGTTCACTAGATAGAGACAGGAAAGAGAAAAAATTGAGAGGGACAGAAAGAGAGAGAGAAAGATAAGCGCAGCCCAATATAATGGAGTCACGTCGCAGTTATGAAAAATATGCGATAATCCCAAGTATAAGTTACAAGCTCAGCTACTGATAGGCAACCCCCGCCGCTCTCACCGCCTTAAGTCCCTACTTACCCCGGCAAAACAACTCACCGACCAACAAGACATTTCAACGTACTTGAAAAGTTTGTTATCAGCGGACAAACAAGAAATGAAAAGCCATTTCAAATGTTAGCATATGTGTGGCACTTCTACTACACATGTGTGTGTAAAGAAAGAGACAGAGACAGAGAAGAGTGAAAGAAAGGGATTACATTTGGCAATTAGGCAGCAAACTTTTTAATATCTGGCCACTGTGCTGGGCTATAATTTGATAACGACAAAAGTGAAGCAAAAGTGTTTAAGCAATAAATTTGCATGGCATAAAAATTCATTCACCTGCTGCTTCCAGCAAGATAAATTCACGTACTCTTCGTGTTCAGCACGTGCTTAAAATGTGAAAAAGTTGACTTTTTTTTTGTTGTTGCTCAGCAAATTTATTTAACATGTTACGTAACAAACAGTAAGGTGGTTAACAATGGAGGCGGTGGCCCAGATAATCAGGAAGTGGCGGCTTATTGAGCGCACATCAAAAATTGATTTGTGCGTGGCTCCAGCCTCGTACCTTTTCGCTCCTGTCCCCTCTTCCCCCTGCTCTCCCTTTCGCACCGTGTCTCTGCAATCGATACAAGCTGCGTACGTGATTGTTGGCCTCGGCACTTGCATTTTGGTGCCAAACAATAATAATTCATAATAATAATGCGTGTCCCAGCAAAAAGGCTTAACACGACACATTTAAGCGAACTTCCTGCAGCTGTAACTGATAGCAGTTTGCCCCAATGGAAATCCCTCTGCTTCCTTGTCTCTTATCAATATGAATATGCCCTAAGTGGCATCATGAAGTGCTATGGAAATGGCGTCTGGTTTCAGCTTGTAGAAGACACACTACGAAACGAGTATACGAGCACCCCCTTCTACCCTGTCTCAACTATGCGTTTTTCTTTTCATAAATTTTTGAGTGACATTTTTGATGACACCCGAGCTTTGTGCCGTGTGCTCGGCGCACCCGGCTAAAGGCACCTGTCACCATGGCCAAATGTTGTGTGGCATACTTAAGCGCCAAGTGTTTAGATGTCAGCAGTTGGAAAATCTTTTGCCTGCGCTCTCGAGTCCTTGCATACCCTTGAAAATTCACACACAAAATGTGTATCGAAACGCCAACAAACAAAATGTAATGTAACCTTAAATTATTGGGTAAAATTTTCATAAATTTCCATCAGAAAGTTAAGCGTTTTAAGTAGGCAAAATATAACAAATGCAAATCCGACACCTTCGGGGAGGGTATATACCCTTTTGCTTTCGCTGCTAATAGGCAAATGTTGTAGGCAATTTTTGACATTGCCTGGCGTTGCTTAAGGAGATTATCTGTGAAAAGGTTACGCGTTATGCGTTATCACGTAACATAAAGCGTAATCTCAAGCGCGTGGTTTGTATTTAAGTACACAGACAAGTAGATTGCTGTTTAAAATTTGATGCATGCCAACACGATGGTGATGGTGGCAACAAGGGCTCAGTTCCATTTCCTACTTTGTCTTTGCCTTTGCCGTTGCCTTTTGCCCGAATTAAACAGCTCCACCCGAAAAGTCAATTGGGTGGCCTTCCTCTTGGCACCCCTCTTCCCTTTCAGTGGGCTTTAAACCAGAAGAGGCAACCTTGAAGTTAAGGGAAAAATCAATTGTGTCTAGGTACGCGAGTGTTGCGCTTTATTCAATTTTAACAAAGCTAATAAATGGATGTATAGCATGGCGTATGCGTGTTGTTTTTTCGGATAACAGGCTGAGAAGCTGGATGTTGGCTGTTGGGTGCTGGTAAAGCAGACGACACTCCACGATTTATGCGCCTTACACGTTAAGCCAAAAAGTATGCTACATAAGCTGCAGGCAGCAATGCCGCATATGTTTGGCTCTTTGGTAAGCTGAAATTCAAATTTTTACTCAACCATTTCCATACCCATTCCCATTGCCATTGCCATTGCCATTGGCATTGGCTCTGTTATTCCCTTTCGGCTGTGGCACCTCCTCCGGCTCCTACACCGCCCAAAGCTACAGCTTTTTGAAGCAGATAGCCCACACCAAAAGGGGTTGGCTTAAATGCGCCACGCCATTTGTCAGTGTAATAAAATCAAACACAGCGCTCTGAAAACCTCAAAAACCGTACAGTTCGGTAGCTTTAACACCAAGCAGGTGAGGCAGTTGGCTAAGAAGACAAGGGGTTTCACGAGCTATTGAAAATTTATATTGGCCGCATTTGTAGCTTTTGGCTTGGGCATTACCTTGAGCGCTTTTTGAAGTTTTCACATTTATTTCACTTGGCTGGCAATGGCAGATTTTCTCCAATCTTTGTAATTGTATGCACTTCGTTTTAATGCGCTTTCGTGTCACTTTAACATCGCACCCACATCCACATCCACCTCAACCTGTCCACAGTGCCATTACCAAAGCCAATAGAATGGTATAAAAGAAAAACCTTTGCTTGCCTCGTACATTGGCATTTGCAAAGCACATGTCGATATATTTTTACGGCGCAATTTATTGCGGCAATTTCTCGCGCCCAAAATGCAAATGCAGACTTTCTTCCACTCCCCCTCCTCTTTCCCACTCGTTCTCTCTACGCGACGGTCGCTGTTTACATTAGTTATCAGGCTTATTTATGGGATCCAACGGCATCCCTCCGAATGCCACTGGCAACCACTTGACTAGAGTGCTTGACGCTTTAAAAATGAGCCAGCGACTGCTGCCAAGTGCCTATTAAATTAAGTTTAGTGCTGCGATATGGCCAAGCCTTTTGTCTTACCAACATGGCCCAGTGGTTTGCCCAGCGGGGGAGTGGGGGGACCGTGGTGGATTTGGGGACGAAATGTTGAGAAATCACTAAATAATTGCGACGCTTACACTTTGTTGCTGCACTGGGTTGACGCTTATCTCTCGTGGCAACATTTGCAACAGCTACAAACTGTGGCAAGCTCGCTTATTCCTATGGGAACGGCAACGGCAACGACAGCGGAAACGAGAACGGGCAACGACAAATTACAAATTCAACAAGCGCCAAGTGGACAACCCTCATTAATTTTCGACCTTAAACAGAGCCAAGAGAAGGGAGCGGCAAAGTTTTCTATTAAAATTAATAATGTTGCTAAAAACAAAGCAATTACACCAACAACAAGCTTGTTAAAAATAAGAAAATTGTCGCACAGCATGAGCTTGACTCGGGAGTTTAATAAGTTGCGTGATTTGCTTTGTGAACACTTCAAATTTATCAAGAACAACGTCAATAAATGTACAAAAGCAAATGGTCAAAGGTGTCTATGCCAACGCCAGAGGCTAAACCAAAGGAAAAGGTAAATTGAAGGAATCTCTATAGTGCCAAATTGGATTTTAAGCCACGTCAACTTTCATTTAATAATTTATATAAAGTCTTGCAATTAGAATACTTTAAGCAGATAAATAGTTATACGGTTTAAAAAGCCATTCAAGTGTGACCATAATTCGATGGAAAGACTGAATGACTGACTGAAACCCTCGTGGACTACCACAAACGAAAAGCAAACGTAAAATAATTAGCATTATGTTGTTGTGTTTGTATCGCTGTTAATGTAATAGGTTGAGAACTGTGAACATACTTTTAGTTAATTAATTGAGTTGCTCGTTATGAATTGTTCATAAAGTAAGACAGATATCAAGTTGGTCAAACAACCGCAGGTAACGTGAAGAATAAACTTCCCTCTTTACACAAACATGCTTCTTCACACACATACCATACTCATAATAAGTGGGTAGCTATGTAAGTATGTATGTGTGTGTGTGTGTGTGTGTGTTGTTGCGAGTACACGCTTTAATTTAACTACGCCCAAATATTTGAGTCAATTTTCAAGTGCCTCGAGACTTGGCCTTTGTCTTTGCGAGCGGTGTGTAAATAGCGCCTCGGTAAACAAAAGAAGCAAACAAGCAAAATAACAAAAAGAAAAAAATAATACAACGAAAAAAACAAGTTGAGTGAACTCGACTAACAGATGCCCTGTTGCATAGAGAAATTCAACTGAAAGAAAACTTAACCAATTAAATAAACTGCTAATCAAATAACAATTTTTATTCAACTTTGTTCTGTTTGCCAAAGTGTACTATACCCCATTGACAATTCTTCGAGGGTATGCGAAAGCAGAGAAGCGGCAAAACGGCTAAGGGTCCCAAACTGGAAAAACAATCAAAGAAATTAGCAAACAGCGAGAACAGCAAGCAATAAAAGAACAGAAGAGCGGAAGAACATAACGCAATGCAACTACATAAATAATTTAATATTTCCACTTCACTAGCTGCGCTGCTTTCTGCTCTTTTCTTCTTCATCCTTTGTCCCTTTTTTTTGCACTTCTTTTAGCTCTCAGCGACGCAAGCAAAATAAGCAATCGAATGCTCAGTTAAATGTAAGAAAAATCAATTTTCCAAACAATTTTACTGTGACCCCCGACGCCCCTGTCCCCTACCCCAACCCTGACCCCCTTCACGTCATGTCCATGTCCCTCAGCTGCCATTTTGCTATGGCTTTTTATGCACTTGTCGCCGGCTGCGGGCAATGCTCTTTTTTCGTCAGTTGCTTCTCTCTCTCTCCACGTCTGCTTCTCCACGTTCGTTTTGCTTTGCCCCCACTCCTTCTCTTTCCCCTGGCGACTCTATCATGCAAGAGGAGGCAAATCATCAGAAAGAGAGCAAAATCAATCGCCAAATCACTATAGTGCGTCGTTCCATCGTCGTCGCCGGCGTTTAGATGAATATTTGGTTTGTTTTTCATTTTTGTCGTCTTTTTTTTTTTGTCTCCTCTTTCAGCAACATTCGGTTGTTTTTGTTTTTGTCTCTAGTTCATTGTTTGCCTTCTCAGCTGCTTCTACTGCGGCGGTTATTTTGCATTGTTTGCCCACCGAACTGTACCCACTGTACCTAAAATGGCAGGCTAACGATTCCTTTGGGCCCGATTTTAAGGGCAAGAGCGTGAGCGGGAGAGATAAACGCCGGTTCACTTCATCCTCCACTCAACTTCCTCCACATCGGCTCCTTGCTTGCTCTTCACTTCTCTTCAATTGTGTCACGCATGCACGCACGTTGCTTCCGTTTTTCCGGTTGCCGGGTTTGCTATTTTTTTTCCAGCTTCCTCTTTTGTCCACTTGCTCCTACTTAGTTTGTGTTCCTACTCGAAAAATACGAAAAATGAAAACGAGCAGCAGCAGAAAAATGTGAAGAGAGAAAGCAGCGACAGACTGGAAAATTTGCATGTTTAGAATGTTTGGACATGTTGAAATCTTCTTGGGAGTTCTTCGTGTTACCAAGTTTTCATTTTTTTTTTTTGTTCCTTGTTATTTGCACTCCGGCATGAAAATGAAATTTGCATCTGACAGTGACGTAGAATTCTTCCGGTAACAAGGGAATATCGCCTTGACGTTGTTTTCCCAACCAAGCAAAAAGCTCTTTATTTATATATGTATGTATATTAAAATTTACACAATCTGGAGGAGTCAGGATAATATAGAGTTTACCTGCTGTATTTTTAATAACTTTAAAGTGATAAAATAATTCATTTCCCATACAAGCTCCGGTACAGAACAGGAGACTTGACACAAGTGTAAACATGCATGTGAATAAGCACAAAACAGAGTGTTTGGCTGAAGGGAAATTGACGAGGCGACCATCAAAAAAAAAAAGAAAGAAAACCGGAAAAACCAAAGAGGAGACATAGAAGAATGTGAGCACGTGTTATTGCATTTTGGAGCGATTTACATATGTATGTACAACTTCCCAATACTCACAACAACACGAAGATGAACACGAGCACACAAAAAGCAGCAAGAACCAGTGTTTTAGCCCTTGTGGCATTATCGATTGTGAGCAGTCAAGAGTAATAAGTGGAAAAGTTGGACTATGACTATTTCTGGATATTCATCTGGAGGCTATTGCCAAGTCATAAGCGGAAGATGCTAAACAAATTTAAAGCATTGAACGCCCGAAGGTCATGTTGTCATTTCCTTTCCTTAAGCAACACAGTGTCACACACACACATACACTCGTAGCACCAGCAGCACGCAGATGCCACCGGATGCTTCGGGAAGCTCATGCTACAGTTAAAAGTTCAATTTGCGGAATGGCAACTGCGGCATTTACAAGCTCAGAAACACAGCTACACACATACGTGGCAGGGCCAATTGAAGCGTAAGAAACAGCAGCAGGACTCAGTCGCAGCAGCAGCAGCAACAACAACAGCAACAAAAACAACAACAACTTTAGCGACAGCGAAACAGCAAAAGGAAATTTTGCGTTAAATTATTACTTTCCGTTTATGCAAAGCATTTTGAATTCGCCCACTTTGCTTTAACGTTGGATTCTGCCATGTTTTGTTGTCACAGCTATACCAGCAGACACACACACACACACACACATAGACAAACACACATACACACATAAAATTGGAGTAGGAAAAGGCAGCTGCGGAATGCGGTTGGCTGCCTCGCTGCGAATTAGTATGTGCGACAAGCAAGGAAATTGCAATAGCATCTCATGATGCCACTAAATGCACAGAAAGGGCGCCAACAACAACTGCAAAAACAACAACAACAACAACATAACAGTAGGCAAGATTGAAAAACGAAGCGGGTGCAAAAAAATTCATTTGCTGCATTTGCAAAAATTTTCATGCTGTCAACGAAACAGGGGAAGGTGCAGCAGCGGTTTCCCCATTTGAAAGACCACACATGTGAGGTGGGGAGGGGTGGAGTGAGTGGCGTCTGCAGGGCTTCAGCCTGTATATTACACAAAAGGAATGGCGACGGGAGCAGCTGGCACTAACTGAAATGAAACGAAACGTAACGTGGAAATTGCAGGCGCCGGCGACGACGCCGTTGCTGTACTTGTTCTTCTTGTTGTTGTTGTTGTTGTTGCTGGCCTCTGTGGAAATGCATTTTAAAGAAAACGCCGCGCTTTTGTCATTTTAATTTTGTGGATTTTGTGTTTTAATTTCAACATGCCAACATGCCACAAGCGACCAAGGTTAGGCAAACTAGAAATGTTTTTTAATTGAAAATGTTCTACTCAGTTGCTACGCTTAATTGTGGGCGTGGCACTTAAGTAACTGAGCTGAGACTGCAAGAATTCCACCAACTAAGAACTACGAACTAAGCCTTTGTGCCAAGCAAACCCAGTAACCAACTTCAACTACAACTACAACTACTTCAACCAACACACACATACACACATGGCTCACATTGTGGCCATTTATCTTGCTCAAGGTAATAAAATGTCTATAATTAGTCATTTAATATACAGATTTCCGTTTTGCGTCAAGGGGCGAAAACTTTTGCAAGGCCCCGAGGCAGAAAAAAAAAACAAGTAGATAAAAATACAGAAGAAGTTTTGTACGTCGGCAGGAGCTTGGTGGCCATATGAAGTGGTAGCCTGTCTAGAGTCTCGTATCTTATGCCTGTGTGGGTAATTTAACCAGAGCAAATGATAAACTACTAAGCAGCAGACTATGAGCCTCTACCCGAGTGGCGAACCTAAATAAATGTGCAATTAAGAGCTGCTCACTTTACCGTTGGACCGCACAATTTGCTGCCAACTTTTGCTATAAGCTGCGAACGAATAAGCATTACATATATGCTGGCTATGTGGGTGTATAACTAAGTCGGTGTGTGTGTGTGTGTGTGTGTGTTGTGTTGTGCACTTTTAACGTAATATGCCGTTTGCCTGCCTGAGCTATGAGCATTTTTATAATAAATCTTACCGCTTCCGTTTTTGGTTTGCAAACTTCCTGTGTTGGCAACGACCAACGTCAGAATCTTGGCCAAGACAACGTTCTTTCGTTGATAGCCAGCCAGCCAGACCAGTAGCAGAGCAGTCTGCACCGTGATTTGCACGCAACATATGGACTCGACTCAACTCCTCCCCAGAGTTGACTCAGCATGTGAAACTGTGTAAAATTCTTGGCGTGAAATGTAAGACACTGTTGGCTAGGGAGTTGGCATCGCAACGGCTTTGCCTGTGTCTGTGCCAGCAACTTGGCCAACTTGCTCAAGAAATAAATCTTGGACTTTTTGCTTTATTGCTGCATGCAGTTGGCCGATTTCTCTACTCCCCCACTATAGTACAACTTATTGCGTATACGCGATGAAGGTTCGTGTTACTGGTGTATGCCTTTAAGATTTGTATTTTTATGCCGTTACACGTGTTTCCTTAAACATTCACATAATAAACAGTGCCTACAAAAGTTATGACGCACGCACTTTTTATTATTTTATTGGTTATTGTTTGAAGGGGGCGGACAGTTTTAACGAGCACTCAAATTTTAATGTCTTCAAATGATTTCAATCGTGGCGTGGTCGAGTCTTAATCGATATTCCTAACTCCCACGCAGTAAGCCGGCGTTACCTTTAGTAACTAGAAGTAATGGTATGCCCAGCTGTAGGATTGTTCATCCATTAAATGTAAAAAGCAAAAAGGTGCTCCTCATAATTATCTTTAATTTGACTATGTTTATTACCTGAAGCCAAGTTAAAAACACGGCACAAAGAGAAAAACAGCGTTTTGTAACCTTAAATCCGTATCCACTGGCTACAAGTTGCTGCGATTTCAAAATCTTAAGCAATTCACAGCCTCTTACCCGATAGCTAAAACATCAAAGCAACAATTTGCTTAGCAATAATATTGTAATTTATTATATGCAGAGTTCTCCTTCAGAGAAGCACCCTCAGTCCCAGCAGTCCCAGTCTTAGTTTTATTCGCTTTTTCCCAACCGGCCTCACCCTAAGCTGACCAGGCAGCCTGATTGTCAACCAGTTCACTTCAGTTCAGTTTGGCCGAGAGTTGGGTCTGTGCTCTTCCAGCGTAATGCCTTTGGAGCACGCTCTTGGCTGTTTCTCAAAACAAAATTAGAGGCAAAGGCAACAAAAGCAGCAACAACAGATAATACAAAAAATTGTAATGCAAATTTAATTAGGTTTTAAGTGCTTCAGCGCAATGGCAAAGTCTAAGACGACGGAGTTGTTTATTGTTGTTGCGGCTGCTCTTGTTTTTGTTGTTTTTATACTTTTTTTTTATTTTCTGTACTCTGTTGTGCTGCTGCTGTTGGTTCTTGTCAAATATTTACTTTGAAAGCGGCGTAAAATAATCAAAAAGGTTGCCAGCCATCGGCCCCTTAAAAAGCAAAAGGTGGTAATGAAATTTTTCGCGCTGTGTTTTAAAACAGTTTAAAGTTATTACAACAGACGGCTACGTGGGCTGGCAAATTGATTTGGCTAAGAAAGTTTAAAGCGTTATGCGGGACACAGCGGGAGAGGGGTCAAAGACAAACAGGCAATGTTTGCCAAACGTGGCGTATATACATAATATTAGCTTCTAACTTTAGCAAAAAGTCAAAGCTAATTTGCGTGTGACCCGCATCAAAAGTTGGCCATATTGAAATCGAAATTCCAGCACATCGCATTGCATGAATTGGTTTATTGTCTGCCTGGCCAAAAGTTTGTCAATGAAAGTTTTTAGCGACCATGCAATATGCAAATATTTGCGCAACTTTATTAAAATTCATTTTTGTCATTCATTGCCAGGCAAACGAATGTGTGCTTGAATGTGTGTGGTGTTGGTGGTTGTGTGTGTGTGTGTGTTGATCTAAAAACTCTTGACAATAGTTGCCAAGTTGCTACTTTCATGGCGGGCGCGCAAACATGCAAAGAATTTTCTGCTAAGCGGCAATAATTGCAAATTCCAGTGCAACCACCAGTTCACACACACACACATACACGCCAACACACACATTTTATACAAGCACCAACTGGTTGAAAACTTTCGACTTGTCTAACTGTCTGCAAATCGCAGAGCTTTGCGAAAATCTTTGCCAAAATGTTTGCCCATAGACATTTTTGCAGTCAAAACTTCAAAGCGCACAAAAGTATGCAATAGTTTTTACATGCCCACAATGTATGCGGTCATATATGTGCGTGTTGCGCACATTGTAAATCCCCCCACCCCTCCACCATGCCACGCCCACAGCCCATATCCATTACAACTGTCGATGCATTTATTTAATGAACACGGAATCATGCTGAGCGTTCAGTTTTTTATCGCTGCACGAAGGACGCAAAAAATATACAATAATTAAAACAACACACTTTTAATTGGCCAAGTAAAAGCTGATGCAAATTCCAGCATTTATACATGTAATCAAAAAATTATGCTGCTAACTATTTGCCGTTAAGCTGTTAATTCGCATTATCGTTGCAATGGGGCGTGGCATGCGTTCGCGACAGGCGTTCAATAAC
Source organism: Drosophila dunni (assembly GCA_018152125.1). Lineage (NCBI taxonomy): Eukaryota > Metazoa > Arthropoda > Insecta > Diptera > Drosophilidae > Drosophila > Drosophila dunni. Next base: position 1,806,712 of record JAECXC010000352.1, on the reverse strand, counting down.
AAACACCCACACACACTCAGGTGGACAGGAATGTGTTTGTTTGTTCAACCATCAGGTCGTCAATTGTACAAAGCGGAAACGTAACGTATGCTATACTATGCAGTCGCTGCCAGCGACCATAACTAACGGTTCAGTGCACACTGGAGTCTCTTTCCAACAGCTGCAAAAGGCAGCAGCAGCAGCAGCATTACGAACTTTGGCTTGCAATTTGGACGTGACCGAAAAAAGTGGAAGAAAAGACTGCCGTAGGTGTCAATTGTTTGTTGGTGTGCGCGCAATACACACACACTCGCACACACGCACACACATATGTGTGAATTTATCGGTTGACATGACAATGCGGCTGCAAAATGCTTGCGTCGAACTGCACTTCAATATGCCAAAGGCGACGGTCTGCCAACTGCCAACTGCCAACTGCGAACTGCAAAGCAGCAAAACTGCAAACTGTAGACTAAAGTCCTTAGTGTCTAACGCTGACTCCTAACTCCTAACTCCTAACTTCGATTCTGAATCCGACTACCAGTCCTAACTCCTTGCTCTTCGATCCCATGTGTACAAAACTACCATTAGGTAGTATGGCAGTGCACGATGAGCTCTCACACTTTATGCCTCGGGCATGGTGTGTGTGGCGAGGTATACTTGAAAAATTCTAAGGCGGAAAAAATACATTTTTAAATGTAAAAAGTATTTGATAATTTAATTTATTTAAACCATTTAAACTATCAAAAAATTTAGTTTTAGAGCATATAAAGACCGCGTAATCCTTCTTGTGTGTATTTTCCATAATTTCCGACCGATTTTCTCAAACTGAACTATATCATATAGTTGTCCAATCCGGATCAAACATGGTGAGGATTGTTATAATGGTACCATACATATAATACAGTGGAGTCCGGTTATAACGACTCCGCTTAAAGCGTTCGTCCGATCATTGTGATTTTTTTTCTTTGCTCGTTTCGGGTAATGCGTCTACCGGGTATAACGACGTGAAATCGTCGGTCCCTTGAGTGTCGTTATAACCGGATTCCACTGTATATAATTTTGATTTGGATAGCTCAACTAACAGTACATGTCTTTATACAAATGTCCTATTTTTTGACCAATTTGTCCTTTGGTAGCTATATTATATAGTTGTCCGATATGGATGAAACTTGGTGTGGATACTTATAATGCTAATTAATTTAATTTAATTTAATTTTAACAATAAGTTAACATTGCTGAAGTTGATGATACTTATAAGAGGATTTTTGTATGGCTAAGTTTAGTTTTCTGAAGACAAATTAAACAAAGTTACAATTTCCCATACTGGTTTGCTAATTAACAATCAAAACTTGCAACACTAAGAATTTTGAATCAATTTGAAGCAACCCTCGGTCTTAGCTTGGCTTTGGTAACAGAGTCGGCCACACTGGAGCCATGCGCTCTAATGTGACCTCAACGTAAAATAATTGCTGACCAAAGTGCACTCAAATGCAGACTCATGGCCACACGTGATGACCAATGCACTTCAGGTCAAATGTGCTCAAATGTGCATGGTTCCACCCACCTGGTCTGGTCGCTGACACCTCGCACACCACACACTCACACACACACTTCTTCCAACACAAAAACGTGTGTGAAAAGGTATTGTTGGACAGCCGCAAGGTCTCGTTGGCCTGGCTCGTTATTCTTACTTTTTCGGTCAGCTTAGTTGAAGACAAGTCGCTGTAATTGATGTAATTTCTGGGCAAAAGTGCAAGACAGGCATCAAACTACACACACAGTGCGAAGTAAAGAGAAAAATGGGAAACCCTTCGGCCTTTTCCATTGTGTGCAACATTTGAGCTTTGAACAAAAGTCGCAAGTTGCAGCTCACATATCTGAATCTGACCGGATCAAGGGCCAGTGCCATTTGAGATGCTATTTTCTTGGAGCTCAATGCAGAATGTTTTTTCTCTTTGCGGTCGTTATTTAAGTGCTAACAATAAACAAGTTGGCTTTAAGGCATCCGTGTGAGACGTTTAAGAAATGACATTAAAATCGATTGATTTTGCCTGTGAGACAAATCAATATATGAATAACTTTTACCCAGTGAATCGACCTCGTAAGGAACGACCATTTGAAGGTCGATTATAATGTAAGCCAAACAAGAATGTTTCTTACTTTTGCATTTTGATGTTTTATTTTTATTTTTATTTGTACGAGTATTTTATTGACGTATTTGTTATTGTGTTTACTTTGGGTTTTACTGCTTGCTCAGCCGATCAACTTACTTACTTACTTGCTTACTTAGTTGGCATGACAGTCGACAGTTGTCTTGAACTGGCATATTATTTATTATGCCGCAATTGAATTTGAATGTTGTTGATTCTTTCGCTTTGTTTGGCTTTTTGTTGGCAGACGACAAGGCTACCTAGAACTACTTATAACTATGGACATTTTGGCTTTAATTGGGGGCACGTGAAACAACAACAACGGCGTGAAGCAAATAGACAAACAACAAGAAGCATTTCACCAAGCAGTAACACTCACAACAACAACAACAACAACCAGCGAAAGAAAGTGCAAGAAATTTCTTCTAATTGCAGCTTATGCAAAATATATAAGCTGCAAATGTTCTTGGCTAATTACTTAGAGTGAGTAGGCTAAAAATGGGTTAACACTTGCCAACGGCTGCCGTTAGCTGTTCTTGTTGTTTTGCTGCTATTTCGACAAGTAGCAGCTGCGTAGCCGCCAGCTTAATTTCTCTCTTCTGTCTCTTTCTCGCTACCAGTCTTTCTTTCTCCTTCTCTGTCTTTCTTTCTATCACTCTTCGTGTGTACTTCAATCTAAAGGCGAAAATTGAACAAAGGACTTTGTTTGTTTTCAACTAAATTAGTGCAAATAGTGCACACAGACACACACCAACACAAGCACGCCCACACTCACACACCCACACACCCTCACACACACACGTACACACGTACACACTTGGAAGGCGTGTGAAACATTCAAAGGTGCTGTGAAGACGGCAAAGCGACGTTACCTTGTGCCACTTAAAAGCAACAACAACGACGACAATGCTGTTTTGTTGCTGCCATTCACTTTCCTACACACATCCACGCTCAGACACAATGCATTGGTATTTGTATGCGTATGCGTATGGCTGTGTGTGGCTTTATCTGGCGCATAGTTGGCCCGCGATTTGGGCGCTTAAAAGTATGCTATGCGAGTCATTACCTTTCATCTCAATTATAAAAGCACACACACACACACACGCACCTACGCGACGAATGAAACAGAACAAAAAGGAGAGAGGGAGAAAGCATGTGACTTTAGAAGCAGCTGTATACATATGTACATATTTATTTAAAGAAATTCTTACCCCAAAACAACAACAACAACACCGAGAACTGACGCAATGCCTCGTTTATGCCACACGTGACCTGCTTTGCCGTTGGCCAGGGTCGACTACAGTGGCTGCCATATAGTCGCACACTATTTTTACAAGTGTCTACAGTTAAGTACTCGCACACACACACAAAGTTTTGTTGTGCCCATGCGAAAATTACCATGCTCAGAGGACGCTGTCGCTCTCAACGCCAGTCTTTGCGGCCGTGGCGTGAAACGAGAAGAACAACTTTGGCGCTCTCAACGTCAACAAAGGAAAGAAAGAAGCAGAAGCAGCAAGTGGGGATGAAAATTCAGGCGATGTGTAAGCGGCAGACACAGCAGCAGTATCATCTTGAAAGTGGAGCGTGGAGCGTGGAATGTGGCAAACACCAGGCACAATGCACTGGGCAACTATCCAAGCCAAGGCGAAGTAAGGCAAGACAAGCCGACCCAAGCAAAGCAGCCAAGCAAGAGAAGCTAAGAAGCTGATGTAGCCGTAGTCACAGCATTGGATTTCATTATGCGCATTTTCTACCACTTTTTGCAACGCAGCCCGTTAGTATTGCATACTTTTAGGCGCTGCCTCGTTGCTGTCGCTGTTGTTGCTGCTGCTGCTGCTGCTGTGTTTTCAGTCGAGTTTGCTTTTGCGCAGACACTGAAATGCAATTTGCATAAGTTTCACAGCTTCTTTCGCTTATATAAAGACAACTTATATAAATATAAATAGTATGTGTATAACCCAACTGGGCGAGTGGTTGTATGTGTATGGGAGTTGCTGTATTTTATTTAAGTATGTGTTGCCGAGCTGTTGGCACTTTTTATGAAAAGGAAAAAAGCTGCCACGGCAACGCACAACGTCAAGATGAACAAATGAAATTTGTTTCTGCCTTACACTCTATTCTCTTTCACAAAAAACATTGCACATATATAGTAGAATGAAATGCCATTGTGTAATAGAAAGCTTATGTGCCGTGAACAGGGCACGGAACACGGAAAGTGCAAGAAAATTCAGGTATTAAAACTTAATGCACATTTTCTCTATGGAAAAATCTAGTTTGCAATAACTTTTAATCGTTTAGTGTGCTGCTTGGATGTATAAAATTTATTGTATATTTAATCTTGGGAAAAGCTCCACAAAACAGCGTTAACAATTGAATAGTAAAGAAGACTTAATCGTGCTCGATTTGAATTGGAAACAAAATTGATTATGAAGAACTTATAAAACAATAGTTGTTCAGTCCAACTGCCTTTGCTTGTTTAAAAGAGATTTATTTACATAACTGAATAAATACAAGAAATAATCCTTCTCTGTGTGCAGTGATAAATAAAAACTAAAGAAAGAATTAAATTAAGTTAAGAAACTCTTGAGTAAGGGCTATAAAAAATAACTTTGTCATTTCATTTTACTACATATTAATTTTGTTATAAATAATTGTTATAGAATGCCTACTATTTATAGAAGTATGCAAACGATTAAGCACTTGTTGCCTGAAAAATGTGTGATTTATGCACGGCTATGATACGATTATCTGCCATAAACATAGCATAACCAATTAAATTCAATATATTCTCAAGTGATTTACTCGTTTCATAAAATATTTTGATGTATTTTAAATATTTAACATAAACAAAGCATCAATTAAGATTGGCCAATTTGGCCACTGTGTGTGTTGCTGTGTGTGAGTTTTATAGTTATTTACATAAACACACACACAGACATAAAGATGGCAATAAACTAGCACAAATTTGTCATGTCTGTCAACTGTTGCCGGTGAAAGCCTAATCCATGCCACTGACCCCACAAGCAGCTGAGCACCTAAGCCGCAGCACGCTCCACTTAGCCAAAATCCGAGTACAGGCAGTTGGTTTAGCGGCCTCGCAGCTGCTGTGCTGTGGTCGCGAGGGGAGCGGCGAGGGCGAGGGCGAAAGATAAAGAGCGGATTGAGTCAACGATTGACGCCGCTGTCAGCCCAGTGCGCCTCACGGGCAAATCACTCATTACACACTCACGCTTCAGCTAACAGCATGAAGAAGAAGTAGGAAAGAGGGGGAATGTAAAAAGACAGAAAGAGAGGGGAGATAGGAGAGACAAGAGAGGAAAGATAGGAGATGGCAGCATCACAAATTATGTCAATTTGCTGCTGCTACTGTCGAGAGACGTATCTTCTGCCCAGACAGTGAGAGTAGCTAACTGTAGGTGTATGTGTAGCTGTCAGTGAGTGTGTCTCTGTGTGTGTGTGTGTGCGGTGTTTAGTCTGCTCGTTGGGAGTTTGACATCTTACATGGGAATTACAAACGCAACGAAAATTGCTACAATGTTTTGCGACAACCCACACAAAACGCACATACATGTATGTATGTTTGTCAATTATATATATGCACACACACACACACTAATACACACTAAGTATATATAGATTTGATCTGCAATGAACGCGCGTGCCTGTGTCAGTTCAGTTCAGTCGGCATTTTCATGTGCAAATTTTTGTAGTGTGCCATAAATTATACGACTGGGAATTGCTTTTCTATAATACGTGCGCATATTAAATAAATGTCAAAAATGTTGGCATCCCCCCCGCTCCTCTCACACACACTCACACACACACACTCACACATGCGTGCACTCAGTCACAGACACACAGAGTTATTCACGTACGTACAAAGACGCGTACAAACTGAAATTATGCGTGAGGAATTTGTTGCTGGCGGGCGTTCCAAAATTAAATTACGCGTAACATGATTGCGAAGCCCCTTTTTGGGTATTAATGAGCTTTGCGTTTTGCTAAGCATGATGGATCTATGTGGGAGTCATAGGTTCAAACTTTCAACAGCTGCTAGGTGAGCGGACTAACTTTAGCTTTCACTTTAATCGATGTTACCGAACAATTGAGAAATCAATCAGCCTTCGACAGACACCAAACTGCCGTCTCTGGAGAATTGAATTATTGTTTGCCTTTTAAGTCTAGGATTTTCATGGAATACATTTGCTCTGATTATTTTAAATATTTTAATACGATTGTAACTTGCATAAAAAACTTTGGCTGAACTTTATGGCAGTTTATTTTATTTATTTTATATATTTTATTTAATTTGTTAGCTTTCACTTGCTTACAATCTTTTTAAGACACATTAAAAAATGTCTATTAGTGTCTAAATTTAAATCTTAAAGTTAACTCAAGTTCAACATAATAATAATTGACCCATATTGTCAATCCTATCAAATATAAGGCATACTTGAAGCGGCAACTGCAATTATGTGTACACTGTCCCTATATCCAGCTGATCCAGAGACCCCGTCCGCTCAGGACATTGCAATCCAATACGAGGAATTGACTGTGGAGTTTTCCATTGCGAATTTACAAATCCAAGCGCCTGAAATTGCCCAAGTCTTGGTGTAGCTATACATTCAGTGACATCAATTGGCAGTTTAAATGCAAAAGATGAGGCCGCCGTGAAATCGTAGACAGAGAACGGACTAGGACGATTTAAAATCAAGGCGAGCTCATCTTTGCCAGTGCCTTTCCCATCATCATTTGATTGTCGTTGGTGTTTTTGTTAGTGTTGGTGTTGCTGTTGTTGTTGTTGTTGTCGACGTCATCGTAGTTGTCGCTGTCGTTGTCGTCAATTTAGCATTAATATTCCCACTCACGTACTTGGTTGTGATTATGCGACTACGACGATGACGATGACGACAACGATGACGATGACGATGGCAACGATTGCGGTTTGGGTCAGGGTGTGACGGGCTTTTAGATTGAAGTTAGGAATTGCAGAAGTGCCGTCAAAGGGCGGAGTGAGTAACTGGAGGGCATGGGAGGAGTAAGACTGTCGTGCGGTTTGGTTGCTGTTAGTGCCTTGCGTGATATTGGCGTGACAGTTAAAAGGCAGCATTTTGTTGACATTTGTTGATGTTTAAGGAATCGAAGAAAGCGGGAGTCAAGTAATTGCAACGACACAGCAAACAGCAAACGGCAACGGCAAACAGAAAACAGTAAGCAGAAACAAAAGCAATAACAACAACACAAACAACAACAACAAAAACAACCACAAACAATTTAATATTGTGTTAATGACTTCGTCAATAGTCGTGTTGTGACATTTAGGGCTACACTTGAAAGCTTCTCTGCATTTGTATATGTTTCACATAATTGACTTTCTTGCTCACTTCTTTGCCTTTCTTTTTCTCTGTCTCTCCCCACACAGTTTCCACAGTGGCCGTGGAGGCTGTACTAGGACGCACCGCATCCTTGCCATGTGACATTGAGCCGGAGGCAAAGGACGATCGTGTTTACATGGTGCTCTGGTTCCGTGAGAGTGCTGGAAAACCACTTTACAGGTGAGTGCCAGTTGCCTCAAATGCAAAAATAATACAGTGTAGTTTACGGGTTAAATTAAACGTAGATCTTAAAGCAGTAAGCTGATGAAATTACAGGTACGAGTAGATTTTAAACAACGAAGTGAGTGGCACTCACTTAAAGTTCATTTGATTTATATGTGGGACCATCAACTGGCCTGCATGTCATGAGAAATGACGCCAGTTCATAATTTTCAAATAATTTATTATTTTAATAACATCATCAATATCAACTCAACTCGAGTTGGCTGTGCACTAGGACACTAGACTCGTGTGCCTAGCCGGGGCCAAAACAAAAGCGAGGCCAGGCCAAACGGGGCGACATGGACTCATATATTAGCCACAGGGCAAAGGCAAAGTAAAGGCAAAGGCAAAGGCAACGGTAAAGGCAATGGCAAAGGACATCAACGGCAGCAGGCCAGGCTAAGGGCAGCAAAATAATAGCAGCCAAAGTGAAAACTGTTTTGGCGGCAACTTTGATTATTTTGGGGGAAGTAGAACAGGGACAAGGGGGGAGAGGGGACTGAATGAGGTGTGTCCTGTGAGGACGATGCTGCTGCTGCTGCTGCTGCTGTTATTTATAGAGCGAACGCTGTGAGCGTGTGCTTAGGTTTAATATGTTGCACATTATAAGCAGACATCGATATCCTTTAGCCTTGTCAATTTTGCTTACATGTGTGCTTCTTTCTCAATATGTTGCCAGTGCCCAGCAGCAGCAGTATAGTGTAACACATGTGTTTGTGTGTGTGTGTGTGTGGACAGGATATGGAAACAGAACAGGGACACAAGGGACAGAGACATGAACGCACGTGTATATCAAGGACAAGCGCGAACTGTTCACGAGCTTTTGCTGTTGTTGTTGATGCTGTCCCTACTGCTGCTCCAGCTGCGACGTCTCCTTATATTGTTGTTGCTGCTTCGTGCACTCAATTGGAAGCAATAAATTTCACTGGTGCACAGACAATGCGCAAAACAGGGGAAAAATGGAGAGACAATGGGACAGAAAACTGGTAACTGGCAAAAATTGTTTGCGAAAAACTAGGAAAATGTCGAAAACAATAATGTCGCAAAAATTTCCGACTTTATAACCAAAATATCCGAAAGTGATTCGAATTCGATTTCCCTTCCACAGCCAAAAGAAAGATGCAAACAAAAAGAAAATAAAAATGAAAAGAAATGCTACAAAAAATGACAAGAAAAAAGAGAAAAAAAAGAAAACAAGCAAATAAATAAAAGACAGTAAACAAGCAACAGTAACAGCAGCGACAACAACAAGGCTAAGCCACAGCAGGTATAAAGCGGAATAAAGAAGGGGGAATGGAGATGAACTCAGTAGGGGAGAGGTGGGAGGAGGGAAGCACGGAGGGGCTACAACTTGGGTTTGATATAAAATTGCCAGCGCTGCGTGAAATCGAAGGCAACTCAAGTTTAAAAGAAACGAAAGCCAAGAGCTAAGGCAAAAATGATGCCGAAATTGAAAGCTGTATTCCAGCCGTGTTGTGGGTGCCATATGTGTGTTAGGGTGTGTGTATGGGTGTGTATGTGTGTGTATATCCGTTTGCCACATTTTGTAAGGATGTCACAGCTTGCAGTCCGGAACCGAGCCCAGAACCTTACCTAGAGCCGTGTCTAGGGCCCTCTGCATTTGACAGCTTCACACCCGGCAACAACGGCAACACAGCCCTTGGTTTTGGCTTTTTTTTTCCTCCCACAAGGCCGAAAGGCAAAAATATTAAAAATTATAATGTTAAAATTTGCTTTGTTGTGTGGACGTGGGCTGAGCCTAGGATCTTTTAGGGTTAGCAGCGCTTATGTTTCGCTTTTTTTTCGTTTTCTTCCTTTTTGTGCTTTCTCAACTGGATTTGAGCTCTTTTTATACATTGGCTGGGATTTGTTTTTTTCGATTTGACCCTTGAAATGCGATTTTCATAGGATTTCTACTTTATGTGATTCAGTTCCGATTTAAAAATAACGGCAACAAAAACACAGACACAAACCTACACAGTTAACTTAAGGTCAATAGGCATTATTAAAATTAACATTTGTGCACTAACAAAGGGGCACCAAGTGGGGATGGGGGTGACCTGTAAAAGGCATTTAGTTACCAACTGTCATGTTCAATATTGCAAGTCATCAATGACAATGGCAACGGCAATGGCAATAACAACGATAAAGCCCACATAATAAACAAGGGCAAAGGCAATGAATACGAGGTTGTGTACGGCTTTGCTCTGCCCTGGTCGATAGCATACATATCTGGTAGCAAAGGCTACAGTCGAGTGAACCAACTGTGAAAGTCCCAGTTATCATATCAGATAATTATTTAAAATGTGTCAAAACACATAAAGTTCATGTTTGGAGTTCTAGCTCTGGACTGGACTGGACTCATTGTATATATATCTGAACATACATACCATGTAGGCATGCATACCATATAAGCAATGCATGAGTTTGATTAAAATAGCCTAAACAAAAACATAGCTTGGTAGCTTTAGCTCTTTGAGCCTCTAAGACCAACCTACATACTTTACAACACCTCTTTTGAACTGCAGAACACCAGTATTTTTGTAAAACTCTATACACCCAAGCGCTCTTTTCAGATACGGGGTCTTAAAAGCGGATGAGCTGAGCTTCGAGTCTACCTGCAATCAAGGTTAATTGATTTTTAAAGCTCGCCGGATTGGTACATTGCCATATTACCGTATTGGCGTATTGCTGGGTTACCAGTCTGTAGCATGGAGCTTAAATAATGAAATTTTGCTGTACTGTAAACGGTGGCAGGTTTTGGCGCGCTGAATCCGCCGGCTGTTGTGGCTGTCAAAGGAGCCATAATCCGTGTAACAGCCCACGCTAACTGCCATAATCGTCAGCGGTAGCCACGGTGCGGTTGAGGCGTTGCTCATAAATATAGTCAACTTTCAGGTTGGCGCCGCACCAATCGAAAGTGCATTCACTTTGCAAACACAGACAGAGAAAGGAGGAGAGAGGGAGAGGGGAAAAGCAAGAACTGAACGTGTGTATATGCCATGCAATTGGGAGCTCTACTTGAGAATCTGCCGGCCACAAAAGTAATAAACCACGAAATGGTATTCAAAATGGCTGGCAATAAAATCCGGCAGCAGCCGCCACAGTCGCAGTCGCAGTAAGTCGGCCAAAAGTCGAGCCAATGGCAATTAACTCGAGTGCATTTTCGGGGTTTTACGAGCAGCAGCAAACAGCAACAACAACGGCAAATGGAAATGGAAATGAAAATAGCAACAACAGCAATTGCAACTGTGCCGCACTTTGCACAAATTCCAGTTAGATGGGTTATTTAAAAGTGTAATTAAGTCGTTGCATGTGTGTGAAAACCGGAAATGCAAAGAGCGCATGCAAATCGATATTCAGCCACTAAACTTTTGACTCGCATTAGTGCATACACAGCACAAGACACTCTAATGGATCTTGTGGTTTTATTTTGCTTGCTTTTTTTGTCCAATTGAATCAGCAATTATAAACTTAAATGTCTTTAAACTCAGCTCAACTGATTGCAGAAAAAAAAGAGGACACGTGATTGTAAATTTATATGGCTGCATACCCAACTCAGATACAAAAAGTGTCTTTTCATTTCTTTAGATCATAACTTTTGGCAAAATCAACAAAAAGAAGAAAAGAACAAGCGACCTACGAAGAAGATGAAACTTTTATTTTGAATTTATTGCCAAATTTATTGGGCGACACTGCATAAATTTGAACTTGGCCAAACATCGAGGAGTTTTTGGCTGTGTCTGCTTGTTCTTTTTGCTGTTCTCTCCCTTTTTTTGCTCAGTTTTCATATATTCATATGCTACAAATTATATAGTAAAAGTAAAGAAGAAGAGCCGAGCAAAATGCAAACAAAACAAAAACACCAGCGGCAACAATGTGCGGAATGATGCCAACAAATGTCAACACTGTGAGAATGGTAATGGGAATGAGAATAGTAGGGGGAGTGGTTGTGTGTAGGGCGGGGTTAGGGGATCGGGAATTCGCAAAAAAAAACTGTTGTTGGCAATAACAAAAGAAATTTACAGATATTACACAGCATGGCTCCATAATAATACCAATACAGGGACGCATCGCATATTCACGAAACCAAAAAAAAAACAAAATAATAAAAAAACAAAGGGACAGTTGAACCATTTGCATATGTGAGTGTGTCCAAATGTGTGTGGGTGTGTGTGTGTGTGTGTGCGGGTGTGTGTGTGTGTGTGTATGAGGGCGTGAACAGCTCTTTTTACATTCATATTTCTCGCCTACATTCTGTTTGTTTTTGCAAGCGAACCAATTTAAAATTTGTTGCGAGTTTTGGCGAGTTACGTTGCATACTTTTCGGCGGTACAGTTACAATTTCGCTGGTAATGTTTGTGTGTAATCGGAGCATTCCTACACCCACCATGGTTATATATTTGGTATGCTTTTGCTCGTGGTTCTTTTTACATAACTTGATAGGGGCTGCCAGACATAATACCAACCAATTTCCACCTGTTTTCGTATCATAGAAGACACAAGCTGCGCAGTAGCCCACACGAGGAGCGAAGCCTTTGTACGCCCTCATAGTTTACAGCCATTGTCTGGCTCTGCATAATTGAAGTCAACAGTTTTACCTTTGTCCGTTCTGTCGACACCTTTGTTAACGTACCGTCCCGCCCACTCACACGCCTATCCTCGAGCGACATGTGTTTAAACTGTCAAAAAAATACCGTCAGCAAGGATACACGGACACTCTGTGACACATATTGTCATAAAATTATTCAATGGTTATTGTCAGCGTCATCAACTGAGAATAACACATATAACTGTACACCTGCACCTACACCCAGAGCTACACCTAGTCTTATACACACACTCCAACCTCTACACACACGCATTTTAGGAGTTTCAAACATTTTCGTCCTTTTTTTCCTGCTGTTCCTTTCCCCTTTGCAATTTTTTGAATAGCGTTGCCAAAACAAAAAGGCAAAAAACATTAAATGGCAATTTGAGAAGGTTGCCTCTAGTATATTGGATTAAGGGACGCAAGGGGACATTCACACATATGTGCTTAGACAAATGAACCAAGAAACCAGGTTGGCTCCGATGGGCGTGGTAGCCCAAAAACAGACAAAAAGAAGTCGAAACGAAACGTAATTACCAAAGCAATGTTCATAGTTATAGCCCAAGGTCTGCTCGGGATTTGAGCGCTCGTTTTGTTTAAATAACGTGGCTCATTCATTCAAGCGGAAGATAAAGTGCTACCAATTAACGCAAAATAAATAAAACTCAACTAATTGTTGGAAAAAAGAGAGCCACAGACAAAAGAAATGAAGGAGCATCAGTCTGGGCACCCATCTTCCATCACCCGTCACCCATCACCCAGTGGCACCCAAGGCAAACTCTTCAAAAGGAGGCAAGGCGACGTAGTCCACTTGGCCATTTGGCCACTTGGCCACAACAGACGACCGACAACCGACGACCGTCACAACGTACGACGACAGTCGACATTTCTGCAACTGCCACAATGTTGTCTTCGTTTTTCCTGGCCAAGCGTTTTGGCCCATTTCTATTTGCCTGTTTTCCATTGCCATCATTTTCTTTACAATTTTTACTGCTCGAGCATTTCGGCGTTCACATTTTTATTTTGTTATTTTCCTTTTTTTTTATTCTTTGTATTTTTTTGTTGCTCTTGTGTTTTTTTCTGCCTTTTGCTTTGCTCATTGTGCAAACTTGGCATTATTGTTTCCTAAGGCCAACAGCAAGAAAACAACACAACGTCAACAGCGGCCAACAGTCCAAGCTATGCCAAGAGAAAGGCCAAAAACAAGACCAGCTAGCATGATATAGAAAGGGATCTTTCTTCAGTCCTTTCAGCCATTCCCGTCTCACCGTCCCACCGTCTCACCTTATCGCCTTATGCTCCTCTTGTCCCCTTTGTTGACTATTCGTTGTACTCTATTGTTTGCGAATACGCAAAATTAAAACTAGCACCAACTGAGGCACAAATTCTGATGCTAGCGCACTATTTGCACATACCCTGTAATTTAAAAAATAAAAGGAAATTTAATTGACAATTTTTTACACTATTTAAAACAGTAAGGAAAGAAATGGTTCATATTAAAATTAGAAAAGAATTTATTTGTTAATTCCTTACAAATAAAATAAAAATAGTTTAATAATTAATTGGATTTTTAATATTTAAAATTTCTTAAAGCAAAGTCTTTTTTAAAGTTTATGCTGCAGATAAGGATTCCTAGAAATTCAGTTTTGATTGAGCTTGAAAACAGGATATCTTCTAGTCGCTTCAAAGCTTAAGAATTTTTTGTTTAAATTTAAATTTAAATCTAAGGTTATTTTTATTTTATTTTTAATGCATTTATTTGTAAAAAGTAAAGATAAGGATTCTTAGAAATTCAGTTTTGATTGAGTTTGAAAACAGGATATCTTCTTGTCGCTTCATAGCTTAAAAATTTTTTGTTTAAATTTAAATCAAAATTATTCCTTTTTTATTTGTAAGGAATTTATTTGTAATAAAGTCTATTTTAAAGTTTATTTTGTTCAGTTTTAAAACAGGATATCTTCTAGTCGCTACTTAACTTTAGTTTTTTTTTTTTAAATTTAAATTTGTCAGAAAAAAAACTGTTGAGTGCGTAAATCGTTGAACTGCGCCTTTTGTTTACGTATTCGCGCACATATATTTAATTAAGCTAATTAGGGTACGTGCTCTGGGCCAAAAAGCGGCTTAAGCGCGTCTTTGAGGGCGTAATTTATGCGTCGCATGGCTTGCTGCACTTCAACAATAATTAGAAATGGCTGCCTGGTCAACACATGAGACACCGGAGACAGCGGAGTCGCGATCTTGGGCAAAAAGTGTAGACTAGATATGGGGCAGTGGTTTGGGGGCTAAGACGCGTCGTGATAAGCATAAGAAATATGAGCACCGGATATAAATTGTGTCAGCGGCAAAATGATAAAAAACCACTTAAAGGCGCAAACAATACTTTGCTGCTGGCAGGCAGTCAGGCAGGCAGGCAGGCAGTCAGGCAGCCGGCACAATGACAAACCGCTCGACTAACCGCAAGCGCAGCAAAAGCAGGAGGACAACAACAGCAACAGCAACAACGACAATAACAATGATAGCAACAGCAGCGGAAACAACAAAAGGACACAACTTGTGTTTGTGTCTATGGGGTCTTTTTCTTTGAGTGTATTTGTGTGTGTGCGTGTGTTTCAGTGTCTTTGCTTTCTGCCAAGTCATTTGCGGCACTTGGCGTCTGTCTGAGTTTGTGGCGGGGCTGTGGGGCTGTTGGGGTGCTGCCTGGACGGACATTAACAAATACAATAAAAGCGCCAAAGATAGCACGTCAGGCTTTTTAATGCGCAAAATTGCAAACGTTGTCGGCCGAGCTGCGAAAATAATGCGAAACGGAAGAAATTAGTTGCGTGCAAATTTATGCTCGGCCTTTTGGCCAAAACAACCAAAGCGGCCAAAACAGGAAAAGGGTCATTTTGTAGACGCGTGAAATTCTCTGACCCAAACCTCACCAGTTTACAACATTTCTTTTTATTAGCCCAGCGATGCGACGTTTCATACAGAAAAGTATGCGTATTTTCTGCTACTTGCCCCAGCCGCAAAATGTTGAATTGAAAAATGTGCTGAAATTAGGGGTGCTTCTCGCACCAGCCACGCCTCCTGTGGGCGCTTTTTTCCGGAGCGTAAGCAAGACGCATTAAAATTTACGAGGCCTATGCTTTGGGGGCAATTGTGGCAACAACTTATCGCCAATACATAAGCATATTTAAATATTTGCGTATTCTCGAGCAAATTTGTTAAGAATTTCACATTTTGTTTTTTTTTTTTCATGTTTGATTGCAGCTTTGATGTGCGCGGCAGACCCTTCGAGAAGGCACTTTATTGGTCAGATACGAACTCATTTGGGCCACGTGCATACTTTGTGACCGGACAACAGCCTGCCAAATTATCTGTGGAAAACATACAATTGGATGATGAGGGCGTAAGTATAAAGCATTGCCATTGTATCTAAAAGGAATTCTAATGCATTTCGTTTATGATTGTCAACAGGTTTACCGCTGTCGCGTCGACTTTCAGAACTCGCCGACGCGTAATCATAGAATTAATTTAACGGTTATTGGTAAGCCAGAAGCAACTGAAATGCAATATATATAGCGGCATTAAAGGCAACTCCATAACGCTGTCTCCCTATCTTACTCTACTTCTCCTGCAGTTCCTCCACATCAAATACTTGTGTACGATGCCTCGGGCCGTGATGTTGCGGGCGCTGTGGGTCCATTGCTAGAGGGCGATAATATTGTGTTGACATGTGAAGTGCGTGGCGGTAAGTAAATCATGATAAACGACACAGACGCGTCACATATACAAACACACACACTCGCACACCCACTCTCGCACTCGCACCCACGCAGGCAGCTACTTAAATGTAGCACTCAGACAAAAGGCTATCAAGCAAGGATGACAAGCAATGGCACACGCAACTTTACCACACCTCCTGACCGCCAGTCTATTTAAAGAATTAAAGATGAGGCGCCCCAGATAGGCGTGTACACATGCTGCTCTCTCACTCTGTATCCATCTCTGTCTCTGGGCCACGGTCCAGGCCGTAGCTATAGCTGTGGCTGTGGGTAGTCTAAGTCGTCGTAAATAATAAAAATAAATGTATGTCAGAGTCTGCGGTGACATTGCCGACAAGGCGACTGCCCAGACAGCCAAGCAGGCGTTTACGTCTGCTGCGGCAACTGTGGTTCCTGCCACCGTCACCGCTAGCGTCGCTTTCGCTGCCACTGCCACTGCCACTGCGGCTGTCATTGCCACTTTTCTTTGAAAAATGCAACAATTTTGAACGTCTGCCTTGTGTCGCATGGCGCCGTCCGGCAACAGCTACAGCCACATCCACAGCTGCTGCTACCTATGACCTGTAGGCATATGCGGCATCGTAAATCTTTAAAAAGGTCCCCAAGGTGAAAACAGCAAGCACAGCAGCACCATCACCAGCAACCAAGTCCATTGCAAAAACTTTTCACACTGTTTGCTGGCAAGTGTGAAAAATTTGTACAAGTTGCTCGCTTGGCTGAAGCTGCTCGAGGGCTGCGATTCGGCTTCAAGCTCAAAACTGAAACTGAAACTGTAGCTAGACCTCGTGTAGCTCTTGTTGATGCTGCTTGGTGTTCGTGTTGAGTCTTGAGCTTTCCCGCTTGGTTGCTCCTGCCCTGCCGTGCCCTGGCCTGGCATGACCATTATAAATCATTAACTTTCTGACAACAATATTTTGGTTGAAAAAAAATTATAACATGAAAGCAAAGTCCCAGACGCAAGTTGCAAGTTGATGTTGGGTAAATTTTCGGCGCTAGATTTAATGATTGGAAAGGGTGTTTGCTCAAAGCTTTAAAGAGTCATACTTCTTTCACGTAGGGGCTGCAAAGTTCTTAAATTCATTATGCATGCAATTTG
The DNA here is from genome assembly GCA_018152125.1 of Drosophila dunni. Lineage (NCBI taxonomy): Eukaryota > Metazoa > Arthropoda > Insecta > Diptera > Drosophilidae > Drosophila > Drosophila dunni. The sequence continues at coordinate 1,789,526 of JAECXC010000352.1, read as the reverse complement.
TAGAGTAGTTTGTGCAACTTGTATCATATTAAATGTCCTTTAACGGGTTGCCAATCTCCTTAAGAAAGCATGCATTTAGTTAGCAGAAATATTACAAAAAATATTTCATATATGTAATTGTTGTAATATTTCTACTAACTAAATACCTGCTTTCGTTACAAGTATTTGAGACATAAAATATGTTTTCCCAAAGACTTATCAAAAATTGTATTGAATAGTAAGTTTTGTTTGTCCAATTGGGCCATTCCACCAGGTAATACATTTCTTTGCTTTATATTTGCATAAAATTAAACATCAGTTATAGAGCTCAGATTTCGACTCAGTGAAATACCATTGAACTGTGTAGATTTTAAATAAATTATGCTATGTAAAATATACCAAACTAAACTTACCTGTAGTAAATCCGCATAGCTTTTTTGGTTTGTACTGACTCCTTGTTTCCTTTACCAGCTCTATGACAATAATTCGAGTCAAAGCAGATGGCTGTTTAGGCACCGTCTATACATAAAGTAGGGAGACATACCTTTGAATTGAAGTAGTTAGAAGGAAGATGGCATATGTCTAATAAAATTGAATTGTTTTAAAGTTGGATATGGCTTTTCTATTTAATCTCAAACAGTTTTATTCAGCTGTTTATTAATAAAACTAATTTGTTTGTAAAATATTTTTGCGAGCACCTAAAAGTATGCTATAATTATTATACAGTGACATTTAGACCTTAAAAAATCACTCGAGCTTGAGCAGTCGATAGTCCGCTTCCACTAGTTCCTAGAATGTCTCTTGATATACTGTAGTCCATTAAAAAGTCTTGTCAAGCACTCGCAGTTATCTGTAACACGTTGCCATCATTGGCGGATTGACGCAACTGCTCTGTACGCACTGGAGTTTTCTTAGGTGTCCCATGTTGCATGCAAAAGAATTTCGACTTTGGTCTAGGAATCTACATACCTTTGACTTGTGTTTGTTGTTGACTGATGTGACTGCGACTGTGACTTGTTTGCGTTTGGCAATGCGTCACGTACTCAAACGCGGCAGCTGCTTTGATTAGCTGCATGTGTTGAAACCCTCAAAGCTTGGCTAGCGGAACGAGCTGTCAGTGGGCGGTAGTCCACGGCGAAAAGGACGAAAAAAGGGAATGAGAACGACATTTGCTATTTTGACACCTGCTGGGCGACAATCTGCTTGGCAGGTGGCTGCGCCAACAGCATTTGAGCCTCGCAATAGCTGTGATTTGTATGCAACATTTGGAATCCACGCTGACGTGGCAGCCCGCAATGCATATTTCATTTTGCTTCTGCAGCTGACATTCGCCAGACGATAACAACTAACATATAACGTTGCGTTGCCGACGGAATTCATGCTGAGTGCTTAGTCAAATTAGCTAATATTGCCTTGTGGGCACCACATGCTGCTGCTGCTGCTGCTGAGAAATGAAAAAGAGTACTTCGAGTTAGTTGGCTTGAATCAAGCTAGAGAAATGCAAATCTTGGCGTTGGTTTTATGGCTGGCACTAATCATAGCCCGGCTGGGCGCACAATAAACGCCAAATGCCAAATTGCTTTATCAACTTTATTAACTTCGACTAATAGCAATTAATACCAGCAATAAAAAGCTAATCTAAACGCGCCATAAAAACTCAGACTCATCCATTCCCTTCTGTTTCGGCGAATTTTATGGCAAAGCCACATCTATGCATATTTTTGGTATTTTTGCTGAGGCGCCCTTACGTCCAAAACTGTTGAAATGTCCCACAGTATTATGGTCCAACTGTCCCACTGTCCGACTGCCCAACAGACAGCCAGCAATTGTCGACAACCTTAAGTATGGCTTAGCAACGCGCTGTCTTCATTACCAAAGGGATGTACGAAGTAACGGAGCGTGGTATGGTAGGGGATAAGGGATAAAGGATAAAGGAAACAGGATTAAGGGGTATGGAACATACGACATACATACGAGTATAATTCTGCCAGCTAAATGCCACAAGGCAACTGTTATTTGTCTATTATCCCTGCATGCTTTTTCCCACCGCAGCTGCCATTGTTGTTGTCCTGTATAAGTATTGGGTATGTGTGTGTGCGTGTGTGTGTATGGGTTTGCTACTTGGCTTATTGTCGCCAATGTCGTTGCTGCGTATCCTTTGCAATCGGCAAACATTTGGGCACTGAATTCCCAAACTGTCGCCGTCCAGCAGTCTCAACTATCAGCCACTTGCGTCTCCCATGCTACTTTACTCTCATGCTACACTTTCAGCTTGATACTTTCTGCTTGTTGCTATTGCTGCTCATTTCCGCCACATTCACTTGGCTGGGTTTAATGGCCAAGCTGCAGTCGGTTGAGGCAACAAAGTCTCTTCTTTCCACTCTCGTTTGAGGCACTTAAACGGATTAAAAATATTTTTGTGCATTTGATATGTGAGTCAGAGGATGAAATGATTTTACTTGGTCAAGGCAAGGCAACAAACTAAGGAGCTTGGAGAATTTAGATTGCAAAATGATTGCAAACATTTTTTCGCCAGACAGACAGCAAGAAAAAGCTTAAAAATTGTAGAAATAATATTTTGTAGCTATCTAATCATTAAATTGCCCATCATAAAATTTGTTAAAAGATTTCGATCAGCCATTAGCATAGCGACTATAAATAATGGAAATACATGCTTTAGATTTTTTCTCTTTTCCATTTGAATACGAATGCCCGAAAAGTTGTTAGTTTGCATTTTCGGGCTTATTAAGCATTCAGGATTTTGCGTTTGTCTATCCAAAGTTGTGCGTTGTGCGATGGGGTCAGTCGACAGCCAGCTGGTTACTGGCCAACAACTTTGCTAGTTAAGCTGACTAAGCCTTTTTTAAAAGCCTTGGGTACACACTGCTAAATGCGCATTATCATTAAAATGTGTAAACTTCCTTTCGCCCATAAATTTGTCTAGTGCTGCCGTTTAATAAGTTACAACCATTTCATAATATATGACCAGAAACTTTCGCTGCCAACAAATGCATAATTAAAAGATAAAAAAGAATTTAGAATACATAAATTTTAGTGGATTTTAGGTTTGAGTGTAGATTGCATTAATCAAACTAAAAATTGTGCATTTGTTTCAATTGTAGGTCGACCAGAGCCCACTGTAACCTGGCTAAATGGCTCAAGGACCCTGGAGGCAGGCAGTGGCGTCTCAATGGGACGTCATGTGACTGTCAATCGATTGGAAGTGCCACAAATAACAAGAGCAGCACTCAACAATACCTATCGCTGCCAGGCATCCAATACAAAGCTCGTGGCGCCGGTGGAGCGGAGCATACGCATCGAAATGTTACGTGAGTGTAGCTGCAGGAGATGCTGATAATAATATTGGCATTATACCGATACCCGTTTTGCTTGCAGTGAAACCCACATCAGTCAATTTGACCAACAAGTTGAAGGTGTTCTCATCGAGCACACAGTATAATCTCACATGCATTGTGGCTGGCTCCGTGCCGGATACGGAAATAAGATGGACGCAGAATAATCGACCATTCAAACGTGGCATGGTAAGCTGATTTCAAACTCAATTATTAAAGTTTCCAGTACTCCAAGTCCCGCCCTTACCCCAATCTTTATACTAAACCAGGTGTCAAGAAACTGTCATATTTATGACTTTCCATTGACATTTTGATATCTTGCACTTGTGCTTACCACCTACTACCCATTCACCCCGAGAAAGCACCCACACACTCTAAGCAATCAGCGAGCACTTTTCTAATCGATTTCACTTCATTTCTAACTCTCCACATAGCTGTCAACTATCCAAGGCAATGGACGAGTCATATCCACTTTGTCATTCTACCCGCAACCCGAAGACGATGGCACCATGCTCAAATGCGAGGGATCAAATCCTCGATTACAAAACTCAGCCATCGAGGACTCGCTCATGCTGAATGTCATATGTAAGTGGACTTTACTTACTTACTTATGGGGATATACACATATATATAAAAGCACCTACTTTATACATACATACTATATATATGTATAAGCAGATTGGAATCGCATTTTAATTTCCATAAATAGAACGGACGATTCACAAATCAAAACTGCTTGGGCAAATAAGTCTAAATTATGTAGCATTATTTGCGCAGTTGTTGCTCATATGTCAATATTTACATCCTTGACTTTTAGCCAGGCCATAAAAATGCAGACGGCAATTTCACTCGGCTGCCATTGCTTCATATATTTTCTCCAATGCCATAAATTCTACTTTATATGATTATCAATTTAAAATCTACAATTCGCAAATAAAAATTCGTAGCAAAAAGCGTTCACACCCCCCACCAACTTTCTTGTTTCCACCAGTTGAAAAGGTCACAAATTTCACAGTTTTTCGTAGCCATAAAAAATGTAAAATAAAATTTACTTTTCCCTATTTTTTTCGTTGATTGAGCCGCTAGTTTAGTGGAATTCGTTATTTTGTCACTTAGATTTTCCTGGCTGCTTGTTTGCGAGACGCAGATAATCATAAATTTATTGAATTTTAAAGTCGTTCGCGACAAGAAACCAGACGAACTCATACCCTGAAATGCAAATGTGGCTCATAAATTATAAATGCACGAGTAGGTTGGCTAAAATAAAAAATAAATATGCCAAAATATGCTAAGCTTAAAACAAATCGTTTCTTCGATTTAAAAATGTTGTCTGGAAATTCTACTTAGATTTATTATGTTATAAGAAATTAACTAAAGTAATGATTAAACTGGCTGTCTATTATTCTTTAGTTGATTTGATTTGATAAACTACAAGATTATGCTGAATTTGAAGTACATATCTCTAATTTATTATGTCATCAGACTTTTATGGGCAGCCGCACTATAGTCGATGCTACCTTCGATTAATAATCATTATGTTATAAAAATAAAATTGCACTAAATTTTTTATGTTATCCATCATCGGTATTAATGTTGCCGCCCACAAGCAGCCCGTATTGCAGCGCCGCGACGACAAATTTTAATTTAAAAATTTTGCCATACTCGTACTGGTTAAAGGTCGCCGTTCAGGGTTAACCGGGCTTATAAAGCGGTTCAGCCGACGCGCTGTTAACTTTTACGGCTGCTCCATGGCACATGGCAGCGGCCTCACGCCGCGTTCTGTCTCAAACAATTTCCCCATTTTATTATGCAATAATATTTTTCGATTTTATATTTTATATCACGGTCTGTGCCATAAAAACCGACGCACGGCTGGCCAAAAGGCATTTTAATTTAACGCGTGCAACACCAAAAACCAAGAAAAAAACACCCGAATATGTTTATTAAAAAAATGCAATTAAACAGAACGTTAATTATGAACAAATTAAAGAGCAGTCTCCTCTTCGCACTTTGCAGATCCGCCACAGGTCACACTCTCACTGGGCTCCACTCTGCGACCCGATGACATCAAGGAAGGTGACGACGTCTACTTTGAATGCCACATTAAGGCGAATCCCAAGGAGCATCGCATAACATGGTCACATGATGTAAGTTTCCCACATCAGGCAGCCTGTCAATGGACAAATCTCTTAACAATCCTATAACACTTTACAGGGTCTGCCTGTCACTCAAAACGTCTCCTGGGGCATCATCATATCCACACGTTCGCTGGTCCTGCAGCGTGTGGGACGTGTCCATTCCGGATATTACGCATGTTCGGCAGCCAATGATCGGGGCGATACGCAAAGTGCATTGGTTAACCTCAGAATACGATGTAAGTAATATCTTTTTGGGTACATCAGATAGTTTAACTGGTTAATGTTCAATTCGAGCTTAGATCGATAGTTCATTTCAATGAATTCCAAATATTTCTACTCATACTCGGTTAAAAACTATTTTACATATCTGCTACTGCCTAATTTTCTTTTTTTTTTCCTGTTTTGAAAATCGATAAAAACAATTTTGAATAACCACAATTTGCATTATTTCGACTTGTTTAAACAGCAAAAATGATGGGAAAAACACTTAATTATTAAATACAATGAAAATGTTGGCAAAAGCCAAAATTGTCAAAAAAGAGAAACGAACTAAAAATAGTTGAAAATAAAGCATAACAAAAATTATGCTGACAGTTGGTGTCAGTCGAGCGGAGCATTAAATATACATATGCGTAAATTTATGCACAAATAGACAAAATTTCGTACAGGAAACCACTACAAGCCTCCCGACTGCCCAAACCACCCAACCAGCCACTCAGTCCAATTCGTTCGTTCACTTCCCAAAATCACAAAAACCTCAACCCGTTGACAACTAGTTAGAACAACAGCAACAACAACAACAACAAAATTGTCAGTTTTCAAAATATACGTTCAACTGATACAAACTATTTGAAACAAAAAAAATACCCAATGCAAGCAGGAACAATATTAACATAGAAATAACAAAAACTTTACAAAATTTAAATTTCCATAAAAAAAACAGCATAGAATTGAGTTAAAAGCAATTGAATTTTATTTTTAAACGGATTTTATTTGAACAACGTAAGGGATTTTAAACAAAATTTAACTGGTACTTTATGTTTAGGAGCAGTAAATAATTAAAATGTTTTTATGAAATGATTTTTAGTCACACTTCGTATATATTGGGTTTGAAAACTTATATTATAAAAATTATATTATTATAATTACGTTTAATGATTTAACAGTTTTTATTGCTTAATGTACTGAACATTGTAACAAAGTGATTCGAGATTGGTATCTTATGGACGGCAACAGCATATCATAATTAACTATTTTCAATTTGCTGTTCACACTCTTTAATAAATGCACTTGTTTACATGTAGTCGAATATTATGTAATTAATCTCCACGCACACACACACACACACCCAAGGGCACACACATTTGCCGTTTAAATATATTACAAAAAGCAATATAATTTCATGTTGTGACAATGAACGAGTAGAATGATTTCGGGCTTTGTATACCTTTGAAGCGGGTATACTAAAATTGCACAAGGTATGCAACAGAAAGTAAGAGGTGTTGAAAACAACATATAAAAAACTGTTAGTGCAGATTAATTAATTTATTTATTAGCTAAAGAATTAACAGATAATTTAATAATTAATTAATCACATTAAAAGTAAAATTAATAGTTAAATTTTATAGCTTGAACTAACAAAAATTATAAGTATGTATATACATATGTCAGGAATACAAAAATTTAAAAATACAATCAATTCTTCGTTGTATGTATAGAGAAGACTCAACCAGATAAATATACAACCTAAACAAAAGTCAATATAATGACTTACGACAGGGAAGCAGGGTATGCCATAGTCGGGCACACTCCAACTTTTTACTTCTTGTGTTTGTACACATATTGAAAATGTCTCAATTACCGCTATAGAGCATTTACTTCCGACTGTTTTTCTAAATAATTAATGATGCTTAAATACAAAATGAATGTGTAGACCGTTAGCCTCCACCAAGCACACAACTAATGTGCTATTGTGTGTGTGCTCGTATGTGTAAACATAAATAAGCATGCATATTCATATATTGTATGAAACTGAACGGACGGAGAACTTAATGTGTCAGACGGACGATTTTGACCTCGGTTAAGGGAACAGGAGCAGCTGCGGGAGCAGAAGTGGGCGGCGGCTTAAATAGAGGGAAAAAAACAGCTGTGGGCGGGCAGGATAATAAAAATGAATGATATGCTTTTATTATTGAAACACATAGTCATTGTAAAACAATTTATAATTATGGACTGAGCAGACAAAACTAGACAATAACAGGTCACACGGAGGTCTATTGATAAACACCGACATGTGTGTGTGTGTGTGTGTGTGTGTGATGAGTGTGCAAGTAGAAAATACTAAAGTATATCCGCATTTATGCTATTTCCCAGCATAAATGTACTGTAGTGGAAAATTTAATTTTTATTGTGCATATTTAATGCAGTTGGAATAAAAAATAATGCATTTTATATGCAAATAAGCTTTGCTAACAGACCAAGTAAAGGGCTGGTTATTTAATTAATTGCACTGGACAGTGAGAACATGAGCACATTTAGATGTCATTTATGCATATTATTCAGTCTGCTACACGACTGTATCACAATAACTAAAAATTTAATTATGCTTAATTTTTTTGCGGTTGACTAATTCGAATTGAATTAAATTCAATTTCAATTGAACCGCATCAAATCATAGCGAATACACAATCAAATATAAAGCGGAGAACTGAGGGAGGAGGTAGGAGATGTTTCCAAAACCAATTCAAATATCAACCCAAACGCTATTAACGCAAATTAGCAGCTAAAGGCAAATAAAAGCCCAACAATAACAAACACAAAAAAGGGATAACAAGGACGAAAAGTGCTGCATCAGCTTGTTGCAAAAGTGAAATGAATAAAATCGAAGACATCAGCAAATGATTGGTCTCAGTTTACATTGCATTGCGTTACCCTTTTCGATAATTGCGATAATTAAAAGCAAATACAATGCCAAGGGATACATCACATCAACTGTGCGAAATAATCCCAGTGCCAGTGCCAGTCCCAGTCCCGGGCAATCTGTTTGCACGACTACAAGCATAACGTATACGCCACGTTAACATTTGCATACCAACGTACAAACATGAATGCGAAGCGGTTGAATTTATACATATATATCTACTTTATATATAGATGGGCACCAAAAAGGGACTCGAACGGAGAGTGGGGAAAGGGGCATGTTATTGTGTACCATGACTATGATTGAGATAAATGGATTTATGGCAGTTGGCGCTCGTATCTTGCCAGAAATTAATCAGAAAATGTTAAAAGTGACATTCTACGATTGTGAAATTGACGCAGTCATATAAATTTATGAGTATTTTTATGGCATCAGCAAGCAGACAGACAGACAGACAAACAAAGATTGTGTTGGTTGTAAACTTGGTCAAGCCAAAGTCCTTTGAGCCTTTACTCGATGCTATTACTTTGAAAGCATTGAGATTTTTCTATTTTATGCAGTTGAAATCATATTACAAAATTGCACTTTACAAGTTGCTTTTAACAGCAACAACAACTAAATTATTTATTTATTATATTTTATGGTTTTTGACAAAACTTTTTGAATAATTTTATATAAAATCAGTAAACAGAAGTACTTACTCTGCTGGGCTTAAGGATTAGACAGGCTCTGTGGTTGTGGTTGTTTATGACGACATTTGTTGACGCGCGAACACTTTCCAAGTTTTTCCCAAACTTTTTGCATGTGTGTGAATGTGAAACGAGAGCGAAAGAGTGAGAGAAGTGGCAGGGGGTTACAAAGGGGAGCAATACAATGATATTACTTTGAATAAATCATAAGCAAAGTGCTAAAGTCAAAATAAATGCAAACAACTTTGTGCTGATGAGACGTAAAATATTGGAGAGGGTTGAATACTTGAAAAGTATGTGACATTTAGCTTTAAAGAAGCATTATGTTGAATTGAAATTTAATGGAAAAACCTTTGGCACTGCCCCGTGACCAGGCCTCACACCTGTCCCCACAATGGCCCCGACCTCTGCTGACCTGTCTTGAGCTGTCCTTTTTCACTTTCACACCAGCTGCTTCATTTAAATTGAAAATCAAAGCTGTCAATTTTGCTTGGCGTCCACTTGCCAGCTGTCAGCTCAATTCCTGCAATATAAATACAATATATATACTTTATAGACATTCGTAAGCTGTCAGAGAACTGCAGCTGCTCATTATTTTGCACTTTACTGATGCCCTCGACTGGGACTTCTGTCTCTGTCCGTCTATTTCTGCACAGATGCGCCCGTTTGCAGCAGCAGCATCGTTGGTGTAATTGGAGCCTCCTTGGAGGAGGCCGTGCCCATACCATGTCGCGTCAACTCTGATCCACCCGAAATCGACTTTGAATGGACATTCTCCAGCAGTGGCGAGCACTTTGAAGTACCTTCCGGCCATTATGCAACCATACAGGATCCCACAATGACCACCAGCAGCGATGTGAGGCGTACCGTTGTGGAATCAAATGACACCCACTTTGAGAGTTATGGTAAGTCTTGTACTGATTTTAAAGGATTTTAAATTTGCATGTATTTGCGGTTGAGCAGACTATCGAAATTAGCAGGTAAGAAGAGTTTGCTCATATTGTAGGTCTCTGGTTGAAGATGAATTTCGTTTTTATCAATATTATGCACATAAATTGAGTTATCTATGCGTCCCAGTTGGCTTAACTGGTCTGCTCGAGTGAGCAGAATTTATTTGATTTAACTTTGGCCAAAGCCTAATACACACACATACGGATAGAGAGAGAAGTTCATTTAAACTTCAGTACGAAATTACATAAAGTTTAAGTTTGTTGACACTTTTTCCACTGTGGTTGTATCACTTTACTTTGCAGTGGAAACGGTCAGCGAGTTGATCTATACGCCCAAAGGTGAACGAGACTATGGTACACTGGCCTGCTGGGGGCGAAATGCAATTGGCAAGCAATCAGAGCCGTGTCTATTTCAGGTGGTGCCGGCAGGTGAGATACAGACAATGAAAAGCTTTTGTGTGTTTGAAAATTAATTTTTGTAAATTTAAATTAAATTTCATTTGATTTCATTGGGACTTTTGTAGCCAAGCCGGGAGCGTTGCGCAATTGTACGCTGCGTCCGTATGTGGTAACCTCAGCCTCACTCAATTCATCGAATCAAACGACAATGCATGGCAATCAAATGTTGCAAACACAATACGGCAGACACGATGCGAATTATCCGCACATGGAATACGTACGTGAGCGCCATGGCAACAATAACAGCCGGAACAATGCTGCTGCATCAGTGCCAACTGCCAATAAAATGGTCAGCAATAAAAATATGAAAAGCAAGAGCACAAGTTCTAGCAGCAGCACAAGTAAAATAAATGCTGGCCATGTAAAATCTAATAATAAGCAGCCAGAGCAAAGTTATCGCCTGAATCAACAACAATTGCAGCGGCTAAAAAAGCGCACATCATTTACACCATCCCAGACATTGGCAGCCATCAAAAGACAGCGGCAAAGTAAACAGCAACAGCAGCAACATCAACAATCGGCGAGCAAAGCAGCCGCAGAAGGAGCAGCAGCAGCAGCACCCACAGCAACACTGGCCTACATCAATAACAAAACTGATGGATCACTGTCCAAGCAGCAGCAGCAGCAACAGCAGACAAAGCAGTTGAAATCATCACACTCGCAAATGGAACTGGAACTGAAACAGAAACTGAAACTGGACGCAAAGCGACGTGTGAGACGAGCTAGTCAGAGCCATGAAACGAATGCAGACAGCAAGTTGCCTCAGACATCAATAACAAGCAAAAAGCTGCAACAGCAACAGAAGCAGCAACAGCAGCAGCAGCAACACAAGCAACGTGCAACAAAATCAAATTTATCATTGTCACATATAGAACAGGCTGGAGTAGTTGCTCGCTCGAATGTCAAAAACAACAACGGCAAACTGCCAGCAAAGTATTTTAATAAGCGACAGAAAAACATGCAGAAACCGAAGCACAAACTCAAGCGAAAGCAACAACAAAAGAGAAGCGAGGTAAACGAGCACAAAATAATCCATCATTTAGCAGCAACAAGACGAAGAAAACGCCAAGTAGCAAATGACATCACGGCATCAATGGCAGCAGCAGCAGCCACAGCAACGGGAACAACAGCAGCAGCAGCACTGGCAACTGGAGCCGAGACAGCAACAACGGGCACAACAGCAACGGCAACAACCAAATCGTCTGTCGCAACAGCAGCTCTAAGCATTGCTGCTGATGCCGAAGTCGATGCTGAGACTGGTGCTGAAGTTGATGTTGATGCTGAGACGGATGTCAGCAGCAACAGTGGCAGCAACAGCGGTGACATCGACACAATACTGGGCACACTGCGTGCAATTGGTAATGAGAAAGTCAGCAACAGACTCATGCCACCCAATGCACCACAAATTAGTAACAAACCAGCTGAAGCAGCACAACAAATGGCGGCGGCAATTAGCGGCAACAATAAACCAGCAGCAACAGATGTTCTTGTTGCAACAGTTGCAAACAAAGATGATGCAAAGACCAATATTGACGCAGCGAGTGCACAATTGTCCGTGGATCGTGGCAGAGCTGCTGAGCATGCAGACAACAAATTTAATGTAAACAGCAGCAATGTGGACATGGAAGACAATGATGAGGACAATGAGGGTGATGTGGCTGACGAGGCTGATGCTGATGGTGATTTAGATGGCGACGGCGATTGCGATGACGATGGCGATGGCGATGACGATGGCGATGACGATGACGAGGCTAACAAAGATATTGCTGAGCTGCAGGCAGACGAGGAGTATTTGGCAGATGAGCCCGGCGACTTGGCCGACTATGACACAGCCGAGCAGCAGGAGGAGCGTCAGCATCATGTTGATATTTCATCCCTGGAGCATCAGTTGGACCTCGAATCATTAGAGGATGATGATGCCGATGCTGACTTGGATGCTGATACAAATGCCAATGGCGACAATGATGATGATGACATTTACAATGTTAGTGACGATGATTTTGTGGCCAGTGTGGCACTGTCAACAGCAGAGACAACGACACAGTCGCAGTCGCATTCACAGTCGCAGTCTCATTCAGCAACGGCATCGCACTTACAATCACATTCAGAGCCCACGGTACTCCCAGCTGACTGGCAGCAACCGCATTTCGATTACTCACGCATGGAGTACAGTTTTAGCAATGGTGTGGCCACCCAGAGTCTCATTGGTGGCGGTACCAATGGCTACGATGGCAACAATGGTGGTTCCATCAATTTTGACAACTACGACAACATTATATACTCCACCATGGAGCTCGAGTGCATGCCCGGCTACGATGGTGGCCTCCAGCAGCAGTTCTTTCTGGAAGCCTACGATTCAAAGACCAAAAAGCTTCGTCTCAACATGAGCAGCACTTATGTGGATGCGCCTGTGTTCCGCATAGATCTCACAGGTGAGCAACACTAGGGTTAACTCAGTAAGAAAGGAGACAGTTGAGTCTGTTGGCTGTGAGGGAACACTTGCATACATTTTGAAGCTGATATGTCGTACAATTAAAGTATGAACCTACTCCGCTTTTACTGTTTATAAGAAAGTAGTGCATGAAGTAGTAAGTAAGTAAGTAAGTAAGTAAGTAAGTAAGTAAGTAAGTATGTAAGTGAGTATGTAAGTAAGTAGTAGTAGAGGTAATGGCATAATTTCGGGGCATCTTTTTTAATGTACAGTGCTTTAAACACAAAATTCTTCTGGTTTGGACGGGATTATTTCGATTGCAAAGTTTTCCTTTATTTTTTCTGCATTATATATATCTTGCATATCATATATATCTTGCATTATTTATCTTTACTTTTACTTATGTTACTTATGTTCACTTGATTTGACAAGACAAAACCATAATCAGGCAAAAAGTAATAAGTTTTAATACAAAGATAGAAAATGACACCAATCTAATAGCAATACGAAAGCCTAAAATTGCATTGTTCATGACTGCCCATGAGCACTTTTTGTGTGCCCATCGCTCCTTAAAAATAATATCCTATACGACGCCAAAATTCACAGCTGTGTATTCATTATTAAATACAATAGTATTTAAATGTGGTTGGATTTACAGATTGGCTTGCTAAGGCGTTAGAGCATTAGAGCATTTTTGGCGCACTGTGCACAAAGCCGCAATCTAAAGACTCGACTTTCATGCGGCCAACAGCAGCAGCAGCAACAGCAACAGCAATGCCAAAAACAAAAACAAATCAAAGTAACAAACTGTGCAAAAAGTTAAGCAAGCCAAATTGCGCGGCGTGTTTTCGTCTGCAATGGAATGGGCAAAAGCTGTAAAACAGCAACACTAATAGTGGCAACAGCAGCAGAGGCAACAGCAGCAGAGGCAACAGCAACAACTACACAGTGGCACGCAGATTAATTAGTTGAGGCTGCCACGTCCACTGGTTCCCCGCCTCCAAAACACTATATTCATCTGGCACATGTTGTTGTTGTTGTTGCTACCGTTGTTGTTGCTGCTGTTGTTGCTGCTGCTACTGTTGTTGTTGCTGCCTCTGTTTGTTGTAATGAATTTTAGCTAGTCAGCAAAACTTTTATGCCAATGCTGCTGGGCTGAGTTGGGGTTACTGTTGGGGTTTGGGGATTCACGATTCGTCGTTTTACAAGGGGTTGGAGTGGGGGTGAAAGCGGCAGCAACAGAAAGTGGCAAAAATTTGAATTAAGTTGTTGAAAAACAAGATTTATTTGCATGCGCAGCGAGTAAGAGCTATGCCAAAAAATATTATCATATTACAGTTTGATTTTTGCCATGTTAAAAACCCAAATGAGCCAAGTTAATGAGCCACATTTGTGGATAAATTCGGCTGCAACTTGGCACTGCCAAAAACCAAGCTGCATTCCATGGGTTTAGCAGGCAGCCTTTTTATGTAACCTCTATCGATGAGTTGATAGCAACATTTTGGAAAGTAACAGCAACTAAAAGTGGTTCAAGGGGGTGGGGAGGAGGAGGGGGAGGAAGACGGCTTTACATTCTGCGATATTTGCAAAGTCAAACGAAGCGTAAAGTCACGATTAGTTAGACAGGCGTGTTAACGACTTTGGCTTTGGCTAGTGTACTTCACGGGGAGAGTAAGGGGAGCGTAAGGGGATATTAAGCCTCAGGGGGGTGCAGCTGCTGTTGTCCTGCGCTTTTACTAGTAGTTACCATTTTTAATGAGCTGCTATGGGTGCAGAAACAGCAAACTTTTTGATGCAAGCATTAAGAGAAAAAAAATGTGTACTACTCGTACATACATATATAAGAAAAAGTTTTCTTTTTATGTGCGTGGTGGAAGTTTACTGGGCAGGACGTGTTAATTAAATGCCTGTTTACCTAATGGACTTTGCATAGCAAGTTTTAAATTAATGATCGGGTCAGCTAATGGAATCATCCAACCCCTCTCTCTCTCTCTCTCCCTTCCTGCACAGATCTTACGCCTATGGACTACTATCCTGATGCACATCCAGCGCTGCACCTGGTCGTCTACAGTGTCAACCAGAAAGGACGCTCCGAGCCGATTGTGCTGGAGAATGTGCCCATCAATGAGGCCGACAAGCGTTCAGGTGAGTCTACCACAACAGCTTATGAGTTGTACTTTACCCATTCAAGTTGAATAAACAGGAGAGGAAGAATATAAAAAAAGTGGAATAAAAATATAGGAAAAACAGTGATTGTTACTTGCACATACAAAGTTTGCACTTCGCATTGTCCCTGGTTTGGTATTTGAGTTGGAAAAGTGTTTGGCGGTCCCTCAAAAGTATGCAACACGGCGTAAAGTTACCGCCCAGGGTGGGCAAGTGGGAGGAGGTGGTAGAGGTGGGAATGGGAATGGGAATGGGAATGGGAACAAAGCATTCATTGCTTTTTAAGCACCATTTCACCTTTAAAAAGTCATTCAAGTATTTGCATAGTCTGCTTAACCGTTTTAGTTTTTTGTAAGTACAATTGTTCTTTTATTTAACGAGTTTTGTTTACGTTGGGGCGACAGTTCACCCACTTCCCCTTCCCCTGTCCCTGACCCAAGTGGATTTCAGTAGTGCTGCTAAGATTTCTTATTCATTCTTTCTTGCTCAACTTTGACGTTAATTTTCCAAACAAAGTTTCAGTTTTTTTCTTCCACTTGAATTCCCCTCTTGCAAATGAATGTAAAACGGCTGGGGAAAACGCACTGAAAGGCTTGTTTTACACTCACTTACATCACATTAATCAGGATATTCCCACCATTTCGATAGGGTATGTTTCGGCTTAAATATAGTGTAGGTTTGAAAATTAGTAGGCTTAGTTCTGCCAGAAAGAATATTTAAACACTATAATTAAATTCCACTCATATGACACCAATTAGGGGCTAATCAAACACAAATGCCAAACAATAAATGTAACAAAGCGATTCACCTGAACGCTGTGACAGACAGAAATCTATATAAATTTATACATTTTGCACATTGATTTATTATGTTATTATGCTATTAAGTAGGTTGGCAATCCTGTGCGGACTTGGACAGTCAATAATGTTTATCTCTGCATTGGCAATAAAATTGAAGTATTTGTGCGATTCAGACATTCAGCAAATCCACTCAATCATCTCTATAATACACATTAGAGTGCGACAAAACTGAACACTTGATAAATTGGCAGGAGCGAGATGAAAGCAGCAAATACATTTGATAGTTACACACACATACCTACGGGGTGTGTGTGTGTGTGTGTGTGTGTTTAGGAGTATAATACGCAAAAATGCAATATACTTCAGGTGTCAATATTTGCACCTTGGCAAATTTGAAAGCATTTCATTCGACACTTAACCGGCAGAAGAACCGTTTTGGGAGCAAGCGATTTTGGTAACATTTTACATTGGCAACGCTTGATGCCACCACATTAATGTAAATATAATCAATTTCATGTTTTACCTTGGCCAAAAAAAATGAGAGAAGTAGAAAAGATAAAAAAAATTGTGTATGTGCAGAGAAAAGAAAGATCTTGTTATGCTAAACTGACACACAGAGATTCCCCAGGAGTTACATTATCCACATCGAGTATGCCACAACACACCGACACACACACAAGGATATATCTATACTGTATACTTAGTTATAGTCGCATCTGTGGCATCCAAGGTAACAACGCATCAGACGACAACGACGGAAACGAAACAGACACTGAGCCCTCAGTCCTGAGTCCTGAGTCCTCTGCACTCCCGCCTCCCTCCTCCCGCTGCCTCTGACAGTTCAGCAACACAAAATATAAACGATTACTGTAAGACAAGAAAAATATACATTAAACATGTCTTATCTGAATAAAATATCCCAAAAGACAACGGCGCTGAAAGTAAAGTAAAATAAAATTATACCCAACAAACACATACACACATGTGTGTGCCTGTATGTGTGTGTGTGTGTGTCAGCATGTAGAACAGATCGAAGTGGTTGCTTCTTTGGCTGACTGCTGGCTTGGTGGTTACTCGGCTTGGCAGGAAATGTGACCGCCACTGCCTTGGCTCCACTCAGCTCCACTCCTGGTATCCTGCCCCACACTGATGAAATGAAGGAGCCAAAGCGATAGGCAAAGACGATGGCAAACTGATGTTGTATTACGAGTATGCGATACACATACATTGTTTGGCTGGGATTGGGTTGGCTTGGCTTGGATTGGGTTGGGTTGGGTTTGGCAGCCAACGCCCGCATCATGCACAGGACTACAACATTTTATTTATGCTTACTTTGTGTAAACGTAAATGTAACCGTAAACGCGTTCCCGCTCAGTCGAAGGAGCGGGAGCAGGAGTAGGAGCAGTAGCTGCTGCTGGAGACGTTGACGGCGTCGGATGTGAAGACTTCACATGTGAGCAACAGCATCGCCTCGTAATCCCAATACATTTTAACCAATCCACTTTTTCATCGTTTCATCGAATCATTTATATCACAAACGGGAGCATTAAATCCAATTAAGCTTATAAGAAGACGGCAAACGCAGACGAGGAGAACTGAGGAGAGAGGGCGGGGCAAGAAATAAAGCAGACGAATTGCTTCGTCCTGCACTCACCAAAATGAAAGCATACAAACAATTGGCTTATGAGCGGAACACAGGACGTTGCCAGAGCAATGTTTGTGATGTGGTTCTGTGGCAGACTGCACTGGTGTGCGCTGGTGTGAGGGGGTGTGCACTGGTGTGTAGTGGTGTGGAGTGGCGTGGTGTAGTGTGTGGCAAGCCCGTGTCTCTATGTCTCCAACTCCGCTCCAGTGTCCTCTTGTCTCTTTGGTTGCCTGGCTTATCTGCTTAACTTGGGGCATGTGTATGGTCTGTCCGCTGCCGCTGCCGCTTCCGGCCCGCTCCTCACCGCTCCTCCCCTGTCCACTCCCTAGAGCCTCAACATCCCTTACCTTGTTGTTCTTTTATTGATAAATATTTGCACAAGTGTGAAAATTTCATTACGCCGCTGTGCTTATATTTAAATTACTTTCTTTATTTTCTGTTGCTCTCCTTGTTGTTGGTTTCCTTTTTTCTCAACTGGTAGTTCAACTCGTATGCCGTCTGGCATCAGTTTCAAGTGTCTTTCACGGTCTTGGCTATAGTATGTTGTATATATTTTATTTGGCAAGCAATTGCTTACATTCCTCCTTTCCCCTGGATGGGGAATTCCTTTTGGGCTGCAATAGGGAATTTGTTGTCGTTGGCAATCTTCAAGTAAGTCGACTTCATTTACATTTACCTATAAATAACTGTATCGGTATTTAAACAGAGCAGCTGCTGTATGAAATTCAATTAAAACATTAACTACAAACTTGATGCCACTAATGGAAAATTTCCGATATAAAATATTTCGATTTATACATGTACGTGTATTTTCAAAAGTCATGGGCCAACAATTACAGCACATGCACAGTTTGGACATGCACAGCGTGTGCGTGGGTGTGTGTGCGTGTGTGTGTGTGTGTGTGTGTGTGTGTGTGTGTGTGTGTGTGTGTTTGTGTGTGTGTGTGTGTGTGTGTGTGCTTCTAAGCGCAGCCATGCATAAATGAGCAATTCCGCTAGCGGCGCAGTTTCGTCAACATTTGGTGGAGCTGCAAAAAAATATTTATTGATTTGCAACTTTGGCGTTCTGCTGTCGACGGCGCACTGACTGACAGGCACAGGTTTATAAATTAGCAACAGTCTGCTCCGTTTACTCCCAACTCGCTTCCCTCTCTAACCCCTCTTAACCCTCCTACCCTGACCAGTTGGGTTTTGGTTTCTGCCTCCGGTTCTAGATTTGTTTTGGGTTGGAATTCTGTTGCTTTTGCTGCTATTCCTGCTGCTGTTTCTGTTTCTGGCTTTGCCATTTTGCCATGTTTGCTTATTGAAATTCTGTGTTGCATATCCGCAGGCGCGCATGATTTGTTGAATGTTAAATACATTTTGACTACGAGACCAAATCCAAAATGTGAATTGCAAAATAAACGAAATACTTATGGCCCTGTAATCTATATTCAATTACCACAAAGCCAACCCAAAAAACAACCAGTGCCTAAAATCGAACATTCAAAAGGATTTAAATTAACATTTGTTTGCTATTAAAACATGTCTAAGACAGGATTTTGGGCTTTTAACTAGCACAGCACTTAATTGGAAAAATACTATAGAAATTTACTTAAAAGAGTTAGTCATTGAGGGCTTAATTAATATATCAAGTTACAAAAGCAGAACACAAACACAAAGTTAGGCAAAAGACTAAAATATTGCATGACACTCACTTCATTAAAATTATCTTAACATAAAATGCTTTTTAGACCACGTACTCTTAAAATTTTAAAGGGGTCTATTAGGTTTGTCAGAAGCGAAATGTGCGTAACTGGTAGTAGGAGGCATTTCCAACCCCATGAAGTATATATATTCTTGATCAGCATCAAAAGTCGAATCGATATAGCCATGTCTGTCTGTCTGCCCGTTCGTCTGCCTGTTCGTCTGTCTGTATGAACATCTAGATCTCAAAGAGGATGTGAGCTAGAGACACCAAAGTAGGAATGAACGTCTGTCTATAGTGTAAGCAGAACAAGTTTATTTCAAATTGATGCCACGCCCATATCGAGCCCGGGGAATTGTAAAAAAATATTCTTATAAAGCTGTTTCGTTGGAACCTACTAGAGCTAACAAATTTACCAAACTTACACAATATATGTATGGTAGCATTATTATAATCCTTAACATGTTTGGTCCGTATCTGTAAACTGTATCTTTTAGCTCCCATAGAACAAATTGGCCGAAAATTACTTCATTCTATGGGGTACAGGGTATTTTACAGCCGGCTCGCTCGACTGTAGCCTTTCTTACTTGTTTAGATATATTTCTGTAACTTAAAAACAGACAATTTTCTGGTCAATTAAAGTCCGTAACAGTAAAGAAATATTAAACAAATAACAAACGAATTTCCTACAACAAAATAATTTATAATAATTTAATATAAACTAATATTTTGTATCAATGTAGCTACTTAATCCTTATAAATCCTTCCAAACTTAACTTTTTTGAATGCTTGCAGATGGACGCATGGGTCTCTCCATATTGCCAATAGCAGCGCTGCTCACCGGCACACTCTTTACCGTGGGCATTGCGGTGCTTTTTGTGGTTGTGATTGCGGTGCGTCGTCGTCGCTGTCAGGGAGCACGCAATTTGTGCGATGATAAGGACAAGCATTTGGGTAAGTCAGAGTTGAATCAGAGCCGGCAGCTAGACAGGTTAATAAATGTATGCAACTCTGGGTAGGAATGGATGTAACGGTAACGGCACCGCTGGAAACAGGCGCTGGTCACCAGCGTCTCGTTGTGGCCTATACGCTAAAGCAGGGCATTGAAAAACAGCCGGACATACTGAGCGCACAAAAAAGCGCAACTGGCAGTGACACATCGTCACCTTTGGGAAATCGACAGAGTGGTTTATTTATGGGCGGCAACGCGACGGCCGCGCCCAGCAGCGTGGCGAATCATAAAACAGTGGATTATGTAAGTGTGAATCGAATGCACATACAAGAAGGAGTGTGTGTATATGTGTGTGTAACCAGACTTTGTCATTTGCTTTATTGCAGGATGTCAATGCGCCGCACCTGAACAGTCCGCCCTCGCAGTCGAGCACACTGAAACTGGAGAGCGACAGTGCTGCCAAAAGTTATCAGACGCCTGCTGCAGCCCCGCTGCTCTACGACGCCATGCCTACGCTCAGTCGCTACGAACCACTGGGATTAAACATGGGCAACTATGCTGGAGCAGGTGGAGTGGGTGGTGGAGCTGGAGGAGTTGGCAGCAATAGTACACTCAGCTCGGCGAGCAGTGTGGCCAACTCGTCGAGCAATGCGCATGGAGTCGTTGGTGGCAGTCATTATGCTCAACATTTGCATCACACACTGCCACATGGGATGGTGGGCGTGGCACAGCCCTCGGGCAGTTTGCCGCGTGGTCGAGATCCGCTAACCTTGGCCGATTACCTCACCACCAGCAGCCTGATTGACTATAATCTGAGCAAAGCGGCTGCCACCGCTGCTCCGCTGCCCACACACATGACACTGCCCAAGGGCATGGGTCAGGGTGGTGCGGGGGCTGGTGGTGGTGGTGGAGTGATGGCCAGCACAAGTCTGTCGCCCTCGCAGCTCACCACAATTACACAGAAATCGAATGCTGGACGTAATCATATTATCACCGACACACTGCCTGGCCCCGAGAGCTGTGTCTAAACTTGGGTGGTGTGAACTAACTTTTGGCACCCAAATTCCTGGCAACAAACAAAAGACTGTCGCACAACAGAAAAAGAAACCAAAACAGAAACCGAAAACAGCAAGAAAATTCAGCAAAATGTAGCAAAAAAGTGAAAGTGTAACGAAATGATAAGATTTGTAGCATAGTGTTAGCTATATATTATATGGTATTTAGTCGAAAGCCGATCGAAAGACAGAACTAACTAATCGTAGACGAAGGTGTCTCTAACCATTGAACTCTTATTGTTAGACTTAAATGAAGTGTAGAACTAACTAGTAAATGTATTTCAGTGTGTGTGACTGTGTCTGTGTGTGCGTGTGTGCATGTGTGTGTCTGTTTCTCTGTTCGTTTGTACATGTATATGTTAGCCTAATTGTAACTAGCTATAAATATAGTATATACTTACATGTACTTGAATATATAGTGTGCTATGTGTAAAGTCAAGGATTAGGCCACGTTTGGGGCGTAGAAACCTCCACGTTTGCTGCTGAAAAAAAGGCTTAAAAAACCAGTTAAAAAGAAAAACCGTCTTGTTAAATTGCTGTGTACTTCCAAGCGAGAGCAAAAGTGTTGTTAAATCAGTTTTATATTTTGTTTGCTTTTTTAACTGCCAGAAAAAACAACAAAAAACATATCCCTCAAAAACACATATCCTTTAGCTGTCCAACCGAGCCTATACGGAAAATTCAACCACAACTATTTGAGCTGCTGCCCAAGATCAAAGCTAACACACTCACACACACACAAACCCACTCGAGTCCAGTTTGGGCCAGTGCTGTTTAGGCCCAGGGAAAAGTTATATTAGACACGTCTTGCGCCATTGCCTGCCCAGCTCTGGCCATCATTATTTAACTTTTAAACACGCACCGAGCCAGAGAGCAAGCAGATTTGAATTTAATGGTCATGGTTGTGGAACTGTTGGCCCTAAAGCTGCTGCTCCTCCAGACTAGCAGCCAACAAGTGAGCAATAAAGAAAAGTTTACAAAAATATATATACGTACGTATGTATGTATGCGATAACCATTCCGTGGACCCCATAATAAGCTCACGAACGATTGAATGGGTATAAAACACAATACCAAAAAAAAAATATGGTTGAAGGCGGGGGAGGGTGTGGAAACGGTATGCGGCTAAAACTGGGCTAACCGGCAAAACTGGAAAAGCTGTGGAAACTGGGCACGGATTTGTGCGCACGATAGCGCAAAATGATGACAATAAATGGAAAAGTTTTTAATAAGCCAATAAAATGATTTATGTAGCAAACATAGAGCTAAAATTGCCGCACTCAGCAGGTTTATTAACAAAGAGGCCAGTTCGATTGTTGATTTAGCAGCTGGTCATGACAACAATTTCAAACAAATACATGACTTTAACAAACGCAACAATTTAATTAAGCACTTCCCACACTCGAGTCTTTAATTTATTTATTTTTTTATACACTTTAAGGACAACGAAATTTGCTTTGAACTTTGTCAACTCAGCTCAAATAGTTGCAACTGCCAACAGTTTGAAATAATTTTATACATCCCCCTATTAAGATATGGCAATTGTTATCAAGGCAAATTTGCATATCAGAAGTGCATCACATACTCATCTACATAGGTAATCAACTATTAAGCAAGGTCTAAACAGAAAAGCATAAGTGTTCAAATGTTTTCTAAACTGTTCATTTATCTAAGTTGGAAATATTATTAGAGTCGAAATTTTGCATATCTAACGAAAGTCAAAAACAATATTATTGAAGTACTTTTAAACCTAAGTGAAATCGTAAATTGAAACTACTTTACAGTAAGACGTGTGAATATAATTCTGTTGAAATAATAATTGCGAAAAGAAAAACCAGTCAAACGTTGTATTGATTACTATTTTTAAATTGAAAATAAACAAAATATATCAGAAAATCATAAACTTCCTCAATACGATAATGTCCCTCATGCTGTAGATATTCAATATGATAACGAGTAGTTGGAAAACATTTTGAAAACGAAATCATGTAGTTCAATATAGTAATAATTAATTATCATGGCATATGCTAAAATGTATCTAATGGGCCTCAAGGAGGGCAAGCATTGTACATATATACATAATTACATACATACAAACATATGTACGTACATACATAAGCACGACGATTGTAACTATCTATGTAAAAAATGCTTAAAATATTTGTGATAAAGTAATAGTGTTAATAATAAGTAATAAAACATATTATGAAAAATAATACTTTGTGTTTTTGTGTAATTTATTATTAAAACATATCTGGGTACTACTAAAGTATTTCAACATAAATATTTTCTATATTATTTACCCTGAATGGTTTTAATGCTGAGCTAATTTAGAGCTTAAAATTTGATCCACTATCTCGTTGACATTCACCAGGAAAGTTTTCCAGGATTTGCATATACTAAATTGATAACAAACAGAAATTAAATACCTTTAAACGAATTTTGTAAAGTTTTAAGTGCAGAAATTATCTTTAAATTCAGAAATCAGAATTAATTTAATGAATAAAGAAAGTCCTCTGTCGACCCCGTCGACTGTAAAAGACCTTGTACTTCTTCTAGTGCGAAAATTTCCAAACAAATATGAAATTTTCTTCCGAGTTGTCCTATGGGAGCTATAGGCTATAGTTGTCCGATTCGGATTAAACTTGTTATGAATAGTTATAGCAATAGCTCAACTAAAAGTACATGTCTTCGCACAAAATTCGAATTATTTACCGATATGTCCTATGGGAGCTAAAGGCTATAGTTGTCCGATCCGAATCAAACTTGTTGAGGACAGTTATAATAGTACCATACATATGAGGTGTGAATGTGGTCTCAATAGCTCTAATAGTTTTTAAATTGTGGTGTTATGAAAATAGATTTTCACAAATTGCGGGGGCGGTAAGGAACGTGGCAACAATTTGAAATAAACTAGACATGCCCGCGGCGGAGACGGACTTTCATTCCAAATTTGGTTGCCCCAACTCTAATAGTCTCAGAGATCTAGCAGTTCATAAAGACGGACAGACGAACAGTCTGACAGTTATAAGGATATATAGAGTTGTGATATACACATAAATGTATAGTTTGGTTGAGATCGGTTATTTCATCTTTTTTATCATTTCTATAAATTTATCATATATGCTGGCAATATAAGTATGTATGTATTTAGCTTGAAGAACTTATATATCAATAAATCAGTGACTTAGTAAGTAAAAATAATTTTGTATATTTTAATAAACATATTAAAAATAGCTTAATTTCTAATAAACAGGTTAATTATTTGATAACTAACACTTCGAGATCTAGCTATAAATTCGTCAAAATGCCAACACTGAAGCAATAATATCTTAAACTTGAACTACTTAAATTTACTTAGTCTCATCAATCAGTGAGTCTCCCAGTGAGTCAGTCAGGGAGTACAAACAATTTTCCTTATCGGAAAATGTAAAATTAACATGTGTTTTCCTCGCATGATACATCAACAATTGTAATCTGAGAATTGAAATAATAAGTATCGCTTACTCACTAATCAACAGCCAAATCACTTTCAATATATTTGTAATTAAACATTTCTTTTATTTAAAGTTTAAAGAGTTTTAAAATAAAGTCATTCTAAATATATACAGAATTATATTTAAGTAAAGGGTATTTAAAAACCTAGATTAGAGAGGCATATTGGTCAGCAGAAATTGTTTTTTTGTTCACATCAGGAAACGCTGACTGATTAAGAGCAAGCATGGTCGTAGTCAGGCTAAGAAAAAGGGGGCTTATTGTAAACAACTTAAAAGGCGAAGAGTTGGAAAAAAATTATGCAGTAATATAAACAAATTTTGGACTACCCGCTAAATAATCACGCTCGACCCCCTCAACACATATTTTACCTACGCCTCTGGCCATACATTTAACAGCACAGATTCCGATTACGAATTTCGACTTGAGTTTTTTCTTCCGTCAAATTCAGTGTCAAGACGTCGGTGAACACTGCATCTTCGAGACTTTTGCTCAGTACCACAATGAAGGCTTCTTTCGGTTTCCTACTTATTTCTGGCATTCTGGCATCCACTGCGGCAGCAAGTAATAAATAACAAGTTTGTATTATAAGTTAACCAATATGTTTACAGGCTCCAGCTGAAGATAAGCTAGCGGTCACCCTCTACTACGAGGCACTCTGTCCGTACTGCATGGAATTTATGACGAAACAGTTGCATCCGTCGATGATACACCAAGATCGTCTGCCTTACACGGAGCTAACTCTGGTACCATATGGCAATGCAAAGGTACAAAATTTGCATTAGATCAAGCTTTCAATTGTAGCTAAAGATTTGTGTGTTTAGAAGAGTGATGCTGGCAACGTAACGTGTCAGCATGGCGTGGATGAGTGTGAATTGAATGCCTGGCATGGCTGTATCCTGGAGCATCATAATATCACGGAATCGTTGAAGTTGATTGCCTGCATGATGCGCGGTCACAAGAACAAGTTAGACAAGTGTGCCCAACGTCGGCACATTGATGTGACCGCTGTCAAGGAATGCAAGAAATCGAGGAGCGTGGATGACATACTGAAGAAGTATGCGGCTGCATCCAAAAAAGTGGCCTACAAGGGAGTGCCTGCAATTACCATTGATAATGCAAGTTAAAGAATATATTGTCAATTACAAAGTGGTAATCCTTGATGTCTCCTTAGGTTTATGATGAGGATGAACAGGAGAATATTGCCGACAACTTTGATGATGTCTTTTGTGCCAAATATGAAGCCAAGTTCAATAAGAAACTCAATAATTGCTCATAAGCTTGTATATGTATCATAAAATAAAATAATTGAGTTTGACACAGAGAAAATTAATTTTGAAATATCACATATCACAATTTAACATTTAAAGAAACGCACATTAAATATAAATATTAGCATTACATAGTTTTGTTTTCGAGCATTGCAATTATTTGATCCAACTTTTTATTTTGTTGCGCTTCGAAATCATCCAGTCGTTTGCAAATTGTGCTCTGCAACTGCTCAAACTTTGAGTCGATATGCTGACTAAGACTACTTGTATCCATATCAGTGGAAGCAGCTGATACTGACTCGTGAGGAAGCGGGTGGCTGGTTAAGCCCTTCATGAGTGATATAAACTTTTGCATCTTTTCCTCGTTGTCCTCGGGCTTGTTTGGGCTGGCACTGCTGCCTCCTCTATGGAGCAACTCCTGTATCTTTTGTAGATCAAATGGCTTTTGGAGCTGTGTGGTGATTCCATTTGGATTGGGAGCAATGTGTAACATTGCGCCATAAACACAAATCTCTTTGCTCGATGAGAGCAGTTTTAAATTAATTTCGGCTATACCGGAACGATCAATTTCTACATCATATCGATATGGTCTAATGGGCACTTCACTGTCGTCTTCTTCAAGCGCTATGCCATACACAGTCTCCAAGTACTCTTGCAGAGAACCGAGAAAGATTTCCACTTTAGGAGCGCTGCAGACGAGCGTTACAGCGGCGATTTTGAAACGAGGAGATATCTTAAATTGTAGTTCGCAGGGAGTACTAGACGAGTCGTCGGACGAAAAGAGTACAGCACGTTCCTCGTTCACAACATCGTCCAAGTCGGGCCTGTAGTATACATATATAAATATATGAGCATATAAGTAAACCAGTTTGGGTGTGGATGCAATCCTGCAATTCTTTGTCTCACTTTACAAAGACATCTTCTTCAGAGAGGCGGGTAGGCACCAGTTGGGAGAGTTCGCTTCCTGCAGTTTGAGTCCAGGTACATTGCGCCGTTACTTCTTCTGTCATATTTTCACGAATTTTACAATAACAAACGTAACTGAGTGAAAAGTGTAGGAATTATTTGTTTATAGTCTTCTTCTTGCAATTTCAGCATTCAACAGTGACCATCTGTTGCGTTAGCAGAGCAAAACAGTGTTGTATTTAGCGGCAACTTAACATGAACGTAACAGATGGCGCGCAACGTAACAGACTACGTAACACAATTCCGCGTACGTAACAGAGTTGCTATTCGCGATTGACGGCTACGACCTTGATTGGCCCCCTTGTAGGTCATATTTAAGTAAATCCAAAGGAAAGCGACAGTGCAAGTAGCGCCATCGCAGACAATTGAACACAATTTTCCGCAGATTAATACAAGTATCTAAAATGGGTGGCAAATACAAGATTGTAATGGTACGCCATGGCGAGTCCGAGTGGAATCAGAAAAATCAATTCTGCGGCTGGTACGATGCCAATCTGAGCGAGCAGGGTAAATACTGATAGTCACATAATCAACACGGATGTGAATAAAATCAATATTTTATCGCAATCAGGCAAGGCGGAAGCTGTAGCTGCCGGAAAGGCCGTTAAGGAAGCCGGTCTGGAGTTCGATGTTGCGCACACCTCTGTGCTCACCCGCGCCCAGGTGACACTGGCCAGCATTCTCCAAGCCAGTGGCCACAAGGAGATTCCCATCCAGAAGACCTGGCGTCTGAATGAGCGTCACTATGGT
This sequence comes from Drosophila dunni, assembly GCA_018152125.1. Taxonomy (NCBI): domain Eukaryota; kingdom Metazoa; phylum Arthropoda; class Insecta; order Diptera; family Drosophilidae; genus Drosophila; species Drosophila dunni. The sequence goes on along the minus strand of JAECXC010000352.1, from coordinate 1,761,820 downwards.
GGTCTGACTGGCTTGAACAAGGCCGAGACCGCTGCCAAATACGGTGAGGCCCAGGTGCAAATCTGGCGTCGCAGCTTCGACACTCCACCACCACCAATGGAGCCAGGACATCCTTACTATGACAACATTGTCAAGGATGCCCGTTACGCTGATGGACCCAAGCCAGAGGAGTTCCCTCAGTTTGAGTCCCTTAAGCTGACCATTGAGCGCACACTGCCATACTGGAACGATGTTATCATTCCTCAGATGAAGGAGGGCAAACGCATCCTGATCGCTGCCCATGGCAACAGTCTGCGTGGCATTGTCAAGCATTTAGATAGTAAGTTCACAAGATCACAACCAACTAAATGAAGTTATTAATTTTGAAATGTTTCAACACAGATCTCTCCGAGGATGCCATTATGGCTCTCAACTTGCCCACAGGCATACCATTTGTCTACGAGCTGGACGAGAACTTCAAGCCAGTGGTGTCGATGCAGTTCCTCGGTGACGAGGAGACCGTCAAGAAGGCCATCGAAGCTGTCGCTGCCCAGGGCAAGGCCAAATAAATTTACTCACCCAAAAGAAGTCAGGCACAAAAATTAGAATCGCTTCAGAATGTTGAAGTCGGCTTGATGCCGCATCCTTGTTAGTTACCTCTCATTCGTTGTTGTGGTTCTCTTAGCATTAATTGGTTCCTCCTCAACCCACTACCGTTAATAAATAATTTATTATATTACACACACAAACAAATACCAAATGAGACTTTTGGTTTATTGGCCTTTGTTGTACAGTGATCTATTGCTAACTGGTGTCACTACTTTCGCTTGTTCTTCTTACCATCCTTCGCAAGCTCTAGTCCAAGAATACACTTTGGCGGCACCTTGTAGGTCTCCGTGAGCAGCGTGTAGATGAATCGGATTTGGTTACCCTGCACCTGGAGCTGCTCGTGCTTCTGATGCGGCAGTTTAACAATTGTGGTGCTGGCAGCCGCTCCTTGTTTACACAGTTTGATCAGCTCAGCCATGATGATGCCATAGGCCTCAATGTTGCTCACCAGAGTCACCTTCTTGTTTCCAGATCTTGTAGCCAAGGACATTTGTATCTGCGGTTTGCCACTGGTATCCTTGCCACTGCACATCTGATAGGAGTGCTCCATTTTACTCGTAATTATGGAGGTCACCTCGCTCAGCGATGCCTCCCTGTTGCCATACAGCTCCTGGAGCACCTCATCCGGCCGCACCAGCTTTGTCTGAGGATTAACCAAGCCGTGCTTGCTTACATATTCGCGCACAATCTTCTTGACCTGCCCCACAGGTATACCCTCGCCTCGTTTGTAGTTGAGCTTTGTAAAGAACGCAGCGGTCACGTCGGACACGATATACATCTCCTTGAGCTCGGAGTGGAAGAGGGGCGTCTCGGTGGCACCGCCATTAACGTCGGCCGCTTTAACGTCTGTGATGAAGTTGACCAGCTGTGGATGCTCAAGATCAACAGATATGATCTTATCAACGCCCTTGGTCTCCTCACGCACCACCAGAAATCCCTGATCCACCATCTCGGCCAGAAAGTTGGACAGTTTCTTGTAGCGTGTCTTCTTCAAATCGATCTGTTCAGCTGCTTCGGTCACAACGTAAAGCCGATAAAAGTTGCTCGTCAAGAGCGGCAACTGCAGCTTCTTGCCGTTATTCTTGAGGGCAGCCAGAAATGCATTCTTTAAAAGGGTTTCTTGGGTTGCTTCATTTGACTCTGGCGTTTCAGTATCTCCATTCTCCTCCAGCGTCAAGGCAGCTGTACTAGCTTCCACATCAACTGTTGTTGCTGATGCTTCTGGTGCTGATGAAGGCATTATTGTCACTTCAGCCTGCTCTGGCTTCGGCGTCTTTCGCTGCTGATCTGTGGCGCCCAAAGCAGGAAAGTCTTCCGTTGTCAAAGGTTTAGTGCGAATCATGGGTATCTGCTGCAGCATACTGGGCTCATGCGACCACAGCTTGTCGCCAAACAAATGTATTACCTTAACAGCAACTCCGTGTCCGCCACACATGTACAGCTCATCGCTGGAGCGCGCCAGCTGACCAACAGCCACAGCCGAGCTATTGTTGGTCAAATTGATGCCAACTAAAGTAGGCAAAAACAAATAGTACTCTATTTATTTACATACAATTTGTCTGCACTTACCCAGCTGTCCCTTCTTAAAGTGACCATACATGCTCAGACCGACGCCAAGGGGCACCACGCCTGGCAGCATCAGATCGGCGCCATTTGTTAGCTTGGGCAAGACACCTTCGTGTGTAGTGAAATAGGGAATTATGTCGGGCGTGGACCAAAGTGTGTACAGTGTTGGCACTAATTGACCGCCGTCCAGTTCGAAGAACATCGGCTGCTTGTCGACGCAGTAAACAATGCTTGGGACGCCGCCATGTGTTAGAATTTTCAGCTGCGTGACATTTGCTTTTGCTGGAAGTAGATTTTCCACGGAAATGTGCGGGAAAGCCAGTTCTAGCCTGGCCCGCAGTTTCTTGGCTTCAGATCCTTTGAGAGCCGCACTGCTCTTAAGTCTGTAGGCTTTTAAAAACATGAGTACGTATGCAATTTATGTGCGTAAACTAAATAATCCAAATAAATAAAAAAAGAACACAAATGAGTTCACAATAGACACACACCGTTGAACGATGACAGAACAGCTGTTTTCACTAAGAGGCCACTTGCCAATTTAGTCATTCACATTACCGCCCGCTTGCCAATTTAGTTCAAACTATTTCAGATTTTTTTTTTTTAAATATGTTGGTTTATTAACAATACAACTTATTGGCCGAGTATTTTATGCCTAACATTTAAAGTGACAAATTTCAAAGTATAAACGAAGCCATTTTATTAAACATTACTATTATGTTTTTACGTATTATGTTAATATAACAAACATAACTTGCCAGCGCGCAGTATTTAAATTTAACTAGTTTTTTAAGTGGGGTAAATGTAATAAAAGATAAGAGCCCGTCTTTGTACCAAATTTCAGTTGAAGCCCCCCTAGATAATAACACCTTAATCCGAGTCGGAATCATCGTCGCACGCTTTTGATGCTGTGACCGAGGGCGGATCATAGAAATGCAGCTGCTTGCGCCAAATTTTGACAAGACCGTCAAAGGCTCGACGGCTGTACTTGCCGAATTTGTTAGGTGTTCGAGGATGCTCCTTTGTGCGTTCACTTAATGGAACCATCTCAGTGTATCTTTCATAGGCCGTAGTGTTCTTGCCATAGTCGATCTGCTTCTGGCGACGCGATAATATTGCCGGATCAGCTTCGGTGTATGAAGAGGAAGAGGAAGTGGATGAAGTGTAGCTGTTATGGCGCACACGCTTCTCCTCCTTGTGTCCCTTAAATGTAGTCTTTGGACGTGCATCCTGTGCATTGACATCACCACTGGCAGAGGATGCACTGCTGTTTGGACTGTTCGAGCGACTATTCTCATTGCTTTGTGTGGACGGCGTTTGCGAATGCCGACGTTTGAACGGAGTTTTAAGTTTTTCTTCCTTGACAAGACGCTCGAATTTCTCTTCGTTGCTACACTCCAGAAACTCCAAAGCGATTTCTCGTTTGCCTTGAGCAGCAGAGCTCCCGGCGCTGCTGTTAAATGACGACGAAGCCTAGAAATTTTAAATCTTTTTATAGACATTGTCTCGGATATATGTTTGTTGTCGTTGTATTACCTCGTCGCTCTGCCCAAACTCAGCACGAACCTCCTGGGCCCAACTGCCTCTGGGCTTAGCATCCATGGATATTGAGGATCCAGAGGAATTCAGGCTGGCAGTACATTTGTGAGGTGTTGATATATCCATTGACACGACTTGATCTTCGCACATCATGTTGTTATTGATTTTATATTAACTATTTAATCCTTCGACTAAACGATGCGAGCAACTTATTAGTTTTGTGTTGTGATCGCTTGTAATTTCTGTTCGCGCGTTTTTGTTGCTGCGATGCCGAATGGCTTTTATCGAACTGCTTTGAATACTCGATTGAGCGATTACACAATTTAAACAAACAAGTTCCGCTGTTGATTTTATAACTAGTTCATTCAATTGACATGCGCTGCGATATATTTCGGTTGATATATTTTTAATAACTAACCCAAGCAATACTAAATTCTCTGCAATAGCTCTGAAACTTTATTTTAAAAAACTTCACGCCTACTAGATCAATCACCTAATGGTCATTTTATTTAAATTAAATATTTAAGCCTTATTATTATTATCGTTTTTATAGAATGACAACATTTTTCGGCGCTGCCACTTGGTGAAAAATATTTATTTAACAACACTATTCCACTGACTGTTTTCAACACTGGCATACAAAGACTGCGTTGTGCAGCACTTCAACAATTGGTGATTTAGCGTTTTTTCGGCATAAAAGAAAATCTGTGAACTATTGAAAGGTGTAATTGGTGGTTAGTACCAAATATAATAGCTTGTCTATATTATATTCAGACAGTTTTGATGTTTAAATTATTTATATGTTACGTACGTTTTTGTAGAACATATTATTATCGGAAAAATCAACGTTAAAAAAATGAGTCTCACGTCCGCCGCAGGGATAATATCCCTACTTGATGAGCCGATGCCAGATCTTAAGGTGTTTGCGCTGAAGAAGCTGGACAACATTGTGGATGAATTTTGGCCAGAGATTTCCGAGTCTATTGAAAAAATTGAAATGCTGCATGAAGATCGAGCATTTCCCGAGAACAAACTAGCTGGTATGGTAGCGTCCAAGGTTTTCTACCACTTGGGCTCTTTCGAGGATGCCCTGACATATGCCTTGGGCGCCGGAGATCTGTTTGATGTGAATGCACGCAACGAGTACACAGAGACAATCATTGCCAAGTGCATTGATTTCTATATTGCACAACGTATCGAGTTCATTGAGAATCCCAAGGATGCGAAACCAGTTGATGAGCGTCTGGAAGGAATTGTAAATCGAATGATTCAGCGCTGCCTGGACGACAATCAGTTTCGTCAGGCACTTGGCATTGCCTTAGAAACGCGTCGCATGGATATATTTGAAGTGTCCATCATGAAGTCTGACGATGTACGCGGCATGCTGGCCTATGCCTACAATGTGACCATGTCGCTGTTACAAAACCGTGGCTTCCGTAATCAAGTGCTGCGCTGTTTGGTAGGACTCTATCGTGATTTGGGAGTGCCCGATTATGTCAATATGTGTCAGTGCTTGATTTTCCTCGAAGACCCACTAGCAGTTGCCGAAATGCTGGACAAATTGACTCGCTCCTCGGTTGAAGCCAATAATCTAATGGCCTATCAAATTGCATTTGATTTGTATGAATCTGCAACGCAAGAGTTTCTTGGCAATGTCCTTCAGGCTCTAAAGGATACAGCGCCAATCCCAACAGCCTTGCCCAGCACATTCAAACCCCAAGGCACCACAGCAGCGGGAGGTAGCAGTGATCCAGCTGCTAAATCTGATGACGAGAAGTCGAAATTGCTTGGTGATGAGAGCAGCATCGAAGACAAAGAAGGTAATTTATCACACAAATAAACTTCTTCGGTTTCAGTCATCTATTATCTGTTTACATTATTTCTAATTGTTTTCTTTGCATATTTTTTGTTTATAGCCGATGCCAAGATTGAGCGCACTATTGACTCATTGAACGATATGGAAAAGCTTCATCAGAAGAACATTGAGAAACTCATATCGATTCTGTCCGGCGAGGTGTCCATCGATCTGCAGCTGCAGTTCCTCATTCGCAGCAACCACGCCGATCTGCAGATCCTGCGTGGCACCAAGGAAGCAGTTCGTGTGTCAATCTGCCACACAGCAACAGTGATTGCCAATGCTTTCATGCACAGTGGCACCACCTCCGACCAGTTTCTGCGCGACAATCTCGATTGGCTTGCACGTGCAACAAATTGGGCCAAATTAACGGCCACTGCATCCTTGGGTGTCATCCATCGCGGACACGAGAAGGACTCGCTGGCGCTTATGCAAAGCTATTTGCCCAAGGAAGCTGGTCCCAGCTCTGGTTATTCCGAGGGTGGTGCTCTGTATGCTTTGGGTCTGATTCATGCCAATCATGGAGCCAATATCATTGACTATTTGTTGCAACAACTGAAGGATGCCCAAAATGAAAATGTACGTCATGGCGGATGTCTGGGCTTGGGCCTGGCGGGCATGGGTACTCATCGCCAAGATCTGTACGAACAGCTTAAGTTCAATCTGTACCAAGACGATGCTGTTACTGGTGAGGCGGCGGGCATTGCCATGGGCATGGTAATGCTGGGCTCAAAGAATGCCCAGGCCATTGAAGATATGGTTTCATATGCGCAGGAAACGCAGCACGAAAAGATTCTACGTGGTCTGGCCGTGGGCATTTCATTGACCATGTTCTCGCGTCTGGAAGAGGCCGATCCACTTGTCACAAGTCTGTCTACCGATAAGGATCCCGTCCTTCGTCGTTCGGGCATGTATACCCTGGCCATGGCTTACAATGGCACTGGCAGCAACAAAGCAATTCGCAAGTTGCTCCACGTTGCCGTTTCTGATGTGAACGATGATGTGCGTCGCGCTGCCGTAACCGCAATTGGTTTCATTTTGTTCCGTACCCCGGAGCAGTGTCCATCCGTGGTTAGTCTCCTGGCTGAGTCCTATAATCCACATGTGCGCTATGGTGCTGCCATGGCCCTGGGAATTGCCTGCGCTGGCACTGGATTACGCGAGGCTATTGCCCTTTTGGAGCCCATGGTCAAGTTTGATCCTGTGAACTTTGTGCGTCAGGGAGCGCTGATTGCATCGGCCATGATACTCATACAGCACACAGATCAGAGCTGCCCCAAGAGCACTTTCTTCCGCCAACTATACGCCGAGGTCATTAGCAACAAACACGAGGATGTTATGGCCAAATATGGTGCCATCTTGGCTCAAGGTAAATGTGCACTTTATGCTGTTCAAGGCATTATTTAGAATTCTTTCTTTATCCTGCAGGTATCATTGACGCTGGTGGCCGCAATGCTACCCTTTCATTGCAATCACGCACTGGACACACCAATCTGCAGGCTGTGGTCGGTATGCTGGCCTTCACCCAGTACTGGTACTGGTTCCCACTTGCCCACACCCTGTCGCTGGCATTTACACCCACGTGCGTAATTGGTCTGAATTCGGATCTGAAAATGCCCAAGATGGAGTACAGATCGGCTGCGAAGCCATCTCTGTATGCTTATCCAGCACCATTAGAGGAAAAGAAGAGCGAGGAGCGTGAAAAGGTGGCCACAGCCGTGCTATCAATTGCTGCTCGGCAGAAGAGACGCGAGAATGCTGACAAGAAGGAGGATGAGAAAATGGATGTTGATGAGGACAGCAAAGAAGGAGCTGGTGCCAGCAAAAAGGATGATGAAAAATCGGAAACGGCGGTTAAGACTGAGGAAAAGTCTGCAGATGAGTCCAAGCCGAAAAAAAAGGATGATAAGGAGAAAGAAAAGAAAAAGGATGAAGATAAGGACAAGGAGGCAGGCAGCAGCACCAGCGCAAGTGCGGAGAAAGAGAAGGAAAAGGAGAAAGAAAAGGAAAAGAAAGACAAAAAGGAGCCAGAGCCAACTTTCGAAATCCTACAAAATCCGGCACGCGTGCTTCGCCAACAGCTGAAGGTCCTTAGTGTCATCGATGGACAGTCTTATGAACCGATGAAGGATGTCACCATCGGCGGCATCATTGTTTTCCAGCACAATGGCAAAACTGAGGAACAGGAACTGGTTGAGCCCGTTGCCGCTTTCGGACCAATGAACGATGATGAGAAGGAACCCGAGCCACCAGAGCCATTCGAATACATTGAAGATTAAATGGGCATGTTGTTCGTCATTATCTAAGTGGAATTGTTCTGATTTTCATATAACTATATATACAATGTATTTTTCACCAAAATTAATATTCAGAAATAACAACAAATACACAGAGTTAATGCTAATTAATAATTACAAACTATAATAATAAATGTTCATCACTCATGATGTAAAATAATACAGTCTGGGTTGTCACAGGAGACGCAATTCAACCTTTCTTCCAGCTTACGTTCGATCTGTTCGAGTGGGCATGATTCAGCATTTTTTTGTCGATATTTTCAGAAATTGAGATTTTCTTGTGTAACTTTAAAATAAAACCAATATCTTAAAGGATTTTATGGTCGGCTTCATCAAGGGGATTGAAAAAATCCCAGGATAATGCTAGGATAAAAGAAAATGCTTCAAAGGATAAAACGAAAGAGTACAGAATGTAGATGATCATGGTTAAGAGGATAATGAAAAGAGGATACAGAAAGAAGATTAAAATTATACGAAAAAATGAATTGAACCCGTTAACAACTTCTAAGAATCCCAATTAATTATGGACAGGTATTATATGTAATTGTTTTTTGGGGCTCAGAGCTCGTTGAACCGGTAACAATGGGGTAAACCGAATTTTACGTATACAAATGTGTTTACAGTCGTGTCTAGATAGTGTGAACTAATTATCTTGATACATTAAGATTAAAATTACAATTAAAATTAGAAATCAATCTCTTCTACTCCTAATTTAATTTTTAAAATCCCTTTTCTCTACTTTGAGCTTTTTTGAGTATTTTGAATACTCCTTTTAAAAATTTTAAGGTATTACTATTTTGAGGAGCTTACTGTTTAGAGGGTTCAATATACCCAGACACGACTGTATATAGAAACTTTAAAGGTATAATGATGGTTTCTGAACATAATTATACATAATAAATGTTTGTTGATTTTATGTATAAGTTGTCACGTATTTGTGATTGGCGCCAAAATGCAGAGCTTTAAGCTCACTGATGTTCGTTTCTTTATTTGCGAAATTATGGAAACTTATCAATCTGTTGCAATACCAAACATTTGAGCATCATTATAGCTGGTTTCGGAGATATTGCTAGCTTCTTTAATTGTTTGTGTACAAACAGATTATTTTTAATTTAAAAAGCTCCACTCTATATCAACAAATAATTTCACAACGCTTGGCAATTGCTCCCGCTCCACGTTCAAATTGTTGTTGACATCAATCCAAACATATTTTGGTTTCACAAATGAGCGTAGAGAGCAAAGAGCATAAAATCAAGACATGAGCCGAAGCATAAACTACTCTCACTTCGTAGTACACATAATACGCATATAGATTTACCTGATTTAAGTAACTGAGAAGAGGCAAAAGCAAAATGAAAACAAAGTGACTCAAAATACTAAACTACAACGCTGCAACAAAGAGTATGAAACACGCTGCTGAGAGCGCAAAACGCTCTCACTGTGAGTCCCCCTGTTTGTCTCTTCTCTCTTCTCGCTCTCTTTACTTTATTTTGTGTTGTTTCCAAGTTTTCTTTCAGTTCCGTTTTCGGCTGTCTTTTCATTGCAATTTCAGTAGTCGGACCGGACAGTCGTATACCGGTCTAAGTGTAATATATATTGTAGTTTGCCGTAATAATTGTGTTATTCTAAATCGTTCAAATAACTATTTATTAAGTGTAAATGTGTGTTGGATTCCGTGTGCCAACAAGTGAATATTAATTAAAAAGCAAAGAGAGAGTGCCTTTTTTCATTGTCTTGTGTTGTGTTGCCAAGCCGAATACAGTAACAAACGGTTAATTTGGTTGCTCTGAGAAGCGGCTACGACAAGATTGCCGCTGACCTCGACCGTACACACAATTTAGAATAGACGTTTTATGTAAAATTTGTTGAATATTGTTCTCGCTGTTCGTATTGTCGTTGCTATTGCGGCGACAGTGAGTTGTAAATCACAATAAAGCAGGCAATAGCGACAAAAGAAACGTTGTTGCGTTTCATTTGTGGTTCTGCGTTCTAACGGTAAACGCAAAAGTGATTAGTTGTGCCTATAAAACAATTGTCCTTATATTATGAACCGCACGAGAAGAAAAATCGTTCGGCCAAAGAATCCCTACACAACTGCAAATGCCTTTTCACGCTGGAGTTTCTGGTAAGATTTCTCCCCCGTTATTTTTTCCCCAACACGCCCTATGTTAGTCATAAGCTCATACACAAATTACGGTAAATTATAGTATGCGAATATTCATATGTATATGTAAATATACATATGTATGTAATATTTACATATACATTTGAATATTCGCTTTGTGGTTGGTTCCGTCAATTATTTAGCACGTGTACCTCGATTTATAATGTACTACAGTTTGTATGTATGTATATAATCAATGTAGACATTACTAATATTGTTAAAGGTTATTCACCGACGCTTTATTATTTTATCGACAAATTTTCTCTGAACTTTGTATATTACTGTAAATGTATATGTATACTACATATTAGATGTCGCTATAGCTATCAAGGTTACATTGTTATCAATAACTAAACGTACATAGTTCGCACATGCATCTGTGTTCTTCATATCATATTAATACATAGCAACTGTTTGTTTCGATTAGAGAGAGCTATGACGAAATATTTCCTTAAAAACTTCTGTATATATAAACACTATCGTTGACTGTTTAGAAATCAAATGCACTATCGCAAACTGTTTGTTAATCTCTTATCTTATCATTAACTTAATTTAACCATCGATGCCTAAGTTTTATTAATGTATCGATCTATTAAATAACATATGTATATGAAACCCAAACAAGATGTTAAAAGTTGTGTGTTTTTAAATTCCTTAAGCTTCACCTTGATATTGATAAGATTAAAATATGTTTACATTATTTTAAATCTTATATACTTACAAATTAATTCGTTTATGATTACTTTAATGGCACCTACTTCAACTTAATGTCTCAGTTCTTATCTCTAAAAGATTAATTACAATGTGTGCGTTAACAGGTGGATGCGGGATCTGTTCAAACGCGGACTCCAGGGACCACTTACAGACGAGGAGCTGTATCAGCATAGAAAGACACTTGACAGCGAGCGAGTGACGAAAAGATTTAGTGATTTATGGGACGATGAGCTGCAGAGAAGTAATCCTAGTGTAATTCGAATGATATGGCGAGCATATGGCACCATGTTCATGCCTCTGGGTATATTCTATTCAATAATGGAATCTTGTTGCAAGTAGGTATTAACATATGTGGTTGAAAATATAATCTTATCTTTGACTTAATTTCAGATCCCTAATGCCTTTGTTTCTTGGCGGATTAGTTGGTTATTTTGCAACGGATCAGACTACTATAACAGAGTCGGACGCATACTATAATGCCATTGGCATTGTGATATGCATGTTGGTGCCTGTGGTCACATTCCACTCGTTCATCTTCTACATATTTCAATTGGGCACAAAACTGCGTCTGGCCTTCTCAGGTCTCATCTACCGAAAGTGCCTGCAAGTGTCCAAGAGCAGTAGCAACGATGGACTTCGTGCTCGTGCCATTAACATATTGTCCAACGATCTGGGTCGTTTCGATGTAGCTTTATGCTTTCTGCACGACACATGGAAGGGACCTATGGAATCGTTACTGATTGGTTATCTTATGTACCGAGAGATTGGACTGTCAGCAGTGATTGGTGTCTCGTTCATGCTCAGTTTCATACCGCTCCAGGCGTGGGCGGCTAAGAAGGCCGCATATTACCGAGAGAAGACTGCCGAACGTACCGATATGCGTGTAAAGTTAATGAACGAGATCATTCAGGGCATACAAGTGATCAAGATGTACGCCTGGGAAAAGTCCTTTGCCCGCATCGTTGCCGAGGTGCGACTCAAGGAGGTGAAGGCCATACGAGGCACTAACTACATTCATGCAGCATTGAGTTGTACCTCAATGATCTCGCCACTCTCTGTGTTCTTAGCTCTATGCTCCTATATCTATTTTGGTGATACGTTGACTGCCAAAAAGGTTTACACGGTTTCTTCATACTTTAACATGCTAAATGATTCCATGGTGCACTTTTGGCCCCTCTCCATAACGTTTATTGCGGAGGCGTTGGTCTCGGCTAAACGCGTCAAAGAATTCCTACTGGATGGCTACAAAGCTGAGTCACCTGTCAACTTGGAGAACGAAACAATCCAGTCCAAGGCCAAGCGTAGGATAACTGAAGAGGACAAACAAAAGAATGTCGAGCTGAATGGCACACTCCTAACCAATGGTCAGACACAAACGCCGCAGAACCAACACAGTCGTCTGCGAGACTACAGCCCCGAGACACCCAAAAAGTGTGTGGTACTGAAGAACGTATCCGCCTCCTGGGATGCCAATGATGGGCATTCCAACTGTGCCATTGATAGCTTCAGCACAGACATCCAGGATCGAACCCTGGCCGCAGTAGTCGGTCCAGTTGGTGCCGGCAAGTCCAGTTTCCTGAATGTGCTGCTCGGCGAAGTAGGCATTGTGCACGGAGAAGCCTTCGTACATGGCAAGATCTCGTATGCCGCTCAGGAGCCTTGGGTCTTTGAGGGCACCATTCGAGATAACATTGTATTCGTGGAGGACTATAATGAACGACGCTACAAGAAGGTTATCAAGGTTTGCGCACTGGAACGAGATCTGGAACTATTCCCAAAGGGCGATCTAACGGTGGTGGGTGAACGTGGTGTCAGTCTCAGTGGTGGACAACGGGCTCGAGTAAATCTTGCTCGTGCTGTCTATCGCAAAGCTGACATCTATCTACTGGACGATCCGCTCTCCGCCGTCGACACTCATGTGGGCAAACACATCTTTGAGAAGTGTATACGCGACTTTCTTTCAAACAAAATCCGTGTACTGGTCACACATCAAGTGCAGTATTTATTCGATGTGGAGCACTTGATCTTGATGTCGTCAGGAAAAGTTGCAGCCCAGGGAAGCTATCAGCAGTTGCAGCAATCACGTCAGTTCCAGTTTCTGGAGCAGACGCACGACGAGAGTGGCATTGATACGCACAGCATCTGTAGCCACATGTCTCGCAGTGACTCTGAGAAGAGCATGGAGCATCATCAGCACAATCAGCTACTTCGGCCCGATGAGACGGTCGAAGAAGTCAACAAGGAGCAACAAGCCGTTGGTGCAGTCAAATTCAGCGTATACGCTTCGTACTTTAAGGCTCTGGAAAGTGCGTTTCTACTTGGTTTGATTATGGTGCTGTTTGTTTGTGCCAGGATTATGCTGACGGGTGTGGATTACTTCTTGTCCCGCTGGTAAGTGTGGCTGTGGAGACTTCGAAATGCGAATCTTTAATAACAATTGTTTGTTTTGCAGGGTTATATGGGAGGAACGCATTGCAATCAATCACACAGCAAATGCCTCAGCTGCAATGCTTAATGATACAATAGAGGAATCTACGACTGTTGCAGCGGTAAATGATACCGTGATCTTGTCTGAGCCGCTGAGTGAAGCGAGCATAGAAAATAACATTCGTCAGGAGATGGTTTTGTTCTATGCAGTCATATTAAGTGCCACATTTATTGTGTATCTCATGAGGACCTTTGGATACTTTAGAATGTGTTTGCGCATCTCACTGCGTCTACACGATCGTCTTTTCCGCGGCATCACTCGGGCTACAATGTACTTCTTTAATACCAACTCATCTGGTCGCATTCTGAATCGATTCTCGAAGGACATTCGCACTGTAGACACGGATTTGCCTCGCACACTGTTAGATTGCATATCGGTAATTATGCTGCAAACGTTTGATAAATAAATGAATAGCATAATTAATAATGTCCTTGTACTTACAGTTTGCTATTGATGTGTCTGGTGTGCTGATCATAGTCGCCATTGCCAATTATTGGCTACTGGTGCCAGCTGCTTTCCTGGTGGTGATTCTGGGCTGCATACGTTATCTGTATGTGAACACTAGCCGCAGTGTTAAGAGACTGGAGGGCATAGGTAGGTCTTAGCAAAAACTATTTCACAGTTTATCTGAAATAATTTATATTTATGTTTATAGCTCGCAGTCCGATTTACTCGTTGACCAACCAAACGTTCCAGGGTCTTACTACAGTCCGAGCTATGCAGGCACAGAGCTCAATGGAAAACGAATTTCACGAATACCAGAATGCAAACACCTCGGCGTGGTTCCTCTTCCTTTCGTGTACTCGTGCCTTTGCTTTGTGGTCGGATCTGCTGTGCATCGCTTATATGACAGCGGTAACATTCAGTTTCCTGGTTTTGCGCAACGAGTTCAACAGCGGAGACGTCGGTTTGGCCATTTTACACAGTACCACAATGACGGGTATGTGTCAGTGGGGCATGCGTCAGACAGCCGAGCTGGAGAATGAAATGACCAGTGTGGAGCGTGTGTTGGAGTACACAGAGGAGCCTTCAGAGCCGCCACTGGAGACGCCAGATAAATTCAAACCAAAAACTGAGTGGCCTAGCAAGGGACGCATTGAGTTTATTAACTTTAAGCTACGTTACTCGCCCAAGGAAGAACCCGTGTTGCGGGATCTTAACTTTACCATTGAGTCACGCGAAAAGATTGGTATCGTAGGCCGCACAGGTGCTGGCAAGTCCTCCATCATACAGTCTATATTCCGACTGGCCTGCAATGAGGGAATGATTCGCATTGATGATATAGACATTGAGCACATGGGACTTCACGATTTACGTAGTCGTATCTCAATTATACCACAAGATCCAGTTCTTTTCTCGGGCACTTTACGCTATAATCTCGACCCCATGGACGAAAGAACTGACGAGGAGATGTGGAAAGCTCTGGGTGATGTCGAGCTTCGTTCGTATGTATCTACGCTAATTGGAGGGCTTAATTGCCGCATGTATGATGGTGGTTCCAACTTCAGTGTGGGTCAACGACAGCTGGTTTGTCTGGCCCGCGCTATACTACGCAACAATCGTGTATTGATACTGGACGAGGCCACCGCTAACGTGGATCCAGAGTAAGTATTACAACACTAATAAAATTTTAAGATAAGACCGACATCACTACAGTTAACGTTTGATTCACAGAACTGACAAACTGATTCAACAAACGATACGATCGAAGTTTGCCAACTGTACGGTACTAACAATCGCACATCGGCTGCACAGCGTCATGGACTCGGATCGTGTGCTGGTCATGGATGCGGGAGAAGCTCGCGAACTTGGCCACGCATATGAGCTGCTACTTCGACCCGATGGCTATCTTCGTCAACTAGTGGACCACACAGGAACGTCTACAGCACTATCACTGCAACAAATGGCAGAGGACAGCTATAACAAACGGTTGGGAAGCACAGGCGAGACTCCGGAATTTCACAATATACCTCTGCCACCTCATGAGAAAGCGGAATAGAAACATAAACTCACCAACACTAATATTTAAAGGATAGAACTAAAAGTATTATGAGCATGCATCAAAACTTAATTACTTAAACTCGTGCGTTTTATAGTTTAAGAACTATTTTCTATAAAAATGTACATATGCTCACGTGATTACTTAACATCGAAAGCCAATTTACAAAATTAAAAGCTTTATGTCTCTGAAAGTCCTTTATAACTGAAAGAACTCGAACACAAGTATGCGCAAACCACAGAAAATTAGTCTAATGCTGTACAGAGCTAATTCCAAATACCGTAATGTTTTCCGCAAACTACTGAAATAAGCATAGGATGAAATTAATAGTATTTTAAGCAGGCATCAGTAATACGTACTTAACTTTTTCACATGTTTTGTAGTTGTTATTGTATAAGTTCGTTGTAAGTTAAATACGTGATTTATTGTTAAACTTGTTACTTAACTCTAAAGGTGAATTTATGATGCGACTCTTTCGCTAGGATACATTTATGCCTCCGCTATGTCTTCATAAAACATAAGTAGAACACAATTTTCAATTTGCACAAATCTACGCAAATCGAGTGCTATTTTTATATAAAAAATATATAAAGAAAATATATTTACGTACAAAATCTCAATAAAGTGCCTGGAAATTATTATACCAACAAATGTTTATAACGCTTTCGATAATAATATTGATAATTACATTGAACAATAGACAAAATTTTTACAGATTGTCGATAAAGTAGTAAATCGAAGACAAGAGCTGAACAGTAGTAAAACACACCGAGCTGAGTGGGTCGACTTTTTAATAAATTTGTCAAACAGTTTTTCAAAATGCTGATTAAAACTGAATGAAAGTAATGAGTACATGAGACTGATCGATTGCCAGATACCCTTTGTTGAATCATAAACATTTGGTTTAATGAATCGGATTTCATTAGTTTTTACTATGTTTATCTGCTTGTAATTATTTTGCCACTTCAGATATATATTTTTCAATAATTAAAAATAATTTTGCTTAGTAATGCGCGCTTCCTGTCCAGTACAACTGATTTGGGTAATACAATATAGGGCATACGAATTACTCATAATTCGCAGTTACTTGTATTTATGATATGTTCTTCCCCAGACTTGTGAACTGGCCGTACTTCATGCTCCACATTGGCAAATGGTCGCGACTCGCGCGCTGTGGTCTCGACTGCATCGGTTGCTGATGGTTCGCTGTCAAGCGGAATTAAGATAAAACAGAATGTCTAAAACACACACCCCTTCAGGTGGTGCGATAGGGCTTCGCGGATCATTGATTTATAGCGATGATTTGGGAACGGGGCGCGACATTTAGTTAAAAATCAAATGTTATTCGCGTTCTGCAAATCAGTTGCGCGTAAAACGGCGAAGGCGACGGTCAAATTCGGATTATTCTTGGTAGTGAAGTGATTTAAAGGATCTTCGGGTAGTATACGTTTACATAAACATTTGTGAATAAATACTACTACTACTACTACTAGTTAATGTAGTCGCTCTATAAATCGGATATTAAATATGTTCTCTTCAAAGAAGGAGCTTAAACCAAATCCCGTGCTAAAAGCGAATTTCTTTTCCAAATGGTTTTTTATGTGAGTGTAATAAAATCTGAGTGTAATCAAGTGACTGTGTTCTGTTCCAATAAACCTGTGTTCTTTATGCAGTCAATAAACTTGTTTCAAGTACGTTACGTATACGTATATTTATAGCAAACTACTCGGAATACGTATACGTAATAATACAAAGCTGATTTGACAGTTAATGAAATTTTTAAACTAGCCGCTGGCCACTGGCCTCTGGCACCTGCCACGCCCCTTTGCTGCCTGCTGATAAGATAACCTTGAGGAGCCCCTCGGGTTGAGATTTATGGCTGTCAAACTGAACTCACA
The DNA here is from genome assembly GCA_018152125.1 of Drosophila dunni. Classification (NCBI taxonomy): domain Eukaryota; kingdom Metazoa; phylum Arthropoda; class Insecta; order Diptera; family Drosophilidae; genus Drosophila; species Drosophila dunni. Next base: position 1,744,715 of record JAECXC010000352.1, on the reverse strand, counting down.
ACATGCAACTGGGTTTTCTAGTTGTTTTCCATTACTGTATTTGTTTTAAAGTGTGCTTCAGATAAACTTACTTGTCCGTCGATAAATATCCCGTCCGTTGTGTCTAATTTGTTTTCTACGCCATACGATTTGCAGCTGGTCAAGTGAAATTCTTCGCAAAGGTTATGGGAAGAACGTGGAACCCACGGATCTGTATGACCATGTGCCCAGCCTCGATAGCCGGAGTGTGTCGCATCATCTGCTGGAGCACTGGGAGCGTGAACTGAAGCGCTCGAAACCGAGTGTGCTGCACATGATCTTCAAGGCCTATGGTGCCAGACTCGTGCCCATTTGTATACTCTACTCCCTGATCGAGATTCTATGGCAGTAAGTCGCCCCTTCGAATCATTTTCCCTTTGAGGTGTGGATTAATTGTGTTATCCTTAGTACCATGCAGCCACTACTGCTCGGCAGACTTGTGTCCTTTTTCTCGGAAAGCAACGATAATGATATTTCCAAGGAATCGGCTTATTTGTATGCTATGGGCGTGGTTCTCTGCTCGCTGGTGTCGGCTCTCAGCTACCATCCGTTCATGTTCTACCTGTTCAAGCTGGGATCACAAGTGCGGCTCGCCTGTGCCGGCCTAGTCTACCGGAAGTGCCTGCGTGTCTCAGTGGCAGCGGATAATAGTGGCATCAGTGGTTACGCCATTGCCATTATGGCCACCGATCTGCCGCAATTCAATGAGACCTTCTACCTGTTCCATGAGCTGTGGAAGGGTCCATTGGAGGGTGTTATATTTGGCTACATCATATACGAAGTGATCGGTTGGCCAGCGCTGGTGGGCATTGCTAGCATTGTGATCTTCATACCACTCCAGGTGTGGGCTGCCAAAGCGACGGCCAGATTCAAGCGTCTTTCCGCTGAATACGGCGATGATCGTGTCAAGTTGATGAACGAGATCATTTCGGCCATGCAGGTGATTAAGATGTATGCGTGGGAGGCATCCTTTGCCAAGCTCATAGCCAGAGTACGTAAGAAAGAGATGGGTGCCATAAGTGGTACCATGTATGTCTATGCCGCGCTGCAGTGCACCGACATGATCTCGAAGCTGTCACTCTTCTTGTGCCTGATCAGTTATGTGTACACTGGTGACATTGTGACAGCCCAAAAGGTTTTCATTGTGGCCAGTTACTATGATCATCTCAATCAATCCCTGCTGCATCTCTGGCCTCGTGCCATCAACTCGTGGGCGGAAACCTTTGTGGTTGCTCGACGTGTTTTGGACTTTCTGCTGCAGCACGAGGATCCAGCCGATGGTGGTGTCACCAACTTTGTGGACGTGGACGACGATGTGCAGCATGGCAACTTTTATGGACGCATGCATAATCCGCTCTCCATGCGCAAAAGCGTGACGCTCTGCAGGCTGACCGCCAGCTGGGATCAGGCTAAACAGGAGAAGCTGCAGCGGCACATCGACGATGTCACCTTTCAGGTTGAGGATCAGCAGTTTGTTGGCATTGTGGGCACGGTAGGTGCGGGTAAGAGCACACTGCTGTCGGCTCTACTAGGAGAACTGGACATCATAAGCGGCAGTGTGGAGCTGAATGGTGTCATTAGCTATGCCCCACAAGAGCCTTGGCTCAATCGCTGCAGTCTGCGAGAGAACATTGTGCTCATGGAGCCCTACGAGGAGCAGCGCTACAGGGATGTGCTGCGTGTGTGTCTGCTGGAGAAGGATGTGGCCCATCTGCCGCTGGGAGACGCCACGCTTGTGGGTGAATCTGGTGCCAGTCTGAGTGGTGGCCAAAAGGCACGCATCAGCCTGGCCAGAGCGGTTTACCGCAAGGCAGACATCTATTTGCTAGACGATCCACTGTCGGCGGTGGACACACACGTGGGCAATCTGCTGCTCGAGCGTTGTCTCAAGGAGTTCCTGCGCGACAAGATACGTATACTGGTCACACATCGTGTGGCACTGCTTCATCATGCCGATCACATAGTGCTCATGGAGGGCGGTCGTGCATCAATCCAGGGCAGATACGAATCCCTCAAAGAACTCAAACGGTTCCGCCGATCCGTGGCAAATGACAGCGAGGTGTCCAAGCTGCGTGCTGTGCGTGCGGACAGCATCATCGAGGAGACACCAGAGCGTGAGCCGATGAGCCAACAGCAACTACAGCTGCAGCAGGAACAGTGTATGGAACTATACAAGGAGCAACAGATGCAAGGATCCGTCAAACGTAGCACCTACAAGGAATACTTCGCCGTACTCGGTCTGCCAGCCGTGGTGCTCATAATCCTAGTGGTTTTCATATTAGCTCGCGGCTCGGAGGCCGTCATGGACATTTTCCTCTCCAAATGGTAAGTTAACCGTTTAGACACTTCCTACCTCAGCTAACCAGTCTCTTGCAGGGCCAATTGGGAGGAAACTCAACCGGATGAAAATGAGCCCCCAATCGAGCGTCGCGAGATTCGCACTCGTCTGGTTGCCCTGTACGCTGTGCTGATAGTGAGCACCCTGTTGCTGTACGTGCTGCGCACCTTTGGCTTCTTTATGATGTGTCTGCGCATCTCGCTGCGCATTCACAACTTTCTGCTACAGGGTATTATTCGGGCTAGCATGCAATTCTTCACGCTGGCCACCTCGGGACGCATTCTCAATCGCTTTTCCAGCGACATTCTCTCCATTGACATCACTCTGCCCCAGTCCATGATGGATTCATTCGAGTTCTTTGTGAATGGACTTGCCGTTCTCATTGTGGTCAGCACCGCCAACTATTGGCTTCTAATTCCGGCCATTTTAATGATCGGTCTGCTCTACTTTTCTCGCAGTCTCTACATTGGAGCTAGTCGAAGTCTTAAGCGCATCGATATAATTTGTAAGTGTATGATCTCTTTCTGGAAGCTTTAAGCAAAGAAGCTATTAGTTCGCTAAGGGGGTTAAAATTTGCCTAAATATATTCCTTTTTTAAAAATGGAAAATTTTTTGACCCTGTACTTATAAAAGATTTAGGAACTGCTATGTTAGTATATTTGTTAAAAAAAATCCTTCATAACTACAATGAAAGCTCTACTCGCGGACAGTTCTCTCAGGCGGACAGCTCCCTCAGACGGACAGATAACTCAGACGGACAGCTAACTCAGACGGACAGCTCCCTTGGACCGACGAAAGTTATAGCTTTTTAGCATAATATTCATACAAAATCCGTTCTCTCAGGCGGACAGCTCCCTCAGACGGACAGCTAACTCAGACGGACAGCTCCCTTAGACCGACGAAAGTTATAGTTTTTTAGCATAATTTTCATACAAAATCCGTTCTCTTAGGCGGACAGCTCCCTTGGGCGGACAAAAATACTGGAATCGTGGCTGTCCGGTCAAGGGAGCTTTTACAAGCACAGCTATATCTTACAGCTTCAGGTCGCATCGATCAAAAAATTGTAATTCGCCGGAAAAATTTTTATTTTCATAGAGATGTCTCAACAATCTCACCATAACTCATTCATATCATAGTATGATTATAAATTCCATGTGCTTAAGCTCGCATTACTCTATTGTTAATCTATCCTTGAAGCAAGCGGGTTAAAAATATAATTATCTACCTAATGTAGAGTTATTTTGGATGTCTCAAACGCCCACATATCGATTATATGACATTATAGTGTTCTTTTCTTAGACATATAGTAGCTCGCACGCATTAATTCATTCCACATCTTTTAATCCTACTTTTTCCCCACAGCTCGTAGTCCCATTTACTCCTACACGAACGCAACATTCAAGGGTTTGACAACGATAAGAGCCTTCAATGCCACCAAACGCTTGGAACGCGACTTTCATCGGCTACAGAATTCAAACACCTCCGCGGTGTACTTATACGCCAGTGTGAATCGTGCCTTTGCCTTCTGGACGGATCTGATTTGTGTGCTCTACATACTGCTGGTGACATTCAGTTTCCTCGTTGTGGATCGAGGCTATTTCAGCGGCGATGTGGGATTGGCCATAACTCAATCCATGTTGTTGGGCATCATTTGTCAGTCGGGCATGCAACAAACGGTTGAACTGGAGAATCAGATGACCAGCGTAGAGCGTGTACTGGAGTATGTCAAGATACCGCCGGAGCCGTCCTATGAAACGGAGGAGAGTGTCAATTTGCCCGTAGATTGGCCTAGTGCAGGACAAGTGCACTTTCAGGATCTGCGACTGCGTTACAGTGATCACACGCACTATGTGCTCAATGGACTTAATTTCACGATACATTCCAAGGAGAAAATTGGCATTGTTGGACGCACAGGTGCAGGGAAATCATCCATAGTGCAGGCACTCTTCCGGCTCGCGCTTAACGAGGGACTCATCGAGATCGATGGCTACGACATTGGCAAACTCGGACTACGTGATCTGCGCAGTCGTATCTCGATTATACCACAGGATCCAGTGCTCTTCTCAGGCACAATACGCTACAATCTCGATCCCTTCGAGCAGCAGTTGGATGAAGAACTCTGGCAGGCACTCGACTCGGTCAAACTGAAGTCATTTGTGGGAGCACTCAAAGGTGGACTCAGCTACCGAGTGCACGATGGAGGAGCTAACTTTAGCATGGGTCAGCGACAGTTGATATGTCTGGCTCGCGCCATTTTGAGGCACAACAAAATACTCATCATGGACGAGGCAACGGCCAATGTGGACCCAGAGTAAGTAGCTGGATTTGCCTAAAAGATACTGTATCTTAAAGACACCCCCTTCTGTTTACAGCACCGATCAGCTGATACAGGAGGCAATACACACAAAGTTCGCCAATTGCACGGTACTGACCATAGCCCATCGTTTGCACACGGTCATGGACTCGGATCGTGTGATGGTGGTGGACTCGGGACGTGTCGTCGAGCTGGGGCATCCGCATGAGCTGCTTCAGCAGCGCAATGGGCATCTCTACCGGTTTGTGAAGAACACCGGAGCTGGCAGTGCCAAGCATCTTAGTTATGTGGCCGAACAGAGCTATTACAAGCGGGTGAAAAACAGAAGATTACCGGAGACGGATAACGGGGAACAGGAGAGCCAAGCGGAGGGCAGGCTGAGCGTCTTCAGGGGCACCACTCTATAAAAGACTGTAGTTTGATTTTGTTTTCGCTTTTGTTTTTGTTTTTTTAAGTTATGGTAATATAGTTTTTATTATAGTGAACTGATTTTTATTTAAATATAAATCTATATTTATATATATATATAATTTTATGTATATATATGCACTTTATATGTATAATATACGAAGTTCTTGTAGCATTTCCAACAGTTTTATACTTTTCTTTTACTTTCTCCTTTCTCCTTATCATTCATAGAGTTTGAAAAAAAGCATTTCAATTGTAAGTATTTGTTAATTATAGTTTATAATGTTTGATTTCCCTTTAGGTGAATGCATTTATAATTACCTTCTATAATCCACTAGTTATTTTTACTAAAACTACGCTCAACATCTAGTTGTTATCTGTTGTTGCTAGTTTGTAGTAGAAATAATAAAAGTCTCGAGATAAATTTTAACCGTAGTGTCTTCCTTTGATACTTAAGTAGTTAGTTGCTTCTCTAGTTTAGCGATAATGTCACTAAGTATTTTGAAATTGATTTCATATATTATATAATATAATTTTGTTTTGAAATTTTCGCTTGGTATATGTATAAAATTGTTTTTTGGTAGAGTGTAAATGAATTTATCGCATAGATTTTCACTAGACTTTCATACAAGTGTATATAATCATTAGTTTGTTTGTATGTAGTTTTGTGTGTATATATGTAAATATTAAAGTAAATAAAGCATATATTGATGTATATAATTTGTTTCAAATATGTTTCTTATGATTTTTGCTTATTTAAAAAGTCGCTTAAGTTTAGCCTGCCTTTTTTGTATTAATGTAAATAGAAAAATCAGTGTTTGGAGAATGTTGATAAATCTTAAATATTGTATATAGTATATATATATTTATTTATATAGATTGTATATATGTTAAATTTAATTTTAGCTTTTCGCTCGCTTACATTTACGTGTTGTCACAAAAACGTAGTTAAACCTTGAAATCCTTCCCCAAATTCCAATGCTTAAGTCGTTTTTAATGCTCGTTTTTGGTTATATTTTTTTAGAAATAATTTCTATTTTTTTCTCATTTTATTTGTTCCATTTGTTGTGCATTGGAATGTATCTATATTTGATGCCCTAGAAATAAGATTGTTTGTTTGCTGCTTTAAGAAAAATTCGATGCAATTTGAATAAAATTATGTTTGTAATTATAATTACTCGTATTTCGCTAAGTAGTCATTATCAAGCATATTAGTTATTTGGATTTTATACTTATTCATCTCATTAATTTCTTTAAGGATTTTATTTGCTTTCTTTATGCATTAAGTTTAAGTTAACGCGATTATTCACTCGCTCTACTAAATTGTACTTTGCCCTTTTGGGCGTATCTGTTAAGGTTTCATTATTTTTTTGGTATTTTGTATTTAAGGTTTTTTTAGTTTAAACACGTTTTGTATTCATTTTGTTATTCTCACAGTTAAGCTTCTTTGATTGAGCACAAAAGCAAATGAGAGTTTTGTTCGTGGGCCTTGCAGTAAACAAATTTCCTTATTTTTAAAAAATGTTAAATCAAAACTTTTAAATTAATTTAATCACCCAATGTTGTCTCAGCACTGGACAAACCAAGAATCTTCCCCTATTGTTGGCTAGCCCAGTGCTGAGCCAATAGAATTTAGCTGATTAATTTGAAATGATTTGAACGTGAGCGTTTAAGAATTAATTAAATTAATGTAAAACTCAAGATTTCTAGGTTGATGGAAGTCAATTTTAGATGTTTAGAAGCTACGGCACTTGTGTGCATTGTGCTAGCCTTTAATCATTTATTTATTTATATTTTATCATGTGTTTTTGAGTGTTCCCTAAACTTTAGTTCAGCCAGCATTTAACAATATGTAGTTAAAAGTATTTGGTATTTATCATATATACGAGTACACTTGAAAAAATTGTAAGTGGGAACTAAACGTGCGTGCTTTTTTTTCATTACTTTTTTTTATTTATTTTTTTGAAACGCATATTTTGATTATAAAATATGGTCCCGAGGTTCATAATATTTCTTGCATTTGCATTGCATTTCTGTGTATTGGCTATAAGAATTATATCCAAATGGGGACTACTATATAGCAGCAGGCTTTGAAGCGTGGCCGGAACTCGCGCTCACTGGATATATGTATCTACCGTTATCCACGCTGGGAGCTGCTTTAATTTCATTTACTATTTGTTGGTTGTAAGTTAGATAAGATAAGGCGTTGTGCGTATGTACATTGTACATAATCAGCGTTTGTTTTGCTATTCGTCCTAATATTTCGTTTGGCAATGATTATCGCTTTTCCTTAAGTATTATTAACAAAAAAGAAACTGCATTTTCTACTTGGAATCATGCCTACATAACACCTTGTCAACTTTGTTTGCCATTCAATTATTGTTCATAAACTTTTGACTAAGAATTTGTTTATTAATATTGTGTGCCTATATCGAAAGGTTTATAGGTTGCTGTTTAATGTTGTAAAGCTTTCTATTTTTGCGTACAATATTTATATAAATTTATAAATTTTAAATGAACTTTTTACTTTATTTTATTTAATTTTATTTTTTTTTTTGTTTGAAAAAAAGAGTAGTATGAATTTGTTATGCAAGGTTTTTCTTTCAATAAATTTTTTTACGGTGTAATTGCATATATCTGTTCAATATACACTTTGTTTGCTATATGTGTGTATCTATATAAATTTATTTATATATGATAATGCAAGTAATAAATTAGCATTGTTCTCGTGTGTTTCTGCAAAACTTTGTAATATGCAAAAAATGTCTTTAAAAAAATGGTCTAATGGCATTTGGCCTCCGATTGTCATCGGAGCGCCTTATTATCGCGTGCATTTTAAACGACGATATCGACGATTTGTTGACTCGTTTCGAGTGCCACTTTTTTCTGTTTTCCTTTATCATTTGTCATTTTTTATTGTTTTTTTATTACTTGTTGTTGTTTACTTCATTGAACGCCTGCCTCACTTGTTTCCCGGTTCGATTATTTCAACTGTTACGCTCTCAGCAACGGGATTTGTGGTTATATTCGTAATCAGCGCCTCCTCCTGCGGCGATTGCAACTGCTGCTGGTGTTGGTGCTGGCGATGCGAGGAGCCATGGCGCTCGTGGTGTCCACCACTGGACACTTTGCCCGGGGCAACAGAGTTACTGCGATTCGAGCGCACCGATGCGGCACTGCCACGAGATTCGGTCTGGGAACCTATCGAAAACACACGGAAAGAGGTTAAAACACGCCTTCCAAACGGTGTGCAGAAAACAGTACAGAACAACAACGAGAAAGTAGGTAGGTGATGCCGGCATTCATTTAGGCACCGGTAAGTAAAGCATTCAATCATCTCCAGTAAAGTCTGAGACAACTGAGTGCAAGACTACATATAAATTGAAGCCTCTATTTGTATACAGGGAACTGATAATTGAAACAAAGTAATGTCTGTTAACTACTATATAGCCAGGCAACTTATTCAAAGTAGAATTAACGTAGGAAAGCTGCGTGCAACACAAAAGAAACATTAATAAAACGGAAACGGAAATGGAATTGGAAATTAAAATTAAAACTGTTTAAGGCACTGCTAAGTACTACTTAGATTAGAAAGTGTTCGAGTATAATGACAGTTTCGTATAATCCAGTAGAAGTAACTAAGTACATAGTTTGGATGTGTGTATTTTAGTTAGAGAGCCTGTAGACAGGCAGACTAAGTCTGTTACTGTATTCCTACACTGATAAAAAGTAAAGAGCTTGATCTAAGATTTTACAATTATGTCTCAAAAATAAAACTGTTTATATAACTTTTCGGAACAAGTTGAAAAAACGAATGGGTATTTTAATAAGTATGTATTTAAATTCTGAGTTGGAAGTCAACTTGATAACTTTTACATTTCTACAACAATAACATTAAAACAATTAGTTTTATTTATGACTCCAAAATGAAAATGGTTTTTAATAGTTATTTGCTATATGATTTGGTAGTCCGATTTGAATCAAATTTGGTGAACAGATTGGGCACGATGGGAAATGCATTTTGGGTGAATTTGCTAGAAATCGGTCAATAGACACCGAAAATGTCTATACTAAGCGTTTTCACCGATTGTTCCTATGGGGGCTAGATGATATAGTGATCCGATCTGGCCCATTTTAACATATGAACTGCCTGTAGAGAGAACACAGATCTGTAAATTTGTGTCAAGATAGCTTTAAAACTGATAGACTAGCTCGCATATCGACTCGGCTGTTTATGCTGATCAGGAATATATACTTTATGGTGTCGGAAACGCTTCCTTCAATGCGTTACAAACTTCGTGAGAAAAATATAACACCCTCTGCAAGGGTAAAAAAATCATAATCATAGGCTTAGATTTAGATTTAAGAAGCGTCGTAGTTTAGAGGCATATCTTGAAAGTCGCTGCTTAGTACAAAAAAAATATTCCATTTTATGGACTTTTTGATTGTTTCTTTCGATAATTTTTTTATAAAAATATCTAGTAGTTCAATTAATATTTAAATAAATCTTAATTTAATTAAAAACTTGAAAACTTTCAGGGTTTTTTCGTATAATCCCTTAACCCTGACAATTTCAGATTTGAGACAAAATTCAAAATAGTAAAACTGCATACATTTTTTTTATCAGTGTACTGAAACTACGAGTAATTGGGTGTGTTCTGTGTGATGTATGGATCTGTGGCAAGTGTGGCAACGTACATGGGTTTTATGTAGTATATAGAGCTAAGTTACTAGTTACTCTCAACATGTTATAGTTTAGTTAGCAGTTTAGTAACAGTTGGCACAACAACAACAACAACAATAGTAATAACAACGACAGCAACTACTACGATTATTAATACAGGACACTGGGGCAGGAAAGAACTAACAGCACATTCAAATAAACTACAATACCGACTAAACACTGTCACTGCATACCTCGTGACCCTTGAACTTAGAACTGGAACTGCAACTGCAACTGGAACTGGAACTAGGTCTGGGTCTGGGTCTGGGTCTTGGTCTGGATGCGGTTATGAACTGAATTGGCCAATGAGTGCGACTAAAACTTATTTGCATCCGGATTGGCAGCCATGCCGCAGTCAGGCGCCGTGCCCGGCGTGGACACATATGTGGTCGTTACGGTAACTGAAGACGCTGGCGTCGTCGTCGGCGTCGATGACGTTGTAGCTGTAGCTGTGGCTGTAGATGAGGCAGCATTCGTAGTGGTCGCTGTGACGGCATGGACACCATGAGCATGGACTGTGGTAGTTGGCACGTAGGGCAAGAAATGGCTATGGACAACATTATACTGATTGGCAGCACTCGGATGCTCCAGTAGACGAGAACAGTTGGATACATCACTGACACGGGAATCACTGGAGCGCGTATTGCTTTTAGATCTTATCATGCGACCTTTTAACATAATTTGTGCATGTATATGTATGTGTGTGTGTGTGAGAGAGAGTGTCAGAAGAAAAAATAGAGAGTGTGAGAGAGAAAGAGATTGAAATTGGGGCGCGAGCAGAGAAAATTTTAATTTGTTTGCACATTCAAACTACCATAAATTAGCAAAGGTAATTGGCAACAACTGTCCACTGGGCCTTAGATAACACCAACACCAACACTTGAAACCCAACACCAACAACGGTGAGCTCTAAATTTAACAGTTCTTAAAGTGTCAATCACGTTTGATTGAGCCGCAAAGAGCTAAAATCGTTGCCATTCATTTGTTTGTTGTTTCCACGCTTGTGACGAAAGCAACTTTAGGAACTATTTGACTGCCAAATTCCACTAGATTCCTTTTCAAATCTTATCCAAAAAGAGCTGCAATCTTTTTTATTTTAACTACAAAATTTATGGCTTTTTTACGCCCACACACAATAAACTTTAGTCTCTTTTCGCACTTGCCCGCTAATTTATAATGTCCAGTCATTATTTTATTTGGTAGCCAATTTAAACCCTCCATAATCTGGCTATAAATAGAAGCACACACTTTTCCACCTTTACTTTTAGCTTATCATCAGTGTCAATCAAACATGGGATATAATCAAAATATGATAAGATTTTTATTTCGTTCAAAGCTCAATTTATTTCACACTTCCGCAAAGAAAATTGTATGAGATTTCGATATTGCAACAATGATTTGTTTGGTTTATTGTTCATTGTTAAGTGACTGACTGGTTGATTGATTGACTGTTTAATTGATTGATTACATTTATATTTGCTGAAAGCAGAAAGTTCTGCAAAGTTCTTGCGCACAAACCAAACAAGGATATCAAAAAAACAGAAAGTCCAACAAAAAAAATGTCACAAGACACAAACTAAAGCCAAAAATAAAGAGAAAATAAGATAGAAACTGGAACACTGGTAGAAAAGTAGTCGGTGCTACCATCAAAAGTTTGAAAACCCAAGTATATGGAATACAAACCTGTCTTACCTAACGACGGATTCGGTGAATGAGGTCGCAACGATGCCATGCTCGGCTGCCGGGAAGGTGCTCGTACGGACATCCGGGAACCGCGTCTCTCCTGCCCATGGAGTAGCTTACTGTCGCGCAACAGCGAAACGTTCATCAAGCGAGGATTGGGCGTGTTGAATATGGTGCGATTATCATGCCAGCGGGCCCTACGTAGAGCAGACAAAAAAACATTGATTAGATGAATGGAAGCGAGGGCAAGAGCATTCCCATTATGATGACGTGTGCATGAAGCTGGGCGTGGTCTAATGAATGAAATGATGTTGACAAGAACGTGGACGTGAATGTGGACGTGAATGTGGAAGTGGTAGTGGAAGTGGTAGTGGCAGTGGCAGTGGCAGTCGTTGCCATTAGTTACGTTTAATGCCAATTAATGCAAAAATTTTGTTCATTTGACTGAAATTAATTGCTGATCAAATTATTCATCAGCTAGCTCTTGGCACCGAGTAACCTAGGAGCCTAGGAGCCTGGAAGCATACAGTGTCTGCACTGTGCACAGTGCACAGTTGAGTTGAGTTAATGAATCTGCCCCCATCCAATTCGTAGCATCATCAGTACAGCCCATTGACCCAATTAGGTTACAAAAGTTGCCTCCACTTTCCACAGTTCGCTTCACTTCAGCCACATGACAAGCAAAAATTCAAGTGTTCATGTTGTCTATATACCCTGTACATTTTGTATGGATGTGCAGAGTCCCTTGGACTGCCTTGGAGTGTTGTGCTTGTGTTGTGATTATGTTTGCAATGCAATTTACTCACTGGCTAAACAATCGAAGGACGACACAAATAATAATAAACATCAATGCCATTCCTACCAGCACGCCAATCATGGCCGGATCCATGTATGTCTCGGGTCCTCGCTTATCCTGGCGCCCTGTAAGCAAACACTTTCCATTACTTTTGTGCTAGGCAAAGTAGAAAACGCAGTGGGAACTCTTACCAACCTTGACAGTCGACAGAGCCATCCTTGCCCCAAACGGGCAACATGTCGAACCGGCAAATGCAGCGTCCGTCCCGGCATTCTGTCTGAAAGTAAACCGCCTCGCATTGCTCGTTGAAGAAACAGGACTCGTTGATGGCAGCCGCTGCAGAAAAGGGAGTAGAAAAAGCCGTAAGTCTGCTGTTGACCACGATTCACACACTTAATTAACATACGAATGAGCACACATATATACGAGTGTATACTGTACGAGTCTACTTTATTGTTTACCCCCAAAAACTATTGGGTGTTGAAGAGTTGTTAATTTTGTTGATAACTTTCAGTTCTGTGAACTGCTGCTAAGTAATATGTTGACCTCCTTAGAGTAGACTTTAAGTCAGTCACTACATCAGTGAATACATCATTATACCCTTGCAGAGGGTATATTGTTTTTGTCACGAAGTTTGTAACGCATTGAAGGAGAGTTTTCGACACCATAAGGTATATATATTCTTGATCGGCATCAACAGCTGAGTCGATATAGCCATGTCCGTCTGTTCATCTGGCTGTCCGTCTACTTCTATGGTAAATAGTATCTCAGTTTTAAAGCTATCTTGATGAAACTTGGTACAGATCTGTATTCTCGCTGCACGCAGATCATTTGTAAAAATCGGACAGATCGGACCACTAAATCATATAGCTCCCATAGGAACAATCGGTTGAAATGTACGAACATTTTTGGTGTCTATTGACCGATTTCAACCATATTAACGCCATATGCATTCTAAATCATTTTCCGTATGTTGACCACATTTCATACAAATCGGACTACTAAATCATATAGCTACCATAGAAATAATTGGTGATTGAAACCAAATCAACGCATTATGCATGACTGCAAGGGTATTTAATCTTCGGCGAGCCAATGATAACCGTTTTCTGTTGTTTCATAATGGAATAGAAATTTTCCTCAGGCGATTAAACATTTTTATAGAGCTCACACGTGAGTGTCCTCCTTGACCCCCAAACAAAGGCTAATAGCAGTGCTCCAGTTATTTTATAATTATAACATATGTGTAAATATGCGAGCAAGAGTTTTGTTCATATATACATATATTAATAATAGGATGTATCTATGGTAATTTAATTTACTACAAATATTTGAGAAACTATTTTTACTTCTAGGGGAAACTAGGCTAATAAAACATTTTCTAAAAATACCTTATTAGTTCATAACATTTATTAGACTTATTTCAATAAAATTGTTCAAAAGAAGAACGTACATATATTGGTAGCTAAATTTTGACTTGTTTGTCTACACATATGTATTTCAAATGCTTTTTCCCGATATAAATGACATTATGAAATTCTTTAAGTTTGTCTACTTCAAAGATATCAATTTTTGCTTAAGTTACAGAAATTATTGTGAAAGCTTTTCTTAATGATGGATTCCCATAATTTTTTGATAAAGTTTGAACAATTTTAACATAGACTGGAACTATTTCAATAAAGTTGTCTCAAATAAGAACGTATATTGGTAGCGAAATTTTGACTCGTTTTCCTACAAATATTTCAAATGCTTTTTTCGATGTAAATGACATAATAAAATTCTTTTAGTTTGTCTACTTCAAAGATATAAATTTTCGCTTAACATACTACAATGATTGTGAGAGCTTTTCTCACTTATAGATACATTTCAACTAATAAAACATTTTCTTAAATTTCAGCCAAGTTTGGCAAGTTTATCTCAGTTTCGCAGGCATTTAGACTAATAAAATTATTTCGCTATGCTCTACAAATATTCCCTTTTAGATAAATTTCAACTAATAAAATATTTTCTTAAATATCAGCCAAGTTCAATAGGTTTTTCTTATCTTCACAATCATTTAATCTAATGAATTTCTTTCCCTATGCCCTACAACTTTTCGCAAAACGTTTTTCTACATTTGCACATAATTTCGTATCATTGTGTAATTCGTGTCGATAAGAAATCTAGTTGCGGCTGATGACTCATTGATCAACTGCTAAATGCCTAATCCCCAAGTCGTAAATATGTCAATCAAGCAACTGAGCTTATAATTTATACATTGTGCCACAATAAGCGCATAATTTCATTTTAAACTGTCGAGGGAATATAAACTAAAATTATGTCAACTATTGATGAACGACTCGTCCCCGTACTCTTTTTTTATAATTTTTATACCCGTTACTCGTAGAGTAAAAGGGTATATTGTAATCGTTGGAATGTATGTAACAGGCAGAAGGAGGCGTGGCAGACCCCATAAAGTATATATATTCTTGATCAGCATCAATAGCCGAGTCGATATAGCCATGTCCGTCTGTCCGTCTGTCCGTCTGTCCGTCCGTCCGTCCGTCCGTCCGTCCGTCCGTCCGTCCGTCCGTCCGTCTGTATGAACAAAAGGATCTCAGAGACTATAAGAGCTAGAAAAATGATAGTGGTCGCAAATGAAAGGTACAATACCCAAGCAGTACAAGTTTGTTTTTGTTTTTTGACACGCCCACTTTAGGGCGTTTTATTTGCATATAAAGGTAAATGTACAGGTAAACGTAGAATGTTTTAGTACAGAAAACTTTTTTGTTAGCTATGCTATCTGAACCAAATTTACACGGAATGTACATATCTAGGAAGTACATATACTGACCAAGTTTGATCCAAATCGGACAACTATATCGTATAGCTCCCATAGGGCCGATCGGTCGAAAATATGCTCTAAACATGAATTTCTATGGAAATGTTCTGTGTTTGCCAAGCTATTATATCCTTCACCATTGTTAATAACAAATTGAAACTGAGTAACGGGTATCCTAAAGTCGCGAGGCGACTATAGCATTCTTTCTTGTTTTTCTTTTCAATTTTGTGCCCTCTTTTTAATTGTTGAGCGATGTAATCAGCATTGAGCTTTGGGGGATTTGTTTGCTGGCAATGCATTTCACTAAATGAAAACTTGGCAGCTTGACAAGCAAGGTTGTGTCCAGGGAGGAGGCCTTGTGCCTTCCTCAACCCATCCCTAGAAGCAACATTTAAATCAATGCTTACGTTTGCCGCATTTATCAAAGTGGTTGGTGGCGTAGGCATCCTCGGTGCACTGGCAGGACTTCTTCTTGGGATCGCAGATGGAACCGGGAAAGCCGCACTCCAATGTATTCTCGCACTTGTCACCAAACTTCTTCTGGCCACGGCTGGCATAATCTATGAATGAAAAAGAAACAGGAAAAAAAAGATAAAAAGATAAAGATAAAGGTTAAGGTTATTTCAACACATGTTTCTGGACCTAATCCCCGGTGTCAAATTTATAATGAAACCGCAACAAAGTTTCAATTCAAAATACGTGTATGCATTAAAGAAAGCTTCGGCCTGGTGCAAAAGTGAAAAGTATTTGAATCCCAAGCGGCTTAGTGGCAGATTAAAATGTAAATTCATGTATAAATCTCTTGGCCTCAGCTTGTCAGCCAGTTAAGTACCAGTAAGAGTACGTACGCGTAGGTGTGTGTGTGTGTGCGTGTATTTATATATGTATTTGTTTGTCTACCTATGTTTTTAGCTGTTTTTACTCAAGGGGCCGGAGTGCGACTCGAGTGTAGCTCTTCACTGGCTCACATACCAAATGGCAAGCACTTGGCTAGCTCACGGTGTGGGCATGGGAATCCTTCATTAACTTTGAATGAAATGAAAACAGACGCCGCACACACACACACTCAGTTACACACACACACACAACATGCCAGCGGCATGTAAAGTGAGTTGAGTTGAGTTCACATCTTAATTAAGCACTTGGGAGCAACTTGGACGGACGGAACTGGCGGCCAACAATGTATGAAAAATCTCAACGGCAACTAGGGGTTAACGTTGGCATTAATATCGCAGCATATGCTGCGTTTGCTCCACTAATTTTGTTGATATTCCGGCATAATTACCAAGCCCAACCACACCACGTCCCTCACGATGATGACGATGACGATGACGATAGCAGCAACGGAAAAGGATGTACGCCGCCCTCACATTAAAGCCAACGGAAGCGCAAAGACAAAACAAAATGGCTGCGCTTGCAAAAGGTTGCGCCATTTTCAACCACACGTAGAAGGTCTCGCCGAGGAAGTAAGTGTGTGTGTGTGTGTGTGTGTCTAAAGTGTGCTAGTCTATTTGCTTGCGGTTTATTTTTAAATGCAGTGAATGTCTATGAATAGCGCACACTAGAGTGCAGCTAACAAAGCTACATCTGCAGCTACTGCCACTACAACTGCTGTTGCTGCCGCATCTCAGTTTTTGTGGCAAGCAACATTGTGGAAAAATTCTGAGAGTGTTGACAAAGTGGGGACCGAAACGACAAACGAGGGACCCGCCATCTGACCCAAAAGCCAGCCAACCGACATTGTATTGTTGCCCTTTAATACCTATATCAAAAAGGGGCAGTTTGTGTATTAGTCGCTGTTCTATGCGGGCTCTGTTATTTGCACCCAATTTTTCACAGCATTTTAGAAAACTATACAACAAAGATGACCCAAAGTGATGGCTTATTGTCTGAAAAGTGATGGTCTGCCATTTAACAGGTTGGCCAGCATTTGTAATTATAGAGAGTAGACCATTTTTGACCATAATATGTCCATTAAGTTTTTCTCTGGTATTTATGCTCAAACTAAAAGCAGCTTAAGCTTAAGCTGGCTTCTCTAGCTTTGAGTCTTTGAGTCTTATAAGCCAATATACCCTTTCTTTACTCCTAATGGGTGCAGCAATAACTTAATGCTCAGCACCTCAACCGGCAGCCACAGGAAACATACAAAAAAGTGTACGTAAAAAATGGAAATTTGTGGCGCAGTCAGTAACTAGTTGCGGTACTGTACTTGATTAGTATGCCCTGATGATTATGCAATAATACAAATGCAACATGATGACGTCAGTGTGGTACATATTTGATTAGCGGTGGGTCAAAACATTTGCATGCTTTGGAATCGTGTAAACACGCTTTAGCCATTGGGCCCCCAAAAGTGGTGGTGTTAACTTACCAAACTCGGGTGTTGTCGTCTCCGGTCCAACGCTGAAGCTATTAACGGCAAAGAAGTTGTCGCCGTCATCGGCCAGCGTCAATGGCGGCAGCAGCGCGACGACGACAACGGAAATCAGGCACAGAACGTAAGTGCGAAGGCGCCACATGTTGTACGAGTTCATGCCACCGACCTCGTTGCGACCACGGTCCATGGTTAACGATGGCTCCTCACGCATTTTTAGGGTGGCGGCAGTGCCACAGCAAACAGTTGTTGCTGTTGCTGTTGGTGTTGCTGGTGCGACGCCCTTAATCCTTAAGTGCAAGTTTGCTTTGTTTGTTGTTTGAGTTGTTGCTGCTGTTGTTGTACTTATTGTTATTATGTTTGGCGCCTGGCTGGTCGACAAGTGTTGAGCTTGTTGCTCCAACACTTTCCAGCTGTTGTTGCTAGCGTTTTTGACTGTTGCTCCTGCTGCTGCTGCTGCTGATGATGATGTACTGGCTGCTGCTGCTTCGTCGTCTTCATCAGCGCATTGTTGTTGCTGCTGCTCACATTTTACACGCGTCTCGCGCCGATACTTGGCAACGCCAATAAAGCGGCCCTGCAACGTTGCAGCACCGTGACGGGGCTCTAAAGCCCCCTCTAATCTCATATTATTTGATCGTCGTCGTGTTCCTCATCCATTCTGCTTCAAGTCTATCAATTTGAGCGCTTTTTACTGCTGCTGCTGCTACTCCGCTGATTGCCGCTTCACATGGAGTAGTTCTAGTCAACTCTGTTTGCCGCGCTGTAAAGAGGACAAAAAAAAATAAAATAAGAAAATGAGTAAAATAACATTTGTTTTTGATTTCCAGTTGAGTCAACAGCGCCTAAGGGAGCCAGCCTAAAAAAATAATAAAAGCAGGGCTAATCACTTAACTGCGTGTGAAATTTCAAACCAACCTTCAAACAATTTCCGAAAGTGCCAGCAAAATGGCCAAAACCAAACTAAACCAATGAAATTGAAACCAAGTCTTGCACTCTGCCCAACCGCCAATCATTCTAGTTCACTCTCCTCTCTCTATCTCCTCTCTCTATCTCCTCTCTCTCCCTGCCTCTTCCTTCCTCTTTGTCTGCCCACCTGAAACTGTCAAGCCGGAGCAACTGACTTGGACACGAAATTAAATTGACTGACAGTAAATTGGGGAATCAGCTGTGAGGGGCCACAGCAGTGCTGCCAATGCCTGCCTAGGAGAGCTAATTGGATTAAGGTCACATACACACCCACACACCCACACTTAAGCACATGTGACATTACATATGTTTGTACTTGTGTTTTGATTGTCTTCATGTTTCCGTTTAGCTTAGAATCAATTTAACAAACTGCCCGGAATTCAGTTTTATAAATAACTCAAAATTACTACACAGAAAAAAATCATACCAAAGAAATGGTTTTATTTATTTATCAATTATATAGACAAATTTGTAGAAAGACCTCGATAAAGCACTTCTTAATTACCCCGAACAACTGTGTGTCTCTCTCACTCTTTGCACTTTTTTAATGGAAATCTCCGAAACGACTTGACCCTTGATCTACAAATTTATAGTATTCCATAAAAACCACATAAAAAAACATATTTATTTGTTTTCCTAAAACATTTGATAATTTTTTAACCAATTACATTAAAAGTAAATCAACTTTTGGTATGCAGATCAGCATCGTGGGCAGTTAATTTAAGTTTTGTGCGAAAATTGTTTCGAAGAGTGATATTTTTGCTATAAGTTGCCTGAAAGGTAGCAGCACGCTGGTCTCCCATAATTTGGTCAAATAAAGAAAAGATACAAATAAGATACTTTTGCTTGTTACTGCTATAATCATATTTATTGGGCAAAACAGTTCTATTTAGTGTGCGTTACTACATACTGTTCTTGGACATAGTTGGTCAAAGCAATAGCTTACTAAATACATGTATTAATAGTTAGAAAAGTATCTCGATGCCTATAAAATGTTCACGGACAAAGTTATGACTTAAAGTTTTCAGAAAATTATATAAAAATATAATTTTTATCAAAACTTGTATTTTTACAACATTTTTTATACAAAATAAATGGTTGTGCAGATCTGCACACCAAAATTAGATTTGTACTATACATCTATCTGATGAATCCAGTATTACACAATCGTTTCAAGGACATTCCAAGTATACACGTTTAGGACTGATTTTATTCTAGAACTTTCAGAATTTGCAGTGCAAAATATATTAAGATAAAGCATAAATTCATAAGTTTTAGTGCCTTCGACATTGTTTCTGATTGTAACTAAAAAGTGCAAATTTCATTGCATACTTTCAGGCACTAGCATGCCCAAATGCGCTTTCAGCACACACACAAGCGCATATTATTGTAAATATAAATAGCTAATGTGTGACGACTGCTTAAAGCCTAATTAAATCTCGTGTCAGTTATACCATTAAATTGTTGTGGCTGTGTATGACAGCTTAAACACGATTTGTGCAATTTATGGCGCCATGTTATTCCGGCCAAAACCTAATAAATAAACCATGAATGCGAACATGCAACGCATGTGACTCGAAAAGTTCTCGTATTATAAGCGATTATAAGCCATGAATGTTGCAACAGTGCATCCAAGTCACACACACTGCACTCTACAAATATTTATTCATATCGCAAAGTTTGAAGGATTGCCGCGGATAACGGACGACATGTGTCGGAAAACATTACAGTGTGCATAAGATCTTTAAAATGTTATAAAAAGCGTCACTCAAATTTAACGCTCCGTTATTTCATCTTATAACTGTTATGGTGCTTTAAAGAGTCTTAACGAGAAACAAACAATTCTTCACCTTTCCAGACGTCAGCAGACAAAGTCTTTCTTCAAATTAATATGCTTTTTGTAGAAAAATACATGACACATAATTAGGACATTTACACAGTAAGTAAATGTATGGTTTTGACTGCAAAAATACCCAACAGATCCGACTGATTCCAATTCCCCAGTTAGACAGTGTAAATGCGCAACTAATTTATGCGTCTAAAGCATAAATTATAAGGAATTTACCCTAAACAACATCATCAGCATCTTTGAAAACCTGAATATCTGTATATCTGCATGGGGGGAGCATATAAATACATAAAAGGCGACTCACGACTCACGCAAACCAAAAAGGATGAGCAGGAAACGTGTTGCATGCTCCATATTCCATGTGTCGCATTCGAGCATGTTGACGTACGAATTGTTTTCGGGTTTTCCATAAATTTATGTGACGGCATTAAAAGCGAGTGTAATAAATAAATGTCAAATGCGGCGTATACGCAATATTAATACATGGCTGCCAGGCAACCAACATGATGATGATGAGACAATCGCTTGACACATGAAAAGCATGCTGGGCAAATTACAGCACCAGAAATAACACTGCATGAAATTCCCCCCCTCTAAACTCACATTACGTATACGCAGCGAGCATAACCTGTTTGAAGGCATTAAAGTATAAAATGCTGCTGTTAATTAACACGAAATAAGCATAAAGAAATAACACCTGCCAATCCCAAATGATAATGAGGCAGCTCTTCCCAATAAATACTTAAAGTCCTCCCATTGTTTCACCATAAGCCCCGAAGGACGCTTCCGAGTGCGCAAAAGGCATCTATAAAAAAATGTATATAAATACACTCAGCTAACATAAGACCATGAGTATTAAAAGCGTTGCAGGTATGCTGTACACCGGGATCAGCAATTAAATTAAGTAATCTCTTAACCTGAACTGGATCAAATTTAATAACTGACATCAATATTGAATACTCTGTGCGTTTGAAGCTGATCTATAAGACAGCTACTTAATCGGGTCGAAGAGCCCTACTCGTGTGCATTTATTATACCCATTCGAGTCACTATTAATGGGTATAATAAAACCACATACCGGGCCAAAGAGCCAATTCAGAAATTCGTGCAATAAATTCAGCAAACAATGGCAAAGTCTAACATCCGAGCATCTATGTACACACTGTGTGTGCGTCTCCGTCTCTGTCGCTGTCTGTTTGTATTTGAATTTGTGTTTGTGTTGGTGTTTGTGTGTGCATTTATGCATGGATGTGTGTTGTCGCCTACAGGGTACAACAACGTTACATAGACAAACAAGACAAATCCAAGTCTCGTGCCACAGTGGCTCACAATTTTACATTGCGTGCAGCTGAATTACGTACACAACCTACTTTTGAACTATATTTAAATATAACAGTGCTAATTATAAAAACAAATTAAATATGTATGTCAAAACATTTGTCCACAAAAATTAAATGCAATAATTATTTTATTAAGAAACAATTCCAGTCACACTGTGCTCGTTTGAAAACATTGTAGTTGTTAGTTGAAAAACTATTCCAATTACGATTAAATCAACTACAATTTTACTGTCAAGTTAGTCTCCAATATTCCCCTTTTTTCTTCAACGTTTTGCCTAATTGTGAACCACTGTGCGTTGGCAAAAGAAAAAAACGCACTTTGGCTAAGGGCCAGCACAGAATTGTGTGTAGCTGTACACATGTGTGTGTGTGTGCTTGCTATACTTTATTGATTGCTGATGTAAGTAATCTGAGCGTTGAATCTACACTACCACCAACTAAAACTAGCCAACACCAGCTAACACATTCATGGGAAGCAGCAGCGTGCCAGCAGTTCATTCGCATATCTTAAGAGCCCTTCGTTTAGGCTATACAAAGGGCTTTATGGCGCTGTGCTTCATGTCAAACTAGATGCGAAATTGTGTGTGAGAAATTCTGGTTAGCAGCCAAACAATGCGCTCAAGATTTATAGAGGCGTCAAACAAATTGCTTGGCATTAAGCACCAGAGAAATGCGGCCCACGGAATGCAATAGAAAATGGCACCCAGTAGGATAAAATAGATGCACCCAAAGGGTTTATGGGGTAAAGTAGGCCCAGAGCTGTGCCATAATGCAGTTTGGTCTGACAGACGCAACGAGCACAAATTATTGGCCACTTGGGACGCATTTGTCTAGTGCACTAAATAGTCAATAAACTAATAAAAAATGTATGCAAATTATTCATTCATATACATTACTTTTTTAAGCACTCGCATTTGTGGGAGAAGTTGAACCCATTTTATTGGGGCCATTGCGCTGAATAGCTGCTAATGAACACAAAGTTGAGTGGGCAAAATGAGAACGACCGAAACTCGGAATGGCCAAAACTCTTGACCAACAAAACTTGCTGCTTGAAATGTCATTGAACAAACTTGGCCAAGTGAATTAGTAATCCAAAGATAATTTGCTCGAGCTTCCCATCAACGAAATGGGTGTAAATAAATTGGGCAAGAGCTATGAATAAATCTTTAAAATAGAGCAGATTAATTGGACTGAATTTTTATGAGTAATTAAATAAATAACTCTAAATTGCATTTATTTTTTATGAAGAAAATATAGCATGAAATATAACATGAAAAGCATAGCATAGAAATAATGGTAAACATGATTTAACCATGCTATTTCAGGTATTTTCTCATGCTATTTTAGGTGGGAAAATCTTTCTATTTAAATATCGATTTGCGAGTGTTTAAAGGGACTGCATGAATTATAGACACCCTGCAACAGCATTATAAATTTATTATATTTTAAGTTTGTGTACTTTGTCAGTTTGTACTACAGAGTTTGATCAAGTCGAGTAATTTTGATTCAATCACACTAAATGGCTATTTAAATGGCGCTTTCCCAATTCACACACAAGTGCACGTGTGTACGCATGTGTTTGTACGCATACACACACATGTGCTTGTGTGCATGTATTTCGCTTCTATATTAAAACTCAATTACATATCGCATGTTATTAAATTGCCTTAATGGCGATGACTAAAGTGGGTTTTTTCTCAATGTTCCAATGCCTCCAACAGTGCGATACATTTTACGCTGTGCTTTTTTTCTTGTTTTTCGTTTTGTGCTTATTATGAATTAATTTTGCTTGCTGAAAAAAACTAGATTAAAAGGGGCAACGGGGCAAGTTTGGAGGTTGCTAAGTGGAAATACGAGGCATGCAATTAGCATGCCATATAATGAATTATGATTGTTGTACAAAACAGGCAACAATGTGGGCCAGTTCTTGGGTTTATCCTGAACCCTTCTTGCTACAACTTGCCACAATTTGTGTCGTGAGCGTTGGCAATGTTGCGCTTTGTGAACTTTTCGTCTGCCACGGTTGCCAAGTGAAGGGCAATAAATAAACCTGGTGAAAAAATGCGAAAATACAATAAAGTATTGCTTGGCATTGTCGTTGTAGTTGCCTTTACCTCGGTCTCCTCCGTTGCCAAACAAACATCAACAAACTGTCGGGGACAACAACAACAATGAAATGAAATCCGGTCAAGCGGATATGGCGTGAGTTGTACATGTTGTAGGCGTTACTGCAGCCCTGGATTGAACCAGGGTGTGAGCACACAACTCAGTAACAACGCAACGCATTGTAATCGACTAAAAGAAACAACAAAACAAAAATAAAAAAGAAATCACGACACATGGCGTGGCAAGCAACGGTTCCTGTGGCACCAATACCTGCCCCAACTGTCACAATTTTCTAGCAAAACCAAAAGAAAGAACGAAACCACAAATAGTTTTTTTCAAACTGGCCAATAGGCAGGCACATGGCCAATTAGCCAGTACCAAAGGCTGACAACTCTAAAAAGATTTGCTCGTACCCAACACTCAAAACGGATGCATTTCCACTGCTCAGTCAGTTTTTGTCGTCTCTGTTGTCGTTGTTGCTGTTGTGCATTTCCGTTTCCGCAACACCCACCAAAGCCGGGTAAACGGATGCGCAACGGTTTCACATTTGATTGGTAAAATGGCATTCGATGTGCAACATTTAACCTTTGGCTCGACAGTGAATAAATAAACGTGATTGCATTTGGTTTTTTCGTTGTGACTTTAACTTTGGCTTTCAGTTGACATTATATTTTTAATCCCTGTGTTTAAAAGGTGTAATAGGTGTATACACTTTTTCGATTAAAAGCAATAAGCAACAAGCGGGGGGAGTTACTAACTAGTTAAATTTGGTAAGAACAAAACACATTCCACATTAAGCTAACAGAATTAATTTTGTAAGCTCTTTGAATGCTTTTTTTAAACCCCAATTGAAATTTTTGTTATTTTAAATAACAATCAGATAATGTTGTATTAAAATCCAAAAAAAATTCCTTTTAAAAACTCAGAATGAATGAAATACTCGATTTTACTACGATTTTTTTTATAGTAATATTTTAAATATCGACATCTTAATATTTAAAGTGAACTTTGATGACATCTTTTAGTTCTATTTTTGTTCTGTTAGGCAATTGTAAATTAAGGAAAATACTTCGAAAACTTAAATTGAATAAAATACTCAAATTTACTACAAGTTTTTTATAGGAATTTTTTTAATAATGTCATCCTAATATTTAAAATTGAACTTTGATGAACTATTTTAGTACTATTTTTGTTCTGTTAGGCAATTAAATTTTTTGTTTGGTTAATACTTCTCTTAGACTGCGGTTAGTTTGCGTTAATAAATAAATAAGATTCAGAATTGTAAATTAAGGAAAATACTGCGAAAATGCAGACTGATTGGAGTATTCGATTTTACTACGATTTTTTTATAGAAATATTACAAATATCGACATCTTAATATTAAAACTGAACTTTAATGACATCTTTCAGTTCTTATTTTGTTCTGTTAAGCAATTGTAAATTAACGACAAATTTCTAAGCATATTTAGACTAAAGCCAAGATTTTTTAAGACACCTGTTTTTCCATCTAATATATTAATTTTAGTCGAAAAATCAATTTACCAATGTCTTTTGCAAAAATTGTTACAGGGTCTTTTACAGTAGTCGATATGTAGTCGACTGCTTGTTGGCACTAACTTGAAATGCATTACGCATACGCCCCATGTAAAGCCACTGCAGTCAAGTGAAATGGTTGATGTCAGCACAGTTAATAACTGTATAATGCACGCAACGAGGCGTGGCAGTCCACGATTTGCATAAGTCATACTATTGTGCATGTAATAATACAAATACAGTTGAAATGACGAACGAACAAACGAATGACCGAATAAGTCATACTCTACTGCCAATCTGCTCACAGCTGCCACTTCAAATTTATATAATATCTGATGGAATGTTGTCTGTAAATTCACTTCCACTTTGAATCCAGGCAATTTAAACTCAATTTCCCATAAAGAATCTCCAGCCATTAAACTTTCACGCTTCGCTGGCGGCGCACAAGCAATTCAGGAGCCCACCTGCTCGCCATTTTCTCAAATTTTCCACTTTCCACTGCACATTGGCAAACCTGAATGACCTGGACTTAAAATCTACACAAGCAAAAAAGCTCAAATATTTTGCTGTATGCGTCGGATGCGAGTACGGATGCGGATCCGGATATGACTGCGTTTAGAAATCGCATAAAACGTTCTACAGCATGTAAGCCATGCCAGTGGGGGCGGTGTGAATTGGGCGTGGTGAATAGCGGTTTGCTCCCAATTGGGGCATGCCACGTACGCGAGAGCACTGTGTGTTTTTAGTGTCCCTGTCTGTGTCCGTGTCCGTGTGTGGGTTTTGCCATGTGTGAGTATTATGCAAAGTCTTTCACACATTTCTGCTTTACAAGCGTAAATGCATTTTACCCCTTAAGCCGTAACACACATTTTCACAAACGTATGCAATATTTCAGAGCACTTTCTATAGATAATAGATTTATCACACCAGCTAAAAATCCCATAAATAGTAGACTAGACAGATAAAGGCATTTACTTTAACCTGTCGTGCAAAATGTGACCACTGTACATATTCTAGTTTTAATGCGACACGTGCAGCACTCCATAAACAACAGTAAACACTCATACACACACACAAGCACTGTGTGTGTTGTGCATAATAAGGACATCTGCAAAGTTCAGCTAAATGGGCCAACCACTAAACTGGTTTGACTTAAAGTCCTACGTAGACAATCAACTACTTAAAGGGCCACAGAAGCATTGTACTGCTGCGGTAACACCAGACCGTAGCAATTCACAGAGTCAGCTCAGGTAAATTAATTATAGCAATTAGCTTAAAACAAGCCAGGTGAAATGGTGAAACGCCTCTCCACGCGCTGACACTTAAAGTCATTTCGTGCTCTGTCTGCTGCTACAATTGTTGCCCAAACAATAAGGAGATAAAATGCCTGTCACTCTGAGCTCCTCTCTTTACCCATCTCTGTCATCCCACCTCCTCTCTCTCTGTGTCTCTTTCCCTGCCTCTTTCGTCTGAGCAGCCATATGCAAAATTACACATGCTGACAATTAGTCAGAATCTAATTACAGGCATTACCTAGAAGCCTAGAAAGCAAGACCATGACTTAAAGACTTTTCTATAAAATGTACAGAAATTTTGAAGACTATTTGGTAAGTTACAATTTTTATTTGTTTAAGTTTTGTTTTGTTGATAAAGCCAACAAAAAATTGGTTGATAAATTGAGAGAAGTAGAGCAAGCGTAGTAGGCTTATGGCATACCAGTGACAGTTAACCACTAACAGTGCCATCGCTAGGTTTAACAGTGCCTTTATGAGTTTACATAAATAAGACAGTGATCTCGCTTACTAATAAGAGAATGAAGGACAGAGTTGTTTTAAGAAGATACATACGAAAAGATAAATTGAAGATGAAACGCGAACAAAAGAAGACGCAAAAAGCGCTGGTGAAATAAAGAAGTTTTATAGAAAGAATTTATTGCGTCTACACAAGACAGGATTTTTATTTTATCACACAACTATAAACTAAAAGACTATAATTTACCATTATTTTTCATAATTAAATGAGCGTGAATTTAAAATTTGTTCAATAAATAAGAAACTAAAAGATTTTATACTGATCTTTTAGTATCTGCTTTAAAGTATAGCAGATTTTTTAATATTTAAAAATATACTTATACTATTCAATCATCATAATTTAAAGCTATTACTCAAACGATTTTTTTGGGAATTTCAAGCCTAAACCAAGGGAAATCAGAATAAATTTGTTAAAGGATTGAAAAATGAAGCCAGCCCAAAGTTTCGTTTGCCAACAGAAAGTCAATTTATCTTGGCTCGGCTATAAAATGGTAATCATTATTATAGTCATGTACCAGGCAATGGGGCGTAACGGCAATCAACGCCAAGACGTTCAGAAAATAACCACACAATTTCAATTTTCCACACATGGATACATAAATACAGGCACTTTGAACAAACAAACAAACACTCACGCAGCTATAAGAAAAGATATATTTAAATGCATATTTTAATAGTCATAAAAGGGGGCCTAGAATCTGTCCCTGGAGCCAACGTAGCGCCAAATGCCACTGGGCATACTTAAAGATACAAACACAAGCACACACAGAGAAAGATACATCTAGATTCTAGACACAAGGCCAAGCGCAGCAAAGACAATGGAAACGAACAAGTAATATAAATTATAAACGCAAACTTTGCAAAAAGTAAAGGGATGTACACATACATATATATACATATATTTATATATCTAAAGGCCAAAAAAACGGAAGCGACATGCGATTTGATGGCAAATGATTTTGCAGTTGGCGACGAGCAGGAAATCGAAATCCGAAAAACGTAAACGTTTTTTTTTGCTGTTGCCGAAACAATAGTAGCATAAAGGACCTGCCACATGCTGTTGCCGTTGGCTAAGGTCAAGGGTCGTCGCTTACATTTTGATAATGTCGAAATTTACTGCAACACTTGGCAAGGCAATCAAAGAGCATCCGCACCAAGCGGCAAACTCAGCAAATGTCAATAATGCACATATACTTATGGAGATATCTACATATATAAAAACATATATATTTTTAGTCTAAATTCGATTTGCTGCTGCTTGTCGACTGTCGCTTGTCGATGGCAGATTCGTGTTGCACAATGTTGGTGTTAGTGTAATTGTAGCGGTAACTGTAACTCGACTGCAGCAGCTGCCGCAATGTCTATCCCAAATCGATCGAAGCGCTTGAGGCGAGTACGTATAACTCCACATGCTAACACTCTACAGTAAGTGTGTGTGTGTATTTCTGTGTGTTTGTGTGTGTGTATGGAGGCCAGGCCTATGCCACGCGATGTGATTGTAAATGCGCAAATGTGACGACGCGACGTTGCCAAAGGCAGCTCCAGCTTGGTTCGCTTTGCTGGCTAGGATGACGTAGTCCTCAGTAACAGAGTTTGGCCCGAACTGTGTTAGTGTGCCTTTTTGCCTGGGGTTGTTATTGCATAGCCGCACACAGCAACACACTCAACGACACACAAATACACTCAAAGCCAAGCGGCATTAAATGGCATTTTTTTTTCTTTTTTGCTTTTACAGCGTTGGGTTCGCCTGACGTTTCATACTTTAAACGCGTCATTTAGTCCGGAGTGTGCTAAATTATTAAAAGCAAAACACGGTACACCACACACACACAGAGACGCACACATACACACGCACACATAGACAGTTCGTTTAATTCAGCGTATGCAAAATGGCAGCAACAAATGCGGCTGCGACTTTTGTCATTTTTGTGCTGCCCCTAAAAGTATGCAGTGCTCATCATAATCAGTTGCTTGGTGTGTGTTGGTGTGTGTGTGTGTGCCAGGTGGCATTAAGTTTTACTTTGCGGCCTTCTTTTGCCGTGTGTCTGTGTGTGTGTGTGTGTTGGGCTTTATGCGTCACGTGAGAATTCCCTTTATTATTATTTGAATTTCATTTTTTTTTCGTTCGCTGCTTCGTCCTATATATAGCAACGCAATGTACCTTCGTGCATATCACGTATACGTATCGCATATTTAGCAAAAAAACATTGATTTTCATTTGATTCGCTTTATTTTCTTTTTTTTTTAAGCAGTTCAACATTCACTCGCTTTGTTGCTGTTCTTTGTTTAAACTTTTTTAAATGTTATTATTAAGTTTATTTTTTTTTGCATAAATTTCACTTTTTAATTAACTTTTGTGTTGTTTTTTTTTCAAGTCATTATTATTTTTTCGTTTTACTTTTGTTGCGAAAAATTTACTTTCTTCGCTTTGGCTGACTTCACTTACTCGAGCACTCCAACACACACACCAAGCAACACACACTTTGAGCGACTCCTAGTCCAAATTGAACACACGCACACACACACACACACTCACAACAAAATCGCGCGCGTTTACTACGTAAAATATACAGAAATTACAAATTGCTCACAATTTTCTCGTTCGCCTGGCTGCTGTTGAATCGTTGTTCTAGTTATTTTGCTGTTGTTTTTGTTCTTGCTGAGTTTTTCCCTTTTGTTACTGTTGTGCTGCTTCTGCAGAACCGTTCCACGACCACGCGCTGCAACGTCTGACTGCGTTCTGATTGCTTTGGCGAAAACCAAATTCAAGTCAGAGTCCAATTGGTGAATGAAAGCGGCCGTTTCACCAACGTTAGCGGCTGCTGCACTCACAGGACATGCGCAGTGGATCCTGCAGGTGACACACTTTACCGCGCCTCCGTCGATGAAGTGGATTTTCCCCGCTTGTGCCATAAACCAGAAGCCTCGCTGTTTTGTACTATTTACATCGACCATCGAGTTGGTTAAAGGAATCGTGTTCTTTACATTTTTTTTTGCAATTTTTGTTTTTGTACTTTATACTCAATTTCGCATGCATTGCCGGGCCAGCAATGGGCCCAGGATATCGGGCAGAGACGTCAGCTGGTGAGGATTTGGTTTGAATGTTGCCTGGTTTGCCAGTGTTTGTTAAACTTTGGGCGTGATGTGGCACAAATGTCATTTGCTATGCTCAACATTGCGGCTCGCCGTGCTGCCAGGACATTGGTGGTCCCACCATTAGCGCCTGGGTCGGGTCAGGGAGTTGAAAGTTCGCATTTACCACATCTATAATACATGACACACTGGGTGGCCGCCAGCACGAATTGTATTTGATTAGCCAGCTTGCTTTTCGCTGCCTCTTCTTTTTGTTTCTCGGGTTAACTGACCTTTTCTGCAGACTCAAACTTAGCCCCAAAAAAAAGCATAAAAAAAGACAGCATAAACAGAAATATTCAGGAGTATTTTTGGTAGGCATTTTGCATTGCTATCTCTAGTTAATTAATGCTCCTAACTAATAGTCAACACAGGCCTAGATTTTAATGCCATCTACGTATTTGCACAACTAAAACTCATTTGCTAAACAAATATGAAAACCAGAGTTGACATTTCATAAATGTTTATTAACTGCCTGCTCAAAATGTGCAGCACTCGAAGACAAATACCAAAATTGATTAATAAAACTTACCATAGCAAGCAAATAAATTAAAATTTATCATTTATATGCTAGTATGGCAATACATTTTAGAATACTCCTTTTGATGGGCACTAAAATCCTTGAACAATTTTTAATTATTTTTAATGTACAATAACAAATAAAAGAGCAACACTTTTCTATACCCGAAAATAAACTGATTTTATTTTATAAAAAAGTAGCTGAATTTTTTAGACCTCGTACTCTAAAAGAGAGTAGAAGGGTATATTAAGTTTGCCAGAAGCGAAAGGTGCGTAACAGGCAGAAGGAGCCGTGTTCGACCCCATAAAGTATATATATTCTTGAGCATCAACAGCCGAGTCAATGTAACAATGTCCGTCTGTCCGTCCGTCCGAAAACCTGGGTATTTTAAACTACAGCCACCAAATTTGGAATAAAAGTACGTCTTTAAATCAGAGAGGCTAAGTTTATTTTATATCGTGACACAATTCACATAGTACCATATACCATGTACCATATACATGGTACCATTAACAGACGAGTCGATATAGCGATATATGAACAGCTAGATCCTTTAAACTACTAGACCTAGAGCCACCAAATTTGGAATGAATATACTTCTATACGTCAGGTAGGTTAAGTTTATTTGAAATTTTTGCCACGCCCCCTACCGCCCCAGCGAATTGTAAAAAACAATTGATTACACTTCGAAACTATAAGAGCTTTCGTGACCAAATCCACTATAGCCTATAGCTCCCATAGAACAAATCGGTCGAAAAATAGGACACTTGTATGGAGACAGGTAATGTTAGTTGAACTACAACAAACAAACTTACATGTTACATGTATAGTACCATTATAAATATCCACACCAAGTTTGATCCGGATCGGGCAACTATAGCCTATAGCTTCCATAGGACAAATCTGTCGAAAATTAAGGAAAATGTTCACTAGAAGGAGAACGTGGTCATTTACAGTCGGCCCGCTTTTTTAGTTCAGCTTTACGGCGATACTTTTTATAAACGGAACTTCCAACTCTCTTAAATTAGTTCAACAATTAGCATATTTTAAATGACGCAACTTAAACTTCCTTTAAAACTATTGAATTAAATTTAATTAATTCATTATTGACATTGATGACTACACAGTAAGTCTCTTTGAGCTCAACTCTCTAGAGAAGGAAATTAACTTCGCAAATTGTCATCAAATGTTGCAAAGCTAAAATCAAAAGCTCAACGAAATCAATTAACACATTAAAGTCGTAGAAAAATACGCAGAAAAGCTAAAAACAAACAGCCAAATAACACAACAACAACAACAACAAGGCCAACAACAAATGTGATTAGAAGCATAGAATTTCGTCATAGAGCACTTAGCGCCTAAACAGACCTAGACAAACCGCAACGAAACGGTCTGGAGCTACAACTGGAGCTGGGGAACAGCTACACTGTGCAAAAACAAGAGCAGCTACACACAATCAAGGACAATTGAGTTACCAACTAGGCTTTAAAATTAAGAACGTTTTAAGATTAAGTAATTGAAGTATTTACTTTAATCCTTAATGGGAAGAATGATAATTATTGATCTTCAAAGTGCTAAGCATTTTAAGCATTTTTTTCTGACAGTGTACTTAGGAGCCGTAGGGGTGCTGCGGTGCAACGCGAGGCGGCTGCATCAAAGCGCTAATGTTTGACCCAGTTTGGAGCACATTGCAGGAAAGGAACAGCGCATAACTATTTTTCTGATTTTTCTGATCATTAAAAACTGGTTGGCCAGGCCAAAATCGAAAACAAACACAAACCAACAACTCGAACGCCCAAGCCGCTGGTATGAGCTTTTTTTTTTTGGACGACTCGATGAACGAGACGAGGCTTTAAAAGCGCCGATGCCGTTGGCCACTTCAAGAGTTTTACCAATTGATTAACGCAACGCGTGTGCGGCAACAGCTAACGGCAAACCGCTAGCAGGCAACAGCCAACAGCCAACAGCTAACGGTTACGAATAAAAAGCGTCATGTGGAATCGGAATTGCAATCGAAGCCTTCCCAAGGCAATCATATGTGCTCTGTTTCTGCTGCAACAACTGTGCGGAATTTTAGCCTTTCCGGATGGCGCGCCAGCGGATACGTGTGTAAAGCAGCGTGCCAATCAGCCTAATCATGGCAAAGCACGCTCCCAGCCGGCGCATACAAATCCCTTTGAGGTGGTGGCCAGTGCTCAGTCCTACCATCCGGGCCAGGAAGTCTCGGTGGTCATTTATCCGCTGGAACAGCAGTCGTCCAAGACATTCCGCGGCTTCTTTCTGCAGGCGCGTGATGCCAATTCCAATGAATGGATTGGCGAATGGGTGCAAAGCGATAATACCAAGACCATACCCGAGTGCTCAGCTATAACGCACTCTGACAATCGTGATAAGTTGGGAGCCAAGTTAATATGGAAGGCACCGCAGAACAAGCGTGGCAATGTCTACTTTACGTAAGTCAAGGATATCCAGTAATCGTAGTCCATTTGCCAGTTGACTGGGCTTTAAGACTGCCTAAGTTTTTAGCATAATCAGCATCAAATTGGGTATTCATTAATCATACGACACGTTGACCCACATAAGTGTCAGCAAAATGCCGGATAATAATCACACAAAGGCCTTATGTAATTGATTTGTTAGTGAAGACTGTTGGGGAGTAAGAAAAAGCTACGGAAAATGTCTGTAATAAGGGGAAAAGAGTTGAGGCGCATTCAATGACATGACAAAAAAATCTTTTTTGATTTTTCTCCAACATCAAAATTAACTTTGGCCACGGCACCGCTGACTGGTGACACTGGGCTACATGGGCACCAATATTAACAGTATGACACATCATTTATCAATCCACAGTCACATAATGTGGTAGTATGGCAAATGTTTTATAAATTGTGTGAATGTCAGCACTGACTTAAGTCAAACATTTTGATAAATTACCGCATAGAAAGTATTAGCAGCTCAAGAGATTGTGCTACAGTAAATACAATAGAAAACTTGACAAAACACTCGTATCATTGTAATTGAGCTATTTATAGGCATTTTTCTTACATTATATTAATACGCACACATTTGTTTCTAATTGCAGCGGCACTGTGCTACAAGATTACGGCAACTTTTGGAGCGAAATCGTTGGCAAGGTGCAAGCGCAGCCATAACTGTACATTTCAATTGCAGTTCTAGACATATGGCCATAAATCTTAAAAATAAATAAAGTAAAAAACAAAAAACTAATAATCTAGTTCAAGAATGTGTTATTTTTTAATTAAGTGCTAAATACCATAACGGCCAAGCCCCTCAAAATGTATTGACTTAAAGCTCAACGTTTATGAATGACCAGCAACTACACACACACACACAGAAGTACTCGAACTCACGCGCACATACACAAGTGTTCGCACTCACTCACACACACACATCCATCTTTTGAGCTCACATGTACTGAAAGCACATTTAATTTTCCAAGCACGTTGCTTGCATCTTATTGGAAATTCGTTTTGCCACTCGGCATAGAAGTAAATTGGAAAATTTAAGCACCTTCCATCAAAAGTGGGAAAAGCCAAGAGGCTAAGGCTATGGATGATAAAGTAATTAGGCCAGCATGCCCTGTATCGCATAAATTGCGTGTATCAAGTAATTTTAAAATCTGTCAAAACGTCTTATTTCCTGCACCGATAGCATCGAATCAATAGATAAGACGCAATATACTATAATATGTGCTTATAATTTATTATTTATAAGCTGTTATCGCTTGACGAGCCCTGTCTAGCTGAAGTACAGTCTGGCTTCATTTTAATTATTTAAATAATTAGTGGTCAAAGAAAAAAATAAGTTTACTTAGAAATATTATTTTAGATTATTTTTAAACATATTTAACTAATCGTTTTTTCACCAAATTAAATGAAGTGCATTTTAGTCAGGTTTCACGTTACTTACGTTTGTGCTTGCAGCTTGTTTTTCCTTTCAGTTGCAGTTGTTTACAGCGTTTCCAATAAAGTGCATAGCAACTACACGTAAGTGCAGCAAAGAGCGAGAGAGCAAACGTGGAAGAGAGCAAACGTAAGAGAGGCAGCAAAGGCAAAGAAGGCAGAGCAGTAAAGCGGGTGAATCGCGTGTTGTTTTCAAACTTACATACAAACTTACATGCAGTCGCTGCCCTGCCGTTTCGTTGCTGCGGTTTGTCAACTTGTTTTGATCAACTCAAAAGCCGGAATCCATTGTCTCTTTAAATTGAGCTTCGCTTTTATTGCTGACTTCTCGGCAGCTGCGATGCTTTCTTGCCAGTGGCGTAGCCAGAGCAGATAAGCCGTCTCTGAGCTTTGTAGTGTAACAAGAAGCGGACGCCACTGGCTTGCACATGTTTTTTCGCACACGCTTTGCGATCTTGTACGCAAACACACAAACATATCAATGTTGTTGCTGTTGTATATTTGCTCATTTATCAGCAGACGACGCGACGTCGCAGTCGCCGTCTCAGTCGCTGCGACGGATAACTTCGATTGCTGTTTTTTCAACACTTTCAGTTGTACTTTAGCGATTTACCTACGAGGTATTCAGTGCAGAGAGCATAAAAATAATCAAAATGGTCATCAACTTTGCAGCCGGCCCTGCCAAATTGCCCGAAGAGGTCAGACGAGAACTTTTAAGGTTATAATTAAGTCCTGGGCTTCAAAACTAACTAGATTGTAATGTTTGCAGGTTCTGAAAGAGGTGCAAACCAACTTGCTTAATTGCAATGGCACTGGCATTTCCGTCATGGAGATGTCCCATCGTTCCGGTAACTATGCCAAGATCCAAGATGCAGCAATTGCCGATTTGCGTGAGCTGCTCAACATACCCAAAAATTACAAGGTGCTCTTGATGCAAGGCGGAGGAACTGGACAATTTGCTGCGGTTGCAATGAATCTGATTGGACGCACTGGAAACGCCGATTACGTCATCACTGGCTCCTGGTCGTCCAAGGCGGCCAAGGAAGCTGCCCAATATGGCAAGGTTAATGCAGTGATACCCAAGGTGGACAAATATACCAATGTACCCCGCCAGACAGAATGGAAATTGGATCCAAATGCCTCGTATGTCTACTATTGTGATAACGAAACAGTGGAAGGTGTGGAGTTTGATTTCATACCCGAGGTTGGACCAAATGTTCCGCTGGCCTGTGATATGTCGTCCAATTTCCTGTCCAGACCATTTGACGTCAGCAAGTTTGGTCTAATCTTTGCCGGTGCCCAGAAGAACATTGGTCCTGCTGGAGTAACAGTCATAATTGTTCGCGAAGATTTAATTGGCAAGCATCTGAAAATCACACCCTCCATTCTGAACTTTGAGCTGATGGACAAGAACAACTCGCTGCTGAACACGCCTCCCACATTTGGTATCTATGTCATGGGCGCGGTTTTCAAGTGGATCAAACGCAATAATGGAGTTGCCGGCATGGCTAAATTGGCCAACGCCAAGTCCAAGACAATCTATGACATTATCAATGGATCAAACGGCTTCTACTACTGCCCCGTGGAGCCCCATGCGCGTTCCCACATGAATGTGCCCTTCCGCATTGGCAGCGCTGCCGGAGACGATGCTTTGGAAAAGGAATTCCTGACCAAGGCCGAGGCTGAGGGTATGATTCAGCTGAAGGGTCATCGCTCTGTGGGCGGCATTCGTGCCTCACTTTACAATGCCATCACGCTGGAGGAAACACAGCAGCTGGCCAAACTCATGCTGGCATTTTATGAGAAAAATAAGAAATAAATGCTAAGCTGATTACGAAATAATTTGTTTTCGTTATTATTTACAGCAGATTACGCTCCCGAAATATAACATCAAGTTTTTCTTCGAGTGCAGCATTCGTGCCACGCAAATTGTCTACGACCTTTTTCGCCCACACGAAGTACTCCTCCCGACGCTCCTAAAATAGAAGCAAAATTAAACTTTATTTAATCAACTAATGTTTCCTTAAGAAACTTTCTTACCTCTGTCCATCCCTGCGGCGTATTCACTTGCAAGTCTCGCAAATTATCCAGCTTGTCAGCCAGTTTAATCAGTTTGGCTCTACATGTCGTTTTTGGGCCGTTCTCGATTTGTAAGCGCTTCCGTTCCATCTTTTCCAGTGACTTGTCGTCTGTTACCTCTCTCACCAGGTTTGTCACATCTGCTCCAAACAGTGCCTCCACATCGTCGAACGTGGCATCAGTGTCCTCTACGACATCGTGCAGCAGGGCTGCCATCAAGACCGCCTCGTCAGTAACTCCGCCTTCCATAGCCAGAATTGTGCTTACGTTTATGACATGGTTCACATATGGCGTGGATTGGGCATCCTTACGGCGCTGTGTGCTATGCTTCTTAGCTGCATATTGCAGACATTTCATAAATTCCTTCGATACCATCACAATAGACTTGTGTTGTTGACGAGTGAGTGAACGAGGATGAGCCCATTGCGACTCGTGAGTGCACAAATTTGTTCCATTTTGTTGTTCAATTAACTCATTTGTACAATTTGTTCATTGTTTTTGTGATGATCACAATAACAAACTCGATACGTAAATATCGATACATCGAAAAGATATCGCACGTCGATTCGATGTATCGCACACACAGTACTCTATACACGACTTTTCACAGAATGCAACCATGTTAATTTCAAGCACCGCAACCTCAATTCTTTGCAGCCCTAAAA
The DNA here is from genome assembly GCA_018152125.1 of Drosophila dunni. Lineage (NCBI taxonomy): Eukaryota > Metazoa > Arthropoda > Insecta > Diptera > Drosophilidae > Drosophila > Drosophila dunni. The sequence goes on along the minus strand of JAECXC010000352.1, from coordinate 1,707,313 downwards.
TCATTCTACCTTTACCCGCCAGATTTGAAACAAATACACTTCTACTATGCCGAAGCATTTTATTGTACATTATTCAAACATACAAAATTACTTGGGACAGTTTTTGGCGGCATCAGTTGCCTTGTTCTTCTTATAGACATCAGGCACGAATACAATTTTACGCGACTTCAGTGACGCCCAGTGCAAACGTTTGGCATAATAGCTTATGCCAGCCAAAAATGTCAGTACCAAAATCGACTTGATCAGTAGAAGCTTTCGTTGATCACCATCCGGTTCCGATGTCCATTTAAGGAATGTGACACAATCCTTAGCTATTTGGCTGCCAGTCGGAGAAATCTCTGGGTCATCATAAGTTACACTTTCGTTATCGATTAGCTGACCCATTGCGATAGCACCGCCAGAAAAGTATGGATTGTAGTAGAGTCCCTCACGAAGTCCAAAACCAGCGGGTGGGTCACAATACCCCGTCAATAGCGAAAATATGTAGTCCTCCCCTCCTTTGCGAGCAGAGACAATGTAGCTCAGATCGGGCGGATAAGCGCCGTTGTTAACAGCACGACCTGCTTCCTCATTCGGATAGGGATTCGGGAAATGATCCGACAGCTTGCCCGGACGTTCATAGTAATTGCCCTCCTCATCGGGGCCATCGTGCACGGTTATTGCCTCCGCCTCAGCCTTGGCTTCTGCTTCGGTCATGCAAACGCCCACAAGATTGCGATAGGCTATGTACTGCAAGGAGTGACACGAGGAGCACACCTCCTTGTACACCTTGAAGCCACGGCGTACACTCTCCTTGTCGATGGCAGAAAACAAACCATTGTGATCCCAATTCTGCTTCGGCGGATGCACGCAATCAGAGGAAGCGTCCACGCTGGCATCCAGAGCATACAGCAACAGTCCAGCTGTCCCGGTCAGAGCGCCAAAGTTCAATAGCTTCTGGCGTGCACCGCTCCAGTTTCTACCACTCGCTGTAGCGCTGCGTCTCACGGATGCCAAGTTGGCCAAATTCTTTGAAGACTTCAGCAGCGATGAGCCGCAATTTAAAAACTTGCTACCCATATTTATTCGTGTAAGTTTTTATTCACGCTGACAATTACAGTTAGTTTCCTTTACTTTGTGTCAGTGCTGGCAAAGTTGCCAGACATTTGGCAACACACAACACAAGTTAACATTTGATCTGAATTATTCTCACATTTTATGTCCTACGAAATCACATTCGAAAATGAATCATAAAAAACAGTTTACGCAGTTTTGAAATTAAACCTAATAATTTTATTTGATATCTTTCCTAAGGTAGTAAATAATTTTAAACATAAAAAACTAATATTTTTTCATCTAAATCCGACTTGTAAGTACAGTTAAATTTACACAAAATTCAAAAGCTTGTGTGAGTGTAATTCTCTTGGAAAAACTTGCATCTGAAACATAATTTTGAGTTTTTCGTTCTCTATCTTCGGTTCAGGGGAGCTACCTCATCCATCTTCTGAGCATAGACAACTACAAATGCAGGCACTTTCATTTGTTATCTGGCTCAGTAATCTGAAAATCTAAAATCTGTAACAGGCCACCAAACAACAAAAAAGACAACAGCAGCAACAACAACAGCAACAACAACAACATCGCTTGCATACAATATTATTTCCTAGCCCATTCTTCACACTGTGTGACCACGAAATCGTCAAACGCAGCCAGCCAGCTTTTACAACAACTGCGACGAAGCGACGCAAACGGTTTTTGGTGAAAATTTGTACCTGATTTTATACTATTTCCCTTTTTGTGTTACACTACTTTTTTTTATTACGTATTATCATGTTTACCATATTTTTACACGCGCTTACACACACACACACATACAGCCAGAGCTTAACTGACACTATGTGAAGCTAGCCTTTGCGTGTGTATGTGTGTGTGTGTGTGCTGCGTTCTGCTTCTGCGCAACGATGCATAATTCCCACTCGACGGCTATTGCTTCTCTTTTCTCTTGTTTTCTGCGGTGGTTGTTGTTGCTGTTGCTGCTGCGCAATTAATAATTCTTTCGACTAGCGTGAAATTTTCATAAACAAGAAAGCAGCAACCACAAAAACGTTCCATGGAAATCTTTGGGTCACAACCACTTGGGCCACCACTTGCTTTTCACTTCCAAGTGCGGAACTAAGCTTAGACCCCAAAAATGAATAAAGAAGTTCACGATCTAATAAATTTGAATCACGTTACATGACTCATGTGTCTTGGTAATGATTCTAAAATTTATTATATGCATTTGTATTTGTATGTAAACAGAAATGCAGTCATTTCTTCGAAAACTCTGTTTCTAGTTCCTAGAAAAAATTAAAAGTATTAAGTTTCATTGGATGTAATGAACAGCTATGTTTTTTTTTTTGGCAAAATGTTAGCGTAACATGCTGTTATCGTTTAGTGCAACTGCTTTCACAAGCGTAACAACTTGCAGTGTTGTGAAACGGTTGACATGGTACGTCTCTGCCTATTTGTGTGTGTGTATGTGTGCAAAAGATAAAACAAGTCAGATTGTGAATAATAATTGCCTGCACAGATTCGTACATGAATGTGCTTAAGCATGTGTGTGTGCGTGTGTGTGCGCGCGTGTATATGTGTATGTACGTTTATTAAATGCGCGCATCTATGGCTCATGGTTTCTGTATAAAGTAAAAAAGAAATATGCATAATTTTGCAATAAATGTAAATATTACAAGTTGGCTTCCTTTGGGAGCGATAGCGCCATACAGTTTCCTGCCTATAGATGCTGTTGGTCGAGAGGTTGCATTGTTGGATGGAGGCTTTTGCAGCTTGTGTCCCCGGCAGCGGGAACCATGCTGCTCCTGCTCCTTATCTTTCGTGGCAGCACGAAAGCCACAAACAAGAATTATAGACCAAAAGCCAGTTGCAAGTACCCTGAGAGCAAAAACACATACAAACGTATGTACATATGTGTGTGCTTGTGTTTGTAGGTGTCTGCAGGAAACGATCGCGTATGTGTGTGACTTAAAGTGATGGCACAGAGGTAGGCAGCGGCAGCATCTGCGATTTTTTTCTTTCTTTCTTAAGAGGCAACAATTGTGATTTCAGTTGCCAGCAAACAGCGACAAAGTCGAGAACGACAACGATGACGACGACGACGATCGACAACAAACAAACAATGAATATCAATAAATTTTGCTTGAAAAGCAGACACACGCATACACACACAGCTAGACATGATGCGACCGCGTGTGTGCTAGTATTAGTTGTAGCATGCATGATGCTGTGTCAGCAACTGAATCAAGATGCAACAAAATGCATTGCACTGCTGCAGCAATTTATTTACAAACATACATACAGTTGGTCATACGTACGTGTATGTGCATTTGTGTTGTGTATGTATGTATGTACATATTTCATTATCATAAAACGAGATCACATTTTATTTAATGGTTACATTTGTTGCTGACAGTGTTGTAAAGCGCTTTCAATGTAATTACAATGCGCATTGCGTACGCCGTACGCTCCACACGCTACTGTTGACGCGCAGTGTCAATCGCACGCCTTTCACTATGTGCGCGCACTGCGCAACTCTCTTTCTCTCTCTCACTCTCTCGCATGCGAGAAAGTCAAACAAATTGACACTCGCTCGCTCTTAATTCCCTCTCGCGAAAAATTTCAATCGCAAAAACTATGCTCGCCTCTGCACAGTAAATACACACACACACACACACGCTGACAAATGTTTGTATGTTTGGATATATACAACAACATCACGATTGTCCATGCTTGCCTATGTGTGCGCGTGTGCTTGTGTTTGTGTGTATGTTTCCGTTTGAGGGTTTGTATATCGTGCGGTTTTGCTGTCGATTTAGTAAACTTTTGCCAGCATACTAGCTTAAGCTTCATTATGACGTTGTAACTGTCTTTTCAATTTCTCGTTTTGCCCGATTCGCTTTGCCAATGATGTCTTAGCCTGTCTAGCAGATACACAGCTTACAGCGAACCGCTTACAGTGCACATCGGGCTGTGCTCAGATACACAGAACTGAGAGCTGTTAACTGAAAATTGCTTTGATGCTTTGATGAAGCTGAGAAGATGAATCTGCTGTCCGTTTTGTTGTGCGCTGTTCTTTTACTCTACACACACACAGGGGAACGCACACATACGAGCGCACAGCGCAATTGAGTCATGTCATGTGTGTATCTGTGTATCTAGTAGATACACATACAATCATATACATATATGTATGCGTGTGTATGATTGTATCGTCGACATCGTTGATGAGTTTTGTTTTAATTCTACTTCTTGACTTCAATTTCTTATAAAAATTTTATATGCACGTAATAGCTGACTTAACTGTAGCTGTATTTGTATCTTGTATCTGTGTGCGCTGATCTGCACTACAATAACAATAACAATGTTGCTGTGATTTTGGTGGATCGCGCGTAGCTGATTGTAATTATTGTAATCGAGTCTCGAACCGATCCAATCCGATACGATCGCCGTCTGCACAAAACAGCATTTAGGTCTCGACTTAAGTTTCAGATTGAGATTGAGATTCATGTCCAGTTTGCAGTTCGCACACTGATTTGATTTCGTTTTAGTTGTTTTGAATCATTTTATAATAGTTTTGCTCGGCGCGCTCCTTAAATCATCTCCATTCCAAAGCCAAGGCACAGCCAAGTCGATCAGCGTGCGCATTTCTCTTTGATGCCCATTGCTGCTGCCGCTGACGTCGCTGCTGTTGCCGTTGCTATTGCTGCCGACGTCGCTGTCGCAGCTGACGTTGTCGTAGTCGTTGTGCTTTTTGCTTAAAGTTGATTGACTGTCTGTTCATTTAGCCGCCTGTCCGTGCCTCTGCCTCTGCTTGTGTTTGTGTCTGTCTCTTTGGCTTGCTCCGTTTGTTGGCTTTGACTTCGTCTCTGACGCTGTCGCTGACTCTGGCTTTGAGTCTGACTCTGACTCTGGCTTGTTGATTTGTCTTGCTGCTTTGCCGTTTGCCGTTTCTTGTACATTTCGTTTAAGGCCATTATAGTTTTGAACATGTTCAAGTGCCATTCTCACGATTGTTTAAAGTCTTTTAATTTCAAGCTCGACTACAAGAAATAAACAGTGAAATTTACCAGCAGTCAATTTGTTGTTCTTAAACTTAATGCTACTCACTTTACTCGTAGTTCTTCGAGTGCACCTCAAGTTCCCACTAACGGCACGCCATTGCAACGGTGAAAGGTGCCTGACACGGTCAAAATGTGTTCAGCAATCAACACACGCATCATTTGCAGCCGAGAGAGCGCGAAATAGAAATGAAGAGCGGGACGGGGCTGGGGCTGGAATGGAGCTAGCTTCTCGAAGTGGGGATACCAACAAATATTTACCCACTTAAAAGACCATCAAAGTTGATACATTCTACAATTATACAAACATTTATGTATAGAACTATTATTTTAAAGTTTAAAAATACATTTCTTTACAAAAAGTTATAATCATTAAATTTTAAATCTATAAAAATTAAAAATAAATTGTCTTAATTACAAGTCAATGACTAATTAATGACTTTTATACAAGTCGAAAAGACTTTTTATAGTTTTACTGGAAAAAGATAAACAAAGTAGTGAGTTTAAAATAATTTTTAATATTTTTGTTAAAATTTATATGACTAAACAATGAATAAGACGCGATTATATGGATATGCTTTTTCTACACTGTCCACAAAATTTGAATAATTGTCATTGATATTATCACACAAGAGTGCACTGAAAAAAATGTTAATAAATGTTAGCCTAAACTTCCGGGCTGAAATTTTTTATATATTAAAATCGTTGTTACAAATCTCACTATTTAAATCTAAAAAGTATCTGGAATTATCCTACTACTGAGATTATTTGAGGTTGTTGTTCATCGGATATTATTATTTTGTTCAGTGCTGATTAAATGTCTGTCCAAGTAAAGCACTTTCAAAAAAAAAAAAAAAGCTCCACAGCTATTAAAAAATAAAACATATTCTAACATTCGTTGATTACAACCCAGTTTGATAGCAAGACATACATAGTTCATAATTATCACAATTCACTCATTAATCTTGGCAAGACACAAGAATTAATGTCAAAACTTCCTCTCTCTTTTGTTAATTTTTTTATTGTTGTTGTAGTTTAATAATAAAATGTCTGCTGCACATTAACTTTTCATCTCATTGAACTATGACTTTCGGGGCACTTGATGAGGAACTTAAACTGTCATATAAATTGGCTGATCGTTAATTAACTAGTCTCAGCTAAATTGGCAAACGTTTAGGCAAAAGAAAATTGCATTTTAGCAGTAAACTTGCAGGAAACTTCAACAACAGCAAGTAAAGAGAAAAGAAAAGACAATTGATTTGTGCCGCGAGAAAAAAGGCTAAAAACAACGAACCAACTTTCAGAGTTGTAATTTAAATTAAAAGCGCAATTGAACTGGAAAATTCGTTCAAATTGTTTTCCCAATTACTCGCACACGAGCGAGGGAAGTGCAGTTTTCGAGCTAGATTCAAAGAGACCACAATCAAGTCCTAAACAATCGAAGCACAGTACACAGCTACAGATACAAATGAAGCTAACAGATACAGCTACAAAATACGTGAAATTTTTGAAATCTAATGATGCCTGATTGTTTTGCTTACAATTTATGCATGTGAAAAGTAGGAAAATGGTCTTCTTCTAGTTCTTCCGAGGGATAAATAGTCTAACTGTTAGCAGCTAGGCCAAAGAGTTGCCCGCTTTGCTCGCCTTTTTTTTGTGGGAGTTTAGCTTTTACGCTTATTATATTTGACTTTTTTTTTGCTTTGAGTTTTTCTCCAAGCGCGATAAGCATCGGGAAAAGCCTAAAGTTTTAGAAAGGCAAAAGCAGCATCCGAAGCAAGTACGAGTACGGCTTTGAGTACGAGCACAAGTTGAAGTACAAGTAAGCCGCGCACTCTTAGCTTGCTTCTATCTATCTATGTATCTGCAATACATAAATTGTGTGTATCTATAGCTTTGCCACATACATACAATGTACAAGTCGCTGTTGTTGTGAATGTATCTCAGTGTGTGTGTGTGTGTGTGTGTGTGAATGTATATATCTATGTAATGAGCTTGTAACTAAACTTCTGTGTAGCCAAAACTCCTACAACGTTGTCGACACTGCTGCAGAGACAAAACCAAAGCAAAGCAAAGTAAGACCACGACCAAGACGAAGACGAAGTCAAGTTATAGCCAAAAGCAAGCCAGCAAGCCAAAGACCTACTGCCAACTCCCTCAATACCCGTTTTTTACCACAACTTCACTTCAATTCAACTGTACTGGCTCTTTAGACGGCTCTCTCTCTCTCTCTCCCTCTGTCTTGCCCTCTCACTCGGTCGCACTCCTTTCGCCTGCCTGCTCTATCTGATGATGATGGCCGTTAAAGTTAAAGCTGAAGCTGAAGAGCGCCCCATCCGACCCGACCTGGCACACGGATCCCCTACCCCTTACCCCCTGCCCACTGCCCTCTCTACGCCCCTCGCTGTGTCGATCGCTTGATCGTACGCTTACTCGCTGCTTTTGGCCTGAAGTTTGGTTTTCTTCCAGTCGTAAACATGAGCTACGTTCTTTTTTTGTTTCTTACTTCGGCTTGACTTCATTTGTTTGGCTTTTTTGGGAGACAAAAAACTGGTTATTACTCTTTTCTTTATATTTTCCCCCGTTTGCCTGAACTTCGTTTTCGGTTGTTATTTTATTTTTGTTTTTTTTTTTTTTTGTTACCTCTTTGCTTTTTTTCGGGTAGTTGAGCTGTCGTGGTCTGTTCCAAGTGGCAACGGTTGGCTTTTTGGCTCAGTGGCGTATGCAAAGGGGCAAAATGGTCAACTTGGCCAGCTGCTATCCTCCGACTACGGCTGTGCATCGTCAGCAGCAGCAGTGGCAGTGGCAGCAGCATAAACATAAAATCAAAAACTTAGTTTGCCTCGTTTTGGCCAAGTTTGTATGTATGGCTTCTAAGTTTGTGGGCTGCAGCAGCAAGTAGGAAGTGGGCGCTATTGGCCTAGGCTTGGCTTGGCCCGCATCAACTAGCCAGGCCAAGCCAGTCCAGTCCAGGTTTTTTTTTTGAGCCCGACTCCTTTGTTACATTTTGCGAGAGCTAAACGATCGTTAGAAAGGTTTTTATATATACGATATATATACATATATATAAGCCATCGTCATTGGCAGACGTCCACAGATTTGTGCGCATGTCTTTTTATTGAAGCTGCAGATGAAGCTGGGGACGGAGTTGGGGCTGGAGCTGTAGCTCTAGCTGAAGCTGTAACTATCTTACTATGGTCATGTTACCTCTGCCTGTCGTTTAAGATGCTTTTGGGCTTTTTTTGTGCGCTCGGTTCGTTTATTTCATTTGTTTGTTTGCTGGTTTGTTTGCTGTTTGCTTTAGCTGACTGCAGTTTTCATCCATTTTGGCGGTGTTAGTGATTGTGGTTGTGGTAGTGATGGCCCCGGACTCGGCCAGGAGCACTCCTTACCAGCTAGCGCTGTGGCAGCGGCTTGAAATGCTGTTAACCTCATTTGAACTTTGCCATTTGTTTTGAGCCATTAGATGGCTCGCATCTTTCTTTTTTATTTTCTTTTCTATTTTTTTGGTCCAACAGAGCGATTTAAATGTGTTTCTGTGTGTGTGCAATTGCCATAGAAAAGGAGTGTACGTAATGTGAATGTGGATGGCTTAGCAGTTGGCCAATAGCCCCTTTTGCCAGCTCAATGACATTTACAAGATACAAAGATACAAAAAAAAAGCAATTGAAATTGCACCAGCTGAGATTGCATTGGCATGGGTCAGACTGCATCCATACAACCCCCAAATTCAGCTCCACACGCTCCCCTACCTGCAGTGCCACTTTAATCAACCCACTCACTCGGCACACACCTCGATATTTCGCAAAATAAAATAAAAACTCCCAACGACAAGTAGCACAGCGTGTGTGTGATTCTTTTTAATCTGAACTGGGCTGGGTCAACCAAAGCCAAACTAATCTCAACTTAGCTGAGGATTTTGGCCTAAACATGGACTCCGAACGGATTCAGTTGAAAGTACGGCAAGCGGCACCTTAAAAATCTTTAGGAAAAGAGCCAAAATATTTGGAGTTATTTTAGATCGTCTAACTAAAAAAGACTTAAGTTAAGTTTAATATTTATTTATTATTTATAGTACAGTATTATTGAGCATAGTTTTTATTATAATATTTTAATTAAAAATAATAAAATTAACAAGAGGTGTTTTTAAAATGTATCTAAGAAAATTTATTTTTTAAAACTTGAGATACTATGAATTTATGAAAATAGTCATAACAGATTCCAATCTCATTAATATACTATTTTGAGCTCGTTAAAATTTTTATAAATTGAAAATAATAAAACATAAAAATAGCTTTGAATGAAATATTTGAACATTAATCTATTAAATTTAATAAAATTAGCAACGATCAGTTATTGTAAAATACTGATTGTAAAAATACTATTTTACTCATACCTATTAATCTATTAGTATTCTTTGTATCTGTTTTTTAACCCTTGCAAATTCTTTAATTGACTTTTAAAACTCAAGAGCGATTCAGAAAAATAGAGCTCTTCAGAATACTTTAAAGACATTGATGAAAATTTACGAACAAAAGTCAAGCGAATGACATATTTTGGGTGATCAATGAATACAAATTACAGGAAGCGGAAAGTGAATTAAATATATATTTTAAATGCAATTTTCTTGTACAAATTTTTGCACAACTCCCATTGACTAAAGAGAGTCGAAGTCGGCGCAAACTGTGTCACCTTGAGGAATACATGATAATGGTATAATGGGATGCAGAGAACTTTAGGCAGAGACGTAAGAATTACGACTGTTACTGACTGAGTGTCTGACGAGCAACAGCTGCACGAGTGCGTTGACGTCACGAACCCTTTGAGTGACTCTCGCCCTACCTTTTGCCAAAAGAATTGACAATACGAAAGCAACAGCATCGAAAATCGCGTAAAGATTGTGTATTTGTGTATACATAGTATATAAGGTATTTGTATAAGTAGTACATACTACAATTAAGAGTGTATGCGTGTCTGCGTATTTGTATGCGAGCGTACTGTAAACATTTCCCAAGCATTTCACTACAATTCTTTAAGAAACCCACCCCGCTAACGATAGTTGGAAAGCAACAACAACAACAAGACGAAGAAGAACAAGGCACAGTTAAAAGGTGCGCGCGTCGACAAGCAAACGGCATCGTCAGTAACAAACAGCGGCGACGCGTCGTTGTCGAAGACGACGTTAACTTCTTTACCACGTCTAAGTTGGACGCGCTGTTGTAATTATTTTAATATAATTTTTTCACTGCGTCATCATTATTTTCTTTCGCTTTTGATATAATTCTTCTTTGTATCATTTGCACACGATTGCACTCACACACTAAAAGACAAGCTCGCGAGCGCAACTCATACAAGTTTTCCTATATATTTATTTACATGTGTGTTTGTGTGTGTATGTACGTACATGTGGGCTGCTGCTCAGTAGAAATTTTAAATGTGTGTGTGCGCTACGTACGGTAAGAGTTCAATTACCACCACAATGGTGCTGCCAACTCCGTTATATTTTCCTATATAAATAATATATTAAAAAAATTAAATATAAATACATTTCAAATAGCTTGTATACTTTACTTTTTAAGACATCATTTAGAAATGACTTCAAAAAACAATATATTAGCCGCGAAGAAGGTTCATTTAATTTGCGCGCGTTGGCAACCCCCGATTGAGTTACAATGTGTTGGTGAGTGTCGATCGTTCATTTGAAAACCGGCGCTCTCGCTCTGCCCGCGCTCTTTATTCGCTCACCACTCTGCTACATATACACAGTGGTTTCTCAGTCGCTAAGCGACAACAGAACTCAAGCATTGCTCCGCTCTATAGAGTGTGTCTATGGCTTAACTTTGAGTTAGTCTTATAAGAGCAACGTTTGCGAGTGGTCGATGATTCAGCTCAATGTTTATATCTCAGCCTGCGCAGTCGTCGAACATTTGCAATTTTCCTGTACAATTCACAACAAACTATAAACAAATGCACTTTAACAAATGAAAACGTCAACAAACTTAACAAGATTAAATCAAACGCGTATTTCCTTACCGCTCGCCGCGTGTGTGTGATTGAGTGCTAATGTGTGATCATACTTCATACATTGATAAATGTAACACGGCCGAAAACTCAATCTTACAAAATATTGTAGTACTGAGCGGTTGTCTAATATACTATTAATTCTCATTCCCGCCAGGCCGCCATCTTCATCATTCCCTCAATGCAAATTGTAACAATTTGAGCGCAAAACGTTTTATGTACGATATTAAATCAAACTGGATATAATATGTAAAATACAACTAATGAAAAGTCGTGCTTGATATATACTCATAAACGTATGTATACATGTTATATACATATAAAGAGCGTTGCCAGTTTCTGCAAAGTTTTTTTTAAATTGCCGTTGATTACACGCACACGCACACACATTCAAACACAAAAGAAACATACACAGACAACGTTTTACCGAAATAATGAGCGTACCGGGCAAAACTAACAGCGGATGCACGAGGCGTTTACAGTTGGATCAGTTGACGGTCGTCTAATTAGAAATGATTTAATTTCAATAACAATTTAATAAAACTTAGTTTGCGAAATGAAATTGACAACACACTACAAAGAGGACGGCGAATTGTGTTGCTGGCAATATCAAGCTTCAATAGACAATCGGATTTTTGCTCTCGTGCGTGCGCTGATGTGTGTTGTGAATGTGTATGTTATTCGCCTTACTTTTTCAATTTAAAAAAGTATTTGCTCGCTTGCTGTCTCTTTATAAAAAATAAGGATAACAAGAACAACAGAAACGATGAAAAATAAAAGCAGCGACTGCGGCAGCAGCCTCAACAACAACAAGAGCAGCAACAGCTACTGCTATCAACGTGAGCCATCAGCGCAGCCATCGTTACTCACCAACACATGTGCGCATACATATTTGTATGTATATAAAGAGCAACATTCACTGTTGCTGTGCGCGTGTGTAAGCTTTGCTTTTTGAATGTGAATGTGTGTGCGCCTGTATAGGTATGTATATGTACATAACATGCATATGTGCCAGCTCCTATGTTTGTGCGCTTGCAAATAAGCGGTTCTTTCGTAGCGTTGCCACACAGTCTGAAAGTAGTTCAATTATTAATTTCAAATAGTCAACGACTTTTTCTTCGGGCGCTAAATATGTCTATTCTTATGTGTTTGTGTATATAAACATGTATCTCAGAATGTACGCTGTGTATTTACTACTGATAAGCAACTGAACGACGCAACCCATCGAAGAAAGCCGAGAACTGCCTTCGGCCTGTCGCTTATCAATACACAAACTTTGTAGCAGCGTGGTTTGTTTTTGTTCCATTATTTTTTTTTGTTTTTTGCACTATCGCTTAATAATTGAAATTAAAAAATAGCTGAACGAGTAAAAACACAATACCAGAGGGCTTACACTAAGAGCACGCCCCAAAATGCTAAGCGTGAATGAATAAAAAAAAATTGGAATTTATTGCTGAGATGCTGATTTTTATAATGGATTTTAATTACTACTGTTTTTAGTGGGTGAGGGTCCAGTGTTTCACATTGATTATTTTAGTATTTGTGACTAGATCCACACTCATTAAAAACGGTAGTTCAATCAACAATTTAAAAGTGCACGTGTGTTATCTCTCTAAATGTGTTTACAATGTGTGATATGGGAATTCAATGAATTTAGAAAAAACTCAGAATAAAAAAATCTCACTGACGGAAGTTGTAGAATTTGATGATTAATAATGAGCTGTCACAAGTTTTTCTGTTTTCTAAGTCAGCTTTTATATACAAACTGTAGCCAAGAGAAATATTCAAAATCCTTAACGGAAACGAAACGTGCTCTTCTTTTCTAAAACTACCCACCTGTTTCTGTTTTTGAGTTCTTTTTAGGTTTTTGGTTCTTGAGCAAGGTAATTAGTCAGCTCTTTACTCCACTATACTCACGCGCATGTACCGAAAGCCAGCCAAACAGAACGAAATGTTCTCAAGCAAGTCAATTTTGTATGTTTCTCTAAGAGAGCGAAGAAAAGAAAACAGAGAGAGAGAGAGAGGAAATAAACGATCTGGATCTCATTCCCAGAGTTTGGGCGGCTTAATTACACGCACCAATATTAACGCTAATGTATATGATTTTATATCAGCTTGAGCAACTCAACAAAAGAATTATATTCTCAAAGATGAAAACAAATTCCGAAATATATTTTGTTGGTCGGTAGAGCGAATGATGTTTAGTGGAAAATTTCAAGTGGTACACAGAGAAATTTGAGTACTATGCATTTGTCTATATCCAAAGGGCTCTCAGAGTTCAACAACACTTTCCGTTCGCGCCGCCAGTTGGACTTGGATTTCCGTATTTGAAAGTCAGTTCGTTACTCCCTCTATCTCTTTCCCTCTCACGACTATTACTGGCTACCGGAACAAATTACTCCAAATTCTTGGAAGATTGTTCCACAATCTGTCGCGTTATTTTGTACTACTTTAGTTTCATTTCTATTCTCCATCTCTTTTCGTGTTATAAATGAATGGAGATAGAGGGAGAGTGACTTAGAAAAGTAGTTTCTTAAATTATATTTAAATATATACAATATCTGAAAAAATACATTGCTAGTAGTCACTGAGCAAACAGCAATTTCCGTAGAATTGTGTGGACTGGAACTTATTTTTGTGCAGATCAGGCAGAAATTGAAACTGCAACGACGCCACAATTCTTAAACAATCAGACGACGGCTTTTGAAAGAGAGCGATTGCTTGGTTTTTTTCTTTATATATATTTTTTTGTGGTGGCAATAAGAGGTAAGGCAGAGAGGGTTAGGGGGGGTGTAAAAATTATTGTATAAATCAGCAGAAAAAGCAACGAGCCGAACAAAAAATAATAAACCTTAATTCGAAGCTTCGAGCTTGATTCATTCATATGTACCCATACCGAAGAGAACAAATGTATACAATTCGCGGGATCAAAGAGGGTATACGTATGTACATGTAGGTGGTGGAGGAGGTGAAGAGAGGAGCGTGGGGGGAACTGCCAATTGAGCTATGAAAACCGATCAAAACGAAAACGGCCCCAATTGAAATTGTTTCCAGGCACGAGCAATGACATGAAATGCTATCCAAAAAGTGACCGAAAAACCAAAACCAAGACCACAAACTTGCAATCACCAATCACAGGCGGACAGGAGAAAGAGGCTACAGTTCCAGCTTAGCTCCAGCCCCGAGTCAGAGTCCCAGTCCCAACTCGATCTGCAGTCACAGTTCCAGTCAAATGCCACAGAAAGTCGTGCACTGGCAATAATCATTGCTTCGAGGATGGATGGATAGCGATGTATAGGATGGAATGGAATGAAATGCTTTTGGATTGGGATTGGCTGGGTGGAATGGTATGGGAGGAGAGAAGGAGATGATGTTATATTGTGTTGCTCCTCTCCACGTCGCGTTTGCTCTTCTCTGACTCTATTTTGTCGGCGAACATGGATCTAGTGCACGGTTGGTCATGATTAAGTTCGTGACTAGATTTCATGCTCGTCTATTAAGTTGGGTCAACACACATACACAGCGAAAGAGGAGAGCAGCGCTTAAGGAGTAACCAATAGGAGGAGGAGGCCTCAATTGGGAGTCGTCAATTAGCCAAATACATAATGCTTACTCGGGTTTTGTTTATAACACAATTTGTGCTAATACCCTTCAGATACATGGACTCATAAATTAATGAGTGGAGAAACCCTTGGAATGATTATGTTACTCGCTTCTGACCCGTGACCCACATAATAACTACCAAAAAGAAGCCGCCCGCAGCAAAAGTCGCCGCCAAAAACAAAGAATAAATAACAACAACAAAAAAAGAAGATATGTCATTGACCTATTGCACTGTCAACTGTCAGTTGCAGCTCGCACCAATTGTTTGACCGCAACGAAAAAGTCAACTGCGACGGCGTATGCTGGTTCACACGCCCTTTGCTCTCCGCACCATGCACACGTCGCCCGCATTGTCTGCCTGCTGCTGTGTAGCCGGTAGCCTTTCTGATTTGTGTGCACTTAGTAACTGCTTTATGGCCAGATCACACGCGATTTAAAATCGAATTGCAAACGTTGCCACCCGTTGACAAACGTCTAACGCTGCAATAAATTTGGAGCCAGCATTCAGTGTTGCTGTTGTTATTGTTATCGTTGAGCGTGTGAATTTATCGAGGGTTGCAGTTTGCCCTGGCGCCTGCGGGTGAGTAGTGTAGTGTATGCAAACACAAGGGCGTGGGCTGGTTTGTGAAAGGGGGTACTGCAGTCCCCACTTAAGCATTCAACTTGCAGTGTTCATTTCATTATTTGCCGTTATAATTTAAATTGCAATGACTTAAATACAAATTGACTACAAAAACCTTTCCAATAAAGGCGACCGGAATTCATGAAATACACTATTATTTAAATGCAATATTAATAGTTAATGCATATTTTATTCAGTGATAGTTTATTCTTTGGAACTGATATCTACTAAAGACAATACACCAGCTTTAACTTTATTGGAGCCTTATAACATGCAGCTTTTGGTAAAAATTTGTTCGTAAAAGTTGAAAATGTAGTGCTTATTTATCTTGAAGCTTAAAAACTAATTCTTAATTATTCCGATTTAAAAAAAATTAAAATTATTTTGTTATTTACTAGGATGTTAAAATTAAAATGAAACAAGCTCGTTGAGTTCACCCCCCTTTTTACCTCCTATCTACGCCCTTGTTTACACATAGAAGCAGCTGAACTGCTGTTCTTTCAAAAATAACTGTTTTTTTTTTTTATTGTTTTCATGTTATTCTTTGTTTTATTTTTTTCAGTGCTGCCAAGCGGCGAAAATGATTGCAACACCTGCCATTTAAATTTCCCCAAGTATAATTTCAGTTGGCGTACAAACGAGGGCCACAACACCTTTCAACCCTGACGCGCTTCGCATCCGTCCCTGTCTGTTATTGTTATTTTCTGGAGTCGCTTGAAATGCCAACGCACTGTAGTCCAATCAAGAAAAGAAAAAATAGAGAAACATTCGCTTGGCTTATTTACATATTTTCGAAATAAGAGTGCTGCTATTTGTTTGAAGGCATGGCAAAAGCATTTACACAATAGTTTGTTTTCAACCCCGAAACTAGAAAGCCAAACGCAGTGAATTGCAACGGATCGGATCGGTTTGACTGGAACTTGGAAGTTGGATGTTGGAAGTTTTCTGCTTTCCCATTTCCTTTCCTTTAGCCCGCAATTCAGCATTCAGCCACACTACCTCACTGCAACACTACTATTACAATGACTTGAAGCTGGCAGACGACGTCAAATGCTGAAACTAATTGATATAATAGTTAAAATAGCAAACTAACGAGAGAAGCAGTTGGCGGCAACGCGATCGCGCAGATGCAACAACGAAGAACGTCGCAAAACAAAGAGTAACAAAATAAGAAGAAGAAACTTCTGCGTTGGCGAAGTGCAAAACCTTTTCAATTTGAAAATCGCTTTGTGATATGCTGTGTGCTCGTTCCCACAAACAACAACAACAGCTACAACCAGAACACAACAACAAGAAGAACAAGCACTATTTTGCTTGCAATTGCAGCAACCACAGCAACATCGCCAAATGGACGAAAAGCGCGCCTCCCGTCCCCGCCAGCAAGATGACAATGCAGCGATTAAAGCAAAGCAGAACGACGCAACTTGAACTCTGGACAGAGACGTCGACATTGTCTCTAGATCTCTTCTCTGCCCCAAGCAGAGGAAGAGGCCGAGGCAGCACCAGCTGGAAAAATGCTCGTTCCAATGTGCGGCATTTCCGTTTGCCAGTGAGGATGCTGATGTTGTTCTTGTGTTTATGTGTGTCCGTTCGGCCGGACGAGTAAGACTAAGAAGAAATAATCACATTTATTAAATCAATAAAATATGTATGCAATTTATGGAAGCATTTTGTCTATCTGTTATTTATTTGTGTACTGCACAAGGGGAAGACGTTAAGAGTTGTCTAGCGGCGAAACCAGATTTGAATTAATATGCGAACATAAACTTGGTCTATTTTATGCAGCAACTAAGCCTATTTAAGCATTGACTATGTGGAACCAACGAGAATTTATTAACATGACCAAACTCTTTTGAGCCTATGCTTGGGGGAATGAAATAGAGCTTGTGGAAACTAGCCATATTTTGAAATTGAGAATACACCTTTGGTAGAATACGTTGGTTTACTTTTTCACCTTGCCTACGAAGAGTTGCCAGACTGGCGAACAATCGACATAATTGTGACCAACTGGCCCTTTTCTTAAATTTCATAAATGTTGAATGTATTAAAGCATACCATTAAAATAAATTGATAAGTTTTAATAGTTATTATTAATTGTAATTTTTAAGTTTAAATAAATTTGGTGTTAAATATAACATTGTCAAAAACTGTTAAGCAAAATGTTAAACAGCTGTTACTGACACTTCCCAACACTGAGCGATGTCCTAACAATCGATAAGTTATCGTAATCAATTACTGCGATAACTAGTTTTACTGCAAACTGTGCGCTTGAATTTAAATTTAAATAAAATTGCTCAATCAAATAATTGCCATGGTGCAGCTCATAATTAAAAGTATTTAAAAAAATGCAAAATTCATTTAATGTGATATAATTAACAACTGTTAATTATAAGTACGTATTTCCTCTGCATTTTCAATTGTGTTCACCTTGAGTTAGGCTTGGCTGCGGAGTGCGAAAACGGCTTTGATTATGCTGTTTTTCCTCAACAGACGTAACATGCAACCAACGTAACGAAGGCGTTGCAGTTTGCTACAAGAAAATTACATGAGCAGCAACAGGTAAAAATCAACACACAAACATTTATTGTCCAAATCCAGTTTTGTTTTGTTTTATTTTATTTTTTTGCTGACCACCCGCAAACCTACAAAAGTGAATATTTGCAATTAAAGCCCTTAATATTGACCCTGAACTGCTTGGGGCTAAGACTGAAAGGCGTTGTGAGAGGAAGCGAGAAAGGCGGAGAGGGCAAGGGGGCGTGTGTGATCTCCCGCCCATTTGTTGTAAGCGAGTGTTGGTCTTAATGGGTACAAAACAGCACAAAGTGGGTTACGGTTACTGACCCACCAAACCGCGTCGTATTTTTTTTTTTTATTATTTATGCCATTGTCTCGTTTATGTTTGGCTGCCTTTATGCGTCAGGCCGTCCATCTGTCCACTTCTCACCAAATCAGTCGCCGGCTTCGTTGGCGCTGCTGCTGTCGCCGCTGCTTCTGGTGGCCGCTTGGCGTCTATTGTTTGTTATTGCTGTTAACACGATTTTAAATTCAACAATTCATGCTTCATTTCGGTTTCTGTTTTGTGTACTTTTGGCACCGACGACTGAAGACTGAAGAGCGAAGACTGGAGACCGAAGACCGAAGACTGGACAACTGCCGCATTCGCTGCCACACCAGTTTCAATTTCTGATTGACTCTCGACTCGTGCGGTTCACATTTGATCGCATTTCGATTGAGATCACTTTTTATTTTATTGCTACGCTAATCATGTGGAAAGTATCAGTGAGTCTGCCGTTACTGTCGGTGCTGCTGATGTCTGGCCACTGTCTCGATGGTAATGTGACCATTGTTGATGACATTTGGAACGCCTTCAGGGCTGTTACCAATGACAGTGCTCTCCTCGACCATTTAATACCGGAAATGTATGGACCAAGTCTAATGAGCAATGCCAATCCCAAGTTTGTGTTCAAAATGCCAACGTCAGAGCGTCACAGCTATCAGATGCTAATAATGCAGCGATCCGATTTTGCGGAACCAATCTTTCCGAATATTACAACAAGGCCGGCAATTGTGATTGACTCAGCTCAGACCTCACTGGTCAAGTCTGGTCCAGCTTCGAGTGAATGGCATCAGCTGGGTCTGGACGGCTGGATGGGTGAGCTGAGTCCAGCAGAGCCCTGGCTGGAGCAGTCCCACAAGTAAGTAGCAATGCATCGTATGGTGGAATACCCTTTAAAGTCTTGCTTTGCAGAGATGTGCAGCCTCAGGTGACAACGTCCAGGCCACGAGAAAAGGTTCAGCTGAATTTAAAGACCCAAGATTTCAATGGACGCGTTACGGACATACGGCTTGTGTCCTCCAAGCAGAAGAACAATACAACCGATGCCGATGACCTGGTAAATGTGTACATTGCACGTGCCAACGATCCCTTTGGCTACTCCATGAGCTGGCCCCTGAGCAAGGACAAGGAACGTGGTAAACGTGATGTAGCCAAGCTATATTCCATGATCAAGTGTTCCACGGGCTGTGATCCACTCATTTACAAGGGCTACGGCTGCTACTGTGGCTTCGGAGGGCGTGGAGTGCCAACTGATGGCATTGATCGCTGTTGCCGGCAGCACGACAAGTGCTACGAGCAGGCCAACTGCATCTCGTACCTGGAATACTTTGTGCCCTATGTGTGGAAGTGTTATCGCGGCAAGCCTCTCTGTGCCGTCGACCATGGTGAGTGGGGTGGACCCGACTCCTGTGCCGCTCGCCTCTGCCAATGCGACTTGCGTCTCTCCCGCTGCCTGCGTAAATTCTACTGTCCAAATAGACGCGCCGTCTGCTACTCCTCCCGCGCCCGAAGATTACAGAATATCTTGTTCTTCGATTGAGTGCTAAGTTCAAATGTGCACTAATTTAATTTATAAAATGTTAATTAATTAAACTAATTGATGTTTGTTGAAAACAGAGCTGCGAAGCTTGATTAAATGTGGAAATCTATAAAACTTGAACTTAATTAACA
This sequence comes from Drosophila dunni, assembly GCA_018152125.1. Taxonomy (NCBI): domain Eukaryota; kingdom Metazoa; phylum Arthropoda; class Insecta; order Diptera; family Drosophilidae; genus Drosophila; species Drosophila dunni. Next base: position 1,687,467 of record JAECXC010000352.1, on the reverse strand, counting down.
ATTTAATTTAGTTACTGCAGTTAGGCAGTAAATTTTTGACTTAATTAGTTAACAGTAGTTAAAGAATTGTGTTAAAAGGCATCGGATAAAATCTTAATTGCACAATGAAAGAGATAAAAAATAAAAGTAAACTTTAGAAAGTACTGGGGTAACTAATGTATGACATAATACGATATATATGGATTTATTAAACGCTGGTCTAAGGAATTTAATGATCCCTTCGTCACTAAACTTCTTTATACATCCCTTGTCCGGCCCATTCTAGAATATTGTTCATGTGTCTGGTCTCCTCAACATGCTCATACTCAAGATTTAATTGAGTCGGTGCAGAAGCAGTTTTTACTCTTTGCACTTCGCGGACTTAATTGGGACCCTAACCTTCGTCTTCCAACCTACACCAACAGGCTCTTACTCCTCGATCTTCCGTCCCTTATTAATCGCAGGAAAGTTCTTGGAGTTATTTTTCTTCATAAACTTATAATTGGCGATATCTGCTCCCCATCCCTCTTAGAACGCCTTAATTTTAACATTCCAACCAGGGCAACCAGGAACTACATCCCTTTATTTCTTCCTACATGCACTACTGACTACGCTTTGCACAATCGTTTTCGGGTACTATGCGCTAATTATAATCAATACTATAGAATAATTAATACATCTCTCTATCTCTTTTCCAACTTAAGCTTCACTTTTCAGCCAACTCCGTTAAATCTCTGATTTCCATGGGCAGTATGTTTGGAATCTCTTCTATTCATGTGTCCCTTTAAACCAGAGATCTTTCGTGGTAGTTTTGGCACACATTTTTATTGATCTGGTTGGGTTTTTCTGGGTTTTTCCCAATCCTCGCAACAAATGTTGGATCAATTTCATTACTTTTTATCCCCAGATTAACTATTAATTTTAATAGTTAATTAAATAATTAGTTAACTAATTAATTTATCAATCTAAATTACTAAATTTTTTTAAGCCTTTTCAGTTAAAATAAATTTTCACCTTGTAAAAATTATTAATATTAATTTTAATTATATTTATAAACTTATTTTTGGTTAATACTCGCGACTGATCTTAGTCTGCGTTAGTAAATAAAATAAAAATAAATAAGAAAACAGTTTAAATAAATATATACTATGTTTTAGTAAAGTTTTGTATAGGAAAGTTCCAAACAGAATTAATTGAATCTTCTGGTTAAAGGACACTCTAAAAAAATTGCTTAAAACTTGCCCAAAGATATATATTTCATCTGCTTGAATACTAAACCCCCGTAAAATTCAATATTGTGTGTATTAATCGAAAGTACAATAGTGGAAACATACAAAATGCTATTCTAAATGTGTTTAATAGAATTTCTATTAAACTATGTTCTATGTTGGAATATTAAATTATTTTGAAACAAATACATTCTTAGATGTCTATTAAACTAGTTCTATGTAGTTAGAGTAGTTTATCATAAGCTTATTTAAGTCCACAGTCCCAGTGCTTTTCATAAGGCTTTTAATTACATTTCTTCGTAGTTTTATTAATTATTAATACAAATTTGTGTTAATTTTCCCCGCTAGAGTTAGTAGCGGTTTCTAAGCTTAGGTCTAATGATGTCGCTGGCTCTTTCTCGAGCCACTGCGTGCTTTGGTGCCCGCAGGAGTACGTTCTTTTTCTTTTTCCTTGTCACCTTTGCTGCTGACACTGGCTGAGGTGCTAGTGGTGCTATGATCGGATTGGGAATGGCTTGAATAAGCAGCAAACTCCTTGACTGCCTGACACTCCTGCAGAAACAGGCGAGCCGTCTTGTGTTGTGCGGATTGTGGCTTGTGTAGCAGCAAGAGATTGTGACACATTAGCAGCACATCCCGATGCAGCTCACTGATACTACGCAGATGCCCGGAGTCAATGTTACGCCTAATTGTGGGTAAATCCATGGGACGCAGGCACAGCTCCGCATGGGCATGTTCGTCGTGGAAGGGTCGTCGAAAGGGTGAAGCGTATTTGCTTTCCAACAGCGTGCTGTAAATGCTCAGGAAGAGCTTTTTGGAAGCAGCGCGCGTCTCTCGACGATCATCCGTGTGCTCGCTGGATGCCGGCGAGTTGGGTATGCTGTCAATCACCGGTGTGGATGAGCAGCGTCGTCGTGTACTGGATCTAGCTGTCGAATGATCACTGGCCGTTGTGGTGTCATCATCCACCATCGGACTCTCTGAACGATCCCGATGTGGCAGCTTACGCAGAAGTGGCGCACGTGCCGATACCGGCGCTGGAGCTGGTGTTATATTCGAGCTGATGCTTGGTGTCTGTCGTTGCATGGAGCCGGCATCTATTTCGGACTTGTGCTCAGACTGCTGCTTGGTCTTTGCACCACGTCCCGGTTCATCCACTTTGCTACTGTCCGTGAGTGAGGATGATTCTTCATCTGTATCGTGCACTGAACCTGATGTAGTCAGAACACTAGATGCCTTCAGCTCAGCGCTTGCTGCGGTTGCTGCCTTATCTGACTCCGACTTGGTATCGTCTTCTTTGGAAGCTACAGTAAGTATATTCGTTAAAGAGGCTTCTGTAGAATTCGTCTTTGACTTACCTTCCGCTACAGTTTCTTGATGCTCAGTTTTGGCAGCTAAATCTTGTTGTTCCTCTGAATCTTTTTCGATTTCCGGCGTTGTAGATTCGTTTACTGAAGCTGCAGGTTTACCGGTAATTGCTTCAGCTGCTTCTGCTTTATCGCTAACAACTTCCGAATGAATTTCTTGGGGATTATCATCGCTTGAACTGCTGGCTATTGTTATGGTTTCGCTCAACTCATCCACGACAGCGTCATGGGTTATGGAATCCGTTGCAGTGTTTGTGTTTTCGCTTGTGGATTGACTGCGATCCTTGCTCTCCTGTGAGGCAACAGCAGCCAATGGTATATTGTCATTGGAATCGTCACTGGAGCCTATTACCACTTCTGGTGTTTTTGTTTCCGTCGGGGATTTGCTTGACTTTCGACTTGGTCCTTGCTCACGCTTGAGTGCGTCTAGTTTGTCCTCAAAGTCAACCACTTCGCCTTTACTGGAAGTTGCCTGTGGTGGTGAGTCGACCGCGCTAACCTCTTTTAATAAGTCCTCATCTATGTCAATGTCAATGCCATCCATAATGCCGTCCATATTTTTTAACACCTCAAGCAGTTGCTGCTCCTCGGCGTCTGATTCATCCACAGCCTCCGATGTTTCTTCAGGCAGTGCCTCTGGCTTCTGACTAGGATTACTCTCCGTGTCTATAGTTCTCGTGGATTCATTTGCTTTTCCTGCCGCTGCTGCTGCCAGCTTATTTTTCTCTAGCAGCATGGACAACGTTGGAGCTGCTTGGGATGGACTGCGACCAGTTGTGGCCACCTCAGGCAAGGGTGGTCCGCTTATGGGTCGCGTCATAAATGCGCTGTCATTGGGACTTTTCATAACGATGGCTGGCTGGTTGGGAATTGTGCCTGCACCGCTGGTTAGCAATGAGGTAATCGTTGGAGCCGTTGCACGCGCTACACTTCCAATGCCTGGCACAGCAGGATTTCCCGTCGGCGAGGTGACAGTATTGGCATTGTTATTACCTGGAGATTTAAGCAGCGATGTCAAGAGCGGAGCAGGAGCTGCCGGCTGCTTGTTGTTGGCACCCGCGGCACCGGTGTCTGTGCATAATATGTTTTGCAGTTAGGATTGTGCTTACATAAATCAAAAGTAATTGGATTACCTGAAATGTCTTCCACATCCATGTCGACAGATGTTGTGTCTGCCGTCAGGTTAGACCGCCTGCCACTTGGGTTGTTGTTACGCCAGTTGCTTGCAACATCTTTCTTTCGCTGCTCACGCTCACGCATGCGATTTTCCAACTTCATTTCGTTGATCCGCTTAGTTTCCTGCTCCTTCTCGATTTCCTGCCACATTTGCTGCAACTGCTGTTCGCTCAACATGTCCGACTGCAGAGACTCGATTTCACGCTGCATCTTGCTGTAAAGCTCCTGATCTCGTCGCATCTGTGTTTTGATTTCTATCAGGCGCTCCTCGGTCAATCTGCGTAGCAAGATTTCAGTTGGCGTCTCTACGGCCACTGTTGCCGGAGATGAGAAGCCCGCACTGCTTTCATTCGTACGTTTCTTGCGTTTGGTTGTCTCCACTGATTCCAGCAGGTGACCATACTGCACGGCACAGTTCTTTTGGGAATACCAATCCGCCGGTCGTGTGTTTCCATTGCCGCATACAGATTTTAGTGTGCGGCTTACTGTTATCCAGTTCTGGTCACCACTGCACGATACAGCCGATGCCAGGCACAGCTGCTCACGTTTTGACCACGTATCGAGTGGAGCCCGACTCATTTTTATTTAATATTTTACTTTAAATGCAGATAATTGTATGATTGTTGCAGTTTTGCGTCGCTTTAGTTAAGTGTTGCTCATTTTTTTTATTTTTTCACTTCATACACGCTCAGGCATAGCGTTATTTTGCAACACTATTCTTGCCGTTGCTCAACACGATCAGCTGTAGCGGCATTGGGGATGCTCGTGTTTAAAAATAGTGCATTATTAACATTCATTTCAATTTAATTAACTTAAAAAAAAAAAACAGAATAAGCCAGTAATTTAAGCACTTTAAGTAATTTTAAAGCACTTTTAGGCAAGTACACTCTAATATAGGGTTAATCAAATATAATTCAGTAGTTCACTAGAATAGTTTAGGTGAACTAAAACTGGTCAAATACAAGTTTTTAAAATTCAAATCGATTCTTTAAACGAAAATCGATATATCGTGACGGTGTAAAAACATCGATGCATAATTTTTGAAATCGTATCAAGTTCCAACTCTAATGTACTGTGTATGATTAACTATAGTTGTGCTTAAATCAGTAACAATAAAAATGGAGCCAATATCAACTGTAGTCAAGTCCACTCTGCCCAACTACTTGTCGAATTTGCCGGTTCCCAACAGCTTTGGCGGCTGGTTTAAGTTATCATGTGAGTTTTGATACGCGTCGTTCACTGAACTGGCCAATGGAATTCAGCTTAAAGGCGCCCTATATACATTTACTAATCAAATGGGTTTCTGTGACGTAGTCAACTCTTATTAGCCAAGGTATTACATAGGATAGGTTATGTGGCGTGATGTCCAAGCCATGCAATTATCATTTATACGGTTTTTTTTATGAGCGCCCTAAATTCTCACCTGCGACAACTTATTATGCAACATTTGTGTTGCTTTTGTTTGTGTAGAAAACAGAACTGTTGGACTGACACTGGGATAGCTCAATATAATTCTGGCTCCGATAAACAAAATGTTATTTGATAAGTGAAAGTCACGCCGCTCCACTGGCTGTCAATCCACGCATTGTGTGTGCGTACGTTTGTGACCTTGTGCCGGATTTAGTTCGATCTCTTAAAATAAATATTTTACAAGCTAATAATATTATTTCGTTGCAGTCAGGGATTGGATTGCGCTTATTCCACCCACTGCTGCGGTTGCCGGTTTCGGATACATCACTTACCTGGCCTTCTGCCCCGCTGCTCAGCGCAGGTGCAGCGCCCTCAGCGGACGCTGCAATAACTCTATTCGCAAGCATGAGCCCAAAGTGGTCGATATGATTGATGTGGAGGATATTGCAGAAAAGGCAGCCCTTTGCCGCTGCTGGAAGACCAAGAACGTAAGTAAACAAAGTATATACACATTTTTGCACTGATTTCCCTCCGCTCTCTCTGCAGTGGCCCTACTGTGATGGCAGCCATGCTGAACACAATAAGCTTACCGGCGACAATGTTGGACCAGTCGTTGTGAAGAAGAAGTAAGCGTGCTCTTGGACTCCCCGCAGATGCAGTCTCGAGTGGTCCTCATCACTTTTTTTAGCATTTCCTTTTTCAAATTTTCGTGGAGCTTTCTACCACTTTTGCCACTCCGAATCAGATGAGTCAAAGAAAGTTATTAACTCTTCAGATTTGGCAGCCTATTTGTAATATGTAAGCAATAAATTGATGGATATTTAAGCCTGAAGAAGCCAAAATAAATTCTCAAATAAAAGAAAGAAGTGTACGTTCATTTAGTTGAGTAGAAAACGCATGTTTATTTTAATTCTCGTATAAATTATTTCTGACTGATGACAAATCCAAGTGTTAAACGCAATTACAACAAAATTGAATTACAAATGCAGAAGGCAATGGTCTGCTGAGCAAACCAGGACATATGTATTCTATAGATCTTCACAGCACGACTTTACCACTCCCCGCCGCTGTCCCACTTTCTTTATCTCTCTCTCTCTCCTTCCATAATTGCTATAAGTCGGAACTTAGATATTAGGCATCGTGCTACGTGCCGCATGCTGCATATTGTGAATTTTGATAATTTTGTTGCATTTATTTGAAAATCTTGCCCTGGTTGAACTTGCGGCCGGTCTTATCGGTGCCGGTCCACGAGAAGTACTGTGTGACCAGTTTCTTGGTCTCCTCGCTCTTGGCATCAAGTTTCTTCCAGTCATAGACCTCGTAGTCTACCTGCCAATCGGGCGAAAGGGTGAAGGCGAGATCCTGTCCGCGCCACACCCACACACCGGAGATGGTACTGTTGTTGTCCTCACCGAACAGGCAGACTGAGGCGAAGGCCTGCTTGCGCATCTTGTCCAGACGCTGGAACATGCCGGTGATGAGATTGCACGACATGAACACCTTAGCCAATTCCTCGTTGTATTTGTATTCGCCGAACCAGATGGAATAGTTCTCGGCATCGAATTTTTCGAAGAAATAGGGAATAGACTTGGCCTCTTCCTCGTTGGAGTAAACACGCTTGAAGTCATCAAAGTTGAAGGTGCCCTTGGGCATGGCATCGAAGGGATCCTTGGACTTGGGCTCAAGAGCCAAAGCTTCATCGGCAGCATCGAGCTCCTCGGGTTCGGGGGCGGCTTTAGGAGCTGCCTCCTTCTTCTCCTTGGGCTTCTTCTCCTCCTTCTGTTTGGGCTGTTGCGTTTGCTTCTTACCCTGGAATTCAGCGTACTTCTTGGGATCAAAGACCAAGGCCTTCTCACACAACTTGAAGTTCTTGACAACAGCCTGAACCTGTTTCTGGTTCAAGATGGTGAGGAACCAACGGTTCAAATTGCCGTAAGCACTGCGAACACTGGGTTCCAGCACATTCTCATACAAATGCAGCAAGCTGCAGAACACAACAATGTCGGCCAGAGTGATGCGTTCACCGGCAAGGTAAGTGGCATCCAACAGCTTCTTGTTCAGCTGCTGCAGCACAACCTCGGCATCCTGTTTGGCAGTAGAGTTCTTCTGCTGGGGCATGAAGCCAAGCAGGGGGAACACCCAAGCACAGGAGACTGGCACGATTTCGTTGTCGGCGAACGAGATCCATTGCTGAACCTGAGCCTGCACGAAGGGGCATTTGCCACCACGCAGCTGCTCGTTGGCCAAGAAGAAGGCAATGGCGTTCGACTCGGTCAGGTATTTGCCATTGTCGGTCTCAAATGCTGGCACCTAAAACCAAAAAGAATACATGCGTCATCAGTTTTTGATTTCTTCCATTTTTTGCTGATGACGTAGCACTACCGGCTTTTGTCAATTTTCGCACGCCCATAGCGATAACGACCATTTTGAATAAACCAATGCAGATTAGTGAAATTTCTTACCTTTGTGCTGTGGAACTTCTTTACGAATTGCTCCGATTTGTTGGTCTCGCCAAATGTGAAGTTATCGGCCACTTTCACCTTAGCACCAGAGTACTGGGCTGCGATGAGTGCCTTGTAGGCACGGAAGTTGTCGGGATAAGTGTAAAGCGTCTGTAAATACGCATTAAGTAGCGTTAAGAAATTGGTTAGTCTCTTCGAAAAACAATTATGCACACGTTGAGCAGGAAATTGGCAATTATTATTGCAGGATTGCACAATAAATTGCAAATTAAAGCGACGCTACTTTTTACTTACTCCAGTCGACATCGTGAGTTCTGCCGGAGAGAAAGAAGAAGACGAAGCCAGTGTTGCCGTCACCCGAAAAAATATCTTCTGTTAGGGGTGGAGTAAAATCTGTTCAAAAAGATAACTGTTAGTTGGAGGAGCAAATCTGCTAATTGTGCGGAGTAAATTCTGTTAAGAGCAGCGAATGGCATTTACGGCGAGTAATATGTCAGCCAGCCAGAGAGGCCGTATGCTTACGGCGTATAATTTTTCGAAGTCTAGTGCCTAAAAACATCTGAAACTATAATTAAAATCAATTTAATTGTGTAAGTGCAGCACCGCTACATTATATAGACGTGCAGCAACGGGACAACTTGATTGAGTTGCTGCACAAAACGTCGGACAAAAAACGAACACCGCTGTAGTGAAAAAGTGAAAATTCGAGTGGTATCTGATCAGCGAGTACAAGAGCGTTGAATGTGTGTGTGTGTGCGTCTTACGTTGCGCTACGTTACGTTGCAAGTGAAATTTCTTTACAAATTGCCAGCGGCAATTGAAATTGTTTATTATTTTTACAGTGCGCTTACACAGAATAAAGCAACTGCCTGCAAATGTTGTTCCCCAAATATGTGAGTTTATTTTACATTAGGACAAGCACTTACACAAACACACACACACACGCAGACATTAGCACATGCACATGCACACGCACAACCAGCATCCAGCAACAACTATAACAGTGTAGAAAAATTTATACACATTTATTATAACTGTTGACTTACATAGGCAGTTGTTGTTATTCTACGCTTTTACAGTAACTTTGTAGCCTTTGATTTTCTACTCACTCGTATGTAATTCACCTTGTGTAAATGTGTAACCTTAACATTATCATTCTCATTCGCCGTCGCTTTTTCCGTCATTTGTATTTGCAGCATTTGCGACATGTGACCTTCATTCCAGCAACAAAATCAATAGCAATACACAAGTTAACATTCATGTTCATGTTCATGTTCATTACACTCTTCTTTTTACATTTCATTCGCATTCGCATTTGCATTAGCATTTGTTTGTTTGTCCGCTTTGCTCTGCTAATTTGGCCCTTTAGTGCGTGTCCCTGGCCTACCTCACCAAAGTGACCCTTTCACTACGCCACGTCCCTCATCGCACACACCCTTTGCCCTTTGCCCACCTGTCGCCGCTATTATCATCATCATCATCCAGCCGTATATACTCGAAACAATTACTAAATATTGAGAGCAAATGTTATGCCCATGGGCATGTGACCCGAAACCCCCAAACAAGGCCAACAGTCAGCAGGCAATCAAAGCATGTTGCCATTGATTCACAATTATGAATTCAATTTACACCCAATGTATGAAAAACAAACACTCACTGCCCATTGGGAATGGAAATTCGCGGTGAAATGGCCACGCAAAATTCTTAGATTTATGTAAGCCTTTACTTTATCTATATCATTAATTGGCTGTAGTTTTGCCAAATGAATCATTGCACCTGCCAAAAGATTACTGTTGAGTTATACAATTCCTTATCAATATGTTATCAAGTAACTTTGTTTTTGTTGTTTCGATGTGTTTTTGTTATATTTTTATTTACCGTGACAAACCTTCCAACCAAAAATATAGTCGCGTGTATTTTTGAATGCCGTACTTAAAACTTCCAATTGCCAATGCAACAGAAGCCCCATAAAACCCGGAAAATGGAGGCTCCCTTGCCAGCTGTTTCACTTGCATCTTAAATGTACATATACCATTTTAATTAAAGTTTTAGACCGTGGAAATACAACTCATTTGATTTTGTTTTTATGTCGTGGTTTGCAATTGTTTTCACAGGATAATGAAAGATGCACGAATATGACATATATGAGCTGAAAGAGGATCAAGCCCGTCTTCCGATTTGCGGCAGTGAAATCAAAAATATCAACCTAGGAAAACAATTAAAAATATTAATTAACAAAAACCAAACAGAAGAAATCTTAACTTCCTTAAGTCCAAAAAAATCTGGTCAAAACGATAAAACTACGCTCAGGCCAAAGTTAATCGACTCGGCCATATATCCAGAAGTACGTCAAGTAGTCGACCAAGTTGTTGTGCAGCCAGTGGAAACAACCCAAAGTGAAGTTCAGAATACAGCTCCTAAGCGTAAGAGGCAGAGGCGTGTTTACGTTGCTGAGCATTCCCGTTGTGCCAGTCTACGCTCCCGTCAGGCTTTACCAATCGTTGTTGTATCGGCGGAGACACCATTAACACCGCCACCAGAGGCATCACCCACGCCCACAGAGGTCAACGACGATAAGTTCGTCAAGCCAGGTAATTATAATACAATTAGAAGCCAAACTCTTACTAAAATCTTCTCTTAAAACAGATCAATTCAAGCCTGAGTTTTGGAACCGCATCGAGGAGGAGCCCGAAGTAAAGTTAAGCGGCAAAAAGAGACGCGGCGGCGTCGGCGTCGGTGGTAGAAATCGCAAACGTCGCAATCGTCTTGAGATAGATACAAATTTCTCGCCCGAAACTGCAGCAGCCATTGCAGCGGCCCAGATTGAGCTTGACTCGGCAAAACCGGCATCACGCGCATTTCGCAAACGGAAACGCAGCTGTAATATGTCACTCTACGATAGACGCTATCAGACGTCCAACGATGAGCAGCGTCGTGTGGTCAATGGCTATGCTGTGGGTGGCAGTGGACTGCGTGCTGGCAACTCATCGGGCGCCAGTGATGTCGAAGTAGCTGAGCTGCAGGGTCATCAGTATTATGTGCCGACCGGGGGCAGTAGTTCGAGCAGCACAAGCGCTGGCGCTGGCTCAGGACTCAATGGTAGCGGTGGAGCTGCATTGAATCATGTGCCTGTCATGGGAACGTTATGTAATATTGGTAATACATGTTATCTAAATTCTGTTGTGTATACGCTACGATTTGCTCCGCATTTCCTACACAATCTACATCATCTCATTCACGATTTGAATGTGGTTCAACAGACCATATTGCGTCAGCATAATGCCAAGTCTGCCTCTCTGGGCCGCAATGTTAGCGGTGGTGCTCAGTTGGAGCATGCCAGAAGTTGGAGTAGCAAAGATTTGGCCACAGAGCCATACAACAATAGCAGCACCACCAATGGCAGTGGCAGCAGTTCTAGCAATACCAGTAGCAAGTCTAGCCTCCAGTCGGTCAGCGAGAAACTGCACGAGCTCTATCACAGTCTGCATGGCAATGAAATGGCCGATTCCAGTGAGCCATATCATGCGGATACCCTGCTGCATGCCATACAGGATGTGAATGCCACCTTCGAGGGCAATCAGCAGCAGGATGCACATGAGTTTCTTATGTGTGTACTCAATTGTATACGAGAAACGAATCAATCGCTAATCAAAGCCATCGGCGAATGTCCCGAAGTCATTGCGAATGGGTGAGTAATAGCCGTAACAATCATTGATTCAATTCTAATCTGTCTTTTTTTATGGGTACAGCTATATAGCCAATCCCGATGAGGCAGACACTGTTGATGCACTGGAGCGCGTTGATATGGGTAATCATGGCATCTTAGGCTCCTCTGGAAATGGCTCATTAACAACTAGTCAATCACAAAGTACCACAACCACAAAAACATCGTTCTTCTCACGCAAATCAAAGAGAAAAGATGATGTGAAGTCGTCGAAGGCGACACGAGTGCAGTCGCCACTGAAGGACAACAGTCCGACAGCAGCAGGTGGTAGCATGCCACCGCCTCATGTTGCCTCCAATAGTCTATTCTATTTGAATACTGTCGATCTCAGCGGTGCTAGCAGTACTGCTACAGCCTCAGCTCTACCAGCTGCTGCTCCAGTAGCAGCGGCCACACCAGCGCCATCAAAGTATTCCAGTGATGATGAAATAAATTCGGCTAGTCTGCTAAAGGATAAGATGCGATTGGAGGAACGCATTCGTGAGCTAAATCTGAACTTCTTTAGCACCGATTTCGAGGGCATAGTGGTGCTAACAACAAAGTGTCTGAGCTGTGAGACAATTACGCGACAGAAGCAGGGCATGCTGGATATATCGGTGCCAGTGCCGATTTCAGGCTATGATAACGCCGAGCTGCAGGAGAAACCCAGCTCCTATATACAGGTGAGTTTCAACGGTTAAACGCTCTAAAAAGATTTGTAATTAATATTTAATCTGTTGCAGAACTCGTGCATTACACGTGAATACTTTCGAGGCGATAACAAATATAGTTGCAATCAGTGTACGGGTTACACTGAAGCCATACGCTCCATATCGTATGAAGTGCTGCCACGTTTATTGGTCATTCAGCTCAATCGTTTCTCTGGCGGCATGGAGAAGGTTAGCACGTATGTGCCCACAACATTTACGCTACCCTGTTTCTGCGCCAAGTGCTGTGAGCTTAGCGATGGCAATAAGCTGCACGTTTACAAACTGTATAGCGTGATAACGCATGTGGGTGCCACCCTGACCGTGGGTCACTATATAGCATACACATGTTTTCTGGACTTGGCTAGCGACTATATGAACTGTCCCAAGGATCGACGAAACACTACGGCGAGCACACAAGCACAGCATTCAACAGCGGGTAGCAATGAGAATGCCGCACCAAGTAACAATGGAAGCAGCAGCATTGCAAGCACTCCCGTGTCAGCAGCTGCCTCGGCATTGGCCTCGTCGGGTACCAGTCTGATAAAGAAAATGAAATTCGGACGTAGCAAGGCCTCGAGCAGCGGCGATATGAGTAAAAATGTGAAGCAATTGAATGGATTTACCAGCAAGACCATCACAAATGGCATCGGCAAGCTGAGCATGAACACAACCTGCCACGGTGTCAACTGTTGTGCCATGCGTCTGTGTTGCAATCAACAGGCGAATGCCATGGGCAGCAGTAGTGACTTTAGCGAGGAATCCCTGCAGAATGGCAGCAACAGCAATCTCAGTTATGGCAGCTCGGGCATTAACTGTGGACCCTATCCCACGGGCTATGGTAGCACGGGACGTGGCGGTGTCAAGGCCAATTATATACAAGGAAGCACTGAGCCCATTTGGTATATGTGTGACGATGACAAGATCAAGGCAATGACACAACGAGAGTTTGAGGAGCTCTTGTCACCCACGCGAAAGATAACTATAACACCGTATTTACTATTCTATGCACGTTTCGATCTACAGCCAGCGGCTCAATCGACGCCATCGAAACCTTGCACATCATCGACACCGCCACCAGGAGCTGCAGCCGGAACAACAGCAGCATTAACAGCACCACAGAGCTCCTGGTCGAATGATAATCTGCAAAGTGGATTGCACAAGATTTGAAAAGTTTTCGCAACATTGCGCACGGCTATGAAATGTCAAACAGAAAGGCCCAAAAGCAGAATATAATAAAAACTAATAATAATATTATACATAAACATCTAAATACGTACTGCAGACCCTATAGATACGGCAAAGAGAGGGTAAACTTTGGAAATTCAAGTATATAGAATGCTACTTATAAGTATAAAGTCTAGTAAATATGTCTCTAGTTTAGGTCACACGAGTGTGCGAATAAAGTGAAGCAGAAGTCTGTTTGTTAAACAATGTACTCGTTTAAGCTCTATCGTTTATATCGTTTATCTACATGCATAACAAAACAAAGAAAAAAAAAAAGGAAACAAATCTACATTTAATAACAATACGAAACTTGTTTAAAACTAATTAACCAATTTGACTGAAAAACCAGCCCTCGATTTCAATATAAATGCAAAACAGCTTTATGCAATGAAAGCTGCGATCTGTGTAGGTTAGTGGTCCAGTTAATAATTCTAATGCTGATAATGATCCTGAAGGGATTGAGAAAGATTTTTGGTAACATCATCTCATACACACCCTCACACACACACACACATACACTCATTGATATATTGAATATATCATTTATAGAAATCAATGCACCAATGCAATTGTCTGGCATAAATTTGTTGCTGCCAATGAATAAAAAGGTATTTGTAAACACGAATTTAAAACGTTAAGAACGCTATTAAACAATTGTTTGCGCTATCGCCTCAGACACATAAAAACATACAATAATTGTAAATGACCATATTAATAGGATGAGCTCAAATCGGCTATAAATAAGCTGAGACATCACATAGTATTCAATTCAAGGCATACTTCCACAAACAGTATATATACCTATCTATACATATAAATCAATTAATCAGACAACTCTTTTCAACAGAATCGTAATAATTTGTGCATAAACATAACATTCACACACACATATATCTACATACATACATAACATATTTAAATAGATATCAACGCATTTTTGACATACTGAACAGTACTATATAGATATATAAATCCATATGTATATCAAGTGTTAAATAGTTGTTACGAGTATAAATCCACACACATACTTATATATATACAGTATATATAAATAAAGATAAAGCCTTTCTACTTAGGATCAACTCTCTCCCGGCGTTTGATGAATAAACCAAAACCACAACAACATCATTATCGACACAAATCAATCATTGCATTGTTATAAAAATTAATGAAATAGTTTATATTGATGTTTTCACGTAAAATAATGCTAATCAAATGAAAGTTTGTGCTTGTAAAAAACACACAGACACACACTTACACACACATACAGTACTTGTAATAAATATACATAAATAATAATTATACAATAGTTTATGCAATACGTTTACAAGTTCAGTTAATCATTAAGATTTTTTGTTTCAGGAGCGCTGCTTTAGTGATATTAACATTTACAAACACACACACACACACATTTATAAACATAATTAAACTTGTTTAGATTTAAAATATTGTAATTTGTAACATTAACAATAATTCCAATGAGAAAATTAATAACAGAGAGAGAGATAGAGGAAAAATACACAAACTTTCGAGTGTTGTGTTTCAGAAGCGCCGATTAATTCCAATTACGATTATTATTACCATTATCATTATCATTATTATTATTATTATTATTATTATCATTATTGATTAGCATTATAGAACATGCTTAACTAAATATACGAAATATACAACATAATAACAAAAAGTCGGAAACTTTTGATGAGAGGAGAGCAGAGAAAGGAAGCAACCCTTGACCCCAAAATACCCTGTAAAATGTCAACTTCTTTCGATTGTATATAGTTTATTGGGAACTTTCAAATATTGGCTGTACCTGTGAATGAGCTGATGAGGACTATCGCAAAGATCTACAATATAATATGTATTTGTTTAAGGATAATTAGTGCGATTAACTCTGTGCCCAGCTTTAAAGCAAGGCTTCAATGGAGCGTGATAAATTGCGATAATTGCGTTCCGACCATTGGACATTAGTGAGCATGACTTCTACGGTCTGAACTATGGCCTGTTCCAGTCCCTTCAGAGTCGCCCGATTATCGTTGAGGAAACGCACAAACTCCTGGAAGTCACTGTCGTGGAAGGTCTGCTGGGCGAGGGCCGGCATGAGGCGTGCCATGTCCTTGGTAATGGGATGGTAGCTGCAAGTACATAAACCCATATATATGACTCCAACTGAAAAATTAGTTATATGTTTATCACTTACAATTTGTAGATGAAGTCCACGTTTCGCATGAAGTAATCTCTGGCCAGATGGAAGCCGATCTCATTGAAGGCCACTGCCTGGAATGCCCACATCGAGTCCTGGCGACGTATGCCCTCCTTGGGCTTAAAGGTCAGCTCCAAGTAGCGCTCCAGCACCCAAACCTCGCTGGAGCAACCCAACGACGTGAGCATGGTGCGTTGCTCGGCGGCCACATTTGAGTTCTTATAGCGAGTCCAGAGGAACTGCCAGTCATCATCGCCTCCATGTCGTATGGCTGTGCAGTAAACGGTTTGTCTAACATTGATGGGCACGGGATTTTTCTGATCGGGATTGGGCTCAGCGCGCCAGGCACTAAAGTAGTCCAAGGCGACGGGCACACAGTCCTCCACCTTATACTGACAGCCCCAGTTGGCCACCATGGTTTTGAGCAATACCTGCTCCTGCTGCTCGATGCCACTGAAGGTGTCATTCAGTCCACTGAGGTGTTTGTAAATGGGCGTTATCAGCTTCTTGATGTAACGCTGTGAAAGAGTTTTAAATTGTATTGGTTAGATGGGTTAGCAGATGGAGCTCTCAAGGGGATATGGGCGTTTCCACTGGTCAAAGTTTTAAAAAGCCACAGATTGTGTTAATCGCTTTTCTAACCAAAGTTTATATAATAGGTGCAGTGAAAGCTCTACTCGTGGACAGCTCCCTCAGGCGGACAGCTGTCTTAGCCCGATGATCCGAAAATCCGTTCTCTTAGGCGGACATCTCCCTTGAACGGAAACCGTGGCTATCCGTCCAAGGGAGCTTTCACTGTCTATATATTCTTTATCTTTGTGTCGAAAGCAGATCTGCTCTGGGTACATTAGGAAGGAACATTTTTGTAACAAACTTGAAAGTTTTACTTAATTTAGTTAAAATTTGAAAAAAATATTTTAATATTTTAAATATTGGAAAATTACTTAGTTTCAAGAATCAATTAGGTAATTAATATTTGAAACATAGCATTGCTTGAGTCTTCAGCTTAAAGCTGAGTCAAACTAGTCTGCACATTTTTCGTGCGAATAACTCACACATAAGTAGTCCCTACTACAGACCGCCTAACTTCGTTTTGCCGTGGGCATGTCCATCAAAGTAACTGGGAAATTTATCCAAACCAACAGATCGTTTCGTCGTGCTGTAGCACTTTTGTGTGAGAACGCCGCTACCCCGTTCAAGAGACTTTTCACACAAGCAATTTCTTTCTAGGCGTGAACAAGTTCTGAGCAGCAAAACCAACAGCGCAATCTTTAAAAAATTATCACAAAAGTGTGAATTGCTCGCTGACCAGAGCAGTGGGAAATTCTCACTTGTAAAACGTAAAATTCTTACTGAGAGTTTCCCATTGAACGAGGGATGTAGTACCTAAATCTTTACTAATTCTGTTGTTCAGCTGTACAGAATTTAGGTACTACTGAATTAATTTCCAATAGGGGAGCTAAGGGAGCTGTCCGCGAGTAGAGCTCTCACTGTGGTTTTAAGCTGTACTTTTAGATTAGATTTAGCAAATTTTCAATGAGTTTCTTAAACATGCTGTGGAAATGCCCATATGTGGCCCGTGAATTGTGGCACATGCAACTTGTGGCAACTTGTTGTGACTTACGAAAAACAAAATCTTTTTTTGGGCCGCATTTGATGCATGCGAAAAACAAATCAGAATGAGAGCTAAAGGTTATGGACGGGTATCTAAGTGTGTGTGTGTGTGGGAGTGGTGTGTGTGTGTACTAACCTTGAAGAACTCGTAGTTGGGAGTCTGTCGGATAATATTCTTCAGGCGCTTCAGATTCTCAAACGCAGCTTTCCAGGGCAAATATTCCTGCTCCCTTTCCAAGTACTCGACAAGACGCATAGCGATGTCATAGTCCTGCTCACCCGTCCAGGCCAAGTACAGGGCATCGTCTATCAATTGAGCTCGGTTGATCACATGTATACGCTCAAAGTCACCGTTGGTCAGTGTCTCAATCAGCAGCTTCCAGTTGTGCTCATCGTAGTTGACCTTGTAGAGTGTCGAGAGTTGTGTATTGAAGATTACCCATTGATCCTTGCCAGGCAGATCCGTAATGGTCTTGGGCAACGGTGTGTCCGTCTTGCCGCACTCCATCCAGGCCTTGGGCGCCGTGTTATTAAAGTCCTGCTCTCCCTGGGTCGTGTAGCTGAGTGGCACCCACCAGCAGAACTGGCGTTGGGAGCGACTGATCTTGGTGTTGAGCATGTAGCGCTCCTGGGTGAGCTTGGCACTGCCCACTCCATAGTCGCGGGTCACGCTGATAATTGGGTAGCTATAAAATATTTAAGGAAATTGGTGTTAGTTAAATTTGCAATGTCTACAAAACTTTATACAAAATAGCATATTCAGAAAACGACTTGGTTATTTTGAGAACAAATGCTGCTAAAATTTGTTTTAAAAATCTGCAACTAATTAACACATTAAACAAAATGCTTTTATGGCTTTTAAAATGAATCTTCATATCATTTATTGAACAGTTCAAACTCTTCTAGAGTCGACTTAAAAACTCGTTTCAGTGTTGTTCACTTACTTAATTCTAAATCGATATGAGGAGACAGATAATACTCTGGGTGTTGCCGTAGAATAGTTTAGGATTGTTAAAACAAATTTTTGAACTGACAGAATTATACACATGTAATTTAGTGCGATTTGTGTACCCTGGCGGAGGGTATTATGTTTTTCTCACTTAGTTTGTAACGCTTTGAATGAGGCTTTTCCGACATCATAAAGTATACATATTCATAATCAGCATCAACAGCCGAGTCGATATAGTCATGCCCGTCTGTCTGTCCGTCTCTATTTCTCTGCCAACTAGTCACTCAGTTTTAAAGCTATCTGGATGAAATTGGGTACACATCTGTATTCTCTCTGCACGCAGTTCATATGTCAGAATCGGCCAAATCGGACCACTATATCATATAGTTGCCATAGGAACTATCGGTTGAAACGCTTAGTA
Source organism: Drosophila dunni (assembly GCA_018152125.1). NCBI lineage: Eukaryota > Metazoa > Arthropoda > Insecta > Diptera > Drosophilidae > Drosophila > Drosophila dunni. Next base: position 1,669,020 of record JAECXC010000352.1, on the reverse strand, counting down.
TGAACATTTTCGGTATCTATTAGATAGATAGATACTATCTATTGACCGATTTCAACCAAATTCACGAAAAACGCATTTCTAATCATTTCCCCTTAATTTGCATCCAAATCGGACAATTATATTATATAGCTACCATAGAAATAATTGGTGTTTGAAACCAAATTAATGCAATATGCATGACTGCAAGGGTATTTAATCTTCGACGAGTCGCAGATAACATTTTTTCTTGTTTTCACTGATTTTTGACCTATTAATCCTACGTGATCTATCCTGACCAAACTTGGTAAAGATAGTTATTTATACTTAATGGGGCCGGCCACGACTCCTTCTGTTCTGTGCATTGTTTTGTCCGTGTTTGCTTCTGACAAACCTAATAAAACCGTGTACTCTTTTTGAGTGCTGGTGTAAGATAAATATTTAAATGTTATTTATTTAAACGTTCCTTAAACACCCATTTTCTAATATACTAACTTTCGAATTGTAAAATCCATTCTATACCCTGGAAACACTTACAACCAAGTACGAGTTTATTGCGGTGTACTTACCCCGTTTGCAGAGTCCACGAGTCCATGATGGTCTTAATGTCGTAGCTCTTGGGCAGAGCACGATACCTGTGAGCGGCTTCAGTGAGGGATTCCCAGAGATTATCCTGGTGGGCATTGCCGTAGGAGTACTTCATCAGATAGTTCTGCAGACCGGCGCGGAAGGATTCGTCACCCATGAAGAGGTGCATCATGCGGAGCACAGTGGAGCCCTTCTGATATGAGATCTGATCAAAGCTCTCGGCGATTTCGGATACCATTTGAATAGGCCTGGAGATAGGATGACTGGACTCCAAAGCATCCCTTCTGAAGATGGTCAGCAGATTGCCCAGTGACTCGTGCTGCATAGAACGCCACTCGGGATAGATGTTCTCCACACCCAGACTGGCCACATAGGTGGCAAATCCCTCGTTCAGCCACAAGTCTGTCCACCACTCCATGGTGACCAGATTACCAAACCATTGATGGGCCAATTCGTGGGCAATGATTGAAGCCACACGTTGTTTATCCGACAGCGACGAATGGGACGATGAGTATAGCAACGCTATCTCCCGATATGTGACCAAACCCCAGTTCTCCATAGCGCCAGCACTGAAATCCGGTATGGCAATCTGATCGATCTTTGGCAGCGGGAACTTGATGCCAAACAATTGCTCGTAGTACTGCAGCACCTTGGGTCCAAAGTCAGCGGCATAGTCGCACTGCTCGAGAGCGTTGGGGCGTGCCCAGGTACGGAACAGTGTGCTATTGAGCAGCGTCGATGGCTTGTGCACAAAGTCATTCACCGAGTAGGCAATCAGGTAAGTGGACATCGGCACAGACTCCTCGAACTCACACCAAATATAATCGGCAATTTCCTCACTACACAGTGGAATTAACAGATTAATTAAGTCCGTCTTCTTGCTCTTGGCCAACTACTCACTTGGGCGTAATCTGCTTGACGGGCATGTTGCTCAGACCCGTGTACTTCTTGTGGTAACCCAGCGTAACCACAAACGGCGCCTTAAAGTTCGGCTCATCGAAGCAGGGGAATGCCAGACGGGCTGAAGCCGGCTCGAACTGGGTAATGGAAATCCATCTAAATGGAGAGAGTTTTATTAAAGTTTTATTTAAGTTTTATTTAGTTAAAATATATGAATTTCGTATAGTTGGGTAGATTCTAAAAAGGTTTCTTGTGTTTAGAAGGTAACCAGCTGAGCTGACAAAAATGCGAAAATTACAGGCTAAAAAATAATTTATATAATTAAATAATATATTTTATTAACCAATAAGCAGCTTTCAATTAATATTATTGCTTATTTAGCATTTAATTAAGTTTATACATTTTAAATAACCTTTTAATTAACTGAAAAACAAATATTTACTTGCTCATTATTTAACTTAAACATTTAAAATACTGAAAACCCCCTTTTTTTCAACGGCATTCAAAATTATTGTCATTTATATCTGTATAAATGTATTGAATATATTATATTCTACTAAAATTTATTATACATTTCTCATATAAATTTCTTTGAAGACTGTAAAATTTTGACTAACTCAATATTTAGTTTATTACTAGTAAGAGATCACAAATCAATTAGAGCTTTTAAGAAAAACTACACTGAATATTAATAACAAAAAAACTAAATAGACCCCTCTACTCTTTTTTTGAGTACTGGGCCTTAAAATAAAACACTTCTTTTGACTCTACTTAGAGTCTCTCTCTCTCTTTATTTAACTTAAGTAATTAAACAAGAAAGAATGCTATAGTCGCCTCGCGACTTTAGGATACCCGTTACTCAGTTTCAATTTGTTATTAACAATGGTGATGGATATAATAGCTTGGCAAACACAGAACATTTCCATAGAAATTCATGTTTAGAGCATATTTTCGACCGATCGGCCCTATGGGAGCTATACGATATAGTTGGATCCGATTTGGATCAAACTTGGTCAGTACATGTACTTCCTAGATATGTACATTCCGTGTAAATTTGGTTCAGATAGCATAGCTAACAAAAAAGTTTTCTGTACTAAAACATTCTACGTTTACCTGTACATTTACCTTTATATGCAAATAAAACGCCCTAAAGTGGGCGTGTCAAAAAACAAAAACAAACTTGTACTGCTTGGGTATTGTACCTTTCATTTGCGACCACTATCATTTTTCTAGCTCTTATAGTCTCTGAGATCCTTTTGTTCATACAGACGGACGGACGGACGGACGGACGGACGGACGGACAGACGGACAGACGGACATGGCTATATCGACTCGGCTATTGATGCTGATCAAGAATATATATACTTTATGGGGTCTGCCACGCCTCCTTCTGCCTGTTACATACATTCCAACGATTACAATATACCCTTTTACTCTACGAGTAACGGGTATAAATACTGAAAAAACCACTTTGTTTTTTACGACCTTTAAAAGTATTGTCAATTATAGCTGTATATATTCTACTCAAATAAATTGTAATTTTTTTTAAAATTACTTCAAAAACTGTGTAAATTTTACTAACTAACTAACTGTTATTAAGTTTAATACTAGTAGGAGATCTTAAATCACGTGAAGCTTTAAAAACAAAACTACACTGATTATTAATAACAAATAAACTTAATAGACCCCTCTACACTTTTTTAGAGTATTGCGTTTAAAAAGCAGAATGAATTATTATGCAGTTCAATCAATAAAAAAATTAATGTAACGACACGTGCCTTTTAAAGGATCATAAAAAGTAATAAGAAGAAAAGGTTTTTGTAGTTTTCTAAGCTAATAACCAAACTAAGCGAGTAGAGTAGTAGTATTAGAAGTAGTAGTAGTAATAGAAGTAGTAGTAGTAGTAGTAGTAGTAGTAGTAGTAATAGTAGTAGTAGTAGTAGTAGTAGTAGTAGTAGTAGTAGTAGTAGTAGTAGTTATAGTAGTAATAGTAGTAGTAGTAGTAGTAGTAGTAATAGTAGTAGTAGTAGTAGTAGTAATAGTAGTAGTAGTAGTAGAAGTAGTAGTAGTAGTAAAAGTAGTAGTAGTAGTAGTAGTAGTAGTAGTAGTAGTGGGAGTAGTAGTAGTAGTAGTAGTAGTAGTAGTAGTAGTAGTAGTAAAAGTAGTAGTAGTAGTAGTAGTAGTAGTAGTAGTAGTAGTAGTAGTAGTAGTAGTAGTAGTAGTGGAGTAGTAGTAGTAGTAGTAGTAGTAGTAGTAGTAGTAGTAGTAGTAGTAGTAGTGGGAGTAGTAGTAGTAGTAGTAGTAGTAGAACTCAGTTTAGAATAAATTTTCCCCCACAAATTACCAAATAATTATACCGATTTGGGGTTGGGTGTTATAGGATTGGAAATCATACTTCAAATGGTACCAGCTAGGAGCTGTATAACGATAGCTCTAGTTAATAGCTCTAGTTAATCACCTCTCAACTACTACTTACTACTACTGCCTACCACTTTCAATGCTGTTTCTCTTACCTCGTCTGGTTGGCCACTGGATCCTTGTAGGAGCTCCTGTAGTAACCCTCCAGCTGTTTGTTGAGCACCGCGCTGAACGGCATCGTTAGCTCGTACTTCTCACCTGCCTGCAGCGGCTCACAGGTGTGCATCACATAGTAATCGTGCACGGTATTCACCTCTGTGGCCGAAATGCAATTCTTTTTATCGGCAGCCGAAGTGTCCTTCAAGACGATGCGGGATTGATCAATGGTAAGATTCTTGGCGTGCAGTGTTATGTTCTTGGTGTTTTCCAACACGTCGATTAGTATCTTGACAGTGCCTTCAAAGCGCAAACTCTCGGGATTATCCAGGTGTGTGAGCACACGCAGATTGTATTTCTGTGGACGCAATGCGGTCGGCAGACGGTAGTAGTTATAGGCGTTACTATCTACGGAACTGGTTTCGGAACTGGTGTCTAAACTGGTGATAGAACTGGGCACAGAGTTGGCCAAGGACTGGCCGACCAGCATGGCGCCGGCCAAGAGCAACAGAAGCAGCCTCATAGTACCGCCTGTGGAGCAGAAAAAAACAGAAACCAAATCAAAATAAATGACTAAAAGAGTTGCAGTAATGTTGGCTGACTGATTATGCAATTAAGTTAATCGCCTTTGCCAATTAAATGCTAAATTCAATTAAATCAAATCAAAGCCAAACCAAACGGAACGCAATTCTTGTTAACTGTTTTTTATTGGGCTTAATGCAAATTCGGTGTTTCACTTTTAGCCAAGCGGTGCACGTATTAAGGTCTCGGCCAATGAAACTCAACTTGCAGTTTATTTTATTATTATTATTTATGCAATTTATTATTTTATTTATTTACTCGACGCGACATCACGTGCGACGCATTTTGATGTTTACAGCCAAACTCTGGTGTGTATCTATAAGTACTTGAAAGCCGTCTAGCCTAGTGCTGGCAATGTCAAGTTTGGTAGGGGAGCAAGAGGCGGGGAGTGGGGGGAAGCCCATAAACTGCAGTTGCAGCACGTTCAATTGGCATCAAGTTTGCAGTTTGTAATTCATTTAGTGGCAAGTCAGCGGAAGAGCTGCAGAACAACTGGATATACCGGCTGCGTACTTCTAACTCGTTTCATACACTCATATTCTACAGATACACACACTTACACACCTAAAGATACAGCTACAGCTACAATTTATGCAAAAGACAGATCGTTTGACTGTAGGCGGGTGGGTGAAAGTTGAACGAACTCTTGGATTAGCATATTCCAGTAGCCAGTTATCGGCTCGGCTTTATGTATTGGGAGCATTTAGGAAAGCTTTCTATAAACAAATACATAAATTCACAACATTATTTGCACCTTTTGCTAATTGATAAAGCTTTCATTGCGGAAACGTGCGTTGAGTTCAAAATTTTAGATTCAAATGGAAATTGAAATTGATGTTGTGGTTACGGTTGAATGCACGACAGTCAACTACTTTTAGTTGACATTGACTCTTCAATTGAACTCGAATCTTGATTACATTTGTCTCTCACTGAATTGATTTGCACGCCTAGGAACACCTTTAATGTGGACTAGAGTTCCGTTCTGATGGGGCATGCTAACTTTGAGTGGAACAAACAAATTTACTTCACGTGTCTCATCAAAGGAATTAAATAATTTAAAGTTTTCTTTTAATTAAACGTATATTTTAAGCTACTCAAACATAGACTTGAACTAATTATAACTTAAGCTTTGCTTAAATTTTAAGACCCATTTTAAATAAATAAATAAATAATTTAAGTTCACGTGTCGCATCAAATGAGTTAATCAATTAAATGTATTTTTTAAATAAATTTATGCTCATTGCTACCCAGACTTAGACTTGAACTTAAGCTTTATTTTGCTTAAAAACACATTTTAAATATACATAAATAAATATTTTAGTTAACGAATGTATGTTCAAAGCAATATACACAGAGTTAGACTTGATCAATTCATTACTTAATCTTCATTTAATTTTAAAACCCATTTGAAATATACAAATTAATACTTTATTCCTATCAAAAGAATTAATTAATTAAATGTATTTTTTGGGGATTAATGTACGTTCAAAGCTTTGTAGCCAGACTCGGACTTGAATTTTTTATTACTTAATTTTAATTTGGTACCCATTTTACATATACAAATAAATATTTTAGATTACTAGTGCTACGTACATTTTTAAGGAAATGTATGTTCTAAGCTACCCAGACTAATACTTGAACTATTTATTACTTAAGCTTTATTTTGATTAAAAAATCATTTTAAATATATTAATATATATTAAATATTTAAGTTCTCGAGCCGCATCAAAAGAATTAATTTATTAAATCTTTTAAAAGCTTTATTTAAATTTTAAACCCATTTTAAATATCTTCTAATTTGTTACTCTTTTCTTTAAGCTATTCATTTATATAAATTTAATTTTTAAATAAATAAATAAAATAATTTCAAGCAAGTAGTACGTCTATTCTAACAAATATATGTTTATATAAATAAACATATATATAAAATAAATACTAAGTGCAAATTTGATAGAAAAACTTTGTTTAAGTCATTTGAAATTTATGTTAAGTTTCGTTTAAAAATTTCAGTATTTTCAAGCCCATTAAATTATTAATATTTTTTGTACGTCAAAGCTCTTAGTTTTAAAAACTTATTAATAGTTTAAATAAAGTTTTACTGAAGAAATCAGTGAAATTTTAAATAAATCCACTCTGGAATCCTATCTTAATCTTCCTCGATATGCCAATAATTCCACACAGAACTGAAAACCACCACAGAATTGACACTTCAAACCACTTTAATTTAAGCTAAACGAATACAGAGTATCTGCTGTTTAGGCAACCATTTGTGTGAATATTAAACAATCAATTGTATAAACAATTACTACGCTCGTTGCTCAATTGTTTTAAATGCTGCGCTTCGAGAACAAATTTCAGACTGTTTTGTTACTGGACACATTGCAGGGCGTTTCAACAAATTGCAATTGGCGAAATTAATAACAAAAAAACTAAACAAAACAAATCACATAACAAATGTGTCCCTAGAGTTAGTTTATAGCATCTGTCAACTATTTTGTAAGTACTCCAAACCGACGTTTATACGGTTTGTTTATGCCGCTTTTTTTAAGTTAATGTAAACTTTATATAAGTACACAAAACACTTGTTTATTTTAACTATTCTTCGTATAAAGTCATGAGTTTAAAACTGGTTTTCTTAGCTTCTGATTTTTGGTTAAGTTTGTCACTGTGTAAAAGGTTAAGCACAATTTGTAGTTACTGTAGCTAGTATCTAATAAGTTCACAAGTTGCTTTGTTGTTAGTTAGAGTAAGAACACTGACCGAACCGTTAAGAAAAGCAGCCACAATTTAGACGAATGCGATACGTTCGCTGGTCGGCGGCAATCTAAAGATATTGTGAGCGCAGCGCTTTTATCTTATAGGCACAGTGTGGCACGCATACACCAGCAGCTACAGCTACAGATACAAAGATACACAGATACAGATACACGCGACTGAACGGCGGCTTAAACGAGTGCGAATCGTGCTTTGGCGTCGGCGCAATTTTAACGTTTAAAGAACTTTTATCAAACACGCACACTGAGCGCCAGAGAGAGAGAGAGAAAGAGCGAGTGAAGGAGAGGGAGATTTGGAGGGGTAGAGAGCACGCACACAGCGGGTAACAAACTGTTTGGCTGCAGTGTATTACGGCAGGGCTTACGCGTCGTATGCGCAATTTTGAATTTGAATGCACAGACACACACACCAACACACACTCGCTAACAGCATGAAGATGCTACACGTTGCTGTGTTGTTGACAACGCCATCGTGTTTTTGACCTTAATTGCTCTGATTAACCCGTTTTCCACAGCACTTCAGCCAAGGGCCCACAATGCTCCAAAACCTCCTCCAAACTGCTGCCCAGACAGACAGACATTCGCACAGCGTGCAGCATTTTGGGCACCCTGCAGCTGTAATGCGAGTGTTTTTCTTTAGACCCTGTACATCAGAGGTCACAAATAGTTCATGCAGTTAGTTGAAATAGTGAAATACATGACTTCAGCATATAATTTTGAAATTAAAAATTTTGCTTAAATTTCATTAATTAGGAAATTATCGGCTTAATGATTGCAAATTGTTTTTATATGTTTTCATTGTATACATTTTTTTTTACAAAAGTAAGCACATAACTCAAATGTGTCATAATCGAAGCTGAATTAATTGACTTCCGATTTGAGTCTGGAATATTGAATTTGTTAATTTGTATATATAATTAGAATCAGCAAAACAGACAGTAAACAAACGGGTACTACTGTGTGTTTTAAAATCATAAAATAAACTGATTTAATTCCTTACAATACCTGTCTTTTGTAGCTACTCTGAGATTTAAGATTTAATAATAATAAATAGTTAATAATAAATTAATAAATAATTAAGAACACTCAACTAAACTCACACATCATTTTTTTTTGTACATATTTTATACCCAAGAGACAGAGATGTCCATAGTAATGATCGAAAAAAATGCCGTGAATTGAATAAATATTATGCTATTGTTTGAAATCAATTCCTCTAAACACAAAAGAGTCTTTAATAAAAAATAGTTAAAAATTAGGTTAAGAGAAGGAAAATGTTAAAATTTAGTAAAGATTAGTTAAATACTTTGAATTTTATGTCTATAAAATAACGTTATAGAAAATATATTCTGCAGAACAAGTGCAGGGTCTAAGCAAGTCTTCATTCTACTAGTACGAAGTGTCTTCGTCTGGCGTTCAACACTTCGCTGCGTTGCACAGCGGTGTCCACACGGTGTTTGCTATCACTGTATGTAAGTGTTTTCTTTCTGTGGCACAATATTATAATATTGTCACGCTACTCGAAAAAGCCCGAAAGCATGAAATGGAAATCAAAGCATTAGCATAATGCAAGTGGCTCTCACTTTGCTATCTTTATTTATATTTGGACTTTCGTTTTTATTTCTTCTACTGATTATGCTACTTCAATGTTTCCCTTTGTTGCTGCCACAATTAAACGGGCAACAACTAAAGCCATGCATAAGGAGACACAAAGACTAATTGCCAGATTTGCGTTAAGAATCAAGTTAATGGCTTAACGCTGAGTGGTGGCTTAATGTCCGCTAAATTGCCATTAATGTAACTCCCTCGTCATTGGGCATCTGCTGGTATACATATTGCACTTAATCAAGCTGAGCAACATGTCGTATGCGTAATGAAAATCAACGGTTGAATCTCCGATTTAATTACTCGAACGTGCGCTGTACTCGAAATGAAATAAATTAAGTATAAAGGTTTGTGGTTCCTGTTCCGGCTTATATTTGACACTTATTTACACGTTGAGGGCAACTCAGACTACAGTGTCAAAGGTTAGTTCACAATTAATTATAAATTTTATTTTTTATACAATATTTAAACTGAATTATTTAAAATCCCTTTACGCATTACTAGCGCCATCTATTGTCCGCCTGCTATCTACTTTCGGCACCAAGTTGAAAGTTTTTATATTCACGCAGTGTAGACAACAACCCTTTTACCCAAGACACGAGTCTAGTTGCTTACCGCAACTGTGCACTAACAGAGCCAGTTGAATTAGCAAAGACTGACACAACAGTGTTGGAGTAACTAATACCACTAGAGGGCGCTAGCATCTAAAGTTAAATTACATACAGGTGCCGCTATTATAAAACAGTCTGGCAGCTTTGAAATTAACTTGGCGCCAGCTTTAAAGTTTGCCCACAACAAATATATAAATTTGTTTTTACTGCCAAACAATTAAAATGCAATAATTTTCAGTTCAGGGTTTTTGTATTATATTTAAAAATTTACGCCTTTGTTCAATAATATTGCCTTTTTTGATGCAAAAATAAGCTTTGCTTAAAATAATTACATAATAATTGAGGGTCAGGGTAGAAATATGAAATAATTACATTAAAATAAACAAATAATAAGCGTAAATTGTACCTATCAGAAGTTTGCAACTTTCAACTCTTAAATTACTATGGCTATCATATAAATGTGTGTGTGTGATTGTGTATGTATAATGATAAAATGATTTGTATGTTTTTTTTTTAGCCATTTTTGTGTTTCTGCTTATCAACTATTCAAATTAAGGGGAATTTTTTGTAATCAGAGGACCTTAAAATTGTATGACATTAACTTTTCGTTTATATTATAATGCACATTTTTGTTACGTTAAAATTCGAACTAAACCTCTAAATAAATTGAACTAAATCAAAAATTTCATAAAAACAATCATTTGATCAAATAATCAATAAAAAATTACAAAAATACATAAAATTCTCGTTCCTCTTTTGCAAAATTTACAATTGTCATTTTGTTTCTGTTGTCAGAATGTTGTGTTGTGTTATGGATGTGTGTTTGTGAGGGTGATTGCTTAAAATTACAACTTAAAAGTACGAAATTAACAAACGAAAATCAACAAAATCAACTTAAAATGTTTAAATTAAATAAATATGCAGTGGTTTTTTTACTTTTTATACTTTGTTGTTGTTTTTAGCTATTTACAAACGAGTTTTTGCTTCTTCGATCCTAAATATTTACAGCATTAGGCGAGAGCGAGATTTCTTGAAACGCCCTGTAGTGCCGCCGAGACCATCGCCGTTCCAAGACTTGGACTTGGCACGGAAATGACGGTACGCCTCATTGTAGGCCGGCTCCAACATGGGTCTGTAGGCGCTCGGCTGGCACATCTCCGACTGCGTTTCATAGAACTCTTTGTAGCCATTATGCAGCAGATAAATCTCCGGATAGTGGAGGGCCGGATACGCATTTGTATTACGCTCACGGTCCAAATTGCGCAGGAATCGTGACATTTTTGGGCCACGCTCCGATGAGAATTCACAGTGAAAGATGATAATGTTGCGCTTGCCGCCGGATTCGGCGTTTTGCTGCTGCTGCAGCTCAGTCTGCTGTGCGGATAGGAACTCATCGAGGATCTGCTCGTGTGTGTACAGATTCTTGGCGCCCTGAATGTGACCGCCCTCGAATTCGTACGGATAGCGACAGTCGATGATGCGATAACTGGCCACTTGCTGATCAAATTCTCCATTCAACAGCTTGGCCACCGTGCCGCTCGATATGGACTTGAGATCCCGATGACGGCCCTCCATCAGAGGCAGGGCGTAAGTCTTGCTGAAGTCACCAATGAGCTCCGGCTCATTGCGGTTCTCAGAGCGTGCCAGGGCAGACATGATCTCCGCATCGTTCAGCGACATGCACTTGCGTAGCGGAGGCGCATGCGTATATGTAATTGCGCTGGCCAGTGGGCTGGGGCTGATGGTGGGCGTGGGTGTTTTGGTGGGCGAGGGTGTGGGGCAGTTCTCCTTCTCGACGCAACGGTGTCGCTTGTGTAGAATGGGCGAGCAGTTGGCCGATGCGGGAGGTTCGGGACGCTTGAAGCAATCCCGGGCAGTCTCTGGCGTCTTTGGTTGCTGTTGTTGTTGTTGCTGTGCTAGTGCAAGCTGATTGCTATTTGTCTCTGTCATGCTAAGGCAGCGTCGCACCGACGGACGTCGCATCATTGTCAGGGCCACAGGTGACTTGGGTGTCACCTTAATCTGGCCACTGATCAACGAATTGAGGCCGCTGGGAAAAGCGAACTGCGATTGCTGCTGCTGTTGTTGTTGCTGTTGAATGCCGGCAAACGATTCCATTTCAAACAACTCCAGGTACTCGTCGTCCATCGAGGATTCCATGGAGCCAGTCGATGACAGGCTGTTGAATACCCGAAAACTACGTGCTGGTGTTGTTGTCATCATCGCTGCGGTTGCCGACGTTGTCGCTGCTGCTCCTGTTGTTGTCGTCCTTGTGGACGGCAGCACTTTCTTTTGGCGCACAATTTGGAAATGCTGGGGAGAACCCTCTGGTGAGAGTAGGCCGAGCAATTCTGGACTGACTGCACGCTGTTGTGGTAGCGCCAGTGCATCGTCGTCGTAGAATGAAAGCTCCTCCTCAGCATCCATGGCCATGACGTCATTGCTGGTGCAAGCCAACGAACGGCGAGCGCTGCGATTCGCGTTGTTTTTGTTGTTTAGGCTGCTGCCATTGCTAAGAGAGCAAGAAAAGAGAGAGAGAAGAGAGTGGATTAGTCAACTGTTCGTCTTCCTGCTTTTAGCTGCCTAAACTGAAGCGCGGGTCATTAAACCCGCAGCTAAAAATACATATATGCGGTGGCGGTGGTGGTGGCGACTGCGACGGCGACAGCGTCGGCGCTGGTGGTGTAAAAGGCAACAACAAAAATAACAAGGAACAGAAACAACAACGGCATCGAGGGGTTGCTGTCATTCGCTGTTGTTGTTATTCCCTCTTCTCGCGTATGTAATTTTGTAAATTGGGAATTTGAAATTAGAAATGAAACAAAAAGAAAAAAAAAAAACAACTTGCGGATCGCCGCCTGCTGTTCGTTCTTTATCTCCCTATCTCTGTCTTTTGCGGTACTTTAAGCGGAATTCCCCTTTTGCACGTTCTGCTCGAACTGTTTTCGTTTTCATTGCATTGCATCTGCACTTTGTCCACTTTTGGGTCACGCAAGGCAAGGAGGACGTCAGCGTCGACGCTAGCAGCGACAGAATCGCAAAGAACAACAACACAAAAAGTGACTGACTACGGTTGCAATCAAATTGCTGTTTTTTTTTTTTTTTTTTTTTGTTATTCCTGTTATTTTGTTGGAGCTGCGCAAGCTTCGCGGAAGCCGGTTTAATGAATGAAAAACCAGCAACAGCAACAAAAACAACAACATCAGCTGAGCGCCACAAAACCGAAAAAACGTGTCGTTCGCTCGTGTGGAGCGTGCAAAAAAAGAAAATAACGACACAAAAAAGAACTCTTACTTTTGTTCAACAGTAAAGCAGGCAGCGCAGTCGCAATCGCAGTCGCGTTGTGCGGCTTCTTTGCTGCTTTGCCGTTCCGTTGTTCACAGTTGCCTTTTGTGTTTTTGTTGTTGTTATTTTTGTTGCTTTGTTGCTGCTGCTCAAGTTCAAGCGCCGACAAAAGTTTACTCGCACTTTTATTTCATTATTATTCTTTTCATGTTTTTAAATTCTATCTATCTACTATTTCTATTCACTTCGCACTTCTCTCTATTCCTTTACATTCGTGCTCATCTGGATAATTACCTGATATTGCATTCCATGGTGCAGTTGTTCTCTTCGGCAATTGTTTCCCACATCATTTTGGATGATTTGTTTAAATGTATTGCTTCAAACGTTTAAAGTTTAAACTGTTTGCTGTTTTTATGAGAGTTTATTTCTCACGAGAATGTTTTTTATTTGTTTGAAAATTGCTAAAACACAATTTTCTCACTATTTCGCTTATACACGCACATTTACAGTTAATTTAGTTAGTTCTTTGCTTTGTACTGTGTAGTCCTTTGTCGATTTTGTTGTTGCATTTGATGTTGGTTACTGCTTGTTGCTTGTAGAATACTTAATAAATGTTGTTTATAAACTAATATTGCATTTTTGTTGCATATTTTGAGTTTTGCATTAATGTGTCCGATTCAACATTGTTGTTGCATATGTATGTATTGTATGTACTTTGTGAGTTCTTTGTGTGCTGCGTTTTTATTATTTTATCCAATCGTTTCAACACGCACACACACACACAAATTATACTGCACAACCGTACGAAGGCAGCTCGAGGCTCAGATGTTGACACGACGACGAACAGAAAACAAATGTAGTTCTCGATCCGAGCGCAGCTGGTTTTAAAGAGCCGCTCGGTCGGTCGAGTCGCTGCAACCCCCGCTGCCGACGAGCTGCCGCTGTCGACGTCGCTGCTCTTTTGTGTGAGCAGCACACCACGTACATATAACGGAGAAGCAGGAGCAAAAGAAGGAGCGATAGCATGAGCAAGAGCAGGAGCGGGAGCTACATATTGCACTATGTATTGTACAATTTTCCATTTCCCATATCCCAATCCATATCCCAATAGCATGGCAAAGTGGGAAAGAAATAATCGGAAAAATGGAAATGGAAATCTATGTAGTTGGAGCGATCAAGACCAGTGCCCAGAGCAACAGGTAGCTCAACCAAATTCCCCTAACCGATCCGAGTTTAGAGCACTATTGAAAGCAAAAATTTTGGCGCGCGAGCTTTTATAGCGAGAAGCCGCGTCTCGTTGCCGACGCTGAGCGCCAAAACTCCAGCCGAGTGGATCCCGACTGGGGCCGAATGGAACTTGTGGAGCCGAAGCGAACGACAAGCAAAAACACATGTGATTTACGTTGCAACAGAATGCCTGGAACAGGGACAGGGACAAAGAGAGAGAGACACTGAAACAGAAAGAGAGCCTGAAAGCGCCTCAGCCTACGTCTGTGTCTTCGGGAATCGTGCAAATCTTTAAGTAGAATTCAAGACGTAGACGGTGATGGCTTTGGCATGGGCATCGGTTGTGCGGCATCGATTGTGTCGTTCGCAGGTAATAATGTGAGATCCACGCATTCCGCGACGCCTTTCCGGCCCCTTTGGCCCCCTAATCCAAAAACGTGCAGAGCATCAGCAGGTAGTCGTACTGCTAGGTCCCAGCCATATGATCAATACAGCTCCAGGGGAGGTGGAGCGGGGCGTGTCTCTTTTGTGTTTTGCAGACGTAGACGCCAATGTCGTTAAATGAGCAGAGCTCCATGTCTACTCATGTGTGTGTGAGTGTGTGTGGGCAGCCGCGGCAAAGTTAAAGCAAAAATCGCGTTACATATGAATGTACAAACACACATGCATACATGTGAATGATATGCATGTATGTAAGCAGAGTGCAGACCCTGCGGGAGTCGTGTCCAGGCTTCGCAGGGGGAGCAGTGGGGGCACCCTTGGAGCACCCAGCCAAGTGCTCTAAAGAGTTTGCGGATGCCAGCAGACAGGGAACACAACAAAACGTCATTTACCAACACAGTTAGGCAATTAATTGCTTTAACAAAGAGAACACATTATTTATAATTATAATATTAACTAACAGTGACAGTTGCTTAAGTAGCCAAAGTTTTTACTTTGCTAAAAGATAAACTAAAACGAGTGTATTTATAGAATATGCAAACTATGTATGTATGTGTGTACTTGTGTGCATGTATGAGTGGAGGGAATCATATGGTAAAGCAAATGATTTTTACCAGAGTTGCCAGCCGCAGCAAATGCTCTCAAAGCTAAATGAGCTACGGTTTCATTCTCTTGAAATTGTTTTGTGCTTTTGTGTTGCTGCAGGAAGAGGATCATCTTTTGGAAAGAATAAACAACTAAAAAGGACGCAGAAATCATAAAGTGGTTTTGAACAAGTTAAAAAAAAACATGGAGAGAATCGAAAAAAAGCTAAAATCTCATTCATAGTGAGGCACAGTGGGCCGAACACTCGATTTTCGCTAGTAAAATGCATGCACACAGCAAGAACATGTATTACGTTCGATATGACCATTTGTTCCTATTGGATATATAATATATAGTTCCCCGATAAAATATGTACATATGGTCTGCAAAGTGTCTAGCGGGATTTCATATCGTTCCTACAAGTTTGGTCTTTAAATGTTTAAAAATAAAAGTGACATTGGTTATAGTTATAAATTGAAGCAATGCATTATTTCAGTACCAGATCAATCGAAACATATCGTCATGGTGTTGAGTTAATTATCCATTCCGAAAAATGGTCAAATGTACCATAGTGCGAAACAGAAAAAGGGCAAACTGAGAAATCAAAAATGTATGCAAAAACATACACACTCACACTCCCAATCACGAGAGCAGCAACTTTGATTACGAGCAAAGAATAGGCTGCACTAATACAAGCATAGACTACGAAATTGCAGCAACAACGCGATTGAGAATGGGACACAACAATAGCAGCAGCAGCGGGAGCAGTGAGAGCAAATAAACTTAAAAAGGAATGAACGTGAAGAACTAAATTGTAAATCGAAATTCCAAGAAGTGAGGTTTGAGATTCGGTTTTTAAGCGCCTGACAACGACAACGGCAGCGTCGGAATACAAAAAAAATGTGTGCAAAAAAATTGTATAAAAAGCGTTTGAGATACTTTTACGCGCGCGCGCGAAAGCCAATAGGCAAGGGGCGGGGAGGGCTAAGGTAATGTCGGTTTTGGGTGTGTGTGTGGCACTTAGGGCGGTGCAGACTAAGATGTGCATACAATGGGATCGAAAAGCAACGTCGAGGACGAGCCGTGCAATTAGTGTGCAGCGAAACGCTCACACAGAAAACTTTCATGAAAAGGTATGTATTAAAATGCGTATGTAAGTTATGGACATTAGTTCATGTGCTTGTCGTCAGAGCTTAGATATAAATATATTTAAATGTGTGTATGACGCCCCCATGGTAACAGCAGCAATCGAAATTTAAATTGGAGATTGACAAAGGTGTTGACAGGCCTGGATTGAAGGTATTTGAACTTCGGCCAGAATTTATGCCGACCGGACTCCACATAAGAATGTAAAAGTAGGGGAAATGGTAGAGCGTACACGAGTATGTATTAATGTAGTACATAGAAACCCAACAAAGTAGAATGTAGAATAGACAAATACTGATCAGAACGAATGCCCACACACAAGCACAAACACACACACAAGTACAAACATACACCAGGACAAACAGTTAGAAAAGGATGGGAATGCCTTGCAGCGGGGAATGACCCTCGGTCCCGTTTTGGTTCTCGTACACAATCCTGTTCCTTTCTGTCTGCCTGCTTTCGTATATACATATGTTCAATCAGCTGATCGAAGGGGCCGAAGGACATGCACATAGCAGAGAACGAATTAGTCCTGCTGTTTTGTGGTATGTGTGTGTCACGAGCAGAGGGACGGGAATGAGAACGAGGACAACGCGCGCGCAAATTCCTTAACACGAGTCCAACAGCAAGAGCTCTGTGTGCGTGCATGCCTGCCCATGTGTGAGTTTGTGCGAGTGTTTGTTAAGACGAAGCAGGGGGGAAAGTCGTTGCGGGCGCTGAGATTTCTTGCAGTCGAAGATGTGCATTGAGAGAAGGCAGCGCTGAGAGCCAGAGTGCGAAGAAGTAGGTGAAGAGCATGAGCTCGGAATGAGTGTGCAAAGAGGAACTGCGTTTAGGTTTTTGCGCCAAAATCACTATCGTTGTATATGTAAGTCAGTGTGAGCGCACGTGTATGTGAGTGTGTGCAGGACTCGTCTGGAGGCAGAGTAAATGCATACATATATAAGTATGTAGGTTTGTATGTATGAGTGCCTGTCTGCGAGCCTGTTTATCTTCCACCTCGCTGTTGTTGTTGCTGTGATTTCTTGCAGTCTTTGTCGCTCCTCTGATTATGTGCATTGTTGTTGTTGTTCATCGCCGTTTGTCTTTTTGCCTTTGCTTTGGCCAACACGACGTTTTGTTGTTGCTATTTTGTTTCCTTCGTCGTATCTCAATCTTTCCCCACCTCCCTCCTTTTTCTGTTTGCTTGCCTACAAACTGATTGTGAGAAATATATTTTTTGTTACTTGACTTTCGACTGTGCGTGCCGCGATACCAATGTCTCTCTCTTCATTCCGATCCATTCTGTTCTGTTCTGTTCAATGGTCAGCGATCCCACAGCTACATACAGTTCACGATGTTCTCCCACTGCTGCCCACTTTATATGATTGGGCCCAGCTCCATAGTCTCACTAATTGATTCTCTGCATAAATTTTATTTAAAGCTTTAATAAATGTCAAAATAAGCAATTCATTTCGATGTTAGAGAGCGCATTCATTTACGCACACACACACGCACATACTTTGACCAAATGAAGCTTTCTTTGCGTCAATCAATTGCCGGGTTCAGAGTTTAAATGTGTCTCAGAAAAAAGAGGAAAAAAGAGGCGCCCCAATGCCAGCAGATTGGGCGCTAAACTTACAGATCTTGAGTCACGTGGCAAACTCTGCATATTCGTTGTGGGAGGTAGAATTGTCTGCATAATGAAGGCATTTTATTTGATTTTAAGTATGCTGTACCATTACCAGGACTTCACAGTGATGACAAAGTATCGATACTTTAAGAATATCGCATGGAAGCTCGTACTAAGTTATGATAGACAGACAGCAAGTCTGCAGTTCTTCTTAGGGCCACTACAGCTTTTCACACCGGAAACAACACCTGAAACTCATGTTCTGCCATTTATTTGCCATAGGGGCCCCATGTACTGTAACATAAGAAAAATAGAGACCTGATGCTTGTTTCCATTGTTCTGATTACTTCTAACGGTCGCTGCGGGGATTGCGCTCTGCTGATAAGTTGAGCTCAAGCTTCCACAGCTCCAACCGACGACATTTCTTTGCTTGTTTGCAGAGCTCTAAACAAATACGCGTATGTCAGTACACAGTGTACACACGCACACATATACACATGCATAATATAAATGTGAAATGATATGGCAGCCTCAGGAAGTACTAATCAACAAAAGTTGGTATTGTATGTGGGCAAACAGCAATAACAACTTTAAGTTAGGCCCTGCTATGTGTGAGTTTGTTTGGAGGTAGTTGAGCGGGGAAGAAGCTGAATGCTTTTGCTGTGTAATGAGCGAACAAATGTTCTTGACATGCTTAGATATTTTTTATTGTATGTAGCGCAAATTTCGCGCGCATTTCGATTCAATTTTTATATGCCTGACAAATTATGTGTGTCATAATTCCGATGGAGCACAAGTCTAGGGCACAGATCGATGTGATAAGGCAACAGTCGGGAGCAGGCAGTCAGCCAGTCAGGCAGTTGGCATACTGACATTTGGCTCATCTGTTTGCCATATTGCCACATTCCATCTACGATTCCCATGCCCACCCCCCTCTGGTTTAGTCAAGTACAATTCGTTTCTGTTTTACTTGCAATTTTCTATATAATTTGAATAGTAGTGCACTGGTTTTGCCATTGTTCCATCTCAAGTACTGGGCTATTTAAACCGGACTTTGGCACACGAATTGGCCACTTGAGTTGGTTTTTGTGTTTTCGCAAACAATTTGGGTCACAATGTGCGGCAAAAACAAGTGTCGACAATGAAACAGTCGTTGGTAATATTTGTTTCTGTTCCTCGATACATTTCCCATCTAGTCCAGGCAGTGCAAAATTGTTATTGTCACATGTTGCACAGCATTTTGGTTCCCACACAGCAGGCAATTTAAAATACTTATCTTCTTTATTCCTCTTATTTTTTTGCTTGACTCTGAAGTGTTTGCGGAGGCGCTTTCTTGTTGTTTTAATGCTCCAAGGTCTTGTAGCACTATTAACTCTGCTTGAGATTAATTTTATAGCATTTTTATTAATAATACACCCCGACAAACAAAAGTAAGGGTTGGCTAGGAAACACGCTAAACATAATGATTTTGTTCATTTGATCATCTCAGATAGATGCTTTCTAAGGTATGGTCTAATTAGCTACACTGTGTACAAATTTCAGCATCGTATCCCTTGTCTTTCCATCTGCACGATGATCAGTCAAAGTAATACACCCCAACATGCAAAAATGCAGAAGAGATACCTTAATTTCTTTAATTTCTATAAACTATTATCCCTTTCTATTAATATTATTTATTAATTTCACACCTAGCGAGGATTATAATTTCATGGAATGTAAACAACTGCGAGTCAAGATCAATGACTTTGGTCACTTTAGCTGAATTTCTTGATGCCCTACAATAACAGCCCTTCCATGCTTTACCCCTTTACATGATCAATGTTTATATTATTAATAAGAGACACGCGACTGACCCACGAACTGACCAGTGGTCAGTACAAATTTTAGTAATGATCATCTGGCATCTGAGAAAACCACAACATAAACTATAGATTGCCTTGGGAAATGTTTGAAATTAATCAAGGCAACCCTCAAAGGCAATCCTTTTTCTATACCCATACTGATACTCGTACTCATATGTGATCCCTTCGGGCGCTGTGTACACAGCATGTAATTAATTGATTAACATTCTTAAGGATAGCATTTCTTTGGATTGATGTTCCTTTGCGATCTTATCGCGTTACATTCGCTCAGCCTTCAACACATTTGAGGGCCGCTCAACCCTTTTTTTATTTGCCCAAAACCCAATCGAGATACTGTTTGCCTGTCCAGATCGGGAACAATGACATCACAAAGACGGGGCATTTCATGTTTCTCGGGAGTCTGATTTGTTCGCCCAGCATCTCTAATGTGTTGATCTTGATCTTTAGTGTCCGCTCTTATCTAACGCGCAGTTTGTTTCTTAGAATTTGGACTTGACAGCGCTCCATTTATCCCGGGGAGAAAAACAACGCAATTTAAGCACTGCAATCAGTCAAATCATCAAGCTTGGCTAAACCACAGTCAGAGTGCACTTTAGAGCCGCATTGATGGCCCAAGTCCAGCAATTTCTCAATGTCTAACTGAATTACACAGCACATTAGATGTTTAGATGTCTGATGTTGCATAATCCAAAAATAGAAAAAAAACTTTTCAGTTTTCCAAACCAGCTGCCCAGTTTTGCACCCCTCGAGGGCAGCAAATAAGCAAATTTCGCGGCATTATCATTCCCAATCCCGTTCCCAGACGGCATGGGATGACATGGAATGGGATAGGTTTGACTGGGCTGGGATGGAAAGACTACTTCGGGTACCTTAAGGGGCCATTGAGGAAAAGCAATTTCTTTGTTTTACTAACAACATCAAAGTTATGACAAGATTTTGTCTATCATGTCTCAAGCTGTCCTCGTTCTTTGACTCGTCTTCGTCTACGTCTCGGTACTACTTTTGGGCCTGGGAGGGTTAGGGATGCAACCGATCGACAGAAAGGTAGACAGACAGACGGACGGATCGACTGACAGGAGTAGTGTTGTCTACGAAATGCATTACGATTGAATTTCCAATTTAATCGCATATACAAATTTTATTTATGTGACATGGGTGCATTTTGTAACCGAGGGCAACCGTGGGATGAAACTTACCCGACGGAATCGGGCATCTTTGACAGCCTAAGGATCACAAATGGACCATGTCGATGTTTAATGCTTTCACTCGGTTTCAATTTGCAATGAATAATAATCAGAGTAGTTTGGAGGGTAACTCGAAAAAAAAAGTTCTCAAAGATCAAAACGAACCAAGTGAACTTCTGCAGAACTTCTTCCTGAAATGGCACATTATAAGATTACTGCGATCTTAGTCAGAAGATCTATGTACTTTGTCTGAAGTCGGCTAAATGCCTTGCAATTGCACATTCAACACATTGTGGCACAGACAAAGACACATGGCATAGTATTTAGGTCCAGAGTGTATTGAATTTCAGTCATAAGAACAATCATCGCTGACAAGTACATATCAATCCATCAAATCATCTTTCTGGCCAAACATCATATGTGTGCAATATTAAGCTGGAATGACTAAATGAACAAATGAAGTCATTGTCAGCAGTTGTCAACGCTGACACGCCCCCGTAGAGTGGGCGTTGAGACGATAACCAACTGTGGCTTGTAGGAAAATTCGAAAAAATTTTAAAACTAATTCCCAAATTACCGATAAAAATGGCTAAAACAAAAACGAAAACTAAAGAATTGAGGAAAAATGTTAACAAAGAGTGAAAAGGTAAATTGGAAGTTGGAGGAACTTGTACTCGGCGTGGCTTAAAAGGATTGTACACTGATCCAACCCATAATTAACTATTCAAACAATAGACACATGCGAGCATACAAAAGGATCAGCAATCAAATAACATACACACACTCACACACTCGCACACACTGACACACACCTACACAGATTTTATGTTTCAAGTCACGTTTGCTGACACAAATCCTTCTTAGGAAAGGCAATATTTCCTAGTCATCGCTCTCTGATCTTCATCAACATCATCATCGAAGGCCCGAGCATTACACTGGGAAAAATTCCAACTTTATTGTAAGAATCAACTATTTTTGCTTCTCTTTTTAGTATAGATTTCATATATTTAATGTTAAAACTTAATACTCTTGAAATTTTCGTTTTAAACACAAATGTTTTACCAGGTCTAGGTTGTTCAAATATTTGTTTAAAAATATACTTATTAAGATCAATATTTTATTCTTAAGTAAACAAAAGTTCCTGCAACACATGGCTATATTTTGGATCTATCATTTTCCATTTTCTAAAGTCAATTAATGAAATATTTTTTAGAAACACCATATAACTAAAGGAAACTCACACTAAGAAAACTTTTCTTATGTTATTTCATAAATTGTTCATAAAAATTTTTGTGAAAAGAAATTATTTATTTTTTATGAAAATGTTTTGCAATTTTTTTCGGGTTTTTGACATTAAACCCTTAAAGAGCTAAAAAAATATTGTTAATTTATATTTATAATTTATTTAATAATAAATTAAAATAAAATAGTGGAGTTAGCCTTGAAAAGAATACATTTTATAAACTCTGAAAACATATGTTAACATGTAATTTTTTTCAGTGTACGTACATGCTTATATTGAATATTGATGGTAACACCGTGCATACCAAAGCAGATTGCGCAGATTTCCAAAATGTTAGAAAAGAGACAGCAACAACAACAACAACAGCAGCAGCAATTATGAGTACGTGAGTTTATCTACCTATTGTTCGGTGCTGCAACCTGTTCTGTGCATCGTGTAAGGTGTTGTGCTGTGTTCTTAGCTTCCCCTCTTGATCACACCTATTCCTACTGCGCACTACGTTGGAACGGTCTTCGGTCACCTCCCGCTTCCCAGCGTGTGTATGTGAGTCCATAGCCTTGACAGCGTTGGCTCATAATTCACTCACTGCAGGTTTGAATTTCTTAAAAATAACTTCGTTTGCATGGCATTCTTTTTTATTATACGTATTTTCTCGTATGCTTTGTATCTGTCAGATACATTCATGGATTTGTCTGTATGAGCTTGGCTAGTTCATTTGCGCGCTTAAAGCCAGCAGCTAATTGCTGAGTGAGTGCTTCGGATAGCTGATATATAATATTCAGAAAAAGAAGTATGTAAAAGAATCGTCATTATCTTAAAATGATCTTGAAATTAAAACTGTCTGAACAAATGGAACAAAAAACAAAAAAATTTAAAAATTTTTCTTGTTTTACTGAATTTTTCTCAACAGAAAACAATAAACAAAATAAATAGTTAATTTCTTCTTAAATACAAAAAAATTATTAAACAATGTAAAATCGGAAATTTCTCAAATAACTCCTACGATTTTTATGCAAATTGTGAAATCCACCTAACGCCCAAAATAGCACAGGACAATAGCTGGCAGATCCTGTCATTTGGCACGTGTGCCGGATACAATTTTCAACAGTTTTTCATACAAATTGAAAAGAATGTTTGATGAAATCGAGGCGCAGCACGCACAGCGCCCGCATCAAATCCATTTCGAAATATTTATCCAAAATTGTTAATATACAGCGCTACAAAAGGACCTTTTTCAAATTGAAAGGATGCGATTGTATTTGCATTAACAGTGGCATTGTTATGCCGGCATAAGGATATCATCAAGCCCTGCTTGTAGAGGGTGTGTGCCTGTGTGTGTATGTGTATGTATTGGCAGATCCTTTTACAATGCGCGAAAGTGTGGCGCAGGCGCACGTGCGCTTAGATTCTGCGCAAGCGTAGAACGATTGTTTTCAGGGGTGGATAAGCGCCCCTTTTTCGGAGGGAAATGAAAACAAGTGGACGCCATTTCCGCAAATGGTTTAATTGCCGTGCCTGTTGTCCTGAACGCAATCCGGACTAGAGGTGGGATTCATAACTGAGGCGCAACACGAAATTTCACGAGGTAGTATCGGACACAAACTGATTTTGGATTCCTTTGTGCTGCAAAGCTTTGAGGGAATTTTCCAAAGGACTCGTGAGTCACGTGTTCCCGCACGACTCCTGCCCATCGCTAATTCTGACTGGTGCGCGTTCGTCTGCTTGCAAGTACAGTGCGCACACCAGCATAGTGACTATGAGAATCTAACGGCTGCGAGGACATCGAGCTGTGCTGAGGGTGGTGATGGTGGTGGTGGTGGTGGTGTTGATACTGGCTGGTGTTCTACGCGGTGGTAGATTTATTCTGGCTGGCGAGCCACTCCATGGGGTGGTTGGCAATGCACACAACCCCCAGGATATGGCACGGGACTCTGTAAAGTTGTAACAGGCAGGTGCTGGCTCATGCTGGTGGCCGACTTTGATTCGGTTTTTACGTTGATGATACTACCACCACCAGCACTGACACATAACTGGAACCAAACTAGCGTGCTCCTGATGCTGCTGCTGTCTACGGGTGCGCAGCTGCCTGTTTTCAGTCAATGACCCGCTAGCTTAATCAATCCCTGCTTGATTACATGGGTGACATAAATCATAACAGGACCAAGCCAGACAGCTGCAAAAGCTTCCAATCCAAACTCCACACAAAAAAAAAACGATCTCGATACACAGCTGAGCTCAACTCGAGAGCAATTTTATGTGCGCCCTGTAGCATGGCCAACAATAGGCAAATTTGTGCAACAGCACGGCAAGCGATTGACCACAGTGGCATTGTTGGACACACCGGGCCTGGAGCGGCACGAGACAACGTATATAAAGAGTCCTAGAGAAATCATATAAATTACTGGACAGCAACGGCAGCAGCGGCACATTATTACCAGACAATCATTGCGCAATACGGACGCTGTGCAAAATTGTCGCCAGAAATCAAGAAATCAACAACAATGACACAATGGTCGAGCCAAGGAAAATCAGTGCAACACCGGGCCTTCAAGTCCCGCTTCAGTACATCTTGCATTCGGTTTATCCAATGTTTATGCCATTATTCTTCCGGCGCAGGGGCATTGTACGGCTGCAGGGCAACACTTGGAGGAACGGCAGCATTCGCTGCTTTCCTTTTCTTTAGGTTCCTTTACCTTTATTCTCCTCTATATGTGTGTGTGTATTTTTCGTCTTCCTTCTTCCGTTGTCGCAAATGCAATCATTGTAATCGATTTTGCACAATTTCCAATGCTCGTTCGACCCTCAAGACGTTGCCTTCCTTCGCCCTCGAGCTGGCAGTGGTACTAGTATTGGTGTCTTAGGGGTTTTTAGGGGTTGTTGCCTAGACGCCGCCGCTGCCACCTGGTAAATTTTCATCCCCCTTCGGCCACAGCTGATCATGCCAAGCACTCCACATTAATACTAGCTCGTGCCAAAGCGCGCGAGGTTTTCTTCAAGAAAAACAACGTCGGCAGAATGTGTAACACCATCAACGAACCTAGGCAATAATGCAGCAAATAATGAGCATTTATGCTAGGGATCTGTCTTGGGTCTCTGCCTTTGCCTCTGCCTAGAGCAGCCGGCGCTCTTACCGCCACCGCCGTTGTTTCCCCCGACTTCCACTCCCTCTTCGACTGCGACTCTGACTCTGACACCTTCAACTTTTTGCTTGGCACAAGCCAAATACAGCTAAACATCTGTCCCATATTTTGTGCCGTTTTAATGCGATACATTTTGAATTGGACTGGAGACGACCTTATCGCACTTTGACAAATTTGGGTCCAATTTTGGTTCCCCCCAATGCCTAAACTGTAGACTGTTAGTTAATTAACTCAACTGGACTAAGAGCTCTGTTAGCAACTTGTTTTTCCCCCCTTTTGGAGCAATTGGCTGATTGAACTATTTTAGTTTAGCATAATTGACTTTAATTCGAATATACGTTTAGCTGCACTTCGTAAATACTTAATGCACACAAGCTGAAAGTTCTTGAATGTATTTCATATGCAAATGAAGCAGAAAATTTCTGGAAACAGTGAAAGGAAACACATAAATAAATAAAAATATTTGATAAAGCTAATGTCAATAATTATTAAGATTGTATGTATGTAGTGTACAACGAGAAGTGCATTTCAATACTTGAGTTGGCTATACTAAAATATACCCTTTATAAATTTAATAAGATAGATATAGATAGATAGATATTTACTCATATAAGATAAATTCATGGCACAAGATCTTGAGGAAAAGTATCTTAAATAAAAAATGTTTTAAAACGTATCAAATAAAAAACTCTTTAAATAAATTATAAAAAATTATTTTTAAAAAATCAAATAAAGATTTAAAATTCTTAAGTTTTCAGTGACTTTTCAAAAATATATAAAAATAACTGTGTCTTATTTAAACTTTATAAATAAAACTTAATTCAGTTTATTTTTAATGTTTGTTATATAAACCTTATATAAACATTACTTTTTGATAATCTTCACCGAGTTGGGGCAAAATTTCCTTTTGTTTGCATACTGAAGTATTAGATAGCTGGTAGTAAGATTTTATGAGCCCGTTGACTGATTATTTGTAGATATCTCAATGCCGATATCGAACCCCTTTTTAGGGCTTACCGGGGAATTAAATGGCACATGCTAGGGAAGTTCAACGAACTGTTTGCTTTTTATGTGCCTAACCTAAGACAGTACTGACTCAAGAAATATGTTAATGTTCATGTGCCCTATATATGATAATGCTGGAATGTCTGGGCACCCACTCCAGAAACCACCCTCTAACGGAACTGTAGTTTCAACAGCCGTATTAATAACATTGGGGTCATTGTCACGCCATCAGCTTCATTTATTTATATAGCGTGTCTTAGAAATGTCGGCAACTGTCTCCGACATTCCGCTTTGGGGGTGTACTCCCTGCACTGAAAAAATTGTCCTGTATTTGGAGTTTAACTGAATTCTATTTGATCTTAGAAGAGTCTGTATGGAGTAGACTACGATTTCAAATTTTGGAATGAAACAATACATTTTTTCTTAAAAAAAAGAGTTTAAGGTTTATGTTGTAGTTATTTCTTAATTTAAGAATTATATCGTAATTTCTTATTTACAAAATCTCAACTAAAATATGAAATTTGGACTTTCATTTTAGCAAGTAATTTTATAGACTAAAAATCTTTACTAAATGGATTCGATATTCTTAAAACGAGTTAGGAAAACTTTATTAAAGTGTGCATATATGTAGCAACTACTAAGATCGTTTATAAAGATCAAAATGAACTCAGTTTTTTTCAGTGTAGGAGTAATGCACTCTTCAATGCATTAGTCTGTCTGGAAGCATTAGCTCGTTAGCTTGTTCTATCGATCGGGTGGTGCTGATGTTGGTGGTGCTTTACTAGTACATGTATGAGTATTGTGTATAGGAAAAAGTTGAACCCTCTTGTCGAATAAGCCAGTCAGTCAGTCAGTCTGTCTGCCCAGCAGCTGCTTAGTGCTAGTTCTGGCGGCTCAGACTTGGAGAGTGTTTTCCTTCCTGCTTCTTGCCACGTTTCATTTCATTTTTGCTTCATTTCAAATGCGATTGCATGCAACTGTATGCGTGCGTGTGTCTGTGTGCCAAGGAGGCGAGCAAGGAGCAGGATTACTTATGGGCGATCGAGGTGGCATATGCGTTTTCTTGGCGCGAGCTATATGCGGCAAATGCAAGCAAGCAGAAAATAAAAAAAAAGCAAGCAAGGACGAAGGATATGAGAAGGCAGGCAAAGCAAGAATGAACATAAACACGGCACAAACAGGGAGAGCCTGAATAATGGGAAGTTGGCTATGGGTAGCAACTAAATTGGGGTGACGATGACGTCCTCATCCTCCAGAAAAAGCAGTAGAAGCAGGATCAGGAGCAGCAGGAGCTGCCAGCCGGTGGTGCTTTGCGCGCAAAATGCAAAAATCTCAAAACCTCAAAGTATATACAAAAAACCAAAAAAAAAAACTTAAGTTGAGCAACAAGAAAAGTGAAAAGTAGTCAAAAAGTGCAAGAACTACTCAATAAAAGGAGCTTGTTTAACAGTCAGCGTGTGTGTGTGTGTCTGTAAGCTTACACACAGACAAAAACACACACACTCGCTCACACACTCTCAACACACAACACGCTATCAATAAATTTCAACACTCGGGCGCGTTTTCTTCCTTTTGGGGGGCAGCAACCTCAGTTTTTGAGTCGAGGAGTCGAGGTCCTTGCCTCGTTGGTCCTTGCAGCTGCCGTTGCTGCATTTCTTCTCGCACTTCTGCAAATTGTTCTTGCTCCGCAAGGACAAGAATTAGAAAATTATGAAGCCGGCTGCACGCTGTCATTGATTATCTAGACTCTAGGAGTTTCTGTGGCTCGTGGCTACGTAGATCGCAAACATCATTTGTTACTACACTACTTTCTTTCTTAGCTGCAGTTTTGCTGGAGATTTATTTGTGGACATATTGTGACGTGTCACGCCCCGGCCAAGATACGAAAGATGCCATTGACCATCAATAGGAGCTAATTATTTGGCATTCGCAAGCTGCTTTTGGAGCAGACGGCATCACAACGAGAGCTACGAGGCGGGAGATCAATTAGGAACTCTGCTGCGGTCTCTTGAGTCCCGTTGAAAACAGTGGAAATTCAGTTAGTGCATTATAATATTTTCCAAATTTCACTTCATTGTTAGCAACGCTCCTAATAAGCTAAAGAAAGGCCGCCCGCCAACATTTCAACACCTCTGAGGCTCGGAGGAAAAATTTGAAAAACTTTCGATTAGGACTTCCATTGAAATGCAAATATGCGAAAAACTTCAAACCAATTAACTGCTACCAAGTAAGCAACTTAAAACGCCTTGCGGGCATATTATTTTCGATCACAACATGTGAACAATTTTGAATATGCAGAGAGGAAAGGTAGCTTTCACTACGGGATCCCAACTACTTAGAGCATCAACTCAAAATTCATGGCACACGCGGCTCCTAATTTCTTTCAGCGCCAACGAAACGGAAAATGCAAATGCAAAACTCTAGTGAAAGAATGGAAAGCTGGTGAAAATGCAAATGGGCTTAGCGAAAAGTCCGAAGAGCTGATAACCCTTTAGCTCATTAGTGTGTTTATTGATCTACGGCAGGAGGCAATCAAATTCACATTTCGCAACATTAACATGACAATATAAAGTAAGGATGTGGCTGAGGTTGAGCAGGGGTTTCCAACTCTTTTGGGCCATCCAAGCGTTGCTAACTGTTGCAGCGCAGTTTTGCCAATCGATCGATCGAACCTCGAACCCGATCGACCCTATCAATACCCAACAAAAAAGAGGATGGAAAGAAGAATAAGAATCGCGTCGAATTGCCAGCTGAGAGAGCACAGCTGAAATTCGCAACGAGCGCGCGCGCTAAAAAATGCAATTAAATCCCTTGGGTTCCCCTCTATTTTTTACTTGCCGTAACTCGTACTCCGATTCACGTACTTATTCATAAATTTGTGAGGCCCAAAGAGATTTGTAGCAAACGTCTTTGGTTTGACATATACAGAAACCCTATTTCTTACCCTTTTGTCTCGACAGCGCTGGGAGTGGCAAGGTTGGGTAAGGTAGAAAATGGTAAGGTAAGGCAAGCAAAGGTCTGGTAAGGTAGGGTAAGGTATAGTAAGGTTGCTTAAGGTAGGATTTCCACTGCCAAGCAATGTGTCATGGGGTTTTGTTTGTGTTTTTTGCAATTGATTTGCGGAGAAAGCATCGATTGTAGGGTAATTGTGCAAAAATTGGAAAAAGTCACAGGAGACATTTCAAAATGGGCGTGGCACCACTGGCGAAAGCAGTGCATTGATAATGTCGATTTTACGTATGATAAATGAGCTCAGAAAGTAGCTTTGAGTTTTGACATCAAAGGAATTTAAATCTGAAGCTAAGTTTACTTTCAATACCGAAGAAAGTGAAGTATTCCGAGGTCTTGTCCCACAATTACTCAAGCTCAGCACAAACCCCTAACTGATCTAATATTATTGGGTGCGTTATCAGTGCGCTTCCAGAATACGCTCCCATGGCCTAATTCGAAACCTAAGAAATCCCACGACGTCGGGGGAAAAAAGGTGAAATTGTAACACTCTCCCTTCTGCTTGAAAGGGTCGCGCATGCGCCCAAAAAAATGTAGAAAAAGCTGTACAGCTGCTACATTCAGATCCTGTCAGCCAGCTATTTATTTAATTACCAAATATTTATTGAACATACATTACGGTTAATGCCGCGTCGCTTTCCCATGCCCCTTGCGACTCTTGCGCAGGGGATCGCGTCTCTTGAATGCGTCACAAATTTTGCAATTTGCTTGAAGCTGCAGCAGAAGCAGCAACAATGTCATGATGATTTCGCATACCATTCATGTAACTTCGTCTGTACCTCTCAGCCCTTGCCTGAGATTAGGTAAACCTACGTCTGGGAGTAGTAAAACCTGAAGTTCCTTAAGATTTTTAGGGTGAACATTGATTTCCCATCGATTTGGCAAACTTGCTTTGGTGCACCCTTCGCTGCCATTTGCCAGACAATTTTCATATTGATTGCGACGAATTTTCTTGGATTTTCGCATACCTCTGCAAATAATTTATTGCGTTTCTTGATTTCCATTTAACGTGCCTTGCAATTTAGAATTTAAATTTGAGGCGCTTGTGCTGTTTGAATAAACCTTATAATGAGCTGTGCGGGGTGATGATCGAGGGCTTGATGTGGGATTTGGTACAACATTCAAATAATGGAGATACCCCTACCAAGCATCTCTTGATGAATACTGAAAATGGGCTTCTTCTTAGCTGATAACTTTTGTCTATTCGAAATCCATACCTCCCATTTTACCCGTATTAGTATGTGTATAAAATTCATTTGTATATGTACAAACTAAGTATCTTATTCTAATATGAAGATACTCCCTCCCAAGAATATCTTAATGAATACTGAAAATGGGCTTCTTCTTTGCTGATAACTTTTGTCTACAGAAATCTATACCTACCTATACCCATTAGTATTTATTTTAAAATTTATATATACAAACTAGGTATTTTATCTCACAACTTTATTTACACAACGCATTAAGAGAAATAATTATCCAATACTTTTTCTCAAATTGAGTGTTATAAGCTGTTTTTATCCCTACAGGCATTTTAAAAATCCATTTAAATTTATTTTTTACCAAAAAAAATGTGTGTTTTTTTTTATCTAAAAGACTTTTTGCTTTGTAACACGCTTTTGCCATCCAAATAAAGCATTTTGTTAAGCTAATTTTTATCCCATTGTGCCACAAACATGCTGTTGTAACCCAACGATGGGTTTTTCTTGTCATTTTCCTTACACGATGTAAAGAAAGTGACGCCCCAGGCATTGCCATTGATAGCCAGAAAGCACAATGACAAAAAAAAATTACAAAACAAAAAAAAAAAAACACATAAAAAAGAGTCAAAATTATGTTATAAATTATAAGAAAAAGGGTAAATTCATGTTGAAAATTTCAAGTGCTTTGTAATAAAGCGCAGTACTTGCAGGCGAAAGGAGAAAAAAAATAAATAAAAACGCTTCAACCCTCAGAGATGTGAAGAAAAAGCAGAAAAAACTATACAAAGATTGTCAGAAATGAGAAATAAAAAAGTTTTGCTTCATTATTTGCTTGTTTTTCTTGCTTGTTGTTTAATTGTGTTTCTCGGTCTGTGCAATGTCATGATCATGATACCCCATCCGAAACCCAATTCAAAGCAAACCAAAATCCCAAACTACAAATTGGGAATGCAACGAAGCGGCTGCAATCGAAAGCAAACACACAAAAGCTAGTAAAAGAGTTGAGAGACCTCTAAGGACTGAGGACTTTGCGCTGAGAATTCCTCACACCCAACCTGGCACCGTCTGTCACTCACCCAGGCCAGCACCACCCCTTGCCGGCGACACCCGGAGTAGACGTCGACGGAGTCTGCGCCTTGATATGATCGTGGTTGTCCTCGCCAGAAATAGCCCGGCGCTGGCATTGAGTAGCTATAAGTAAACCAAAACCAAAAGATTTCACACGCCGCTGCTAAAGGCGTCACTTGCGTTTTTTTCTCGCCATCTCCTGTTTTTTTTTCTTTCCTTCTTATGCCCCTCGCTGTCACCCCTGGTCGGGAGGTAGGGTGCGGATGATGAACGTTGCATTTTTTACTTGACGCCTTGGCACAAAAGCTGCATAATAATCAAGCGATACCCTTATCAGGCGCTACGAAGAGGCGTCGAGTGCGAAAAATTGCTGGAAAAATCTCATTTGAATATGCGCACGCATTTCCATATGCATATGAGTTCAGGAAAAACGCAACAGAAATTAATGAATATTTTAAAATACTTTACGAGCCGTACTTAAAGGGCAAACCAATCTCAAGAATCATAATTTGCATAGTTGAATCCAGAACAAGTTTTGTATTATTTATCGAACTGGTTGGCAGAGACAGAGGCACAGGCATCTGTGTCGTATTTCCTGCTCCATTTAAGTATTGCCACCTGTGAACTGGCACATCACATCCTAACTACTTAAAACGCAATTAAAACCATGTGGATTTTCACTTGCTCCATGGGAAAGTGCGCAGCTCTAATTCTCGCTCCTACAGAGAGCGAGAGACAATAATGGAAGTTGTGATTAATCATCGGAAATGCTTGTCGCTATATTACGTGCCGCTAACCCATTTACAGCAGCTCGTAAATAAAATGTTTGTCTACCCCTATATAAAGAAATCGTGCGTTTTTAATCGATCGACTGAACCATAGAAGTGAGGGAGGAGTATAAACCGAAAACAATTTGAGTGCCAAACATCAAGCTCGACGATCTTAAGTGCTCAATAGAACTATCGGATTTCTCAAGTATTTCTCTATTTCTTTTAAGTTTTAGAACCCGGCGCTTTAAAAATACAAAGAGTCGTTAAGGAGTGTCGTAAATATAGAGAAATATTCTAAAATTAAAGAAAGAGTTGCCAAATCGGTTTATAAAGTATTAAAGTTTTTGCAATCATCGGATCATTTTATACTTTTCCTACGTATCTTTAAGGGTCTGATTTCGTCACTATTATGGGCTGACGTTCGCAGAGATTTTTAGTTTAAGAAAGTAAGTATAGAAAAAATATGTATATTATAAAATTACCAAAGACAAACAAAGACAAAAGTTAAATTTTTAGTTTGATTTCAAAAAATCTTACTAAATTTTAAATGTTAGTTTTTGACTCTACTATAAAGCTGTATATAGAAACATGAGACCAAGTTTTTTACAGATACAATTTATAATACTTTAGTGACTTTTAACCAGTACAGGGTCTTTTACAGTCGGAATCTACTCCACTAAACTTTCGATCTAGTTGTGTATGTATGTGTTCCACAAAGTTCTCTTGCTCCCCTTTGACGACTTTATCTCTCTTTCTCCCTCCGTCCTCTCCTCCTCTCCTCTCAGCCGCTGGTGCCTGTTTCTGGGGGTAAGCTCAGTGCGTAGTTTGAATAGAGTCCGTTATGGACTTTATTTCCATTCTTGGATGAATTATATTTCTTTCAGGGGGGTTCGTTGTACTCTTTGCGTGCCTCTTTGTGGCCTCATTTTGGAATTACTATGATTTTTGTTAAGCTCGTGTTGTCTAGGCGTCATAAATTGAAATTTATGCTGGAGCATTTAATAGATTTCTTCATCTACTCGTGCATGTCCATGTATTTAAATTTAAATTTGTTGTTTCGTATCTTAATGATTTTGTGTAATTAGCTCGCAGGCTATGCGACGCTGTGCTCGAGGCGCCTGGGGGATTCCACATACAGAAACACTATATTGTTGGGGTGTCGTTCTCATTTCTTTTATTTTCTTTTCTTTTCTTTCATTTTGTGATTAAGATCTTCGAGTGCGAGTTGATTGTGTCGAACAGGCGGGCGGGCGGAACGAAAGGAAAGTGGGTTGATTGTGAGATCATCAGCGGAATTCTGGGTATTCAAATTGGGTTGAAAGCAAAGGGATTGCCTAATTGATATATCATGAGAAACATGCACTAAAGACTTTCTTCTTATGGGGGTCACTTCAGGAAACATTTAGCATTAATTTATGATATAATAATTTATGTTGAACTTTTGTTTACTGAACTTTTTGAAAGAGTTTATTTACTTATGATGTTTTATTACTAAAATTAACAGTTTTAAAAAATACGTAAGTATAGAATAGGTAGATATTTATATATTAATATTTAGTAAGATTTAGTGAACCATTATAGCTTTACAGATTTTAAGGATCAGCACACAAGATTTCAAATGGTTCTTTCAGTGCCTCGAGAGTTATAGAAATATAAGTAGTTTCCAGTTATTTACCATTTGCCTTAGCTCACACGCTCGTCATTGTCCCATTCGACATTTCCAACCGTTATCCCCTTTAAGCTAACAATCTATATTTGTTTCACTTTTCCCATTTTGCTATTTTCCTATTTTTTATGTCTTTTTTTGTTGAGCATTTTCCTATGCAAATGTCTCAGTTTTGGACCCCTTTTTTGTCAGAAGGCAATCACAATGGAAGCATCCCGCCTTTTACATCATTTTGAGACAACTTGTAGATGCTTTTGGCTTGTTTTGGAAAAGCTGCAACGACCTTTGATCCTGTTTCTGGCCACCATTTGACATGCGCATGTAAATGTGCGCGTAATTCCCATAAAGCAGCTTAAGACACTTTCCGTTTCTTTGTTGCTTTTCCGCTACAAAACACTTAAAAAAGCACTGGAAATATACTGCAAGATGTTATGATCCGCGGGGTTGGACCTAAAACGAACGCCCAAATAATAAAATCCCACACGGGATGAGCGCAATAAAAAAAGGGGTAACCTTTAATTTACATGAGGTCTGTCGGTCTGCCCCTTTTGGGCATGCTGCGGAAACTGGACCACAACGACTTTGTCCCGCAGCGGTTGCTACTCGATTTGCTACATTTGATTGCTCCTCAAGGGGTTGCAAGCCACGGAATGCAGCAAGTCCGCGTATGCGCAGCATCTTGGCAGCCTCGCATCTGTCCACGCGGGTCATGGTCATGGATGCGGCTAATGACCCTGCACAAAGGATGCAATGGACGAAGAGGCCAGTTGCTATTAGCTATTAGCGCATACAATGCCATCAAATGTCCATGAAGAAAGCTGTTTCCCCTTATACCCATTATCATTTGCTGTACCCCTTTCTTGAAACTTCAACAATTTGCATTTGAAATCAGCTCAGTTGTTGTCTTGTTGCCCTTTGTGGACACTTTCTTTGGACATTTTTATTTTCATTTGTGATTTACTTATTTGGTCCGCTGAGCGTAGGATTAGCCCCGTAACCCTCGGAGGCTGCGTCGTCATTTGGACGCTACTTGACCTATTTTGCCAACTTTCGGCGATTCAGCGTGCTATAAATGTCAGTGACGTCATTAAACTTCAATAATTTATGAAAAGCCGACTCACTACGTTACTTTCTATTTATACCCTGGGATATGTTTCTGTTTTCCTGGGATTCCTTTGAGTGTGTGTTTCAGTTCGGTCGTTGACTGTAATTACCAAAAATTAGTTTGATTTTCATATCAAGTTTTTCCAGCTACAATTCGGGATTATTTCGAGATATTTACTTCGAGTGTTTGCTGAGCACGCGCCACAACCGCAAGTGTTTTTCAATCCCCGTGCATCTTCCGAGCTATTTTTAGGCATTAATGGGGGGGCGTGATATATTTTCCGTGTAACGGTATTGTATCAGTTGTCAGCAGCATTGAGGTCTTGTACATAAGTGTGTTAGAAATTGGGGAGTTCTGCCTGTAGGACCCATCAACACAGTCACTCAGTCACTTATTTCAAGCCAAGAGCTCAGAGTGACTGACAGCTGGATCTTGAGCCGTGAAGTGCGTTGTATTGCGGTTTATTTTTGTTAAATTACATTTACAGAAATGCGTGCGGCACTTTTGGTGAACAAATCGCCTGCTTTTGATAACGGTAGGACTTGGCACACAAAAAGACGGTGCATGCATTTTGGCCATTTAGATGCATTTCGAACTCAATTAGCCCTCATTAGTAAATAACTGGCAGACTAAGAGGCGAAAAGAGGAAAAAAATGAGCAGAAATCACTCGAAAAGCGTTGCCAATGGGGTTAAGAATGGAACACGCACAGTGCTCGAGGCTGCGGCTGGGATGAAGAATAAGAGACAAAGTGTGCGGCAAACTAAACGGAAATGAACATTGACAACGACAATTGCTTGTTATTTGCAAAGCGAATTCCAGTGCTTCATCATGCTCAAGAAGCCTTGGCACTGTCCTCCTTACCCTTCTCTCCCCCTTTCTTCTCTCTCTCAGTCTCTGCTGGGGCGTAATTATAATTATGAGCGAAGCGGGGCAGCATCATTACTGCCATTGGAGTCTCAACTTGACTCGACACGACACGACTCGATTTGAGCTCATCATTGCCATGATTATCATCCGGAGAACGACATCATCAGCAGCAGCAAAAACAACAACAACACCACCAACTCCAGCAACAACAACAACTACAACAACATCGTCACCAGTTGCGCGAATTGGTGCGAAACGCACTTTGACTTGGACAGCAAATTGCTTTTTACTTCACTGCCAGACAGAGCAGGCAACAATGTGAGAGCGAGTCAGCTGCAATGGTTGGAACATCATATGATGCCCTGCTCCAGGCCTGAAGCCTTTGTGGGCATGCCGGCAAAACAAGATCAGATCTCCGGCTACACTGATAAAAATGGAGCTTAATAAAGGTTCACTCCAATAAAAACTTATAGTACAATTATTGGAATTTTGTCTTTTAAGCTTGAACTGTTTACCTGCTTAAGCGGTGCAAATAGTATAAGTAAAAAACGATTCAAAAATATTGATTTTCCCCGAACTATTGTGAAACCTCTACTCGCCGACAGCTCCCTTAGGTGGACAGCTCTCTTAGCTGGACGAATTTTATAGTTTTTTATGATAATTTTCATACAAACACCGTTCTCTTCATATTTCATATTTGCTACCATTTTAGGTTTGTAATTCTTAAGTTTTTTTTGTTTAACTAAATAGTTTCTCATTCACTGGTTTGATTTTTCACTAAATTAATCAACATAGAAAATGAATTAAACATATTTTTATTTAGTATTAATTTATAGCAAAAATTTATAAATTTACTTGAATTTAACAAAATAGTTACTAACTAATTATTGAGAGTTTTATGATGGCTTTCAACTTATCCATAAAAAATGTATGAACTTTTGCTATTGTGCTTCTTTGAAATTTGCTAAATATCTATAAATATTTTGTAACTTTAATATCTTTTTCATTCTCGAAATTCAAAATTCTTGACCAACATTACTTATAACAATTTTTAACAGTGCATCAGATGTCATTCATATAAAGTTTCCAACTGGTAATTTAAATCTATTAGTAAATCTTTATTATCAATTTAACTTTATTTTATAGATTGGTTATAGTCAATAATCATATTTCTATCTTTTTAACAAAATCGGAGGTTCACTAAAGTAAAGTGAAGCACTTGCTTACAGGGTATATTGCAGTCGAGTGGTTAAACAGAAGT
Organism: Drosophila dunni; assembly: GCA_018152125.1. Classification (NCBI taxonomy): domain Eukaryota; kingdom Metazoa; phylum Arthropoda; class Insecta; order Diptera; family Drosophilidae; genus Drosophila; species Drosophila dunni. Next base: position 1,631,790 of record JAECXC010000352.1, on the reverse strand, counting down.
TCTCCTACTCATTATTTCGCTGCCTTTGTTTGTAATGCAATTTTCAAAGCGCGAGAATTACAGGGAAACAAAACAATGAAAATCGCCTTCGTCGTCTTTGTCGTCGAAGTGCTCGGTCTTTTGCTGTTGTTGTTGTTGGCGTCGATGTTGTTCTTACCGATTTTGTTGTTGTTGTTGTTGTTGTTGAGTTCTTCGTGTTTGCAATGAGTCTGCGGCTTGACTTGGCACTGGCGTCTTACAGATGCCCCTTGAGATGGGCGCCCCCTCACACCCCGTACTTCTCGAGGATCTGCAGTTGAAACTAAAGTCAGAGACGGAGTCCGAGTTCGAGTTGGATGGCGAGAGAAGACTTCAATTTCAATTTAAATGAAAACAAACTGTAGGCACTTTGTATTTATGTATTTTGCAGCGTTCATTCAGCTTGTTTGCATCTGTAATGCTTCGTGACTTTCGAGTGTACTTAAAGCTACAGATGGATGGACTTGGACTATATGCACAAATATATGTACACATTGTGTGCGATGCAGTTACAGATACAGCTACAGATACAGATATATAAGATGCTAAAGCAAAGATTGCTTTGTATGCTTTATGACCTTTATTAAAGTGTTAATTAGTTAATATTTTAGTTATGGCTGGTGTATCTTTATAAAACCTCTAGATATGACTCATGTCGATAAGACAAAACCTATTCCTAATATTCTTACTTATCAGCAGTTCCATAAATACCACGAGGCCACCCAAGCATCCAAAAGTTAACGCTCCATATGAAAATAAACAGAAATGTGAATGAATTTGAAAGCTGAGTCTCAGTTTCGACTGAACAGTGAAACGGAAACGATGTATGAAGCCGAGGAAACGAGGGGTATCGAGGGGCTGTGACGAGACTAGCGCCTCTAGCAAAGTGTGAAGAAAAACAAGTTGAAATTTTGCACGCCTTCCAGTTAAACAATTGTTTGTTGTTGTTGCATCTAAGTGCGTTCCGCGAAAAAAGAACACAGGAATTTACCCCAAGCTGTGACAGCAGCATCCAAAGACTCCAACTTCTGAGTCTACATATTTTTGTAGTTTCCAGTTCCACAGTCTGGGACTGAGGCAGAGCAGTAAACCAGCTGACAAACGGAAACGCTCAGCGCCGTCAGTCATATGTGCAAAGTTATTTTGAATATGCAAAAAAAAAATGTTTTGAAAAATAAGACAAATCGACAGAGCACATAACCATACACATCTGCACATATATTCCCATACCCAAAAGCCATATTCACACTCACATTCAGAAATGAAGTCGAAGATTGCTCCATTATGGAACGCATGCGAGGAGTTGCCTGTGCAACAGTTGCTGTTGTTCTTGTTGTTGCTGCTGCTGTTGCTGCTGTTACTTTGTTGTAGAACATACGAAATAAATAAAAAAACAAAAACCTCCAAAACAGTATGAAAACGGGGAAACTGAGAGCTGGGAGGTACCAAGGGCTCAACGTCTACAAAGACGACGGTTACGACAAAGCCAACAAGTCGAGCAGCCCAGACAAAGTCCGAATACGTATTTAAAGATCATAAAACAATATTAACTGATCCATTGAGAGCAACAGAGAAAGCAAGTAACAAATATATGTGTTTAAGAGGGAGAGAGGGAGATGGAGAGCGAGAGGCAGAGAGCGGCAGGGACTTGGTGATCTTCACATGCGAGTGTGAAATTGTCAAGTTGTTTAAAGTTTACGCAGCATAATTAAATATTTGCCAATCGGCGTTTATAGATGTTGTTGCCAGCCGGTCTTTAGTCTTAAGTCTTTAGCTCTCTGCTCTCTCGGATTTGCGTAGATGTTGACCCTGTACTTCATTTATGTAATGGTTATAATGAGGTTGTCAGCGTAGGTAACGGTTCGTCTCAAAGTCAGTATAAGCAAGCCTTACTAATCAGGGTTAAGTCCTGCTTTAAAAAAAGTTACATTTCTGAAAATATTTAAAAAAAATTAAACAGTTCAAATATAAACATTTTGATATAAATTTTAATGCTCAATCAGTTACGAATTTAGACCCTTGTCAAATTGACGTACATCTTTAATATTGTTAACTTTCTAAAGCTTTTTTTGGGTATATTAACTATAAGCCAAAATTTTTGTGTGTGATTATTCTTACGTCTAAATATGTACAGGGTGATTTAGAGTCTATACATTTTTACTGTTTCCCTTCGTATTATTTTTTTTTTTCATTTTTTTCGGTTCCTCAACATATAAATTTATATTTTTTAGTATTTTAGTGTAGCAATTGTGCCGGCTTGACTGTTCGCATCTGAATTTTTGCCGTGGGAATATTCTAAGCCCCTGATTTTTTATTTATTTGTTTCGTTTTTATCTGCTGTTTCTTCATATGCGGTCCAAGTAAGTTTAGGGACGCAAATCGTGAACAGATGATCATGTTTATTTGTGTTGTCAACAATATTGGCAACATTTCGATGTGGGCGTCGTTATTAAAGGCCTCAGATGAGTTCGGAACGAGTTGTCCGTTACGGAATAGAAGGCAGTCTCCACTCTCACTCTTACACACACACGCACAGACACGAACTGGATGCTGTGCCCACACATAAACGGAATGTCTCCACTACTTCTGGCTGTGTTTTGTAGAGTTGCTTGAACCTTAGATGCGAACTAGGGACAGAATGGGAACTGCATCCCAGAGCAAGACCGAAAGCGAGGGCTTATTTTAATAGCGTTGTCGCAACTGTGTGGGGGCTGCACAGCTCCAACGCACAACAAACACACACGCACACAGATACACACTCACACAGTTGCAGTCGTGCAGTTGCAGCGCATTAACTAAATGCATTGACCTTTCAGCTTGTGCGCTCACTTGGTGGCAGAAATACGAGTTTTCCATGTATCTATCCCCACATATAACTAAGTGCACGACTCCTCTCTGCTAGTGTGTTAGTCTCACTGTGTGTGTATGTGTGTGTTTGTTGTGTGGGGAGTTGTTCTTAAACTTGTCCTGCATCTTTTCTATGTATCGCTCAACGCATCTTGCTGATGGCATGAGGCCATTTGATTTGCTCCCTTTTTTATTTTTAGCTGAAGCCCTGACTTGTGGGGCCACATTTACCAAGAAGTCTGTCATGGAGTAGAATCATTAGGAGAGATGGCACTAGATTTCAAACGAAGAGTTTTAACGGTAGTGCAAAAGAATATATAGATGTGTTTAAATAAAACAATCCAGTTTGACAGGATTCACAGATACTGTAACCTATGTAGTTAAAATAGACAACGGCTCAATAAATCGATTTAATCAAATTTCAATTTTATCGAGATTTCAAAAGTGGATACTTCAGATACACAAAAACATTGTGTGTAGATAGAATATTTATTATTTATTATGAATAAATCTGAAATATTATAATGAACATTAAAATTTGTATCTCGATCTCCAAATTAAAATATTAGTTGAAAAAAAAAAAAACTGAACTGATAAAAAGTATACTTAATTAAGAATTTCTTTAATTAATCTACTTTGGGAATTGGTCCGGCAGCGCCGATTTAATTTCTGCCTATAGTTTAAAAAGAACAATAAAAATTTGTGAATCATTGGAACCCATAAACTGATTATATAGCAAATTGTCGACTGAAAGCCGCATCATAAATAATCAAAATGCGGCTCGGAAGTGCTGCGAACAAAGTACGCATATTAAACATGAGTTAAGGCACAGGCTGTTATTATTCCCACGGGATTCGGGAATATTTATAAGGAAAGCAATGTCTGAAAATAATGTCAGAACAATGTTGAATATCAGGGCCTTGTTTCAGTGCGTTTCCTACACACACTTATCACAAAAAACTCCATTTGTTTAAGCGCTAAAAACTCTCGCCGATAAGCGATGTAGTGTATTTTAGTATAGTATTCTGTAGAGAATTTGGTCAAACAATGTGCTCGTATCTTTCATATTTGTTAATCACATAATTTGTCTGGTTTCTTGCGGCAAGAAGGTAGGACACAGGTACAAATGGAGTGAGAGAAAAACAGAGAGAAAGAGCGAGAGAGGGAGGGGACCACCTATAGGTGGCTACTTGTTGGCCAAGTGCAAAAATAAGAAGGTAAAAGAGGAAATCTCTTTATTAGTGGATGAGAATATTGAATGAATGGGAATCAAACAGGAAGCGAGCCGCATAAAAGAATCGAGCGTTTTACGCTTTTTGATTTCACATTCAACTAAATTTTCCGATTGTTATTTGCCTTGTTTGCTACCACAATGGTCAAGGATATACGGCTGGCGAAAATTGGCTTTGAATGAACCACAACGACTGACAGCCAGTGCAACCACACTGATGTGGTAATCTCAGTCAGCTGCAGGTCCCTGTATCTGCTCTGGTGTGCCCCTCTGTTCCACTGTCTCGCTGCCTCAGACACAGATCAATCTCTCTCCCACAACATTGTTGCCAAATTCCCTTAGTCTGACCGCAAATAATTCGTCAGGAAGCTGGCCAACTATTAGATTCCCTTCGTTTCAGACTCCACTTAGACACACACAACTGTAATTGTTTGTGTGTGGGCTTTTGAGGAACAAATTCATTAGGAGACGACACACAGATACATTTGTATCTGCAAGTTATGTGCGTGCTTCGCAAAAAAAAAACTAAAGTGGCTTTTAATGCCTCTATCTTGGCGCCCAATTAATTTTGTCCAATAAAACGAAAATTATATGCATAAAGGGTATAAATACCATATACATACATACGTATCTATGTATGTGTGTGTGGTTGAGCTTGTGTGTGGCACGAAGGGCGAGCAAAGCGCACGGCATGAAAGAGATTTGCAGAAATTTTGGCGCCAAAATGCAAGTTGATAAACCAGTTGAGTTGCATATTTGCCCCTCAAATCTGTGCGCCTTTTTTGCACGACTTCTGCACGAGGGCATCTTCTGTGTGTGTGTGCGAGTGTGTGTGAGAGTGTATATGCATGAGAGTCGCTTGTCGGCGCCGTCAGAGCGACTGAACGTCTACATCTACATTTATAGTGCGTTTATCAGTGCTGCGAGTATTACAGTGGCTAATAAAAAAAGTTTGATAATATATTCTATAAAAACAAACTTAACTTTTGAGATTGTTAATATGTAAGGGCGGACTTGAGGTAATTAAATAAATTACTTGCTAAGTTTTAAATTTACTTAAAAGCGTAATTATGACATTTAACTCTGATTTTTTAAGAAAAGTTTCTCAAAACAAATTTACAGACGAATTATGTAATTTATGCAGTCGATTTCATAATTATCGTTACTCAGTGTACAACGTACAAAGTAGTATTGAAAATGTTTTTTTACTTTTAATATTTAATTGATTTTATTTTTATTTCATGATTTATCCTTTAGGCTAAATCTGTCAAAAATTATGTATTTGTATGCATGAAAAGTGCTCTAGAAGGAGCACCGAATCTCATGCAGAATGCTCACTCGACTTTAGCATTTGTTACTAGTTTTCAATTGAAGAAAAAATCTGAAATTTAAAAAAACGGCTAAAAATAATACAATTTTAAAACAGAGCTGGCATTCAAGCGTTTAGCCACAAATATAGCTATATATATAAATAGCTCTAAATCCGCCAAATTGTCAACACTGACATTTATACACACATTCTACACAGACACTTGTGCACACAACTTTATGGTTGTGAATTCTAAAAAGTTCAAAACAACAAAATACGCACAAAAAATATATAAAAATGAAACCCTGAAGATTTTGAAGCAAATCATGAATTTGCCGACATGAGGATGAGAAGGGATGTGCAGAAGGGAATGGATGATGTCGGCAAAAGGCGACGCATAATTTGTAATAAAGCTCGAGGACTAATGTGTTTTTCTACCTTGTGCCCATTGAGACAGGCTAAACTTAGTGTCTGAGAAAAGAATGAACGAAAAATTTGAGACTTAAAAACTTTTCACTTAATGAATCTAAGCGAGGAGTGCCAGCAGTGCGAGGAGGAGAGCGACAATCGGTGGAGAGCTATGGAGTTGTATAGCCAGGACGTGATCGTTGTCATCATTACTGGCCATGGCCCAGGCACCGGCACCGGCTCAGGTACTGGCAGGTAGTAAACTTGTGCAACATTTTTTCCCAGGAACTTTTAGTGTTTTTGCTGTTGTTGTTGCCGAAACTCCTTATTGAAGCATATCGAGAACTGGTGGCACAGCATTCCATGGGACATCCACCAAAAACCAAAAAAAAAAGCTAAAAAAAAGAGCCAAGCCAAAATGCACAACCATTGCCATCGCGGACGTATCAAAGACCTAAGCCATTGATCAATGGTATTTGTTGTTGCTGTTGTTGTTGTTATTGCACTGTCTGGTTAGAACTGCAAGTTACCTGGGCCAAAGCCCATTTAACGTGCCAGACACATTTTCGGCGAAATGTTTTTAACAGCCAACACACAAAGTGCTGCCCCGACGAAGGATCGGACATCAGCGACATTAGGGACTCTGGACGGACACGTTCTACACGGTATATGGACAAGAGCGAAAGCTAAGAACTTTGTCCAGTCTCTGCTTCCAGACACATACAGTAGAACCTCAAGTGTACACATAAATTGATTATCTTCTATGCTGGATTAATCTTGTAATTTCTTTATCAATTTTAAGACAATTTTAAATATCTTTTTGTCGTAACAGCACACATATTCATGGGGATTCCCCTGAAAAAAACCAAGTTTAGAAGCGGATCTCGCTAGCAGAGTTTTCACTGTACACGAACTCAGTGCCAGTCCCAGTCCCAGTCCCAATGGCACACACTGAGCTTGCAACATCGAGGCACATCCAAAAGAATTTGCAGTGCAAACTTTGCGTGATTAGAGAGCTAAATTGAACGTTGCTTCGACTTTTTTCTTCCTTTTTTCTTGCTTTCGATAATGTTTGAGCGAGATATCGATATTCAGAGTTTGGCTTTACAATCACGCCTCCACTTCTGTGCCTTTCGCCCTTTTCCCTTCACGTGCTTCTCTTGCTCTGCGTCATCGTCTACACTGATACAAACATTCTATAATGAAGTTAGCTTGCATTAAAATTTTGTTTTGGTCCACAAAATTCATAAAACTTCTTTGGCCGGACAGCCACGGTATCAGTATTATTGTTCCCAAGGGAGATGTTCGCCTAAGAGAAGGGATTTTGTATGAAAATCATGCTGAAAGACTATAAAATTTGTCCAGCTAAGGCAGCTGTCCTCCTGAGGGAGCTATCCACGAGTAGAGCTTTCACTGCATATTTTTTCTAAACAAGTCATATTTTATTTATTCCAAGAAATTCATAAAATCGTATTTAATATTAAGTAAAACAAAATTTTTCACACTTATACTCATATATTTATGCGAGAATATTCCAAATTAAAAATATAAAATTTATTTAAGAATGAAACAATAATTATTTTCATTAAAACCAAATGTTTTTGCTATGCCTACCGATTTCATGTTTTTAAAAAATTAAGAGTTTCATTTTCGTATGCTGACAAATGCAATGCCGATCGAAGCCTTATCATAATGTCGATAACAGTTAGGGAACTATTATAATATAAGTAGTAATTCTGAAAATATAAATAGTTCCGTCACACAAGTTTAAGCAATCAGATCTTTAGATTAAATTTCTTATGCTTAGGCATACTGCACTTTAATGAATTTGGATTTAATAATTATATTCATATAATGTTTATTTCTTTTTGTCAGTGTACTACGTCTCCCACTCGTGGTCGCATAAGAATGGGAAGTTCATATTTGTTATCGTGCTTTGCCACGATCGTTATGTGTGGTTTTCTCTCTCTGTGTGGGTATGTGTGAGCATGAGAGTGTATGAGTGTGTGTTTGTGTGTTAAGACCGCCAAAGAGCAGAGGCAAAAGCATCGTATTCGTTTTTCAGTGTGTGACGCAATTTTGGCGCGAAACTTGGCGTCTCTTTTGGGGCTTTGTGGTGTGTGCCATTGGGGCACGCTTTTCAGCGATTAAAAAAGCGCGCACGTGTGTGTGTGTGTGTGTGTGTGTGTGTATGGTAGATAATCGACTCGCGTTTAATATTGGTGGGAAAGCATTTCTATGGCTGCCTATACCTGTACAGGAACTCTTGAAATGCTTCCTTCCGTTTCCAAAAATCGATGTTAGTTTTCAGTACCATCCAGGAAGGAAGTTTCCAGAATGAAGGGAATCTGTCTAACTGGACAAAGTGTGGAAGCTAAGAGCCTAAGTAAATATGCTCGGGGAACTAACCACATCCTGCTGTGGGCGCACTGGCTATTTGACCCGTCAGATTCCAAGACCCTGAGACTCTCAGACTTAGAGTCTATATAGTCGAAGCCGTTAAGCAAATCTTAGTGACACGCCGATTGACCGCAAGTGCCTCAAAAGCAGAGTAGGACTGAGCTGAGCTGAGCTGACACTGCTCGAAATTCAATACTCTTGAAGGGACTGCGATTGCTTCGAGGACTTTGTCGTTGTTCTCCTCGGCTTAGGTTACATAATCAAAGACCACGAAGATGTTAATTTTAACGGGGCATGGAAAGATCATGAGGTTGCTAACATTAAGATTTGCTCAAGTGTTGTTTTAGCGGGAAAAATCAGTAGGCTTGTGGGCGTGTCACCTGCGAGTGACCGTGTGAGTGTGTGTGACTAACCGTTAATAGAGATCGAGAGTTGCCGCTTGTTGCATAAGCCCGGATTTTGATTCCTAGAAACATTGGCTAAGCGCCTCCATCGTTTGTCTTCCTGGCAAAATTGGGACTGGTGACAGTTTAAGAAAGATAACCAGTGACTTGACATGCGATACCTAAAGGAAAGTAGTCGGTGTCGGTGTCGCTTTCTGTCCCTGTCTCTGTCCCCGTCTCTGTCTAGGATTGAGGATGCGACGGGTTGATCCTATCTGTGCATAAATCTGTGCATACCACTTGAATGGACACTTGAGTGTACAATTTTCTCATGATTGCCAAAGTGCCATTGCCGTGTTGGTCAATTAATGAGCCGGAGCAGCTAGGAGGACTGGGCTAAAAGGATCCTTGCTCGCATTCGACAAATATGTACTCGTATCCTGTTGTGCACTTTGCTGCAGTTGACACTCCAAATAAAGTGCAACAACAGCGGCAAAAAAGATACACTTTTTTTTCATTTTACGGCTAGTTATAGATATCCCTTGTTGGACAGACAGTTTGACATTTGTGGACAATCTATAGCCGCTACGTCCTGTGGTGCATTGGTATCGTCCTGTTAAGCAAACAACAAGTGAGTTGAGTTTTCATTTACGCATCAGCTGAGGAGCGCTGGGAAAATTTTTGTGCAATCAGCTGTTGAGCTATGTTTTTGTTGGCGACACCGTTGTGGGAAAATGGGATCATAATGTGGACCTTAGTAGGGGATTTATATATGGGTATATATATAGGTTTATATACCTTGTCTGGAGTGTAGCTAAACCTGTTTGACTCTTGTTGTTACTGACTTTGCTTTGCTTTTTACTAGCACTCTGCGAGTGAGTATTGGTGGGTCGTTAATGCCTTGACTTGTTGCTGGTATTGGTGTTAGCCTTGGCAGTGTCGAGCTCCTTTTGTTCCATTGCCTTGGCCAACAAAGAAGGCAAAGCAAATCATCAAGTGCTGCCGTTGATGATGATGATGACGACGACGACTACTACGACGACGACGATGATGGGAATCTAAAGCAAAGCCAAAAACCTGGATTGCAACATCATTTATCAGCTGCAGGAGTGTGGCGAGTGGGCAGTACTCGGAGCGTACCTGCCGTGTGCTGATCTCACGCTTGCCAAACAATAAAGTCAAAGGCCGTACATTACAGGTTGATAGACACATCCCCTCTAGACCCTAATAACGCCGTTTTGCCTTTGTTCGATTTCTTTTACTACTTGTTTTATATTTTTTTACTTCTCTGGGTGTTACAATTGCAGAATTATTGTCCTGGGAATCTGCTCCACCTACAATTCGTAGGACCACCATCGGACAAATTACCCATCAAAGTCTAAACTCTGAAAATTCTACACACATTACATTTCTTGAGTCTAAATTCTTCATTGTCCAGTCGTTCTCCATTCTATAGACTTAGTCAACCATCACACCCGCTCAATAAGCGAAACGCTATGCAAATAGTAGGGCTGGTAAGCGGGAGGCCGGAGGCGGGAGTCGGTCGCAGGGGAGTGCTAACGGCTCAACAAATTTTAGCATGAGGCATTTGCAGCAAATGTCTGGGCTAGCGTCTGCGTTGACGTCAACGTCAAACGTCAGCAGCGACAGCAACGCTTGGTGCATAAGAAATTTTTGTCCGTTACAGAATCTGGCGCGCAACGGCTCACAAATTGTGTGCATGAGAGTGTGTGTGTGTGTGTGTGTGTGTGTTTATGTTTGATAAAATGCGATATGGGCACATTCTCATTCCCATTTCCATTTCCATTCTCATTCTTATTCTCATTCCCATTCGTATTCTCGTGCTCAATAAACCCCCCTGCCTGGCTTTGGCTGGTGCAATGCGAGTAAAGGAGAGTGTGAGAGTGTGTCTGTGCCTGTGTGCGCGAGGGAGAACGACAAACAGAACGTGAGTTGCTGCGCGAGCGCAACATTGAGCACTCGCCGCACTCGGCTCAACCCGTCGTCGTTGTCAGAGTCAGCGAGGCAGTGGCTGCGACTGAGGCAGCGACTGCGACTGCGGCTGCGACTGAGGCAGACAAGGCGCAACATAAACGAGCATAACGTATTTTTGCTGTCGGTGTGACACTAATACACACAAGCATAGAACGAGAGAGAGCGAGAAATATTCTGCCGGCTTGCCCCTTCTCCTAACCATGCCCCTACAGCAGAGTGTCAACTTTTAGTCTCGAAGTTGAGGCAATAAAAACCAAATAATTGAAAACTCGACAGCAAACGAACTACGAGAATGCCCAAAAATATCTTAAAGATTAGATGCGTACGGCAAGAGCATGAAAGGGGTCTGCCAAAAGGTCGCTAGAGGGGGGAAAACAGTGGCAGGAACAGAGGGGAGCAATGTCTGGCTTCGTCTCAGTACTGTGGTAAATGGGGGCATAAGCAAAGACTCACTTATGATTAATGTGATGGCAAAATTGAAAATATATTTTTACCCCCAACGGAAATGAGGAGGAAGTCGCTCTTCGTATGGTTTATGTTGTGCCAAAAGAGTTGGGGTGTGATGCCTGATGCCGATGCTGTATCTGATGGTAATGGTAATGGGGTCTGCTCGACATACGAGCATTATGAGCATACGGCACAGATCAGAGCCATGGAGATTAGTTTGTAGTGCAGTGGATCGTGGAACATTTGTTTAGGGGGAGTGTGTGTGCCGAGATCGCGCCAAAAGGAAGTGGAGTTCTTCTGTTTGATGGATTCTTGGAATTGTGCCTCGCTGTCGTTTGTTGTCGAATTAAAGAATGGATTCAGTTCCACAAAAGGGTTAAGTTGGTATTCTTCATGAAGTTTAGTTTTAACTAACTAGCAACGCTCAAAAGTATGCAACGAAAGTGTACAAATCACAGTGACTAAAGTTAGTAGTTATTATTAAGTCACTTAAAGCAAGAAAATCAAAGTCTACATAAATTAAAGTTGATAGAAAACTTAGTTAATTTGGTCTATAGTGTGAATACCCGATGTATAATTATGAGTACTTAGTCGTCGGTGTTCCCTTTTTAAGTGTTCTTATTTGTTTTGATTTGTTTACCATTGTTGCATAATTATGCAGCAATTTACACTTTATTGTTTACATTATTCCTGGGCCCATTAGAATTGGGTGAATTCTCAGAAGGTCGTAGGTCCATCAATTTCCAATCTAAACCAATGCACGTGCGAATAATTCGGCAATTCGATGGAGTGAAGTGAAGTCAAGTTGAAAAATTACCTGCTGGCATTGTCAATAAACGATGCTGTCACTTGTCCACACACACCAGGCATACCCTAACACACACGCACACACACGACACCCGGGGAGTGTGTGAAGATTTTTCCCAAAGTCACCGTAATGCCAAACCGAAAGTAAAGAAGAAAAATGGGCACCCAATGAAAATAATAATAATAATAAAATAAAATACATGACTAGACTGAGACACAGAGAAGAAGACGGAGACTCTGGCGAAGAAAGAGTATTTGGAAAAGTAAACACGCCAGGATATCAAGTGTACACATGCTGCATTGGATCGGGAAAGAGACAGGGAGAGAGATGCATGCGAAAGATCTCCAGTTTCTGCACTTGCAGTTGGCATTGTCCGCACCGTTAGAAGCAGATATGGCCAAGTCGAAAGAGAGTATCGTGGGAATGTCCATTGTGGAATTGTCAGTGCGCTTTGTCAACGGTTCAAGTGTCGCCAAGAGCACTGTCTCCTCTTCTCTCTCCTTCTCTCCTATCCTCCTCTGTCTGCCCGTGTTTTCTTAGACAAATGTTTTTAATTTTTAGGTCTTTTTTGTGCACAAAGAAAGTGCACGCGTATTAGTAGTACGCGTTTACCATGCGACCAACATATAAAACACAAATGTATCTTCAAGTGGTCAGCGCTGGGAACGACATTTCCTTTGTTCCCAGCCCAGTCTAATTTGTGCACTCCTATGGCGGACACTTGAGTCCAGTGAAAGGACACGAGCAAAAGAAACGATTCAACGTTCCCATCACCCAACTAAAAGAGTAACGCACTAGACTATTTTCCTAGTCCCTGTAGATACTATGGGAAAGTGAGTACCAGCTGCAATTGGCGTGCGTGGGAGTCAGTTTTGCTAGGGCCAACGTGGGCATGATGCAATATTGTCATAAGCCAATAAATAATGTCGCTGTTAGCCCAGCAACTGAGCATTTAAGTGGCTGAGATTCCCACGATTTTTGGGCAAGGTGTCGATACTCCGAAGAGACCGGACAGAAGGATTTAGCATTTAAAAGGAAAAGCGTGTTAGTTTCACTTAATTAGCTTCTAGTTATTAGAGCTCCTACTAAAAAGCTCCTACTAATCTTTTATTTAAGCTTAAAAGAATATTTAATTTAAAACATTGTATTCAAATTAAATTAATTAATTAAAATTGGTTTCGAATAAAATTGATTTGAGGTTTTGATATTTATTATAGAAGCTTTTCATAAGTAATAATAAAATTTGGCATTAATTTGAATATAAATTATTTTGTATACACTTTTTAAGATTCTATATTTTTATTGTTTAAAAAGTTTAATTTATGTTTATTATAATTATGGACATATTTCGATTTAAAATGATTATTTAATAAATTTGATAAATTTTCATTTAATACGTTTTTAATTAATTTTGTATTGATGTTAATTATCTTGTTTTTACAACTAGATGAATTCTGATTTATTTCTTAGGTTACCCAAAATTATTAAATTTATATTTTAATTAAATTTCAAAACTAAATTTATTTAAATTGCGACATAAATTAAAAATAATCATTTTCTACACATAACTACAAATGTTTAGTATTGAATTAGTAAATTGACACATTAGTTCAGTAATTGATTTCATGAATACACATAGCTAAGATAATGAATCTTATCTCTACTGTGATGTAAGTTGATGTCAGCGTTTGGAAAGACACGTACTATTTAAAACACTGTGCACTTTAACCTGTTGCACAGATATCGCTAGGATTAGAGAACTATGTACAAAAGATAAATTGACACTTTATGACCATTTACACTGACTCTTCCGGCCATTGGCAAGTTCACTGAAACGCAATAAACTCCAAAAGATTGTATCATAAATCATTGGTTTAAAAAATAAATGCACACACAAAAAGAAGGTATGAAAAATCAACGACAAATATTGCATGAATGAAAAGGGAATTGGACTGGACATGCAACAATGTTGCTAAGACTGGACAAACATTTAAAAGTTTCTTGCTCCGTTGTTTGCACTGAGATAAATTTCACTTCATTTTGTTGATAAGCGATGGAGCTGTGCGGGTCAAAGTGATTTGAGTCGCTTTGGGTCGGATTGGATCGATAGGGCATCACATATGGCCACATCAGATAAAGTCGGAGGCAGCAAACGCAAGTAAGATACTTAATAATGTTGTACAAAATTTTTGAGTTGAATGAGGAATGAGGAGTGCAAAGAAATCAGCGTTAGGTTTTGCTGATAAAAGTGTTGGAAACGAATGTTAATGCCAAGCGGCATTGTTTAACTAACAAACAGCGGGCGTAGATACTGAATGCATACACAGATACAGCTTAAGATACAGATACAGCAAGAGCTGCAGCAAATATACAGATACAGATATAAAACATGTTGTTTGCAGGCAGAAGTGTGCAAACATATTTCAACTTATTTAAAAGCGCGTAAAAAGTCGATAAATGTCACTTATCTGTTTGCCGAAAGTCAACAGGAGAAACTGACAGGCAAAAAAGAGAGAAAGAGAGGGCATGACTGAGACAGAGACAGAAAACAGCGGAAATTGATGTTGGCATGTTGGCGAAATGCGAACTAAGCATAAGCGCCAGCTGCAATTCAGTGACGTCATTAAGTTATCGCATTGCTGCCGTTGCGCATACGCCCCCTCTTGCTGTCGGGTGACTTTCCCCGCTCTGTCACACACACACACACACTGCACTGATAAGGCACTTTTTTATGAATGAAACGGATTTTTTATTTCCTTTTGTGCATGTATATATATTTAACGGGCATTTCAATAGCTTTAACTGCCTTACGTTGTTGTTGTTGCTGTTGCTGCTTATCAATGAAATTTTTTATACATTTCGCTTGCAGCGAAACGCGGTTCTGACTGTCGGCAAGCTGCACACAAGTCTTTTGAAGAAAGCTGAGCGACAGACTGACCTTGAGTTTCATATTTGTATAAGCAATATACAAGATATATATTTATATATGTATGTATGTATATTTATATAAGTATGCAGCGAGGTGTATGTGTGCCATACGTTTTTTGGTGGCTCAAAATAATATTTTATCTTACTGCGGAAACGCGCGCGACGTGCTTCAAGTAGCATCGCTAAAAGTCAGCCAATTCGCTACAATTTCAGTCATTCAGACATGCACTCATGCTACACATATGAATACACTCACATTCACTTATATTCATTTGATTTTATTTACTCTTTTCAATATTTACTTAGCACGAAGCGTGCTTGGTTTTTAAATGAAGCAAATTATGCCTAAGTATTGCCCTGTGTTGAATTTCTATACGCTGACTTATCCGATACCCTACACACTTTGTGAAAAAACTCTTGAAAAGATTGAAAATTTACTATTTTCCTACAAATGCACAATTTTTGATCTAATCGTCGCACACCTTTCTTATCTGCTATCTGCAGCTAATGAACCCAAATTTGTGTAGGGCATAAAGAGCTCTATTTGCTGATCGTAAAGTGACTTACATAAATATGTTGTGATGTTTTTTTTTGCATACTTTGATAGCGGCAACACAGCTGCGAGCATTTACTTGATACTCAGATACTTGCATTTGAATGATAAAAAGATACTCACTGTATACACACAGGTTCTAAGAAATTTGTCGGCAATCTAGAAATACATATTTGAAGGCCTTGGCAAGACGACATTCTCGGGCATACCTTTTTATCGTCCTAGACATACCTTTATCTCTCTGTACTCTCATTTATTCTCTGAATGGTTTCTGATTTGTGTCTTTGGCTACAGTTCGGTTACAGCCACTCCTTTTTTCCCATTCATACGCGCCCATCTAAACAGAAATCAACCATTCATTGAATGTTCTCAGCTTCCTAGAAGTGCAGGGCACTTTGTGTTCCACTGTCCCTGGACGCGATTGCGCTGCCCACAGTGCAGGGGAATTGTCTCGCGGCCACTTCAAACTGAGCAACATCATCCAACCACTCTAGTCATTTTTTTTAATACAATAGTTATGGTTATGGTTTTTCATGAACTGGAAAAATTATACCAGAAGTGCTGAACAAAAGTGTTAAAATTGCGTAGAGAAATTTTGTTTGGAAAATATGAATTACAAGGTGTTCACAGGTGAAAACTCCGCTGTGCGCGCTGTTGTCGTTGCCCTTACACCTGAAGTGTTACCTGCCGTGCGCGGCACGAAGTTCTGTATATTCTGTTGCATAACCGGTTGACTATCTATTGGTTATTGGAACAGGTTGTTGAAACTCTTTTGTCCTAACATTTTTTTCTTAAAAAAAAATCAACTTTTTGCAATGACTTTTCATTGAGAAGGAGGTGTTAAACAAACAGCAGCTCAAACTGAAGCTGTGCAGAAATTTGCCAAGTGCGGCATGCCATAAAAAGTCGGTAGTCTCTTGAACAAAAAGCGATTTTCATTGATCTTGAACTATAAAGGTATCCAGGGAGGTGGCAAGAAAGGCAGAATGTATTAAAAAGAATCCTTTATTAGACAGGCTGCTGCTTGATCTCGGTGTATAGAGTTCGTTCTAAAAATTCTTTGAATCGATTTAAAACAAGAAAGAATGCTATTGTCGCCTCGCGACTTAAGGATACCCGTTACTCACAATGGTGTTAGATATGATAACTTGGCAAACAGAAAATTTTCATACAAGTTCAAGTTTAGAGCATATTTTCGACCAATCGATCCAATGGGAGCTATAAGAAATAGTAGTCCGATTTGGATCAAACTTGGTCAGTATATATTTATTGATGGCAAATGTATCCTGTGTGAGTTTGATAAATATAGCTTGGTCATCGAAAAAGTTTTTTTTACAAACGTATGTTTAGAGCATATTTTCGACCGATCGGACCAATGGGAGCTGTACGATATAGTTGTTCGATTTGGATCAAACTTAATCAGTCCGTAAACTTTCTAGATATGTATTATCCCTGACAATTTGATTTAGATAGCATAGCTAACAAAAAAGTTTTCTACACTAAAACATTCAAGTTTTACATTTACCTTTATGTGAAGACAGAACGCCCTAAAGTGGGCGTATCAAAATCAAAACCAAACGTGTACTGCTTTATTTTCAAAAGTATTGTGCTTAAAATCTAAAACCTGCTACTGTAATACTTTTTCGCAATATTTATTACGTTTATTCAAACAAGCGTTGAATAAACTTTAGTTCAAAAGACTTTTCTCTTAGCGTCACTTATGCCCTACTCTTTTCTACATAATTTATGGAGCAATAGAATGCCAAACACCTGTCAAAAAATGACAAAAACAAAGGACACTTTAGAAAACAATTTCATACAATTAATGGCAATAAAATCACATTAAAATTGCGACACAACAACGCCTACCTACACTACCAACAATGGCAACAACAAATGCTTTATAGACACAACAAAAACAACAACAAAATTCACAACAATAGATAAAAAGATGCATTGTGTGTGGGTGTGTGTGTGTGTTTTGCAGGTCTAAATACTCGTAATGCCGCGCTATTCAAAGTATCTCGTACTTGTCAGTTCATTGAAAAGTGTCGCAGTCTATAACATACATGGAGTCCCTACACTATATAATCGCATCAGCAAATGAACTGGGCGTGGCACTCGACTTTTAGTTGCACGTGCGTGAGGCAAACAATTGTGCTGCAAAATGCAATTGTGTCATGTACTTGTCTTCCTGTCCAGTTTCAGTTTCAGTTTCAGTCTCTTGATCTCGTTCTGTGTTTGAAATCAGCGATGTGAAAATTTCTAGAACGTGATTCTCTTGTCGTGTCCTCAATTTTTCTTTACTCTATTTTTTTTGTAGTTTTTTTAACTGAAAAGTTGGCGCATTGTTTGGTCAGTTCATTATGGCTACTCGCATGTAGTTCGGTTGGTTTTCTGTCGGACACGTCTATTGTTGGGCATAGAGTGTATTTACGGACACGTACACGAGCGTTGTCCTAGTGTTTAGCCCAAGTAGAGAAAACGGCTTCATTTTGCCGCCAAAACTTGCCTTTGGGCAAATGAAAAACGCGGAATAAGCTTTGCCACGACGACTGCGGTCGACTGCCCTTTATTTTTACATTTTAAATTTGGGTGTACGGCCATTAAACTAATTTATCACCAATATAGGGCTGTGAACGGGACAAGCAGCTAGAGAGGGAGATCGGCACAACCCTTGGTTTGTGGGAACTTGCGGTGTTTCTAGGATCTTGGTGCTTTGGTTTTTGGTTTTCGGTTGCTGGTCTTGGTTCATGGGTTGTCTACCATGATTGCAGTTTGCCGTGTTGTGTTGTAGCGGCTTTTGTGTCTATTTACCATAATGAAAACATTTTCAAATATTTTATGCAAAGTTGTTTGCTGCAAGGCAGCCTTGACATGACCTTAGCTCAACCTTAGCGCTACCCCGCGGTGTATATTATGCTGACGATTCCTGCCAAGGATGCGAATGATATCCTGTCTGGGAATTGCCAGAATGAAGTAAGTTCGTGTGTAGTATTCCAATACCGGTTAGTAATTTGCAAGCTGAACTAGTTCCTTTGCTCTATCGCCTTTGCTGTCATTATGTAGATTTAATTTTACTATTTTTTTTTTTCGTTGTCAACTGGGTGATCCCCGACCAGCTCCTCACACTACTCCTCTCCAGCTCCGCCCCTTTTTGCTTAGCCAAATCGAGCTAATGACTTGTCTGCCAAGTTGTTGTTGGGCCATCAACTATAGATTTTCTCACAGGAAGTCTGAAATACCATTGCCATAAAACCTGGAAAGCACAATGAAACGAACTGATAACGATCCAGAAAGAAGGGAAGATGCAGCTCACAAAAGTATCCAAAGATGTTAACAAAACCAACAAATTGGGTTGTGAAAAGCAGCAAAATATCCATTTGCAGGGTAAAATAGACCTTGTCTATGTGTTGGCCATGTTTGCACTGAGCGACTGACTGTTTGACTGTCTAAGCCGCAGGTACAAAATGATTAACTTCAATGCCGTACAAGATCTCACCGCAATTAGGACGGGCATCCTAATAAAAATCAATCCACCAGGATCTAGTGCAATGCGAACAGGTTTCGCCGCTCCTCTCAAACTCGATAATGGCAAAGAATTGCGTCGTCACAGAGGATTCGAATTCGGATCTTGTCGACCCCCTCAAAATCAAACCAATGCACTTAGACCTTAGAAGAATACCCTACAGTTCGGTAGTGTTGGGGGCGAGGACACACAAATAAAGGTCAAAATACAGACACATCAAGTTTTTTTTCTGAACTGATATAAAGAAACGAAAATTAGTGGTAAAAACGCAGCTCAGCTGAGAGCCGAGAACCGAGAGCCGAGAGCCGTGAGCCGTGAGCAGGCCACAAAGGAGAGCGTGATTTGTTGCAAGATTTCTCTGTAAATGGCATAAAAAACAGCTACGAGTTGAGTTGGCCAAGTCTGATCGAGGCCGTGGGAGCGTTAATGGCGCAATCATGGCTTGACGACCTCGTTCTCCTCTTGGTCCTCGATCTCATTCGAGACAATTAACACAACAGCAATTTCAGAGGCACATCCTTGGGAATGTCGAGCACTGAATGCAGGCCTATTTTTTATGAATTGTTCATAATTTTTTGGTTTTTAGGCACTCGGCTCAAAGGCGACGCCGACACAGCTCGACATCAGCTGATTTGTAGAGCTGAAAGGGGAGGGGATTAATTATGTTGACAGGTTACTGCTATCAAAGTGCCCCTTTTAGATGGCTCAAACAGTTGCTGGCCAAGTGAATGGTGATTGTCTCCGAAATCAGTATTAACTTTCCATTGATAGTTTGGCGTTTCCAGGAAATCCTGGCTGGGAAACTAAACTCAAAGGATACCAGAACAAACAGCACTGGGCACGTACACAATTAAGCGGAAAAATAAACCAAACAAAAAGTAATTTTTTCAATCCTTACAATTTCTTTAATCCTCATTGCATAAATGTTTCTTATGCTTGAAAAATATAAAATTGTGAATTTCGCATAGGAAATGATATGGCAATAAAAATTGCATACAAATATTTTCGCAAGAAATGCACAAATATCAATTATTAATTTTCAAAAAGACAATAATCAAACCCATTTTGCCCCCAGAGAGACTGAAATCGAATTCGTGAATGAAAAACCATTTTTTTAACTGACAAACATGCCTATCAATGGGCATAGGTGACAGGGCTCAAAGCAAAACTCAGCTGGATTGCGTTGCGTTCTGAATGTCGCCTCAGGTGACAAATCGCAAGGTTTGCCAACAGGTTGCAGTCAGTTGGTTTTTACCTTTTGGGCGAGGCACGCACAGGCGGCAGCAGCGTAGTGAATGACGCGGCAGGTTTTTGTGACCCGGCCAAAATGTGTCATTTCGCACCTACATAAAAACGCAACGTGGCCAAATGGTTAATGGCTTAAAACGACCCAAATGTGTGGCAGCCCAATGTGACCTTCGCTTCTTACACGTTGCATGTTGCATAATGTTAACGGCCAAGCCATTGGCAGGCCTTGTCTAATGTGCGATTTCTACAAAATTCTTTGATTTGCATACACAATTTTCATTGATTTTCACACATGCTCGAAAGGGTCAAGGATATGCGTTAACAGGATATGACAATAAATGTTTACATAACACTTTTTGGCGCGCAAAAATCCGTACGCCTCATTTCCTGTCGGCAGCCTGTGCGGCCTAAGTCCTTGTGATTCTTGTTATTGTTGTTATCCTGCTCAGATCCTTCCTGTCGGCATGTCACGTGTGTGTCAGTTACCACCCAGGTTATATAATAATATATACAACATACACTTGCCCAAATAAACTTGTCGACCAGGCCACAAATCTTCTCACGCCTGTCCCGTCCTCTCCTGTCATGTGTTGTGTTATTTTTTCTTCGTCCTTTTTGCAGGAAAACCGCGCGGCAATTTCGCTTTAATGGCCAAAAGATGGATATTTCATTCATGTGATCTCATTCAGCGAACGGAATTCGTTGGAAGCGGTGTAAAAAAATCCTGTTCACTGTGCTCTCATTGTGCGGCAACAATGCCAACGTTGGCAGGATAATAAGGACACAACTAGCAAATCTCTACAAGTACTTCAGGAACAATAAACGCAGCGCTACTTCCCAAACAAATTTTTAAAGGACATTCGACCAGCAAATTCTCACGTTCATTTTCCCCACTCTCCTCTGTCTCTCTCCCTTTTACTCTCACACTCCCTCGCCTTTCGCCTGTCTCTGTTTTTGCCTCAGTTGCCGTTTCTTTTGGGTGCAGGATATATTTTTTGCGGCATTCCTCAGTGGTTTTTTAATGTTGGCTAAGGCCGGGCTTAGACCTCAAGTGACCGAGGGTTTGATGAGCTCACATTTGCAAAACGAGAAGCGGATGCGAGGCCACTCGGGTGTTCCTCGTTTTGTTCCTACTCAGCGGCGACAGCGAGTACATCATCATCTCACGATCATCCGGATCTAGTTCAATGCGTTTCTTTTTTTATTATATTTTTATTCTTTAGATTTTTGCTTTCGCAATCGGCAGTCAGTGTGCAATTTTCAGAGAATTTTCAACACATAATCGACAGATAATGCTGTTGATTATCTCAGGAATTTCTTTAGATTTAGTTCCTTGTTGGTGGCGCTGTTTGTCGTTGTCCTTCCGTTTCAGATTTCATTCAGACACTCGGCGCTGTGTGAGGCCGCACAAAGCGAGTATCTGATTGTAAGTACGGCTTCGACTTGGCTTTGATTTTGGCGGTTTTTTTCCTGGAATTTTTGGCAGTAAGTGGAGCAAAGAAATTCTAACACTCTGGGAAAAAAAGGACAATAAAGTTGATAACATTTAAGTGAAAGACATTTTTTTGGGGATTTTTCCCATAAATTTAAAAAAAAGTAGTTAAGATTTAGAAATGCATTTTCACCGCCTTGTGGAGTTAAGAAAACGAAACACTTTGGGTAACAACAAGAGGACAACTTGACAATTAACAGTTATACAAATACATGTTTGCAGAGATTTGTACAAATTTGATTACATATCAGTGACAGAGAGTTTTCCAACTAGTTTTTCCCAGCAACATCCCCAGGAGCCCGCATGTTCAACTTGGCCACAAGTTTGTCATACTGTATGCAAATTATGCATTTGATAAGCACGTTTCACTCTGAGTTGGATGAGCTAAGAGTTGTGTCTGTCGCATTGTTGATGAAGATGAATGATGTAATAATTCCATCATAAAAATGCTTGCTCAGCCAACATTTCATCTGCAACTTAAACTGACAAGCTGGCCAGCCCCGAGCGTCAAGGGGTTGATCATCGCTGCAGATTTTCTGCACTGAATTCAGTAGTGAGCTCAGAGCTCAGAACTCACTACACTCAAATCTGTGACTATGCTTAAAGCTAAGACTCGGGAGAGTCTAGCAGCTGCCCAGCTGTCAGAAGAATTACTACTACAACAAGTTTTTACATTTGCCACAGTGCAAGGCGGTGCGACGTTATAGAAACTGGTTTTGTTTTTGCTTTTGGTTTAACCTAACCCCGAGATCCGAGATCCATTTACATTTTACATTTACATTTATCGTACTTAGGAGCATGCATTTTCCAGCACAGCATTTCCACAGCAGCTTTGGCTTCGACTGCGGCTTCGTCTACGGCTTTGCCTTCATGCCTGATTTTGATTGCCTTCGAATTGTGTCTGGGTTATGGAAGGAGAAAAGTCTTGGAAAGAAAATCCATTAATATGCTTAGCCAGGCAATATCCATCATAAAGGTAAATCTCTGTTTACCTTGACCCTACCTCCACACATGCACACACACGCACACACACGCTCGGTGTCCGCTATCGTGTTGTGCATCCTTTAGGTTGTTGGATACTTGTTTTATGTCTTCTTCTTTGCTGCTTCTTTGCTTTGCCCTCGACTCACCTTTCGATTTTTATACAGCTCTGTTTTCAACATCGATGAATTTTGTTTTGATTGCGCTCTTCGCAGTTGTTGTTGTTGCTGTTGTAGTTGTAGTTGTTATTGTAAAGTCAAAGTGTCGAATTGTAAAGATCAGTCACCTCTTCGTGCCTAGGCGTTCGTTGGATCGTTGGGTATCCCATAGATACATAAACATTTACATTGCGGCCGTTCTTGTTGTGGTATTGGATGGTATCCACTAAGAAAAATTTTGGGGATGAAGAATTTTGTAACAATTTTCTTATTTATTCCTTAAAAAAATAAAAGCCATTTCCTTATTAAAAAGAAGCTTAAGATTAAATTTGCCTTGGATTTATTTTTAAATTTTTAACCATTTAAGCTTAATAAATTTTTAAGAAAAGCAATTACAGTGGAATCCGGTTATAACGACTCCGCTTAAAGCGTCCGTCCGGTCATTGCGACGATACATACAAGCTTTTTACCGGGTATAACGACGTAAAATCCTTGAGTGTCCCTTGAGTGTCGGTTATAAGCGGATTCCACTCTAGTTTGTTTTAAATGCTTGATATTCAAATAAAATAAGATTTTTTCTTTCTATAACAACAGATTTTGATATTTTTATGATAATAAAATCTACTCCTTACTTTTTTCCAGTGCATTATTGGACTGCCCATTGGAGCGTACCCCTTTATTATGCCAGGCATGTCGCGCTCCGAGGTTTCTACTCGTATCCGTTCTCCTCCTCTGTCATGTAAGTATTTTTCTCTGTAATCACGCTTAAGCCGTGCCTCAGTTGGCTGCGCAGTTGACGTCGCCGTCGACATTGCAGTCAGCGTCAAGTCTCTATGGCTAGTTGCACGCTTATTTGTTTGTTTGTTGGCTCCAAACTGGTACTGGCATCCGTTTCTTGGTCTTGGCCAGCACTAAAAGTACAGTCCTCCTTTGTATGTTTTCCCTGATTTTCTTTAGGGTCCACCGAAAGGCGCCCGTTGTGTCGATACGTGTGTGTAGTGTGTGTGTGTGTGTGTGTGTGGCTTGGCACGACACCAACTGGTTTGTCTAGTATCCAGTATCTCCTCTTTTTATTGCTCTTACCACATCAACAACAACATCCAGAGGCCCCATCATCTATTTCTTAGAATGCTGTTTTCCTGTCGTATCTGGCGTCGATCAAGCCAAGTTTATTTACCCCAACACAGGTTTGTTTACTTTTATCATCCAAGGAGCAAGCAGCCCAACACATGCTAGCTTGCATCCCAAACAAAAAAGAGAAAACTAATAGGGTATAGAAGAGGGAGAGAGAGAGAGAGAGGGGGGGAGAGGAAGCAGCAGAGAGAGCGAAACTATTTTTAAGCCGATTTGCAGTCGCAGAGACGGAAGGAAGTTACAAATGATGATGCGTGGAAAATACTAAACAGTTCACGAAGTCAATCGGAAACAGGGCTTAATTGAGAAACTATTACAACAACAGGTAGTAAACACGTTGAATCATGTCTTTTAATATGCTAATAACGACACGTAATAATGGGGTGAAAACGATATTGGTATAGAAATGAAATCTGGGGTTTCAAGCTGGACTCAATTCCAAATCATGTCAGAAGTTGGGTAGCCCCGGAAACTGATAAATCGCTTTTGGAATTTTAGGTTTAAGTTCCGAATATTGTGGGAAGTTTACAAAATTTAAAAAGTTCCTTAAATATTATTGAATAAATCCTTAAAAGTAATGACTACTAAAATAAATATATTACTTACTTTCTATCAACAACCTGTCATTATCAACTCATACTTCGCTTTGAAAAGCAATTAAAATATCAAAGAATAATTATATTTAAAGATAACTACCTAAAATGATGTACTCAAGTGTCTCGCCCACACAAAAGTGAGTTGTTCCATTTGCTGGCTAATTGATTTTAATCTGACCGCCACGATGGTGGCCAAAAATCAGCACACAAATCCGTATACATTACAGGGAGCAGGAAAAAAGGAAGATGGCTGGAAAGGGACACAGGAATTGAGATGCTTGCAAGTATATTGTGATAAGACTGAACATTTTTCGCATCATCATTATCGGAATTGGTCGTATATAACTCCATTTGCCAGGCAGGGATGCTAGAACAAATAATTATTATGGCGAACTCAGATTAGTTGCGCCCGAGTGAAAGGCGAGCGATAGGAATGGAAAGAGAAAGGGAAGAGGGAGAGGGAGAAAGGGAGCACAAGTGCAGCAATATGACTGTTGCTATCTAAAGTCCCAAATCTTTGAGAGATGATAAACGCATCACTGCACCGGACTGTCAACAATGGAAACTGCAAGGATTTCCACAAATACTTGTCTAACGGTTTGGGTTCTGGACCGGCATCAGTCAGCTGACTGCTTCAAAAAACACATATTGTATCTTTTCCTTGGCTGTATCTGTAACTGTGTCCACTTGAGGTGCAGCCGAGCATGTGATAGCATCTACTCGAAATGCAACCAACTCGAATTTGTTCAAATTCCACATGTAGTTTATCTAGGGTAACACTAAAAAGGGACTAAAAACAAAACTATTTTTGGCGCTCTTTTTTTCACAATTCTTTCAGGACTTTGTCTTGGGTCAAAAATGAATTTTACTGTGAAAGGATTTTTAGGCGGTCTTAAGGAAAAAAGGATTTGAAACAAACTGTTCATTTGGCAAGCCAATAACTAAACATAGTATGGGTGTGTGTGTGCCAGTGGTGTGCGCATTTCGTAGTCGGTATCTTGGACTCACATCGTGACCAAAAGGATGACCAAAAGGATCGAAGAGTGGCTTAAGATTTGTGATTGTATGGCTCGAGCAACTCTCTAGAATTGTCCTGCTGCTGAAACAATATTACACATGCATAACATACACCTACACACATACACCTTACACCCTACACCAAACATGTACAAAATACTTGCTTTATATTCATTAAGAAATTGAACAAAACAATGTGCAAGTTAGTTGTGTGTTGCTCAAAACAATTCAACAAAAAGCCTTGAGCCAGCAATATTTTCAAGTTAAAGTAGGCTTATCCTTTGCCGGAGATCCTTTACCCTGTTCCTCGGGTCAAGTCATTGTAAATTGATTAAAATTCTGCAACTTTGCTGTTCAGTTTGCAGGCCAAAATTGACCACAATGCCGAGCAAATACGCATATCTGCATATTAGATCTAGGTAAAATCTATCTGCATACATGTACATACATTTAGATATATCCTGATCGTTCTTGACCACACACACACACGGTAGATACCAGATCTTCTTCCGAACGTGTCCATTCATTTGGAAGTCTAAATGTGCGAAATACTTTTGTGCACATATGAGATGATCTCGTTTTTGTTTTGGCGAAAGAGTAGAGATAGTTTGAGTATATGTATTATATGGCACATCTGCAAGCGTATTCCCATTTCCATTCAAATCACATTGATCCGTGCCATTGAGCAATATGTCGTCAAACAATTTGCCGCCTCTAAGCCCCGAGTAGCTGACCTATGCTATGCAAATTACTCTCAAATTGTTCAATTTCCTGGAACAAAATTCGTATCCACACATTTATTTCGGACAACTTAATTTTTTCATCTTTTTTTTTGCTTAGAGTACATGATCATGTTTGAGTACATCTGTAGTTTGAGAGCGTTGAACGGAAGTTTTTATGTTTTTCCCGAGAAGTACTGGCTTGTTTTTAACAGTAGCTGACTTACGTAATGTTTGTATTAGAGGTTTTTGATTTCAGTTTTATTGTTTCGGTTCTATGTTGGGTACTGGGTACAGATTCAGGCTAATGCCGATCAGCTTCGTTGCGGCAAAGACTATGAAGACTGTAATGGCTTTTCACACTCTGCCGCTAAAATGCAAAGGGCATAGTTTTTCTGACTTGAATGTAAATGATTTTGTTGTGTTATATTTATGTACACAGAGTTTTAGGAGCTCATTGCCTTTTGTCTTACGAAACCATGTTTGTAACGTTGGAGGTGTGCTTCAACGGAATTCATTGGGGGTATTCAACACTTGATATATGAGTGGGAAAATACTAGAAACATAACTCTCTTCTAGGTCTACTTCATAAAAATGTACAAAGTTTATAATAAGCCAACTTAGTCTAGAATCGACTTTTTTCTTGAAGTCGGTACATTTGATAGTACAATCATTATTATAGCGTTGGAGGTGTGATTAACCGGAATTCATTGGGAGTATTCAAGACTTGATATAAGAGTTTGAAAATGCTAGAAAATTAAAACTCTTCAACGTATACTTCTTAAACTTAGTCATAGTCTTGACTCGACTTTCTTCTTGAAGTCGGTACATTTGATAGCATTGTTCGATCTTGAATAGTTGCGAAAACAGTACTTCAAAGATTCCTACCTAATACTATAAGTTCTGCACTATCATGCAGGCATGTTAATTGCCTTTTGCAGAGTCTCAAAAAAATGAGTTGTAAATGAGCAAAAACTGTGTAACAAAATCTGAAGGGAGTTCCACAATTCTTTGCGGTTTCTAGGTTCTATATTCTATAGCTCTACAGATTCTATAGTCTGTCGGTATGCAAAAAGCAGTGTACGGTAGTGCCATCATTAATTACCCTTTTGGCAAGAGTTGGTTGGGACTTGAAACAGACCGACACGTGCATTGTAATGATCATATCATCAGGCGAAGGAAAGGGTCCTGCAGGACACATGGGCATAGCGGTAACCAATCGATTTGGCATCAAGCAGTAGCTATTGGTGGGTAATGAGCAATGCGTATAACCAATCTCTGTAGATCAATATCAAATATTTTATGCACATGCCTAGTTTTATTTTTTTCGACTTTGGCTGTTGAAAGGACCAAGACCAACAAGATACCAGGGTATCTAATGCATAAATCCAATAGTTATGAAAAAGCAATTATGTTGAGGTGATCATCCTATAGCATAGGTAATCAGAAATGCTGGGTTTCAGATCCCTTTTGATTTTTTCTTGGACTATTGGTTGAATGACCTCGAAGCGGTTGACCAAGCGGTCGTGAGAATCTTTTGAGCAACCCTTCATTAGATCAATTTTGAAGAGGTTACATAAAAATTAGATGATTGCTTTTAGTGTGTCATTAAAATAGAATGTTTGTATAGCTCTAGAGTTCTACAGTTCACTACGATGCAATCCAAACCGATCCTAAAGAGCCTCCTTGAAGTTGCCTCAGCAATTTTCCGTTAAAATCAAAACATATAATTTTCTCCTTTGAGTGAGAAAACGTTGTGGGAGAGGGAGAGAAAACAAGTTGAGAATATCAGTGCATAGAGGAAAATCCAATACATACAGGTACATGGGTAAATAGGCTCATAGGTACTGCTCGACGGGGTAGAGAACAATAGAACCTGTTTGCAGGGGAAAAGTCCAACTGGAAGAAGTCGGCAGAGGCCCATAAGAACTGTCGAGATTTCCTGCAAAGAAATGGAAAACAAACAAGACAAAGACGGAGGTGAAGACGTAGGCATAGAGAGGAATGAAATAGAAACACATAACAAATGGAAATTGATAAATGCCTAGCAAACAGGTTGAAAACAGGTACATGAAGGGCACGGCGAGTACATAGGGTTTGGAGTAGGAGTAGGGAAGGAGTAGGATCTGTGGTAGGAGTAGCTACAGGAGTCGGGGGGAAATCAGAGTTTATCGCGCAGTAGCCTTAAGCAGGGGCTCAGATTGAGGCTGAGGCCGAAGCGCGGCCTGCACGTGGACGTTGATCGGGATGGGCTTGTGATTATTATGATGATGATGATGATGAAGCCTTTTCATGTCTATGCACACTTGGAGACGTCAAAGGAGCTGTAACGAGTTTTGTATACCCCTTCTTTCTATTTGGAAAAGAAATGAAAACGAGTTACGAGTGCCTGTGGTTTAATGGGGGTTTGGCTTTTTCACAGATTACCCAACTACTATAAACCATTCTCTGGAGATGAGATGCGTTAGGTTCTGCCCAAACAAAGGGGCACAAAAAGGACAAATGTGTGATGTGGCTCCATTTGTATGCGGCCTGGGAAAATCGATTCCCCATTTCATGTCTTCAAAGTCAGTTACAAACAAAGTCTATTGTTTGTTTCTAATTTTGTATAGATTTCAGAAGTGGTTTACATGATGCGTAGGATTTCTGAACCTTAGAAAGCAATTAAAGGACGGTAAGTTTAGCAAAAACATAGCTAAGCCTCAACAAAACTTTAAACTGTTTAAATTTGGAGAAGATTTTTGTTTGCTTCCAACTAGTTATTAATTCTCCTATTGTTTTTGTAGGACGAACACATGTTAAGGATTTCTGGACTTTTGAAAAACATTTGAAGCAGTCTGACTTTGACATAAACATTCCCATATAACTTTTAGCTACAAAACAGCTAGTTCTTTATTTAATTTATAGAAGTCAGTTACAAACACAGACTCCGAGCAAACATGTGCGGGATTTCTGCACTCGTAATTTACAGTGTCCGACGTCGGCATAAACAAACCCAAAAAACGAATCCTGCGGTAGCCAGGACAGTAGAATGATGGCTGATCCTGCCAAGTCGCGACTCTGGGCCCAAGTAATAACAATGTTTACGTGCTGTTAATGAGCAGCAGAGTTACTTGAGATTTTATCAAAACACCACGACAGTTGTTCCAATCGAGTTGCCAGTTGCTGGTTGAGCAGTAGCCTCAAATTGGGTATTATTTTTGTATTTTTTTGGAAGATCCTTTGGCGCTGCCGCCTGCTTTGTTTATGGCTATGTGTTTATTAGGCGCTGGCTAGCTTAGTACTCCACATTACGGGCATGTCGTGTAATTTGAGTCGTGGCCGTTGTTGTCCTCGAATGAGCGGGATCTCTTGAAGTGGTCAACCCGTCAGAGCCCAAAATTTAAAAATACAAGTAGAAAAAAAAGTGAGCGGGCATCATTGGCGTCATTGGCCATATGTCGTCGGTGATTTATGTATATTGATTCTTGAACCTGAAACTAAAACTGAACCAGAAAATGCTTTGCATGTGGTATTGATTGAGCAATTTAGATGTGGTGTGCCGTGTGTGTGTATGTGTGTGCCTGTGTGTGTGGTGAGTGTGCACTGATTTGGAAGCTGTCATCAGGGTTGCTCCAATTTCATGGCCGATTTGCTCAAGTGCATTCTAATTAATGACGAGGGGCACGGTTTCAGCAGAATCTCGTTAGCCACGAAATTCGACAACATCTGTTGATTTTTTCCCCTTAAATTTTATTAAACGCTTTCAAGCTCAATTAATTGACCAGCTAACGGTGCTTAAATTCTGACCAAAGTCTCAGGTTAACAACGTGATCAGCATTTCTAACGTGAAGATCTTATCCACTGTAAGATTATTTTAAAGATTATTGATTCGCCTAGTAAAATCAGCTGAATAAGCCTATCTTCTAATTAATTGTCTAGTTTGAATTGTTCTTGTTATTTAGTAATAGGTCTACAGGGGTCTATTAAGTTTATCAGTAGCGAAATGTGCGTAACAGGCAGAACGATGCGTGGCCGACCCCGTAAAGTATATACAGTGAAAGCTCCCAGCCACGGTTCCTGTACTTTTGTCCGCCCAAGGGAGATGTCCGCCGAAGAGAACGGATTTTGTATGAAAATCAAGTTGAAAAACTATAGAATTCGTCCGGCTAAGGGAGCTGTCCGCCTGAAGGAACTTTCACTGTATATTCCTGATCAGCATAAACAGCCTTGTCGACATGGCGATGTCCATCTGTCTGACGATCCATATGAACACTTGGATGTTCGAGACTAAAAGAACTAGAGAAACCAAATTAGAAATTAAAGTAAGTCTTTATAACCGCCCCCTCAAATCGTATAAAACTATTATCGTAATATCATATCTTGGAGAGTATTAGAGCTATCCTAAACAAATTTTCTTCTTCACAAAGCTTAACAAAGATTGGACAACTACATTCTATAGGCCCCAATGGACAAATCAGTCGAAAATTTAACATTTGTATAATGACATGTCGTGCTTAAAGAGCAATCGAAATCAAATATTTTGTGTATTATACCATCCCATCCCATTATACCCATCCTCACTAAGTTTAATCCGGATTGGACAACTACATTCTATAACTCCCATAGGACAAATCGGTCAAAGTTACTTATTTTTATGGTACTGGCGTATTATTCTCAACCTATTAACTTAAATTCCATGTAAAAATATTTACCCAAACCACTACTAATTTAATGGCGAAACTTTCTGGAAAATTTTGCTATATGGGCGACATGAAGACAGTTATTGGCTTCTTAGACATCGGCGTTGCCTAATATTGTTTAGAAACCGAGGCCATTAGGATTTTTTTTGTTTTTTAGCTAACTCCCCAGACACTTGGCATTATTGCAAAGAGATCATTAGCAGGAATAAGATCGTAAAAACACATGACACGCGAAAAAAAAGCAATGCCGCCCCATTTAGATGCCAGGACAGCCATGAAATTGCAAACACAGAGATCGTATCCTGGTCAACGGAGAACCGTAGACCTCCCGGTAAATCAATATGTTCGATTGCAAACAATTGCGGCTCGAGTGTTGTGCAAAAGACAAAAGATGACCACGTCCACAAATTTATAGGGACACAAACATTAAGCAAGGATCTCGGCTCGATCGGTCGGTGTCTCAGGAGTTAAAAGTACAACGTCATTCGGCGGTCCCAAAACACCAAAAAAATATATATAAGTATATATCATAAATGCACACAGGTTGAAGTGAAGTTTTTTTTTTGTTGGTTTTTTGAGGTTTTGCCGCCCCTTATATAAGTAGTATGTGTCGCTATTGTTGTTGTTGTTATTGTGGTTGGTGTTGGCGGCTGTGTGGTCGCCTCGGGGCTGGCAAAGTGAATTCTTGGAAGCTAAATACAAACGAGTTGTCGGCGGGATTGAGCAAAAATATTATGAGAAACAACAAAAAAAGTAATCAAATAAAAGCCAAAGACAGTAGACAGTACCGCAGCCCGAGTCCTTCTGCCACTTTTAGTATAAACATATTTTTTTAATATTTTTTATTTATACAATGCATTTGCTTGAGCTGCTTGCTTAGCTCCGTTTCAAGTGATTTGCGGCGTGAAGGAGTTAACAAACGATTATGATTTGCCACCACACAAGTCGAGGTCGAGTTGAGTTTGACTCGGTATTATACTACTCAGATTTATGCAAACGATGCGCAATATAATGTGTCAAATTGTCAGCATGTGTTGCCTGATCCTCGCACAATTTCGCACGGTCGGCGGCAGTGACAGTACCTGGCCTAGTGGAACTAGTGCTGCCTGGGATCTAGAGCCTGCCACTGCGCCTGTCCCACGCAGTGCACAGCAACAACGACATGTCCCTACAATTGTCCTGCGTCCTAGACACTGAGCTCATTAAGTATTCTGCTAGCTGGCGCCTATCCCGTCGAGTGTCTGCTTTTCTGTTGGTGGCTTTGCAATTAACTGCAGCGCATTGTTCAGCTGCGAATAAGCGCGCGCTCTGGACATCGCAGGACACTTCAGGAGACATTGTGACTGTCACAGTGACTGTCAAAATGACTCTCACAGTGCCACTCACTGCACGGCGCTTCAACCATTTTTCACTCCTTCGCAGCAAATCTAATCGCAAAACATTTCGTTGCTTAATTGCACGGCAAAAAAAAAAGAGGCACACTTGACCGCGCAGGACATCCAGCACATGGTGAGCTGCTGTCAATTCCCCTTCCAATCGAAGTTCCAATCGAAATACTTAATCCCAGTTAAACCGGCTCACTAACATGTGCTGTACAAAGTGCTCCTGTCGTCACACCCACAACTACGCCCCGAATCCAACGTCACGTAATAGAAAGTAAATATTTTATTGATTTGCAGTCGATAAATCTGCACAACAACAACAAGAGGTCCTGCCGCACACAATTGCCTTCAAATTGAATTTCGGTACGGGGATCAGGTAGTTTTTGTTCGTTGTGCACTTGAACTAATTGACAAAATGAAAGGTGAGAGATTGCATTTGTGCGATAAGACAAACTGATTTTCTTCCTTTTTTTTTGGCATTGTGTGCTCGGAAAAATTTATTACCGAGTTGTCTATTGTTCGCAGGACTCGGCTCGACGGTTTCCCACTGCTCTCACCAAAACAAAGTGCCATCCTGACAGCGACAAGGACTATTAATTTGATTTTACGATGCACTTGTTCAGCCTACTTTTTGCCTCAGTTTTGTTGCTCTTTTTTCCTCGATTTTTATTGCTTTCTGTTCAATTTTTATTACTGATCAATATTTTTGCACTAGTGCTGCTAAACGGCAACAGCTACGTGGGATGCCACACACACGGACGTACACACAAACACACTCGGGTCCTGGCCTCCTCGAAGTTTTTATTATCTTGACGCCAGTTTTCAGGGCGAAGGGCAAAGTGATCGACCTACTTAAGTGTGAGTCTACAAAGAGTATACTCTCTTATCCCCCTCTGCTTTTCTCCCACACTCCCTCTCTCTCTTTCTCCCACTCCTTGTGTAATTCGATAAGTTTGCCAACTTTTAATGTGCACATGTTGCACTTTATTGCCCTGTGGCTGTGGCAAGTAGTGTATATTAAAATATATTGTTTCATTGTGGCTGCTACGTGCTCAAAAGCTGAATCCTTCCAAGTGCTCATTGATGTGAGCTTCCTGTCATTTAATGTGGGAATATTGTACTTACTGCTGCTCATTAAAGTGCTCATGACGGAGCAGCAGTTGTAGCAACAGTTCCATTGGGTTCTAAAGACTGAAAAGTATTTGGCTTAAAAATTTTGCTTAAATATCTAATTAATAGTTTGTAGAAATAATTTCACTTAAAAGATTTATTCATTCTAAGGAGACTGTTTTAGGGTAATGAAAAGAACCGAGTGCAATTAAAAAGAGAATTAATTAAACCATTTATTAATTAAATATAAATAAAAAATTAATGTTTCATGTAGCAAGTAAGAGGTACAATTTTTAAATTCTATGGAAATTTAATTAAAATTAACGAGTCTCTGTTAACCAAAATATCGGGCATGAATATCATCTAAATTTATTAGCTAATGCTTTACATTTCCCATCAAGTCCTTCTCGTCGTCACCAAAAAAAAGTGTTTTTGGACCAATTATCTACGAGGAGTATGAAGTAACAATATCATACAAGATTCCATTTGTTCTCCATGCCTAAGTGATTTTTACAGAAGTTTTTAAGTTCGGAAGAATGAAACTTTAAATAAATTTATATGTCTAATTAAAATTTCCCTAAAACGACTGAAAATGACATAGAGTTTCCTAATCGTTCAAATTTATTTTTTACTTTTATTTACTATATTTTATATACGTATATATATATATGTATATTTTTTTAAAATTGCAGCCAAACCCATTAGATCAGACTATTTATAGCATAATTTTTTTTATTCTTAATCCCATTTTGGTCTAAGTTTATTTAAAAAAATAAATATATGTTTTAAAATGAAAATTCAAACCATAATTTATTTAAGCCACAGTTTGATTTCCATTAGAAACAAGTTCTGTTTTAAAGTGTTGCTCAAGATGAAGCACACATGGCACATTAGTCCTTTAGTATCAACTTAACATACTTTAAATTTTCCGCAATAGCCAACCGAAGTGAGAGGCGTGCTTCGGTTGAAGTGGACAACGGCACACATGGTTGGGTTTTAGGAGTGGCAATAGCACAACGCCCAAGTCAAATAGACGCCTGTTTCTTGAATTAATAATTGCAAAATTTCGCGCTAAGTGAAACTCACAACAGGACAGCAAAACGGCAAGAAAAGTAACATAAAATAGAATAAAAAGGACACAAACTGTAGGAGGTGATCACATGTGTGAAACAGACTAGTTTAAACCGAGTCAGTTGGTCACATTTGAGGCAATTACCGGGGTGGGAAGGCGTACAAAGGGCAGCACGGCGTGAAGCTTCAACAAACTCGGCGAAAAGCAAACAAGAGTGGCAGGACAACAGCACATGTGTGCCATATGAGCAGAGGATGAGAGGGGGAGAGGAGTGAGTGGGAGAGACAGAGGCAGAGCGTGCAGATCCTTGCGTGCGTGACCGTTGCAAACCGTCTGTCTGCTGCTATGACTCAGCGGTGGTGTTGGCGGTGGTGCTATATGGCCATTATCAGTAGAGCGCCGCGCGTCAGTTGGTTAGCTCAAAGTTAAACCCTTAAAACGCGCCCTAGCAGCCGTCCCTCCTACCACTGCCATACTCCTACCCCTACCCCTGTTTCTACCCCTTCCCTCGCCCTTTGTGCTACTTTAAAATGCAGTCCGATAGATAAACAAGCGCCCACATGATCAGCATAAAAGGTGCTTACCCAAAAGTTCCCTGTGTTATCCTAGGCGTAGTTTATATTATGTTTTTTTTTTTTTTTTTAATTGTTATGCTGATGTTTGTTGGCACGAGCCAAAGGACATGAGCTGTAGCAGCATATGTCGCGGCAGAGTCCTGCGAGTGTCATTGACTGCTGACTGCATTTTATTTTATTTTTTTTGGCGCCCAATTCTTAACGCCCGCTGCAGGAAAAACTCGCAAGAAACTCATAAGGGTTGCTGCTAGTCGCCAGGGAAAACGGTTAGTACAGCCAGCGACCACCACCACCAACACCACCGCCACCAGCAGCAACAGCAACAACATAAGTGACATCAGCGAACCGCGACCAAATTATGCTGCTAACGTTGACGCAGCGCTTGGCTGAGTTTGTCTTCTTCTTCTGCTTCTGGGTTCACCTTCGACTTCACCTTCGACTTTGGCTACGATCGAAGCACGCGCTCAAAGGGAAAAGTGGAAAGAGGAAAAGAGCTCGACTGCGACTGCGACTGCGACTGCGCCACTTCCTCATTTCCTCAACTTCCTTGCTGCACCCAGAAGTAATGAGTCGGCGGTGTCAGGTGCATGCATGTTACATTGGGAATGACCCGAGTGCGACCCCAACCCCAAAAAAACAACAACAACCACAAGAATAAAATACCCTAGACATGCATTTTCTTGGCTCTATTCGCTGAGTTCGGAGTTCTCTGCGCGTAATTATATGCGACCAACTTGAAGTTTTTCATTTCGACTTTTTAGTGTGGTGCTCATTAGACCAAAGCATTTTCATGCCTACGACAGTGTGTGTGCGTGTGTGTGTGTGTGATAACAACTCGCGCACGAGCTATGCCTGTTTTGTCCTTATGTTTAGTTCATTTCGTCGTAATAATTTGAAATTTTGATCAGGTGTTCCATTTATTGTGTATTTTTTTATGTGACTTTCTTTGGGGTTCAAAGGGGAACTATGAGCGTTAAGGCTCGCCGAACCGTAGAACACACACACACACATACACACTGAGCACACCTACTTGGACCCTGACCTGGCCGCATGTGGGCTGCAAAAAGCGCGCGGCTTTCTGCTCTTTTCAGCCAACTTGCCACTTGGCACTTGTCTTGCGGATTTCCATGCCACAACTGTTGTTCTCTCCCTCCCTCTCCCTCTCCCTCTACTCTCGCCAAGTTACGAAATTTGATTTGCCTGCAAGGTAGGGACAGGTGTGTCAGAAGCCCTAAATGGCTTTTATACCATTTGTTTTTAGTTTAGTTACTTTAAGCACTCAACATAAAAGTTGAACTATAGATATGGTAAACTGTAGAAAAGATATTCCAGTGGACAGACTTACAGGATGACGGAGAAATGGAACTGCCTCTATTGGCTATCCTATACTATACTATACTATATTCCCAGTTCTCCTAGAGAAACTGACTTATTTTCATTGCAGAAACAGTGACTTACAGAACGCTTTTGTTTATTACGATACAGTGAGCCGAAAAAAGCATTAATTTATGTTCTAAACGCCCACACGTTGTGCCAATTATGATGTACATAAACCTGGCCAATATTCTCTTGCACTCAAAATGAATTCCGACAAAAGTCGGACAGAAACTTACGCCCAGTTTAAGGTGCACTGCGCCCACTCGAAGTGACGCTCCTATTTTGGAGGCTGGCAAGACGCCAACTCCTTTGATTTCAAGTCTGCGAGTTTATTGAGCCATTTTATGGCCCTTTAGGAACTTTATATGCAAGTGTCTGTGAGTGCAATTCGAGTACTAATGATTGTCGGATCAGAGCCAATTTTGGTGCCTTTTCGCAGCCTACGTAAAGACACGCAAGGCTGTGGATGCCGAGCCCAGTTTTATGTGGAATATAGTTGAAAATAATGGAATTTTTGTACATCATCAAATTCATCAAAATGTGTAGCGCACGTACAAAATAATAATTTGAAATGTAATTTACCACAGTTGGACGCTGATGAAAATTGCCGAAAAATTGAGCAGAAGAAGGAAAAGCTTCACATGCAAATGTTGCGGTAGTTGAAATTGGACTCGAAGCTGATCCGCTTAGCTAAAGGAATAACAATAAAAACTGTAAGCCAGTGATATTCGCACACAAAGGGAGTTGATTCAGTGACTCGATAGGAGTACTCGCATAAGCAATTTGCTCTGCTCGGCTTTGCTTTAACCGGAAAGTGCATTAAAAAAGCTGATCGCGACCACACACACGGGTGGACGGAACAAAGGAGGAACCTCAAGTGCTCCTAAATATTCAAAAGGTTAAGCGTTCGGGTCCCGGGGCAGACCAAGAGTAAACAAGACTGGACAATGGTCAGTCGACCCGTTGCA
This sequence comes from Drosophila dunni, assembly GCA_018152125.1. NCBI lineage: Eukaryota > Metazoa > Arthropoda > Insecta > Diptera > Drosophilidae > Drosophila > Drosophila dunni. The sequence continues at coordinate 1,594,423 of JAECXC010000352.1, read as the reverse complement.
GCCAGAATCTAATGCAATTAAAGTTTTTTTTGTAAGTCAAATGGAAATCAACCCGTCGAATGTTTGTTTAGTCGCGGTCAGTTGGCTTTATTCAAAAGAATTTGTAATTGTAACCGATCTGTGCTGTTTTTTAGCTAACGAGGGGTCAACTTCGGTTCGGTTTTGGATCGGGTGAATCGCGTAAGGCCATCAAAATGCTGAAATTAAGCGTTAAATGGAAAAACAAAGGCTTAATCTTAAGAACAAGGCTATCAAAAGACAAACTAAATGCGCCGCACAAAGGAAATTTAATTAGGGCTGAGGCAAAGGGGTCAGTTAAGGGTTGCATTCCCAAACAACAAGTTGGGGTGGTCACTTGAACCTTGCCCAACACCCAAACGGTCAGCGTCGCATTTTTGATAGTCTCTAAACCGGTTTGTACTTTTTTCTGCAGTTACTTTTTTGTTGTGGTTATTCAGAAAGTTTTGACGCTGAACGCGTAATGAAGATAAACGATTTATAATAAAATTTCATTACTCGTACACCACCAGATTGCACCGTTTGCATCTAAGTAGTTTGCAACTGGGCAAGGATATTATTAATGATTGGCTGACCAGCACCATTGGTGTCCTTGTTGCAGTCAATGTCCTTGGGAATGCGGGACTTGTGTCCAGTTAATCAACTTTAGCGCACAATACTGTTTGCTTCACAATACCAGCTTGTCTTAAGAGGCTTCATAGGGACAGAAATTAATAAGCGTGAAATTAGTTCACGTAAGATTTTCTGCAAACAGTTTTAAGAGTATTGAGGTACACTGCTTAAAGTTTAGGTGATATTGTGCTGCATGTCGAGGCACTGAAAGGTTTGAAACCCGACTATGGTGGAGTGCTCGTTAAGTGTGGAGCACTTCCATCAAATGGGTAGCACTGTCAAGTGAAGCTGGGCACCACTGCCTTTTATGTGGAACACTTTTTTGGTTGTAGTTAATTTATTTTGCTAAATGTGGAGTAATCTTACAGTAACTTTTGATTATTTAAAAAATTACATAAACTGGAATATTTATTATTATTTTTGGTATATTTATAATTTTATATTTCATCATTCATATTTAAAAAGCGGTCAAATACTAGTGTAAAAGAAGAGTAAATAATTAATTTTTAATAAATACTTTAAATTTACAACTTAAAATACATGTTTCTGAATAATAACAATAAGCTTTGTTGTGATAATATAAAATATCAGTATTTATAACTGTCAAATTATATTAGTTCAAACCCTTTCAGTATCAGTGTTGCCTATAGGCAACATTGTCTTTATGAGTTAAATAAATAATGTTACTTTATCAACACGTGTACTTATTATTTGAAAACATCTACCACTCAGGACAAATATGGCCTATAATCAACATTTCAGTAAGGACAAACTAGGACACCTAGCACCTGAAAATTAATTTCGGTTAATACTTGAAATATTTTTTTCATGCCATCAAATATTTTTTAGATCTATTTGTTTAAATTCGGTCTAATGAGTAATCTTTATAATATTTACTGTAGTAGAAACAAAAATATAAATTATAGAATTGCTTAATTTTTTTATAAAGCAGGTTGGAATTTTCTGGATTTTTCCCTTACTTTACTTTAAATTTGATTATTTATGTGTTAGTATAAATAAATAACAAACCAATAAAAAAAATTCTGCTTAAAATATGCTTGAATCTCTCACTTTTATCCACCTTCCTGTTAATTGACTTCTTATTGAGTTAAAGTTAAAGATTGTTCATTAGGAACGTTTTAATATGACATTGCCATTACAAAACAAAAGCACTTGTAATGACATAAAGCTCTGTGATGACATGCCATTCATCCCACTGAATCCCCTTCATCACTTGATAAAATTATTCAAGTGAAAAATTGTTATTGCAATTTGCAATGCGGAATAAGACGATTATCGGTGCAGGAAATCAATAGAAGCAATATCGATACGAAATAAATCTTGTAGAAATATTATAAATGTTCTGGTTGGGTAAAATATTTAAAACCAATTTATTTTTATGACTTTTTATCTGGGAATAATCTTTATGATGAAATCGAGCCTGCAATGTGCCTCAATTAATTCGCAGTCAGGAGTCTCGTGCTTTCTGGTAGTTCGCAATGCGATTAGATCAGATAATGGGCAATTTAATTGCATGGAACTTGCCAAAAATAGCAAAGTGGAGTCGGTAGTTAAACCACACACATGAGAACAACCCTTGGGAGCAACCCCAACTTGTGCTTTCGAAGGGTTCGCTGCAATAACGCTGCACATGGCGTAGGACTTTTGCTTACGCATCGATTGGCATATACGAAGTGGCTTCAATAACTTTCAATGCTACTCCGGCTGGTTCCACTGCTCCATTGGGGGAGTCCCCAAAGTGCTGTTGTTGCTGACCCCGCAGCCCAAAATGTTAAACTAATTCTACTTAAAGCGCTCACTCGGAAACCCGCCGTTTGTGGAGTTTTATTTTTTATACTCTCTGTTTTATTTTTGGGGACGTTGTCGTTATCGTCAGTGTCTGTGTCTGTGTCTGGACCTGCTTCTGAATGTTTATTGTCTGCTTGAAGGGTTCAAAGCTCTTTCCTGCCTTTGACAAAACACAACATTTTTATTAAAATTATAATGCTTACGCATGACAATCTGGTGGTCTGGGAACCACTGGCCACCAGACGGCGTAATTGCAGCCTAGAAACCCTTGAGGTTTTGTGTCTGTCTGTCTATGAAGTATAAAAGCGAATTGGGGAACTGGAGTGGTATAGCAAACGGGATCGAATCCCACTCATGACTGCGGTCGGTCATGTTATTTAAATATGCAACGTCGCGACAGTCAGCACGAAAAATGTTAATCCTTTTAAGTGCGTCAATACGAAACGCTATCGGTCCAGACATCTGGGGAAAAGTCATGCAAACCATTTAATCTTTTGTGCCGCAAATATCTCCGGATTGGCAAAATAGACGAAATCGGCGAGCACATCTGTTGGCGGCCATAAATCTAATTTGAATGTAAAGTATTTTGCAATCCCATCATACAAGTTCATACATTGCTTTTTTGGGGGGCTGTCATAACAATTTCATTAACAATTGCCCTTTCGCCTTTATGGGCAAAACTGTCTGGTTTTGGCTTATTTATGGCCGTAGGAAATTGAATTAAATCGGTAAAGGCGGTAAATACATGCATGAATTTAAAGTGCTTTTAAGATATCGAATACGATTCGTAATTGGAATCGATATCTTAAAGGGCTTTCCACAAACACTGATAGCCTTTTTTATCATGCTAAACAATCAAATGATTTTGGGAATAAATTTCTAAAAACCACAATAACTACAATACACTTACACTTACACATACATATACGTACTTGCAACAACGCTGTGGTTGTCGCTGCATGCACCACGAAGCATAAATCCAATTCGAATCTGATTTGGTCGAGGCGACGCGTCGCCCTCACAATTTTCAATCACATTTCCCAGTTTACAAGGGTTTGACATTTAAATTAACACATTACACGACCATTTCCACCTCCATTTGGTGGTGGAAAACACCAGTTTGCCACTGGATTGTAGGCTTTTCAAAACGGTAGTCGGTTAGTCCTTCCGGGTTGCTGCTTGATTACGGATGTATTCATTGTTGATTTCAAATAATTTATACATTTTAGTTGGTTTTGACATTTAGTTTTATTTACGCTGTAGCTTTTTACTTTGTCATTGTTACAAATGCAAAATGAAATTTGTTTTAACTCTGAGTATAACTAGCGTATTAATAAATTTCGTTTAAATTACATAATATTAAACTAGATGTTTCCCTTTTTCTCTCTTTAATGGAGTACGTATCGCTTATTGGTTTACTAACTTAGTTTCCCTCATTTTCCTACTATTAGTTTTGTTTTATTTTTTCATGAAAAAGAACTAAAAAATCTGATAAACGACCGAAGACACACGTCAATCATCAGAGATTTGGAGATTAAACAACAAAAAAAAATGTAGTAGAAATACAAAGATAATACAGAATATATGTATGCGTACGTAGAAGAAAACTAAATCAAACCACATAAACTAGTTTATTAAATTATCAGCTGTATGTGATATCAACTGTGGAACTACCAACAATAGTTTTGGTATGAGGCATGCTTTTGTGATCGTGGGTGTTATTCGATTCCCAAACTGAGAGTGTGCTAACGATGCTGTTGTTGGTTCATTAGTTCACACCTCGTTTTGCTTTTAAGTTTTAAATCGTAACTTGGAATTAGGTTAAGTTTCACGTATGAATATGAATCCGAGCTGCAGTGATTGCATCCATCCTAATCCTTGCGCACTGTACGTTTGCGAGCGGATTTCGTTTTGGATTCCTGTAAAAACTTAAAAAGTTATCAAGCTGCTCAATCATAGAACTTATGTCAACTATTAACGCACCTCAGTCTGTGTGGGTTCGTCGCTGTTATCATCCTCTTTAATATCTAAATCAGACTTCTTATTCTTTTTGGGGCTAGCAGGCTTTGTGTCGTCTGCCTTACTGCTCTCACCAGCCGCCTGGGCTGATGAATCTTCCTCGCTCTCATCCTCCTCACCATTGGCCTCGTTCTCATCATCGGGCTGCAGTTCATCAGTTTTCTTGGCTTCAGCAACAGCTGCATTTGCCGCAGAATCCTAGCATATGACAAATTATTAGAGTTAATAATGAATTAACAATGAACTCTTTTGAAGTATCAAACTTTACCTGATTCTTGGGCTTGCCAAATCTACAGTAGATGCCGATGACAGTCATTGATATAAAGACTACCAAGCCAATGCCCCAACCCGTGGGATAGGTCTTGGCCAGCTCTAGCACCTTATTCACAAATGAATCCTACAACAATAAGCAAATAGCAATAATGGTGCATTGTGCAATAGCAATAACAATGAATGTGTAACTTGTATGTGCGAATAGTACAAATATTAAGTGAATAGTTGAAGTCTCAACCTCTTTGGCTCGACGATACAAGTAGAAGACGTAGCAGCTGGCGGGGATCAGTAAATATAGGAAATACAAGGCCCACCAGCCGGGCTTATAGTTCATATGACGCATCAAACGATGCCACAAAGTTTTCTTCCGTTTGCAGATTAATTCACATGATTAGCCAATTGTTTTAGTGTTTTTTTCAGTGGTGTTTCTGTGTGTAAAGTTTATTGGTAGTAGTGTTGTAACTTACCGATTCGCGATCAATATAACGGCGCTTGATGTCAAAGCTGTTGGCAGCGAAATCACGTGCAACTTCCACATCATCGGTAATGATGAGATTGTCAAAAAGTATCTCATTGGACATGGACCACAGCTCGAGACCAACGGCGCTCTAAAATAGGAAAGATTCGTATTTTAGGACATTTAATAATAAATCTATGAATGTTACTTACGATGGGAGTCATCTTGAATGGTTTGAGATCCTCAAAGAAGTCGGGGTTTGCAATCTTGCGGGGTGCCCATTTGCCCTGGTAATTGGGATTCTCAATCATGGGTGCGCGCCACTTGCCCTTGTACTCAGGATTGGGAATATGTGGTGCCTTCCATGCGCCACAACCAGGTGCCTTCTCACAAGCTGGATTATCGACCAGTGGTGCCTCCCATTCGCCGTCGATTTCGGTATCCCAGTCCTCTGGTTTCACGGCAGTCGGATCCGAAATCATGTCAGGCTCATCCTCAAGCCAACCGTCGGGCATGGAAGCAGTAACATCGGGTATCTGCGGTAGAGCATCATCGTTCCAGTCATCTGGCTTTTGTGCCGTTGGATCGGGAATCTTCTCGCGCTCATCCCATTCAGCTGGCTTTTGGTCCGTGGGGTCATCGATTTCTGCAGGTGGATTGACGGCTGGCTTGAAGTCAGTCAGCAAAGAGCCCTCATTAATGATCTTATGGTCTAATCGTATCTCAAAACTGTTGTCTGGTCGCACCACCAGTTGATACAAATGCGGCAACTTGTCCTTGAATGGCTCCTCCAAGCGATTTCTGAAAATAAGAAAAACAAGAACGACCGAACAAGTGAATGACCGAGCAGCTCATCAACGTCAACCACCAGTAGCTGTTTTGCCATGGGGTAAATAGAGAAATAGAGAAGTATTTGTTGATGCGCGGCTTATCTCTGCACATGTCAACTACAAATGAGCACAGCAAACAGTCGTGGGGTTGATACATATAAATTAAATATATACACGTATGTATAGGGTGGGGAGGGGTGGTGAGGGGGTCTGTCAATAGGGGCAGCCACTTACTTTGGTTTGTTACAATGCTTCTCAGTTATGGTGCCGTTAATTGGATTTACATGACGGAATATGAAGTGCATTTTCACATCATTGCCGCACTTGTCGGGCCCAAACATAATGGTATATGGTGTCTTGTCATTGAACTACACGAAACCAAATAGAAAATATACATGTAGTAAATATGCTAAGGGTAGCACATGTGTATAAATTACCGTGGTCAAATCTTCCGTTTCCTTGCCGGCCGACAACAGTTTGATGTACGAACCACCGCACTCTTGACCCTCCTGTTAACGAAAGTGGGACAAGATATTGGGTCGATTAGTGACAGTTACTATTAATTGGATTATCCGATTATTGTTGCGGGCTGATGCAATCTGCATAGCGATTGGTGCATGGCATAAGAACGCACCTGCATTGTGACCTCATATTGAACCACCAAAGGTTTGTTGCCCTTGAAGTCAAACGTTTTGGTAAGACGCGAAGAGATGGCAGCGTGCTTAGCCTTTGATTTTAGTACCAGACCCTTGTCCTTAGGCCAGACAATGCGTTGTGGCGACTCCCAATTCCAGACACCATCGTATTTGGCTATTTCCTCGGCAATGTCATCTTTTTTGGCCTGCGAATGAACCCATTGCTTGCGTGATGCCGCAACATCATCGAAGTGATCGGCGAAATGGAACTTTCTAGGCTCTATGACGGGGCTCTCGTAGACCAGTTCTTCTGAGGCGGCCACTCCAGCAGTTTCCTCCTATTGAAAAGATACATTCACATTAGATAACGGAAGATGCGATAAAGAAAAACACGCGGTTGACACACATTTCAAATCAAGAGAAACCGACCCACATGGAGTGGGAAAGAGAGCGAGAGGGACTTGCGTAAGTAGGCATAAATTATAAACACAGATATAGACACATTCACACATTATATGTCGAATTTGTTATATTTGCGCAAACAATGGGATTTCGCGCGGGTCATGCTCGTACTATAAACTCGTAACCTATACACATGAACCCCTCCCATAATACAATAACGCCCGCCTCCAGAACAGATGTTGCTACTGACGTGTACTTTGTGTGCCGGTGGTAACCGGCCGCCAATCAACACAGACGCGCACACTCACATACATATGTGCATGCACGTGTATGTATAGATGTATGTCAGTCATAAAAACGAATGCTGAGTGTAGAAAATCGCTCACCTGAACATCTTCGACGACTCCATCGTCGAAATCGTCAATATCTGCATTAGCGCCGGCTGTGCCGACCAGCAGACAGCAGGCAAACAGCAGAGCTATCGCTGTTCGGCCCCGGCTATAATTTTTCTGCATTTTGCTCGCAGTGGTTTTTGTTTCCAACCACTAACTTCTCTCACGCCCGTCCCCGCTGCTATATGCAATGTGAAATATGTACACCGCTTGATTTTCGCTTTGTGACTGCTTGCGTAGCTTTTCAACGATTACTGCGTACTGTTGGGCGCTGTGAAAACAAAAACGAAAAATAAAATCTAGCGCAGCCAACTAATTGTAATTAAGTTAAATTAAATTATACATTCTCACTGTGCCTACTTGCTGCTTGCTGTTTTGTTTCTTTTTTCTCTTAGCTCGGTAGCAACCCTAATTCACTTTGGTACTAAAAAATACCAGCGTTGTGCGCGTGTTTAGTGTTGTACAGTGCGCATGATCGCCATGTTGGTGACGTCACAGCTGATAATTTCAGCCAACAATTTGAATTGCTTTTTAAATAACGGATACAATAGATTAACAGACATTAAATTAAAGTTAATTTCAAAGAGCAAGATGTAATAAAAGATTAAATAAAAACTGTAGTAAAAATAAAATTCACTTTTGCTATTTGTTAAACTTTTTTATTTTCTTAGTTTATTTATAAAGTAAATTGGTCTTTGAACAGCACTGTTACTTTTGACTCATTCAATGGAGAGCTTCAGCTCTTTGTTGGACGGAAAAAAATTATGTTGCATGTTTTGCAATTATTTTAAGAGCTTGCCACTTCAATTAGTGCGTATCTCCGGCGTCTGCTAAACTCCGTAATAAAGTCGATTGGGACGGCAAAACTTTTCAATATGCATGGACATAAAATGCGCATTAAAACATAGAATTAAAATAAAAATTCCGTGCTATCTAAGGGCGTTATTTACACCCCTTTGACGGCGTTCAAAGGATTGTGAATAAAAAGCTTTCTGTTTAATGGAATATTAAACACAATTTACAAAGTTTCTAAAGACAAACAATGGCTCAGACACTCGCTTGCACAATCAGGCAGAACTTTTATTGCAGCTTGCGCAGCGAAACTCACACACACCTAGGCACACACCCACACACATGCATGCATGCAAACTTGTTGTTGTTTATGGAAATTGTGTAATGACAGTTAATGACGGCACTACACCTAGATATATGTACACATATGTATATTGTGCACTACACCTGCACGGCCGCCCTCCATTGGCACACTAGCGCATAATTAGTTTGAAGTGTCAGTGTTGGTAAGTGTTTTATTAGCTCAAGCAAGAAGCAGGACGCCTACAAACACTTGTGCCCGATTCTCGTCCTTGTTGTTGCTGCTCCACTAAGCAAAGAATGCATAATGGGAAGCCAACACAATGACAGACAGTTCGCAATACATACAGATGGAAGACACATGACAATAATATTTAGCAGCTACATACATATATATGTAAATCTCATATAGTTTAACATCATTTAATAAAAAATTGCCCAACGCGGTCTAAATCAATCCTAAATATGTGCATCGAAGAATACGCTCCGAAATGTATAGTATTTAAATGAGTTATTGGAAACTAAGCGTTCATTTCTATTTTCTTTGTGAGCAACATTTTACCGATTCTCATTTACAGTATCTAGGGAAAAATAAACAATTTAATGCTTGTATTTTACTACCAATTAGTTTAATATCTGAGTTGTGAAAATGTGTGTATGTTACCTGTGTATGCAGGTACTTGGTTTTCAAACAGAAAAAAGTTGAAAGCAGCATTTAACACCTTCAGTACAAGTACATGAAAGTGATTCAAAACACGGCATGAGGTGCACACGGAGACAGAGACGAAGACAGCAAACACATGAGAGTTCACATAAACTAACATTGGCACGAGCTCATCAGAGGTCCCAAGTAATGCGCAGGAGCAGCGGCAGTGGCAGAGGCAGAGGCAGCGGGATGAATGTCGACATTAATTTTGACGTCGCGACGTAGAGCAAAAGTTTTGTTTTAAGCCTTTGGACAGCGCCCTGTACACACGATAAAAACAAGGATTCCCAAAACATTTTCACCTGCAGGCCAAGAGCAGTAAGTGCCGTGAAAAGGGGTAAGTGTGTGCCAGTGTGTGTGCCAAGTATCAAAAAACATATGAAGGAAGCGTCGTTACAAGCGCACGAGTTCAACTTAGTGTGTACTTAACTTCCGTTACATGGACGCCATACTACACTCACACCTGCATGCTCTCGATGTGTGTACGCACACATCCATACACACACATAGTCCATTCACACGCATGGCTTGCTGCATATGTGTGCGTGTGTGTGTAACGGTGTTTGTTTGTTTATGCCGAAAGTGTTGTAAAGTGCGGCGCTTTGTCGGCAGGAAACGCTGAAAATTTATTACCGGACAATTTTGCCATGGCATAAAAAAAAGTGAGACAAGGCGGTTTGGGACAAAGAGTAGCCCTTTGCCCCTTACACCCCTACACCCCTGAAAACCGAACACACACACACACAACCATAAACGCACACAGAAGCAGAGACACGGGCACAACCATTCATATGCATATGCATAGTTTGTTGGGCGTAAGTGTATGCAAACATGCCTAAAAATAAAAAAATGTGGAGCAACACGGCAAAAAGGAGTAGAGCGAGAGGCGGTTGGCTGTAGGTGGAACAGGGGGAGCGGGGCAGGGCATGAACTGAGAGAGACCTAAGCAGGCGGGCGGAATGCATTAAAAATTCAAAATGCCCGACGCCCAACGGACAAAGGCTGCCTGCCATTAACACCGAACTATGCAGAATACACACACCAGCAAAACTCACACACACACACACACACACACACAGATCTACATACGCCCAGGCTTATGTGCATGCATTCGTTTGGCGGCCATCATTTATGTGTTTGGATGTGTTTGAGAGAGTGTTTGCTAGTGTGGGTGTGTCTGTGTGGGTATGTTTGTGGATATCTTTGCTCTGTGTGTGTGTCTGTGTGTGGTGACTTTGCTTTGCTCGCCTTTCAACAGTTCGTTTTCGCACCTTTTAAATGAGTCCTGTCCTGTCCTGTACTGCTTGGCAAGGGTCTTTGATGGCGGCAGATGGGGGTGTGGCATCAAGAATTCGCACCGACGTTAAAACAGAATTGATTTGTTATTCATGTTTGCTGACTTATGGCCAACACTTTTGGCGTTGCGCCTACCATTCAACGAATCTGGCCCTGGCGCCAAGTTTCCTTTACGAGAATTTCTCACTTTGCTTGTATTTTATTTACTTTTTTTTTCATGTTTTTCTTTTGCTTTTCCTTTTGCTTTCCTTTTTTGTGAATAGTGAAAATTTAATGCACGCAGTGCGCGCATTCACCTGTAATGCCACTGTATGTGTTAGTGTGCGTGTGTGGGCGTGGCTGGGCTTGAAACGAAAGGGGGTGGAGAGAGCACTCTGAAGTTGCCGCTTGGCTTTTATTTTTATTAAATTGCCGCAAGGGGAACATTTAGCGCATGTTTTAATACACAAAATACAAAATAAAAACACAAAATTGTGTAAATTGCGAGCCATGAATTGCCAACTCAAGCGGCAATGGAAAAGGGGCGGGGTCGCTGCTGTGGCTGGGGCTCTTGAGTGGCCAAAACTGAAGGGGTTCAGTAAATAAGGAAAACAGCGATAATATTATGTCAAAGGACGCTCAAATGAATTGCAATTCATTAAAGAATTAAAAATAAAGAAAAAAAACATTTTAATTAACGAATAGTGTACAGCTCTCAGCTCAAGTTATATGCTAGATTAGTTTTGATAGCTATTTGAGCATAAAAGTGTACAAACAACATTTTATTAAATTAGATACTTTAAAAATGTTTGCCGCAGACTTTAGTTACCTGCAGCAAACATTTAAATGTTGTTTGTGAAACGCTTTTGATTTGGGTAGTCCTGGCGTATACCCAGTGGCATCCATTGTGTTTGCCACAAAAGGAGAGCAATTTGGGAGCGTTTTGGGGCAGAATAAATGCCACCAAGTTTTAATCACCTGAGCTGACAAGTCAAGACAAATAAAATTGGCTCCAGCCACATCTTTTGTGTGCTCGGGCGTGAAACCAGCTCGACCACGCCCACTCAACCAAACCCAAACAAAACCAAGGAAAAAAGGGAGTTTTTTTCTCTCTGAACTGACTGAACAAAACAATAAATCAAGGCATAGAAAATATTTAAATTTAAATGTTTTAAGCAGACGGAAACCGGAACTGAGTGCGGTGTTAGTCACTTTCATTATTGAAAATATAAATCACATTCATTTGGCTGCAAAATAACAAATAGCAAACAGCCAGGAGCGAATCTATGCTCTTCACCCTTTGAGAGGGGAGTGCTGAGTGGGGAGAGGGGCGCTGCAAGCCGTAGGTAGAGTTTTGGGCCTTGGGTCGAGTTGGGACACTGATTTTGTTTTTTGCTCTTTGCTTTCTTTGTTTTTTTTTTATTTGTTTTGTATTTTGCGGCTGCTTTGCGGTGGGTTTTGCGATAAAAACAAACAAATTCATAGCTAATAAAATTGCTAATAAATAAACGAGAATGGCGTAAGCGCAAAAAAGGGACACGAGCCAAAACAAAGCAGCCGCAAAGTTGGTAAAAAAAAAACAAAAACAAAAACAACAAAAACGAACGAACACAAAACGGGGAAAACAAAGAAAAATAATGAAAAGCACGACGACGCCAACCTGGCCACAGTGACCAACAGCCGGCGGCCATTTTGGGGCTAGCGGTGCATTAACCAGGTGTGGGCGTCTGACTCCAGCCCACTTCTCTCCGCTCCACTTGAAAGCTGGGCGTGGCACTCGCGTGCTTCAACTGCCAACAATTGCCACCAATTCCGTGTTCCCATTCTATGAGCTCCTTCTTCCCCCTCACCCCTTATTTTTTTATACATAGTATATATATTTGCTGTTGTCAGTTGTGGGTTTTTTAAATTTATTACCGGCGTATTGAGTGGAATATGCGACTGCAAAATACCCAACAGCAGCTACATACACCCAGTCGTTAAACTCTACTGAGTTTCTTCTTGGAATTGACAGATTGTTTGTGCTGCCTTATCTTTCATGTAAAGATTAAATGAACATTTTACAAAGACAAATGCCTCGCGGCAGTCATGCGACTTTATAGTGTATATAAACCGCACACGTTTTTATAGAGATATATGTATAGTATTTTTTAACATTATTGTTTTCTTTGGCCATGTGCTTGTTGTTTGTTTGTTATTGTGCACCAATTTTAATCAAATGATTGTTGGCGTCGCTCTGACGTCATCATCGCCGTCGACAAAGTCGTTGTCTTTTACTTCCAACAGAAATCCAATTACCTTTTGATGAAAACGGCTAGGCAATGGCAGCATTTGGCTTTATGTAAATCAGTTGGCAAACTGTATTCAAGTTTATTAGCCCTTTTCAAGCTGACCGCAGGTGCTGGACCATAAAAAGTGCCCAACCAGCGAAATGATTGCTGAAAAGATCAGAGCCGAGAGCATCGCAAAACGTGGGTCATCATTTCATGTCTCAGCTCATAAATCTGCTGCATAAAAACCGCTGAGTGTAGCACAAAAGCGGCTAAAATTACCATGACCCAACTCCTGATTTAACTGACAGACTCATAGAGGTCATAATTCTCATGCAATTTGATTTTCTTTGTGTTTTTCTACATTTTTTTTCATTTGATTTATATTTTTTTTTTTTGCTCTTACTATTTGCATTTTTATTAGGAACGCCTTAAAATTGAGGCATTTAATGAGCTCAAAAGATGCTCAGACATTCGGCCAAAGATTGAAACTGATTTAATGTCTATATAAAGATTGACAGATAGATTCTAGATCAACATTTAATATCTGAATTATGCTGAAAGCTGTCTGGTTTAACAACCTTTATAGGCATCTTGTGACAGATTTTCCAACTCACCATAGCGACAAGAGTTTTGTTTTCTTTTTTATGTAAACGGCAGATGGAAGGAAGTGGCGGAGGGGGAGGGGAAGCGGCATACAGTGGCGAATAATGTTGCACACTTTAATGCGAAATTAATAAACCAAAAACAGCTGCTAAGCCATAAAGCAAACTAACTGAGCTGCTTTGGCGCCAGCGTAGGACCCAAGCCCTTCAATCTTTCCCTGTAATTCGACCTAAATAAACAAACACATACACACGCATAGATAAGCACACACATGCACGAATACAAAGTTAGATAAGAGCACACAGATAGAAATCCAAGGTCGTGCCATGAGACGCGCTCGCTGATAAACTCGAGGGTCCAACCGCAAGGCAGCTAACGAAATGTTTAGGCCACGGCAGAGTAAAACCAAGCACACACAGAACATGCACAGAGTCAAAGGAATAAACCAAGCAAATAATCCTTTGGCTTAAATCAAGAAAGCACAACAAAAAACGAAAAAAAAAAAAAATGAATGAAGAGCATAGAAAAACACTGGAAAAGTGAAAAACAAAACACAAGCAAACCGTAACCAAACAAAAATCTAAACGACAGTCAAGTGAAGCAAGCGTGGTTGGGCAAAAGAAACCAGGGCTGAAACGAGTGGAGAAAAGTGGAAAAGCGGCTTGAAAAGCCGCCAAAATTATAACGACGACTATTTGACTGGTTCGTCTCAGAGACTCAGACTTAGATACATCCACAGATACAGATACAGACTCAGACACGTATTTGTTTGCTCTTGTATCTCATGCTTTTCAGTGCGATTTTAAAGGCCGAGCAGCGTGAAGGAATCTATCTGCTCGTCGGCATCATTGTCCTTTTCGCTTATCGCGATGCTCGTGATGCTCGTGATGCTCTTGATACTCGGAAAAGTCTCCTCCGCCTCTGTGGCGACATTTTGAACTCTGTTTTTGATTTTGATTTCGTCTCATCACTCACTTGAGCTTTTTGTTTGTCTTGTTTTTGTTTTCTCTTTATTTTTTGGACTGTGTATCCTCGGCATTAATTTGCTTAAGTGTTGTCCTTGTTGGCGGGTTAAGATTTCAGTCGGCGATAAGCGAGCTAATTTTGTGTAATGAAATAAATTAAAATCCAGAAATAGGTACGCATTAGGCACTATAACGCTACCCAAAATGAGGCCCAATTTGCTTGGTCATTGTGAAATCAACAAATTGTCTTGCTAATGCGTCATTGCGCATACGCCACGCTGTACATTTAGTATTCAGAGTCAAAGGCACAAATTAAATTACGACTCTACGAAGTAACTACACAGGCAGAATATTGTATGCTTAAAGTTATCTTTTTTTTTAATTTTCTGCTTAAAATGTATGCTTAAAATTATTTATTTAGTGAATTTTTAGTGAAAGTACGAGCTGAGTATAAATTTGTTAATTTATAACTTAATGACAATTGGCCTTTGATTAAATGGAAAACTTAACTTTATATACACATTTTTTTCAGCAGACCATCAACTTTTTATCCAAATATCAATATTATAAAAATTTGTTAAAAAAATCAGTAAATAAAGTAGTTCTTATGTAATAATAAGGGACATGTGTTTCTTTGATAAGCAATTACTCGGCCAATTTAATGGAAAAATAAACCTGATATATATTTTATTGAAGTATAAGTTTTAATGCAGATTTTCATGCCTTAAATTGTTGTAGAAAAAATCCCTTCATAATTTATTTATTTCAAACTATGTTTACAGTAGTCAACCATTTATTTTCTTTAAGATTCAAGATTCATGGTATGAAATTTCTCCGTAAATATATTTATCGTCTATAAAATGGTTGTATATGAAAAATTCCTAATTCACAATGTGCAAAATTGTAACTGAATTATAATTCAGAACCAGAAATGAGCTTAAAGTCTTAAGGATTGCAAAATAAACTAAAATGCAAATACAAAGTTATTACACAAATTCTCATTCCGTTTGGCAAATGCTTTTGGCCTTGGCTCAAATGTCTGTACGCCCTTTTTGGCGGCCATTTTACGAGACTCACTCCTTAACATGGCTAATTCGATGGCAAGCTATAAAATTTGTTAGCTTTTGCCCACATATGAAAGCATTTATTTCAATATGAGGGTGTTTGACTATTTGAAATTTTGTGCGTTGTCCGCCCGTCTGTCTGTCTTCTGACAATCTGTCTGTGTTTGTTTAGGCCAGAGCTTAGCATATGGTAACTGGTAACTGACATAGTGGCACAGTCAAAGGCAGTCGCCTCAAGTGGCCAATCTGATTCGACAGTCAGTCTGCCTGTCCGTTCAACTGTCGGTCTGTTTGCATAATCAACTGTCTGTCTGACTGTCTGTCAGTTGGCCATTCGTGTGGGCAATCTGTGTACGTGGCACTTGGCATGCTTAGAATCTCATCTGTGACACTCGTTAAACTTGTCGCCATTTAGTTAAATCAACTAAACCGAATTCAACTCGCTCTGTGCTGGGCATAAACCAAATCATACTTGAACTAACTCTACTCTGTGCCACATGCCACAGGCACTCACGTATCCTGACCGGATGCGGAAAGCGGAAGTCGTGCATATCTCTTTCCTAGCGTGACTTTTTATCAGCATAATTTAGGTGCAGGCTGTGGGTGGTGCTTGGCTCGTTCCACTGCGGTTCGAGTGCATTAGTTAGAGCTCACTTTGTGTAAGTATTGGTTGGACTACCACGTCCCCTAGTCGCCTTTAATTAAGCTGCCAGTTGAAATATTTAAGTAAAACACGCCAAAAATCATAACAAATTTCATAGCATGCGCAATTCTGTAATCCATATCCGTTCGCTGGTAGTGCTCAGTGGTTCACGTTGGTTCAACGTGGTTCGCGGTGTTTCTCGGTAGTTCACCCCTCCAAATCCACCACGCAATCAGCGCTTTGTAACTTTGTATTTTTAAAGAAGTTAATAATTTTCGAGCCAGCTCAGGTAAGTCGAGCTAACTCTAGCTAAGAGTTGGCAATCGCCTATGGCCAACAGCGTGGAGCTGGCAAAGATGCGCATATTTTACAAGGATTGCAGCTCGGTTTTCTCTACACTTGAACTCGGCTGCGCTTTTGGCCATAAAAGTTAACGTGCTGCAAAAGTTGGTTAATCAATTTAGACTTGAGTGTTGATAATAGCCATAATCTTAGCTGAATCTCAATGCAACACAGCTTGGGGTACTTTAAGGACTAGTTCTATTACTCCTGATGTTGTCATTGGCAGTAAGCTCATCACTTGCTACAGCGAAAGAGAGAGTTTAATTGGCCAGCAACTAAACTGGCTGCTTTAGTTCGTCTTGTGGTTCATACCAACTCTCGCCTTGCCTTATTAAATGTTTTGCCTGTGGCCAAAATCTTAGCATCTCGTTGGCCACGGGACCATGACTTTGAGCGCAGCGACCAACCTTTCGTTCGTTAGCCAGGTTTATGCCTCAGTCTCAGCCTCAGCCGTAGTCATAGCCGTAGTCATAGCCGTAGCCGCAACGACAACGTCAACGTTAACTGTTTTTGCCCCAGCTTGCTTTCGTGCAGTCGCTGTCAAAGCCAAAACTGCGCGGCTCAGCCGCTTTTCGCGTAATTAAAAAGTGTGGCCAACGCCATGCTGCCTGCATCCATACTCCTGCCCCAATTGCTTTTGGCCATACTCGTGCCTACTGGCCAAATGGGCACTCGCTTCACTTCACAGCTTTGTCAGTTGGTGAGCTCAGGAGAGGGGAGCGAAGAGAGGAGGAGAGGAGGTTGCGTCGGCTGTGGTCCATTTTTGCTGATGTTGGCTTAAATGTGCTTGGAGTTTTAGACGCAGCATAAGAGGTTTCAGCTCATCCCGATTTCTTCTCTCTCTCTCCGCTTTCCTCTCTACTTCTCTTGCTTCTCTGACGCTTAATTTGCGTGGGCAATGTGCAGGAAAGAGTGAGTGCAAAACGAGGGAAAAAGAAAGAAAAAATGCATATTTCAAATTAATTAACGCTAATGAAAATGTTTAAAACTGGCAAGTTTGTAGTTGTGGCCATGGGCAGCATTTGGGTTGATTTTCAGCAACTCTCGTTTGCTGTTTGCAACACACTTTTTTCTTGGTCTTGTTCTTTTTTGTTTGTTGCAACTTTAGAAGTCTCTAACAACTCAGCAAAATTGTCAGCACACCACAAAAGCCAAAATGAGTTCTGTCTCTTTCATACGCTCGCACTGATTTCCGTTTCCGCTTGCGACTCTTTCGGTCAGAGGACAAACAAAGTGCCTGCCAAACTTATTTGTTCGCCACAAACTGTTGCACAAACATGCACAATGGAATTTCAATCAATTTTATGGCACATTTATTTGCCAAGCACCTGAGCACACACCTCTCCACATCTCCCAAACACCCCGTTACCACTTGCCCCATATTGATATGCTGCTGCTGCTTGTAAATTACTTCCAAGTGCATTTTCATCGCATACAAAATTTCATAATAAATTATGGCAAACTTGTTTGACTTCCTTTGTTGAGAGGCAAAACAAAAGGAGCTTTGCATAAAACTTTTCCATCGAACAGTTTGTTTGCCGTTGCCAGAAAGAAGAAACTTCCCATCAACTACGCATACAAATACATGTAAATATATATGTATGTATGTATGTATGTGTACGATGGTTCAAAATACTCTCACATATTGTAAATGACTCTCAGCATGTGAGCAACTGCTTCAGAGAAGACAAACAAACTTCATTTGCTCCATTTGATTGATTTTTTCTACTATTACCAATATACCAACATTCTAAACTCAGTTTTCCATACAACGTCCATTTAAACTTTCCATTTCTGTTGCCTTTTCTACTAGTACATTTGAGTTGAAATGCAATTAGGTCCTTGCAATTGTTATTGACAACCAAGATGCAAAAACGACAATCATTTGACTTAGAAGTGCAAAAGGCTGTTCAAAGTTAACAATACTATGAAATTATCGTAGTACAACACGGTAGAAAAAGTCCTAGACTTAAGACCCCTTTTCTGTCAAAAAATTTGTTTAAACATACAAAAGATTTTAAGTTTGTAATTAAAAAAATAAATTAAATATTATTTTATAACCATCGAAACATCTACAAATAATATAATTATAATTTGTGAAAATATGAAAGGGATTCAATTAATTTTAGTACAAAATTTCAATGTAATTATACATTAATATTGTAATAATGTACACAGATGTAAATTTTTTCAGAGCAACGAAACAAATTCCAAGTAATTATAATACTTTTAGCAATGATTTAAGAAGCTGTACCCTTTTTTTTTACAGTGCACCCATAAATATCTGTAGCTCAATATCGTTTGTAACTCTTTTGCTTCGGCTTGTCAGGCTGCAAAACATAACTTTTGTCCCCCAGCAGGCAATACTAACATAAATGCTGACAAACAGCTACAGTAGGGAACAAACATGAGGCGAACATACGTCAACGTTTTTGAGACAAGTGCACGAGTGTAGAAATGGAGATTTCACAGACTTGGCCCTGTCTCTCTTTCAGTTACTGTTTCTCTGTCTCTGTCTCTTTCTGTGTGAATGTAGACAACAATTTGGGATGCTAAAGCCAACAACATATGCGCTGCCTGAAACGATGAAACCATGAAACGATGAAACGATGTTGCCGCCTTTCAGTTGTCACACGGAGTAGTAGTAGTAGCAGTATGGCCAGTTGGCTGCCTCATGCCACATGCTTGATGCCCCCAGCTACTTGCCGCCTGCCACTTGCCGCCGACTCCGCTTGTTGTTTACTGCCGCAGTTGACGTCTGTGGTGACATTTGAAGTGGCGCACACATGCAGCGCAGGCAGCGTCATCAGGCATTCGAATAAACGCCGGCAGCATAATACTCGGCACTGAGAACTGAGAACTGAGAACTGAAAACTGAGCACAGAGCACAGAGAACTGAGAACCAAACAGTAAGCACTGACTTGCCTGTTCGCTGCAGGCAACAACATGTCCTTTCCTGTCTCTGGCAATGGAGCATGAGCTTGCCACTTGATTGTTGCCTGTGCCCGACATTTAAATGGCTAACGCAAATGCATAATCATGTAATTGTGTTGTTTGCTTTGGCGCTGCAAATTGCACCTGAGCACTGACATTGCGCATACGCAGCGTAATCCAACGGCTAACCCGTCTTGCTAGTTAAGTTAAGGCTTTTCTGCCCCGTTCTGTGTTTTTTTTGGCCATCCATTTGATTTAATGCCCCGCTTAGTAACCGACAATTGTGCACAACACTTTGTTGGCATTCTTTTTGCGTAGCCTGACACTTAACTGTGAAAAATTGTGAATTATTATGGCAGCACTTGGTTCAAAGCCCCGCCAGTACCCCGACAGTGCCCCCCTACTACCCTGCACTCATAGTAAGTAGGCAGCAGTCAACGTCGCCATGGTTGCCTTTAACAGTTTATGGCTGCGATTTGTTACGCACCATTGTGCATGGTAACCGCAAAGCTTCAGCAACAACAACAACAGTAAAAACAACAGGAAGAGCACAAAGGAGCAGCAGACGCTAAAGGTGAAGCAGAAGAAGAAGCAAAGCAGCAGTAGCAGCAGTTGCTGGCTATTCGCTAGGCTATGCCAACAGGGCAGGTAAACAAATAATTCAAAGTCATTTGTGTGATGTGGGCCGGGCAGCTGCTCAGCTTAGCGCCAGTTACTGTCAAGTGTGCAAAAAATGTCAGCTCCTTTAGCTATGTGGGTGATTATGACACTAAAGAGGGGTGTTCACGTTGGCTTTACCTGTGCAGCAGCAAAGGTGTCAACAATGTTTTACGCATTCGCTTATCGGGACAGCATAAGAAGCAAATCTCAAGAATACCCTGCAAACAGTACTATTATAGGCTAGATTAGTTTCTAAGTAAGTTCATAAACAAACAAAATAAATATTTGGACTTATAACCAAGTTAGAATTGAAGTGTGATTGAATCTTTTTAGCATACTTTTTAACAGACACAATTAATTTGTAATTATATTTATGATTAAGTATTTATATAAAAGAGTTAAATAAACATAAACACCAAATTCAAAAACATTTTTTTTATATGTATGTTTATATTGAAATTTATTAAGTTTTCTTACAAAACCTGTTACAATAAAAAGTAACATTATTGTAATATTAAATGCAGCGTATCTTAAGCCGAGACACCCAATAAAAACGAGCTTTTTTATATTCATCGGTTGGAGTAAGAATTGTTGTTTTTTTTTTTTTTTATTATTTTTTAAAGGATAAACCGAGAATATTACGGTTGGTATAAATTATGGCATTTCACAAACATTCAAATAAAAGTATTTTGAATTTAATAAAAATTAGTGTTATTAAGCGATTAACATCTTTAATTTGAAGGTCATCAAATGTTTGTGCTGTTGCTGCTTGCTAACCTAATCAAATTCCATTAGACTTAACAGATTTTCGGGTAATTACTTAAAGCTTAGCTAGATAAATTCAAGAACCTATTTTATTCTTTTGCAAACTTGTAACCTAAAAACAGTCTTTGCCTTTGCATTTTGCACCTCTGCACATAAAATGTGTTTACCCAAAGGAAGAAAAATAAAAAAAACGCAAGAAAATGTGAGATAGAAAAAGAGCGAGAGAGATATAGAGAGAGCGAGAGAGAATTAAAACGAAGCGACCTTCGTCCTGCGCTAGGTTTGCCTAGGCGTCTTGCCAAGATGTTGGCTTTGGCAAACAAAAAATCTCATTAATCCATTAAGTAAATGCGAAGAAAAAGTTCAAAGCGACTGCTGCACAGTGGCTCACACAAGTACATCTACCAGCTGCGGAGTAGCGTGTGTGCGAGTGTGTGTTTGCAAACGGTATATGTATACGTGTATGTGCACTGCTTGGCGACACTGTAAAAGAAAGCCTTTTGGGAGCACTAATGAGTTTGACATTGTTTCCTACTAACAAGCGCCAAAGTTAGACGAGGCCCAAAGCAGACGCCAGGTGGCAACAGCTTCTGCACCGCCAGACATTTTTGCCTTTCCTTGGCATCCTCTGGCATTTCTATTACGATTTCACCAGATGCTGGCTGCTCTGTCGCTCTGTCCCTCTCCCCTCCCTCGCTCCTTTCCTCCTATTTTGCCGTGCTATTCCAGCTCGTTCGTCTACGGCTTTAATGAATTTTCTTGAAATTCGTCCATTTGCTGCACTAATTAAAAGAGTGTTGATAGCATTTTACATTTTTTCGTTTTAAAGAGCTTAAAGCCGATTATCGAATCTGCTGTTTCAGAGTGTTCCGTTGCTGGCATTTCCGGATGTACCAGCCATATTTTTGGCATGACTAATGTTTCCCTTTTGACTCGTTTGGTAACACACACAAAAAGAGTCAGGTATTCTGAATGCAGCTTTGCTCTTTGCGTTCTGTGTGTGTGTGGCTTCATGCTCGAGTTTTGTGTTCTCGCAATTTCCAACTTCCCAGAATTCCATGAGCTCCAAACAGCGTCGATTGTAAATTACGCCCTAATGCGCCCATTTGTATGCTACAAAAATTGCCGCTTATTGAATATTTAGCAAAGGAGCGCGAGTACCTGACGCTCTGATATTCTGATATCCTGTTATCGTGATAGCGTTTTTGGAGTTGGCAAAGGCTTTTGTGACTGGTGCGATGCTACCGTTTTAAATTAACTCATTTGGGATTTCGTATGCGTGTTTTCGTTGGCAAATTCAAACTTTTGCCACTTTAAATAATTAAACAAAGTGAAGGTGCAAGAATTGCGCGAGCTAAATGGCAAATACCCAGAATTGGAGTACTCGTACTCGTACTCCTAGTGGTATTCAAAATCCTACTCGTACTCGTAGTCGTACTCATTCTGGGAATCTTTTAGCATTGATAGGCCAACGTCAACAATGACTGACAGGCCAACTGCCTGGGGCCAGACGGGGCCAAATATTCGATAAGAACTAAACAAGCAAATGAAATTCAAAGTCTGCCCACGGCTCTGAACGGTACTCTACTACAGTAAAGTACAATGGGACAGTGATGTGCTCTACCGAGAATTCACTGGTTAGGGACATTTAATTTTGAAACATTTCTGAGAATTGTATTTCTATGACAGCAACATTTTTGGATTTCCCCTTTGATCAGCGTGTTTCATATGTACATTTAGATCAACTGCGTTCCACTGTGGCATCTATGGAAATGTCATTTTAAAATGCCTTTCAATTCGGTGCGCTGTCGGAGCAAACGACAACAGACAGGAATCAGAAGAGAGTTGAATATGCCTTTTGGTGTCGTTGGCAATGACGCAATCGATACTTCATTAAGATATCGTGTTTTTGTGCCTAGACGCTTTCCGTTTACGTTTCCTTGATTACTTTACATAGTTGTTCCTTTACTCGGCTCAATTGCTTTTGCCTGCTATCTTATCTGCATTTTGGCCTACACTGTAGGAGGACTGCTTGGTTGTTGGTTTGACTCCTTGGCTCTTTGTCTTTTACACTTGGCAAATAAATCGCAAAATCCTATCACAGAGAGAGAGAGAGAGAGAGAGAAAAGTAGTGGGAGAGAGAGAGAGAGCGAGAGGCTCAACATTATTTGCTGCCGGATGTATGCATGGAGGCGTCATGTGGCTCCATTTGCCATGGGTTTTCGTGCCTGTTTAATCGCCTGGTCTGAGCCGGGCCAGATGAGACCGTTAGACCGTTCTACCGTTCGGCTGTTAGGCCTTTACACCGTTGTCTGTTTATCACACGAACACAATCAAATTAGCGCACATCGAGTACAAATAACTAAAGATAGGCAAATAAATACCAGCTGGTCTTATGGTCATATTTGCGGAGTGGGCTCGAAAGGTCATAGTGCATGTGTCTATTTGGCTGTTGGCTTTCAGCTAACTGTCAACAGTTGCAGCTAAGTAGCCGTGGCCCAATGCAACTTTGTGTTGACAGCTGAACATTTTTGAGTCGTATATTTTGTACTTTCGTATCTTGTATCTTGTATGTTGTGTCTTTCTGAGTTGAGGTAGTCGCCTGCTGTGCACGTCTTTCACGGTCTGCGAGTGGCAAATGAACTTCGGTTGGGTCTTCAGGGTCTTCTGGGTCTTAAGGGCTCTCGGGTGTCTCGGCAACAATTGCACTTTGTACTTTGCTTTGCCACTGCTGTTGTCACATTGTCAAGACTTTTGTTGTGCTGTCAACGGTCGCTGCAAGAAACTTTGTTCATATCGTCACATGACAGCAAGCTCAAAAAATATGAGCAACGGGTTCACTACACACACATATGAGCATAAGTAGCTACCCAGTAGCTTCCACTCTGTCCCTTAGACCCCACACGCTGCCCACCGCTCGCTGCTCGCTGCATGTCAGACTTACCACAATGTTGCAGGCTTGTCGTTGTCATATCAACAGCCACAAGTGCGCCTTTCCACCCATTTAATCAACATTACTTGTGCTTAAATCAATTACAACTAATTACATTTTATGCCCCGTTGAAGCAACTTTGTGACTCGCTTGTCGCTGTCACTCTCCCCCTTTCGCTCCTCCTGACTCTTTCTGCCTTGCGCATTGTTGGCACCTAAAAGTATGCAGTGCAATCTTTTGCAAAGAAATGCCAACAAAGCGAACTATCCTTTGAGTCTGCCTTTGCGTCGTGCTGCTCAGCTTCTTCAACTCAAATGGGTTAATAGAAACTGACTTTTGGCTTCTAACACCATAGCAAAGTCACACACTCATGCACCCAAAACACACGCGTATTACACACACACACAGAAATCGTTTCAGCTTTGTGTCATTTGAGAAATTGCCTTTCAACTTAAAAAAGAGCTGCGAAATTAAATGACAACGGCAAGAAAACATTTCAAACAAGGCTTAAAGCTTAGTTTAGGCCATTGTTGTACCTATTGTATATAAGTAGTTACTTTTGTCGTTTAATAAGTTTCTGTGTGCATTATATGGAAAGTATTTATATAGCAATTAATAATGGGGGAAGTTCTATGAAGTGTTTTAAAAGCATTTATTGCATATTAAGTATACAAAACTGTGGTAGTGTAAGAAGTGAAGAAGAATATTGTTCTTTTAGATAAATAATAAATAAATAATCAAAAATGTTATTTACATCTGCTTTTATGAAACTGAGAAGGGCAAAAATCAAAAGTGTTTTTGTTTTAAATTGATAAATAAATGCACATTTTATAATTTTTGTAAATAAATAATGTTATTTAGTTTTATTTTGCCAAAGTTTTTGTGTAAAATAATATAAATAAAGCGCTTAAAGAGAATTTAAACTAAATTGATTGATTTACTTAATATTGAACGTTACTTATTGGAATTAAAAATAATAGTTCTGTATTCAACAATTGTGTATGTTGTATTTTCGTTGAACTTTTAGCTAATTAACAGCTGACTACAAGTTTCTACTCACTAATCGGAATAACTCTGTCCACACTTTTAATAGCATGTACTTGTTTTCACAACTCATGGTTCCACCATTTGGCTTACCATTTACTATATATACAATAACAGTTTTTGTCTAAAACATCTAGTATTATATACAAAAGTGTGGGTGAATGAGTTGCTAGAGTTACGAGTTAATAACTGGGCTAGAAGCTAGACTGTCTGCAGGATTTTGAGTAGCTCATAAATATGCATTTGCGTTACTCCTTTGTGTCGAGTCGAGGACTTCCCATATTAATTTTTAATATGCTAACTCAGTTGTCGTTGGTCCTGCTACCTGAGGGCTGAAGGGGAGGGGGATTACAAAAAGCGTTGGCTAATTAGCGTTCTCGCTCAATGGTCGATTGCCACGCGAAATGGCAGGGACTAAACACAGCGTTTAAAGCCAAAAAATAAACAACAATTTAGTGGAGATTAGCGCTGTGTCCCTTTGTTTGTGCTTTGCGGGCCATTGTTCCTGAAGCCGGACAGGTGGACAGGTTGGCCGGTAGGCAGGAGCTAAGGAGGGCAGGTGGACTAGTGACATTTAGGCTTGAATAGAAACTGCTGCCTGTTTACATGGACATGGACATTGCCACTGTTTGGCTAATTGCTTGGCGCGCACACAAACAATAGCGACTCGCACAAGGTAGAAGGTACAATGTACAAGGAACAAGGCACAAGGTAAACTTCCGCTTTCCATTGTGAGTGTCGAGGAAGTTGCGGTTTATGAGCAGCACTAGCGGGAGCGGGAGCCGGAGCAGAGCTGGGTGCGTCAGGGCTGGCAAACTAATTAGATTCGTGCGCCTCATTTGGCCACTTTTTGATTTGTGTTTGTGTGCCAAGCAGTTGGCCAACAAAGTTTTTGGCCCAAAAATGGATTTTATCTTTCAGCTGCTCACAGTCTCACGAGCTGCACGAGGCTCTGATGCTGCTATGCATATTTAGTTCAAGTTCGGCTTGCAATTTTTCATCAAATGAAAAGTAGATGAAAAGAACAAACTGAGCAAGAAGAAGATGAAGAAGAAAAATAAGGCTAAGAAGGAAAAAAAAAAGAGATGAGCAGAGGAAAACTGCGCCAAAACAACAAATGCTGGCAAATGCGACATGTGGCTGGCAAAAAAGTTGAGCCAAGCCGCAAAAACAAAAACTTTTTCAAAAAGTAAACGAAAGCACATCGACCAACAACAACAACAACAACAGTAACAACAACAACAACAACAATGACAAAATTATGCGAAATTTAATTTGACTTTTTCGTATTGTTGTTGTTGCTAGCTTGGCAGCAACTCTTGCACTTTTCTTTTTAGTTTCTCTGCGGTTCTTTCGCACTTTCTCTCTCTACTCTCTTCAGTGTTCCCTGTCTCTTTTGCTCTCCCCTGGCTCCTGTTGCTGTGGGTAGTTGCATTGCCAGCTGGCAAGTGCTCTGGTACAAGTATGAGTATACCCAGCTCGTAATTTGCCAGCTTGGCTTGTACATATTTTATATTATTTAGTTGGAAATTGTTGTGCGACAAACAAGAGAGAGAAATAATAAAAACAAAAAACTAAAAAAAAAAACAAAATCAAGTATACGCAGCGTGGAGACGAGCTGCAAGTGACGAAGAAATATGATAATCTCATACGGCACTGCAGTTGCCAGTATATGTGTGGTCCAACTATGTCAGTGACTCTGAAATGCAATCAAGTGAAGTGATCTCGAATTAAATGGAACTAAAGAATTAAGGGCAAGAATATGTAGTACTAAAAAATAATAATAATACCAAGAGCATGTAACCAAATCGATTAACTAGCAGCAAGAACAGGAATTATTTTTATATTTTCTATGCATAAACTCTAATAACTTTTTTAGAGCAACGTATCATACAATAGTCCTGAATTATTTCTGTAGCTTGATTAGAAAATAACAATTATTTTTAGTTTTTACTCCTCCCATATCTTCGTGGTGTCAGCAAATTATAGAAAAACCTTTTGAAGTCCTATGCAATCAACTGTCAAAAACAGTGCCTGCGAAAACTCTTGGGAGCATTAAGAGTCATTTCATATGCTAGTTGTGCTGTCTGTTTTTATGGCTTAAAATTATATATTTATTGTTAAGGTGTCACATTGGCCGTAATTGACTTTTCGTGTCAGTTCGAGACACTATCAAGTGTCGATGGAACACTACGATTTTAGCTATTTATCTTTGGGAAAGTAAAGCTGAAATAGATTTTGCATTGTTGCGCTGAAACTTACACATGACAGTGTGTGTTTGGGTGAAAGAGAGAGTGAGAGAGAGGGGGTGCGGGCGACAGAGAGTTAGAAAATGGGGGATGCTGGATAAAAGTGATGTGAATTAATAATTTATGGACACGTTTCTGCTGTGGCTGTTGTTGCATATTACGATTCGGGTTGGCAACCGCTGTGCCACCTGGGGAGGAGTGAGCCATGTGGCAAGAGGAATGGGGCACGGGGCACGGGCCATGTGGCATGCAATATGCATAATGTGTTCCCTTTGATTTGAGCACATTGCAAGCACATTTATTTATATTTTATTTCAATTCTCTCGCTGCCTTTCCCTTTCTTCCTGCTGTTTTTATTTATATTTATTTTTTTATTTTGCTGCTCATTCGGAGATTTAGTTTTGCATTTTTTATTTATTCCAATAGACGTGGTGGGTGGAGTATGGAGAGGGGTATTTGCTGGCTAAACACTTTCGCATTTTGCAATGTGCTTAGCTTACATAAAACTCACAGAACTTGACACATACACAAGCACACACATAATCACACTTATATGGGGGTTATTATGTACATAGGTTGCTCTTGTTGTTGTTATTTTAGCTCTTGTGGAACGGTTGTCTGGCCAAAAAACTACAGCAACTAGCAGAAAACAAGCAGCGTCAGCGTCAGCTTTAGTTTTAGCTTTGGCCTCGGCGTCAACTACAGCGCTTAATATTAAAAGCCAAACCACAACAACAATAACAACAACAGTTGTGTGGAAATGGAAAAAAATAAAGAAAAAAATTAAGTATGTGTGTGTACATGTGTATATAAATATATATATGTGCATGCTTTTAGCTGATACAAACAGCATTTGGATGGTAAGCTGCATTGCAGTATCTACTTTGGGCCCCCACTCTGCGCCACGTGGCACCCGCACTTGTCCACCCGCATCCTTGTATCGCCCTGGACAGGCACTCTTGGAGTCTCATGTTTTTCTAATTTTAACTCGCTCTCTTTCGCTCTGCTTGTGTGATTTTTTCTTGGTTCTATTTGCAACTCATACGCTTGTGACTTTTAACCTTGTTTTCTCTTTTGGTTTTCATTTTCGCTTAGTGTATTTAACATTTTGTTTTTTCTGCTTTCTCCTTTTACTTTTTCTATTTTCTTTTTTCTCTTTTCGTTTCAAATGATACTCGACACAAGTGGCATTTTGTATGTCCTGTCCTGTTCTGCCCAGTGCTGCACCGTGTGCTGCTTGTTGCTGGCTCTTGTGAGCACTGGAAGCTACATAAGCTTGTATAGCGTTAAATGGGGCTGCAAGTTGCGGTAACAGTTGTCAAAGTGACCTCAAAGCAGCGGCACTCAACAACCACACTAAAAACAATAAGCGAAAGTCAAAGAAAGTGCAGTAATCAAGCTACGCGAATGCTCTACCCTAAGTAGGTAGGGTGCAAATGGCTTAAAATTACATAGTCTACAGTATTAGAGTTATAGCTTATGTATTTAAAGTAATGCAGATTTCATTCTCATCCCAAATGTTAAAATATTATGATTGTTTGTCTTACTTTTTAGTTGAGAAGTATTACAAGTTTATTGTGAGAGTGAGCTGTATTGCTTTAAGCACTCTTATACCCCCTTTAAAGGGTATTATTTATACGTGTGTTTTTGTCTGTTTCCACTTTTGCTGAAGAGCTTAACTCAAACTGTTTATGTATGCAATGCAGCTAAGTATACTTATTTGTAGGTATGAGAGGGAGACGGCCAAAGCGAGAGTGCAGATAAGACAGAGAAAGAGATAGAGAGAGAAAGCGAGTGTGGGTGTAGCCGAGTGAGACACACTCAATGTATTTGTTTCTGCATTTGTTTGTCTGTTCATTTGGCCGCTTTAATGAGCCTCAAACACAGCCTGCTTAGGGCCAAAGAACATTCATATTGTTTTTTTTTTACAAATTACCCACAATGTGTTCTGTTGTACAGCACAAATTTAATTAGGTTGAATATACATAACTGAGTTTGTAAGTGTGTGTGTTGAAGTGTAAGTATCTGGATGTATTGTCGTGTAATTCGAGACATTATGTTTTAAAAGAATGTTAATTAAAAATTGAAATGCAGATGTTTTGTATTAAACCAGACTGATGTGTAGCTTAAAGCTCAACTCAACGGTGGGGGTGTGTGTGTTTGAATGTGTGTATGTTTGTGTATGTATGTGTCTGTCTGTTTGTGCGCGTTGCTTGTGGCATGTTCCAGTTTTGGCGGCAGCGGACAGCGTTCATCAAGTGCGCACTGCTCGCAACTCATTTGATTTACTTTTCATTTCCGGCTGCCAAGTGTATGTCCCTGCTTCAGTCTATCTGCAGTTCTGCCTGCCTGTCCACGCTTGCTCCTTACTTGCATGCCACAACTACTGTGACAACATAAAGATGGCACAACTCATGTGTCTCATGTCGTTGTTGTGTTACTTTTGTTGTCTCTGCTGCTGTTGTTGTTGTTCTTCGTGTTCGTCGCTTTGTCGCCACGTCGCTCCTCCAGGTTGAGCGTTATGCAATTATAACTTTTGTCATTAGCAACTTAAAATGCAAATTGCTGCAATGAAGCGTCGTTGTCGTTGCCGTTGTCGTTTTTCGGCACTTGTCGTTACACATCGGGCAGACATCGGCAGCAGCGGCGACAACGTAAAGAAGAACCTAATGTGAGGTGCACATACACTGTGAATAAAAAGGTTGGACATTACAATAAATGCATTTAGTAAGCAAGAGAATTTTAAAGCCGCTTTAAAACGTTTGAAATGAAAAGTTAACATTGTTTTACTTTGGTGCACTTCACTTTTTTTTGTAACAGGTGATTTCTAGAACAGGTTAATAATAATATCAATAGTCTAGTTTAAAGAGCTTTTACAAAATGGTTCTTATTCTTTGAATAGCAGACTTTTTTATCAGTGTAGTTGATTGGTGCATAAGGGGTAGTAGGAGGGGGATTATGCTCTGCCAGTTGCCGTTATTTAAAGTGTTATGACTTAAGTTGCCGCCGTTGGCTTTTAAACGTTATCTAAGTAGCTGCCCTCAAGCAAGCCTTCTATCAGCCACATATGGAGCAAACGCTAAAACTGAAGAGATGAGAGGGAGTGGGTAGGGACAGTGACAGGGAGAGGGGAAGAGCATATCTTGTGGTAGTTGTCACACGTCGAGCTGACAAAAAGTCAACACGTTACATAGTTGGGTAGCCAATTAGTGCTTGTCGCCAGTTAATTTGGTTGCGCTGTATGGCATTCGCTTGGCCATAAAGTTGGCAACATGAAATGGCCAACAACAAAGTTGTATCTGACAAAGAAGCCGCAAAAGCAGCAGCAACCATAAATGCAAGTGTAAGTGTACCTCTGAGTGAAAGACCAACTACTATCCTTTCACTCATCCCCACTCACTTCAAGTCACGTCAAAGCTGGCTCACTCACTTGGCCAAGTCACGTCCCAGAAATTAAATAGTTAAGCGGTTTTCATTTTTTCTTTGTTTTCAATGCAATTTCCAGGTGAGCAGGAAGAGAAAAAGCGTACGCTTTTCTTAAATTAAGCTAGTTAAATCATTAAGGAAATTGGGTATGCTATTGTTGGTCAGGTGGGAAGAGCAGTCAGTGGATTTGTAAGTGAGACTTTGGAATGTATAAGAATATGTTAAATAAATGTTAACTAACAGTTTGATATAATCTAAAGCGTTTACTACGATTAATTCAGTTAAATCCAGTTTAGTGACAAGTTTAGTTTCAAGGCAGTAATCGAAAATCTAAAGCTTATTTTTACCAGCTCACATGTCGAATTACCAGCTGTCTGTGTGCTAAGTTAGTCTGATTGCTGTTGTTGAGTTGATTAAGTTGATGTTAAAATGTTTAAGTGCCTGTCAGTACAATGTAAGCCACTAAAATTTTCATAGCCTACTTTTCAGTGCAGTCTCGACTTAGTACCTTTGGCATTTGGGCCATAAAATGCCATTAAAGGCGACGAGACGCGACGAGAAGAGACGCTAACGTGTGTAGTTGAAGTGCGCACTTACCTACTTAGATGAATCCCCTTCGTTTTGGGTTTGCATTTATCCCCTTTCGTTAACTGTTAACGGTTATCGGTTAACGTCTAAGGCTTGTAAGCTGACGGAAATCCTCAATCGTTCCCCATCCTCAAAGTTTCTCAACCATCTCTTCATGCCCCGACGATGAATTATTGCCTGGTTGCGGATATACGCATAAGGCACGTGTCTGCGCTGTCTAATTGGCAAAGCGAATGAATCTCTGGCAGCTACGAATCTCTACTACTGACCGCTGACCTCCCTTTCACTCGCTCTTTTTCTCTCCCTCTTACAGTGCCACTTCCTCCCCGTCTACTTTACTCTCTCTCTGCCTTTACAGCATTTTCAATTAGACGCTGCGAGTTTTCGATTTGCGTATTATTTATGGCGCTCGCAAATCGTGCGCATTATTCATAAGCTGACGGGAAGCTTAATGGCCATAGCTCTGGACCCCAGCCCTGGCCTTGCCCTGTCCATTCCAGTACTGCCCTGCTTTGGGTTGGAGATGCTAGACTGAGGGGGTGATTCAAGGGTTGCAATTTTACTTATTAAGTGCAACCCATGCTTAAAGTATTCCGTTGTTTATATGTGAGCTTGTTTGATTATGTTCCTGGCTAAATGCATAAAGCGACGCTAACGTGACGCGTGCAACTTGCGGTTGCACTTGTGATCCGTGCCACATTTGGCTGCAACTGGCTTGCTGCGACAGCAGCCAAGTAACAAGTAAACCAAATGCCACAAAGGCATCGCGTCCACCTAAAGCTGGGTCAACACAAGCAGAGCTACATATAACCATGTGTACACACATGCAGGTAACAGACAGAGTCAGAGCTTGCAACCCTTCAAGCTCTTAAGACGACCGCATAAGGCATCCAAGCGAACATTTGATGTCTTTCCACAACTCGACTTGACGCAGACATGAACACTGTCTGCGGTGGCTTCTCTTTGTCTTTGCCTTGGAACCTGCCCAGAGCTGATCTTGGCTGTCGACACAGCATGCCAACTGTATATGCGATGTGGCTAAGAGATTTGGGTAGGGAATTTATAGTCTAGACTTGGCAACAAATTAGTATTTGATCTGCATTTTCACTAATTTGGATGTAAGTAGGAATATTTAACAAAAATTAGTTGATTTCAGCGAATTTAGAGCTTACTTTTGAAAAACTATTTCTGTAATTATTGTTAAAAGTTCTCGAGTGGGGCACAAATTTTTATATTCAGTCAGAAGATTTAATCAGCGACAAATATTGTTTAAATAAATATTCAATTTTTAAGTTTTGAGTTATAATTTTTCAAACTAAACAGTTAATGGCTTCCACTGCCTTGTGCCAGCTTAGTTTGATTACAGAATCAGCTTTGCAGCTATCTGTTAAGCAGCAAATTAACAGCATTGCAGCTGCGCAGTTCTCTCCGCTGCGCTCTTAAATGTTAACTCGCTGTTAAGCCTAAGGCCGATCTGTTTGCTGCGCTTATGTGTTTCGATTCCGAAACATTCCCAACGCAAACTATTACTGCATACTTCGCGGCATGCATTAAATATGTATACAGTTCGAACCGTTCGGTCGAATGAAATTTTGGCACTCAACTATTGTCCTATAACTGTATATACATATATGTAGTTTGAAAGGCTTGACACTTGCTGAAACCTGTTGAAAGAGCGTAGAGTGAAGTATTGATTTATTTGTACTTCAGTCAGCTGACAATATTTTAATTAAAAAATGTTATCATTGGATCGACATATGGTGTTGGACAGTTAGCTGGCGGAAGAATATTTTCAACGCCTTCAGCAGTGACTCCAACCTGTGCTCCCTGAAGTAATTTTGTAAGAGCAGACGAATATTGGCTGAAAACGCAGACACCTAATAAAAGTTTTGCGACAAGTAGAAAACTCAAGTGTAACGAAAACAAAAACAATAATTTTGGAGTTTATTTCGGACGAGCGACCTGAAGAACCTGCTCCACAGGACTGGGTGGAGATGTCGATGTCTTTGCCGATGCCAATGTCAATGTGGATCCCTCTTATCTCTCGCTCACTCCAACGAGACGAAGAGGGAGAGAGAGAGGGAGAGACACAGATAAAGGCAAAGAGAGTCAGTCAGTCAGTGGGCCATTTGCAGTTTTCCATTTGCTATCGTTGTTGCTTTAGCTGTTGGAAAACTATTTGCCATCTCGACAATTTCTTGCACGTGCAAAGCATCGCAATGCCGGCAAGGACTAAGGACAACGAGCAGGACTTAGGACAGCACTCGGACGAGGTGAAGGTAGGGAACACCATGGAGGCAACTCATGAGTGTCAGGTACAATATTTCAATAAAATACATTTACGTTTGGTAAGCAGAAAACTTTTGATGATTTCATATTTGTCGATTCATTCAAATGAGCCACTTGCCAATGTTTTCATTTACATTTTCGTTTTCATTTTAATATCTGGGGATTTTCCACAATGTTTTTCACTGTTTTGCTGGCAATTTAACAATTTTTGCGGATAACAATTAATACCAATTAGATTCGACGCCGCGATCTAAGCCTAATTGTGGATAATATCTATATGTGTGTTCTGCGGGTGAGTGCATATCTGGGCGCGTGTGTGTTTGTGTGTGTGTATTAGTGGCTGCTGCCAACTATTTCTCGTACATTGTCGAATAATTTATGCCAAAAGCGTAATTAAATTAATTAGGATTAACTTTGGCGGCGCACGCATTAAACTAGCTTTGATTAGCTTATGTTTCCACACACACACGACTAAGACATGCATAAATCCATATATTTATGTTTTAACGTATCTGTGTGCATGTGTGTGGGGGTGTGTGTGTGTGAGTGGCACACATGTGCCATGTGCCATTTAATCCAAATGTTGGCTTTTGGGTCGCTTCGCTAATCATAAAGATGGCATAAGCGATGAGTCCGTTTCACATGTGCCAATTTGGCCAAAGGTTTCTCTTACTCCCCACCCTTAATGCTTTAAGTAATAACCGTTTAGTTTTTATGCAGAAGTTGCTTTAATGTGATTTACAAGACTAGCAAGTTTAATGAAAGTATGAGTAATCAAAGGAGGACTTTTTAAGCGTTATTAGTTATTGGTTTTATGCTTATTTGCAGTAATTCTTGCTTAAAGGAGTTCTAGTAATTTTAAAAAATTTCCTTAAGCTGATCAACTTTACTTCTTTACAACTTTAAATCAAGTTTTTTTTTATAAATATCAGTTTACTGTAGTTAATCACTTTTCCAGCCAATCTTTTATGTGGCCAGTATTTTTATGTACTATGAAATGTGTGGCAAATGTCAAAATGTCCCGTTGTTGTTTTGTTGGGACAGTTGAGGAATCGTTTGCTCGGACTTTGTCTAATTTATATTGCGAATAAATGTGTCGCAAATCATTATGCGAAACATTTTTCCATTCTTTATTTTGTTTTCTTTGAAGCCCTAAAGCGGAGTGTTTGGCGCTTTATTTAATGGCTTGGAAAGTGAAAAAAATAAACAAACCAACGAACGGATGGAATGCCAACCACAGCAACAAAAACTACAATAACTACAACAACTACAACTGAAAGTAGAACAACTGATGTAACGCTTTGGTCTTCAGATGTACGAAGCATCTAAATATAGACACAAATCACAAAAAAACTCGAAAGCAAAACATAAAACCAGAGCTGATGTTGTTGGCTGTGGCTAGGAATGAGCGTATTAAATCAAAAGTGGTGCATAGCACAGCCAGAGGTGGAGCCAAGACGCCTGCATAAAGCAAAAGTTGAGTGGAGTCAATGCGAAAACACAAGGATTAAAGGCGTCGAGCGGCAAAAAGGACGACGATGATGACGAGCACGACGTCGACGGCGACGTCGAAAACGATGGGAACGTTTAACGCCTGCAGGATATTTATGATCATGAATTTTCTTATTGTGCTGCTGTTGGCTGCTAGCTAACGGTGTCTGGTCTGGTCTGGTATGGTATGGTCTGATGTGGCCTAACGTTAGCTGCTGTTCTCTTCTGCTCCTGTAAGCGATTTATTAAAATGTGCAGCAACACGAAAACTGAATGGAGCCCAAAGGACAGCTGTCTGGCAGTGGCATGAACTCAGCTCCTCTCATTCGCCTGCTACTGCTCCCATGACCTCTCCCTTGCACCCCTCCCTGGAGCGTATCAAATGTGCGCCCATTTATTTATACACATCGCTGGCCGCGCCCACCAATCGACAGAAATGAGTTATAAAACTTCAATAATCTCAGCGAAATGTTTATTTATGTTTAGCACGAGAACGAGACTGGGAATAGGGAACAGCAATGGTAATGGCAGGGCAGAATGAGAACGAGAGCGAAAGGGAAAGGCAAATGGAAAGAAAAGGGGAGAGTTCGCCGGAGGAGGCTTTACTGTATAAACATATAAGGAGTGTGGGTATGCAAAGGAGGAGCGCGAGTGCCTTGAGCTGCCATTACATTATTTGCATCATATCCAGCGGGTCGGCACGAGGAGCACTTACATCGAATCAATAACAAAATAAATCGTTTTACAACCGCAGGACATTGTATTGTGTTACACAAAAGATTGGCAACGTCACGCTCACAGAGCTACAACTACAGTTACAGCTACACGGGCAATGCCGGGCACCTACAGGAAGTCTCTGGAGCCAGTTCAATGCAGACAACGAAAGCGAAAGAGATGAAACCAAACGAAACGAAACGAAACGGAATGAAATGAAAAGAAAAATGCACAACAACAATAAGTATAAGAATAACATGAAAAAAGAACACGGAGTGTAAAGAAAATAAGTAACGGTAAAAAAGAAACCAAAACGAAACGAACTCTGTAGTTGAAGTACAAGAACAGCAAACAATGCCAGGCACTTGCACTGAAAACAAACCAATGAATGGATATATTATAGTTAAAGTATTTACAAGATGAAAGAGGACAAAGGCGAGAATCGAGAAAACGAGAAAATCGAGAGAATGGAGAGAAACGAGCTGCAACTAAGGATGAAAATGTAGTCGCATTCGGTAAGGCGAAATATAAAGTGAAAGGAAGTAGAAAGTATAAATCGTTGCAATCAATTTTTGCTATGTGGTACGAATTGATAAACTGCCCCAGCTCCAGCTCCAGTTGTTGTTGCTGTTGCATCCGCAGCTGTTGGGTGCTGTCTTTTCTCTTTTGTAAGACGATACAGGAGCTAGAGCACTCTTAGCTGAGATGGAGCAGGTGTGTCAGCTGCAAGCTCCTATTTGGGTTACCTACATCGAAAGGTCTTTAAAGTGAGAGCTTATTGCCCATTGGGGGCGTCTGCTTTGTTTGCGGATTTGTTTTGGTGCAGCTGCAAGCCGTACACTGCTCAAAAATAAGTACACAGTTCGTTACTAATGTTTCACACTCAACACTTATACTGCTTCACATTAAAGTATTCCATATTTAAGACAGCACCGTTCAACTTAAAGTAACTACAGTTTTCGCACAGTGTATTTATGATGAAGCAGATTTGGTTGCTCTACTGCCTCTGGTCATGGGATACCTTATGGATTGCAGAACATTTAATTTGTGTGGTGATAAATGAAACGATTGCAGAGTTCGATATGCGATAAGTAACTGAGACATTGATTAATCTCATTACGGATTTAACAAATCTTTATTTGGTTTTACGCATAACCCACATAGACAAAGTTATTGTAGCCATGCTTGTGACGGAAACTGGTCACGGCATCGCCTGGCAAGCAGCCATTTCTGCAGTGGCATCCACTTGGATTGCACTTGCCACGTCCGCACCAGGTGCCCACCACACCGTCGCCATTGCCGCAGATTTTCTTCTGGCAGGTCTCGTGGCCATGATACTTGCCGCCATATGTGCCACAATTGGTATTATTACCATTCTCGGCCAGTTTGAACAGAATCTTCGATGGCTTACAGCAATCGGCGTCTGAGCTGGATGTCAGGCAGAATAGCCAAACTGCCAAAGAAAATGTTATGATTACTTGGAATCTCATATTGCAAATGATACGAAGCACACAGATAAACTGAAGTAAAGTTGGTGAGCAGACGAGTTTATATAGTCATCAGCGAAGTTATCAATTGAGTTCGTTGCACGTTGTTTTAATTGGCTTTAATGCGATAATGTTTCAACAAATTGATAAGTGTTTTGTTCTGCCAAAGGGTGAAAATAATTAAAGCTGTTTTCAGCAATCAGTACAAGTGACATTTGTTAATGTGATTAGCTGAGAAGCAGGTAACTACGTAAAATGTACATCTCTTATATGATAATTCCCGTAGAATTCAACAAACTTTTGTATGGCATCGCCCTCTCGACAGCCTCCATCACAGTGGCAGCCAAAGATGTTGCAAGATCCATGGCCACAGTAACTGCCAGTCAGGGTGGTACCATCATCACAAATCCGCACTTTACACACTCCTCTGCCCTTCGACTTGGCATCATAGGAGCTACAGTCGTCCTCATCGTCGATCATCTTGAATGAGATTCCTTTGGAGGGACAACAAGCGGTTTCTATAGGTTTAAATAGCTTCATAAGCGCCAAAAGCAGCAGACTGTATATGAAAACTCTTCTAACTTCCATAAGTTTATCAAAAAATTTATTATTTAGCAAACTTTGACAGCATTCCAAACGGCCTCTACTCTAAATTGTATCTTTGATCATAAATTGTCAACAGTTTTACTATGTTTTCCTAAAAAATAAATAGAATTTCCACTGGGAAACAAGACTTTATTACCGGAATCAGGGCTATCAACGAAATATCAATTGAATTTGCTTAGGGCTTTTTCTATATTTTATATTTGCTTAAATTTATTGATAGTTTCAGATAAGAGTAAACTGTAAGTGCAATTTGTATCAATTGACATTTCAAGGCATTTAATCTACGATGGTTTGTGTACATGTAGCTCAACAATTTATCGGTTTATAGTTGGCTAATGTTTGGCAATAGCTGCAGGTAAATAGGTCGGAAATAATTTGATTAAATGGCTGACAGTATTGAAATATATGTGAACTTAAGTAATTTCATAAACTATACAACACTTGGGCACGATTTAACATATTCAGCATGTTATGTTAAGTATACGCCGCGTGGCCTTGCACACTAAAAATCAAATTTATATACAAGAGAGACAGAGCCAGTGCCACAGCATTGGGCAAGTAAATATTTTATAATTTAATCAACATAAAAGCAACAAAGCAATGACAATGGGCTGTATGAGTATCGCGCCGCCTCTGTGGTTAACGGGGACAATAAAAACAGGCGAAAGCTGCGGCAAAGCAGTAACAGGAGCAGGAGCTGGGGAGGAGCAGGAGCAAAGACGCCAAAACGAATGTCAAATACGTTGCGCGATAATGTTTAATGATAAGCAGTGAGTCGGGCCAAGTTGAAATACAGTCGGCAATAGTCGAAGATGTTTATCGTGCGAGTGCGACAATAAAAGCGAAGACAGCCGCCATGTGGCAAGGCCTCCACGTTCCACTACCACATCCACTTCCAGCTCCATTTCCATTTTCTGCAGCGGGACAATGAGCGGGAATGGGAACGGAGCAGACTAAGGAGACTAAGAGAATACTAAGGTTACTAACGATACTAAGAAGTCTGCACAAAACTGTGGAAACTTTTGAAGACTGAGAGCTCTGGGTGTGTGGAGTGGGGACTGGAGGGACTGGGGACTGCGGGATAGCTGCCTCTGACAAATGGACCGTGTCTGACAGGCGACGGGCCCGTTGTCATCTAAACAATGGACAAGTTTATATTTGCATTTATTTCTATTAGGCACACATTTGTCAAAAGCTGTTTATGTGCTCGCCAAGATGAGATCTTGATCTCATGATGGCCAGACACAATGTGACTTTAACTTGACTGCCCGCAATCTTAAGTCGGAAAACCAAAACAAGAAAAAACAACTAAAAAGTAGGCAATACTTTAAGTTGATGCTCGGCTTTTGGAGACATCAACGCAATAAAATATTTATTCGGTATTGTCGTGCACTTTTATTTGACATCATAAACAAAAGCCACGAAAGTGTAAACACAACTTTGCTCAACGGCAAAGTTATTTGCACTGCTGCCTTTTGGTTGCCCCTTCTCCGCTTACTCTGCTGCTTGTTGCCGTGTTGTTGACTTATTTAAGCCATAAAGTTCTCACTCACACACACAGTCACACACGCACTCGCCCACGTCTACTTGAATATTGACACAAGCACGTGTGGGTGTGTGCCAAATTTAACGCCGTTTCTACGCACGTTCATAGACGGAGACAATAGCTAACAAATAAAAAAAAAAGTCTGTAAAAAAAGCTGGAAAACAAGCAAATAACGGCAAAAGCCAATGCCAACAAATTTATAAGAAAAGCAAAGTTTATTCTAACTCGACCTATAAATACACTAAGTTACACAATTTTTTAAGCTGGGAAAATAAATGGAATTTTAGTTTAAAATTATTTTTATTTAAAAAAGAAAACTCTTTAAATTTTTCATATACTCTCGGTTACAAACCCCTTAACATAGCTAACTGAATACCCGACTTGGTGTTAAGAGCAGCGACAGCAATTGAAAAGCGCACACTTTTCTTAGGGGCCAACTACACACAAGTGGTGTGTTTGGGTGTGTGTTTGAGTGTGTTTGGTGTGTGTTTCTGGGTCTTGACATTGCTCTTGACGTGCCTTAGATTTTGTGCTTTTCCTGTGCCTTTTCTTTTCCTGGCTTATTTATTTTGTTTTTTTTATTTTTATTTTAAACTTTGGGTCCTGTCATTGAACCCATTGCCTGCTTTTCATTGAGTTTCCTTAGCGCCATAAGTTGTTACATTTTAAGATTTTGCTACCAAACAGAATTCAGATTGTTCAGAAGATATAACTAATTGATCAAGATCTGTTTGAGAGTTCATTATGGATCTGCCTTTGGAGTTGTGGTCATATAACGCAGCTTTCCACAGCTTTCTTAGCCATAACAATTTGTATTTATGTGCAGACAGACCATTTTCCCTCTCTCTCTCTCTCATGCACTGTCTTGCTCTCTTACTCACTCACTCGTGCTGCGGGCTGAGTCCACGAGCTTTAGTCGCAATTTTTTGTTTACGTTTAACGCTGCCGAGTACGCTCCTTGGCCGGTCACCTTGCCGTTTACGTGCCACGCATATAAATTATTGTATCTCGGGCGTATTAAAAATGTACGAGTGCTCATCTTGTTATCCTGTTGTGTAAGCGGATTATGTCGGGCATAAATGTCATGCGTTGTGCGGCTGTTGAAACCACGCCATATTCCACAACTCCCGACAACGACAAACAAGGACACAGTGCTGCCACCCCAGTAGGACTGCTCACTTTGCCGCACTTCAGCTCTGCTTCACCTCTCCCTCTGCCACAAAGAGTTTACTCTTTTATAGAATGACTTGGTTTAGTTATTCAATCAGTGACAGATTTGCATTTTCAATACAACTGATTAGTTTAAAGTCTAGCGTTAATTTATAACTGCCACTGATGGCTTAAGAGACTCTTTTTCCTCTGAGGTAAGTGTATTGAATATTCGACTTGAGTTTACCAAGTTTTACCGCTCTTTCTTGTTGTGTTTCTTTCTTTTTTTCATCTCATTTGTGTGCGACAGCGATTTGTGTGGCACTGTTTTTCTGTCATTTCGTATTAAGCATTACGCAGTGTCATGCACGTGCCACCTTCCACCTTGCATCACTCTCAGCTCACCACTCACCTCCCGCAGCTCAGCCGCAGTTCCTCCATCCATCGACTTTTTCTCAACGCATCGATAATATTTTGATTTTCATTTTATTGAAATTTAAACCGCTGTGTCGTCGGCAAGAATCGATGGCTGGCAATGAAACGCAATTCGCACATAACTTTGTACTTTAAATTGTTAACCGATCGCAAACATGTTGTGAATTGGGTGGTAACAACGCGTTGGTTGGCTAAAAGGGGGAGGAGTGGGCGGCCAGCAACTGCAATCGTTAATGGCAGTTTCCGATTTCATTTCAGCATTTTGGTCACATTTTGTGCGAGGCCAGAAAAAACGGTAGAAGAAATTGCTCTATGCAAATATTACGAGTGGCTTTTGCGAATGTTTGCATTAGCCCAAATTTTATTGGTTGC
This sequence comes from Drosophila dunni, assembly GCA_018152125.1. Taxonomy (NCBI): domain Eukaryota; kingdom Metazoa; phylum Arthropoda; class Insecta; order Diptera; family Drosophilidae; genus Drosophila; species Drosophila dunni. Next base: position 1,553,326 of record JAECXC010000352.1, on the reverse strand, counting down.
GAAATTGCGAATGTTGCAATGCAACGAGTGTTGTGGCAGCTTATCGCATGCATTGCGGCAACAATTTTATTCGCTCCACGAATTGAAAGGAATGTGTAATGCTATGCCGATATGTAAATCCATACTTTGGTATGAAAGTTTGTGCAGCAAACACACACACAGGAACTGAGTATTGAATCTATGCTGGTTAAGCTACATACCCTGTAAAAAGCAGCACATATGAAAGCACTTGACGGCTTCTTATTACGTTAACTTCCTACATGTCTCAATAAAATTTCCGCATTCTTGTCCTCGAGTGTGACAATTATTCCTGGAAACAATGATGAATTTCTATAATTAACATAATTAACGATTCCAGCGAAAATACTTCATTACTGCCAACATTTGGTGTTTTATTCACACTTGGATAATTTCAACTAATTGGATTGGAAGTAGCTTGCTATTTGTGGGTGTGGTTTATGTGCAACTTATGATTTAACTTTAGTATTCCATAAGCAGAAGTGATAAGCTATCTGCTGACAGTTGAGTACAGTTGAGTACAGTAGAGTCAAGTAAAGTGGTCAGTTTGTGCGGTACGGCCAAATCTTTCAGTTGGCATCAGTTTGGTCAACAGCAGACACTGGACTGTTATGACCTTAGAGATATGAGCAGACATAAAGCCCTAACAACCATATAGACCCACACTTGGACTCTGTATTGTTTTTGTTTTTGTTTTGAAGCGCCTTTGATATTGATGCTTTTGTCAATGCCTGCTCCCTTTCTAACACCCAGCGTCTGTCTCTGTCTTGGGCAGATACAAATTATTTGCAGCTTATCAGCGCGTTGCCGTTGTCCATTTTATGGGAATTTTTTCCTTTGTTTTCGTTGTTTTTAGTTACTTAGCGAGCGATGAGGTCCGAGGTCTGAGCTCTGAACCACTCCACAGTACAGGGATTTGTCGCTGTTGAAATGATGCGTGTGTGTAGCCACAAATGTTCAACACACGCACACACACACACGCAGACAGACAGTGAAGCACACTTATCGCAACCAACAGAGAAGGACATCACTTGAAAATTGCCTAAGCAGTTTTCCCAAACCCAATTTTTTTTGTTGTATTCTTTTTTTTTTTTTTTGTCAATTTGAAGAGCGCGTTGCTCGTTGTTGTTTTGTTTTTACGATGCCCTCAAAATGGCAGAGCATTTGTTGTTTTCCAGTTTTTATGCGCCTCTAGTTTGTTTCGCTTTCGCTTTGTGTTTTGTGATTTTGGCCAAATGAAATGTCGAAAACATAGGCAGGCCAAATGCCAATGAGAAGTTGAGCAGACAACAAATATTTACCGCATCGCATTTTTCGCCAGCATATCTCAAAGTACACTCAACTTTGGCCACAAACTGCCAACATATTCAAAAAGCTATCAACTCTTAACCGCAAATAGTTATAAATGTATATGTGAGCTGATATTTCCGGGCACATATGGTAAGAAATGTTTAGGGTAGCTTAAGCTGAGCGCATATGTAAACTACATATTAACCGTATTAAATTAATAATAATTTAACTTGTTCGGCAGGACAACAACGTGAACTTTTCATCACTCACCTCACAAAGTGAGTGGCCAGTTAAACAGTTGATTTTGCGGTTGCGGTTTCATTGATTGAATCCATAGACAGTTCGGTACAGTTCAGTCCAGTCCATCCTGGCCAGCAATAAATCCTCAGCTGATTGCCGTCGTCATTGTTTCTGCTGTCCTGCATATGGTTTAAATCCACCGCCAACCATTGATTCCCGCCAGTTGACTACTGAACTGTCATTAAATGCGTTACCACAGGTCGAAGCAGTTGACCAGTTGACCAGTTGACCAGAAGCCAGCTTCAGACTGTAATTAATCTGTGACTATTTGGTCAACTTCCCAGCGTTCTTTGACCCGCTGCATACAAGTATATATGGTAGTATTATAGTTGAGAAATCACCTTAAGGTTTCTTTTTAATATGTTTATTGCCGCGTAAATAATTAAGTGGCTTTGAGTAAGTATGCAAATACCTGAAGTGCATTTCATGGTAATGTATAAGAGTGCTTAACTGATTTTTTTAATGCACTGCCAACGTTTGATATTAAAATTTGTTTTAATTGCATAACTGCATTTATCCAACGTATGTGGGCACTCTAGAAAAAAGAAGAATTTAAAAAGCAGTTAAGAGCTATAATAAAGTTTACAGTACAATATAAAATCCATTACCGAACTGCATAAAAGTTGACTATTTATAGTAAGAGAATAACCGAGCTTAACATAAATACATATACTTTTCGCTGTCAGTGTTGTAATACACTTACTTACATTGGGGGCTTTGCTTCGCTTACAACGATTGTCGTGCACTAAATTGGGAAGTTAATTTTATTATAACAAGAAAAAACGGGTTTCTTCGGCTAGCCGAAGATTAAATACCCTTGCAGCTATGAATATTGGGTTAATTTGGTTTCAATCACCAAATATTTCTATGGTAGCTATATGATATAGAAGTCCGATTTAGATGAAATTTTATCAACAGATGGGACACGATTAGAAATTGTATCTCAGTGAATTTCGTTGAAATCGGTCAATAGACACAGAAAATGTTCATTCATTTGCGTGCATTTCAACCGATTGTTCCTATGCGAGCTATATGATATAGTTGTCCGATTTGGAAGAAATTTGGTTAACAGTCGGAGAACGATTATAAATGCATATCGCGTGAATTTGGTTGAAAGCGGTCAATAGACACCGACCGATTGTTCCTATGGGAGCTATATGATATAGTGGTCCGATCTGTCCGATTTTTACAAATGATCTTCGTGACAAAAACAATATACCTTCTGCAAGGGTATAAAAATCAACTCTCCTTATGTTTAGAACATTGTGAATTATTTCTTGTAAAATAGATTTCCATCATAAAGAAATGTAAGAGATCATTTCCCTATTCCTGTAGCCCACGACTTCCAGTTTCCACAGCGCTTACAAGGACTTAAAAGCCCGAATCTCTTGCTGAACTGGCATTCACTGATATTTCCTGTTGTTTTCTTTTGGCTTTGTCATAAGTAAATATTAATTTCTAATGGGTCAGAGCTTAAATTGTTTTTTAATGGTTGCAACGTGCGTTGCAGCCAAAAGCTACGATTAGGCATTTGCCACTCAAAAGACACGTGTCCAGAGTCTCATAAAATTATGTAAAGCACACATTCTTAAGACGATGATGAGTAGAAAAGTGTAGATGCGCTCAGAAGAGCCCAATACCATGACACACAAAGTTGCTCTCAACCCGGAAGTGCTGTGGTTTTGATTTTTAATTTATGTTAATTAACAACAGACTTGGCAAATAATTGAAATCATTTTGGCGGTGGTAGTCCTGGCAACGGTTGGCACAACGCAGTCCCAAATTGCCGAGCAGCATCTTACGACTAAGTGGCAAGGACTTTGCTTTCATAAGAGTCTGTTGAAAATCTATTTCCTTTCTGCTGTTTGTTTTTGCCACACAAAACCGCCGACGCCAAGGTAAACACACAAAGGATGCGTTAAGGCTGATTTAATACGTGGATCTGTTGGACCGGTTGCTGCTGGGGGACTCGTCGCATAGATAAGAAGCACCAGAAAGGATATAAAGGATATTCAGTATATGTAGAATATGTGGTGTATATTCATATGTACTCTTGCAGAACGTGCGCTACTAATGCTCCGATGTAGACACACTCTTAATTAGTTTTCCAATTATAGCAGAATCCTCTTACACAAATTTTGTTTAAATTTAATATATTGATTATGCTGCTGCTTTAGACTATTTCATATATGAAACTGTCATCGTTGCATTCACTTAATACGAGCAGTCGATTGTTTCAAGTCGAGCATTCTGATTGTGAAACATTAAAAGCACCAAAACAACAAACAAAACTACACGACTGGCAATTGATAGACTAGCAGTTATCCTGTAAGGATAATAATATATAATATAGCCCATCATATAGCCCATTTAGCTTACTCAGTGCTACAGGGTATTAAAACTGTTGCAATTTTTTTCAATAAACTGGAATTACGCACAAAATGTTTTTGGCCAGTGGCCATTTAAATCTTTCTCCTAGTTTTATTTTGCAACTTTTCATAAGGCATGCATTTTTAAAAGGTTATAATAATTTGACAATATGCATTGCATGGCACATTTACTATATAAAAACCATATATATCCTGCCGAAATGTGCATTGACAAAAACATCCATTGTCACCATCTTTGTGGACGTGGAATCCCCGTTTTTTGTGTGTGGGACAGGCCCTTTAATTTAAATAACTTTCTGGCCCAATTACAATAAGATAAAATATACATGTATATATATTTATAAATACTAATGGATAGCTTTACAGCATCGATTCTATCAAATATTTAATATTACATTTTGAGAGTTGTTATCGACATGTCAGCAGCAGATCAGATTTGATTAAATAGAATTGAATTGGAATTAAATTTATTTAACGTTTCACCAGAAATTAATTAGTATAATTCCAAGACAGTAGACTGTGTAACGGTATAAAAACTGTTGTTTTAACTACAGACTTTTTGTAGGAATTTTGGGTGCGTTTTAATCAAGTTTCACTTTGAATTCCCCGTTTGGCTGCCGCTGATGTGAGGCCAAAAACTTTTTGCGAAAGGAATTTGTAAATGAAATGTTAAATAAATTCCATTTACAAAACAAAAAAAACATAAAACAACACTCACACACACACACATCAGCCGTCAAGTAGCTTGGTTATGTGGGTGCTAAGGGGTAAGCGGTGGGGGGAGGAGTGCAATCAAGAAGCCATGCGTTAAGAATTTGTGAGTTATTAAAAGCGCAGTCCGTTGACGCAAGCACCTCAAGTGGAAGTTGAAGTAGAAGTGCAAGTGGTGTACTTAAGATTTAATTTATTTTATTAACAAGTTGCAGAGTTACAACAAACAAAATGAATCTCAGCCCCCGACTCTCCCCCCTTTTGGGGCAACTTAAACAAACTTTTGAGCTAAATGAAAATAAAATGAAAACTGACGCCTTTCAATTACACTTGCTCTTATAGTTAAACACTGTTTATATATATTTATTTTTGCTGCATTTTGGGATTTTTAATTAAATTAATATCTGTTGTCCCTGGCGTGTGGGTGGAGTGAGTGGAGGGGGCGGAGTGGACGGGGCAGCGCCGTCTTAAAGCAAAATTTCAAGTGACACCGAAATGAATTTGTAGCAATTCATTAACATTCAAGCAGACCGGCAGCATGAATTGCTCATACAAGACAACAACAGTAACAGTGGCAGTGGCAGTAACAGAGGCAGTAACAACAGTAACAACAAGGATATCTATCAGAGCAGCATATATCTTTTCTTTTATACCCTTTCAACCCATGCGAACGGTCTGAGCTATAAATAAGCGCAACAACAACAACAAGGACAACAAAACGATGGCATTTTCAAGGACGTTTTGAACAAGAACAAGCACAACTTCAGTGGACCCGGTTCTTTCCCAGCTGGCCACTGTCGCTTTGGCATTTCTTATTTATTTTTTTGTTTTTGTGTTTTGGTGCTTTTGTTATTGTTTTTACTCTTGTTTTTTGTTGTTTTTGGTGTTTTGTTCTCTCGCCTGCAAAAATTTATACGACTTGCTAAAATTGCACATAAATTAAATTTATGTTTTATGAGCGTTGTCCTCAGTTGTTGTCTTCAGTGCTGTTCAGTTCTATTTCGTTTGCTATAGTTTATTTTTGTTTGCTGTATTTATTTTTATTTTTCCTCTCGCCTTTTTGTCTTAGTTTGTTACTATCCCACGACTTAGGCAGCATACACAGCTACTCATGGAGCTGTGAACTCGGTTAATATCTTTCTGCTGCTTTGCTGCGTGGCATTCACGTGCCGGAAAAATCGCATTTATTTAATACGCACAGTAAATTTTGAACACTTGGAACTAAATAGACGCACATTTAGTGTCATTTCGATAGACAGCATATGGGAGGAGGCAAGCACAGTGCTTGTAGCATTTTGTAGGAGCAACTTCATCTATGGAGGGAGTGAGACGAAGTCTGACAGTCAGTTTGCCCACATGACATTAATAATTCACTTTGCGCAGACAATTTGGCCAAATCGTTTGGCTATTCAGACTGCCTGCCTTCCAGCCTGCCCTTTTCTTTTCTATATATTTTTTTATTATATTCTTTCACTTTTTTTTCAGACTTTGCTGTTCATTATTTTTAAACGTCGCTGACAGTTGTAAATCTGTCAGGCTTATTAACCGTTAAATGTCACTTAACTGTCAGAGGCGCTTGGTCAACAGTGGAAAGGGGCGGGAGTGGGCGGAATGAAGTCCAAAATATGCGCATAATACAAAAATTATATAAAAATCGCTGATGGCAGCACAACAACAATAAAGTAACAATAATAATAATACTCGTAATAAAGCATCCATTTCAGCAATTGTAATTATTTTTCATGTCTTTATTACATTTAAATGCCAATTTATTGCCTTCGATTAAATTACCAGCATGCATATATAATGAATCGCCATTTCCGGCGAGGTGGTTTCAGTGGCTCAGTGGCTTTGGTCGCCTGGTGGTTTCGGTGGTTCGGCCACCAGCTGCAAAACAATTGAGCAATGGGCTTTATAAGCAATATATTTTATAATTTGATTTATGAAAGCACTTTGCCAAGCCCAAAACTAACTACTCAGTCACTAAAGCAAAGCCGAGCACAACATCTATTGACTAAATGATAAAATACGAGAGATCTCACACAGATCGAAATTAATGCCAGAGTTTTAAGGGCATTAAGAGCTAGAAACAGTTTTCATATTTTTTGTACTTGGCCATTACTTATTATATGCATAAATTATGTGCTCTTTGTAGCCAGGTGACTTTATTAATAGACCTGATAAATAGGCAAATTCAAACAGCTATTGGCTGGCTTTAGCAACTTTTAAATGCACTTGTAGGTGGAGGGGGGGCACAGTGTCTGGCAAATGCAAATTCGTTTTCATAAATCTGCCAGCACTTTAATAATTTCCGTTTATCTCTTGTACTTGCAACTGCTGTGGCACAATGCCTTTTGCGTCTCCGTTTGTTGTTTTTATGGCTGCTTACTTCCATGGCCTCTCCAGTAGCTCTTGCTCTTGCTGCTTGGCATTTTATAAATCGCTTGACATAGCAGCAACAACAACAACAACAACAAGGCCAAGTGAAAGTACAAAACTAAACAATGCAGGCAGAGTCTCAGTCTCAGTCGGAGTCTGAAGTGGAGTCGGAGCTGGCACGGAGGGACTAGAAATAAGGCTACTTTGTAGCAGTGTAGCAAAAAAATATCTACGAATATGAAACATGGCAATAAATATTGTGCAGGCATTAAACGTTTGGCTTATTTTACTTGCAACTGATGTGAAACTGGGCTTAAGGGCAGCACGGCTTGGTGTGGGCAATGGGCTGTGCAGAGGGCGTGGCAGCATTGAACATCTTCTAACTGCCTTAGTTAGCACTCGGCTTAGCTCTGTGTTTGCTTTGTTTATGCGTATGTCTTTTGTCCATGTGTAGCTGTAGCTGTATCTGTATCTTTAGCTGTTTCTCTAATCGCATTTGTATCTGCATCTGTATCTGTAACTGTATCTGTGTGCTTAGAGTCTTGGCAAGAGCTTTGCTCGACCTGCCTTTAGTTTTTGCGTTCAGTAAAGCATTTCCACACCATTAAATTGACATTGCAATAAAATTGCCAAGTCCTCTTGGCCAGCTGCTCTTCAGTCGATTACTTGCTGCATATATATTTCATGGCAGCGGCATTAATAAACGACACTAGCATTCATTTGCGACTGTCCGCAAAGGTTGCCATCACTTCTCCACCGACAACAATAGTTTACATGGCGTATGCGCAATTCTAAAGGTGAAAGATCTCTTAATTTTAAAGCGAATGTAACTGGTCAATCAGTTTGAATGTTTCAGCAGACGAAACAAGTAAATCGTTTAGTGCACTTAGCTTCCGTTTCAGCAATGGCAACGGAAACAATCGCAGAACATAGAAACACACACCCACACACGCAGACGCAGACAGACACACGCACAGTGGGTGTTGCACATAATCGCAGCTGAATGCCCATTCAGGCAAATGCAATATGTCTGACTGCAAAACTGGCAGGCCAAGATACGACTGAGAGACTTCATGGCTCAAACCGACAGCCGACAACTAACACGGCCAACACGGCCAGCACGGCCAACGTGGCCAACACTTTCGACGCTAAGTTGCAGTAGCAGAACCAACAACAAAAGGCACTAAGCCGCGTGTGTGTGTGTGAAAGGTGTTGAAAGCAATTGGCGTTGCAAAAATATCCAGCAAGCGTTAGAAAGAGAAAGTGTGAGCGAGAGAGAGAGAGAGGGAGTAAGAGAGAACTAGCAGATTGTTGACGCCAGACAAACGCATCTAGACGAGACGTGGCAAACGTGCCTAAAAATCTGAACATTTTCTAGACTGCAAAGCATGAAAAGGCAGTTTGCAAGCAGTGAAGAAGGAGCAGCAAGCGGAAGCGGCACCAGCAGAAGGTCTTTAAATGCTGTTGCCATGTAGGCGTGGCTGACTTAAAAGGGTTGTGGCTATAAGCTGCTGAAAAGGTAATTTCTCTCTTTTGAGCCAACTCGACTTTGCTGGCAAAATCCAAAATGAATTGCCACCAGCGTGAGGTAGTGTGCGTGTGTGTTGCCCAAAAATGCTACATGTGTGGCAAAAATAACTTAACATATGCAATTTGTGCGCTCGATAAGCGAAATATGCAAAGCAGCAGCTACTTCAAGTAGACAAACTGCCGCTGCAAACAGTTTCGGGGATTTGAAAAGCCATTTCGAATCAAGTGACTTTAACGACCAGTCTGAAATGGGCTAAAATAAACTAGGCTATTGTCAACAACTGTTCCCCATACAAAAATTAACTCTCATAATCGAAATGCGAGGCCAGACACATACTAAATTTTTTTCTTCTATTTTTTGCTCCGTTTTTTGTTGCTTTTTTCAGTCTATTTTTCGTAGCATACCCTCAGGCGTCGTTGTCAAAAATGGCAACGCAAGTCAACTGCCAAAAAACGAACAACAAAAACGAAAACAACAGACAGTGAAGACAGAGAGAGAGAGGGAGACAGCGATATGATGAGCAGCACTACGAGTAAATTACAAATTAAATCATAAAACGCAAGTGACAGCGCACAGGGCACAGATTTAGATTTATTACGTGACTGGAAACATTAAACGCTTTTGCCATTAACACACGCGCCGGGGAGCGGGACGAAGAGGGGGGGAATGAGACAGGGGATAGAGGACACGACTCAAACCAGGAACACATGGAATGTGTGTATCTTTGGCCATGCATCAAATGTTGCTATTTTTATCAGACTTTGTATCTCCGAGCTGTTTATTACTGTTGAATTATTAAACGTTTAATTGTCACACAAAAAGATACAGATTGTTTGAGGGTCAGTGTGTTTATGTGTGCGTGTGTATGTGTGGGTGTATCTTTATAACTTTGTATTTGATTGTTATGCACGAGTGCACATTGATGAGCGGTCGTTTATGGATCAATTGATATCAAGTTTCAATAAATTAATTAGCAACTTACACGCTAATTGTGCTTGGAGTGATGAACTCTGTGTGTATGTGCGTGTGTGTGTGCTGCTCACTCGTGCATGTGTAGGTGTATGTGTATTTGCATTATGCCTTTAATTTTTGGCAAATTCAATGTGGTTTTTGTTCAGTTCGAGCTGTCGTATCGTTCAATAAGGTCAATTAACTTGGGCATTTGTGTGAAAGTCACATATTCACTTAATGCCAATGCGAATTCCAATATTAGCACGAGGTGTGGCAGGCACTTAAGTATCTGACTGTTTGTCCCGTCACATCATGCAGAAGAGACATAAGCTTTGACTTGTGCAAATGTTGAGTAAAGTACTTGTAGAAAGTAATTTTCATTTAATTGACATAATTGCACACACTGTGCATATGTAATCAATTGTCTCGGCGACTACAAATAGTGCAAGTGACAAACGGCATTTCATCACACAAACATACGCACAAAGCGACACAGAGACGCAGAGACGGACAAGCAGACAGAGGCAGTGAGACGAACGGACAGACAGGCAGACAGTCAGACTGTAGTAGACACTATCAATTGTTGTTCACTTTGTTGTTAAGCTGACAATGACAGCAATGGCAATTTTATTGGCAGGCACTGGCAAAATGGCCACTGGCATAGATAAATATTTGTTGGCTTACCATTGCAATTTCACTCGCTCTCTTGCTCTCCTGCTCCCTCACACTCTTTCTGTCTCGCTCTGCACACATGCACTAAATGCCACGCCTCAATATTCAAAGCCAAAGCTTTCACTCAAATGTCACTTATCTGCTCACCGTCATTGGCGCCAAACTTCACCACACACACAGACACACACGGAACTACTACAACCGAACGTTAGATACTTTAACATCTGCATAATGTTGTTGTATCTGTGTGTGTGTGTGTGTGTGGGTGTACCGGTGTTTGTGTTGCTTTAATGTTTGTTTGCTTTTAGCGTTTTTGACTTCATTTTAGTTACTAATGATATACAATCGAAAAGTTTGCAAGCAAAGTTCAGTTCAATGAATTTCCTAAATTAACATAAATAAAAGTCACTAAAAATGTTTCAAGGGAAATGAAGCGAGCTACGGGAAAAGTAAACACAACTTTTTCTAAAAAACTTGCCATAAATAACTTTATTACAAATGTCATACGTCATAGAAATCTTGTATTTCCTAGTGGAATTCTTAAGTGTAAACTAATCACATTCATTCACTAGTGGGTAGAGTACAATTTCTTTGGAAATTCAGTGAATTTACTAAGAAATTAAAGTGCATTCATCATTTATGTTTTCTCCACAGGGTAAATTGAAATTTCTTTCGACATCGAAAAGAGTTTATTGTTTGAGGCTTCACGAGTCCGTTTTCGTTGTATATTTCAATAAATTTGTATCTTTGCACCGACCAGTCATATTATTGTGGAGCTGCATAATTTAAAGTAAGCTGAAATTACCAACCGCTTGAAATAATTATGCATTAATGTTAATTATCACCGCCATTGTTCGGCGACATAACGCCCACGGCTTAAGAACAAAGGAGCTGCTGCCATTTAAGATCCAATACAATCCAATCAGAAAAGAACCCGAAAGGAGCAATACAATGCCACAATGCAGAAAATGATTTTAATTACAATTAATTAATGACTGTTTAAATGCTCTCCACATTGTGTCTGTTGTGTTGTCTTTCAATGTTGCATTAACCACTGGCCAGTGCCTCAATAATGCCCCAATGAGTTTTGTTGTATTGCAACATGGCTTACCTTTGACGCTATTAATTTGGCTTAATGATCGTCCCACACACACACACACACAAGATATGCAACATTAAGTTACTCAAGTCTCGTCTGAAGTCGCGACAAAGTCATGAAAATGGTGAAAAATGATCAAAGTGCTGTCAGAGGCATATGGAAAAGTTTACGTCAACTGTCCGGAGCAGCGATGGGCCACAACCCTTGGAAGGATCAAGGACCTAAAACTAACCAAAAACTAAATTTCAAGGCTCATTGCGTGCGAATAATGTGGCCAATGTTTGACAAGGAGGAAAAGGGACAATTCGCTGAAGGTTCGACCAGCCAGTCACTTATGTGGAGGGTCTACAATGTGCACTCAACCTCACTAATGCTGTGGTCACACACACACACACACACATACCCTCACACACCCACACATTGACAAAAGTTTGACTTTCTTTGGACGGATGTCTGCGGCTGAGCCAATGGCAACAGCAATTTGCATATGAAACACAAAAACGTTAATGATGCAGAAAATGATTTTGTTAGCTTGTAAAATTCTTTCGATATATGCAAACATAAATGTATATGTATTTATGTATATAGTACGCACAAATGAATGAATGAATGAATCCGCCCACTCGTTAGCATTCCACACACAGCTGTTAAGCTGCTTGTTAACCTGTTGATAAATATTTAGTCACAGTTCACATTAAAGTTGCGATTTGGAAAATGATTTCAATATTGATTTTTATCACACTCAGACCGTAAAAACCCGTGAAACAAAAACTCAAATTCCATGGAAAATTTTGAAAAATGAGCGAAAAACGAGAGGTCTCTGAGGAATATACGTGTATACGTCTATATATACTTTGCCAGGTAGGAGAGGAGCAAACACTTCTTCAAACCGGAGCATAAAGTGAATGAGTCAGTCGGGAAACATAAATCATTCGAATGCGAAAATCAGTTAAAGCATAATTCGGAATAACGACTCAAATGTGTTTTTTACCAAGCTTGGAGTTTTTTGTTGTTTCTCATTTTTATTTAAATCAGCGACCAGGGACATAAAACAATAAATAAACAACGAACAGCAAAGACAGCAAATTTTCTGAGTTATAACTGGCCAACAAGTTCAATATGCTATCGCTTAAAAGGGTATTATAAAGTTGGCAAGGGTTTAAACAAAAGTTTAAACACGGAATTTATTATTCATTTGTTTGGTGCTGAATTCAAACAGAATCATTTTGAATGCGCCAAAAATTAAAAAATCAAAATTAAGGTCAAAAGTATGCACTTTGATTGAAACTAATTTTTAAATTACTTGAATTAAACTTAAGTTAATTATATATTTATTTTATTTTTAAATAAATTAATTTGTGCCTTGAAATACTTTTGAACTTGGAAGAAATGAAGGTTAGTTTAAAACTACTTTATTTAAATTTATAGGGTATTTATTATAGAGCCTAGCAACCTTTGAGTAATAATTCATGCAGCCGTTAAAATTATTGATGATTTTAACAACGACCACACATAAATAATTCCAGCTAATATATGGTTCTTGAGGCCAGAAATCTATGAACTAATTAAAGCTAACGTCAGATTAATGTGTCAAGCGCTTCACACGCTTCCCCTTCGCCCCTTGCATGTGCCAGCATTTGATGGATATAGAAAACTTGTAATCAAGTTCTCACTAACTCACACACGCACGCTTGTCGGCTCAGAAAATTGCAGCTGTGTGTGATTAAATTAATAACTGAAAAGGATTAAAAAAATAAAAAAAAACTAGAAAACATGGCATGGGAAGGACATGCTCGAAGCCAACTGCTGATTCTGCTCCTGCTGTTGGCCCCAAAACTTTCGCTGCAGTTAAGCTGCAGAAAGGGGTAAACTAAGCAGTTCCCTGAGCCAGTGAATTTTTTGTTGCATAACCCCAGGCACTAATTTGCATAATATTTACTTGTGAGCCATTTGCTGGGTGGCCTTTCGCCCGTGTGGAAGAAAATAATTTGCTAAATTATGTCTTAAATAGTTAACAAAGTTTGCACGAAATTTTGTGAACCTTTTGTTTAGTGAGGCAGCTGGCAAAGTCGAGGGCAAAGACACGACAAACAGAAGAACTGTTGCATGCTTTTTCCCTTTGTCGTAAGTTAAGTTAAGTTGCTTGTTAACTTACTCGGACGCTGTCATGGTGCTGTCATCAGGGTACTCCCAACAACCGACTACCGACTACCGACTTCCGTTTGTGCTTGGGGAACTGAGGCACCCCGCTGCCAGCACAAACATCAAAGTGGCATTAAAATTGTAAACGATTTGACAACTAGTTGCTGTAGATGGGGCACGATTGTCGCTTCAGCAACAAGGCAATCGAATGACCTTTAATTTCAGCATTGCAAAACTAATTCATTTAAATTTCAAATCAATCCAGTTGGAGTCAAACTCCAACTCCAGCTCGACTGTTACTTATCTTCACATGACGCCGGTTGGTAACTGCCGGACCTTGGCATATCGTAAATTTCGACCCAAAACTTTCCATTAAGAAGCTCAAAAACAGATACTCGCCAAAACTTCCAAGTGCTCATCCGCTTGGCTGGCTCGGACTTTTAAGAGAAGGGGAATGTGGAGGGGGTCGTGGAGGGAGGCGCTACGTACGCCGCGCAACAAATCACGCGTCGCAGCTGCCGACCAGGCCAAATGGAAATGCCAACACTCCAACTGTTGGCCAGAAAGGAAAAAAAAGGCAAACCAAAAAAAAAGCAGGAAGTGCACGCAGTCTGTTAGTCGGGAAACGAATATCATAATTTACTTTGTCACCCGCTGCGAATTAGCATTGTGTGTGTGAGTGTGTGTAGTCTGCCACGCCCACATTTGACTGCTCAGCGGGCGGAACATTTTAAACAAAGCGACGTCCCAGCCAAAACTTTCCACAAAGCACTTAAAGTTTTGCATGAGCGCTGACTTTAACATACGATAAAGAGGCAAAGTGAGCAAGCGAGTGAGAGTGAGACGCAGACAGAGTTAGTGTGAGATGGCAAGTTAGTCCAGGCCAGACAAATAAGTGTAGTTGCAGCCTCCAGACTCAGTTTTCAGACTCGGATTGCAGCCAATGAATAAAAGCTGATTGTCGCGGTTGTTGGCTGCTTTCCCTTTACCCCCCTTACCCTCGTAAGTGTGTGTGTGTGTGTGTGTGTGTGCAGCCACAAGACAAATTAATAAAAAAGCATTTGAGGCTGAAAATGTTCAACTGCAGCGCTAATAAATAACGCGATGGCGACAGCTTCATTTGTTTAAGTGCCCGAACAAAGCGAAGAGCGAGGATCATTTTCAAGTGCTAGGAATAAAACTTAATTTAGGTCTTTGAGTGCAATCCTTTAAGCATACAATCGAGCAAAAGTCGAAGGCTCTATTCAATTACTAAAGGAAATCATATCCGGTTGAGCATTAGCAGGAAACAAATTACCGAAATTACATTTGTGTAATCAGAGCTCAGTTGGCAGTGTTTGTATTCCTTATGGTCATTCAATACAGATACAGTTGGAGATACAGATACAGTTGGAGATACATATACAAATAGGAGGTATAACGCATATCACACAGCATACACTTTTATGTGCTCAGCTTTCAATATGATTGCCCCGCAATGCTATTTGCAAAGTCATCACGTATACGCCACCGCACACACCCACACCACGTCTAAGAGGGACAGTCGTTTGCTTAGTCGTCGCTAGATATGAGCATCACACACACTTAGATGCGTTTAGATTGGTTCATTGCCTGATTTCATTTTCTGTTACGTCATTATTTCCGTTGTTATTTGCCATTATGACAATTTGGTTAGTAAAATTCGTTACGAGCTTAAAACTAATTTCAGATTAAGTTCACAGATACAACACAGGAAAAGCAAAATTTGCGTCAAGCATTCAGACAGACTCAAATCGAATGAAAGCGAAACGAAATGAAACGAATGTAATAAGTGATTTACATGACTCGCAGGAATTTCGCCACAAGGCACAAAAACGGAAATCGAGAATGCGAGAAATCGATACTTCATTAAGATACCAAACGTGGCTAAAGCAAGTCCAATGCGTTGATTGTCAAGCGACAGCCTATCTCCTTTTCCCCTTTCTACCCTACTCTCTTACTGCTTCTCCTCCTTGCTCTGCCTCTCTCGTCTCGTGTGCGTTGCAATGTCAAACGACTTTGGCTCGTTTTGGTGTCTTTAGCTAGACCTTGGCATCTAAATTGATAGATGAGTGAAATGATAGACGGAATCGCGTCATTTTGTCGCTGACTTGACAACTCCACGGCGTATACGCAATATGCACACTTGCACAATCAAATCATATTAAAGTCGGGCATTCCGGGAGGCATTTTTATTGACCATCAATGTTTTAATTTCAACTAAATCGGCAGTTCTGTTTATGAGGCCTGATTAAGTGCACCGCGCCCATCTAATTTAGCCACGGGCACAACAACTCGATTAATGACGTCGCTCATATTATTGAGTGCGATAAATCAAGTAATTACCACATATATACCATATGTAAGTATGTGTAAGTATCGGAGCATTTACTATAGACTTGTTTAGTTTGCAAATCGCCAATATATTTCAACAACTGAAATGTTATACTTCTCAATAAATTATTAAAATATTTTGTTAGGCAACACAGGGAGAGGTGAAAACACATTATACCATTTCGAATTAAAACCTGACCAGAAATTAGTGAGTTTGTAATGACGACAGGTTGTCTCTGCAGTTTGATGTAAAACTGTTTTCACATTTTATTTGAATAATTTAAGCTCACTGACTGCCATGGGCGAGTGGGTGATGCGGAGCTTGTGTAACTAAATGGACCAACAACAAATAATTACAACGGAAATTGAAATTATGTTTTGCTTGGCCTCATTTTGCATTTATCGATGGTGTCAACTAAATGATGACCGCTTCTAAAATGTTGTTGGTTTTCTTCTTTTTTTTTTTTGGCTATAAATATTATAATTAACACGATGCCATTTAGTTTGCATTTGAAATGCGTTTAAATGATTTGCTGAAAATTCATTATTTACAAACCCCAACATTAATGCCGATTTGTATGTATTCGGCTCCAAATTTTGATAAGCCGATTTGCGTTTCCTGCTCAGGAAGGAATATAATCTTAAGTACTTGCGCTTATCTTATTTTACACATAAATGTTCCTTAATGTTTTCTTGAAGTACTCAATTTAGTTGCATTTAATTCACTCAGATATTCATTTAAGACCCCGTACTCTAAAAAAGAGTAGAGAGGTCTATTAGGTTTGTCATAAGTGAAAGAAGGAAGCATTTCCGACCCCATAAAGTAAATATATTCTAGATCAGCATCATGTCCGTCCGTTTCTCTGTCTGTCCGTCTGGCCGCATGAATTCCTGGATCTTCTAAACTATAAGAGCTATAGACACCAAATTTGAAATGAAAGTCCAGCTATCAGGACCATATTCACATAGTATGTTTGTGCTCCTATGATAATTCTCCCTACCAAGTTTGATCCGGATCGGACAACTATAGCCTATGGCTCCCATAGAACATTTGCATGAAGACAAGTAGTTTTAGTTGAGCTATCGCAACCAAACATCCATACAGAGTTCCATTATAACTATGCTCACCAAAATTGACCCCGATCGGACGACTATAGCATATAGCTCTCATAAGACAAATCGTATGGAAAATTTCGCACTAGAAAAAGTACGGGGTCTGTTACAGTCGGCTCGCTCGACTGTAGCTCAAGTTTTGGTTTGCTTTAATGCTATGAATATTTAAAGCTTAACTGATTTGTTTGGAATTAACTAATAATTGTTTGACTGGCAATAAGATTTAAAGCGACTTAGTATTTTAGAGTAAGTAGAAAGATCAGAGAGTCGTTTATGACTGATTTTTGTCTATAATATTTCTTTATCGTATTCCCAAACACTCGCTTATTATGCAAAAATCAATTAAATATGACAATTTGGCCAAGTTGAGTGCAATCAAATTACACAAACTCCCACAGCGTTAATTGAAGAATTCTCAATCAAAAAGAATGCCAACTCGTTAGGCCATTACTTAAAATGAATTTTTCTATGCCGCACGGCAACCTCTTCCAACCCCTTGATTTCATCCCAACCCTTCAATCACTCCAGCCAACCAGCTCACACTTAGATTATCCCAAAAGTTAAGCCCGTCGCTGTAAAAAAGGCGAAAAAATAGAAAAAAAGGAAGCGAAAGGCGGAGAAGAAATGGCAACATCAAAAGCGACGCAGCGTGTGCGGAAGACAGCAAAAAAAGTGAAGAATAATGTGTGAAGGGAGCGAAAGGTTAGAAGAAAACGGAGCAGAAAACACGCACGCCCAGTTTTCTCATTTTGTTGTTCTCTTATCCTCTTTTAAGGGGAGAAAAACAACATCGAGCTATTAAGACGTTAAACATTTTTAACACCTTCTGAAACCGGACTGAGGTTTGAGGTCGGGGGGACTGAGGAATGCCAGCAACCAAGACGTAAAAATGAATGAAACGCTTCTAACTTAGAGCAACGCATTTAATAGTAATGAAAATGGGAAAAGCAATTGACGGGCGTTGTGCTTGAGATGCTGACACGCCCCTTACAGCCCCTTTTTTTCTACGGACTCGTGGCATGCCGTTGACACACTGAATGAAAAGACACTGAGCAGGCGACAGGACATGCGCTTGGGTGTGTCACATCCGTCATTGCCCTGCTCGCAGCTCAAAACTCGCACAACTCACAGCTCACAGCTCAGAACTCGAAACATTTTCCGCTTTTATTTATAATATGAACAATTTCCTGTAACGCTTTTCCCCTTGGCGCACAAAACTATACAATGAATGCTGCCACTTTCACGAAAAATGCACTTCCCATAAACTTTTCAATTTCGGTAGCCGCCAGAGAGATTCGTCGTTGTCCTCATCGCAGTCGCAGTCGCTGTCCTTGTCGCTTGCCATGTCTCGTCCTTGTCGCTAATGACAATACACTCATGTATGTGTGTGTCTGCCAGGGGACTGCGTGTGTGTGTGTGTGCGTTGCGCGCATTTACGCTTCTTACTTATTTGATTTACGTTTCATTTCCGGTTGCCATCTGCTGCCTCGCATGTGAATGCCAGCAATGGCGGCATTTTAGTTAGTTGCAACTGTGCGCTTGTGTGTGTGTGTGCGTGTGTGCCACTTCACTCTTACACCGCCCCCACCTTTGTGAGCACGTTATGCAATTATAACTTTTGTCGTTAGCAACTTTAAGTAACTTTAAACGTAAATTGCAGCTATGAAGTAGCTTTTGGCGCATACTCTAAAGCGAGGGCACACACACACTCGCACACACACTCACACACTCGCACACACTCGCACGCTAAATGTTATAGTTTGTTGTCGGCTTTAGCGCCAAGTGTGTGAAAGGTGTTTTATTGAATTAAGTGGGTTTAACGGGATTTCTATAATGCCAACGACGACGATGAAGACGAGACCATGGCATAGCAGAGGCAGCAGCTTAGGGAGGGGACTGGGTACTGGAAAGCCAACTCTTGGTTGCTGCATATGTATTTATTGTCACTACAGTTCCCTCTCTAAATGGGAGTGTGCATAGAAATGAGTTTGTCAGACGAACAACAACAACAACAACTACGAATGACAGTGTCGCACTTTTAGTTAAACTTTTGTTGTACATAATGCATATTTTATTTAATTTTTATGCATTTGCCGTAGCAATTTTGGAGTGCTGCTGTCTCTGCTGCTGCTGCCGTTGAAATTTTGTTTGCCAACATTTAAGTGGTGTTGAGTTATAATGCTAAAAAGCAGAATTAACGAATCCACATTATGCACAATGAGCAGTTGTCAAGCGCTTCGTAAAACTCGGCAAACTACACAGTAATTGCTAAAAACTATTGTCCAAACTGAACGCAGCAAAAAAGCCGAAATAATCAAGTGCTGTCATTACCCAAAGTATGTGTCATAATCAGGAATGATTTGCATGCTGATTTTAGTATATGTAGTACAGGTAAGCAGTGTTTTTGTACTGTGGAAAATTTCTCATCACATCTTAAAATCTATCTAGTCTGCATACACATGCCAGTTAATGTTGAGACTTAATGCTTAAAGGTAAGCCATAAATTAAGGCACACTTTATTGGAGAACAGAAACAAACTTAATTGAATTAGGAATATAGAAATAGGAATTGAATTAAGAATATATATTAACCCCAAACATATTTAAACAAGACTCTAAAAGACGCCGTACTCTTTCTAGTGCGAAATTTGCCATACACATGAGTAATTTTAAACTGATTTGTCCTATGAGAGCTATATGCTATAGTCGTGCGATCGGGGTCAATTTCGGTGAGCATAGTTATGATGGTACTTTACACATAATGTATGGATGTTTGGTTGCGATAGCTCAACTAAAACTACTTGTCTTCATACAAATGTTCTCTGGGAGCCATAGGCTATTGTAGAGTCGATCGGTAGCAAACTTGGTGAGGATAGTTATAATGCTAGCGAACATGGATAGTCTGAATTTGGTCACATTAGCTCTGATAGTTTTAAAGATGTAGTGTAGTGAAAATAGTTTTTTATCATTCCAAATTTGGTAGCTCTAACTAGTGTAGCTTAAAAGCCCCATGTGTTCCTACGGACGGACAGCCGGACATCGCTTTAAACTCGACTGTTGATGCTGGTCAAGAATATATATACTTTATGGGGTCGGCCACGCCTCCTTCTCCCTGTTGCGCACATTTCGCTGCTGACAAACTTAATAGACCCCTCTACTCTTTTTCAGAGTACGGGATCTAAAAATAATAATTAATCCAATTGTATAAAAATATTATTTAAGTCTAAAAAAGCTTATTTATTGCTTGACAACTGCTGTAGCTAATAACTTTCCCTTCTTAAATGCTTTCTAAATCATTGAATTTGAGAAGCTTTGCAATCTTTCGGAAGTGTTTCATTTACACTACTATAAAGACCAACAGAAACGACATTCAAAGGCCGACAATGACAAAAAACAGAAGTGCTTTCATTGCAGTCATTATTTTTTTAGACTCTGCTTAAATACAGTTTTTTACTTTGATTGCGTTAGTGTGTGTTGCCCCATGAAGTGCATATGGACATAAATATTTTGACAGAGAGCTATGTCCGTGCACTGAAAAAAACGAGTACAAAAAAAGTGCGCGTGTTGCATGCAAAGCTGAAACTGAATCTGAGACTGAAACTGAAACTCATTTCCCCTGACGAGCACTTAAAAGCCCGCACAACTGCAGTTATTTGCCGTGTTTTGCTCAACAAGAATACTCCGTGTTTATTTTTTTAGCTGCACTGGACATGCAACGACATGTATGTGCATGGCATATTTTGCAGACTTCTAGCACAGTACGTAAAATTGACTTTCCTTTTGAAATTAGCCAAATGGTCAGCAATTAAACATGTGATTTCTGTTGGCCGCTTTGCTTAACTTGGCCAACTTGGCCAACTTGACCGAGTCGAGTGGCGTTTGAGCTTAATTTATTTGAGGTGTTTTTTTGTAAATGGTCGTTAAATATTAATAAGCCATTTAACTGCCACAACACGTTGATGCATGGGCCTCAATTAGGCTGCAAATAGCTTGAATTGTTTACTTAATAAACGCCATTCATCAAATCGACACGTTTTTTCAATGGGCCACAAAAAAAATGTAAAAACACGCAAACTTCTCTTACATTTAACCCCATTTTGGAGGCGCTACGTAATGCGGGTCAAACGGTAGGCGTGACTAGGCCAAAATTGTTATTGAAGAAAGCCAATTTTGTGATTGAAAGTGAAGTGCAACTTAAATAATTTTAGAGCTCTGTTAGCGTATTTTTTTCGACCTAATTTGCCACATGCGGTGTCTGAATTGCGGCATTTTTTCACCACACGTATTTGCATGCGACTGGAGTGCCATCCCCGGACGCAAACTGCAGTTGCACCCCATTGGCATCAAAATGAAGAAAAAAGTAGAAAAAACAATATAACAATATAAATATTAATGCTGTTTGATTAACGTTTCAATTGAATGAGGGTTCAAGGGCTTTAAGGTGGCAACACTTGGTCGCTTCACACGCCAGCAACAGCAACAGCAACGGCAACAGCAACACGCATACAGAAAAGGGCACAGAACGCGACACAGATGAATTCATCGAGGATATCAGCAGGGAGTCGCATATTAATCAGAGGTGGCAAAGGTACGAGTCGAGAGTTATCCTCGTTTCGTTTCGTATAACAAAAACAAAAGTTGAAATGTGCGTAACACTCCTGTGGACTCCATGAATGTTTCATCTGCAGTTCCGCGACACTGTTGACTCTGCAAGCGGCATAGAGATGGGCAGGAGGTCCTTTGAAGGGTTGCATTCGTGTTAGGGTGTAAGTCGACGCAAATACTTTAATCCACTTCAGAGTGACAGTGAAATTAACACAGAGAGTGAGTGTGAGTGGGGGAAGAGGGAGAAAGCAGACACGGTGCGATGCAACAGTGACAACGACAACCCCCTGAAAATTTGGCAACAGGCAGGGGCCAGAGGGGAGGGAAGGTGAGGTGTTGGGCCAAATGGTATTGCAGCGGCATTCAAATTGGCTGCTATAGCAATTATTCATATGGCGGCGACACTCATAAAATGTCGCGCAAGTGGCCAGACGGCGAGACTGCCAGACGGCCAGACGACTGACCTGGGTTTCATTTGGATTTTATACCCACACACGCACACACACTCACACACACTGTACCAAACTGAGCTGACGTCCTTTTGACAGATGAAACACAAATGCAATTATCACTTTATTTTAAACGATTTATGTGCAGCACGACAGTGTCCAGGCAAACACGACAACACAACGGTACAACAGTAAAACGGAACAACGGTATAACGGTATACGGTATACGGTATAACGGAACACAACGGAACATGTAGACATGAAGCCGACAGCGGCGAACGGAAACGGAAATGGCAACAAGCGTTAACTCGCTCCTCTTCCCAGCGACTCCATTTGGCATCGATGTGTGCGTAGCTGAAAACAAAACTCATACAGTAAACCCAGTAAACTCAAAATATAAATTGACCAATAAAGTCAACACCCAAATTTGACCAAATGAACCTACAAAATGTCTGTAAATGAGAATAGGTTGGGGGATTTTTAGTGCTTATTTCAAACCTTATTATTTACTATTTATTCGAAACATATCTATGTATTTGAAACATTATTCTAATTTTAGCACTCCCTACATTTTATATTTTTATTTATGGTACCCACTGTCACCATATGGTATCAATGAATTGTTTTATTGTTTAACTATAAGTAGGTTAAACTAGGTTAAGCCAGACGCCCTTCAAGAGAGCAGTGCAGATCTCTTCGCAGTGATCTCAGTGAGATTGCGACGTCTTCTGCCATGCACGCTGGGAGATTGACGCCAGCTTTGGCTAGAGTGTCTGCCTCTTCATTGCCTTCTAGGCCCTGGTGGCTTAACTATAAGTAACTTCAAAACAATTTTATTTTCAAACCTGTTAAAGAGAAGGAAACTTTATCTTTTGTAATTGCTTTCAATTATGCAAACCTGCAAACCTACTAACTAAATTAATTTATATTTAGGCTTCTCTTCAGTTTATGCAATGTTAAGACGCAGCCAACTTAATGCACTAATTTCACTTGTTAACGTTGCCAGATTGTTGGTGGTTAAAGTGCAGATAAGCGAAATGATGCATACAATAAAATGTATTTAAGCAGTATTTTAAGGGAAGTTGAGATGCATAATGTTGAATGCATATGATATAAAACATTTTTATCGGAAACATCTTGACAATGCGCTGTCATGGGATTCCTAATGTGCTTTAGGCCTCCAGTTGCAATCGATTTGCTCGTTTCATATTTTCTTTTTTGTGAATTTGCCTTATTGAAACTGACAGAAGGTTAATAGCGTCGAATGAGGCTAAAGTGGGCAGAAGGAGGAATGGAGGGTGAAGGGGAGTGGCTGGCAATTTAACACCCCGCTGGGCAGGAACCTGGGTATGGATCGGCGACCGCACCACATGACTGCAATTCGTAACAGCCGCTTAGATCTACTCACAAGGGCGGGAGATAATTTTGGAGATTTACGATAAAAAATGATTGCACATGTGAGCGTTTGGCTAAAAATTGCAACATTTGCGGCATGAAAATACTTCAGAAGCTAAAAACGGTAGAACTCAACAAATTCGTAACAATAAGAGAGGAAACAGAGGGAGAAGCAGAGGAAGGCAGGGCGGAAGGAGGAAAGGAATCAGAACAGTATTTACCCGCTTTGCTTCTCTGTTGCTCGACCCAGATTTGCACTTGCCGCCCAGTTTAGCCGGGTTATCAGTGACCTCGGCCATAAATCACTGTCAAGTGTCATTCGCTCGAGTCGTTGAGTTGCCGAGGGGATAGTGGAGGGTAGCTGTAGGAACAAGGGATGCTGCATCCTTGTCCTTTATCCTTGCTCGACGTTCGACAGCAAGTTTTTTAACACAATCACACACACGCTGCACAAGAGTGAAGAAGGGAAGCTATCAGTTTACTGCGACCACACGAGCATGTGCATTCGCCCGGGAGCCAAAAGGTGCATCACCGGAAACTGCAACAGCAGCAAGAGAAAATTCGGGTGCAGAGACGGTGGCAGCAGCCACTCAACGCGAGCAACAAACAAAAAAGTTGCTAATTAAACTTTGCACTCGGCGGCAGCCATGAACTTTGGCCCGAAGGGTAAGCCGACATTTCCCAAAGCAGCGAAAGTATTGCCACCAAAAGCCGTTCACACTTGCAGTGACAGTGGCAGTCACAGTGGCAGTAGCAATCACAGTCGCAGCTTGACTTGTTGTCTGCTAAAATCACGTCCTAAATTACAAAGTCCATAAAAGCTCCAAGCAAAAAATTAAGAATTTTAAGCTATTAAATAACAGGTTACTTTTCATTACAATTTCATTTTCTTTGCAATCACTGTTACAACCGCAGTGACAACCGCAGTCACAGCCTCCAATTGGCGCTTCACTGCTCCCTTTCTTGCCACCTCTGCCTCTTCTCGCCTTTCACTCTCTTCTTGCGCTCTTCCAATGCACGCGCACATTCGTTACGCTTTGGTTAATATTTCGTTGCGCTGTCAGTGCCATGCATAACCTCAATGTGACTTCTTGTCTATATACTCCACACCACCCGACTCTCGTCGCCTTATCCCACTCCCTTGTATCAGTATCCTTGTAGCAGACCTCTGGCATGCCTAATTTCCGCTATTGTTCATAATTTTTATTGCGCTTGTTGCCAATTAGTTTCGGTTACGCCTGATATGCTTCCGCAATTCCTCCCTTCTGTCCACCCTCCCTTGCATTATTGCAATTTTTTGCAATTTAAAATTTTGCTCTAATTGACGCTGTCTTTATTTAGGGGTTGACTTTACTTCCTGACTTCCTCACACACGGGCGTTGACAGCGGTTATAGTTGCAACAACAACGCCAACAACATAACAGCAACAGCCTGTGATTAACATGACTGCGAACAAGAAAGAGCTGCCAATGGGTTGGGGTGAGTGTGTGTGGAGAGGGGAACGCGTTTATTGGTGGGTGTAAACGCATTTTGTAGTTATGTTACAGCTCATTGCAATCAAATTGTCGGAGGTTTGTCCAGAGGCGTTGCTAACATTTACTGCACTTCTGCTGCGAAGGAAACATGGCAAAGGGAGCAGGTGTTTGTTAATCTATTAAAAGCAGCGACTGTGTGTAGAGAATAACAGACAGTCGACATTTCAGAGGGGTTTACATTCTGTAAGTCAAAGGTTTTCTTTACTTGTAAATGTTATGTTAAAGTTTAATAAAGAGAAAAGACTGTTACAGCACAACCGAATGTAACAACTCGACATTTCTTCCCCAATCAGAAATGTTTAGTCCGTTGTTAGTCTGCGGATTATGCTGTTCAGCAACATTCTGTTCAGAAAACAGTGCTTTCTTTACAGTTCAGCAGGCATACTGCTTGAGAGATGTTAAATATCATGTTGTAAATCTATATATGACTTACATTTATATTATTTTATTATATTAAATTGCTAATTACACGAAACTTTTGAAATTGTATTTAGTTTACATTTAAAAGTTTGCCATTTATTTCAATTGGTTTAAGAACAAGTTAAAATTTAAGAGCAACGATTTAATTTTTGTATTATAAGCAGCGAGAATCCGTGTAAGATTTTTTAGTCTTACACAAAATGTAATACAACATTCATATAGAAACGGGGAATCAGCTACATGTACGTTTCGAACATACTAGCAGAAACTACATAACAGCAGTTGTTTTCTTATTTATTTAACAGTTCAAATAGCTTGACTGCCAAACATAACAGCCGCGTTTAATAACAGTGAAATCGTACTCGAAATTCTATATTCGGTTATGCGTGCCAAACGACAGGGGCCTGCGTCGAAACAATTCTCCGCCATGAAGTTTACATAACATTTCAATGCTGAGTAGCAGATGGGGTAGTTATCGCTTTCGACTTCGACGCGAGCTGTTATCCTTGCCGACTCAACAGTCATGTTATAGTTCGAACGAAAAAACGCCTTTAACAGCAATGTTATGGTTCGAATTCGGTCGTGCCGCACACACTGAAGGGTAAATATTTTAACGTTCGAACTTCGAAGTCAGAAGCCATTTCAGCTACAATGATGTGTGATGTTAATGTTATTCATTCGAATTTCGGGTGAACAAACTTAGTGCTTGACGGAGTAACAGGTTTCGAACTGCGGGTAACAGTTAACAGAATCTGTTTGAATAAACTGGCCTATGCCGTGACTGTAAAGAGATATTTGGTTTATATTCGATTATGTTATTTTAAACGCACAGTTCCGCACTGTTCAAGAATAATGTTAAAGACAACTGCTATTCTGGCCAACAGGTGTTTAGTTAAGAACGGAAAATATTTTTGTTATGTTAACTATTTATTTTATTTTACGAATTGTGTGTTAAATTTAACAAACAATAAACTACACGCTACACTTTAAATTAAAGTAGTCAAATCAAATCAATTCAAGAAAAAAATTAATTAAATTTAAATACCAGATAAAACTTGTAACTAAATCTAAGCCCCAATACACACTGAACGTTCTGTTCGATTTATTGCTGTACCATTTCCCACTGGTCCAAAGCAGAGATGAATTAGTCAAAAATTGTTTGTGTAGGTCGCAACTCGCGAACGAAATGCGAGTAAAGAGAATCTTATCAGTGGCTGGCTTATCACAAGTGTGTTTCGGAAATCGTGGTGAGTTTCGGAGCGACGGCTCTCTTGCTTGTTATCTTTCGCAGTCGCTCTCTTTCGTTTCGTTGTTGCTCTCGCTCTCCCTTTCGTTTGCCCAAGGACCGACTAGGAAGTGAAACACCCGCGCAGAAATCAAGGCAAACAAATACGAATTGCAACAACGCTAAAGCGCTTCGGCATCGCTTGTGGTGGAAACGGACGTTGGGTTCGGTTCGGCTCGTGCCGAACGTCGAGCTGTGCTTCGACGCTGATGAGCTGAGAATTTATTAGCGCAAAAACCGAATGGGCTTCAGTTTCGTGTTTGTTGTGCGCTCGTAAGGATGTGTCCGCAACCGCTGACGGACCTCGTGCGTTCGCGTCGCGTGTGTGCGCGTCCAGGACGCTGAACGTTCAGCAACTTCTATGTTGTATGTTAAATCTTGTATGTTGTATGCCACAAAAGCCAAACAACAACGTTGCAACACAAAAGTGCCGAAGCTAAAGAGGCGACCAAATCAAGCAAATATTTTCGAAGCCTCGTGCCGAATTTTGTGTGTGTGAGTGTGTGTGAGAGTGTGTGTTTATGTGTCTTAAGTGTATAAAGTGCATGAAAATCGCGTATAAAACAAATAAAAAGAAAACAGGAAAACAGGAAAAACCATGGAAATTGTATTATGCCGCAACCGGCATCTAGTCGCAATCAGCACGGGAAACCATAGCAAAAGGTGTGCCTATAGTTGACCCACAATCAGCACTCATAACTCACAACTCACAGCTCAGACACAGACACCGACACCGACACACTGTGCACAGTGTGGCGAGTATGTAAATTAGGCGCCACAAAATGCGGCATGCACAGTTTCCCCGCGTTGCAGTATCAAAATGTTGACCCACCATTATGCCCACCCCTCGGCTTGGCTTGGATTTGGCCTTTAAGGCGCTATAATTTAGCGTTTAGCATTTGCAAAATTCTGGCGAAAGGAAAATGCCAAACGCCGAGTAAATGCGTTTTTCCGCCAAACATATTTTGCATATCATTTGGCCGCTAAAAGTTTTCTAGCCATTTCGCTTGGGTGACCCACTTTCAAGACTTGATTTTCATAATCAATTTGTGGGAATAACCTTTTCGAATATCCCAATTTTCTACTTATACCACTCTGCCCAGCTCCCTCTCAATTAATTAGTTTAATTAGTCGCTGATGGCGCTTTTAGTTAACCAAAAAAATTGTTTTGGCATTTCGTAAACGACTTTCGAAAGTTTTCAAATTGCTGACCCAAGATTCAACATCACCAGTGGCTAATAGCTAGGCATTAACTCACACACACCCGCACACCAACACACACACACACACGCTTACACTGACACAAAAAAGGACCTCGATCAACTGTGCATGTGCCATTTAACAAACACTAAGAGTGGAAAATGCGAACCCTTTGTGTCCATTTTTCTTAATTTCCAGTCGCTTTTCTTTCCCATTCAATTGCTGTACATATTTTGTGTTCTGGCCATTTTGACTTGCTTCTTGGCCAGGCCAGCAATAAAAGCAGTCAGCGACTTAAGACATTTCGTGGCCCTAAATGGCTCTACAAAAGCAACAACAACAACAACTTCGAGCGAAAGGAAACTAAAGAAATTTATTTACTTTGCCACTAAATTTGCGCTGATTTTTGTTGTTTTTGTTGTTTTGTGTGTGTTTGTGTGTTTGTTATGCTGGCCAATGGTCGATGGCCCATTCCTCTTGGCTCAGTCGCCACATGGCCGTTGCTCGATTGCCTCATTTGATGTTTGCCCTACTCAAAAATGTTTGTCAACAAACGCAACGAAGCACAAAAATGGTCCAAAAACCAACTTGAAGGCAACTAGCGACACACACACATGTAACTCTCTCTCCCTCTCCCTCTCTCTCTTTCTCTTTCTGTTTTGGCCATATTTTTGCTCAAGTGTGCCACGTTCAACTATGAGTATTTTAAAATTTGTGGCACGTGCCCCAAATAGCAAACATCAGCAAATAATAAATTCATTCTAAGCCGCCGCACGACGCGTTTTCCCAAGTTTTTCTGGACAAGAGTTTTTTCTAGGGTGGGAGTGGAGGAGTGTAGGGGGCAGGGAGGGGCAGTCTGTGCTTTGTGCAACCAAATTAGCTGGTCGCCGTTTTCGGCAGTTTAGACAGCCATTAAAGTATGTGAGTGGCATGCCTCAAATCAAAGGCATACAACTCTGCTTGTTGCCACAAAACAACAATTGTTGTTGCACTCATACAATTGGCAATGGTGTCGCAACACTTGTGGCAACTCCTTGTGACTAGTGTCTACTGTCTTCACTTGCTGCAGCTCCTTCGCGTTTCTTCTCTAATGCACACAGAATAAAGGCGCTGCAGCTGCACTTGAGTTGCATGCCACTGCAGCTGCCCCGCTTTCTTAAGCACTGCCATTGTGTGGCAATGTGTGAGTGCTTGCAACGTGTGGCATCATAATCCACATTCATTACAATTAGAATTGCACTCACCACAGCTGCAACATTATGCAGCAGGCAACAAAAACATGTTTTCTTGTCCTTTGAATTTCTTATGACATTTTGCCAGATTTTGTAGAAAAGTTTTATAAATATTTGTGATGTTGCGGTTAACCATAAAATCTTAAATAAATTAATTGAATTAAAGTTATAATGGACAGTTTAAAAGCTAGTACTTTTTAAATTTAATTTTGTATTTGTGTTGAATTTAAATTACTTGCAACTAAACACAAATGGAAAGTTATGAGATTAAAAAGCAAAAATTTAATTTAATGTTAATACCAATTAAAGAATTTTAAAAGCATTTAAGGGATAATTTTTATATTTTTTTAAAGTTGTATTGTGTTTTAAATTAATACATAAATGAGTAATATTTATTTTCATTGGCTCTCCTTGTCTAAGTGATTTTAACAGAAGTTTTTAAGTTCGGAATAATGAAACTTTAAATAAATGAACATGTCTAATAAAAAAGGAAAATGTTTAAATAGAATATATATTTCTTGTTTTTAAATTCTTTTTAAATTGTCTAACACATTGAATAAGCTTTCTTTCCTTGCTATGTCAGTTAAGTCACTTTTTAAATTAAATTTTCTCTTTGTGATAAATTTATATAATTTATACTTTGCAACTAAACACAAATGAAGAGTTATGAGATTAAATAGCAAAAATTAAAGTTTATTTTAATTTCAAGCACAGAATTTTGAAAACATTTAAGTAATAATTCTTATATTTTTGCTAATATAATTTAAATTTATTTTGTTGTGATTTAAATAAATACATAAATGAAATACATTTCCTTTGATTTTTAGTTAAAGGTATAAATAGAAGATATATTTCTTGATAGGTAGATTAATTCAGCAAAATTTCTTTCACAGCTTTATCACAATATTTAAAGGACTCTTTTTTAATTGCATATAAATATCGAGTGAGCTTTCTGTTCTTGTAGTGAAAGCCAAGTTCTTGGTTCCTCAATTAATTATAAGGTCATGTGCAGTTCAGCGCACTTTTCTTAGCCCTTTGCATTCCTAATCTCTTAAGCCAATTAGCTTTAATTTAAAGTTAGTCACACTCTGAACTCAGTGCTTTAATTTGTTTGAATTCTTTGACATGAATGAAATTCATTTTTTATTCCCAGCTATTTCTGCACTCTGCATTATTTATTATTATTTTTTGTAGCTTTATTTGCTAGTTTTCTTTCGCCGACTTAATCCAGTTTGTTTTTTCCTACTTCTCAAACGTAAATAAGCAGTAAATTACAACAGCAACTGTTGCTGCTGTCGCTGTCGCTGACGTTTGCTGCTGTTGGCGTGTTATTTGTGGAATGCATATTTTCTTCTACTCTCTTTGACTGTATCAGTGTTGACTGCCTTCTGTTTCCTCTTAGCTCCCCTTACTTTAACCGTTAGTAGTACATCACATTTCAGTGCTCAGTACAGGCAACCTGCCCATTGCTGTTGTGCATGTTGCTGCTGTTGTTGTTGCTGTTGCTGCAGCAATTTAAGTTTCATGTTTGCTACTTGAAATGCCGTTTCATTCTTCATTATGTGGCAGCAAAGCTGGTAGCTGGTAGCTCTGCACGTCGATTGGCTTTGTCATAACTGCCGTGCTGGACTGCTTACCAATTATCTGCCCTCCTTAGTTTCTGCCCTCAAAAAGAGCGCCACGGGTGGGCAGGCACTTGGACCTAGAGATGGCTACGGTGCGTGACACGGCAGGGACTTGCGAACAGGTGTGGTAAATATCAGACTTGGTTCCATCTCTGTTTGCAATTATACGATACAAAAAAAAATTGTAAAACCCGCTGAACTGAACTGAAATGCTGACAGTCACTTTAATTGCTCTACGACAACTACAAGTGGTCATTAGCCTAGCCAGGTGGGTTAGTGGGTGAGCTGGGTGGACAGGTGGATGGGTGGGCCACTGGCTGGATGAGTCGCTACAAACTTGTTGAGTGGTGGACAGTTGACGTCCAGATGATGAGTTCTCACTCGCTTCTCAGTCGTTAAGGTGCTTAGCAAAAGACGTTTCCTTGACTGCCACAGCGGCTCTTTAACTGTAACTGAAACTGTAAATGTTGCCATTATTAGGGCTTCCCTAAGTATTAGGATTAGATGGAGTGTATTGTCGTTAAATGTCAGCTCGTAAACACCTGTGCCTATTATTTGTGGCACACCAAAGACGAGCTGCTTACAATTCTCGCAGCTTATCAGCATTGGAGTGTTGTCTTCATCAAGTTAAACAATTGCCTTTTATTACATGAATGGCTAGTTTAAGCTTGATTACCGAAAATGTAACCAAGTGAAGTACAAATTGAATACATTTTGGGGTCAAAGTATTCTAATAACTTCTTCCATTAGTTGGCTTAGCTGTCACCTGCTTAAAGTTTAATTGTTTTTGAAGAAGTTTGTTTAATCAAAAAATCACAACTTTCCACACCTTTCATAAAAAATACTTTAATAAACGAAAAGTTGAAATAAAAATAAAATAAAATGTTGAAAAAATGCTTTTATTTTCTTATCTCATTCAGTAATTGCAACAAGTTAAATTTTCCCTTTTTTACACTCCCAGAAATACCTGAAAAAGAATACTTGGTTTGCTGGTATAAAACATTGGTATTCCAATTCATTCTTCCTTTATATATATTGTATATAAATTTGTGGTAGAAGCACAAACTCACACGTACTCACATACACTCACACACACACACACTTTAACTTTTGCACAGATACTTTAAAGTGAAGCAAAAAAATTGAAGCTGTAAAATTGTTTGTGTGCTGACAATATGGTCAGATGTGTAAATATGTAAATAACCCGAGTGTGTGTGTGTGTGTGTGTGCTGTGTGTGTTTGTTGCTTGTTCTCGTTGAAAATCAGAAATTGCAGCAAGTTTTTTTACACACACACACAAGGAAATGGCAGGTTGTGTAATATGTTAAAATAACTTTAATTACCAGCTACGTGAGGGAAACAAGTTGCAAAATTCCAAAAGCAAAAAGCCAACAATTTATGTTGCCATGAAGCTGGCTTTAATTAAAGGGTTTCAACCAGATACCAGTGAGCCAAAATCATATCCCTGTAGCAAGAAATGTATTTCACTCTAAATACATAAAATATTTCTGATATCGAGCTACCAAAAGATGTGAAAAGTGCCACAAATTTGTAGTTTCTCTTTGTTGAACACTCAATTATATTGAATTTCTTACATGATTTAAAGGAGTCCTCCTACAACTGAAAGTAATTATTGGGGCATGTAAAATCCTATTATTTTGGGTGTTAAATATTTTAATGTTTTATTTGTTTCTTAGTTTTACTAACAAAAATAAGTTGTATTTGTTATTATGCTAACCGATGTGTTTAAGTTATAACTAAGTGTCTACTGAGGTGGTTCCCTTTACTGGTGATAAATATTTAAATGTTTTATTTGTTATACCCTTGCAGAGGGTATATATTGTTTTTGTCACAAAGTTTGTAACGCATTGAAGGAGGCGTTTCCGACACCATAAAGTATATATATTCTTTATTAGCATCAACAGCCGTGTCGATATAGCCATGTCCGTCTGTCCATCTGGCTGTCTGTCTGTTTCTATGCGAACTACTCTCTCAGTTCTAAAGCTATCGCAACGAAACTTAACACAGATGTGTATTCTCTCTGCACGCAGATCATGTGTAAAAATCGGATAGATCAGACCACTATATCATATAGCTCCCATAGGAAAAATCGGTCGAACTGCATGCAAATGTATGAACATTTTCGCTGTCTATTGACCGATTTCAACCAAATGCATGCGATATGCATTTCAAATCGTTCTCCGACTGTTGACCAAATTTCATCCACATCGGACTACTGTATCATATAGCTCCCATAGGAACAATCGGTCGAAATGCATGCAAATGTATGAACATTTTCGGTGTCTATTGACCGATTTCAACCAAATTCTTGTGATATGCATTTCAAATCGTTCTCCGACTGTTGACCAAATTTCATCCAAATCTGACTACTATATCATATAGCTCCCATAGGAACAATCGTTTGAAATGCTTAGTTTGAAAATTTTCCATATCTATTGACCTATCAACAAAATTCACAGAGAATCAATTTCTAATCGTGTCCCAACTGTAGACCAAATTTCATCTAAATCCGTTTTTTCTTGTTTAATATTTCAGCTAGTAAAATTAGTTGCATTTGCTATTGTGTTAACCGATATGTTTAAATTATTGGCAACTTTCTATTAAGCTTGTGCCATTTTCCCAGGTGCCTGAGTGTTTTCCGTGGGGGAAACTGGGATTAAAAGCAACTCGGCGAAACTTTCATTTCAGTTTTCATTTCACATTAAAACAAAGTTTTTAAAAGCAACCACAGCATTTACGTCATGTGTGGCAGGTTGTTATGTTTGTTTGCTGTGTTGTTGTTGTTGTCGTTGTTGTTGTTCATGTTAAAGTTGCTGCGAGTGTGTTGCATCAAAGTGGCAGCTTTAAGGTGCTTACCGCTCAGTTTGCAGTTTTTTATAGTCAAAAGGCAACACGCCAAGTTGCTTAAACAGGCAACAACAAAAACTGCAACAATAACCGCCATTTGTTGCCACATGTTGTAACTGTTGCCGTATTAAATGTACACCCCCAACTGTGGTTCGTGTTGCAGTTGTTGCCGTTGCTGTTGTTGCAGGGCGAATTTCACTTTTATGTTGGCGGATCTACGGCACTTTTATACTGTTGCAACCGACAGCTACCCCCCTTCCACCCCTGTGCTCTGCTGGCTGCTGCTCCACCATTAGTTCACTGGGCACCACCAGCAGAGATTTCACTTCATTTTATGTTGTCAGACTTCCGAGTGCGCCGTTCTTGTTGTTATAAAAAAGCCAAATTCATTTTGCACATATAACTTTTATGCGCTCAGACACAAAAATGCATGTGCTATGTGTGTGTGAGTGTGTGTGAGTGAGTGTGTGTGTGTGCTGTGTCTTTGTGTGTGCAATGTTTATGCTCCCTGCTGATTTTGCTTGACATCTTTGGTTAATTTTGCAGCCGCAACTATCTAAAATGCCACAAGTCACACTTTAAAACATTTATTCAATAAATTTATACTTATGTTATATAAAAGATATTAATTCACACAACTTTACTGCTTTCTTTTGCAGCTTGAACAAAATGATAACCTAAGGCCCAGTCCAAATGCAAACAAATGAACCTAACTGAAAAACACAACATAAAATATTAACAACATAACGCAGAGAAGGATCGAGAGAGTGAGTGGGAGAAAGAAATTAACTCGGTAACAAATTGGCTAAAAAAATAAACAAAAATTTAATTCAATTTGATGGCCAGTGGGCGAATGAGTAAACGAAACTAAATCAAATCAAATCAAACAAATTGCAAACTACACCAAAAACAAAAGTAACGTAAACCACCGCAAAATAATTGCTTTA
Organism: Drosophila dunni; assembly: GCA_018152125.1. Lineage (NCBI taxonomy): Eukaryota > Metazoa > Arthropoda > Insecta > Diptera > Drosophilidae > Drosophila > Drosophila dunni. The sequence continues at coordinate 1,518,818 of JAECXC010000352.1, read as the reverse complement.
AAATATAATAAAACTAACAAAAAAAACAACAAATAAACGTAACAACCCATTAAAACAATAGTAACAAAATGACGCTGCGCATATCGGCCAAATCGGGAAATCATCTGGGACTCATTATTAACGGCTTTGTGTTGCTGCTAACAACATTCATGCCAACATCCATCGAAGCGGGCCGCATTTTCGGTAAGTTTTAGCCAACAAAAAAACCATTTGGTTATGGATGAGTGTAAAGTGAAAGTGACTCCGTGCCAGCTGCTTCCAACTTGGTCCAGTTGGCCAATTTTCCAGCCAATGCGGAAACTAATTAATGCGCGCAGTTTGCAGCTAATGGAATTTTTAATGCAATGAAGACGCAATGTGAACACGTTTCACAAATTTCAAAATAAAAGCGAAGCTTCCAAAGGAGCAGGAGCTTCAAGTTGACATCCCTTTTGTGGATGCAATACCCTGTACTTGAGTGTGCCAAGCGGCAGTTACCCCCAATTTTATGTGTTTTTATCTTACTTGTTTCAAATAAAGGGTATTTCAGTGTTTAGCATACACACCAACTTGTTGTTTACTTATCTTTTATTGGTTTTGCTGCATATCGCTGCTGTCTGGCGGGTTCACGTTATTTTCGTATTAATTAGAATTACAAAAGGCTGCCTTTACATGCTTTTTGACGTCATTTGCGTTAATGAGGTCCCTAATTCAAACACACACACACACACACATAGCACTCGCTGTGTGTTGTCAGTGCTCAAGTCACTTGTTGTGTGTGAGTTTCATAAAAAATAATTAAAAATAATTACATTTCTTGGAAAAAGGTACCCGATTCAAAAGCAGCACGTACCGCTCTGGGTCTCTGCCATCAAATTAATAAATGAACAAACAGTTTTGGACATGTGGTTATAATTTACATGTAATTATGGGTAACTCAACTACTAGTTCCGAGCCCAATTCAAGTCAAACGGGTTGTATAAATGCCGTTTAAAGGGGTTGCGAACGAAAACAAACAACACATACGAAAACAAGAACAAAAACAAACCGAGAGCTAATTGCAATTTTATCTGGCTGGCCGCATTCGAAAAGCGGCGCGGGGTTGAGTTGGAGTTGGATTTGGATAGAGCGTGGCAGGCACTCATTTATGGCAGAACTAACACTGACAATGGCTGAAACTAAAACTAAAACTAAAACGAAATCTAAAAAAATATAGAATAAAATACTCGTATTGCCAGCGACGACTTTTGTTGACACACATTTTGTTGCGGCTTGCCCCAAAAAGTATGCTGCGAAATTGTTCACGCAAATGAGAGAATTTGCGCGCCATTCAGCGACAGAGGGAAATACAAACACACCACACAAGATACATGTGTATGTGTATGTTTGTGAAAAAAGGCGAATCGTATGCATGTGTGTGTGTATTGGTATTAGGCAGCCAGTCGCGAGCTCTTTTTGTCGAGCAATTTAAATGCCGTGCCGTGGAGGCAAACCATCACAGCCGCAACAGCCGCAACAACAATAGCAAAGCAATAAAACTGCAGCCAGGCAGGCACATGCACACAAACACACATTCAGGGACAGTCACACTTACACATTCTCACACATGTTGTGTGAGCGCAAGCAGGGAGAAAGAGAGAGAGAGACAAGTGAAAGCGTAAAGTTTACGCGCTTGTTTGCTATAATTTCGATTGTTTTCCCTGCAACGCGGTAGTCGTCGCAGTTGCCGCCCAGCCACGCCTATTGACAGGCAAACAAAATCCCTCCCCCGCCACGTCCTTGAGCTTGTGGCAGCAACAGAAAGCGACAATTTTGCTGCAATTTTCGTTTTATTGATGTGCGAGCAGCTGAACAGTTTTCCAGTTCCAGTCTTATCGCTGTAGTTGTCGTTGTCGCTGTTGTGGCGCACAACTTTGCCAACTGTTAGCACTTACAACAATCATACCAAGTACACTGAGAACAACAGCAACAACTATAAAATATGCCCCATAAGTAGCACACTTTTGCATTCCAGATTTTCTTTTTCCTTTCTTATTTTCTTCTATTTATTTCGCTTCTTTTGTTTTGTGCACTTTTCGGTTAAGTGCGAGCAAATTTATGAAAAACTTTTGCAAATGTTCTGCAATTGAAGTTGCGCTCAGACAAAGGAATGAACAAATGCACAGCAGCCAGCAACAAAGTGAATTGCCGGAAATGACACTTGGTGTCACGCCCATATTTAAGCGATACAGTTTAAGTGGGCGACATTGGGGCATATGTAAATGTTGTAGACATTTTAAAACATTTTTCTTTAAGACTTCTTTATTTCACCAGTGCTTTTTGCGTCTTCTTTGGTTCTCGTCACTTCTTCAATTGATCTTTACTAGCTCCGTCCTTCTTTCCCTTATTAGTAAGAGCGAGATCACTCTCTTATTTATGTAAACTCATAAAGGCACTGTTAATCCTAGTGATGGCACTGTTAGTGGTTAGTAGAGGCATGCCTTAAGCATACTACAATGTGGAATGAAAACATGAAAACATGACAACTTAAATGGATATCGAATTACTTTTTCAATATGTTCCACGCCAAATAACAAACATTTGCTAAGCTATTCGATCTCTGTCTGTGTCGCAGGCTAAAACAATGTCACAATGCGCCAAAAGTGTACTCAGTCACTTTGGGCCATCAAAGTGTGGTGCTTATTTTGATGGTGTCAACAAATGACACGTGTGCCACATGAAGAATCACTTTCTACATATCCACAAAACTTCTTTCCTTGTCCTTGGCAACATAATTGCCTCTTCGGGCAGCTCAACAACGCGTAGGCCTAGAAATTAATACCCTTTAGCTGTCTTTTGTTATACCCTACAGCTGCAGAGCATCTGCTAGTCGACCTATTCTTAGCTCCAGACATCGTGTTGTTTTTGTGGCAATAAACAATGTTGTTGTCTGCCTAAGACGCACTTTATATTCAGCTCATTACATTAAAGCCAAACAATTGGCGACATTCTCCAAGCAACAACGAGGACAGTAAGCAAAACTCTGCTTTCCTTCTGATAAGCCAATATCCTTGGCAAGAAGACGGTCTGGCGTAATTTCTTTATTAGATCCATTGGGCGCTAAAGAAAATTTTCACTTGCCATTGCCATAGTCACTGTCGACATCCCAAGCAGCTAAAAACAATTACATAAATTAGCTTTGACTTTTGGCACACAAATTATTGTGTCGCAAGTCAGAACCCCAATAATTTTATTTATTTTTTTTGTCAAATACGAAACGAGTAATAGTTTTGGGGCTAAAAGTAAATAGAAAATTTAAAAGCTATATGAACAAGTAAGAAAGGCTACAGTCGAGCGAGCCAACCATAAAAGACCCTGTACTCTTTCGAATGCGAGGTTTTTCATATATTATATATGAGCAATTTTTAAGCGAATTGTCCTATGAGAATTATAGGATATAGTCGTCCGAGCCAAATCAAATTTTGTGAGGATAGTTATCGTAGCACCACTTACGTACTGTAGTCGTTTCCAAAGTATGTCGTTTTTTACAATTTGCAGGGGCGGTTGTGGGCGTGGCAAAAATTTAAAATAATCTTGATCTGCCTGACATACAAACGGACTTTCATTCCAAATTTGGTGTCTCTAGCTCTTATAGTTTAGAAGATCTAGGTGTTAATCCCGACAGCGGACAGACAGTGAGACATACAGACATCGCTATATCGACTCGGCTATTGTTGCTGATCAAGAATATATATACTTTATGGGGTCGGAAACGCTTCCTTCTGCCTGTTACGCACATTTCGCTTCTGACAAACTTAATTGACCTCTCTACTCTTTTTTAGAGTACGGGGTCTAAAAATCTGCAATTTAGTTTAAGGAAACATTACAGTTTTGGGCATAAGCTGGGAACAAATTACTTGAACGTAATAAAAGTCCAATTAGAGTAGAACATTTTAATTGCTTTCGATTGCAAAATATTTTCCATGGAATGTTCTTTGGTCTTCTCGTTACAACAACCATTAGGGAGTGTATTTAAAGTATTTCATCATAGCATAAGAAGTACAGGAAAATGTACATCAATAATAAAAATGGCAATAAGGATAACGAAATTGACAAATGTAGTTTAAATGCAAGAAATATTCCCATTGTGTAGCTTGGATTTAAAATGATAATTTTGAATATTTGAATTTAACAACCGAATTGTGTAATTACTTTTGTTTTTGTGGTAAGTGAATCCGAATTAATTGGAATGCCAAAATCAGAACAAGTTCTGTTGTCTGCTGAAAAGGAAAATCTTTGAGACAATTTAAACAGCTCAAAGTAAATGTCCTCCTTTTGGCAGATCAAATGAATTTGGTTTCAATTGGGAGAAGAGAAAAACCTTTGCATTAAAACGCATAACGGAGATTTAACACACATGATTCCACTCGAAAATAATAATAGATTTAGTAATAATTCGCATGATGACCAACATTTGTGTCTATTCAGATAATAATACAATTATGCGCAATGAAAAATGCCAATTAGTCGCTTGGGATATCTAGTAAATACAGTAGTTTATTTATTAATATATGTACTTATTGTAGTTATTTTACAATAGTTATTTTGATTTTATTGCATGTGGGTCATTAGGCAACATAATTAAATTGAATATTTGTTTATTTGCTTATGCCATTTATTTAAACAAATAACAATTGATTGCAAACTTTTGACCGCATACAGCAGCGCAGTGGGAATGTTTAGATGAATGAGTTAAAAGTAACAACAATTTTGTAATTGATATTTTAGTCTATAATTGAAATGAAATGAATGTTCTTTGGCCCATAAATAACTTTAACTCGAATTCTTGTGAAATTTGCTAGACTTGGCTTAAAGCGTAATCACAATTGCAAACTATGTGGCCGCAAAAGGTCTCACCTGGTTCATTATCCGTGATGCTCCTGCTCCTGCTGCCGAGTGCCTATTATAAGCCCAGCTAAGCCTCTGCGATTATTGTCTACAAAATTCATGTATTTCATTATTAGCCAGCGTTACAGGCAGGACAACGGCTCGGTGTTTCCGGCTCGGCCCCATCCTTGTTAGCTACAGAGTGTCAGACAGCGAGACGGACAGACGGACAGACAGACCGTCGGACTACTGCTGCTCATCGTCGTTTGTTCATTTGCTGTCATAATTTAATTTTTACCACCGACCATGGCAACTCACACAGAAGGACATGCAGACATAAGGACACCGAGAGTGAGACTGGCAGCACATCCTGTCGAGCAGGCTCGGTCTGCCTGCGGCCCAACTGACTGAGTTTTTGTCCATCTCCTGGCATGCAAACGTGGTCTGTGTAAAAAAAAAAGGAAAGCCAAACGTGATTTCAAATGGACAGGCCTCAAAAATCCCAATGTGGTTGCTGCTGTGGCTCATTAATCCGTGCAGTTGAGCAAACCTCGAGCCCCACAGCCTTTATGCAGCTTTATACCAGCATCAGCTTCTGCTCTGATCAGATAGAGACAGAGAGAGAGAGAGAGAAACCCACACATAAATCAGCTGCCTTTGGGCACTTTATCATCGTCATCGTGCTCGTCATTATCCAAGCTCTCATCATCATCATGATGATGCTCTGCAAACTTGGCTGCCAACTGGGACACCAATTTAGTTTCGCTCTCTGTCGCTCTCTATCTCCTTCACTCTCCCATTTCTCATTCTCAGTCAGTTTCTTATGCTCTCGCATGAATGTCACAATTTTTGTCGCTCAATTTGCTACGCAAATTATAAACACCAAATGGAAACTGTAATAAAAACCAAGAAAACAGCATCTGCATAAAACAAACTTCAAGTTTAGCGTTTGGACAGAAATTGAAATGCCTCAAGCTGATTTCAACATTTCCCTGGCCAGTGTGAAAAGTCAATAATGAAAATTTCAACGGGCCATGGCTTTAAACGGCCGGCCAAAAGCGAGGGGCGGGGGAAGTAGGAGGGGCCAACTCAGCGGGGGCAGCAACTAAATGTAATAAAATTCGCATAAAAACATTTCACAGGCTTTAGACCCGCCACAGTTGCTAAACTTGTGCCGTCCGCCCGGAGCCGCTGTCGCTATCCCTACTAGAATTAGGAACCGGAGACAAGGCAGGATGGGGGTGGCAGTGGCAGTGGGAGTAGGTGGAGAGATCATGTGACAGCAGGAGAAATTAAAGCAAGCTGCTTAAAAAGTTGTGCAACTTCCGGCGAAAGGGCCGCATCCGAGTTTCTGGTAAAAGTATCTCAGAACCGCTCACTCAATGCAGCTGGCACAGTGGTTCAGAGTGCACACTGGGACTGGACTGTGGTCTTAGTTCATTGGCACTACCTTATTGCTAACACATTTTAATTAAAGCACACAAAAGAGATTTTTTATAGAGTATATTACTTAAATTTAGCAAAGTATTTTCGGCTAATTTTCAGCCTGTTTTAGGCCCAGTGTAATAACAGTTCTGTGACGCTTTCAATGTCGCCTGCAGTTGGCAACAGGCCCAAAATGGTTTTTCCGGGGAGCTCAGTGATGTTGCGCCTATCACAACCAATTTACTAACGAAGCAGATAAATCCAATTTCTGGCCAGCAGCAGCTCAGACTGGCAATAACAATGAAAGTGGCAAGTTAAGAAGGAGCAGACAACAACAACAACAACCAGAACTACAACAACAATAGCGACAAAATGAAGGAACTGTCGTGTTTTTGTTGCCAGAGACAATTTCCGCTTCCGCTCGACTAGGCCGGCATCTCAAAATTACTGACTTCTGACCCTTCGCTGAGGGTTACGTTTAGTTTATTAGACTTATCAGTGGACTGGTCAGACGAGTTTATTAGCCATTTACACAGCCGACTCTTATCATATTTTGGTCCAAGCTGAAGTAGGCTTTAGATGGGAAAGATCAAAGGAGAGTCAACGCTTTTGTTTCAACTCTCTTTAAGTCTGCAAGTAGCGATTTCACTTGGCAGACAACAGCAGTATTTAAGCCTTTTTTCTCACAGTTTAATGAACAAAGGGGGATTTAAAAGTGTAGTTGAGATGTTTATGTGACATGGTTGGCTAAAGACAATTTTAATTTTAGCACAAGAAATTCAAATTTAAGTGAGATTTAATGCAAACTGTAAATAAATAAGAAGAAACTCACACAAGCACATGTGCTAAGCCTGCTTTATTGTTGTTGTTTTGTTTTTGTCTTTTGTCGTGTGCAAGTATCCTTTGAAATACGCATTTATTTATGCTGCCAGGAATGAGCAAAAGTTTTAAATTAAATTTTATGTACGGGCAGTCGGAGCAGTTCCAGGCAATGTAAATAGAAATGTAAGCTTTGACCCAAATACCAAAGGCAAAGGCGAGCACGAAATGCACAAGATGCCATACGGTATAGCTCGTTCACTCTCTCAATCTCTCACTCTCTCACTCACTCACTCTCCCACTTTATGTCTCTTTTGCCAGGCTCTGTCTGTAGTTTCCTTATTGTCTTTCCATGCATCTTGGCCTGGGAGTGCTGTCAGTCACAGTTAGGTAAGGCAAACAGTGGCTTGGCTTGTCTCTCTCTCTCTCTCTCCCTCTTTCTTTCTCTCTTCCTTTGCAGCTTTCTGACAATGGCATCGCAAACATGGCGCCAATTAAGCCCACTGTCGAAGTCCTTGAGTGCTTTGTTCTACTGTGGGCAGCTTGCCTCAGTATTCTTCTTTGGTCCTTATTTTTTTAAAGCATACTTTTGTGCGCACATAAAATTCGATTATGCATCGTTTTCACTTTCGATGCGCGGGGCGTGTGAATATAATAAGATTTTTATAATTTAATCAAGCAGAAAGCTTCCACTGTCTCAGTCCCTCACCCACTAAGTCCCGCTCTGTCGCTGTCTGTCCTACTCACATGATCTTTGTCCATTTGAGTCTCTGTGCGTGGCAATAAAAATAAGTACAACAATAAAACAAAGTCTGGCAAACGCGCATCCAAATGTTGAGATTAACAGCGACAGCATCACAGGTTTTACGAGCGACGCATTTGTCATACACTTTTCGGGCCATAAAAGGACTCTTGAAGGGTTTTCCCACAGTCACTGCCCCTCATCCCTCATCCCCTGTCAAATCTATACTTGTGTATTGATAAGTGTGAGCGTGTGTGTGTGTGTATTTGTGGCGTTATAAATCGAGCGATTGAAACGCTTTAAGAGCTTTAAAGGGCTCTTTAAGATTGATACTTTTAGTCGCACCTTGTGTAGTTGGGCAATTAATCAATTCATTGGCTGATACAATTACGAGGCATACGTGAAAATACCAATGTGTTCGTCTGTTAATTACTTGAAACACACACGTGATCAATCAATTGCTTTGGCCTAACCATTCAGCCCAGCATACATGCATACATGTGTGTATTTAAGCCAGAAGTCGAGTCGTCGGTCTTAAATGGGTCACATGAAAACTGACAAATATGTATTCCTGATTTATGTGCACCCATGTAAATGTGTGTCATGTAACAAGCTCTAATGAATAATGTTATCAATATCAAACGCAGCACAATCAACTCTATATAAATGAATATACACGTATGAATATTGACTTTGTACTCGGCAGGAGAAACTCTCTCGAATGTGACTTTAAATCCAGTGCTGGGTATTTTGGCAACAAATGTTTATCTCAGTAGGCGATGAATATTTTACGAGCGCTTAAAAATTGTTAACAAATCGTACTCAGCTCGGCACAAACAACAATTGTGTAAATAAATGCAATACAATTTAAATAAACAGGCTTACATACATTTAAATAAATGCACGACTGATTTCGGTTTCTATGTGTGGGTCTCACTGTGTGTGCGTGTGTGTGCGTGTGTGCGGCTTGTCAACCACTTGTTATGCCTGACATGTTGTTGTTGCTGCTCTGGATATGTGAGTGTTTTTCGAAACAATTTAAATCCGATTTTAATATTGAATCTCTCGAGCGTAAATCGAAATCCCTTGCAAAAGCAAATCTTTTGGGCGGGTTTCCCCTTAGTTTGTATCGAACCCACATGAAAGAGGAATGTCCAATTAAAGCTACAACTTACTATGCATGAAATTCCTAATAAATTACAACAATATATGGTAGCAATTGTGAATTGAAAAATGCAAAAGCTATTATAATAATTTCAGTATATTTTACTCAGATCAATAATGTTGCCAAGCAGCGTATTTCCTATCAAATTGAACTAATTAGGTTGTCTTGAGTAACAGCCCACAGAATAGCATACACACACGCACATACGCACACACACTTGGACACCCACACACACCCACACATGAGCCAGGAAGTAGGGAACGTGAGTTCAGTAATTGGAGAAACAGCGGCAAATGTAATCAGGACTTTTGATGATAGCATTTGGGCCAGCAAGTCATGCGTATATATACTATATAATATTGAGGGTGATACAACAATAACAACAACAATGAGAATAACAACATGACTAACGCTCTCATGCACAAACAAAAAAAACATAAATCAAATTGTTGGAAATTGGTAACCAAGCAGAGATAAACTCACATTATTATGCCGCCTATTTGGTTAGGGTGCTTGGCAACATATACTCCTTAACACACACACGCACACATACACATACTTCTGCTCAGTTCTTTCATAAGCATACACGCTGCTTATCATCCATCAATCAATTGATTGGAGTTAGCTATTCCCAATATTAATAGCTCTTCTCACTCAACGTAGATAATTTGAAACCCAAGACTGATTTGCATGAAAATACTCCATTGACTTGTCTAAATCGCTACTTTCCAACCATATGAAGACTGCAATGCACGACAATTGAGGCTGCGGACACCGCGATTTGTGGGTTAAACTTGAGGTTCCTAATTGATTGGCTCACTCACACAGGCGAACTATAATTAATAAAGCCACACACATGTGCAGTGTATGTATGTGTGTGAGCTGCAGCTGATTGAACTGAGATACAATCCCTTAGCAGCAAAGGGAACTTTGTTCCTTGCTTCCCTTGTTATCTTTGGTATGGTAATAACCAGCAGAGGCTTAGGATGCTTCCTCCTTGGGATTTACAGAGTCAGCAGCAATAGCTGGTCTCTGCCAATACATGTTAACTGCTTCACATTTCCATAAATTTATGCCGAAAGGCTAAAAGAGTGCTCACAAGCAGTGAGTGTCTTGAAATGTTTTAGCCAGTTGAAGAGCCAACAAAAGCGACCGCAGTAAATTATGCAAATGCAAAAGGCAAGCCAATTTAGCGCACAATTTGCACGTTGACCGCAACATTTGCTGGCTGACCAGGCTGTCGTTCAATGTCCAGTGTCCCGACTGTGCAGAGTGGCCTTAGTCCAATGGCCACCCATTTCCTGGCTCTCAGTTGGCGGCCCAAAACTGGAGAATGGTATACTTGAAGGCGTTCCGAACAGCTGGTGGCCCGCAGTAAATGTATACCGCATGATTTGTATCACAAATAGGCCGCAAATGGAGGAGCAGTTTAATACACAAACACACACACACACGTACACGCTCACGTATACATATACAGGAGCTCCGTTAGGCAATGCAAACATTTATTGCTAATTGCTGAAAGGACATTTGCATAAACTTAACAAAACCCCAAAACTCTCATACAAGCAAGCAAATAAACGACAAAATGACCAGAATCACACACACACACACACACACACACACACGCATACACAAGTGATTGGCATCTTGGCCATTGCACAGTTCATTTTGGCCTTTAGATTGTGGTCAAAATCACAGTAGGTCATTGGGCGTGGCTGCCTCAATTTGAATGTCATTTGACCAGTTAACAAACATTGCGGCTGCAACGAAAGCAACAGCAGCAACAACAACAACAGCAACAACTACAGGTGCAAGCAACATAAACATAAATCAATTTGTGTTACCTGACAATTTGTGAGCTGAAACGAGCGGCACTTTCAATTAACAATTTATAATTGATTTCAGAGCACGATACCATTTATGGGCACGCCACGAACAATGAATTCAACAGAGCGATGCCAAATTGATAAACACAAACGAACACACACTCGCACACACACTTCTCACACACACACACTTCTCACACTTTTTTGCCAGTCAATGTCAACAGTCATTGAGTTTGTTGTGGCAGCAGTGTGGCAAGTGCAACTAATTAGTGTGCAACACTTGTGCATTTCATTAGCTCTCAAGCACACGTCTCACACGCGGCGTATGCGTGATGTGCAGATAAGAACTTAGTATGCGAGAAATGCTTGGCCCATTTAAGCCGTCACAGCTGTATCAATGGGCCAAGGACACTACACTGTTAAGCCTAAATTGACCAAATTAATGTGAATACTTTGCACGCGCTATGAATTGATCAGACGATGAAGTCATGGCATTCCGTAGGCGTTGACTTGCCTACTTTGACTTTTAGCCTTTGAAAAACGATTTATTTTTTATTTCCCTTTTTTTCCCTTTGCTTTTTTTGAATTGCCCTCATCAAAGCAACAACAGGCACCGAGCTACACATGACCATTCCTTTGTTTACTCTTTCATTCGTTCACTCTTTCACTCTCTTCTTTTTTCTATTCCGTTTTGTTTCCTGTTCGAATCATACTGCGTTCTTAATTTGCATTGTCTGGTGACCTGTATACTTCGCCCTTTTGTGCAGCTTTCTTTGATTGCTTCTCCAGCTGTCAACACTTGAGAGCGAACAAAAATGGAGTAAAGAAATTCAAGTTTGAAGACACTGTAAGTGCTTGGGCGTAGCATTCAGATTTATTGATGCAACTTTTGTAAATCAAAACTTTTACCTGCAAAACTATTTTTTTATTACAGTGCCAATTCCTATTCAAGCACAAGGAGTAGAAAAAAAGTGTAGGTAACCAAAGGATTTCTGGTGCCAAAATCACAAAAGTCAGCTAGGAAATAACACCGACTTACAGCCAGACTTGCAGACTTTTGGGCAAAAGTATCTGCCATTCTGGCCATACAAAGCAACGGAAATTGTGCTGCATTGGCGCCAAGGGATCCAAGCATTGAAGTTAACTTTGCAAAGAAATTAAAGTCCGTTTATGAAGTCATTGTCCTACCATGTTGCACTGCTGCTGCGGTTAAAGGAATCTGTTGCCACTTTCCAGCGCTTCCCATTTCTTTCTTTATTCTTTTCTTTCTTTTATTTTGTGTTCCACTGCAGTCGCTGCTCGTCTTTAAATGTTGTGAGAGCGAGTGGCACTCACCAAACACAACGGCAAGTGGGTGAAAATGAGCCAACCAGAGAGTCGTCTCTGGCTGCAAGGACGAATGCTGTGTCTACAATTTTTGCAATTTATAAGAAGCCAGCTTCATTGTTATGGCCATAATGAAAATCCTGCTGCAGTCAGTTTTGCCATTTCATATTTTATACTTTAGGTATATTAATTAATGTTAAGTATACGACCCAAATTTGCATAGCAAAACGAAATTTGATTGATTAAAAATATAATTATATTTTTACTTGCACAACTTTAAAGTTTTGCTGCAATTCCCAAATGGTTTATGAATTTAAACACAACTAAAAGTCGGACAAACAAAAAATGAACTGTGGCAGCGACAATGTTGTTAAGTGAATTTTAATGATTTGTGACGCTGGGGACAGAGCTACTTGAGTTCTTGGCAGACCCTTCTGCGGGTGGGTGGCAACTCTAGTAGTCGAAACATTTGTTTGCTTCTTCTACTGCCAACTTCAATGTCACTCTGCTTGCTGCAGGGAATGTGAGTAGTTGCCGAGGGGCAGCCAATCAGTTGACGTCGCCACCCTTCCCTCTCTGCCTCCCTCCCTTCCTCCTCCTCGTCACTGTTGCTGTCTCGCTTTTTCGCAGTTTCTGGCGACAACAAAACGATGACAGACACAAATTCAGAGCTGCAATATTTTTCACTTTTCCTTCTTTTCGTTTCGTTTCATTTGCTTTTGATTTTATTTTTTTGCGTTATTTTGGCATTTCATTTTGATAAATTGCTCGCCAAATGTTTTAAAGAAATGCCCCAACTCCTCTTTCTGCTGGTTTTATGGGCGTGTCACTCAATTGGTGTAGCTTAAATGGCACAATGAACCACAAACCCAAACTGTTGCCGGTGTTAACCTCGTTTCGGGGCCAAGAGACAAATTTATTTTGGGAAGAAGTGTATGTAATTCGAATTTGGATTATTTTATTGCTGTTTATGCAAATAATCATTAGTTTTGCTTAATTAAGCGTTCGGCAGCGTAATGGCAATAATTTCCAAACTATTTTCGACCATGTCAGTTGCAGTTGCCAATAAGCAATAAGCGACACCTCAAATTGAATTGGAATTGCATCAAATGCGCATAAATTATGCAGATGAAGCAATTAGCAGGATGTGTTCAGTTTTTGCCACCATTCTGCCAATTCGTATACCATTTAACAATGTCACCTGACAGTTGCATTGCCCAATTTACATACAATTTCAATGCTCATTTGTAAAACTCACATATTAATTGCTAACACACATCAGTTGGCTGCACCTTTATTCAAATCGAATGAAATTTACTAAATTTCGATCAAAATAACCACAGCTTGATAAGTTTATATATAGACTTACATCACGTTTATGCAAAACACTCTGGTATTAAAATATCGACAGCTTAATAAAAATTCAACAATATTTTAAGCCGATTGAGGAATAATTTCCAGAAAATCAAAATTAATTCCATGATTTCCATTGAATGATTCGCAAATAAGTGAAATGAGAAAAGCATTTATATATACGTATATATACATTAGGGAGTGGAAAGTAGGGAGAGCTTTGCAGTTGCTCAGTCGGTCAGATAATACACTCGCTTCGCTCTCTCTTTTATTATTAAAAAATAAAAAATAAAAAGACAAAAATGTACTTATAATGTGTATACATACATAAGTAAGTGAAATGAAATGAAATGAATTTCCATGGTGTATGCAAATGTCGTTACATGGGCGCGAATAATATAATTTCGATGTCATTCATAAAAACAATTTTAATAATTGAAGCAAAAACATTCAGCGAACTGTACACAAATTTGCATAACAACAAACACACGCAGCCCGGAGAGTAGCTTAACATTTAAATACAAAAAGGAAAGCGGCAGCAAGAGAATTTCGTTTTTTATGGAGCTTTTTTTTTTTTTAAATTTTAAGTATTTTCATTTTTGTTCCTTTTTGTTTTGCGTACACCCAAAAATTGTGTTTGCAGCTTTGTGATTCATGAAGCCGTTGAGCGCTAAAACTTTTGCCACCTGCCTACACTTGAAATTCCAATGCAATTCAGCGAGTATCGACGGCGGCGCCAAAGTTTGCAGACGGACTATTGAATGGGTATAGACGTCCGGCTAACAGCTAACTGCTAACTGCAGCTCATTGGCGTTTATGGCCGCTTAGACGTAATTTTTATTATTTACCACTCGACAAAAATCAACAATTAAAAGCGCAGACTGTGCCCACGGGCGTGCTCCGAACAAATTGAGGTCAAGCGAGGACTTCGAAAGCGGTTCAACTCGACTGAGGCTGAAACAGAAACCAAAACCGAAGCAGGGAAAACAGCAAGAAAAGCCCCAAACAACTGTTAAAAGAAAATTGGCTGCTGCTGGAGGCAAACCGCAAATGAAGGAGGAAAAGGCGGTGGGGCTTGTGTGGGTTAAAAAGGGAACCGGATGTGAATCTGGCATTTGGCCGTGGCATACGGCCAGACTCTTGTTTTCGCTGGGGCCATAAAAGCAACACAAAATTGTGCTAATTAACCCTAAAAGCATGTCTATGTGTACGAGTGTGTGTGTGATTTTCTACAACACACACAGATGTATACTTCCCTTCAGTCTCCCTCTCTCTGTCTCTCCCTTCCGCTGTCTCATGTGTTGGCTCTATAAGTGCACGTTTAAAAATTATTATGCACATTATTGTTCTCCATTGTTTTTACAACCCAATTATTACAACAGCAACAACAGCAGTTTGTTTTCTATACATGTGGAACTCCCAGCAACTCCCATCCCATCCCCACATCAGTTTTTCCCCCTCCGCCTTAGGTGTTTTCTTGTTGTTTGTTTGGACACAGTGCCAGCTTTAATGGGCCCCCAGTCCTACAGGATTTAAGAACTGATTTTGCATGTGGTTAATGTTGTGACAAAAGTGCAAAAATAGTTTTATTACGCATACGTCAAGTGGCAATAATACGCATACGAACCGTCAACCCATAGACCCATTGAGCTCTACTCCAAATATGAGTAATTAGTTGTTAAAGGCAAACAACATATTTAGCATGTTATTATTGTCATCATTATTGTCATTGTTATTACTGTGCACTGCGCTGTTCGCTGGTTGCCATGCACCGCAAAAATTAAACACAAACATTTGTTAACAAAGCGGCACGTGTGTGTGTGTGTGTGTGTGTGTTTCCGTGTGTTGGCAGCAAATAAAACAACGCATGTGTGCTAAAAACCAAACAAAACAGAACAGGCAAATGGTTTGCCATTCGGAAGTGACAAACCAACATTGGTCCTGGCAAAGTCAACAAACGCATGCACCAAGGATCCTGTCAATAACTCACCAAACAGGACATTTAACTATTGAATTGATGGCCAGCAACAAAGCTGATAAAACTAAGAAAACTTTAACAAATTTTGTGCCTTAAAAGCGACTTCACATATGCAAGAAAATGTGTATATACTAACTACTTATAGGCTAGCTGGCAGCATAAATATGCGCACACTGGAAATGATTATCGAAAAACCATTAGGTACAGGGGCTCTCGCATAAAACGCACGTGGGAGAGGCGAATTTGCGGAGGGAAATGGCGAGATTAACGGGCAAAAGGAGTCATCCGGCTGTCGGCAGCAAATGTCAGCGAACAAATTTAAATTTAAGCGACAGTCGCTAATGTGAGCGGTTGCCAGGCACAATAACAAGCAGGCAGATACGTAGGCAGACAGGGAGACTGACAGCAAGACAGAGAGACAGGTAGACAGGCAGACAGGAAGACAGGTGTATAGATACGAGTACCCGAAAAACATGCTCGCACCGGATGTGCGTGTTTTGGCTGCTGACTGGCTGCATGCCTAATGCCACAAAGCCATTTGGCGGCTTACGCAGTGACTTAGATGTGGCCCAAACACACACATACACCCGTACAAGCACAAAAAGCGGCGTAACCGAAGGCACAGCAAAAAAAGGGCAAGTTGTGGGTAAAACATACGCAAACATTGCCAAAGGAAAAGCAACGTAACAAGGCAAATCATTTATATGTTGTGAGTATGTGTGGGTGTGTTTGGGTGTGTGTGGGCGTGAGCGCGTACAACGCTGCGTATGGGTAACATGTCTTTCCACTACCAAGAAAGCGTTGTCACTGCTGTTGCTCTGGGTAATGGCGTTCGCCTAGCTATTGCCACTTCTATCCTTGTTGTTGCTGCGTGCGTTGTTGTCATTAGAGTTACTTCGTTTAACGCCTTTTGCCTGCGATCTAACCAACGCCGAGTTTAACAACTTTACACAAAGCCCTGTTACATCGAGTTCTATGTAATGTATTGGCTGCCTTATCAAGAGAGTATCTCAAATACGTCTTGTTTTCAAGTTAAGTTTAACTTAATGTATCTTAAACGCTGTGTCTATGTTGTTGCTGTTGAAGAGCTCTTTAACAAACACGGCACTCACTCGTACCCTCTTCCACTCCCTCACTCTCCCCTCTCACGCCCACTGACTGTCTGGCACTTTGAGACGATGATATATTAATTGGTTTTTTATTTATGATGGCCAAATATCGCCACTTGGCACAAGGAAATTGCCAGGCGTTTGTTTGTCGCCTCTGTTTTTGCTTCTCTTGCTTTCAAATAATTGATTTTCGCATTCGTTCAGTTGCCAAACATCAGAATACACAACTGACCAGTTCAATAAACTGCTGACTGCTGACGACTGACGACTGACTGCTGACGACTCTTAGCCAAGGTTCAGTTGCCAATTAGGCATTGACCTACAAGGAACGCTGACAGAGCCATGAGAATTGTATGTCATGTAGTTGATGATTCTATCTGTATGAGTGTATGTATCAGTATGTGTGAGTATATGTATGTCTCTTCGCCTGTGTGGAAAACTCATGCTGTGGCTATGACAATTTATTAGCAGCTGTAATGAGCAGAGTTTATTGAGGTCCCGTGTGTTTATGATTTAAATTTACATGCACACACATGTGCTTTGGAGTGTCAGTGTGTGTCTGTGTTTGGAGCAGCACAACTAGCAACTGCAATTGCCTTCTATGGGGCAATGCAAACACTTGTCATCATTAAAATAACTACAGAGACTGCAACAGATGTCGTTGTTGCTTGTTGCTTTTGTTGCTGCTAAACAATAAATAAACGCAATTAGCAGCTGCAATTATTATGAAAGCTGATAACAACAGTTAGCCAACTACCTACAACACACACTCACACCCATATACATGCATATTTTATGGGTTATGTGGAAATATTTACTCGATGATGATGACCACAGAACTGGTTGCCCAGTTTGTGGCATAACTAAACAAAGGTTTAAGCTAAACATAATCTAAATCCCTAGTTAGAGCAAGGAACGCGGATACTAGATGCCAAATACCATAACAAATTGTGTAACAAAAGGAATTTAAGAAGATTTCTACCCACCATATTATGTTGTCAAGTTATGTATACTCTAATTAGTGTTTAAATAACAAATACTTGAAAACTATAATTAATTGTTGTGCATTTTAATTAAACTATAAATTATTTCACTAATTTCACTTCAAACCTTTGTCTGGAAATGGAATTTAACAAATAAATTGCCAACAATAAGTATGCTGTGGTGTCTTTGAGGGACACTTCAAGACACCAAGCTCAAACATAGCTTGAATTTAACATAATTATCACACACACACACACTCTGTTGTGCATGTATTTGTACACTGATGAAATTAGACTAATGAAAACAAATGCATATCGAAATTAATCAAATAATGTCGCCTTCATTTATAGACAACAGTCGGCAACAGAAGTGACAAATGAGCTGAGTCATTACAGTCATTACTCGTTAGATAGCACAAGGGCGTGGCCGAAATCCCACTTTTGTTTAGCATAAAACAAACGAGAATTGCAAAATCATTGCGAAACAGAGCTTAAATCGAAACCCAGACCAAAGCTATTGTCATTATTTGATCTGCACGCAGGAGTTGACACACTTATTCAAATAAGGACATGCATACGCACACAGCTGCAGCAGATGACGACATAATGAAATGGTTAAAAGCAGCTACAGTCTGCAACTGACTGTCTTCGGAGTAGAGAGTACAGCTCATAAGCAAATAATCATGATGCATTTTAATTACTAAGCCAAGCGCTTAATAGTTAATTTTATGTGGGACAGAGCAAAGAAAAGAGAGGGGGAGAGAGAAAGAGAGAGAGAGAGGGGGAGAGAGAGAGAGACAGAGATTGAAAGCCGAAGCGAGTCAGCAGTGGCTCCAGCTGATGAGCAGACGACAGCATTTTGCATTAGCAGACAGTTAAGTTTTGCCAGCTTGTAATTAAAATAATAAACACGCACAAAATGCATTACAAAATTTAGCTGAGATCTGCGCAAAGAGACCGAAGAGAAGCGAGTAATTGCGGTGATGCTGTTGCTGACTGGTTGTGCCAATTGTCGCACACAATCACACAAAACTACGCATACATGTATAAACTCAACGCTTGGCTATGATACAAGCGAATGGAAAGCTAGACAATGGGACACGTTGCGTATACGCAACGCATGACGTTTGTTTGCTCAGCCAAAGCGCCGTGTTTCACGTCTGTGTGTGTGTGAGTGTTGTGTGTGTGTGATTGTAGAACAAACGTGTGCTATTTGTGTTGGTTGTTTCACTTAGTGCGTTACTGACTTCAGGCCTCAGGTGAGTTCTGTGGCCAGCCGTAAGAGGTTCGTAGGTCGATGGGTTAAGGGGCCAAGGGGTCGGAGGAGCAGGGGGCAAAGGCCATCGTCTCCTATTGTGTGCTGCGTAGTACGCACTTGACCCGCAAAACGCTTACAATGGCAACACACAAGCTTAACTAACTGGGCCAAGAGCTGCAAATGTGAAAATCAGGCATTAGATGACCGTACTCTCTGAGTTCGCATCTGAGTGACGCAACTTCTGATTTCGACTGGCAACAAATCAAGAAAACAAATTAGATCTCATACAAGTAGCCTAATAGTCCTGTTCTTGTCTGCTTGCTATTGTTGTCTGGCACTCAATGGTTATTAACGAAAACATTTTCATCCAAATGAGCTTAGAGCAGCTACTTTCATTGTCGGAAAGGTAAACTGCACAAA
Organism: Drosophila dunni; assembly: GCA_018152125.1. Taxonomy (NCBI): domain Eukaryota; kingdom Metazoa; phylum Arthropoda; class Insecta; order Diptera; family Drosophilidae; genus Drosophila; species Drosophila dunni. The sequence continues at coordinate 1,499,566 of JAECXC010000352.1, read as the reverse complement.
ACTAAACTACGGCTAAGTACAAACAATTTATGTTGGCCACAATCAACATTTAAACGCTTGCAACTAAGTACTTGACTGTATTTTGATGACCGGCTTGGCACAATGAGACACTCTTGTCTTTCCGCCACTCACACACTTAAAACAGTTGGCTAAACACTGCAGCAACAACAACAGCAGCAGCAAAAAAATTACAAATGACAACAATGGGTTTGGGTTGAGCTTTCGAGGGGAATGTGAGATAAGGGAGAAGCGGTTCTGAGGTTGACTGAGTGCCTGCCCGACTGCATTACAGATCTAGACGTCAGCTATGCCAGTCAGTTGTTGTTGTTGTTGCTGCTGCTGCTGTTGTTGAGTGCGTCTGTCGACGCTTGAGTGTATCAAACCCAACGCTACATCAGCTGCATACTTTTAGCTGCAACTGTCTCGTGTGTATATGTGCGTGTGTGTGTGTGCACTTAAGTGTCATAGTGTCAGTGAGCGACTGACCCACTTTGTGATAAGCACCACGACAGCAGCATCACCACAAACAACAACAACAGCACACACAAAACACAAACAGCGACAACAAAGCGTTGCAAATGCAGCCAAACACTCTGTGAATATTTTCTGTTGCATACTTTTGGGCTGCATTTAAATAACACTAACACATCGACTCATGCAGATTACACGTCCGTGTGTGAGTGTTGCTAAAAAAATAAAACTGCTTTCATTTCATTTCATTTGAATTGTTTCGGGTGCTACGCCATATAAAGCAAACATTTCGAATTGCGGCTTTGTCAATTTGTTAGCGCCAATTTAATGTTGATTATCTCACAAACACACACACACACACTCGGGCATACATGGACATGCACACATAGATTATGTTACTTTAACTGTTCCACTTTCAGTTTCTTTCTGCTTCGCTCCCTACTTTCAATTCGCTTTCGCTTTCGTTTTGTAAGCAATTTTCCGTTGACAATTAAATGAAAGTAAGATAAATTGTCGCGTTTGTTTACAGTTCAACTTGTCGTTTTTTCGTGTTCAATTCAAGGCGAAATTCAGACAGTAGGCGGGGCCAATCTATAGTGCCAGCTCACACCATCTCCTCTCCTTTCCTTCCCCTCCCTCACTCACCTAATTTTCTCCGCTTTCCTACAACTCGAGCACATTGTATCGCCTAATTTATTGGATGTGTTCCTCTTGCCGCAAGTATTTTTGCGAGATAAATACCAAAATGTCATGTCATTTGTTGTGTAGGCTCCAAAATGCGAAAGGCATGCGATGCCACAAGGGGCCTCAAGTTCTGCCCACTTAGCCGCGTGTAGAGAACTGAGAACTTGTGCAAATTGATGAGCATTAATGTAAGAAAAGTTACATTAAAGCGAAGTTGCTTGCAGAACTTACAGCATATTAAATTCAAGTGCAAGTTAAAGAGAGTCACCTTTTGGTTGCATGTAAATAAATGTCAGTCTGTTGAGGCAACACCCCAACATTGCATACACGAGTGGGGATAAAATATAAAGAGAGGCGTGGTTCTGTGGCTAAGTCGTTTTCTGTGTATGGAACTTTGAGCCGCGGGGCAAGTGCATGTTTCTAGCTGCCGCAGGTGCAACAGCGACAAGAAGCAGCTGCTTGTTTTTTTCTGCTGGCAATTAAAGCAGTAGAAAGAGATGGAAACCTGCTTCGTTTTCTACTTCAGTGAAATGTAAATTTGATTATTCCAGCAGCAAATATTTGTGCGGCCCGTGTTGACCGAGTCCATTGCGAATGCAGGGGAGAGTGTGGGAATTGAAGCCATCACAGAAAATGGCCGCATATCCGTGTGGAGACAGAATGAGAGAGGGGGAAAAGAGGGAGAAACAGAGCGGGGGATGGGCGCGTATTTTGTCGTTGACATATTTATCTAGACGTTTGTTGTTCACATTTTGCTGTCGTTGTTGTTTACCAAATACCGTATTTCTAGACTCGATTTGACGCCCTTATCCCAACTCCACCCACACCTCAGCCCCGCTCATCTACGCTTTACAGCGACAGCTTGACTTTTGTTTAGCCAGGCAATGATTAATTAAAACATGAACGCTTCATTGTTGCTATTGTTGTCGCCGTCGTCCAGCAAAACATTTATATACAATGTACTTATTTCTAGCATGCCAGCTTTTAAACAAATTACAGAAACAACATGCCATCCGTTGATGGCCTGCCAACCTCGTCACCATCAGCGCCACTTTTGTTATTTTTGTTGTTGTTGTTGTCTACGGACATTAGCTCAAATAATTCCTATGCCCCGTTGTCTCCGGGCCGCCAGAGTTGGGATTTGGGGCTGGAGCCCTTTGGAGTGTGCGGGCGTTGGATTTGGACTCATTAGGCAGCTTCAACTGCTGGTGTCAAAATTGCTTTGTATATGTGACTGTGTGTGCCTATGTGTGTGTGTGTGTGTTTAGGTGTGTGCTGGTAAACATGACGCCTAATGAGAAAGAAACTTACTCTACTATTTGAGTTTGTTTTTCGGCGTTTGTTGGGTCTTTTATTTGACAAAGGCATGGGGCCATGGGGTCCTGGAGCCGTGGGGCATGTAGCATGTAGCATGTGTTTGGTGGTGTGAGTGGCGCGTAGCGTGTGGCATACAAACAAACAGATTGCTTACAGCCAAAACTTCATTGTGGGTAATCTAATATTTTTACCTAGCGTATAATTAAACGCCACATTAAAATTAGAATTCAAATAAAATTCATTTCGTATTAACGCTTAATTACAGCGAACGTAATAAATCAAAATATGAAAAAATAGTAACAGTAACAGATCTAATTAATACTTTAAAAACTTAAGTGGAGGGAACTGCTTAAACTCCCCAGTCAGATACGATCAATAAAATCGTTATACTCCACATTAAATTATAAGAATTTATTTAATTCTGCTTGCATATAATCTAGACGAGTTCTGCCAAGCGAAGCTAATTTGTATTTAATTAATAATGTTATTGTTTAATCTAGGAGAGATTAACAATTAATTATCATAAATAGCGGCAAATGTGATTGAACAGAAATGAAAACAAGTTACAAGAAGAACAACATTGAAACGGAATTAATTAAAATATATCAATCAATTGGTTTAACAGGAGGTAAGTGCCCACGTGGAAGCTGTTGAAATCAGAGACGCAAGCAATTCAGATTTTTTACAGAAATATGCAAATTGCACAATTTTTTGAGATCAGAGCAGACCGAGCATTGAGCAGTAAGAAGTCAACGAAAGGCGGTCAAAGGGGGCAGCAAAAGACACGTAATGACAGCGGGACACGGAGCACAGAGCACAGGAGGCAGGACTAAATAGGACATGGCAAACTGGTGGCAAAAGCATCGCTAATTACTTGCTCATTATGTCGGCTATTTAGCTTTAATTACGCCAAGCGCCATCCATGACAAGGGCGACAACGAGACACACACACAGAGCCACACACACACACTTACACTCACATATAGATACACTCCAAGCGGTATTCAACGGCAAAAACTCGCTAAAATTTACCTGACAGCCTTTCACTTTTCACCTGCTGCCATTGGCCCCACTTTTCCCCCCTCCCCACTCACAGTGTCCTGCCGCTTGGTCCTTAAAAGTGCAACGTTTTCTATTCAAGTGCCGCAGTGCCAATGGCTGCAGGGCTAGAAGGCCGAGGGGTGCTGTGGTGCTGCTCTACCAATTTTACAGGCTTTCAAAGAGCACACTCACTGCGTAGAGAAAGTGGGCAAAGTGGGGAAACCATAGCATTCCATAGGGCGATAATGTGCACTTTGTGAATGTAATACCCTTTAGTCGCATTTCAAAGCACTTTTGCTTATTTAATAGCACAAAGTTTAGTTAATCGAAGTGTACCTACAAAAAAAAAGTAATTAACCTTTAGTTTATATAAATTTGGAGTTAAAACTTTTTTAAAGCTGTAAAAAGTGAGGGAGTTTAATTTTAAAGGAGAGGGTTGCTGGCCAGCTGCTGATAATTTAAATATTCATAAACGTACATCGTTTTTTATGCCCTATTTTAATTCTTTTTTTATTTTAATCCGAATTAGTGTAATGAGATGGAAGCACTTAATGTTGGCCGTCAAACAATTGCCACCCCAAGACTTATCAGCCCAGCCATTCAATCATTCGCATCATATTACTGAAGATGAAGTTGAACGAAATTGAAAAACTCACCCACACCCCGTACACACACACACACACACACTCGCTACACACACGCACTTGGCTGAGTTTTGGGTTGACAGCAGCGTCAGCTTGCCTTCAAAATGATGTCAGCATTAGTGACTGATCCATGATGGGCAAAGAACCATTTCATCAGAGCAGCTCTCGTATATTTATATATTCACCTGCATACGAGTATTGTTCCCCAATCATACTGTGCCCCACACATGCCACATGCCACTTGAAGGGCTTTAAATTGCCACAAACGCTATGTAGATAGGGTAACATAAAGTTCATATCCTTTGGGAAGTGATTGCAGTTTATTTTGTATTTATTTATCAAATCGAATATTTATCTGGATTCCCATAACTTAAAAACTATTTAAAAATACACAGAGTAAATTGTATAAAATTCAAGTTCTGCCCATAAGTTTAAAAAATCTAATTAAAATTATAATGTGACTTGGTTAGGGTATCTAAAAGTCAGTCATTTATCAATTTAAAAGTTTTATAAACATGTATTTCATTGAGTGTGTGCAAATGTGTGTGAGTCTGAGTGTGTGTGTGTGTGTGTTTGCGGGAGGGTGTATTGTAATTTCATTATTTGCAGCGCTCAGGCATAAAAAAGGGATATCTTGTCGCCATGTGAACGAACCGCTGTTGCTTCTGTTGCTGCCCTTGTCATGGACCGGACCGACGTCTGTCGGTGTGTCTGCGTCTGCTTAAGCATTTATTTACATTGAGGAGACAACCACCACTGCCAGCACCGCCACCTGCACCACAAGAGATGACAGACTGTCTATTCAATCAGCGAGCCAGTCAGCCATTCAGTCAGTCAGATTGACGGGCGAGCAGACAAACGGACAGAGACGGTGATGGGTACAGCAGCCCACACGCATCCTTTACAGCTGCTGTCCTTGACACGTGCCTTAAGCAAGTGCAAAGTAAAATAAAATAAAAATATGCGAATGTAAAAGTAAAAGTGGATTGCCAAGTTAATATCAATTTAAATGCGAGTACTTCAATCGAAGATGAGGCTGAAATTAATGTGTTAAAATTGCGGTTAACCAACAGAAGAGGTCAAAGCAGTTGTGGTTAATAAAACGCCAACGGATATAAAATGGGAAATGCATTAAATTAAACCTACTCCGACCTACTGCAACCTACTCCATTCCCCCCCAGCTATCAAGTGTTCGAGCGTGCAAAATGTGCTTTTCCAAATGGAAATGTAATGCCAGAGAGCAGAGAGCGAAAGAGAGTTCAAATCAAGTACAACTGAACAGAGTACAGAGTGCTTTTGTTTGTGTCGATTCCATTTTAATGCGACTGATGCCACTGCAACTGCATTAAAACGGTTCACATTCAGAGGCCACTGGACATCAAATTGTATGGCAATGATTTCATAAATGGCCATTTTCCAAATGGCACAGAGAGCGAGAGAAAGGGAGAGAGTGGGAAGAAAGAAAGGGAGCGCGCACGCGAAGTGGCTGCATAAATGGCCAAACTTGTTGGCCTTTTTCTAAAATGCAGTCGACGGGGCTGTGCCAAAATGAACTGAGCAGACGGCACAGCAGACAGACAGTGGGACAGATAGACTACGAAAAGCTTAAATGTTGGAGCCACTAACGGAATATTCGCAAACGAAGGAGGCAAAAACAGCAAAAGGCTTTTGCGAAGCGATTGGCAACGAGTTGCTTTGGTCAAAAGGCAGCGGCAGAAGGATTAAAAAGCAATTGGCCTCTCTCCCTGCTGTTGTTGTTGCTTTGGGATAGCCAATGTCAATTTCGTGAAATTTGAAACAACCGAAAATCTGACATTTCTGCCGGCTTCTCACTCAGAGACGGCATGATTCAGTTATTGGCTGTACTGCTGTAGTGAAAACTGTCTCGATAAAACCAGATCAGCTACTTATAAGGAAACATAAAGAAATAAAGCTACAAAAGTGTTAAGATTGAGGTAGACAATTAAATGCAGAATATATGAAAGTTTAGATGCCTTTTAAAAGATATTATGTTTTGTTTCAAAGGTCTGAGTAATCCTAAGTTAAAATACTTTAATTTAAATAAAATAATTCAACTGTTACCACATTCAGACTGACTACCAAAAGAGTATTAAAAAATATGTATGTACACGTGAATTCTCTGGTTTGGCAAATGCTTTTGTGTACCTGCAAATTGCCGATGGTGTTCAGTAATCCAAGTGCAATGCCAGTTGAACTTGTGTGCCACAGAGTCAAGTAGCAGTGAGTGGCACTGACCCACAACTAACTGCAATCATGCTGCTACTAATGATAGTTGCAATTTGATGCTCTTGGGAGCCATTGTGAGGTGCAACCGTGCAGAGAAGCACGATTTGGTACAGTTATGCTTCGGTTGCTGCCCAAAGGCAAACAGAATTCAATGCTGCCAGGAGCACAGAGGTCCTGCTGGCCAATTCTACACGTCTAAACACACTAATAACAATAATGATTTCAGCACGACACGCACTAGAGCATGGATTTAATTTTAATTCAGCGAGAAAGGGACAGATCGAAAGAAGATACTCCAAAAGCTGGACAGATTGCCATAGTAGCAGACGCCACAAGAGGCAATTGTGAGAGTTGAGAGTGAAAACGTTTTTCGTTGATTAGAATCAACATAAATAAAATTAATTGTTGCCGCATCGTCTGCTTCGTCTGTCCTGTCCCGTCCTGTCCTGTCTGTCGCTTTGTCCGTTCCTTTGAGGGTTGCATTCAATTTGATTATTAGCTTTGCCTCGGCCCAGTCAAGTGAACCGCAGGCCAAGTGCAATTGCCTTCAGGGTTGTTTGGCCAATTGTCCTGCAGAGCTTCCTCTTGGGAACACTCGAGCAACCAACCAAAATATTCGTAATTATAATTTATTTACGCAGTCAGCGTCTGCTCCGTTCCATAATTTCTGCTTGTTTTTCATTTTTTAATTGTTAAACAGAACAGACTGAACTTGTATCTTTCATTGTGATTTCGTTTGATTCAATACAATAAAAACCTGAACTTCAATTCTGCACACTCGCATAAATTGGACCCAATTGTTTCCTGAGTTATAGCCTGGCCATCATTATGTTGAATGTGTTGCAGTTGAGAGTCGAGAGTTGGGAGATTGGATTTTTGTGTGGGTGGCACGTAGAAACCGGCGTCGCGATTTTGCATCGAAAAATGATCAGGAAATTAAACATTCGGTCCCCTTTGGGGTCACAATTGTGCTGCTCTTTTTGGGCCACTCATCAGCATGCGGTTGGCATAATAAGTATGCAAAATCTCTGGCAGCTGCAATGCTCTCAGTCCGCATGTCCGGCAGTTTCACGTTGGTGCCGAAAGCCATAAATTACACAAAACTGACCGACACAGTCAGTATTAGGCTAGGCTCTCTCTCTCAACCAGCAAGTGGGCAATGCAGAGACATACGTACGATAGAAGCAGCCAGCTGGGGACCATGGTCAGCTTATAATATGCAAAATATGCCAACGATTCCACATTTTGTCTGCGGTGAGAGAGACAATTACACAGATGCCGCTGGCAGACGCTGCCACAACTTTGAGTCCAACTGCGAGTCCGAATTCGAACTCGAATCGGAATTTAAAATAACGGCAAGCATAGAATAATTATGTGCCCTTGATTTGAGTTAAAGTCCAAAGGGAAAAAACATGTCTCTGAGTTGTATAGATTCTAGGCCTCTGACAATTGTCGTTTCTCCGTTCTCTCAACAGAAATCAGCGTCAGCTTTAGCAAACATGCAACTTGTTTGAGATCGATAAATTGAATTGCATTGGTGTTGACCCTGTTACCCATTGAACGCGACCACTAAGCCACTGTCAATGCCAATGTGTCGATGTGCAGATGTGTGCCAAAAATGACTCGAAATTAAGTCATGGCTATGAAGCAAGTGACCAAAATTGGTTTAAAGTTGTGTGAGCAAAGCTAACTACAGGCTCTACTCGTTATTAAAACTCCCTGTGCTTTTGATTTGCAGTTTAACATTTATTATTTATTTATATTAAAGTACATACACTAGTGTGTCTATCTATTTATTTATCTGTTTATTTATACAGCAATGTCTTTATTTACTCATATTTAATTATTTATTTTAAAGCTTTAAGCAGTCGACATAATTGAATTACCTTGAAAAATATTCACCAAAGTAACAATTTATTCATGACGGATTAAATAGTGTAGAAAGTAAATATTCTGATGTAAAAAATGTTTTATTTAAGCTTAGTTCCTTGAGATGTTACTTAGCTGACAGTACTTTCTCTCACTCCAAAATATGTGAGATAAATTCTTGGAACAGGTAATTATTCCCAAGCACAAAAGCTTAAGCAGTGTGTGTACCACTCACCTACTCCACACGCCTAGTTCACTCGTCTAGTCCACTCGCCTAGTCCACTCACCTACTCCACTCGCTTAGTCTACTCGTTTAGTCCACTCGCCTCGTCCTCCCGCCTAGTTAATAAGTATTTTTCAATCGAATCCGAATGGAAACACCGAGCCTGATTGCACCTAATGCTTATTATAAACACTTGGACTGTCTGTAATGCTACGAGCGGTAAATTGGTTAGCCAAGGACTTCAGTTGCCCAGCGGGAAGTCATAATCAATTTGTTGTTTTTCCAATTTTAATTGAAGCTACGGTTCAGTTGGAATTGTGGACTTCAGATAGATAGAGAAAGTGTCTGCAGCTGAAGTTCATGCAAATGTGGCACAAATTGTGTTGGGAAAGACTTAATGCTAAAATGCGTTTGGCAATTTCCTAAACAAATATTGCACAGAACGATCAAAGGTATGCTCGTGTCTGTGTGTGTGTGTGTATGTGTCTGGGTCTGTGTCCGGAGTCCTGACTAGATGCACTTGGCCAGCTGGGCAACTGCAAGGCATTTTCAATAGTTTGTTGCATGAAATTGCATTCAGCAGGGAACTTTATAATCTTGACCAAAACATTTTGTGTAATTAAAATGCCTTGCAGATATTTTATCAACATTTTTGGCAACTTTGTGCCCCAAAGAACTTAAGCGCCTTTTCATCACTTACCTCTTTCTCATTCTCTCACTTATCTCTACTCTTTTCTGCTCTTTGTAGACGTCACGAATCTGGACTACGTCAAGGTAAATGCCGAGGCGGGCAAAAATGTGACGATACCTTGTCCAGGAGTCACGGAGCACTCGCTGGTGGACACGCTCGTCTGGAAGACAGCTTCAACGACAATCGCCCAGTTTGCAAATCGCATTCCATTGCTGCATAGCCCGAGGGTAAGTTTAGATTTATCAGTTCAAAACAGTATCTATAATGTGAGTAGTGACTCGAGTGGCTAGAATTCAGCTAAGAACTGCTCAGAGTGGCTACTGCCTTGTGTCATATTAGAATTCATTACCCACTTGGCCTGCTGTCGTTGGCCGGCACTTTATGGCCCGGACAATGGCACTCGAGTTTGGCCATTAAATATTTTTGGTTCTTAGCAGCCGTTGCTAGTTTTCAGCAGGCCAAAACGATAGAGAACAAAAAAAAGGAAAAAAACGTAGCTGTTAAAATAATTGATAGCCAGTTAGTTTCAAGGCGGCTGTTTGAACTTTGCCACCGAAGACTTTGCAAAACTGAAGCTGAAAGAAAGTGCAGCCAAAGTCGAAAGAACGAGCTAAGTGGCCATCAGAAGGGGAGTTCACTGTGTCTACACAGCAGACGGCAGACTGTAGACCGTAGACAGTGGAGTCCAATATATTTTTAATGTTTGATAGTTGTACTAAAAATAAAAACGACAAGGCGCAAAAATGGTTTAAGTGGCTGCCAAGCAGCAGCAGCAAACAGCCAAGTTGCACGGCTTTAAACGCACTCGAGGGGGTTAACAAAATGATGAAGAAGTTGGAGAAGACGAGGAAGAAGAAGAAGTGCCGAGCTGCCAGCAGCTTGGCTAAGAAACTGCTTCTGGGCCAACTCCTCACATTGTGTTAAATGGCATACTGGGACACTTGAGCTGCAGCCAAAGTTGGCTGAAAGCTTGTTACCTGCTTTAGCAGTCCGGGAGTTTCGCTCATATTTCTTGGCCATTTTGGTCTTAGCCATTGCTCAATGTGGCATGGCTGCGTGGCGTTGCGTTGTGTGCTTAATGCACGGCTATTATGTGTATTAAAACTTTTTTAGCCCGGCCAGAAGCTGCTTCATTTTATTACAACTGACAGTACGGAGTCTTACCAACACACACACATAAATTTAACTCCTTTAATAGTTGGGGGCAAATATGATGCATGTTTCTGTCGTCCTCTGTCTAACTCTTTCAGTTGAGCAGTGAATTAAAATCACCCTCCCATAAACGCAATCAAAATGAAATCAAATTTGCCAAAATACAATCGCAATAATTTGTTGCATGTAATTAAAATGTTTCATGCTCTGGCCACACTGCAGACAGCCATGTAAATTGAAAATCCGACTGGAAAAATTGGAAAATTGTTTGCGGCCAACAACTCTTGGTTATTGCTTAATAATAAAATCCAATCGAGCAACAAACTGCAGCTAAGCTATGAAGGAGGCAAAGAAGTGGTCAATTTGCCTCAGAATTTCGATGAAAAACTAGACACACACACGTGCCTTCATGGTGCAGCTTACATAGTATAAATTATGGTCAGACACTGTAGGTTGAACCAGAACTTTGTAACGAAGGCAACCAAATGATATCAAGTAATTCATTAGATACGCAAAACTCTTGTTACTCACCTCGCAGAACGGTCTCTTAAGCACCACTCAATGCTTAAAGCAATCCTCAGAATATATGTCTGACAGTTTCGTTTAAGCTGTCGTTGTTTTGCTTAGGCTCCGGGCATATAATCTGTAATAGATTTCCTGGAAATTGTACAAAGGATAGAATGCAGACAGTAGACTTGAAAGTGTTGAGAGTGTAGAAGTTCATCAGCCTACAAGGATATTAAATGTCATGAATTTATAAAATGCTTCTAATACATTCAAGTAAAACTAACAAATCTAAAAGCCATTTACGTTCACTGCCCCCACACAGCCCAAACTCAATTATGGGCACAAAAAGATTTTTACCAAGAGCCAACAACCAACAATAACAACAGCTAGCTGAGTTTTAGCATTTGCATTGAAAAGTTTTCGGATACAACTACAAATTGTCACCAGAGTCAAATGCTGGCCCCGATATCTATATATTTGTATGGGTGTGTGTGTGTGTATATGTACTCGTATCTGGCCAGTTTAAGTGCTGACCGAGGCAGACAAGCAACTGACCATCTGAGAGTGTATAGGCTGCAGGGAATGATGGTGACAATGTGAGTTAGACATGGGTAGGCAGGGAGCTGCGTGGGGTATTTGGTCATGCAGCAAACTTGCTCTTGGTAACTTATTTGTCTTTTGTATTAAAAAGTTTGCGGAGCCTAAAGTAGAAACTCGTGTTGTCCACATTGTTGTCAGGCACTGTCAACATCTCTATATCCGTTTATTTGCCGCCCCCTAGAAACCCCCCTTATCACTCGACCTCCTAGCTCTTCATGAGCATCTTTCCATTTGGTTTTGCAACCTACTTTGACTGCACTTGTTTTGCACACGTTCAGTCAAATTTGTTTGTTATGCCAATTGATGGCAACCCAAAATAGATTAGGCACCGAAACAAAGAAATACCCAGTCGGACTTATTGGCATCACAGCAACAAATTACGTACTTTTTTTTGAAGGAAAAGTTTCTGTTATAGGCATCGGATGTCACAGCCGAGAATTGGTGATAATGGTATCCGATGCCTATACTTGTGTGGCTGCTGTTATTTGTGCAGATTCCTATTCATTTCAAATTCCATGTTCCTAAATCACTGCCTGTACCAATAAGTCATCACTCTTCCTACAGACGTAGTAGCTTCTGTTTCGAACATTCTTCCTTTCATTCACACGTTTCGTTTTTATTCCCTACTCCGACTATCAGTCACCCCCTTCTATATAGACCCGACGTTTTATCCTGATTAAGAGTATGATACTTTCATGGAGTTGTCCACTCAGTACGTAATACTCCCATTTAGCTTGAGGTCTAACACCATTCCAATTAAACTGAACTTCCTCCTCTAAAACACCTCTTTCTTTCCAATTACAGATACAACTTCTATCGGATAACTTTGGTCTACAGTTCTCACCGGCGCTGGCCAGCGATACCACAGAGTATATATGTCTAGTCAACGATCGCCACATACCCGAGGCGATTGTGGATCTACTTGTACAAGGTGAGCCTCTTTAACATTGTTTTTACCCCACTTTAATCCTTAAATTGATGTGAGTTTATGCTCTTATCCTTTGCTCATTATCAGTGCTTGTCTGCCATTGCATATGCATTTCTTTTGGTTTTTCTTTCCCCATTTATTAAAAGCCATAACTACATTATTGATTTATCCGGTTTCCTTCCATTTTGGTGATTTCATTTTCAGATATGTGTTCACTTTGCAGATATCCACACCGCACATTTTCTTTTTCGTTCGCTTTCGTGTCATGATTTTCATTTCATTTACATTTCCCTGATAACTGGCATTCCTCTCATGTGTGTTATTCTTGTTGCTTTCTTGTTTCTTTTTACGCAGATGTGCCCGATCCACCGGAGCGTCCTTTGTTAATAAGTTTCACATCACGCTCCGTGAACTTATCCTGGGCTCACTCGCAGCATCCACGGAATGCACCCGTGACGCACTTTGTAATTGAAACTCGGTAAGTGTTGAATTTCTCGACATTTAAGATTCCATTCCATGTCGATATTCAATGATGATTTCACGTACCACATTCAGTTGGCTTTGGCTGTTTCATTGAGCACATTTTACAACATTTAAGATTTCATTTAAAGACGTTACGTATACGTAAGTATTTTTGGCTGTAGCTTTGCCTAGTCTCAAGAACAATCTGGGCATCGTTCATTCATGCCGATTCATTCATTCGAAACGACGGGCATTCAATTGAAATCATGCGTTTATTGCTTTCCGGTTTGTCGATTGTAAATCGCAATGCGATGCATTGAACGCTGTCACTGCCACGCCCATTCGACCATGGTAGCATGCTGCGTACTTTAATTAATATGTGATACGAATATGCGTGTGTGTTGAAAGGAAACGCACTTCACTTGTGCTCCATTTAAATAGAAAAGAAAGCACGCTGGCAAAACCCGTTTAACACACACTCACACACACACACAGACACACGCTCGAAGAAACACATACAGAGGCGTTCTTGCAGCGGCTATTTTCCGAATAACTTGAACTCAATGCGAAGCATGAAATAAAAACGATTGCCGACAGCGCAGTACAAAGGCCAGCAGAAAGAATACGAGAGAAAACTGAAAAGCGAAACTTTTTCAATAAATTCCCATCATCAACAGCAGCAGCAGCAACAGCAGACCCAGCAGTAAATGCAGTAGTAAAATCCACAGGCATGGGAGTGTGAGAAGTGGAAGGGAGATCAGCTTGGCGGCGTGCTGTCGACCTGCAGAAGACACCGGGACCGGCAATCGATGACAGGCAACTGGAAAGCAAAGCCTGTGGTGCATTTATGCAAAATAAGAAATAACCACATACGCACACACACACACACCCCGCTACATTTGTTATATACACACCCCACACCCACACCAACATACACTCACTGAGGATTCACGCACACTTAAAGCCGAACAAGCGCGAATATATGTAGCATACTTTTTTGGGCGTGCGCTCAATGCATAAAATGAAGCCAACGATGAAGCTTCTGCTGCGACGCCAGCTGCGACAGCGATGCCGCCTTCGACGCTAGCTGCATTTTATGTAAATTTCCCATCGATGTGAAGTGATGTGAAGTGGGAGGTTGAGTTGTTACGACTGCTGTTGTTGTTGTTGTTGTTACTGGCATAGCACGCCTCTTATTTACATTTTCGCTTGATTCGGTTTATTTGCGCATATGCATACAACGGTGATACTGGAAGGGGAAGCGACGGGGTATTTATATGGCGAATATCTTTGGGTGCTCCTGTAAATTGAAAGACGATGACAACGACATGCTTGAGCAGAAATATCGCAACGCAATCCGCAGTGAATGGCAATGCAATTGAAATAAGTTGGAGAAGTTACTGGAGTGGCTCCCAAAACAGGATTCCACACATTAATACGAGCCATAAGCCAGAGTTCGTGTGTGTGTGTGGGTGTGTGCTGTTGTGATTTGACATTAAAAGTTTATTATGGCTTTTATGCAAATATATACTTGTATTTACTTGCCGAAGCGCACCTGAAAACTGTTGGAGTACGATAGATAAACAGACAGATAGACAGATATACAGATATACTTATGCATATATTGACCGCATGTTGTTGATTTTTGGTTTTCATTCAGTTCGCAAACACACACACAAACACACACTCACTCACATATACAAATGCACACTGACAGACAACAGCTTACATTTATCAATGGAAAACAAAGTGAAAATATTTCGTATTCATGCTGATTAAATCAACTATTTCCACCGCTTTTTTTTATAAATATTTATTCCATGCGTTTTATCTTATATACTATTAATTAATTAAACATAAGGCTTTGCTAAATGCAATTGCAGATTGTTATTGAATTACGTTTGTTGTAAAAAAAAAAAATGTTTAAAGAGAGAAATAGCGGCATTGTTGAGCTTAACTTAATTTTTCATTTGAAATTGAGTTTTAACAACATAAATATTTTATTTACAACCATGCTGATAAACTACTAAAACAATTTCCATTGTTAAGTTATTAGAAACATTGTTTAGTATTTAATATAATGTAAATATTTGATTTTATTTAATTTATTCGTGCATTATCTATGCAGTTCAATGTACTGTTGTTGTGCTTCACAGAGCTGTTTAACCACAAATAAATTTGCATCTTTAAAGAACTCGTGCGTGAACTTTGTCCCACACACACGCACACACACACACACACAGATACGTGGCTATAAGCCATATGTTAAAAGCAGCAACAAATTTTAAGCGGCTTACAAAAAAATGTTGTTGTGTGTATTTTATACCGATTTAAACGCACCCCCAAACACACCACACACACACGCACACATGTGAATACGCATTGTGGTGTGTGTAGTGGAGATGGCCACAAATTTATTTGCCATTGCGGTTACTTTGCTGTTTATTTTCTTGCTGTTGTTCCTGTTATTGTTGCTGCTGCTGTTGTCGAAGCGAGCTGTTTTTAGGCCCACAACATTTTTCAAAAGTTTTTTGCCGCCCATTTTTCATGAAGTCGCCAAGACTTTTTTCCCTTCTGCACAGTGTACACATATTACGTATACGTATGCACACAAACATGTTGCCATTCGCTTACCCTTACCTCCCAGTGCCTGCCAGAAGCAGCTTGTATTCCATTTTACAAAAGGCGCATTGACAACACAGTCACATCTGTTATACACACACACACACACCCACACGCGCTCGTAAGCCAAGCTGGTCACACGCATTTATTAATTTTAATGCTTTTTCATGCAACTTGCAAAAAAAAATAACCATTTTTTATTAGTAGTCAAAAATTTTGTTATTTTATTCGCTTTTTTCATTATGTTTTTGTATAATTTTTTCTTGCTCTTTTGCTTTTGGCGACATCTCATATTTAATGTATTTTTAATCACACATAAAAGCCACTCATTCATTCCATAGTCATTCAGCTGATGTTGTGCATAAACCCAAATAACATAATGTTAAGCACACACACACACTCACACACACAAATCCACAGATTCTTACGTAACGTGCGTGAAATTTATGCAACCCCAAAAATAAAAAAGATGCTAAATTTTTGCAAGTTTAAACAAAATTTACTGCACTTTGATATTGGTCATGAAAAATGTTCATTGAGCCTCAGTCTCTGTTACAAATTTATGCGACAAAGCGGACTCCAATTTCCCAGCCAAAATTTGTTGTTACCAAAAATTAGAGTGTGCGCATATGTACAGGAGACTGTGGGTGTGCTTTGGATAAAAATCGTATAAATATTTTAGTGCTAAGCGCGAAACACACTGAGTGTGTTTCAGTGCCCATATTTGCCACGCCCTCGTGGTTTTAACGCCACTCCAAACTATGTGAAAATACAGTATAAATTTATATATGTGCGTATTTGATTGTGTTGCTAGAGCAAAAAGTTAAATTGCATTTTCAGGTGGCAATTGAATAAAAATGCATTAAAAATTTGTCATTTAAGGGTTAAACTTGATTAATAAATTAATAACAACAACATAAATGTGAATTAAAAAAATGCTGACAAATTGTAGTACTTGTTTTACCAAAGGTTTCTGCATAAAAGCTCAACAAATTGGGTTTAAGTAGTTATGACTATTAAAACCATTTTAAAACGCTTTGTAGTTCAGCTCAAAGTAGAAAATGATACAATAAATAAATTTAATTTAAGTCTGGCATCAATAACTTTAGTCTAAGTGGACAAAACTTCTATGATAACTTTGACTTTACCAATAATACATAATAATTCATTTAACATATTTACTTCTTTTAACTATTAATATTGAAATCAACACTTTCCCTTATTAATCCTTTGTCACCTCCTATCTTTGCAGCGAGGGCGAGGATGGCATCTGGGATCAGGTGGCACGGATATACACAAGAACGAATGCGACATCATATCAGGTGACTGGACTGACGCCCTTCACTGTATATAGCTTTCGTTTGCTGGCCGTTAACAAACTGGGCGTGAGTCCGCCCTCGAAGGAGTCCTACTATATTGTGACGCTGCGTGAAGGTAAGTACCGTGGTGATCCTTCCTGGCACGTGTAGTTACATTATTTTATGACAGTGAGTCACATTAATTGCTCGACAGGCATGACATGATACTTTTTACAATCGCATTAAATTTTCATTTGAATTTTATACCAAGTCCGTACAGAGTCAGAGCAAAGTTACCTTTTAAGTGCTGCCTATGAAAAGCGAGCCCATAAAGTAATTCATGCCTTTAAGCCTCATATACGTTTAATTATTTTTATGTTCGACTCAGTGTGTACTAGATATGTGACACTCGGTGCTTGGCAAGGACATTAAACTAAAACTTAACGGGATGTTTACGGGATGTGCTCTCAATAAAGATACGTTCCAGCTGAATTAATATCACAAAGCAAAACAATTAACATACGTGTGATTTAAGTTTAAACTTAGACTAAGACTGAGACTGGGACTTTGCATATTGATTCATGGTTGTGGCATTGACATTGCACCTGCCACAGTGACTGCCACGGACAATGATTAATAGTGGCCGCATACTTTTTGCCCCAAAAACTGACCCCCAAAAGTCAGCTGAGTTTTCATGGGCTTAAAGTGTGTCTTGCAGACATTAATCAAAGCATAAGGGGCACAACAACTGTCACGCCTACTCTTTCTCTACCTTCCCTCTCTCTCTTAGTGTCTTCTTGGCTCTCACTCGGTCTTAGCCATATATCTAATGGCGACAGCGACAAGCTATTAGCAACACATTTGTCTTGCGTGCACCACCCAAAGGGACACGAATTGGCGTGAAATTCCATTTATGCCGCAGAATATTGGAATGCGTGCCACAGCAGATGCTGCAACATGCTACTGTCTACTTGCTACATGTGGCTGCTGCAAATTAGTCAATAGTCTGCGGCTCATAGCTCATTAAGAGCCAACGACTGCTAACGCCTTTGCTTCAGTTGTATGGGGAAGTCAGTGCTCCCGCCCCACGCCACGCCCACACGGCTGACATAACTGCGGCTTTTGCCAATTTGTATAAATTAAGCTTGTCGCATGCATAAATTAGCTCAAGTTGCCACAAATGACAGCAGTTTGGGTAACTTTGAAGTTTTCAATTTTCGACTGATTTGGTGTCAAAGTCAAAAGAAAATATCATTTAATTTATTTATACGTCGAACAAAATTTTAGTTGCCAGGTGACTTGTCAAGAGCCCCTTTCTCCTTTCCCCGTGCTGTGACTTAAAGTTGAAGTTAAATTTAGCTCACCTGTCCAACAGAGCGTCTCAGCGTCAGACGGTCCTACCGTTAGACCGTCAGACCGTCATACCTTCCGACACTGAGTGCCAGAGAGCTTCACACGCACCATTTAACTTGTAACGGGAGTAGGGGCACAAGTCGGTAGCAAATCCCTTGGCCAGGCTAGCAAAGACTCGACTTGGTCTTAGGTGCGGGGCACTTGCAACTTATGTTGCGTGACAGTGACAACTTGACAATGCCACAGACAACGAACCAGCGAGCCCCTAAAAAAAAACCGTATCAAAAAAAAAAATAAAAACACTCAGAAGAGCGTAACTTTTCTGTGCAGCATTTTTAATTTGAAATTTTTGAGTTGGCGACTTTTTTTGAGTTTCCGCCAAGTTTTTTGGCAGCACAAAAGTTTACGCTGTGCAAGTTGATGCTCTTCTCTTATTCATCACGCTGTCTCTTTCACTTTTGAAGCGCCCACGGGTAAACCGATACCGACAACGGCCCACAACACCTCCTCCACGTCGGTGTACATCTCATGGAAGCCACCATCGCCGGATACAATACTGGGTGAATTTCTTGGCTATCGCATTACATATCGTCCACGCGATCGTAGTCCCAACGATACCAAGGAAATCTATATACGGGACAATACAGTCGAGGTGAGTCTAACGAAAACAATATTGATTTCCCCTTAAAGTTTAGCGAGTCTCTGAATTCAGTCCATCCGTCTCTCAGTCTCTCAGTTATGCATGCTTGTCTGCATTTATACAATACCATTTTAGAACTGGAGTTCAAGTATGCTAAAATATTTCTCACGCTTTTTCGTAATGTCATTCGAAGGATTTTGGGCCACGTCAGCAGCGCGTCGCGATGTATTAAAAAGTAATTTACACCTGCTGCCAAAAGGTGCTTTTCACATACACACACACGCCCACACAGACAGCCACGCCCCTACATCAGGCACACATGTGTGGTGGTGGCAACTTACCGTTATTGTTGGTTCAACCTGTCAGGTATCACTTTTGCCATGGGGCTCATTTACCATATCTTGTAGTGGTCGCTATCACAAGCAATTTGTTAACGATTAGCTCTGCGAGAATGTATATTGTATCTTTCTATCTTTGAAATGCCACCACACGCGAGCACACGGGCACTAATGAAGTGTGAGAATTGTGTGGCATTGATATCATGCGGGTAGCCAAAAGTGGCACGTGCTTACAAACACACCACATGGGAATACCCCTAACCAAAAGTCGAATTAGGAATACGGAATGCTGAACGCTAAAGGCTGTAAGCTGAAAACTGAATACTTAAGGCTGTTAGTAATGTCTTGGGCCAAATGCAAGGTAACACCTTACAGCCGTGGGTATTGTGTGGATTGGAGGGTACAGCGGCTGGAAGGGACTTTGACGTGCTTAAGAGACCACAATATCCTTCGTCGTTACTACTTAAATTGTAAACCCAAAGGTATCGACTGAAATTAGCTAATGACTGGCGACACGAGGGTCAAAATAAATGGTTTCTGCACAGATTTTTGGGCTGTAAAGGCATAAAATTGTCTAAAAGGATGTGTGAAGATGTGGAATAAGTTATATAACGAAACGCTCTATTATCGATTACTTTTAAAGGCAAATTGGTTAGCAATAAATTCCAGCACACGTGTAGCAACATAGCTAGCTTTGATTTAAATAACATTTAATATGTAAATTAAAGGTTTGCCAATTTCCGATTAAAGCTTCAAACGCCCTCGCACCGCAAACTATTCTATTTAGCGGAATATTATGCAGGGCATGCAATGCATTTTTGGGAATTTACAGTATTTTCAATGCATGGTTTTTGGGTGACACCGTGTTTGGGTACTGCAGGGGGCGTGGGGTATGCAAGGGAGAGGGGTAAAAGCTTAAAATATGCAAAAATTATTAGCGATAATGCTCACGTACGACACTCGACGCGACGTAGTTGCCTAAAATGCCAAAAACTATGTGTCGAGATGAAGGGTGGGTCAAAGGGGGAAAGGAGGGGGAAGAGGGCTGCAGGTTCCGCTGATAGCGACATGGCACGCTTTTGTGCTTGAGTGCATATTTTGCAGTTATCTAGACGCTTGGCCCGCAGCTAGAAACCGGGCTAAAACTGAACTGAAGTGAACTAAACTCAGCTGAACTGAATTGTGCTGAGCTGACTTCTATTCTTTTTGCATGTCAGTTTCATGTTGAAATATTATCCTTGCAGGCAGAAACGTGCGACTTCATTTTTTAAGTTTCTACACTGGGAGCTCTGGAAGGCATGGCTTTCTCTGAATTCCCATATCACACCAGAAAACGCCGTTAGCTGTCAGTTTACCCCTTGTCCCCTTGTGTCCCACTCAAAGCCCTTAGCCACGCCCAGTTGGACAACTGGTTGGCTACATTGAGCTGTCACGTGTGAAAGAGCCTGGAGCAGGACTCGCTGGCTCAGAAGCTGTGCTAAATTTGCCAATTTTCTAATTAAAATTTCTGCGCCGTAAAGCATAAATTTGAGCGTCGCTTAACGTGGCTAAAATCCCGCAAAACTAAGTCATGTAAAGTTTGCCACGATAGCGTGAACATTTTTGCGTGCTAAACTGCAAATTTGTTGATTGTTTCGCTTGGTTTTTGTTTCCTTTTTTTTTATTTTCTTTTTCGTTGATATGGCTAATTGCTGGCACATAAAATATCTGGTTCCCTTTTTTTGTTTTTCTTTGTGGATTTGGTGGGAATGTAACTAACGAATGTGAACACTAATTGCCAGATTTGCACCCAACTCTTATGCCAAGATCGAATGCAAAGCAATTTATCATACTTTTAGCTAGAGCACTCGGCTTGCCTCTGCCAATTACATTATATCAATTAACTGTTCTGGCCTTGGGTCTTGGGCGCGTCCAAAGCCAACTTTTGGTGACCATAAAAGTGGCAGCAGCAGTTGTAAATTTTCTGCTCTCATTTACTAGGCACATGTACATCGTCTGCCTCGACGACTACATAAAATGAAATTATATAGAGGCATTAGCGTCGCCACAGTAACTACTAAAACACACACACATACATGTGTGTGTGTGTGTGTCGTCGCTTGTTAAATCAAAGCGCTCGTTGGGCAACTCTGGCGCCCAACAGCCACTTAAGCTTTTGGCATGGCAGTCAATCCGTTTCTAAGCACAAGCTTTGAGCCCTACTGAGGCTCGAGCGAACCAACCGCTTTGTGGTCAAAACAGACGACCAACAACAACCACAACAGCAGCAACAACAACAATACAGGCAAAGGCATGGGAAGCAGTTGAAAGAGCGCTCTAATGTATGCAACATAAATTGTGTGTTTGTTGTAGCAGCCATTTTTGGCTGTGTGTGTGTGTGAGTGTGTGTGAGAGTTCTCAAAGCCAGCGGCTTGTTTTATGGTTTCGCACTGCTCTCTGACCTTTCGTTAAATTTTAATAAACCGCACTCGGGCAGGAATATGCTCGTGTACCTAAGTAGTTCTTTCCTGGCTTCGATGGGGGCCACTCAGACTGCAACTTCAATGATTGCTACTGCACCCGCTCACACACACACACACTATAAATATATATACCACTATATATATTAATATCTGCATAAGTTGCCTTGAACAAATTAAGTGAGACCTTCTTGTCGCACGTCGGCCCTGCAACTCAATTTCCTCTTTGTGGCAGCAAGTGCATATTCAACTGCCGCAGTTTTTTGTGCTTATTTGCCAACAACCCACACACACACACACACACACACACACACACACGCATACCCACAGGCACACGCAAAAGTATGCAATGCGCAATTTCCGCTTCAAGAGTGCGCAGCTAAAGAAAGTTTCAAGAATGCAGCATATTCCAAAAAAGTCTGACTTACGTGGAGAAAAAAAGTACTCAATGAATGCTGTTATTATTAAGTATCTTTAACATTTGCATTCCATTTTCATTTCCATTTCCCTTACGCCTTTTTGCAGAGCCATGAGATACAAAACCTGCAGACCTACACGCAGTATAAGGTCACCGTACAGGTGTTCAATCCGGAGGGCCTCGGACCAGAGACAACCATTTTGGTGATGACCGATGAAGGAGGTAAGTCTGTCAGTTAAGATAAAGTTAATATTTAAGGGATTTCTTTCCATGACACAACTCAGTGTCTTCTTGCTTTTGATACTCCTCTATCTCGATTGAGCAAAATATATTTGTAAATTCAATTCTTCGATCAGGCTAGTAGCTTTTGGCCAAGCTAAGACACTGCTGTTTGTCAAAGCCGCTTAAAGTGTTGAATTGTAGTTGGTTGGACAAGTCTAAGTGCTGTGATGCCAGATGAACACAGCGTGTGGCATGTGGCATGTGGCAATGGCCACTTGAGTGCACATTCAAAGCAGATCTGAAGATATTTGATATATCTGCTTTGCATTTGTGGACTGACAGGCATCAGTTTGATGATATGTGTGATGGAAATGCAACAAAATATTTCGCACATATGAAAAATGCAGATGCAACTGCTTATTGGAATACCAAGTGACCAGAAATTGACCAATATACACATTCTGTTAATATTCTGGTCAATACTCAACAACATTCAGTTGAAAGAAGTGCCACAACAAACAAATTTTGGCTTTGTATGCAGTTTCCTTTAGTTTCTCTTCTTGTGTTTTTTGCTAACTTTTTTTTCGTCTTTCTCAATTTCGCAATTTAAATGGAGAAAAGAGCCGAGGCTTTGACTCGCTCGACCGCAAAATGTCTGTGCCATGCAATGAAGCAAACAAATAAAAGCTGAGTTAGACCAACAGCAGCAAAATATGGTACAATTTCCCATATTTCTTTCAAACAGCTGCAAAGCAGACTCACTAAAAATACTATAGGAGGGAGGGAGGGAGATGGGGAGAGGGAGAAAGAGAGGAAGAGTGTGTGGCATATAAATAAAAATTGCTTACTTAAACTTTTGCCATATGCTGCACATTTCAGCCAGCAAAATCGAGGCAAGAACTGTTCAGGCATATCTTTTTTATGCGCCACGTTTCCAGTTCCCATTTCCCTTCCCCTTCCCGTTCCCCTTGCCATTCCAAATACATTTCCAATAGCCATTTCCCTAAGTTAAATTCGGTATTTTGTTTTGTTGCCGCGGTCTAACGTGGATTTCCGCTGCCGTTTCAGTCTGTGGCACAGCACGGAAGTCCTCAGACTCCCGACGCCGGCCACTGCCTTGACGTGGCCAAGAACTGTGGTTCCAGCCACGCAGCGTCTGAGAGTTAAGTAAATAATAACCCAACGCACAATTCGTTCGCTTATTGTCCTGATGGAAAGTCTTCAACTAAGCTGTTTATTCTGCTGCCAACTTTGAACTCTTTGATGCAAAGAGTCCTTGGGTAAAAAGTTGAAAGCTTAGCGTATAATTAACATATAATTCAGCGGAAAATCCGCTCGGCTCAAGTTGATTTGAAGCTTGTATCTGTTACAGGCGCGACTTTTCAGCAGGCGGCTAAAAATGCAATTTTTAATACACACACAAAAGTCTGTGAAACTTATGAAGAAATATGAATTATTTGTGTGATTTACTCACTTGTACTCGGCAGATTTTATTTCTTGTTGTTTACTTTCCTGCAAATTTTCATAAGCGCCTTTGACTTGGTCTCGTTCTGTGAACTTTTTACGCTCTTCGTTTTTGGTTACTTTACTTGTTTTTGGAAAATGTTCGCATCTGGCATAATTTTGTAATTTCATTTCATTTTCGTTTTCCATCAGCTGAGTTTTTTTTTCGCATTTATTGTACGCTTTTTGGACTGCCAGGTGCAGACAGGCAAGGCTTTCAAGGGATTTGCAGCAGCTTAGTCGACAAGTTTAAACAGCTGCGGATGCGGATGTGGCAGGAGGATGTGGATGTTGCTGCTGTTGTGGCTGCGACGGCTCCGACTTAGACTCCGTCTTGATGGGATTGCCAACATGTAGGCAATGCCTTTGACAGGCTTGATTAATTAGCAGTTTAGAAGACCCCTCAAAAACTCAAATCAGAGTTAATGAATTTCATTTCATTTTCAACTGATTCCTCTTTACTTGCGCCTGGTTGTCTGCAACCTTTGGATTACCTGCTGTGCAACATGCCACAAGTTCACAGGACGCATGCGGTGAACATTATGAGAAGCCCTGCAATAGCCACGCCCACTGCTACCCCACAGTGTGCTTCAAGGCTAAGTCTTGAGCTGCAGCAAGTGATAATGCCGTCTCGAAACATAAAAATAAAAATAAAGAACACAAATAAAAGTAAAGGACACGTGCAAAGACAATTGTTTAGCAATTCTAAGGATTCACATGTTTCTGTTTCTGCTTTATTCAATATTCTTATAGTTGTGGTTGTTTTGCTTCCAGTTGTTGCTGTTGTTATTGTTATTGCTCTTGGCTAAATCCAGTGCCTGCACTTTGACTTTCAGGCCTTCTTTGATTAAAATTTTGCCACTTGTCTTTTACTTTTGCTGCTCTGGCGTTTTAGCTTCTGACATTGACCCGTTGTCTGCGTCTCTGTTTACGGCTTTGGCTGTGATTTGGTTACTTACAACTGACTGCCGACTTTGGGATCGGCTTTGGATCGCCTTGCACTTTAGCTGGCACGCACTAGAATTTCATTTGGGCCTTTTGGCATGTGCTTTGTGGCATGGCTCCAAAGCAGAGAAAGGAAGGGGGAGAGAGGCAGAGCCCGACGAGACAGCCATAATAGCCATGTGCCTTGCAGATAACTTCGTTTCATTTTCATTTCACTTGCACATTTCTGTCGTCTTCGTCTTCGTCCTTTTCCCCTTCCCGCTGTAAATTTGGCACTTGACGTTGCTGCTTCTTGTTGTGGCAAGAACTTTTAACTTTAACGCGTCATGTTTCGTGCAATGACAGTAACATTTTCTTTTTCCGACATGCCCTTAGGATTTTCTTATGCTCATATCTGTGAGGTCACACCAAAGGCCAGACAAAGCAGGTGAATAGGTGACCAAGCGCAGTATAGATGGGAGGGGGGCAGGTCTGGGGTCGGGGTTTGATGAGCCTTGGCATTTAGTAGTTGTTCAACTACTTAAGTATTATTTTTAAAACGAAACTTTTGCTTTTATGTTGAGATAATCTGTCAAACAGGCAACTTTTCGTGACAGATTATATATCCATAGCACAGAGGGCATGTTTGGAGTCATTTCCTAAAGGCAGATACACAAATAAGTCAGTATACTTTAAGTATACTCCTAACATTTAACTTAAACTATGTGTAAAGAAAGCTGAATTCTCTTCACACACTCTATCAAATATTAATAATCAGCGTCGACCATTCAACTGCTTCATTAGACGCTTTGTTTGCCAATCAGATCAAGCGATTTTACCCCAGCATCATTTATCACGTCTCATGCGCTGTCATCGCCCCCTAAAATGGGAGTGTGACAGGTTGAAATTAATTGACACATGCAGCAGCGACTTGCAGTGGAAAAATGCAGCGGAAAATTTAGGGACAGCTGCTTAAGTAAGTACTTCAAAGTGAGCCAAATGAAAAACCCCAAAGAGCAAAAAGAATACGTCGAAAACTGTGGCCACTCATTCTAAATGAGAAAATCCATTTGCAACAAGCACTGTCAAAGGCAACGTCACCTGGCCGATTTGTTGCAACGGGAACTGAAACTGGAACGGGAACGGGAACTGAAACTGGTGCTGAAATGGAAGTAAACTAAACTGAAATGAACTAAACTAAACCCTGATGAGATGAGGAGTTGAGCCGAGAGTTTCGCGGTTTAATGGCACTAGCTGCTGTTTGCCTTTAGAATGGATGACGCTCCTACTCCACCTTCGACTACACTGCAAAACAAAATTATGGAGATTGTGGACTCAAAGAAAGTGTATAGGAAAAAGTAGTGAATTGATTAGGAATATTTTTAAACTGAATATGAAATTTTAAAGCGAATAATTTTTTGAATGGTTCAGAAATTTGTAATTTTGTCCGACATTTAGTATAAATTGATTCACATATTCTTAAACCTTTTACATTTTCACTATTGGCAGTTGCTGAGCTTTTTCAGCAACTTTCTGCGCGCTGTTATTAATAATCCAGATCGCATGAATTATTATCTGGTAATTAAGTTTAAATTACGCAGAGTAAAACATTTATTTATTTAAGTACGTAAACGTCTTTGTCGTGAATTATTGGGTTGACATTATAGGCTTTACAATTTTCTCTGCAGAGCATACCGATCAGATCAAGAGTTTAAAACGAAAAGAGCCAGAGTAAGAATGAAAAATAATCAGAGTACTTAAATTAGTTATGTTAAACTATTGTGTGCGGAGAGAGCGCTGTTATGCATACATGTTAGGTGTATGTTATTAACGATTTGAGTTGCCACCTTTCCCATTGGCTGCTGCTCCGAACATATGTTGAACAATAATCAAAGAGAGTACCAAAATTAGTTATGTTAAACTATTGTGTGTGGAGTGAGCGCTGTTATGCATACATGTTAAGTGTATGTTATTAACGATTTGAGTTGCCGCCTTGGCCATTGGCTGCTGCTACGATCATTCACATTGCTAAATAATATGTGTTCTGTTAAAAATGCTTACACATATTTTATCACTAGAGTATTATAAATTCTTTAGTTCATGTTTAAATAATTAACTTTATGTTAAATTCTATATTTTTACTAAATAGGCTTTTAGTACATACATTTTAAATATAATCTTTTTCGGTGTATTTCCCACACTCTCCTAGTAGAAGAAAACTTGCAGCAACAAAATTAATTACCTTTGGCTACTTTCAACTAGTTGCGGCTGGGATAGTGAAGGTAGGGAGGGAGGATGGAGAGGGAGGAAAGCGTGGAAAACAGGGAGACCGCTGTTTGCATGCCTGGTCAAAAAGGTGGCTCAGCATCCGCTGACTGCTTTTAAAGCACAAGCCGCAGTAAAGAAGAAGATGTAAAAAACGGAGTAAAGAATGAAAACCATCAAACAGCGAACAAGTTTTGCCAGTGAAAAGTGCGGGCGACTAGCGGATGTGACAACACAACAACAACAACAACAAGAGCAAGAAAAACAAGGACTGCGATGGCAGCAAAAACATGAAGCAAGGACAGCGAGAATGGCAAATAAAATGATGGCTGCAGTTAAAGAAGAAGTTGGTGACTCCCTCCCCCATTCCCTGTCTTCTGTACTCCGTCTGCCGTCTTGCTGCTCCCGTCTCTGAAACGGATGAGATACAACGCGAAAAGTATGTTTTAATAAAAGCGGAAATGAAGCAGCGTTACCGTTATTTCCTGTTTGTGCACAGTTTTGTTTGAAGCTGCAGCCATCTAGATCTCTACCTCTGCTTCTCCCACTCTCTCTCTCTCTCTCTCTCTTGCTCCCTTACTCTAAGCGGCTCTCAGTTTTCCTTCTCCAAGCAAGTGACCCGCTGCATTTCATTTCCAAACCAAAAAAAACCAAACCACCTGCAAAAAACTTGGCGAACAAAAAAATCTGCTTGTAAACAGATGAAATTAATGTGCGGCAACCAAAGTTGCATGCTACCTAGAGAAAACTGGGAGATAAGGAAACAAAGAGAGTAGAGTGGAGGGAGTTGCTAAAGAGCAGACTCAGCTGTATTGATTTCAGCAGGTATTTCATTAAATTTGGTTAAAACTGTGAAACAATTCACTCTACAAAAGTTCTTTGAAAATACAAGCAGCTACCTTGATTATTAAGAACAAGAAAGAAAAGTACAGTCGAACACGCCCGACCGTATAATACTCTATGCATTTTAATCCCGATTAAATTATTAAAATCGGTATCGTGTCAGTCCAAAATTTTACATGTCAATGCATTTACGCTGTCACTAGGAACCTCCATAACAAAATTGGTGATCCTAGGTGCCATAGTTACTGAAATATTCGCCGAAAACACTGATTTTTTCCAAGTTGTGTCTAGTTTTTTGCTCATTATGGGCGAATGGGGAGTGGCATCAAAAAAAAAAGGATTCTTGTATTGACTGACTAAATATTGATTGATTGACACCAAGCTCAAACTTGTAGTTCTTACCCTCTCTGAAATCTGTTTGTTCATACGGATGGACAGACGAACAGACAGACAGACGGACATGGCTATATCGACTCGGCTTGTGATCCTGATCAAGAATATATACGTTATGTGGTCTACCACGCCTCCTTCTGCCTGTTACATATTTTTGCACAAACCCAATATACTCTTTCAGAGAGTATAAAAATTTCTCTAATAGAAAAAAAATAATTTTCATGTGAATTAAAATTCACTGACAAGTTGAGACAACGAATTAGCCATTCATTATTAATACACTAAGGAAGTTAACATACCATTGTTGTATAATAATACCTCCATATATCTCACACTCAGTGCACTCGTTGTTATCGTTGTTGCACTTACTGCTACAATTTTTGCCATATTTTCACACACAGTAGTAAGTTTATAAAACATTCGAAGGCAATCAGAAGTTTTGTGCTCCAATTCGATGGCTGTCATTGCATGTCTGCGCCGTTTGGCATGCAATTCCATAGAATGCAAATAAACATGTACCAGAAAAAGGAAAAACTCGCAAGTTTGAATTGAAACTGAAACCGAAACAGAAACCGAAACATGGAATTTAAAATATATATACACATATTTATATATAGTTGTAGCACTTTGGTACGACTATTGCGGCCACCAAAAGCCCAAAATGTGGCACATGCCAGAATGAAAAGAGAAATGAAATGTTGCCAAAAGTTGTTGAAAATGGCGTTGACAAATAATTTCATATCATGTCTGCGCTTTTTGGCAATGCGACTGGCATTTGCCACTGCTTAGATTTCCTTTTGATTTTCAGTTTTTCTTTTCTTTTCCACCTTCTCTTTGCTAGTCAGCATCAGTTTCATTTGATTTCGTGAAGGAATGCCAAAGGGTTGGCAGGAGGGGAGTAAGGGGGTAAAAGGGATGCAGCTCATCCACCTGTCTGCTGTGCACAATGACTCCATTGAACTTTTTGACAAATTTACCCAGAGGCTTACGACTCACACACTCTCAATCACTTTATCGACGTTGGATTTTAAAGTCTTTAACTTGTCTTTTGACTTTCACTGTGTGTGTGTGTGGCACAACAAAAGAATGAGCCGAAAAAAATGTAAAGTGAAGTAAAAAGTTGATAGTCGAAAAAGGATTGAAGTCTCGGGCGATGTCAAACAACGTACAGGAAATCTTTTGAGGCCATTCCATCCTTTTCACTCTTCACACGGATGTGTGGGTGTCTTGTTCGTCCTGTGTATCTCAACCCAGTCTGCTCCTCTGTTTGTCGTATAGGGTTTTTACTGTTTTGCCGCCTGGTTCCCAACACTTACCGCTTCTGGCTTGCCAAAAGTGCAGAAAATTTGTGCACGTTACGTGCTTGATTACATTTTTTCCAAACTTTTTTTTTGTGCCTTTCTTAGTTGGTTTTTCTTTCAGGTTTTCTTTTTTTTTTCTCTTTTGGAGCAGATTCCCATTGATGGGCTACACAAGTACTAGCACTCGATGAGGTTAAGGTCTGTACAGAAATGGTTCAAGAAAACTCTGACATGTCTGCTGGCAACGATGTGCTTTTGATTGTTCGTCTGTTTGTGCTAGAGTAAAAGCATATCATGTCTGGCGATTACCATAATTGAGCAAACACCTGTCCGATCACAAACAGAAGCTTTTTACAAATTGTGGTCAGCTGTAATCGGCTTAGACTAAACACATTTAAGTAATTAAGTTACAAACAATACTTAATCAAATCAATTCACAACAAACAATTGAAAATAGTATTATTGTAACGACAAATAGACACAAAGCCTACTTGGAAAAGGCTTTTACATATCAGCAAATGCAGCAAATGATGTCAATGCCACTCTAGACTCCAGTGTGTGTGTGTGCACAACATGACGTATGATAGATATCTCTTTAAGCTTGTTCCTGCAACTGCTTCGGGCTTGCCCAATACACACAGAGCACATACAACATGTTGCCAGCGCTCCGTGACTCTTCAGGCTGTTGCGCATTTGTCTCCGTGTTGCTGCTGCTGTTGCTGCTGCTGCTGCTGCTCCAAGCTACACTCTGTAAAATTAGTTTTGCACTTTGTACATTGTCAGTGGCATTCTTTACACTTCTTGCTCTTGGTCACATTGCAGCCACCTTCATACACAACTTCAACCACTGCTTCTCCCTATACCCGCCCACTCCGACTCCTCAGTAAATGCAGCACTTTTGGTTGTTTGTCTACACCTAACTTGGTTAAGCTTCTCCCAGCTGACTTTGGTTCAGACGTGGCCCAAAGTAGGTGTGTGGGTGTGTCTCCAGTCGTTATCTCTCTCCCTCTACACAGCGAGAAATATTTAGCATTTCTTCCGTTAATCAATACTAAACGAATATGAATTAATAAATCACTAACAACTTTTAAGAAAAATATTAATTTGATACTTCGAGTATTTATTTTGACAAACATCTTATAAGATCTGTATATAAGCCGTGTTTCACTATTTTCCTTTACACTTTTCCAGGCTGTGATATTCTTAATTGAATATAATCCAACTTTCTATTTTAAAGAGCTAAGATTATATGAAGAACTACAAGTCTAAGTCTTAGTTCGATTTTTTATACTCTCTGCAAGAGTATATTGGGTTTGTTTCTGTGTACATTGTTACAAAATTAGTTGTTTACTTAAAGTTTCAATTGATAGAATACTTATAGATCTTAAAAGTAGAGAACACATCCGTTCAAAAGATAACCAAGATATCTTTATTTTCTGAAGATAATACAATTAAGAATTTTTGTATTAACAATTTCAATTTATTTGATTGGAATGCTAAAGTTTTAAGAAGTTAAGTACATTTTTAAAGGCGCATATTCATTATTTTCAAACTGCCATCTTTAACTCTGTGTGTGTGTGAGATTGTCCCTCTCTCCACACTCCCATCGCTTTCTGCTCTCCTTCTGTGGCACTCGACTTCAGCTTGTCATGTTGCACTTATGCAGAGTTGTGCATGTGTGTAACTAAAACGACTTTCATGTGGTTAGTCTGCTGGCCCCTGCAAAACTCCAGCATATTTAACGCTAAATGGGCGTGGCTACAGCCGCCCTTTATCTTCATTGCCAGCTGCCCCGTGCCGGAATCGTGGCTCTTGCAAATCAGCTTTGAAATTTATCTAAATGCCTAAAGCTCGTTATAAAATGAGACCGGGACAGGCGTAGATTTATGCAGCAGTGTGGCATGTGGCAAATGCCAGTTGCACACAGTTACACTGTTGTACAGTTACAAGTTGCACAGTTGCGGAATGCCGAGGAAAGTTATGCCAGCAGCGCTGTAAAGTAGGCAACACAGTTTGAGCCAAGGCCTAGACTTGAGAATGCTTTGAACTGATTGCCCATATATGAGTGAAGCACACGCAAATGCATGCATACAACTATATATACTCATTTTCATTTACAGCACTTGGTTGTCGACACTACAGTCGCCTTTCCCACCGCCACCGCCTCCACCCGTGCCACGCCTCCCAAAACGCACTTAGTCAAATTGCATTGCATGGCGATGTCTTCGCGCAGTCGCTGTCGTCGTAAAGCGTTAAAACCACATTTGCAAGCCAACACAACTCGCATCCCAATGTGGCAGTCAAATCTACGTAGTTTCCTCCCCACTTTCCCCCTCTACCACTGTCAACCCAACGTTGCCGCTTGCCCCGCTGCCCAGCTGCTGCTTTCAGTGCGTTTTTAAAATGTAAATCCTGCAAATTTTATGCACATTGTGCAGACGAAACGAGGGTCTAGCTCTCCCTCTCGCCCTCCCTCTCACCCACTCTCTCCTTCTCCCTCTCTGGCCATCCGTCTGTTCGTCTCTCCGTCCGTCCGTCTGCCTGTCTGTGTCCGCTCGCCTATATAAAATATTTTGTAAAACTGCATTTACACCACAAACACATTTGCATTTGAAATGTTCCCGTTGCTGTTGCTGTTGCTGTTGCTGGTATTACAACTACAACTGTCTTGATGACACGCCCACCAGTCTACTGGTTTCGCCAGGCATTTACCTAATGCCACAGTGGAACAAATCAACAAAACTACACACACTTTAAACACTTAAATCTTCATAAAACTTTCTTGCTTACATGCCACAACTATTTTGACTTATATTTAATGAATTTGTGCCACTGTGCGAGCGTGTTGTCTGCTGAGACCTGCTGCTCGCATTTGTTTAGTGTTGTTGGCATTTCTTTTGCAACATTTTGTTAAATGCCTTGTAGCCTGGAAATCCTGTTTAGCAATATCCTTAGCACAACATGGCAGCATCCGCAGCTGTTGCATATGTTGCACCAGAGTCAGCTGCCTGTGGGTTAAGGACGTTTGCCTGCCACCATGACAGATTCTGGCTTGGAATGCCTTTTGCACCCATCAAAGTCCTTTTACTTGACTCGAGTTTATAAGGACATGTTTGGCATTATTCGCTTGCGTTCAATTATGATATAATTTGCGGCACACGCCCCGAAATGCACTGTTGTTGTTATTGTGGCTGTTGTGGTTGTTGTTGTTGCAGTCAAGATGCGTTAATTTTATTTAAGCATTTGTGGCATGCTGTCGACGGCAGGACACCAAGGATAATATTCAAAAGCGCGGCGCTTAGTGGCCGCCGGCTGTGGTAACAGATCAGCAGCAGCAACCACAACAATAACATTAACGACAACACCAACAACAATGGTGATATGACATGGTTGCAGGAGCATGTCAGCGCACTGGCGCAAGGACCATGACGACCAGCGCCTTTTGTGCGCTATCCTTGCTGGTGTCTTTAAAAAGTTCGCCATCAAAAAACACGAAATAAAGTAAAGGAAAATGAAAATGAAACGAAATAATATTAAAGTCAGGACGAAAAATGCATATTTGAAGCGAACAATAAAGCAAAGTGAGCAATAAAGTGCTGGGAGCGAAGGCTTGGCCATATAAAACTTCAATTTGATATTGTCAAAGCACATTGATATTAGTTTTTCCTGTAATATAAAATGCTTAACTTAAGCAGAAGAGCAGAGTCCTTTTACTCTGAACAAATCCGATTTAAAGATAGTGTTGCATGAAATGACCTTCGCATAAATTTATGCGCTTACAGCGTGCAACTTGACCTCTTATCCCGTCAGGGAATAATACGCACATTTCTCTCTTTTTTACTTTTTCCTTTTTTCCTTTTTTACCTTTCGCTTTCGTTTGAAACGCGGTTTGGCAACACGAGCTGACAGTTTTGCGGGCGACGCGCAGAGCACATGAATTTTATTCAATTTCTGTCATTTCCCGAAATGTATAAACACATCACTCGATGAGTGTGTGTGTGCGTGTGTGTGGCAGGCAGAGTTGCCACAGTTGCCACAGCCGCAGTGATGCCTGCCACAGTCAGCGCACACCTGAGCACTGTCCCTGCATTGCCGAGCTGTGGTTTTAGATTGCCGCGCCTCTGTTTTGTCAATGTTTCAACTGCGCTCGCTTCTGCCACAAAAATACTACGTATACGACGCGTGTGCCGACGGCGACCAAAAGGCACGCGCTTCCTAATATTATTTTCAACATTTTCTCCTCACACAAAAAAATATTTTGCGCTTTGCGAAACGACAGGAAATGGCACACGGCATAAAATAAATAATAAAATACGACCAAGACTCGGGGGAAAAAAAAAAGAAGAAATCTGCATGTAAGCAGCTGGCTGTTAAAGCAAACGGAAAAAGAGAAAACCAAGCAAGCAATAGCTAAGTAAATTCTCAAAACATTATGTCCTTCGTTGCGCTTTTGTCGCATTAGAGTACGTGATGTTGGTGGCAATAGCAAAGCAAAGAAATCAAAACTCTTAAGCTTTACAAGAGTAGTCTGAATTCAAGCTTGAATTTCGGTAGTAGGCCAGGCATCACACAATCAGGTGGTAGAATATAAGTATATGTACAGGTATAAGTATAAGAGTATAGGCATGATGAGTAGAATGATGAGGAAGATGAAGAGGAGAATGTGAACGTGTCAGTCTAAAACAAATCACGAAGAAGAGCAGAAGCAGAAACGCATAAGAAGTAGCGAACATCTCGTAGTAGGCCAGGCATCACACATATAAGAAAAAGTATAAGTATAAGAGTATAGGTACAATGAGAAGAATGATGAGAAAGTTGAAGAGGAGAATGGCAATGAGTTAGTCAAGAACAAATCACAAAGAAGAGCAAAAGCTTGAAAAATAAGATCAAGTAGAATAGTAATGAAACTAAACTTTTCCGATTGAATAAATTACTGTAGTTTTGTATATCAGTATAGTTCTGTAATTTAATGTTTATTCTTTCATAAGTAGTTTTTATTCTACATATTACAAACTTTATATATATTTCACCACTTTTCATTCACATCTAAATTTAAAGCTTCTGCTCTTCTTCAACATTCGGTCTAAACAGTCTCGTTTTCATTCTCCTATGCTTCTTCCTTATTATGCCTATACTCTTATACTTATACTTAAACTTATACTTATGTATATTCTAACAGCTGATTGTGTGATGCATGGCCTACTACATTACCTTGTAACTAAGTGAAAGAAATGGACATTTAATTACGAAACTACACGGGTGCTTCTATATGAACGAAATAATACTTAAATACAAAAACTACAGTTTTCATTTCAAACTATTTAAGCATAGAAGCAACTAGCAACTAGAAAATAAAAGCAGTCACTTGATAAGCTGCTGTTTTCCCTATTTAAGTCAAGTCAACATTTTTGTCTGCTCTTCCCATTTGGCTCAAAGCATAGATGAACTTAAACCAGCTTTAACAGAAAATTAAGCTTAATTTGGCTATGTGGAGTGGCTAAACACACATATAAACACATATACGTTCAGTCTAACACACACACACACGTGGTTTAGTGCAGCAAATCAATGTTAATGGAATGCATACATTACTCATACGCATAGTTGTATGGCAACCGCACTAAGAGCTTGCAGCTAATGATCCTTCAATTGCTGTTTCATATGAGTTGCAAAACGTTGAATGAATGAGCTGCACTGAATTGAATGACACAAGCTTTGCAGCAAGTGTGGCAAGTGCCAGGGCTGCAATCGTAACACTAAGTAAGTGCCCGATAAGATGCAGGGAGTGGGGAGTGGTGAGTTGGGGGGGAATGCTAGTGGTAAGGGCATTGGCAACCCTGTCGACTGGGTTGCTGATAATGATGCATGTTTCAAATCAATTTTGCTGTATTGTGCCAAAAATGTGCACGCTCTCGAGTGCGGTGAAAGTGCAGCACAACAACAGCAGCAACAACAACAACAACAACTCGAAGCAGCGCGCATTAGCAGCTAGTTGTGTTGTGCGTGTGTTCGTGTGTGTGTGCGTGTGTTGTGCTGGTTGGAGTTTTTCCCTTTCGGTTCCACCCAAGCGCTCAGCTTTTATGTTGCCGCTCGTTGAATGATTTCCAGCAATTCTTTTTCACCATCTCAGCTCGTTCTTGCTGCTTGCTTACTTTTTATGTGCCACGCCCACATCCCCCGCCCTTTCGAGTAGCTCCTGCCATTGCATTGCTTGCATTACTTTCGCCATTTTATGTCGCAATACTTTGCAGCCATGTGGCATGTTGTGAAACGCCCCGATTCCCTCTTTCCCCCCTTTCCCACGTTGCCGCCTCCTTTTCCAATTGAGAGGGGAAAAGGTTTTCAAGGCTCTTCGGCTGGCGCTTCAATTTTTCAGCAGTCGCGTGTTCTTTACTTGCTCGAGAATTAGTGTTATTGGCTCAAGATACACACTCCTGCAAACACACACCCACACACACTCACACACACACACCCATTCACGAACACACTTGTCTTTTTAAGTATTTTTTTCTTTTCTTGTGTAGTTTTGTATTTTTGCCATGATTGTTGACTGAAACGCAGTGCATTGTAAATAATTGTCTTCAAGTTAATTTTGCTTTTCTTGTTCTTCAAGTAAATTTTATACAAGACCAAGTGTTGCACTCAACAACATTTATCTAATTGTTTTCAGTTCTAGTTTTGGCTCATATAATTATTTTATGTTTGTGCAGAAGTTTGTTTAGAACAATACAAATGATTAATAAAGCAAAAGAAGAATATTAGTGTAGTTTTTGTATTTTAAATATTTATTTAGTTCTAATTAATTCAGCAATATAATTCAGTTATTCATTGTCTTTTTCTTTCACTATTCACAACGTACAATTTATTCTCTCTCCAATTATACATATTTATCTCTCTTTACTACTTTTCTTTCATGACTTAATTTAAAGCGTCCGCTCTCTATTACCATTCGCTCTGAACTGTCTCGTTTCCATTCTCCTCTTCTTCTTCCTCATTATGCCTATACTCTTATACTTATGCTTATACTTATACTTATATTCTAACAGCTGATCTAGTCTCACAGCTCACAGCTGAAGGATACTAAGTGTTCTCTTTAATTGAAATACAATTTAAAGTTATAATAAAAATATGACTGATCGAGGACGTGAATGTTGGGAAGCGTTTTTTAAGTCTAAGAAAATTAAATTTAATAATTTAGTATACCCTTGAAAGGGTATATTGTTTTTGTCACGAAGTTTGTAAGGCATTGAAGGAGGCGTTTCGGACAACATAAAGTATATATATTTTTGTTCAGCATCAACAGCCGTGTCGATATAGACGTGTCCGTCTGTCTGTCCGTCTGTCAGTCTGATTATATGCGAACTAGTCTCTCCGTTTTAAAGCTATTTTGATAAAATTTGGAACAGATCTGTATTCTCTCTGCACGCAGTTCATATGTTAAAATCGACCAGATCGGGCCACTTTATCATATAGTTGCCATAGGAACAATCGGTCGAAATGCATGCAAATGTATGAACATTTTCGGTGTCTATTAAACGATTTCGACCAAATTCACGCTAAACGCATTTCTAATCGTTCTCCATCTGTTGAACAAATTTCATTCAAATCGGTCTACTTAATCATATAGCTACCATAGAAATAATTGCTTATTGAAACCAAATGAACGCAATATGCATGACTGCAAGGGTATTTAATCTTCTAGTATTAGTTCAAGCAATTGTCCCGATGTTTATTTATTAGTATAAGACGCAAAACTAAAATGGTTTCGTTCAGAGACTATTTCAAACTTCTTAAACTGAGATATGCGCATTACTAATAAATATTGCACTACAGATTCCAATACCTGATTTCAGTACACTTGTGTATGTATATACTTCCTGTTACTTGCGCATAATTTGAAAAAGGAAACTCAAGGTTTACCAATAATATTGATCTGCTTAAGCAACTTGTTCGCTTTATATTGGGAAAGCTGTTTTGATTCATAAGAATGAAAATGGAAAATGACAATAGACCGTTTTTGGTGACAATTTTCGCACATCGTTTTCCATTTTTTTTTCTTTTTGCGCAGAGCGAAAATGAAAAACTGTTGCGACATTTTCATTTTCATTTTAATCTTATTAAAATGTTACACGCTTTGTGCTGTTTTTCGTGTGGGCGCTACTTATGGGCGCCTCTTTTCCTTTTCCCTTTTAATTTGTTGTACTTCTTTGTGGGCGTGTCTACTTGGAGCCCACTTTGATATTGAAATAAGTTTTTAAATTAATTTTTTGTTAGCAAAAGTTGGCTAAACTGAACTGAAGTGAACTGAACTCAACCGAACTGAACTGAACTGAACTAAACTGGACACGACTGAACAGAGTTTGCTCAGGCCAAGGGCAAAGAGCAAGCAGAAAGGGGAGGGAACGGGGGAGGGAGCAGGGTCAGCACAGCGGGAATGGGCGCTGCTGCCAAATGGGCGTGTGAATGGACCAATTGTGTTCCATATTGATTGAATCGGCTATAGTATATAGAATATAAACAGCTATTGTTAGCTATTTGTTGCTGCAAAATTGAAAAACTTTTGCATGGCAATTGATTGACAGAAAGTTGATGGGGAAAAACTTGTAATTAAAATATAAGCATTCTCTACGCACTAAGCGAGTGGCTCGGTTCGACTGGTAAAATTAAGAAAATCAGCTTTTTCAGCATTTTACATTTGGGTATGAGTGTGTTTTTTTAAACTAGGTACTCCCCCTCTCAGCACCTGTGTGGCATATTGAATGTTGCATGTTGCTTATTTGACTTTTATGCGCATTTCATTTGGCACAAAACACTTTTCACATGCTTCACTTTGGAGTTTGATACTTCCCAGTAGGAGAATTTCACATTTCACATTCTTCGTGCGAATAACTCACACAGAAGTAGTCCCAACTACAGACCGCCTAACTTCTTTTTCCCGTGGGCATGTCCATCAAAATCACTATGAAATTGATCTTAACCCACAGATCGTTCCGTCGTGCTGTCTCACTTTTGTGTGAAAATGCCGCTACCCCTTTCAAGAGACTTTTCACGCAAGGAATTTTTTTTCTACGCGTCAAAAAGTTCTGAGCAGCAAAACCAACAGCGCAATCTTTAAAAAATTATCACAAAAGTGTGAATTGCTCGCTAACCAGAGCAGCGGGAAATTCTCACTTGTAAAACGTAAATTTCTTACTGAGAATTTCCCATTGAACGAGCGATGTAGTACCTAACTCTTTACTAATTCTGTAGTTCAGCTGTACAGAGTTTTGGTACTACTGAAATAATTTCCAATAGGGTCGCTACAAAACGCCCTATCTCAAAAGTTCCCCTAATGCCCCTTAACTCCCCTTAGCACCCACTCAACACCCCTTCAACTGCCGCATAAATCACATAAACAACATTCTGATTTCTCGCGCATGATATTTGTGCCTTCCGTTAAAAACTACCAAAAAGGGTGCAACTAGCAACTATCGAAATACATAATACGGAAACGTATAAAAGCAGATAAAAATAACAAACAAAAACAAAACAACACAAAAAATAAAGAAATAATATACGAGTGGGAAACGGAACCGCAGTGCGCATGATGAGCAATAAAAATGAGTATAAAAATGAGAATACAATGAGATGACTGCTGAGTTATTACTTGCATTTTTTTTGGCACTGATTTGTTATGTTTGTTCCCTTTGTGCTCCCGATACGATTGCAACTTTTGCAACAATGCAATGATTTTTATGCTGCCATCAAATTTGTAGCACGACAATTCATTGTTTCCACTGACACTTGAGGGGGGTAAAAGGGGGCTAGAGTAAAGGTTAAAGAAACTCCCAGTTATACATAGTAACATTCTATCTCCTACTTATTTAAAGTGTCCTTTTATAGCTGCCCAAGTAAAGTGTTTAATTGTACTTTCTCTAGCTTTACTAGCTTCAAATATTCTCTAAATTCATAGCTAAATTGAAAGTTGTTACAACTTGTATTTCTTATGGCACCAACTCGTATATCTCGCGTCATTTGCCGTTTTTATTTAATTTGAAACACTTTTCTCCATTTTTACAATGCGCAACATTTTTCAATTTACTTGTGACACACACTAGCACACACTCACACACCAGAGATACACTCCTTGCTGGCTTCGACGTAATTTACACATTTTTCTGCCACATTAAGCGACGTTTTGCCGAGTCGAGTTGAGGCGAGTCGACTCGAGTTGTTGGGCTTTCTTGGGTTGCCTCAGAAGTGATATTCCCCAAAGTGCAATAAACATGCGCGCAACTGACACACACATACACACACACACACTGGCACCTCTGTCGTGTGGCACACTTAAATTTTGCAAGACAGTCGAAAAAAAAACCCAAAAAATAAAAGAGTGAAAAAGAAGGAAACTTTGGCAGACTAAAGAAGAAATAAACTTGAAATAAGCGAGCCAGCCATTTTCAAGATGGCTTACAGCCTGGCAAACACACACATACAGACACACATATATACATACAGTGGTGTGTGTGTGTGCTGAGTAGCAGTTGTGTGTGGCACTCAAAGTCATGCCCTGACTTCCATTTAAAGCGCCTGCAAAGCTGATTCCCTAGACAAGACCCCATATTCTCAATATAAATAACTATAAGTATATATGTACACGTACATATATTGTATACTAGATAAATGTATATATATCTGCTTATCCATCTATATATCAGACTATAGTCTTCTTGTTGCGCACAGCCTTAAACACTCCAAGCTTAAGCGTTGCACAAATATTTATTGTGTCATTGATTTTGCCGCTAAGCCGCCAAGACTTTTCCACTCCTCCTCTACCCTCCTCCTGGCTCCTTTAGCTGCCTTTTGGCCCTTTGCTTATTTGCCCAAGTATGTGTGTGTGTTTGTGCCTAAAAAGTGTGTCTGGCAACACAAATATTAAATTTCACACACACTCCTTGGCTTAGGAATAAAAAGGACACTTTTCTTTTCTCTGCCTAACTCACCAGGGAGGCAGTTGAGCTGACGCTGATTGAAATTGAAAATATTATTTCATATGTGCTAACAAATTGCTTAAAGGACACGATTCATGAACCCTTTTCTCAAGAGAAAATGCTTGTTAAACTCTATTGAAATGTCTGACAAATCCATAATTATAGTTTCCATACGCATAATTGATTGTCTCTGGTTTAAATACTTAATCAAAATTTTTCTCTTTTTCATTTCATTGCAGGTAAGTTACAACGTCAATTATGTGGCTTTTTTTGCACACCCTTCATGTGAGTGGAAATATAAAGTAATTTTTAATTGAAATGAACTGCAAACACTCGCAGTGCAAATCCAACTAATCCCCGGTTGAGCGACCGCATAAATCAACCACAAATAACAAGAGAAACAGCCGAGTTTATTATATATAGATACGTGTATGTATAGTAAATAATATTGTATATAAAAATGAACCCCAAGGCCTAATTGCCTAAACGCACACAAAAGCCACGCCATTTTAGCTGAATGTGCATCAATGATTCATAAAATTAAATAGCAGCAAATTAATATTGCAAAGTGAAAGCGGAGAGGAGTGTCTGTCTCTCACAGAGCAAGAGAGAGAGAGAGATACCGTACAATGTGTAAACATTGATTGACTGGTTAGCAAACTGACAAGCTAATGCCACATCAACCATACGCCGCGTATATCTGTTTGTTTGGCATCTACAAATCAAACACACTCAACGCAATGAACTTGCCACATAAACATAATAATAATGAATTAAAATATTAGCGCTTAATTAAAATTATCAATCGACTCAAACCATTTCATTGGTTTGTCATTGAGCTGACAGCTGCAGAGGCACTACCTAGCACCTCCACCTGCGTTGTTGTTTTTCCAATGAAACGAGACGTCATTAAATCAACAACACGCATACGCCTCATTGCACCGCAGGCAAATATTTGCAAATTAGCCCACTCGCATTTGAGGGATAGCAGCGCAAATACTTTAACTAAATACATAATTATTTTATGCATTAAATATGGATTTGCATGCTTTAATACACTTGAGCAGTCATTGCATATTTAAACAAATATTTAATTTAAATTCAAGCCAATTTGACTTTAAATACGGTTCCCCAGATTTCTTTCTACTTAAGTCGCTGTGCTGTAACCCTTTTCAATTAAACCAGTTGACTGAGCTTCGCCCTTTGTGAGTTGTCAACAGTTTGCAATCGTCTTTCAGCTCATTTAACTGCCAACAAGATTAACCTGCAATGCAATCCAATTCGATCCCAAAACCAAATCAAAATCCTCAACCAAAACTAAATCCAACTGGTTGATGTCTGCGCCATAAAGCAGACGCATGCCAATGTCAGAGCAGCACACATAAATCAATCAAAGTGAACAACTTTGCAGTTCCACAATCGACTAATCACAATCAGCTGAGTACAGAACTTCATCTCCTGGCTCCCAGTGAGCAGTGTGTGGCAATGTGGCAGTGTTGCACTGTGGCACTGTCAATGCCAGTTGCATAAAGTCAATGACATCAATTTCCGCTGTCAATAACTCAACTTCAGCATCAAATTTAATCTACCTGGCTGCCTGGCGTATGTTGTAGTTACAGTTTGAAGTATTTCAATCAAGTAACCAAAAGATAAAAGAGTTTGTGCTGATAACAGTTCAAGTGTTTGCCGTTATTAATCTGATTACAATTAACGAGCCAAGCAGCAGCAAGAGGAAGCTAAGAAAATGGAGGGGAGAGTGGAGGGAAGAACAGCGACAAGGATTCCCTCAACTTGCGCACATTTCATTTGAAACTTTTCAAGTGCCCATATATGTAATGGCATATCAGTCAGTCAGAGACATAAGAGAGCGTATGTGTGTGTGTTTGTGTGCGGGAGCATGTCATGACAGTCTTGTGCCAATTGACAGCTTGACAAGTGAGCAACATGAGAATTCAACTCGTATGTCAAACTCCAAGTCG
Organism: Drosophila dunni; assembly: GCA_018152125.1. Lineage (NCBI taxonomy): Eukaryota > Metazoa > Arthropoda > Insecta > Diptera > Drosophilidae > Drosophila > Drosophila dunni. The sequence continues at coordinate 1,457,202 of JAECXC010000352.1, read as the reverse complement.
AACAAGCGAATATGCAAAGTAAAAACAAAATGCCAAAAATATTTGTTATAAAAACTTTTTAGCTGTGACAACTTTTGCTCAACTTTCTCTCTGTGCAAATGTGCAACTGTCTATGCGACTAAATGCTGTGTGGGCGTGGGTGTGTGTGTGTGAGTTCCAACCGCTCGTTCGCTATCAAGACCAGAGATTTAATTAATCAATTATAACGATAGGAACTTTTTGACCAGCACAGAACTTCACAGCTCCGGGCATACATCCATTGGCAATGCCTTACAGCACATAAATTTAAATTTAAATGTCAAAAGCTGTTAAACAATTTAACAAAATGGAAACTAGATTTACAGCTGCAACTGAAGGCGAGGGCAAAAAGTGTAGCACACTTTTTTGGGCATGTCATTTTTGTATTTTGATGCTGGCGCTGCTCAAATTTGCAACTTTTCTTATTTTAAATTGTGTATTTCTGTGCAAGTAACTCGACAGGCAATAAGTTTTTGCCTATCGTTCCGGAAAATGCAATTAAAAATGCCAGTTATTTATCAATTAAACAAAAAATCGTTTCTTTTTTGATTTGATTGTGCAATAATTACATGCGTCTCTCTGGTTTCAATTACTAAATAATTAAAGCCTTTGATTGAACTAGAAACTGAGAAACTGCTGCAGCCACAATGGTAATCTTAACAGGAAGTTGAGCACAAATGACGATTATTTTGTAATAATCGCATTGTTGGCCATACAACTTGTTGTTGTGGCTTAGCCAGGCAGTTGGCCAGCAAAAGCAAATTCTCTAAACAATTAATTGAAAAGTTGACAAAAATCTAAAAGCTTCGAATTCGAACCGCAGAACTGAAAGTGTGTGATTACTACACACACAGAGACACACACACACATGAGTGCCTGCTTTTCCCAGGTGTTTTGTGTGTCTTTTGTGGTAAAAGCATGCATTAAATATGCCAATGTATATACTCTTGCCACACGACGCATTCATCTCCATTTGCTTAAAGTGACGAGGCAGCACACACACACACACACACACCCCTCGTCCCCACTGACAGCACACATTGAAATTCTTGTGCTCTCAGGCTGGCATACCCCATTGCAACTTCAATTCATCCATAGTGCACAATTTCTAACACTCATACGCCCAGTTGGCCCGCTCTGGGCTGGAGAGATAGAAACACTTTACAATGCACAGTGCCCCCAATGCAGTATTTTGTCATATTTCTACTCCTTTGCTTGTTGTTCATTGTAAGTGCAGTGTTGTTGTTGTTGTTGTTGTTGTTGCTGCTGCTGCTTGTTGCTTGTTGCTGCTACTGCTGTTGTGTTGCTGTTGTTGTCTTTCAAGGTTCATCAAAGCTTCAACATTGTTTGGTCACAGTTGTTGGCTACGCTGCCAATCCAATGCAATCCGCCAGCCCCTAGCCCCTAGCCTCTACCTCCTGCCCACTTCCTGCCTTCCACTGCACCCTGACATGTTCAGCATAGCTTCTAAACTGTCTTGTGAAATTTTTCCTGTGGGATTTAAAATATGCACAGACTGGCTGGCTCCATCAAGCTCCCTCCCGCCCCTCCCTTTGCCCTGGCTTTATCTCGGTTTCAGTCCCAACTCCCTCCACAGCCCGCTCGATAGCTGACTTTTTTGCTTTACCATTCTGGGCTTTCCCATCACACACACACACACACACACACACGCATGGCACTGTAACGGGTTGTTATGCTCTAGTGCATGTGCAACTTGTCTGTTGTTTATGACACCCCCATCTCTTTATCCCCAAACCCCTGTGCGTGTGTGTGTGTGTGTGTTGGGTGTGCGGTGTGTGAGTATCTGCGTGTTGCTGCCGTCGACGTCGTTGTCGTCATCAACATCATCATACGTCTCGGTTTCGTGCTCCAATCACAAGCATATCATCACACACACGAACACTCACACACACACGAACACTCACCCTTACTCACACACACTCACACTTGCAAAATGAGCTCAACACTTGTCCACAGCTTTGCTGTTGTTGCTTTTGTCTTTTGGGGCACATCAGAGAATTCACATTTGAATTTAGCCTTTGGTTTCAGCCTCGTGACCCTCTTATCGACTATTTTCTAATCTTGTGCATGTCGAGAAAAAATTTTAATAAATACTTACGCATATTTTCTTGACGGCCAACCAATAAGAACTGACCTCAAAGAAGATAACAGCCGTATGAACACAACAGTGTTCCTTAATATATCATTATAAATGTATGAATTCAAATGTGGCTTCACTTAGAACTTAATATTAAGGAATATTTTATTTAACATAAAGTACATATATTGAAATATCCTCAGTTTAAATAAATATTAAATTTAATATTTAATTGATTGGTTTTCTTCTTATTATATTATATTCAACTCTATTCTAATTTTAACAAAACTATTAATACATATCAGCCTGTTCGTGTATACTTCTTACGTCGCTAATTCTCGAGAATTAGAGAATTTTAAAGACTCTTTCTTAAGTTTTAATCTTACTTTACGCTTTGCTTAACTTAGTACAAGTTATTAAGTTATTGTTACCAGCAACAAGTAATGGCACGGTTAATCATATGATATATAGTAATTGATTAGTGTGTTTCATTTAACAATTTAATTCAATCGCAAAATTACTTACGATAAGTTAAAACGTTAATCGATTAATTGTTCAAATAATAAATCGCTAAGAGCAGCATATCTTTACTTCACAAAATTCATTATCAAGACCCGTTGTACTGGAGAATTTGAGTTTAGTTTATCGTCAGATTTTATTGTAAAAAATGAGAGCAAAGTCAGAACACGTCTGCAGGGAGGAGTCAAGCTCAGTCTTATCCTAACGTCACTTAACATTACATACATAATCGATATTCACATATCTTACAACATATAAGCCCACCAAAAGTAATTGGCACACAAAAGCCATCATAAGTTCAAGACAAACTCCGCCCTTTCTTAAATATTCCCGTATAAAAGGAGAATCCTAAAGTTATCAAAATCTGAGAGGAGATACTCACTGTTGAACCATATAACTTTGGTTCAACACTGAGTATCTTGTCGTATCTTGTCAGTATTGCTTTCGAATAGTAACTTCCCTAACAGAAATATAGTACAGTTGGACTACTGACAACATTTCCCAACTAGTGTTCCTAATTTCTACATTATATAAAATAATATTTTCTATTATATTTTATAAATTTTGTTTCAATCAATAAGTTTCATGTTCGTTTGATTAAGTACGAATAACAATCGCTCAGCTTAAAATAATCATTTGATTACATAAATTTAGTATAAATAAAAATAATAATAATAATAAAAATAAGTTTAATAATCGATTACTGCCATCACTACCTGCAACTGCAAAAGTTTCGAAAATATGCTGCAGGTTATTCATGCGCAGACACAAAAGGAGAAATATCTTAAAAATTCAAAAGTTGCGCATAATTAACGAGGGAAATTTACACAATTTTAAGATTACAGTTAACTGGCGTATGTGTGTGTGAGCGTGTTTGAGTGTGTGTTACGAGCATACACTACTCTATAAAGTTTTTACTCTCACACTTTTTATAGACTTCTTTTTCTTGATTTGCGGATTTCGATTCAAGCATTCAACACCAAAATAGCAGAAAATATTTTTCAATAAAAATGCGCTTTTAGTGGAATTTATTGAAGCTGCAGCAAATTGCAAAAGCACAAAAGTGTGTGGGGGACAACTGTGTGTGTGTGGGTGTAAAGGGAGTCTGGTAGTGTGTGACTCGGTGAGGGATAAAAGGAGAGAGCGAGGGAGCAAGGTCTGCATTCAGATTGCCTCTGTGAGTAATGGCTCAGACAAACGGCAAGGCGGTCGACAGCTTCCATAGTACAACAGACAGTCAGCCAGACAGTCATTCAGTCAGTCACTCAGTCAGTCACCCAGTCAGTCACCCAGTCAGTCACTCAGTCAGTCATTTTATAGTGCATAGCCATGGGTGCAACTGAACTATAAGAGTGCGTGAGGAGTAGAGGAAGTGGAAGGCAAGCAGATCATCACAGCAACAAAAATATTATTATGTCAGCATTATGTTCACAATGTCGTCTGCCATTAAGTCAACTACAACAACAACAACAACAACTACAAGTGCAACAACCACAGCAACTACAACAACACAAACAACTATAACAATGGGAATGCAAGTGACATATGAAAATGTGCAGACAGTTGGTTTGCATAATAGAAAACATAAATTTTTCAGTTGCACAGTTGTGTTTCTATGGTCATTTGAACGGCCATTCCCCCTCCCACTCCCCCTCCACACCCCGTGGCCAGTGGGGACAGCAGTTGGTCAGTTGATCATTAAAAGCCATGAGTACTTGAGTTGGAATACATTCAAAATTATTCTACACAGCAACAAATTTATATAGTTTTAACTACACTTTACTCTGTATCTTTCTCTGTGCTATTTATTCTAATAATGTTCAAGCCTGGCAAAAATATCTTTGTAATTTAAGACTTAAAGTAAGAAAAATTTCAAGTATTTCTTCTTCGGGGTGAAATAAATAAACTACAAATTTGTATTTCAATTCAGTTGCAGTTACAAAGCTGTAAGTTTACAGCTTTTTAGACCATGTACTCTAAAAAAGAGTAGAGTGCTCTATTAGGTTTGTCAGAAGCAAAATGCAACAGGCAGAAGAATGCTTGGCCGACCCCATAAAGTATATACGTATATTCTTAATCAGCATCAATGGGCGAGTCGATATAGTGATGTTCGTCTGTCTATCTGTCCTTCTGTCTGTCTGTCCACTGTCCGGATGAACACCTGGGTCTTCTAAACTATAAGAGCTAGAGACATCAAATTTGGAATGAAAGTCCGTCCTTATGTTAAACAGATCAAGTTCATTTCAAATTTTTACCACGCCCTCAAATTGTAAAATTTGCCATAACTTGAAAACAGCTACAGCTATCACGACCAAATTCATAGTATGTGTATAGTACCATTATAACTATCCTCACCAAATTTTATCCAGATCGGACTACTATAGCCAGTACCTTTCATAGGACAAATCGGTTGTAAATTTCTCATGTGTATGAAAACGTCCCATTCGAAAGAGTACGCGTTCTTTAACAGTCGTCTCGCTCGACTGTAGTCTTTCTTACTTGTTTATTATTTAAATTCTTTAAGCTTGAACTTGAATTCTTCTTCTTAAAATAAAAACACATATAATACAGCAATTTTATTGTAAAGTAATTTAAACTAAAATAACAAGAATATAAGAGTATTTACACATATATGCCGCATTTTAAGGTCTTTAAAAATTCTGTAAATATTTTCTATATAATCTAAATAAAAATATTTTTATTCTACAACAAATAATTTATTTTCCAAAGCATTGAACTGACTCTAAAGCTAACTTTGTTTACTGTGCAACATTCTACGACTTACTTACCTTATTCCAGACTACACGGTGTCTTTTACCGTTTTAACTAGTTTTATGCCATTTTTGATTGCACTTAAAGCATAATTTCCGCAGTTTTCAGCTGCTTTGGCAACGAGACGACGTCGAAAAAGCGTTTGCTTTGCGAATTTCCTTGTGCCAGTGTGCGTGTGCGTGGGTGTGTGTGTGTGTGTGTGTGTGTGTGTGTGTGCGTTGGCTTATGTGTCTGTGTATTTGTGGCGTGTTTCAAAAGCATGAAATTAAATTCCATGTCAAAAACAATAACCGGGACTTCCAACCAGCAAAACAAAATAATAAAAAGAGAGAAAAATAAAACGACGACGGCAAAATTCACTTCAAAATCGCAGCGATGCTGCAGCCTTTGGCCAAAAGGGCGGCAAAATAAATTGAATCGAATTTAATGTCAAAAGTGCAGCATATAATTGGCTTTAAGTTGTTGTTGTTGTTGTTGTTGTTGTTGCTGCTGCTGCTGCTGTTGTGGTAGCAGCAATTGGGCTGATAGCAACCAGCAGCAATGGCTAAAAGTTGCATTAAATGTGCGTGTCTCTCTCTGCTTCTCTCTCTCTCCTTTTTTTCTGTCTTCTTGTGTGCTTGTGTGTGTTTAACACACCTGTGGGTGTGCCATTATCCACGCCTCCCATTTCCCACAAATCCCTTTCTGCCCCTCCCACAATTATAGCCTTTGTGCGTTTTGCCATTAAAAGCGCAAAATTCAATTTCGTTTTATTGTTCGTTGCTTAAACAGCAGCCGAGTTGGGTAGGGTGTAAATATTATGGGCAGACACATATAGTATAGCGGATATTCGTTAACTTCGTGTCTGTAGCTGGGCGTGGCACTTGTATTACGCCCACCTGTGACTTGTAGCTATTTTTCGCACACAGCGAGTTCCACGTGCGTATACGTAATGTTTGAAGCTTCCCTTGAGATCAGAGTTAAAGGGGTCGTGGCTAAGATTTGTGCTGAAATAACTAAATAAATAAACTATATAAATTATATAAACCATAAATTTAACTAAATACTATTCTATAATAAAATAACAGTCACTAAGTGACTGATATATCGGTATGACGTAGACTTATAACAGACTTATGTTAATAACATAACAGAAATGTTTGGTTTGACTTATGTTAATAACATAAGCATTTGATAATATGAAGCTCAGAAAAACGTAAGCAGACTAAATGTAGAAGGAGACAACGATAGTGTTCCTCAATACCTTCGTAAACTAAGATATGCTTAAAGGTAAGGTCCGAGCGAGACGGCTATATGGACTGAGTGTAGCGCAATGATGTGTGTGAAAGCTGAAAAGTGGCAGCAAAGACTGTCAAATGATATGATAAAAAATAATCAAAAATTTGACTCCAATATGACTCGAAACTGATTATAAAAAAGAGACATAAGCGACTCATCAAGAAGAGTCGCGGCTAGAGTATTTTTTTCTCCCGACGAATGGGTCATTTATGATCAGAAAATGAGCTCATTTATGACTATTCTAATTAGAAAGAGGACTCAAAACTGACTCAAATATGATCGCAAATGTTTGTTGGGCAGTGACTAACATATGTTAGTAGTTGAAACGATTTGCAACCCCTTAAACCACATCCAAGATCCATACTTGCTAACCCTTTCCAAATGCAATATTAGTTGCCATCCACAAATATGTGTGCTTTTGGCTTGAATACTCACACAGCTCACACAGCAATACCACTAAACTGACCTGTCTGTTGGCCAGGAATGCGATGATTAAACGCATAGAAGTTGGCTGACTTGTTGGCAGCAGGCAAATAGTATGCCAATCACAAGGGCTAACATATTTGCTAGCCTTACTGGCCAATAACTCAGCTCTTACCACTCCAATTTTATACTCAATGGGCTTATCTTTCGATCGAGCAATTGCGTGACGTAGTCAACGCCATTCATATGACGTAATATGATTTTCATAAATTTTTCGCTGCCTTTGGGCAATTTTCCAGCACTTTTTTTGTTCGTCACAATTTTCTTATCTCGTGAGCATAAAATTAACAACGCAACAAAATGGTGCCAAAATCAACGTAAGAATCTTGCACATTATTATTTGCCCGAAACGAGTAAGGAGCCAAAAAGGACTCAAAAGCAGCTAAAGCACCAATGCGAGGCATTATTTAAAATCGACGCCTGTGGCATTGCTATAAAAATTTGTGCGCGATAAAATGGAATTATGAAGACGACAAGAGAAACGTTGCGGAGATGCCAAGCTGCTGAGAACGTAGTCGGCACGACACGTGTTCTTATTAATTTTAATACATATTAAAAATCGCAGCCTGCGGGTCTCCAGAGCAGCAGAAGAAAAAGTGAATCAACAGCTAAAAAACCTTGTCTCAAAGTTGTAACTTTTGAGCGGCGTATCAATAAAGAACACAGACACATCGCACGGGGTTTGCAGGCAACTCATAAAATGCCAAAACCACAACAATATATAGCACACACACAGGCGCACACACACACACACAGGCACACATATACACAGACTGGCACTGACTTATGTTTATTAGATTTTATGGCTTCTCATCTGAGAACTCTGTGGTGCTGTGTGGCTGTTCACAATTTCGGTTCAGCATTAAAATATCTTAATAGAAAAGAGATAAGTCATAAAATATTAAATGAGTGGCTACCACACACACACCAACACACACACAAACTCTTACAGATACAGACGCAGGTTCATAATCAGTCAGTGAGTCGGTGAGGTTTAGGCCAAGTGGCATATAGCGGTTTCATCTGTTTTTGGCAAGCTGTTTTGCTACGTCTGGTCCACCATTAGACCGCAATGTTGTGGGTTTGATTTGTTATACCCTGTAAAAGCGGGACTAAGCAGGCAGTATTGATGGGGGTTCAAAAAATAAAGTTCTTTCGAAACTTTGCTTTTCCTTTACGATAACATTTCGTATGCTCAACTTGTTGACTTTGCTCCTTTTTTGCAGGATATTTGGCAGTCTTTAAGCGATCTTCTGGTTTTGTTGCTCATGTTTTCATTTTGCAGATAAATAATGCACAAAAGTTGTTCATTTAACTTTGCTTGTTTGTTTCGTTTGGTTTCAGTTTTTTGTTTGTTTTGTTGGCGGTCGCAATGTCTGTCAGATTGCCAGACTGTCAGCCAGACAGCCTGCCATGTGCCAGATATAAATCTTGAGAGCCTAAAAACCATTCTGGGGGCAACTTTTTTTTACTTGTATTTTGTGGCAACGAACAGTCTCACAACCAAAAATAAGTTAAGAAACTCATTCACATAATTTTCGAGTTTATTGTTGTTGCTGGCATGATATACACCTGGCAGGCAAAAGGCATAAACCTGCTCTAATTACCAGGCCCCAGAAAACGAGAGAGAGAGAGCCCATAAAATATAAATAAAAATCATTCATTTTCAGTGCATGCTGTAGAGTTTGCTAACCTGGCCCGAAAGGCGCCAAACAATTCTACAGCTTTGCCTGCAGGGCACCTTTCCTGCTTAAGGTCCTTTAGATGATGGGCATGTTGTTGTACCTTTTGTTGTTGTTGTTGTTGTTGTTGATTGTGGCTGCTGCTTCTCCGTTTGTTGTTGCTGCTTCCATTGCGGCTGCCTTTATGTGCGTAAAATTTTTATAGCCTACACTTGGGCGCCCGAGCAAGTTACTGCCACTTAATGAATTAACATTATTTTGATGGCTTTTATGATTTTCTTCATATTTGGCCGAAATACACACCCACACAAATAGGCCACAGCCGCAACACCTCGAACTGTTTTTTAACTTTTTAATAAGCCACAAACAAAATAGGAGCATAAAAAAATTAAGTATATTCGAGCATAAGCGTAACTCCACTCAAAATCATTTCATTAATATCTGGCCGTGAGTTTTGAGCCACAGGAAAAAAGCAGCCCTTTTTATGTTTTGGCCCGCATGGAAATTGCTTTTTAAGTACTTGGCTTCAATGCAGCGCAAAAGTTTTGGCTGCAACGCCACCAAAAATGTATAGAAAAGAGAATCTAAAAACCTAAAGGAGAATTAAATGAAAAACGTTAAGGAAAATGCGAACGCTGAAGTGAAAGTTTTTATTAAATGCATAAAACGAGTCAAAGTCGTGACTATGCGGTGTCTCTGGTGGAGTGTGTGTGCGAATCTGTGTGTGTGTGTGCGTGTGTGTATCGGGCGACATAAATCTAAGTGCTTTAACGCCCCTAAGGCAGCTTGTACAGCGCCTACTTTTGTGGCCAATGGTGCAAACTGTTTTACCAGTTATAGCCACCTCTTTGCCCCCTTCCACCTCTCACACATCTAACTTTCAATGTGTCTGTGTGCGGCCTTTGTGTATGTCTGACAATGTGTGTGTTATGTAACACTTTGTGTGCTGCTTTTGTAATGAGTTTTCAAGTGGTTTTATGCATAGCTAGGTAATTTTAACATAATGCCTAATGATGTATCTCTTGTTGGCGGGCGTACAAAATGGCCAAAAAAACGAAAAAGTAGAAAAGGAAAGTGTCAGGTTACGGTTGACGGAGACACCCGCCCATAAATGCGCAATAACCAGATAGTTAAGCGCCCTTTTAGTTATTGTGCATATAAAGTGCCCGACAATGTCGAATATTATAGCCGTTTTACATTTTGGTATTCTCACACTTTAAGCGAATAGAATTAACAACGATTTCATAAAACTCAAGCCTTGATTGCTTTAAAAATGCTTCCTTATTTACAAAAATGTAATACAAACAATGTACATAAAAGTATGTGCAATAAAACACTTCATAGTGATATCTCCGTTATCAGTACTCCATAATATAAACTAATTACAGTGCTTATCTCTGACGTAGTCGTTATTGATAAGCAAACATGGTTTTTTGACCATTTATTAGTATTTCTTATCAATTAATCAAAGTCTGGCAAATAGAAAATTAATTCACACAGCTGTTATCGATAACACACGTGCATTTCCCACAATTCAAATGAGCGCGCCACTTAAAACTTCCCAAAACTCATAATTTCCCTTTTGCACTCGCACTTTGTGTAGTTGTCGGCGAGTCGCTCACTCACACAAAACCAAGCGCTCTCTCACTCACTCACGCTCTCACTCTCATGCTCGCAGCAGCAGCTGCCGCATATGCCGCACCACGGCGAATTGACGGCGAATGTATCTGACAGTAGCAGCAGCAGTCGCCCGTGTGTTTGTCTGTCTCTGTCATCATAGTCGCCGCCGTCGTCGTCGTCGCCGTCTCGTTGCTGTGTAGTTTTTCTGATTGTGGCCCCTGCAAAAAAAGAGGCAAATTTTTATTAAAATTTTCATAAAATATTCAATGAAATTCACAGCTTGCACAAGCATATGCTGACTTAAACAAAATAAGTGAATTGAATGCTGTGACTTAGTGCTGCCAGACGTGAAAAATCTTGTACAATCTTGTTCGTGTAGTGCGTTCGCTTGAAAAATTCTCTGCGCAGCAGCCGCCTTTTTTTCGGCAGCTGCGGACAGTTTGGTACAAAAGCATATAAGAATATAGAATAAAGCAACTAAATTAACCAATAAATGGACTACACTTATATACAATACATATAGTTCTCAGTGTTTATATCTACATCTATGGCAACAGTCTGCAAATATTAAAGACAAGCGAAGAATATAATAAATGTGTGCTTGTGTATACATACCAACAGTCTCCAAAACAATAAAGAAAATATGGTTTTAAGCATAATTTGTGTCAAAACTAAAAACAATAACAAAATTTACAACTAATACAAACAATAAACATTTTTGAACAACACCAACATAGCTAAAATACATAGTGCCCAGTGTGAATCTTTATGGTGTTGTTGTTTTTGTTGTTGTTGTTGCCTTTGTTCGTGGCGCTGCTCCTTATGTTGTTGTTCTGGTAGTTGTTGTTATTCGCATTTTGTGTACCTTTCAAGAAATCAATAAAAGAAAAAAAGCAGAACGCAACCCAAAGGCCAGGCAAATTCGCTCAAAACGAGTCGAGAGAGCGCGCGGTAACTACAAAGAGAGCACGCCGTGCGTTACACGAAGAGAGCGAGAGAGTTCAAACTCTACGCTCTCGTCGAGTTTTGTTGACATTCTGCCGCCCGCCTTATGACTTCTTCCACTATAGAACAAACACAATAAGCTTGGCTTTAGTTTTCTTTCTCGCTCTTCCCTTCATTTCATTCTTTTTTTTTTTTGGGTTTTTGGTTCGCTTACAACAATAATTTAGCATATTTAGCAAAAGAAGAGCTGCGTAAATGATGAATTTTGTTGAAAAAGAGAAATGACAACAAAATATATATCTTGATAAGCGCTGTGAGTTCGGTTTCTTGGACAGTTAAGTGACACAATTTCCAAGCACTTTGTGCTAGTTCCCTTGGTTCCATTCCGTGTGTTCGCTAGACTGCTGCACCATAGAGTAAGAGTGCGAGAGGGAATAAGTCTGGATATCATCTCGTTGTCCGTTGTGCGAGTAGGCCTTATCGTTACTACCACGTGCAGTTTTTACCCAGCCCGGTTCTATTGATTTTTCGCCATGTCCTCTGGCGCCAATGTCCTTTTCTGTGTGCATGCGCATCTTTCGCCCGACTCATGTTCATGTTCATGTTCATGCGTCCCAGTGCACTGACCTTAGCCATAGTTCAGCCATTCAGTCACAATTCGGGAATTCAGTGCATTGTTGTTTTGCAGTTCGTTTATGGCCCCAACGAATTAACGCCACACAAACAAACGATATACTCTCACAATATAGGCCATTCATTGGTGTTATGAAAAAACCCACTTGTCTCTCGGGCATAAAAATAAACAAAAATAAAATGTTTATTTTTATAGTAAAACTTTTATTTGATTTGTTACTTTTCTCCAAACAGACTTGTGGTGCTCATTGATTCACACGCTAATTATGACTTAAACTGAAGTCCCCTCGATACTAAGGATCACATAGAGTGCTCAGAGACAGAGCTTAGGGTACTGTCAAAAGCTCGCTAATACACCCACACAAGAAAGTTTGTTTACCTTGCTTCATTTCAGTTTGTTTACAATGGTATTCCATACAATAACAACTTCAATTGGTTCATCAATTAGATGACTGCTTTATTGACACTTGAGACACTTTAACACACTTTCACATAGTATTCTCTATTCTGAGTTTTCAGCTCTGAGCGACACCCACGCAACAACAATAAAAAATGTAGGTTTTTTCGTTCAGAATCGAATTGAAAATCGGCTTAGGCTTATTTGGGAGTTTAGGGCCAAATAGCGGATTCTGCTTCTGAGTTAAGCGCTATGAATATTCTTACTTGTCAGAATAACAATTTGTTCACTTTTATCACACACTCATCTGCACACAGGTACATAAGAGTGGCTTATTGTTATCATTTATGTATATGACAAGCATAATGGAGCTTATCTGTATATTCAGCCATGAAAAACTCGTCACTATACGCTGTCTCTAAGTATGTGTGTGTGTGTGATTGCTATTTATGGGTCACACACACACTAGTATGTGTGTATACCCATTGCGTCTCTTCCGTTCTGCACTTGACAGCGAACAGTGGGCAATTTTTCAATTACGTTTGCAATTTGCCGGGCACATGTCATAGGCCAGTTACTATATCTGCTAATCAAATTGTTGTAGTTGTTGCTGTTCTTGTCCAAAAAGTCGCTGACCTCGATTTCCATTTCCCTACGATTATTAAATATTGACAGAGGCTCCCTTTTGAGTATTATTACTATGGTTATTGGTATTATTTTTATAACCTCCGCCTGCTTATCGTCAGCTTATTGGCCGCCTGCGTCAGACAACGTTCTATTTGGCCATAAATGGCCAACAATTGTCGCTTGATTGACCAATTTTCAATGTACGTCCATGTCGTCTTGTCGTCAACCCGTTTCCAATAACGCTTTTGTAGCTATTGATGTGCACCGCTTTCCTCCACTTCCATCAGCTGCACAGCAAGAAATAAGTAGCTCTAAAATGTATTTTTTTAAATATATAAAACTTTTGGAACTTAAATTAAATTATGGAGTATTCCAGATTTTGTCTGGCATTTTTTAAATAAAAATTTTAAATTATCGGTCACATCCAGCGTAGTTTGATATCAATTTCATACTGAAGTCCCCGATCTTTTTGCTGTGTACTTGGAAGTATGTCTCTTACTTCCGCTCTCTCCCATCGTTGCGTTCTCAATATGTCTGTCTTTATGTGTCATATTTTGATATGCGTTTTTTGCTAGCCCTGATTGGAGTTACGTCTAAGCCGATAAGCATTATAATCGCCCTTCCCCCAAGCAGTTACTTGCTTGCCTTTTTTGCATGTGGCTGCAGTTTGATGAGCTGCTAATTAGCACCAACTGCTCGCCAGTCACGAGAATCAAGAAACGAGAAATGAGAAACTCGGGAAACGAGCAAGCGGGAAAATGTGCAAAGAAAAACACTTTAGCACATGGCGTGCCTCACAGCAGAGGCAGTTCTGAATGAATCAGCACGAGTGCACTGTAATTTGCACTTTGCTCAATTCCATCACTCTCTCACTCCCTCTATCTTCCTCTCTTCTGCTCACTCTGCAGTAGATGCGCTGCAATTACTAGTTAAGGCGAGGCATATTAGTTCCCCAGTTTGATTGGCAGCTATTGCATTAGACTTGGAACTACCAGTTCGGTATTTGGTAATTAGTTAGCCAGATTGACAGATTGATGGACAGCAAACAAGGTTTGCCTTTTGCAGCTGAATTTAGACATATCATCTAACACTTTTACACAGTAAGTATGTCGATGTTCAACTGTAGCGCACAATTCGGTCGACCACAACCGAACAGTAAGTGAGAGTGAAGTGGGAGAGCGGTAGAACGAAAGAAGAGAGCAAGAAAGAGAGTGATCCAGCTGTTGCACACATGTGTAATGGGAGGAAGGGTCGCCAAATTGGTTCTTGCTCATATTTTAAGTATATATATATGTATATTTATATATTTATCATGTGGTCGCCTGGTCACACATGAGTACAATTTACGCCCCCTGGCACTGGCACGCCCCCTGTGTTTGCGGCAGATTGAACCTCGTTGAACTCGACGCTCATGTTTTTTTTTGTGTTGAAAAGGCAATAAAGCGCAGAAGAGCGTGCAAAAGAAAGCGCAAGAAAACAAAGGGAGAAGCGACAAGTAAAATGGGCAAAAAGAGAACGCTTAAAACAATGGCAGAATATCGAAAAAATGCAATAAATTATCATAAAAAGTGACAGCTTCGTTTGGATTTCTGATTCTCTCTCTTTAGTTTCATTTCCGTACTCATTTGTGCATAAACATTACAACAACAACAAAACGAACAACAACTTGTGAATTAATTATTTATGTGTGCAATATATTTGTGACAGTGCCAAAATGGAAATCATTTAACAAACTATAGCAATAAATTAGACAGTAAATAAGAAAACTAAACAAATTGCGAAACATTAAAAAGCACAAAATGTTGTAAGCAAGTCAATAAAACGAACAACAACAATAATCGAAAGGCTTGAGTCCTACAACAGTGACGCGACGCGTGCACAGTGGGACAAAGGTTAAACCGAAAGCACAAAAACAAAACTACGATTAAATTAACTTACAAAATAAAACTGAATCAACGCACAACGAATCAAGGAAGCCTAGTAATAATGCCACGCCCGCAGCAAATGCCCGTTGTGCTGCGTGCGCTGCTGCAGCTGCTGCTGTTCAGCAACATAGCCCAGCAGCATTGGACAACCGCATTGCCAACCACCGCAGTAACACCAGCAATACTCGCATTACCAACCAGCAGCAGCAGCTCAGAGTTGCCCCTGATTACCAGCACCTCGGACAGGAATATAATGGATTTGATCAATGCCGATGGACATGCTGGTTCTGGTTGGGAAACCCTTGAGACTGAATTCCATTTAGCCACCCAGAGTCCAACCCAACAGCAAGAAGTAAAGCCACAGCAACCACAACCGCAAGGCACTGCACCCACATCCATTGAGCAACAAGATCAACCACCGTCAATTCCAGCCACAACTTTGGCCTTCTCGAACGCCGTTGCCGGAGACACCATGGACTCCACACTGGGCGTCAATGGGCATAGCGATGCCACACCCCCATATGCTGCAGTCGATCAGAGTTACGGTAATGTATCTTTAAATACAACAAATAAATTGTGACTCACTTGCGGTAATTGAATGTGGAATAGAGCTCAGCTCGAAGTAAATCTGTTTGTTTAACTGTTGAATCACTTAATGGTTTGTGAGTGTACTGACTGCTCAATTTAACTATACAAAATCGGCACGTGAATCAAAACTTAACTAGAACTTAATGTATCAATTAAATTTAGGTATAAATATACTCAGCGATTGGCAAGTAGAACTAAACGATATAATCGATAGCTAATTTTCAGAGCTCGTATATGATGGCTACTTAGGGATTGTTAACATATGTTAAGTATCGGAAAAAAACCTAATTAAATATCAGCTATTTTCATCTAACCTTTCAGTTCGTAATCAGTTAGTTGAGTCTATTAAATATTTAAAATAAATTAGAGTTTAATTTTAACTCTAGATTGGACTGGCTTACGCACCTATTGTCCCAACTATATAGAAAATAATATTTTTTTAATAATTTACTTTAATAATAATTTCGTGTAGTCCCATTAAAAATGCATAAGATTAATGGAAAATCGATTGAATTCACTACTCATCACTACTCGAGCCCATATCCAGCTGTAGTTGAATCCTTTTAGTTTCTTGACTCCTTTCCCACAAATTCCACCAAGTTAAAGTTCATTAAATGACTACAAGAGTTTCGCATTATAGTTGGAGCTTGCCCGAGGTACGAAATGAGGTTCATTGACATCGGCAAAGTTTGCTGGAAAAGTGCGGAAAAACTTGCGTCTGGATGTGTGTGGTTTTATTAGACAGATGGTAGCCTAGGCTCACAGTAGGCAGACAGACAGGCAGTTCTTATCGATAACACGTAGAAGCAAAAACAATAACAACGCCAACTCCCTGCATAATTCAGGGCAATTAACTGGTTTTTTGTCGACTGGCTTGAAGGGTGTTCTTTTGGGCCACCCTCTGTAATATGGCCAAATTCTCACGCAAAACTTTCAGCTCGTCGAATGAATTATTTAACATTGTTTGCAAAGTACAAGTTTTTTTTTTGTTTTAAGGGGCCGTTGCCCGTTGTTTAATGAAATATGCCTAAGGATTGACAACAACGACAAGAACTCGTCAAAAGTTGAAGGCAAAATATATATTCATTGAAGTCCGCGGATCACGCGATAAACGTTAATACTCTGGAAATGGCCAAGAAAGCGAACAATTAACGACTTAACTTTTTATGGGCCACAATTATTTGGTATTTATTGTTGAGCTACAACTAACTGTGTGCACAATCTTTATGGCCTGGTTTAAAATTAAGCTGCTGACAAGTTGCTGTTTATCGTTTAATTGTACACTCCAATCCACAAATTTACATCTTTGAACACTCGAGAGCTCAATAAAGAGTTGGCACTCACGTGGCGTATACGCTATTTGCATGTTGAACTCATTGCGTGCTGACCAGCATTTAACAAGTTGCCTCAATATTGAGAGCAGACTGACAGCTGGCAAATTGCAGAGCACTAGGCTGGGGGCGTGACCAAGGGTTGGGCGCTGGACTATGACGCTGATTTAGCGGTCACACGCAAAACTTGAATTAAAATGCATTTAGTTGTTTTTGCTTGTGGTTTTTATCTGTATTTAGTTCTGCACTTGTCCTGAAATAAAACTAAATCAAAATGGAATGCATGACATAGCACATCATATTTCATGCTAAATAAAATTAACTTTATTTGCATAGCCTTGAACTCAAGACACTCAAGAGTCAATTAAATTGGATGGATTTTATTTATAAATACCCAAAATTAGCCATTAATACTCTGTGCAAGTGTCAGGCAATCAATATATAGATTTTAAAATATGCAAGCACAATTATTAAGTATCTCATCTCTTACACAACTAAATAACCTTGGGCCTAGCCCGGCTTATATCACTTATTCCACATGAATTGTTATTCCGAAGAGCAACTTGGAAATATTCCTATATCACTTTATGCAAATTACTTGAAGCAGTTTGCAAATTAAGCAACTCGACTCAACACTTGGTGTTAATTACTATTTGAGTCAAATAAATTCATTTGTTTTTCACTTGAGTGAAAGATGGAAATCACATCTAATGCAAATTTCTGCGGAATTTGAAACAAAAATTGTGAACAAGGATTAGGCCAGCAAATAAACCTAATCGATTAACTAGAAACAAAACCTGAACCGAATTAATACAGTAGATTATCGATAAGTAAGACCAGCTTTTTACAATTCATCTTGAGCGCTGACTCTGTAAATTTCTATCAAGTCATTTCTTTAATTAATTGTTTTTCTCATCTGCTGCTGCTACTGCTGGTGTTGAGTTAATTTCTGTGTAAATTTATTTGAAAACGTCACAATTTCGTTGGAAGTGAGGAAGTGAGGCAAGATTGAAGACCCTTCCAGAGCCCGGGAGTAAGCCCCAAACGATGCCGCTAATTTTGTTGAGCACTGCACTGGGATAACTGTCGTCAGCGTTTGCTGAATGGCACTTGAGAGGCGCCGAGTGGCATGAAATTGGAATTGCTTGGCGTTTGGCGTTCTCTACTTGCAACATGCAACTGTGCTGTCTGTCTGTCTGCCCTGTGTGCCTCTCTGTCCCAATTCGCAATTAAATGCACTCCAGTATCTGTCAGATGCTTGCAGTCTGTTGACGACATAATGACAAACAACAGTTGACAAAAACTTTTGCAAGTTGGAAATGTTCGCAAAAAGAATTACTCGTATAATTAATTTCGGGCAACAGAGGTGCCATGTGTAACTGTCATAGCGACAGACTACTGTACTACTGCTTACAGTATGTTATTGAAGTCTTTTGACACTTAAATAAAGCTACTTTACATCGTACAACCACAAAACTCTCACAGCTTGTAAATCATACCATTTGAGCACGAAAATAGATTTTAAAACATCTTTTAGTTGATCATCTTCGTTTTCGATGGATGAAATCTCTGCCATTTGGCTACTCAAAGTTTTTCTGGCCCCGAGAAAGTTGCTAATACAAATTGACGTAACTTTTGGCTTGTCAACAGCAAACAGCCAAAGTTTGGTGCGTTTTTTGACAAATGATTTGCTTTTGCACGAAATAAACAAAAACAAACACACACACACCCACGCACACACATACTCTCACTGAAATGAAACGCTGGCAAAAGTCAGTCTAAACGAAAAATAACTAAAAAGCGGCCAACACAAAACTTTGGACTTTAACTTTGCAGCTGAAACTTTCAATGCTGCAATTGGTATGGAAACAGGAGGGGACATTGCGTGGAGTGGTTGAGTTTGTGGGTGTTTATAGTATTTTTGAGCAAGGCGTTGCTCATCGAAAATTTTACAGGACACTGAGTTATGAACATGACTTGTCAAAAAATACATTAAAAGTGCAAAGTAGTGGAAGCAGCTAGCAGCAAGAAGAAAACAATCATTTAGTTGCCGGCAAAAATGTTCACAACTAAGTGAAAAGCATAAATCATTGAACTTTTTCCCTCACATCATCTGCAACTTCTTCGTCTTCGTCCTTGCTTCCGGTTGTTTTGGCTGCTAGCCATTTTGCAAAACAGCCATCAATCATTTTTCTAGCTGCTGTCTTGATTTTAATTTGCAACATGACCAGACACGCACACATACTAGGAGCACACACACGGGCCGCCCCAAACAGGCGTATGCGTAATACGTGCTTAAGGCGTTTTGTGTCCCTAACATTGATAAGCCAAGTAACGACACTAGACTCGCCTCTTGACACTCTCCTCACACACAGGCAGACTTTCAGCTATCGCAGATTTAAAAAGTGTTGCCTACTTTTCGGCTGCATTATTATATGCATTAAGCTATGAAACTCTCCCACCTTTGATTGGCCTGCAGACAACAGCAGACCATGTTTATGGCCAAATGTGAAGAGAGATAAACACTTTTTATCGTTCCTTTGGGTCCACGAAAAATGTTTGCCAAGCTTCCGCCTAACTGCACGCTAGCAACACAGCAACAAGAGGTACAACAACCCTGAACGACAAGAAGAGCATCATTTACGCCCCACCACCCCCTTTTTTTCTGCACTTGAAAATCACTTGTAGGCGGACGCCTTTTGTCTGCCTTCATGGCGTGTGTGTGGGTGTAGACACACACACACTCGTGCTCGCTTAAAGTCATAAACACCTTGTTAGTGCAAGCGAACTCGACACGTTGAACGTGACACTGATGCCTTCTTTTGTGGCTTGACTCTGCCAGATACATCTGCCGAGCATCTAAAACAGTTTCCGCGTCTCAAGTGAGCTCGTGCCGGCTTCGTCTGCTGCTGCTGCCAAGCGGAAGTTAATGGCCGCCATGACATTATGATGCTGCCATGTGCAACTTCCTGTCGATAACCTTTGCTACAAGTTGGCACAAGCCGGCGCCGTTGGATTTATCGCACAATTGTTTATGCTGTTCGCTTTTTGAGGGTGTGGGTGTGAGTCGGGCTAGGGCGTGGCTTAATTAGCCCGAGTTAAGGCCGTCCAAAAGCAGACATAACTTGCTTTAATGGTAGCAAATAAAACAGCAAATGTTGGCATGCATTTTTAACTGATTTGTCACTAACCACGTTAAAAGTGTACCTAATCAAAGCTTAGCAAATAACATTTCCAAAGCAAATTTGCAGCGGTTTTATTTGTCTAGCAAATTGCAATTAAATGACTGAGAAACGCAAGTATTTGTAGCTAGCACATTAAGCAGATTAATTACTCAAAATAAAGACAAGTGAACACATTTGAGTTAAAATAAAGTAATGTATACACTTTTATATACAATTTTAAGTACATTTTAAAGAAATTTCTAAGTTCTTGCATGTTTTTGTAGCTTAATGTCAATAGAAAACAATCGTGTGTATAACAAATCATGGAAATGCCCATATGCTGCTAGCGACACCTACAGGAAAAAGCAGCAAACTTCAGCTTACACTCCTGGCACTCTTTTAAGCTTTGATTTTAAAGCAAGACACATTACAGCTGAAGCCACGCCCACTCATGTTTAATGTTTGCCCAGCGCCTCCTTCATTTTTTCAGTGTCCTTTTGCTAGACAAACTTCTTTTTATTTACTTTTATTTCTGTTTTCTATTTTTTTGTCGACTTTATTTCGCATAATTTTGTGCGCCTTTGTGTGAAATCTGCAGCATTCGAGTCGAGCCTTTGACGGCGCCATTGAAAGGCAACCAACCGCGCAGCCTTCACATGTCAAACTGCATGTGAGTCAGGATGTGTGTGCGAGTGTGTGTGTGTACGTGTGTGTGTGTGTCGTTAACACTCTGCCGCTTTAATTGTTTGTTTGCCTCTGTGTCTGTGACAGTCATTCGCACACTCTTCCTTGCTTTCTCTTACTGCCTCTTACTCGCCCCTCTCCCTCTGTCTCTCTTTCTCTTCCTTCTTTTTGCTGCTTTTTGCACTTCGCCTTTTGTTTACTTTTCACGTCTGGCTTAATCCTAAAGCAGCTCGTAAACTTCAGCGCCCGAAAGGACAACAACTAAATAAAACACAATAGCAAAGACTTGTTTCGTTTAATACCCTAACTTTGAGTCTTACGACTATGCGTTGTCCTCTCATTAAGCTCGACTATTTTATGCTACACTTAAACATTAAATCTTTATGTTTATCAATAAAAATATCTAGTAACTTTTGTAGTGTATTAAATTGTCAGCGTGCGTGTCTTTTTATATTTTTTCTGACTTTATTTTAAGCGTAGTTTTTTTTTAGGCTCAGACAACTTAATGCTATTTGCTTTACACACCCACGCACACACACCTTAGAGCACTACAAACTGCTATCCACCGTTTTCTCCCTCTCTCTCCCCTGTTCCCCCTACCCCACCGCCTTTGTTTGCCTTTCTTAACAACTTAAGCACGTCGTCTATATTGGTTTTCGGGCGTTACTCTTTTAAAAAAAGATTTTGCTTCCTGCTTTCGCCTTTGCTTTTGTGAAAATAATCACGCGCAGCTTTGTATTTTTTTTTCCACTGCTTTCCTTTTACTTATACATTGTTTTTTTGCAGTTTTTCCTTTGCTTTTCACACTTGGCTTCTTCCGCTGGGCGACGATCTCTATTGTTTTCTTTTAATTTGTTGCTCTCTGCTGCCCATCCCTTAAGACTTCAAGGGAAAGGGTATTCTTGCCGCCTCTAAACCGGAAGCAACTAGACGAATGTTTCAAGCTAAAGTTTCTTGCATTTATCAAACAAAATATTCAATTAAGACTTAAGCACAACTTAAAGACAAGAGCAGCTAACTGAATGGAAACCCTATTAACAGAAAGACTAAGTTGTAGCTCCGTGAAAATCTATCTTTAAGATACATAAACCTAAAGCAACCTCTGGTAATTATAAGCCCTCAGCGTTAATAGTTTAAATAACTCAACTTAAGTTTACATAGTCAATCAAACTAACATTAATTGAATATTGTAAAGTTCAATTACTGTCACAAATCCCCGGGAGATTCCCGTTGTTGTCCTTGTTGGTTAATCATTGGACAGGAAAGCGCATGCAAATCAATTTACAGTCAACTAAGGGCAAACAAAGCGGCTTCACATGATTGTAAACGATATAGCGAAAACCAATTAGGAGCACTTAAGACAGGTTCACAGCGACAGGGGCAGGGACAGGCACAGGAATTGGGGGCGTTGGGGAGTGATTAAGATAGTCGGCAAAGAAAACGTACGACCATCTGTCTCTGGCATCTGTCAATGCTATTAACTTTGCCTCTCCTTTGTGCCCCCTCTTTCCAACCCTATTTCTTCCATTCAATGCCACCCCTACCCCTACCTTGTTTCGTTTCCTTTCAATGCTCGGTGCACCTTCGACGACATTTATCCTTTGGCGCCTGAGTGTATGCAGCACTTTGTTGCTTAATTGATTTTAATGCCACGCGCACGGGGCCTACAATTTGCCATTGCCGTAGATCGCTCTACACTCTCTCCTCGCTCTGTTAACCTCACTTCCCCACTTTCCCTTCTTCTACTTCTTCCCTCTCTGCCCCTCTATTCGCTTTCATTGCTGGGAGTCTATAAATTGGCTTTTTCCTTTGCCATTCTCGCAGCCGTTACTCAATGCAGTTGCTTGTCTGCCCATTTCCCATTTCCATTTCCGTTTTCAATTGCAAAGAGCTGAGGAATGGAAAGGGGATGGGGAAGGGGAAGGGGAAGTGACAACGAAAGCAAAGCAAACTGGAGCAAAAAGAGAAATACCATTTATTGAATTGTATAAATTTCTGCACATTGACAGCGACTGTTTATTTTACAAGCACACACACAAGCATAGCAACCCAAATGTTGGAGTGTATGAGTGTGTGTGTGTGTTGTGTTGTGTTTTGTTAAGCTTTATCGCATTTGCATGGCACAGTGAAAGGCAGTGTTCAGGTCAAGTGCTTGGACCGCCCTCGGGTCACTCATTTGTTCTTTTGATTGCTGCCGAACGCAAAACGTTTTTGCCTTTGCCCTTTGCCATTTGCCATTTGCTTTTGTTGTATTAGTAAAATAAATTACCATTTAGTGCTTTTTGCCACTTACAGAAACACACACACACACACACAACCACTCACACTTGAACTCGAATTCTTTTGCGACTTTCTTCTTTTCGATCGTCACACATGGTCGAGTGTTGTCCTTTGGCTGCCAAATGAAATTATTGCTGCAGCTTTGCATCCTTTGGTTTGCTTTGTTGGATTATAACCATTGTATGGCTGTTCTGTGTGTAGGAGTGTCTGTGTGTGTGTGTAACTTAGAGAGACACTCACAATTGCAGCCATAATAAATTGCTCGCAATCGCATTTCCGTTTCTTTATGCGCTTCGATTACTTTGCGCTTGGCTTGTGCCAGTTTCGCTCTATCTGCTTTGCCCTCCACCCGCTTCCTACTGTCCCCCACCCCTATCTACCCCTTACTCTGCTTCGTAATTGAATATATAATTCCATTGTACCTCCTTACATGCTTTCATGTGAGTGCCATTTGAATATAAATTGTTTCGTCTGCTTGCAAAATATTCATTTCAATTTATTTGATTCTACTCTGCTTTTTTTCTGTGTTTTTTTGTGTCTTATTCGCATTCGCTTGCAACTTTTATTATTGTTTGTTATTTTAATAAATTATTTATATGCGCTCGCTACTCGCATTACTTACGCTCCCATCTATGCTCACACTCACTTCCGGCTTGATTTTCATTATACGCTTCCGCCGCAAAGTATGCTACGAAAACTTTTCGTTTAAAAAGGACTTTTCTTCTACGATTGTCAAGCCTTAGAGTTTTGTTGGCAGCTGTGATGCCTTTGATAAAAACAAATATTAACTTTGCGAAATATCTTTTAAGGCAGCGTGTGTGTCAAGCTGCAGATACTTGTACTTTTAACATTTAAGCTCTTGTATCTTTGTGTATTTAACTTGACAACTTTTTTATCTTCTTGTGTTCTTTGCAGTGCCAAGCAAACCTCAGAATCTCACCGTGCTGGATGTATCGGCTAATAGCATAACAATGTCCTGGCATCCACCAAAGAACCAAAATGGAGCCATTGCCGGTTATCATGTTTTCCACATACACGACAATCAAACTGGCGTCGAAATTGTCAAGAACTCCCGCAACTCGGCCGAAACGCTGATACACTTCGAGCTGCAAAGTCTAAGTAAGTATTTTGTAATTTATTACACATTAAAGTTGAATTCTTATTTAAATGGAAGAATAAAATTTGTGGGTTTCGGTTTTCCCCGGCGAATTTTGAACACCTCCCGAAAGTATGCAATGAAATTACGTTAAAATTTAAACGAAATATTTTGAATATTTTATCAAGTCGCTACATAAATAACTCAAGCCACCTGAGCTCTTTTAAGCCACTCATTCAAAGTACAGTCATGCCCGCAAGCTGTCAACACTTAAAACGCCATTTTAATTGCTTTCTATTGGGCAGACGTCAAGCTGTCAATACCTGAGACCTGAGACCTTAGTACTCAGACCGATACACACCAGTCAAGCTGTCAGCAAAAGGTGGCCAACAAGCTGGTCCCCTTACCTTTTATTAACCGTAATTATAGCTCAAGTCAATTGTTTGCCCACCTTGCCTTTGTAATTAAATAGTTTCAAGTACTTTTCGCTGGCCACTTTTTGTTGTTAACAACTTTGCTGGCCTGTAATTATGAGCCAGCAGCTGAAAAGCCGTCATGCTCAACGCAGTTTGGCCAAGCGAATTATTCGTAGGCGCCCTTTGCATATCGTCCACTTACATTCTTTGGCAAGGAGTTGGAGCATAGAGAGAGATCTGGAATTATTTATTACCATGGCAGCTGAAATTGTTTCATAGTTTCAGTTTCTGCATTTCACTAAACTATTACAAGTGGCAGCCAAATGACGGTGTATGCCTTTTAGCAGCGACTGTGCAATTAAGTTGCGACTCGCACTCCATGTGGCGTATACGCAACGTGCGCCCTCATGTCAAAGAAGAAACCGCCACCGCCACCGCTCACATTGTTTAATTAATTACGCGCCTCAGGTGCTCGCTGCTCTTCCACTGCTTGTAGTTGTTGTTGTTGTAACCTGCAGATTTGCTTGCATGCCTTTTTGCAAGCCAAAATTTCAGCAGAAAATTCCTTAGCCAATTTCACTGGCAGCGCCACAAAAATTAAATGTGCAAAATGTTGTTTTCCTAACTTGTTAGCGACGATATCATTTCTCCATACTTATTTTATGGATTTAACTTTTTTGCATTATATTTCTGTTAGATCATCGAATGAAGTTTGGTATATTATTTATCGAATCATTATGTCCAAATGAAAACCACGAATATTTTTAAGTTGCTTTGCTTTTCATATCTCTCGATCTTTTATACATTTACTTTATGGAATAAACATTAAAATCTATGTAGTTTTTCTTATAATGGTTTATTCTGTAGTGAATAGTTTATTACATATTAAAATATTAAATGCTCCAATACAGTTTGCAATAATTCAGTTAAATGTGTAGCAGGCTGCTAAGTAGGAATACCCCTATTGTTAAGTGTACATTAGATTAACAACAGAAACATAATACAAATGTAAACATGAGGTATCGATACTGTAAGCTATTAAAATGTAAACATGAGATATCGATATTACTAGCTATCGAAATGTAAACGAGGAGATCGATATAAGCAACGAGTGAATTCTGTGAAAAGAGAATAAAGCGAAAGAGGCGAAAAGAGAAGTGTAAAAAGTTTCATTGAGTGAGGCTGGCCACAAATGCGACTTCTTTCTTTCGACTCTGTAATTGTGATAACATTTTTATGTAACTTAACATAACTTATGCTCAAACTTAATCGATGCTTAATATCGGTTACCACCGTGTCTGTCTCTCATATCGATATTCCACATCTATTCAAAGATTGTAGTTGTGATTGTGTTAAAGTAGGAGTTCTCTTCAAAATCCTGGTAAATCCAATTATTCATTCCGCTGGTCACATCACTTATTATCCACGCAGTTTGTGCTAATTAAAAACAGCCAGAAAAAAAATCAAAATAATTTTTCATTTTATCAATGCATATTAAATAAAATGCTGTCTCGCAGTTGTTATTAACACTTGACACTTTGTCAGCCAAAAGCTGTTCACTGCAGTCCACAGTTTGTATTTCAGTTTATTTAATTATGGCTCAGACGTGTTGTGACATCGCACGCAAAAGGGCAACAATTGCGGGTAATTGAGAAACTGCCGGGAAAATCAAAAACACAATTATTTTACATAAACTTTGTTATGATTTAAATGAAAAATTTTATGGAAAGCAAAGTTTAACTAATGAATTTCAATTATTTAATCTAATTTATGAAATAAAACTCAAATAGAAAAGAGCTAAATTTAATTTCAATCAGACGTTTTGTCAGACATTATCAAAACAGCGCTGATAAAACAATCTAATTGTTTGTTCTATGTTTTATTTTTGCTAAAACTTCTCTTTTTACCCTTTACAGAACCCTTTACCGACTACCGTGTCATTGTGAAAGCGTTCACAACAAAGAACGAGGGAGAACCCTCCGATCAGATTGCCCAGCGCACAGATGTGGGCGGGCCAAGTTCCCCGGCGATTGTAAATCTGACATGTCATTCGCAGGAGTCAATTACGATACGCTGGAAGCGACCCTATGAGTTCTACAATACCATCGATTTTTACATCATTAAAACACGACTCGCTGGACAGGATACGCACCGTGATATCCGCATCAATGCATCTGCCAAGGAGCTGGAAACGGCGGTAAGTTTCAACACTAGAGGGTGGATCAGGTATCGACACTTTGTTAAGGCCGTGGATAGCTGGCTTTTATCAGCCAATTTGTTGGCAAACAATTTATCATACTTTTGTTGGGTCTTCTCTGGTTTTTTGTTGCAACAATTCACAATTTTTATCTGGCGAGTTGGCAAAAGGACAGCGACGAGCTGCACACACCTTTTCAGCGCCGGAAAATTGTTCTATGCTAAATTTTATTTGTTTTTTGTTTTATTTTTAACTTTTTTGTTTTGTCTGTTGCAAATTGTTTTACTGTAAGCGCACAAATTGTTGAATTTCGACAGCTTTACAATGGTATTTGGAAAGTTCCTTTTGCTGATCCCACTATGGTCACCCCTAAAAGTATGCTTTGATAAACAGACTACGTGAGCGCGTCTACACATGCTGGAAAGTGGGGGAAAACTATAGCAAAATACTGCAAAAACTAATTGCATTTATATGCCACAAAAGGCATAAATAACCCAAGAGTATAAACAAATGCACTACACGCCTTTTTAAATACTCTACATGGGCAGAAAGAATTTTAAATAAACCTAAGCGAAGTGTTTTTAGTTGTTTCTACTCAGAAATTAATAAAATGACAAAACAAACTTAAGGAGTATTAGTGTAAAAGTAAAATATAATATAATATAATTATTTTAAATCTTGAAAAATCATAAGAAACCGCTTTCAAATTTCTTAAAAGAAACAACAGGAATAACTTTAATATACACTTTTTAGACTCCGTACTCTAAAAAAGCGTAGAGGGGTCTATTAAGTTTGTCAGAAGCGAAAGGCGTGTAACAGGACCCCGACCCCGTAAAGTATATATATTCTTGATCAGCATCAACAGTCGAGTTGACATAGCGATGCCCGTCTGTCTGTCTGTCCGCTGTCCGGATGAACACCTGGATCTTTTGAACTACATAGAACATATCGGAAAAAATAGAAAATTTGTATGAAGACATGTTGTGTTATTTGAGCTATCGAAACCAAACTCATACATTACGTGCATAGTACCATTATAACTATGCTCACCCAGTTTGATCCGGATCGGACGACTATAGCTAAAATTGGTTGATAATCGCTCATATGTATGTAAATTTCGCACTAGAAGGAGCACGGGGTCTTTTACAGTCGACTCGTCCAACTTTAGCCCTTCTTACGTGTTAAAAAAAAAGTAATTAACTTTCGCAATAAATAAATCTATAAATAATATCAAATAAATATAGCACATAGTCTAAATAAAGTAATATGGAAAGTTATCTGTGCTTATCTTCCTTAAAAGCTAATTTCTGACTGACTACAGTTTATAAATGAAAAATGCAGCCAAGATTGATAATACCCGGCTACAAATCCTTTTAAGTATGGTAACGAAAAGCATGCACTACTCGTACAAATAGTGTGGTTCTGTGGTGCGACTCATGTAAATATTTAACAAATGTTTATCTGCAGCGACGCCTCCACAAAGCCCAGACTTATGCTTCTGGTTTGGCTTTGTGCTGCAGCATTTCTTGCTGAAAATAATACGCACACACCAACACACACACACACACACACACACACACACACACACAGAGCTGTTTGGCACACCTGTATGGTTTGCCAGTGCAAATAAATGAAATTTATGCTGTTTTTGCTGCTTTGTATTATTTCAAATTTTTTTATTTACAACGCTTCTGTTTTTTACCGTATTGCCGACGCTTTGTCCGCAGATTTTACTCCTTTTCCTTTCCAGCAACAAAAAATAGACATAAAACACTGGCAAAACAAGTTGGCCAACAAAATATCGTAACAATAAAATTGTGGAATAGCCACAGTCATAGCATTCAGTACTCTGACTTTTTTCCATCTACTACTGTAGGTATTCTATTGTTTTTTGTTAGTACAGTTCTGTTTTTATTTTAAATATGAGCTCATCCTTTGTGCCGCTTCGAATTCCCCATTTTGTCGCACATTTTTCACTTTATGTTTTTTGTTGAGAACTATTTTTGTAATTGAAATATTTTGTGGAATAGCAGATGAAAATATATTGTTGCAGAAAAGACTGTTACTCTTAAATAAATAAATAATGATGTTAAAAACACATTTTTTTTGAGTCCTTTTTTAAGCATACATTTTTTATGTCTTTCAGATGATTCTACAAAATCTAACCACGAATTCATACTACGAAGTCAAGGTTGCAGCCGCAACATTCAGCGTAATAAATCCCAAGAAGATTGTCGTGGGAAAGTTTTCGGATCCCAGAATTGTAAGTATTCAAAATTAATTTGGATAAAAACAAACCTATTGAAACCAGTTACTCTTGTTTAGAGTACGCGGTCCAAAAACTGAATTCTGTTTCATCTTGTAGTTTTCTGTTACTTAAATTTGACTAAAATACATAAGAATTTCTGTTGAAAATTCCTGAGTATTTTTACTATAAATTTACTAAGTAAAGCCTAAAGTGTTGTTCAAATTTGTTATTTTGTTTGGCTTTTTCGGCTTAGTTCCTAAACATACAAAATTCAGAATTTCTATTAAAAAATTCACTTAAAATCTTTGTAGCACTTTCCCACAAATCTTGTTCTAAGCTGTACATTTTGTAGACGCAATTAATTATTTCTTTAATTTCTTTCTTTATTTCACCAGTGCTTCATGCTTCTTCTTCTTTGCTCATCTTCAATTGATCTTTTCTTATGTCTCCTCTTAATACTAGCTCTGTCCTTCTTTTCCTTATTAGTAAGAGCGAGATCACTATCTTATTTATGTAAACTCATAAAGGCACTGTTAGTCCTAGCGATGGCACTGTTATTAGTTAACTAGTAGTGGTATGCCATAAGCGTACTAACATTTTTTTTTAATTCATTTTCGACTTTAAACAGCTTAATAAAAATCTGACACAAAATTCTCATAGTTAAATTTTTAAAGAGTTTGAGACAAAGTGTTCTTAAAGCTTCGCCACACTTTCGTCTACGTTATTCCAGCGAAATCATTTAAAATTTTTGCTTTGAACTAGCCAAAAATATCATGTTGACATTGTGCTTAAATTTCCTAAGGATTCCCTTTTAGTTTTTTACTGCCTTGCCACCTTTCGCTCTACATGAAAAACACAGAACTTTGAGAGCACAGCAATTTTCCTGCAAAAGAAATGGCAAACAATTTGAATACTGACACTTGATTTGGGGAATATGAACGCGAGAAAACTGCAATGTCAGTGTTAAAGACATTCTTATGCCTCGAGAAAGCCATAAACATGCTGGGAATATTACAGAGTTGTGTCAGTTCTGATTACTAGTGTCTGTTTGGCTTGGCAGCAGTCAGAGCAGAGTTTATAACATGCTCGTGAGTGGAGTTTAGCCCTCAGGGCGTATGTGTAATATCAGTTTTATGCTCATTTGATGGCAGATATGACAATCAATACACGCAGTCGTTTATTGACTTTTAAACTGAAGTCGCAACTTGTCATAATAACATCCTTTATGGCAGTTAACTACACTCACACACACACACACAGCGCAAACTAAAACTTTGTGTCATGCATAAAATATGCTGGAAAACCGTGACAAAATATACCAATTTAGTTGACCTCGTTGCCCATTGTTGGGTAGAATTATGGAGGATTTGCGAAAGGGGAGAAAATGTCATGCCCTCATAATTTTTGCAGTCTCTGCTCCGCTTCTCTCCACGTGTGTGTGTGTGTGTGCTTTGTCCTGTATTATTTTTTTTGTTGTTCGCTTTTTGTGCCTTGCTTTGTTTCTGTTTTGTGCATTTACATATAATTCATTGCTGGCGTTGTGTGTGCTTTTCGCTCGAATTTCAAGTGGCTGCACCTTTTGGTCACATTTACATGCTACACTTCCGCTTCGACTTCCGCTTAGGCGCTCCTCGACACAACAAATGCTTTTTAAACAAACATAATTTATGCAGCAACAGTGCAAACATAACAAAAAAACATAAATAAAAAACCATATTTAATTTCTGCATAGCAACAGAAGGTTGCACAAATAAAACTGCCACATAAACTGCTTAACCCAAAGGGAAGACTAACTTTCCTTAAACTTTCTTTAATACTTTCTCTCTCCTCTCTTTCAGATACAATTACAGCCGAATTGCGAGAAGATTCAGCCGCTGCTGCGTCAGTCGCATAATGATTACAATCTGGCCGTCTTGGTGGGCATTATCTTCAGCTGCTTTGGCATCGTGCTGATCGTTATGGCCTTCTTCTTGTGGAGGTAAGTGGCGATCCTTAACAGCTAGTCCAACTTCTCCTACTCCGACTGCTCCTCCCGCTCGTCTCCTCCACACTCAGTTCAGCAAGTGCAGTCGGCACGTGCGTTGCCATAAATAAAACACTCCCAGTTCGCAGTTCGCCGTTGCCCTTCCCTAGCCACCTCGCCACACCCCCGCGGTGCCCTATAAATAGCCCAGTCAACAAATCAAACTGCAAACTGTGCGGATGCCATAGAAACTAATGCCGAATCCCATGTTTCACAGCAGGCAGTTCTCTATGCGTTGCTAGCTTCTATTTTTGTGTGCTATGAAAATGTTTTTATTTTCTGTCTGATTTCCCTAAAACCGACACAAATACATTTATATATAAGCACTTGCATAAAAATAATCATACATATATAAAGCCATATATATATTTGTGGCACAGAAAGAGTTTTAAACTGTTAGCGGGGAATTAAAACAGCTAAATTTAATACGCAGAAAGAATTACAAATTTACTGAATCGATTCGATTTGTCAGACAGTTAAAGCAATTAAGATGTTTATACTTTACCACAACGACTGTTAATCTCGGGAGTTGTTAAATTAAGCAAGTTTTTATTGACATTTTTAATTTAATGAAAATCAGCATTTTGAAGGAATTTTTAACTGTTTTTAAATACTTGAAATTGGGCATTGGAATAAATAAATTAAGTTATAATAAATTGTTAAAATTGGAGCATAGCTCAAAGTTAAGTAAGACAATCGAATTATCTATTAAAATATATTATTGTTAATGACTGGTTTGGTTAAAGTCTTCTTAATGATATTTCTATACGCTTATTTAGAGATTTAAAAACTTCTTTAAGCAGTCGCAATTTAAAAATTCAGTCTGCCAAAGGTAAATCCTGATGACACTGTGATTTTCATAGAGTAAACAGAGAAGCAAATGAATCAATTTCATGCACTCGTCGGCAAACAATTGAAATGTTGCCTAATAAAGGACTAACTGGCGTATCCTTTGAAACTAGAAACGCCTGAATTTTGTAGAGTAAACAGCGAAAAGGGGCAAAAACTCGGAGATTGAAAATTGAAATCTAGGCATGGACATGGAAGACGTTTGAATGCCCCTGCCAGTTTGAATACCCCCGCATGTGCCCGTATATTCATTAGAAATGTTAATTAAAATTCAAATCAGAAAAACATAAACTCAACTGCAAAATGAAACCAGAAGAAAGAGAGGAAAATGGCAAATGGGAAAGAGAATGGAAATGAAAATGGAAAGGAAAAGGAAAAGGCAAGACAAACAAACTGTTTTAAGTTACTTAAAGTCTTTATTATGTGTAAGAGTGGTTAACCCATTTGCCGTAACGTTAACGTCTCCACACTCCGCTAACAAAAAAAATATATATAAAGAAAACAAAGTCCGGCTCCGGGCCACGTTATTGCCAGTAGACCCACATCCAGATCAAGTCGGCAACGTCAAGAAAATGCGAAACATTTTTAACTTCAATGAAATATTTTTACGCTTTTGTTTTTGTTGTTGTTGTTGTTTTTTATGCCATTTTTCATGCTCCCGCGAATATGTCAAATAAAAGTTGCCGCTTTTTTCCCGAACATTTTCTCGACCATTTTCCCCACCACTTTCCCCCCCCTGCCACAGCCGCTTGTGTTTTCTAACAAATTAATGCCATTTTATTTATTTTTTACAAATACTCGGGCAAGTTAAGGGACATAACTTGCCATGGAATGAGGAATCAAAATGAAAAGAGGAAAAACACTTTTTAAAAGCTTACCATTTTTCAACTTGCCAAAGTTTTAAATTTTCTTGCATTTTATTTTATTTTGCGCCATTCTATTTACTGAAGAAAATAAATTTCTACAATTTCCTTTTCAATGCAAACAAATAAAAGATCAAGTTAAATGAGAATGAAAGGGTTCAGTTTATGATTAGGGTAAATAAAATGCTCGGCAATTTTGGGTTATAAGCATATTATTATTATTAAAGCAAAACAAACTGAAATATGAAGAGTTCGGTGTAGTTTCTTATAAAGTCCAAGAAAACGAAAGGAAATGCGTGTAAACACATTACATTTTTCATCATACTCAAAATGGAAGCATTCGAAGAAACCGAAACAGTTTCAAATATATTTATGGCTTAACTCAATCCTTTATTTTTTGGGGTTTCATAGTTAAGTTCGTCCCACAAGGAACCCAATTTGTGCTGACTAAACTTTTATGCTGATGTCACACCAAATACTTAAAGAATTTATATTGGAACAATTTGCCGGCTAGAAGAAATACTTGCGAAAAATATGTCAAAGATAACAACAATTTTTATTTACACTTTGACGCCAAGTGCACGGAAAAAAACTTTGTTTCTTCCCAATACTCGCTATCTCTCTTCAGAGATCTCTATATGAATATGGTGTGTATGGATGTCTCTGTTGCACGCTGAGGTTATGAGCGTCTACTCTTTCCATTTTGTTAGTTTCAAATTTTATGCAGTTTGGCAGCATTTTTCGCGGCAATGGCTTTGTTTTCCCAGTGTGTGTGGGCTGGGGGTTAGATGGTGTTGTTGTGTCAGAAAATTGTTGCTGCCAACTTTTGCCTTTAGCCAAAAAAAAAAGAAAAAAAATATGTAGCAACAATGCTGGCAAGAAATTGTTTTGGCTTCGTATGCGCAACTTTTGTTGTTTCCTCGATTTTTATCCCCGTTTCCCTGGCAGCGGCAGAAATATTAGCAGCACGTGTGTGCGATGGACCCACATGGGTGGCGGGTCAAAGTTTGTAACCTTTTCCTTGCTCGACGGCAGCGACAGTAAAGTAAACCTGAATAAAGTACGATACGTATACGTAATATATGGAAATGGACGTGGTGTGTGTATACATTTAGTATAGCGGATTTCAGTTCATCAGCTTCTTTTGTTGTTTCCATGCTGCTGCTGGCAGCTATAAAACTTTTCCAACTTGAACTTTAATATCTGTAGCATCATCGACATGCGAACATGATTTTTGCCTCTCACTTTTCGTTTTTATTCCTTTTTGTGTGCATATCGAGTACTACTCTGCTCGGCTTATCAACAGTTGTAGAAAACTTTTGCCTTTTTGCCGTACGATTTTCATTCTTTGCTGCCAATTAGGCGATTAAGCTGTCTCTACTATAATAAGACTTTATGAAAAGGGTTGTGAACAAATTGAGCGTGCGAGCGAGATAACAATAGAACTTTGACTAGATATTTGTAATTCGTTTGTGTTATCTGGCATGCAGCTGATTGATATGACAGTAGCAAACAGCAAGAAAAAAGCTCTGGCGCTCACTTGCTCTCTTCACAAAACGTCTGACATAGATCGAGAGCGTGAGATAGCAGAAAAGTTTAAGCTGTCTCTCAGTCTGTAATACGCTGGCGTTATCTGGCAAACAGCTGATTGATATGACAGTGGCAACAACGATGGAGAGCGGGAGAGCGAGCATGCTTATGTTAAGCACAACAGTCTGTAAATAACAGCGGGGCCCGCTGTAAAGCCCAAGGCAACATTTTATTCCAATTGGAATTTCAGTTTCGTTTTGATAATCGACTCGTGATCAACAAGTGAGCGAAGGGCAAACGAGCGAATGAGAGAGCCAGTCAAAGCGAGAACTTTAATTCAATTGAGTATAACAGAGAGCACGGAACGTTGCTTATCAAAGCAGAGAAATAGCAAAAATCCGATAAGCAATTGAATTGAATGGTTTTTGTTGCCGTGCCAGAAGCATAAAAGCCAAAGTGTCTGAGTGTTGTGTGCGTGTGCGTGTGCGTCTATTGCGTACTACAAAATTTTGCAAGTGCTTGGCGACAGCGCGGCTGCATTTGCCAATATGACGTAATTCGTGTAAATAAAAGTGTGCAAGTAACAACAACAATAATAACAACAAAGGCCAAACGACAACAAAAAAACACAGCAACAAGTGCAATGCAATTTGACTTGTAGGCAACAAAGTTGAGCATTGCCCTGCCCTGCCCGCTACCGCCACGCCCCCAATCAACTGCTAGAGCAGATAATCATCGTCATGTCAGCGAACGGGGAAAAGCGACGCAGCAGCTCAACGCTGTCGACGACAGCAGCGACAGCGACGCCGCTTGTACGCCGCAAATCGCAACGTGGAAATTGGTTTACGTAAGTTTCTGGTACTCGCAGTCGCAGCGCAGTCGGCGTCGAGTTTAACAGCTGCTGCCGAATGGCCAAAATACTTGAAATGGGCCAAAACGGCAGCAAGTAGGCCATTTAGATACCAGCACACGTGTGTGCAAGGCTAAGAGTGGTGGCAAGTGGGAAGTAGTGGGAAGTAGTGGGAAGTAGGGGGAGTGGGAAAGGGGGCGGGGTAATGTAACACAAACAGAATCTTCCGATCAACTTTATGACACAAACAATCAACAACAAAATGCATAGCAAATGAGCACAGCAACAACAACAACAACAACACAGTCATAACAACAACAACATTTAAACTGCTGCCAAAAAAGCATAAGAAATAAATAAACAAAACGGAAGTTGACAAAAGAAAACAAGCAAAACAAGAGCATAGACGAAGCCTAAATACCCTACAAACAATCATGACACAGCTAAAGTGCCTAAATTCTAATTATAAACAAATTGTTAAGTAAATATAGTACTTAAACTTAACATACCCTTTTACATAAGCACAACCCGGTGATTAACAGGCATTAATCACTGCGACTAAATTATTTTACAAAATTAATTTGAATAAAAAATAAATAAAATAGTCAAGTACAAACAGACACACTGTACTAACTGAAATAATTACTAACTAAAGATTGAAGGCTCGTAAATGTCTCGTTTTATGATTTACAAGAATCGTGAGCAAGTTTATTATTATAAATGTATTTTACTACAATAAATATTTGGTGCGTAGTAGCCAGAGAGTCCATAAACAATAACAAACTAGGGAATTGAATAACAACACACACACACGCACACACTCATATCTGTGAATCTTAACTATGCATAGGAAATAAACCAGAGAACTTTTTATAAAGCTGAAGTTGTTGTTATTTCACATATTATACTTGTTGTTGTTGACAGACTTTAGAGGCATTCAATATCGTATTTAGAAAGTAAATAAATTCATTCCATTATTGTTTAAGCTACAGAATCGCAGCTTGTGAAACTGCTTGCAATGCAAATAAACAACAGCAAAACTATGGCAATTCTTTGCTCAAAGGAGTGTTCTCTTATCAGCGCAAAGAAAGTCCAAGACAGCCATGTTTGATAAGAGGCTAATCAGCAACACTTTGCACCATAATAAACAAGCTGAAACAAAAGCAGACTTGCAAAATAATTCTGATTAGACTTTCATAAAATGCAGCGAACCAAAAGCGTCATTTTGAAACTTTGCTACAAACAGCTGCTAACTGTTATATAGCTCTCATTTGCGCTCTGTCTCTGCAACTCTTTCGCTCCCGTTGGAGCAAAAGTTTGCGCTGCTTGTAATCGCTTAAGCCAATTACAAAAACTTAACCTCAATTTGTAAGCAGCAGTTACTGCATCAGATGCTCTATTCAAATTTGTGACTGAAGCTTTCAGATGGATACTACTACGAGCATCATAGTCACTCATTTCTGTTGCAGTTGTGCGCAAACATTTGCGCAAACTTCAAGCATATCAAAAGCGGTAGGGCGGCAGGAGGTGGAGGGAGCTTTCATTTGCTATTAAGCAGTTGGCATGGATTACAAGAAAAAAAGTAGAAAATACTTAAGAAGAAAGAAAATTCCTTTTCCGTTTCCTGTTTATGCCTGGATGGCACTAAATGCCATTATTGTTGGCCATCTACAACGAGTCCTTCATTGGACAACCAGCAGCTGTCTACTTTCACTTTCCCTCTTCCTATCCCAACCTACCTCTCCCGCCGCTCCCTACTACCTGCTCCTGCTCCTTTTCATCAACCGACAGCTCGTTATTTATGCATTTTGATTTTGTTAAAAGCGTGTTGCACATTGAATGCCAGTTCTTTAGCTCCACCTACCTCCCACCCCCGCTTATAACACACCTTTGGCTCACCTGACACCTGGTATTTCATAATTTCTGTCTTTTTTTCACGCAGTTTCTAGCGATTCCTAGAAACGTAAAAATGTTTTCGCTGTTGTTTCAAATGATACTCGAATGTTTATTGTTCCTTTGTTGCTTATTATTAATGAGCTTTTGATGGCAAATACGTGTCTCCAAAGCTTCACTGTTTAAAGCAGCTTTTATTTACTCAGCTAGACGACTAATTAGCAGTGCTACACTGCACAAAACTATTAATTACTTAAAAATATTGTATTAAAGTACTAGATTTGAGCGAAGATTATAAAAAGGGTTTTAAATAATCCCTTAAATCCTTCTTAAAATAAGTTTTTTTTTATTTAAAAGACTCCTAGCCCGAGCTACTTATAACCTCGTTTAGCGCTGATTTTATTCCTGACTTGCACCCCATTTCTCTCAGTGTAATTATACAATATACTGCGTTTTTTTAGTCGATCTTTCCAATCCGAATAATTGTAATTTACGATTTAATTAACACTTGAACTTTGTGGCTTCGCTAATTCCAGCAGAAAGTGCTTTCATGCCGCCTACTACTACCTGGATGACCCGCCGCACCACCCGAATGCACCACAGGTGGACTGGGAAGTGCCCGTCAAGATTGGCGATGAGATAAGAGCCGCGGTGCCTGTCAACGAGTTTGCCAAACACGTGGCGTCCCTGCATGCCGATGGAGACATTGGTTTCAGCCGGGAGTATGAAGCTATACAGAACGAATGCATCACCGATGATCTGGCCTGCGAGCACTCCCAGCATCCGGAGAACAAACGCAAGAATCGCTACCTGAATATCACAGCCTGTAAGTGGAGTTACCGCAACCAATCAACTGAATTTAATCCACCTCGTGGTATCTTTTAGACGATCACAGTCGCGTGCACTTGCATCCGACTCCAGGGCAGAAGAAGAATCTGGACTATATCAATGCCAACTTCATCGATGGCTATCAGAAGTCGCATGCGTTCATTGGCACCCAGGGACCATTGCCTGATACATTCGATTGCTTCTGGCGCATGATCTGGGAGCAGCGTGTGGCAATCATTGTGATGATCACCAATTTGGTGGAGCGTGGCAGACGCAAGTGTGACATGTACTGGCCCAAGGATGGCGTGGAGACCTACGGTGT
Organism: Drosophila dunni; assembly: GCA_018152125.1. Taxonomy (NCBI): domain Eukaryota; kingdom Metazoa; phylum Arthropoda; class Insecta; order Diptera; family Drosophilidae; genus Drosophila; species Drosophila dunni. The sequence goes on along the minus strand of JAECXC010000352.1, from coordinate 1,419,043 downwards.
CATACAGGTGAAGCTCGTGGAGGAGGAGGTCATGTCCACCTACACGGTGCGCACGCTGCAGATCAAGCATCTCAAGGTAAGTTCACTTTACCCTAGTCCCTAGTACTCCAGCTAGTATAAGTCTACTCTACTCCACAGTTGAAGAAGAAGAAGCAGTGCAATCTGGAGAAAATTGTCTATCAATACCACTACACCAACTGGCCCGATCATGGCACACCGGATCATCCCCTGCCCGTGCTGAACTTCATCAAGAAATCCTCTGCCGCTAATCCCGCCGAGGCAGGTCCCATTGTGGTCCACTGCAGGTGAGTTCAAGAGCAGGAGGAGATTAGTCGGCATAACCTCTAATACCCCACTTCCAATGTTTCCATTGCAGTGCTGGCGTTGGACGCACCGGCACCTACATCGTCCTAGACGCCATGCTTAAGCAGATCCAGCAAAAGTCCATCGTGAATGTCTTTGGATTCCTGCGACACATTCGAGCCCAGCGCAACTTCCTTGTCCAGACCGAGGAGCAGTACATCTTTCTGCACGATGCCCTCGTGGAGGCCATTGCCTCTGGGGAGACCAATCTGCCCACCGATCAAATTGAGGAGCTCAAGAACTGTACGCCCTACTTGGAGCAGCAGTACAAGAACATCATACAATTCCAGACGAAGGACATTCACATTGCCTCGGCCATGAAGCAGGTCAACTCGATCAAGAATCGTGGTGCCATCTTTCCCATCGAGGGCAGCCGGGTGCATTTGACCCCGAAGCCTGGCGAGGATGGCAGTGATTATATCAACGCTTCGTGGCTTCATGGTTTCCGACGTTTGCGGGACTTTATTGTCACCCAACATCCCATGACGCACACAATCAAGGACTTCTGGCAAATGGTCTGGGATCATAATGCACAGACCATCGTGCTGCTCTCATCCCTGGATGATATCGTAAGCTCACAGCTTCAGTTGGTGGCCAAAAGCAGTTAACAAACTAGTTTTTCCTTTACAGAACTTTGCACAGTTCTGGCCGGACGAGGCCACGCCCATCGAAAGCGATTACTATCGTGTCAAATTCCTGAACAAAACGAACAAGAGCGACTATGTGAGTCGTGACTTTGTCATTCAGTCCATTCAGGACGACTACGAGCTGAGTGTCAAGATGCTCCACTGTCCCAGTTGGCCCGAGATGTCCAATCCAAATAGCATCTATGACTTCATTGTCGATGTCCATGAGCGTTGCAACGATTACCGCAATGGACCCATTGTCATTGTCGACAGGTGAGTGGGGACTGGGTTTCTCAAGGGGTCACAAGGAAAATCGCAATTGATGTTATGTTTGGAGGTACCTCATGGCTTAGTTCATTTCAAACGTTTTTCAACCTATAGCGCATCTAAGTATATAGATTAAATATAAACTAGTGTGCCTTAGTCTAAAGACGAATTAATTTGATGAAATAAACAGGTATTTTTTATCGCTTGGTCTCATGTAAGCTATATGTTATAGTTCTTTGGTCTGAGATTACCAAAGTTTAAGTGTGTATGTTGGGTGTCAAAAAATCAAAAATAGACTTAAAGGACGTATAGACTTAGTTGTGCACGTACAGAGACAGACGGTCATCACTATAAATCCAGCTGTTCATGTTGAGTAAAAATAAATGCTGAGTTAAATAAAATATTTATTCGTAGGTATTTTTAAATATAAACTTAAAACTGAACACTAACATTTATTGCTATATGTAATGTTATCCCCCAAACAGTCACTAATTTCGAAAGTTTTTGATAAAGTTTTTCCCAGCTCCTAGGTTGCTTTTAGGGTTAACAGGTTGATACATCATTTTAAGACCCAGTGCTCTAGAAAAGAGTAGAGGGTTCTAGTAAGTGTGTGAGAAGCGATTGTGCGTAACAGGCAGAAGAAAGCATTTTGTACCCCATAAAGTATATATATATTGTTGATCAGCATCAACAACCGATCAAGTTCATTTCAAACCCATTTCGTACCCTACCGTCCACTCAAGTTGTAAAAAACAATTTTCATAACACCATAGCTTGAAAATTATTGGAGCTATCTTGACCTAATTTGCACATTATATATATGATACCTTTATTACTAACCCCACAAAGTTTGATCCGAATCAGACAACTATAGCCTATAGCTACCATAGAACAAATCGGTCGAAAATTGCAAATTTGTATGGAAAAATTCGCACTAGAAGGAGTACAGGGTCATTTACAGTCGACTCGTTCGAGAGTAGCGTTTCTTACTTGTTTAACTTCATTTTGGAGGTTTGTAGGTTCTTACGCAACTTATACTTTAAATATCTTTGAGTTTTCGATAGATCTCTATGATTTTCTCTATGATTCCACCCGACTATGCACCTATTGATGTAAATAAAATTTATTTTATCCCACATTCCCAGATACGGCGGAGCACAGGCGTGCACGTTCTGTGCCATCTCATCGCTGGCCATCGAGATGGAGTACTGCAATACGGCGAATGTGTATCAATATGCGAAGTTGTATCATAATAAGCGTCCCGGTGTCTGGACCTCCAGCGAGGACATTCGTCTGATTTACAACATTCTGTCCTATTTGCCTGGCAATTTGAATTTACTGAAACGCACTGCGTTGCGTACTGAATTCGAGGATGTGACAACGGCAACGCCGGATCTCTATAGCAAAATCTGCAGCAACGGTAATGTTCCACACCAACAACTACAACAACAACAACAGCTGATGCTGGCGCAGCAGCAACAACATCTGCTGCACCTGCAAATGCAACACGAAACACAGCTACAGCTACAACAACAACAGCAGCAACAACAACAACAACAGCAATCACAACAAAATCTCAATCTCATTAGTCATAACAATCATCAAACAGAAGTAGAAAACGTAACAAAAACAGTAACAGATACAGATACAGTAACAGATACAGATACACAAACAGACTTAGGCACTGAAACAACTGAATTTGAAAGAACAACAGCAACAACAAATACTAATCTATCCTTATTACCCATTTCATCATTGTTACCTCCCACAGTTGCTCCATCATCCATCACACCCACACCATCAACGTCCAACAGCTCCGATCATACAACAGTCCCAACAAACAATCTAACAACACCAACAACAATCACAACAACAACAACAACTACAATAACACCAACTACAGATCTAACCCATACTAATGCTAATCTTACCACTGTTACTAACAATGCTGCTAACTTAAATGCTGATGGAACGATGATTGTTGCTGCTGGCGATGAATTGAATCTGGCACAACAACACCAACAACAACAAATGCTGGCGCTGATGCAACAACAAACGCAACTGCAACAACAATACAATACTCATCCCCCACAACAACAACAACAACAATTGCTGCCCCCCAACGATGTTGATGCGCTGCTCAATCCAATGACCACCATTTTAACCACCAACAACAACAAAAACAACAACAATCTGCAACAACAACAACAACAACTTCATGCAGCAGTCACAGATGCTCAAAACTTAGATATTGTAGCTTAAATTAACAGCAACAACAAAAAAACGAAACTTAAGATAATATTAATCATAAAAGTATAAATAATTTTATATGTATGTAAAGCTAAGATATTGATAAACTTAAATTTAATTACACGTAATTAACTATAATTATGTATACAAATTAATGTATTTAAAGCGTTTAGCGCTAAAATCCTTTAACAATTATTTATGATTTATTTATTGATTGACAGCACTACTTTCACATTTGATTTGTGCCCCTGCGAAAGGGGACTACCTCTAATGTTTAAAGTATTTAGTCACAAACTAAACAAAATAGTCAGCAAAAGTAAAGAAAAACTAGCAAACAAGGCACAGGATTTATAAATATAAACAAATAAACTACCCATAAAGTAGCGTAACGCACAAAGTATAAAATTAAACAATAAATGATTAATAATACTATGCTATTTGTACAACAATTTAATTTTATAAACATTATTTTACACTTCAAACTGTTGTCTTTTGTGTGCCATTTATAAATGTTTAATTCAAGTTAAGCGTTAAAAAACCATACTATAATTTCTTTTTAATTGTTTGCAAAATTTTATTAAATGTCCGTCCTAAAAATCTGTTATTCAAACTGTTTTCAGCTCAAATTTGTAAACTAAATTGTTAAAGCAAAATTAATTGAAGAAAACTTAAAAAAAACTTAGCGAAAATTATGCGAATTTAATAGACAAAATATTGCAAATTAAATGAGAAACGAGAAAAAATCAAGAATTTACAGATAACGTTTAAAATGTATTTTCCCAAGGCACGTACACGAAATATTTTTCAACTCACAATTAAATCGAGCACTTAACCCAGCACATCACTGTAAATCCTCAAGAATTGAAATAATCAAAACAAAAATAAACTGACGACGCATCACAACTGTAAATATATAAATTAAATACTACTTATAAATAAAAGTACGTAAAAATTGCATGAAAGAATCGGAAAAATAAATACTAAGATTTAAGACGAGCTTGGAGCTGGATTAAACCAGAACTGGCTATAAATATTGTAAAAAAAAATAAGGAAAAACTGCTTAGCGTCTAGTGTTTAAGAACTAATTATTTGTAAAGCAAATCGCAAGCAAAGTATTACTAAAATATAAATTCATGTGGAAAAAAAGTGAACGAAAGAAAAAAAATGATAAATTGTTTTTCTGACCCCTGTGAAAACCGTTGGAAAGGCAAACTGTTCCAAGTTTCCAAAAGCGTTAACTATCTTGTACAGACAGACTATTCAATATTCAATAGTTTTGTACTTTCGAATTGCCATAGCTACACACACACAAACACATAAAGATATAGTATATATATCTGCAATTATATTCAAATGGATTGTGCATGTACAAGTTCTCATAAAAATAATCATATAAAATTACTAAATGACATAAGAGCAGGGAATGCTGGGAGATATTTGCAGAGGTACCAAACAGCTATATAATTAAATAATTGCCCGACTTGGTGCCCAGTTCCCGCAGCTCAACACATTTGTAAGTAAATACATAAACACACAACTGTATATGGATTTACGGATAACAAAATGTTTTAAAGACTGGTTTTTTGTACACTTTATCTTAAGCAGGTATACCAATTATGATTCTGAATGTATTATCCCTAAACTCTAACCAAAACCTAATGGATTTTGATTTTCCCTTAACGCTACAAAAGTATACCAAAAGTTCATCAGTTTTGAAGCCATCAAGAATATATAAAAATATATATATTAATTTTGAGTTTCACATCAATGAAAATGCGCATTTTGAAACCTAACGACCAATTTTGAAATTGTTTATGTTTATTCAATAAACTTGAAAATGAGAAGAATTAAAACTCTAGGCCCTTTTTATAGTTAAGCGTTTAAGATACAATTTATGTGTAAGTACTTGTACTAACCGAAAGGCTTGTAAATTCTCATATGATTAAAGGCAAAACTAGAATGCTTCATCTGTAATATAGATACCATATTATTTCAACTAAACGATAACTAAAGCATTTTAACTAATACAACAGTGTAGCTTTTAGATATACATAATTGTATGTAATACTATAAAATAAATTACAATTGGAGTGAATGAGTATGCTAATATTTGTAAATGACAGCCAAAAAATGAAGATTCTGGACAGGATTACAAGCCAGACAATGTGAAGACTAGATTCAACAAATTAAAAGTAAAATATAAACGAAAACAGAAACACTGCACACACTTCTCGAGCAAGGAAACCTTTCCAAGACTAACTACCTTCACAAATCATAATATAATAATAAAATAAATATATATATAAATAAAAAAAAATATATATTATCTAATTGACGGTGTTATGCAATTTATAAATGTGATGAATGTCAAACTTAAGCGTATTAAACATTAAATAATACAACAGATTTAGTAAGAATAAAGCTGAATGTAGCGGAAAACTTAAGTAAGCATAACCGACGATTTTAGAGCTAAGCAAAAAGCGAAAGTAAAACAGACAAAAAAAACCGTAAACGATACAAAATGAACAGCCCATAGTTTTTTAAAGGGAATAAACAGAGTAGCAGCTACTTCTAAATTACAAACCAAGCCGAGCAAAAGTAGAGATAAACGCCCAGATGATCTGGAATCAAATGGAATCAGACAATTGGAAAAACTTGTTGAATGCTTCGAGTAGTGCACGAGGAAAACATTAAGATAAAGTAACGTAAAGTAAAGTAAAGGTATCTCGATAATAGTACACAAATGAAATAAGTTTATGTATGTACACATTAAGTTACGGATAAGCCAATGAAAAGTTGATATGGATGCAAAAAAACAAAACGAAAAAGAAAACTTATAAAACTAAAGAAAATGCAAAAATAAAAATAAAGAACATCGGATTAAACACAGTTAGTCGTTTAAACTAAATAACATTTAAGACGGCGATTGCGTTTGGAGCGTAAATTCAACTTGCAGCAGTCCAAACTGACTGCGGGGTAAAACATCGGGAGTCCATGAGAGCAGCAGTCCATCAGTACCCTTCTGTTCTGAATTGAAGAGCATGTTCACAATAAAAAGTCGCAGTTTTGTGTGGACCACACGCTGCTTGGTCGGTGGAAATTTCTGCACTGGAATCTGGCGCACATACTGCGCAAAGTGTCCGTCTTCTCGACGTTCAAAGCAGCGTTGCAGCTGCAGACAGAGCTAAGGGTAAGGGAAGTACCGTAAATATAAGCTATAAAGATTTGGATTCTATACCTACATTTCGACTGGTGAAGATGCGCTTTACCGTGTGAGAAGCGCTGAAGTGCCAAACATATTTGCTGAGACCCTTGTGTTTTCCAGATTCAATCACGCTGACCTTGTACAGTGGTCGACGTTTGATGCCCGCACTAAAGCTTTTGCTGAAGTGCGAAAAGGTTTCCTACAACAGAAGTGGAGATTAGTTAAGTACTTGCTTGACTCTCCAAAATGTACACAAACCTTGTGCACATGCAAACTATGCTGCACCAAGCGCGTGCTCTGCTCAGGCATAGGCTCCACGGAATCGTTGATCAGCTCTATCACATAGTCCAGCCAGGCCTCATAGGCCAATGCCGGCGCCACCTGCACTCCCACAGGCTCTACAGGTGCAACTCCTGTGGCATCGTTTACAATTAGTGTACGTTTCGCTGGCAATGGTGGCTGCTTTCGGGTCTTGACTTCATTAACTATGTCGGCTGCTTTAATAGCCGACTCTTTAACTACTGATATGGTAGGTAGCTCAATGGCGGGCAGTTGATTGGTACTTGGTGGCGGTGCCTTTGTAAAAATAGGCGGAGTCGCTAATATGTTGAAGGGTTCACTGACCAAAGGCAACTCAATGTCGTCGCTGGACAAGTCAATTTGATCTGTCAGCTGATACTGATCCATTAACTCAATATTACAGTCTGTCAGCTCCAGATGTTGACTTTGCTCCTCTGCGTATATATCATAGTTGGACAAGAGTTGAGCATCGTTAGCATAGCGCACGACGCCATTGCTGCTGGCACTGTTCTGGGCGGGTGTGGAGTCCACATTGTAGACGACATCGGGCAGCTCTTCCGGCAGTGGCAACAGCTGCAAGATAATGTATTTGATTAATACGTTTGTTTACTTAACTCAAACAAACTCACGTCTGTAACTGTCTCACAGCATTCGTCGTCAAAGATGTAGATATCCTCGTGCGGATCAATGTCGCCGCCAATGTTGATGCTCAGACTCAGACGTAGGTCATCGTGTGTGACTTCACCCAGTGGGGTCTCCAACTTGGCGGGCATCCAAAAGGACTGCAAACTCTTTGTGAAATTGCCATAGACAGTTTTACCCTGCGGTGAACTTAAGATTCCCGCCAGAACGAGCAGTAGATGATCACAAATCTCATCCTGCATGACCAGCGAGTTGTCTGGCTCCACAATTATCTTGAGCTTGCGACATGCACAAGCATAGGTGCCCTTCTTGGTGGACAATCCATTGGCCAGTGCCGTCACATGCAGATGCTCTGCTGGAAACGTATTGGATCTTTCGCATTTGACCACGAATGTGGTTGCATTCAAACGCTGCACAGCTGGAAGTTTTTCCAGCTCCTCGGCGGACTTGTATTGCTGCCAAAGCTGTTGTTTTTGCTCTAGACTTATGTTAAGGTTCCACAGCACTTCCCGCGTCACCGTATAAACCGTCGCTTTGGGCATTTGATTACTGCACTCTCGACAGGCTTTTATGTGCTTGCAATTGTTGTCATTCTTACAGGTATCCACGTAGCAGATGGCTTTGCTGGACACAACGGCTGCATTTGGCTGCAATGACAGTGTAACGTCCTCAATGCACACGAAATTTCGAGGCTGTGCATCTTGCTCGCGCTCCTTTGTACGCAATGAATAAAAGGCGGAGCCGGCTCGCCGGCAAACCAGCTGTACGCCATCAAGTACGTTCTTGTTTTGCGGACACACTGGATTGCGACACAGGAGCGCACGACTACCGTTAATAGCTCCACAACTTGTACATTTCCTGATACCACGCAGAGTGGTAGGCTGATGACTTAGTTTTGAATCCAGTGGCATGTCAGCCGCCTTTGTTTATAAGAGCCAATAAACTAACAGACACCGAAGGGACCATTTAACAGCATAGTGTAATGTTATTAACAGCGGCAAGTAAAAGACTTAAAATATTAATGTTTTTTAGTTGATTTTAGCAATGGTGTCTTAAACCGTGACTATCTAAGCGATAAGCAATAATTCGTTGCTTAATTTAAACTAAAAATATTACTAACCGCCAAAAAATAAAAAAATAACAGAGCCATTTGAGCAACAGAGTAACACCGATATTTGGTTTATCGATATTACACATCCAACAGACTGCAATTTACAGTTAAAAACTAAATAACAGTTTTCCAAATATTTATTTCATCAAATCACAGTCACTCAACATGTCGCTGAAGACTCTCTAAGCAATCAAATGCAACCTGTGCCTCAATCCAGCGTGCAACTGTCAACAACAGTTGTTCATTAAAGCTGTTGCTCATTAGTTGCAGACTGAGCGGTAATCCAGCTTTAGACAAACGCACGGGAATTGAAACCGCTGGAATACCTGCCATATTGGCAGGCTGAGTACAAAAGTCCTGCACAGCACACTGATCCCGATTGCTCTGTTTGATGAAGTCCCTGTAAAGCGGTGCATCACTTAATGTGGTGGGAGTTAGCAGTATATCCACTTTGTCACAACTTTCTGGTGCTTCAAAAACCTTTTGAAAATCCTCCGCTATTAAACGACGCACACGCAACGCCTTCTCGAAGTAATGATCATAATTTTTGCGTAGTAGTAAAAAGTTTCCAGTCAGTATACGAGTCTTAACGACTTGATTGAAGCCCTCCGCCCGAGATTGAGCATAGAGCTGTTCCGTGCTCCGTTCATCAGCGGCACGGTGTCCATACTCTATTCCATCATAGCGGGCCATGTTACTGGCTACCTCACATTGATTCAGAATGGAATATACGAATATGCTGGCCGCTGTGTTGGGTAAGGACACTTGACGCACACTGGCACCGGCACACTCCAGTAAATCGGCCACCTTGGTCCATGTTTCAAGAACCTCTGCAGACAAACCATCGCAGTGGTATTCCTTTGGTATTCCAATACGCACAGATCTCAAATCAATTTTATCGAGTTCTGGTAGTTGCAGCTTCGTGAATGGCTGTTGAATGCAAGTTGAGTCCATTAAGTCTGGACCGGCAACAGCGTTTAATACAGCAACGCAGTCGCTGATCGATCGTGCAAAAATTCCAGGCACATCCATTGAGTTTACCAGTGGGATTAAGCCATGGCGGGAGCAAAGGCCGTATGTCGGCTTAAGACCCACCACTCCACAATAGGAAGCTGGATTTCGCGTTGATCCTCCAGTATCAGATCCAATTGCGCTGCAATTTATTAATTGAGCACATTAAGTAACAATTGATAGAAATTTTCTGTCCGTTTTAAAATTAAATAAAAATCGATATAAAGAAATAGGCATATATCGATACGTTCTTTCGATTATTTCACATGTTAAACAGAAACAGCTGACATTTAATAGCGTACGGTCACTCTGAATCAAAAACGAACGAAAAATCTAAAACATTTAACGAAATTGAAAACATTTTAGCGTTCTGTAGCGATGTCTGCGCTTTTCCGCCTTACCAGCCGCGCTGTGGCGCTTCAGCGATCCTTGGCGCTTAATCAGGCAGCTACTCTGCAAGCTTGCCGCAGCATTAAAACGTCGCCAAAAAAGGACGAGACGGTTGCAGCACCCGCCAGCGTTACAACCGAAGATTTTGCAAATCCCAGTCCCAAAAATTGGATGAGCTATGGCTTCGACTACAAAACTGAAACGGATGATCGCAAAGCAACAAAATCAACATTCTTCGTTGCCGTAACCCTTTGCTTGGTGTGGGGAACATTCTATTGGTCATATTTGCCCGATACCCAGCTTCGCAACTGGGCGCAACGTGAGGGATTTTTGGAGCTACGTCGTCGCGAAGAGGCGGGTCTCGACCTGGTGAGCCCCGACTACGTGGACAAAGCTAGCATTGTGCTGCCATCGGATGAGGATCTTGGCAATACGGAAATTATTATTTAAACAATTAGTGCACTATCCCTTTAGTTTGTTTTGTAAGCGAATGTTATGTAATTGAAGAAGCTGGTGTTCAACTTTGCGTCGCGCATCCTGCTGAACAATAAACTTGCATATTTCTGCATCAAATCTTGTCGTGAAATGGCTAACAAAAAAACATTGCAATTTATTTACACAAGTTTTTTGTTTTTTGATTGAAAGACACCCGCAGTTTGAGGTTAGGCAGAACAACAAAAAATGTAAACAAAAATTTTTTTACTCACGCGTAACACAAACCAGCGGCAACAGCTGATGCTGAACCACCCGAGCTACCTCCCGCTATTCTCCAGTTATCGCTGGTCAAGTCCTCGCTCCAAATGTTCTTTGTAGGTCCATAAATAGAGTCCACTGTGCCAGCGCCCATGGCAAACTGATCCATGTTGGTTTTTCCAATCAGAACAGCTCCAGCTTGACGTAATCGCGCGCTCATTGTAGAATCATAGGGCGGCACAAAATCCTTTAGCATCCTATAATTTGGACATAAAGTAGAGTTTTTGACTTTGCCTATAAGCAGCTACATACCGGGAGGCACAAGTGGTGGGCATGTTGGTGGTGCAAAAATTGTCTTTAATGGCTATAGTGACACCATCCAGGTCGCCGCTCACAGGTTGCTTTCTTGCATAGCGCTTTGCTGACTCTTCGGCTTGATAAAGAGCATGCTCAGGTGTAGTGCTAACAAAGGCATTCAGTGTCTTAAGCCGGGCAGCATCCTCCAGCGCCTGCTCTGCCACCGAGAGCGGTGATAATTGACCATTGATATAACCGGCAGTCAGCTAAAATGGGTGCAATTTAGTGGCCAATTCATGAAACTGACTACAGTTCTCACCTGTTTGATACCCAGCTGCAGGTGACGCCTCATCCTTGTTTTTATTTAGCTTTTGGGCAATTCCTATTGATAACTTAAGTAGTTTTATTTATAATATACACATAATAAACAAAATTAATGCACGGCCTTTCATATTTTGTAATCCTAAGCAAAACTGATACAATGCCGACTAGAGATGAGCATAATATCGATAACTTTTAACTGCAATGGTTTCGAATTCAAACTTCAATTAAAAACAAATATTTTTTTCTGACTAACAATTAAGCGTATGCACATTTATATATATACTTCAAAAAACATTTTACATTTGTAAACAAATTCGACTACATATTAAGCAATATTTAAGACATAATACAGCGATTATTTCTTCCCTTTGCTTCTCTGACTTTCTTCGCCATGTGCTGTGGTTATATTAAGTGAAATGTTTGCCTCTGGTTCCTCCTCTTTCTTGACCTCCCGTTTAACGGTAATGGATGATGACGACGGTTCCTCGTCTTCGGTCTCCGATTCGCATTTCTGAAGGTGGGAAGAAAACACATGAAACAATTTAATATGAAAATGATTAAAAATTGCATGATAAAAGTAATGAAATGATACATGCAGGATATGATTGGACTTGATTTTGAATAAGATTCTGTTAATTGAGTAGCTCGTCGAGCCAGGGCATCTCTTCGATGCCATCAAGAATATTCATAATATCATCGTCGACCGGAGTGAATTCAAAATTAGATTCTATGTCGTTGGAATTTAAAGTTTCTTTGTCGCATTGATTCGAAACTTGATCTTGATTCTGTAGACCCAGAGCGTCCACAGGATCTTCTAGCTCGAGACCGAGCCCCAGTCCCAGTTCACTACAGTCCATGTTAAGCAGCATGGCATAGTTCTCATCAATCGAATTCGCCAGATCTTCGGCTGTATCGTTATCAAAATTAAATATACCATTTGTAAGATCCAAAAGATTTCCGTCATCGTTCGAATCAACGGGTTTCAGGCAATCAGCATCACCATCACCATCATTAACAATTCCGACTCCAATTCCAACATCACCTTCACTGTTATAACCTGTGGCAAATATATTCGATGTGCTTGGCACTCCATAAAACTATGTGAAGGGAGGGGATGAAAGGTCCGTCTTTTATTTTCAAAATTCGTTTGATCACAAGCTTGTTCATTTAACGCTACGTAGTACTTATGTATGCGTGTGTTTTGTAGCTCTAAGATTATACTATATATATAGTACGTACTACAGCAGAGTACCAACTGGATCAAGGTACGAATGCTGTACGTAGTATGTCCATTTAAGTTATTTATGCCAATATGTCAACGTATATATGTGCTCTTGGGGGTGTGTGTGTGTTTTTGTGTGTATACAAATGTACAAGCTTAATTAGGTGCTAGTGGTAGTAGTGGTAGTGGTATTGGTTTTGGGTAGTAGTATGTAGGCTCAGCCTCTATTTAACGCACCTTTTGTATGTACTGGCGCTTGGATGTCGCCACGTTCAAATGGAGCACACAGGTTGAGTCCTCAAGTATGCTGGCAACTGGCTCTTGGCACACAACACCACTACGTTCCACGCCGCAGGCACGAAACAGCACCTGACGTTTATCCTCAAGAATGTGCTTGCGACAATGCTTGCAACATGGCAGCGTGCGTTCACCGCACTTCACGCCGCCCTCGGTAAAGATACACTTTGGCTGACTGGAAGATTTGGAGGTTAGTAATGTGTCGCGTGAGCGTTTCTCCTTCATCTTTTTGTAGAGCACCGCCTCCATGCCCTGTCTGCGATGATAGCCATTCAATGCCTTTAATTGCTCATATAATTTGCGCTCATGCGGCGTCTCTTTCAGCTGATCATGAATGCTGCCTGTAATCGAATGCATAATTAATAAACAATTTGCTGTAAATCTATTCATCATTTACAGTAAGTCTCCCGTTCCCGGCGAATGTCGTGCAAGTAGCCACGCCGTCTGTCCTTTAAGAGGTGTTGCAAGTGTGTTATTTGATCGCGATACAACCCCTGTAATTTGACCAACTTCGTTTCTGCGAGACGAACTGCCTCTGCGCGTGTGTAGACACCAGCATGTCTGTGAAAATAAACATTGAGTTAAAACTTCAAGAACGGAATAAGTTATTGATTTACTTGAGTGGATCATCTTCCTCTGAATCAACGCTCTCATAGTCCGATTCAAAGAACTCCAGATCTCGTGCAGTGTTTCTCAAGCATGGCGGATCATCATCGTTGCTGGAACTGTCCGAGGCATAATCCAAAATGCGACGACGCTTTCGCACACTGGACACAACCTGGCCAATGCTATTCGTATGATCCTGATTGACTGCACACCAAGTAATGATTATCAAAAAAAAATATTTCACAAAAGCATCAAATTCCGCTTACCAAAGGGTGTTACATGTGGCGACACCACATCAATCTCATCATCGTCTGGTTCAGCTTTGGGTGGCTCCGGTTTGATGCCCTCCACGTTAATGTGATGCGATAAACTGTTTAACAGTGTCTCATTGGTCTCGACGCGAGTACGCAAACGACCCACGGACAAATGTGTTTTTTGCAATTGCGTCTGGCGGTTGTGCTCGAAGCAGAGCGTTGTTAGAATCTGCTCCTTTTTGGTATCAAGCTTGGGCACAGCATTGGTGCACTTCCTTCCGTTGGGATACACATGGGTGCACTGACGATAATTGGCACGAGGGTCGCGCAAAATGTGCCGAATGCAATACTCGTACCCATCAAGACGCATTAAACTGCATTCATATGTGGGATTGCTGCAGTACTTTATTTTTGCCAACTCGCTGTGGATTTGATCACGCAGCTTTTGCTCTTTTTCGGGTGTACATGCAGTTCCGGTGAACCGTGCGCATTGGCGCATTTGGTTTGGAGAAAAACTTGCCATATTTTTCTCCTTTTTTTTAAGTTTTCTCTGCGACAGTTTTTTTAACAACGACAGACTGAAAATGCGAAGCGACTTGCTAAAGATGTGACTTACACATTTTGTTGATATCGATATTGCTGCGATACTTACAATTCGTGTATCGATTATTAAAATCCATAATTTTTATAGATTTTTATATATCATGAAAAGATTTAATTATCATTGATTTTTTTACTTTAAATGTTATAACCTGGGTATATCAATGAATGTCTTTCTGCCATAAACCATTTAAGTTTTACATATATATATATATTTAGTGATATCGTCGATTCGATAAATATTTTTAAATTGTTTTAATATTAAATGTAATTATTTGAATTAAAAAAATAGTTTGTTTTAAATTAATTGTTTTAAAATGAATAAACACTTTCATATAAACAAGCCATTGGAACACCGAAAAGAATTTCAAAGTTTGAGATGGAACCAGTTATCGAATTATGTTAAAACTCAGCCGATATTAGTGCATCGCCAACGCCAAAACATGAACGAGGGAAAAATGAATTTGATATGTAAGTTGTTTTGAATGGCATAAAATGTTATTATATATGCATTAAATCACAGACGAAGTATCGGAGGACAGTGATTCGATTGCCGAGCATGAGCCCGATGAGCACATGGAGTGTCAGAACTCAATACCCCTTCCAAAGCACAAGCGTCGCAGCTACGTCTGGAAATACTTTAGACCTGTACCTGACCACTCCGAAGTTTACAGATGCAAGTTATGCAGTGAAACTTTTGGTAACAAAACCGCCAATCTTGGAAGACACCTACAAACGGTCCACGGCGTCAGCGATACCGTGAGTAGATAAAAATCTCTATTTACTTAGTATGGAAACTGTTTGGTAACTGGTTTGTGTGTTTTCTATTTGGTTAGCAACACCAGGAAGATTCGGTAAGGAAAGGTCGTCCGAACCGCAGCTTCGTTTGGAATTTCTGCACCAAGCTGGATGACAAACGTGCTCTCTGTCATTTGTGCAAGAAGGTGCTGTATTTTGGAGGCGGTAACACGTCCAATATAACAAAGCATCTGAAGCGCATGCACGCTGAGAAATTAGAGGAAGTGGTAAGTGTAGACGACAAACTGCATCTGCATCCTAATTGATCACTTGCAAAATTTAAGGCCAACCAGATGCCCCGAAGCGTTCGCTTTGGAATCGATTCGTCAACGTTGAAAAAAGAGAGACGGGGATCGAGCTATGTTTGGAAGTACTGCGAAAAGCTATCAAAGAATACAGTACTGTGCAAGCTGTGCAATAGAAGAATGCGTTTCCATGGCACTGCCAATGTCATTACGCATCTGCAGCGTAGACACAACATCATGGACGAGACGACTATCGTTAAAATAGAATCACCTGATAATATACAAGAGGCAGCAACGTCCAGCACCAATGAGAGTGGCACGCCTCGAAAGACCAGTGTCAGTGGTAGCGTGGTATGGAAATACATTACCCGCATTTCTGAGGATACGGTTCGATGTCGTGTGTGCCTCAAGAATCTGTCATATCAGGGTACTAGTAATCTGCAACGTCACCTGCATCGCATGCATAATATAATGTGGAACGTTCAGGAGTCCACATTGCCAATCAAAGTAGAGACAGATCCACATAATGAGGGCTCCTTTTTTGAATTCTGTGAATCAACCAGCGATCCGTCGGTGTGGAAATGCCAAATGTGTGAAGAGCATTTTGAGGACAATGAAAACATGCAGGAACACATAAGCACGCATATGGTAAAGATTCATGGAGCTGCCATGAGAAGAGACTTTGATGATGTAAGTAATTGATCATGCGAAGTAAACCATTGTACATACTAACTCTGCTTTCTCCAGGAGATTCTTGTGACTGAGAACGATGAAGCACTTGTCACACTATTTTCCACCGTCGTTGGCGATGAAAGTAACTCTGGTGATAAAGAGGATGAAAGAGTTGCCGATCAAGTGGAAATAGCGACTGCAGATTCTGATGAGGCGCTCTACAATGAGATTATTGAAGTAGAAGAAGAGCTGAACGATGTGGAAGAGGTTGGAGACTATTTAATCGAAACCGCTACCGGCGAGAATTCATTGTCGCCGTCACCGCATTCGGGCGAAAATGTTTTCTCCGACAGCAATGACAGCATCGATGACCAGCTGGTGACGACGACTATACAAGCGGACGATACACCGTTAATGCGGGAACTCAAAGAGGATTTGCTACGACAACAAGCCATGTACTTCAGTGAGAAGGCTGGCTTCTATCGCATGCAAAAGTTTCTGGTGGCGCAACAGGTTCGAAAAGAGCGACTGGAATTTGAGAAACTAAAAGCTGTTCGGAAAAGAAGCGACGAGTCATTTAATACATAGGATTATTAGTTCTTTCTCATTTCTTTTATTTGTTAAGTGTAATATATTTTAAAATCAAATTGTTACATAGACCAACCATCAATTATTGTATACACCATTCATAATTATAGATGTACATATATCTATGGAAAATAACAAAATAATTGCGTGCAATGTTAATTGCTGTCCACGACGTTCATGTCCAGTAAAAGTTTCTTGGTTTGCAGATCGATCAATCTTCGCTTGGCCCTGGCCAACTCGGCCATTTCATTGTAATAGATGGTCTCAGCTTTTAACTTTTCGTCTAACTGGGTCGTCATTTCCGTAATCGAATTGGCGTCGCCTTGGTGATCCATAGAATGTCCCATATTCGATGGCTCATCATCACAATGTCTCGGTACCATTACATCCGAATTGTCCACGACGTATTCATAAAAGGGCTCCTGTTGCAAAATTGAATGAAACTAAAATCAAAATTGATTCACAGCAAACATTTACAATATTTACTAAGGCCACATACCTCGTCTTCCATGTGATCCGTCACCTTTTCTATGATGCTATCGACGTCGTCAAAGTCAACCTTTTCCAGTGGATCCACTTGACGTCTCTCGTCGCCGCTAGTATTCTCCTTTTTTGGTGAAATTAGGCTATGCTGAGAGTAGCTCAAGTTTTTAGAAAAATTATGATGTCGCCGGATAATATGCCTCATTAGATTGGACGACGAGTGCTTCGAGGATAAGGTTTTGCTACAATGCTTACATTTGGCCATAAACTCGGATATGCGCACAAAATGCGCCCACAGTTTATTATTTTTCCCAATGACTTTGTTACGCGTCTCCGAATGATGATGGAGTTGTTGCTCCTGTCGCCCCTGATGATGCCCATCCATGATGGTTCGCACAGCACTTTTGGTTTCCCGCTCTCCCATATTAACATCTAAATGAACATCGACCTCGGGGGGATCGGGGGCATTCAGCTCCTCCCTTAGCTCAGCAAGCATTTTGCCCTCGTCGCCGGCGAATATTGCCCGTGCTAACAGCTTGTGATTTCGGATTAAGTGGCGCGTTAAATTTGAGGATGTGTGTTTGGATGACAGCGTTTTGTCGCAGTGCTTGCATTGCACAATGTATTCGGTGAGGCGGTGAAAGTGTGACAACGCTTTGGCATTCCTGCCAACCATCTTTGCAATTGACAATTGTTTTTGTTATTATTAAATTATCAACAATAATAACGTTGTTTGGCTTGGGTTAAGTTATTGTGGTTCGTGTGCACTGTACACTGCTGTTCCGAATTAGTTCGATCGAACAACTTTAATAATCCTGAACGAAAATTATTTTTAGTTCGTGTACAGTTGGGTAGAGCTGGAACTAAATCGATTCCAGCATCGATGCTTTGGTGTTTCATCATAAAAACGATACGTCGAATGATATATTCATAATCGATTTAAATCGAAGAACATTCAGAATCGATATAAATCGAAGAACATAGTTACACCATGAGTTACACAAACTTTTAAATACTTTCAATTCTGTGAAACAAGTAGTATAACTGACATGATAAATATATTTCAGTTTTTAAAAATATATTAATAAAAATGCGATTTTAAATATATTTTATTTGAATTTATTGAGCTATAATCGATATCATATTCGGTACCACCTCATGTGAACGCACCTGTGTTGCGCACTTTGCTTTTTCCGGCTAGAACAACACTATGTCAATTTTGTATTAATATCTTGAAGGAGAATCGGTTTTGGATGATTCAACATATATCACATATTCCATATATTTTAGATTTTAAATATAAATATTCATACAATATTTGTTAATTGCCCGAATAAATGACGGATAAGTAGTTGGAAAATAAAAAAGGCTAGTTGTGGTGTTTAAACAGAGTTGATTTGATTTGGCCGCAGTTCATTGGAACTGTTTCAGTGAATTTTTTTAATCGTATCGAAAGGCAACGCTGAAAAAGTGCTGCCCATCGCTGTCAGATCGCAATAGTAGTGCCCAGCGCTAACCTAAAAAATTTTGACACGAGGTAGTGCGTGTCTTTTCCTTTCTTTCTCGCTTTTTACTCGAACATGGGTAAGTCGTCGGCTTGATAAAATTGTGTTAAAATATCAAGAAAATCAACAGTGAAATGGATAAAAATAGCATAAAAGTGTGAATAACTCATCACTACATGCAATACAATTGACAAATATGTGAAATATATGAATTTTACAGATATTTGAGTTATTTAAAGTTGATTAGCAGCAGCAGCACCGCGTGCTCCATTGTTGTTTGTGTGTGTGTGCGTTTGATTTTCTTGATATTTTACTACTTCAATGAATGCTGCTATGAATCGAATGTAGTTTAATGTGTGTTCTATTATTTAAACATAATTTAAGGTATTAGCCGCGATAGTTCACATAAGCGTCGCGCCACTGGTGGCAAGCGCAAGTCGCTCCGCAAGAAGCGCAAGTTCGAGTTGGGCCGCCCTGCAGCCAACACCAAGGTGAGTTTTCCCCCTCCAACCCCTTCAATAAAACGGCTATCCGCCATTGTTGAATGATAAATAATGATAAAATAAAACAAAATGATGTTAACGCGTGTCAACTGCAATCGCAACCGACTAGTTCGTGAGCAAATATCTTTGATGATTAAAAAGCATTATGTTCGGACTACTGATTACATATCTAACAGAAGCTTAGTTTGCTTCTGACCAAGTTAAGAAATTTTGCTAATGTTTGAACTCGTGTTTTTGCAGCTTGGTTCCTCCCGCGTGCACTCCGTGCGCACCCGTGGTGGCAACACCAAATTGCGCGCTCTGCGCCTGGAGAACGGCAACTTTGCGTGGGCCTCTGAGGGCGTTGCACGCAAGACGCGTATTGCCGATGTTGTCTACAATGCCTCCAACAACGAGCTGGTGCGCACCAAGACGCTGGTGAAGAACAGCATTGTGGTCATCGATGCCACACCATTCCGTCAATGGTACGAGTCACACTATGTGCTGCCTCTGGGTCGCAAGCGTAACCCCAAGCACGCACAGAAGGAGGATGAGAACGATGTGCTTTCCAAGAAGCGCAGCGACAGGGTCATGAAGAAGTACCTGGAGCGCCAAAAGTACGGCAAGGTCGAGCAGGCTCTTGAGGATCAGTTCACCTCTGGCCGCATCTTGGGTATGTTAATTTCTTTAATACTATTTCAAGTTATTCTGTCGATGATGAAAACACTTTAGCGATCCAGCTAATTTTATTGTATCAATCTTGTTTTAAGTGCGATGCAAGCCAGTTGGATGTGAATTTTGCTTGTCATAGTTACTCTGATGACATTGTTTACTAATCCTTCGAGTGACTTTGCTTCCTATCATGCTTCATGTTTTAATTTTTACTCTTTCTCCTACAGCTTGCGTCTCATCCCGCCCCGGACAGTGCG
Organism: Drosophila dunni; assembly: GCA_018152125.1. Classification (NCBI taxonomy): domain Eukaryota; kingdom Metazoa; phylum Arthropoda; class Insecta; order Diptera; family Drosophilidae; genus Drosophila; species Drosophila dunni. The sequence goes on along the minus strand of JAECXC010000352.1, from coordinate 1,398,883 downwards.
GTCGTTCCGATGGCTACATTCTGGAAGGCAAGGAATTGGAATTCTACCTTAAGAAGATCAAGTCTAAGAAATAAAGGCACTAGATAAGAATGCAAACCGACAACTGATTTGCAAAGAGAAAACAATAAAACGGCTTGTTTTTTTTATAAGAAAACATTAAACACATTTTTACTACTCAACTCAAACGTATTTGTGCACACATTGCAACCAAAAACAATGTTTAATAGTTTATGTTTATAATTGATCTTAAATTGCTATTAAAACCCACTCCGAAAACAAGCAAAGACAACGAGTCGTATAAAAGTAAAAGTAAGCCTCATCTTCCTATAACAAAAGTCATGTCGGGTTACAAGTGTATCAGATAGCAGTGCGAGTTCCTTAAATGTTCAGTTACACGTCTCAGGTGGATAGAAGGTATATAAATTATCTAATCATGACAACTTGTATCTAGAAGAGTTTATTTTATGAGAATCAGCTGTGTTCTAAGAAAAAAATTTAATAGGAAGTATTTTTGTATAGATGTAGCGGAATACTTTAAGGTAGAGAATTATTGAGTAACAACTTGTACCTCCTATATAAAGCAGCGTCTCCGAGACATAAACTATAGTTAATGGGCGTCCAGCAAACTTGGAAATGAAACAGAACTTCTTAATTGTTTTAAATTCTAATTAACTTTGTCTATTGAAAGTTTCTGAGACTAGTTTGTTAATCTTTTCAGTCATAGTACTAAGAAAGAACCCCAGGGCTAACAAGCCACAGAAACTCCAATTTAGCCCTTCGTTTCTACATTTCTGAAAATAAGAATTTTTGAATAGAAATGCATATAATTCATGCTTAAATAAGACGTATATTTAGGTGTGTTAATGTATTTTTGTTTTGCTTGTTTCTATGCAATTTGAATTCATACAGTATTTTACAAAATATAGTATACGTAATCAATAACAATAGTTCAAATATCATTCGTATTAGTTGGCTATAATTACATAACACAAACAGAGCCAGTTATAGATGTCGTTGAGGAGAAGTCAACAAATTACTGGCGCTTTGTACTGCCAATGACAATTGTGGAACTTTGCAGTGGCTATGAAAATAACAGAAAATTTTTAGAGCAATTTCTAAATGTTTGTTGTTTGTTGCTGTTTTTGGCATGTGCTCTCAGTGCTCGAATAGCATGGTCATGAGGGCCATGAGGGCAATGCCAAAGACAAGGGCCAGCAGCTGTTTGACAGACTCCTTGCGCTCGTCCTCCTTCAAGAGATCGGGTAATACTGTGACCAACGATATGTGCAGGAACCCGCCAGCGGTAAATGGCATAATCCAAGATGTGCGCGCCTCTGTCATGACAAAAAGTATGATTAGTTTCAGTTTGGACTGATTTACAGTTGCTGAAATGCTTACCCATTGCTGAGGTCACACCGGAGCCGCCAATGGCCACGAGAGCACCTAGTAAACCGGCACCGGCCGTCAGTAATTGTGCACGTGCCGCATCCCAGCGACTAAAACCAGAACGCAGCAGTATGGCAAAGTCTCCCACCTCATGAGGAATCTCATGGACTGCATAAAGAAAGAAAATAAGTAGGAGAACAACAGCAGGTGCTACAAAACTTACGCAATATGGCAAAAGTGGCCAGCACTCCATGCCGGAAAGAGACGAGAAAGGAGCCAGCCACTGCCAGGCCGTGTGTGAAATTATCTATGGAATTGGCCAGCAGATTCAGATAGCCAGCCACCTTTTTGGGCTGCTCCTTGGGCACCTTGGACTTCTGTTCACGTTCGCGCAGAAAGCAAACCTTGTCAACATCCTCAATATCGCAGGCTCCGCCACAACTGTCAGCTGTCTCGCCCTCGGGTAACTTGCCCCCATGACGACGCAGCAGACAATTGGCGATCTCCACGCACTTGGGCTGTGGATTCTCCTCGTCGGCACTTGTGTAACCAGAGAAGATCTTCTCAACGATGGTAAAAATGAGTATGCCGGAAAGTACCCACAAGCCGGACCGCAAAGATGGATGCCCATCGGAGTCTAAACGGGGAATTTTCATTTAGTATTGCTCATACTCGTAGAGACATCACAAGGGATTACTCACTCTGGTTATCGCCCTCCCAGGCTTCTGGCAGTAAATGTAGAAAAACATCACCCAAGAGTCCGCCTACCGCAAAACTGAGCAGAACCCGCAAAAACTTCGATTCCGCAGCTACAAAGTGATAAACATGTCTTATAAATGATTATATCTGTTAATGGACTTAACTTACGATCTTTGTAGCCCTCCTTGGCTAGTTTCTCGTTGGAGGGAATTATGAGCAGCGGAAAAATGCCACTGAGGCCAATCACGATGGATCCCAGTAGCGAGAACACCCATGGTGTGTACTCCAGGCTCTTTATGTACTCGGGCATATACTGATTCACCAGATTTGAGTAGATCATGCCGAAATGTTCGTCGAAGAAACTGCTGCTCACATTCATGATGGTTTATTTATTCAGTTAATAATGCTAGACTAATTTCCACAGTTGGCTATTTGGCTAAATGATTGTTGTCTTTGGTAATTGCTTATGGCTCAATCAAGTCCTTGTCATGTCCTTCAACTTGTTCGTTTTAGAAGCTGCAATTAATCAAAACAATAAATAAAAGAAATAATTAATAAGAAACAAGAAACAAATTAAAAATTTTTTGGTGTATTAATTTCGAAAATGATTTGAAGTGAATAACAAATTAAATTGTCGCCTAGCAACCGAGGGGGTGGAAACTATTTCCAGATACTAGCTTGATGTCCTAATCCTCACAATGCACGTCACGGGCGTAATGCTCCGGCGGGCAACAGCCGATAGAGCCACAAGCTTCTCCGCTGACATGAACGATAAGCGGTGTAGTCCAAGACTCGAGTAGCTTATATATGACTGAAGATAACTGATAACCGATAACTTGTTAAAATCAAAGAACTAAAAAGTGACAGTTTATCAAAAGTCCCCTAAAGCCACAGAAGTTTGTGGGGTTTTCAAAAGCTCGGGGAATTGAAAGATGGCACAGCATAATGGTCTTACTCACTTCAAAGCACTTACTGCATAAAGTATACCATATACCGTACGATATGTATTGCACTATTTCAAAGATATCTGATTAAGAACTTAAATGCATAGATTTTGCATGTCTAATAACTGCTTAAAATTAACAAATATTGGATAAAAACTTGATACTTTTGGGTTTTTCAAATAGCCACTTATTTTTAAGCTATATAACTTGGAGGTTTGTGGTTAATAGGCTGTATAAATCTAATAATTAGTTTTATTTGTTGGGTTTTTTTTTTGTTAATGCATTATGATCTATCTATCTAAATATTTTATTTACTTAAATTTGTATGAGTTATAAGTACTATAAATATTTAAGTTTGTTTTATGACTTTGTAAGCTTAAAAGCATTTAATTTCTTTATGTATTTTTAAGCAGAAACTTTATTCAATTATTTTATGGTTTCATTTGTAATCTAAAGATCTTTAATATCATAATAACACTTGATTTTAAATACTAAATAAATCGTTCAGTTTGTTTAATTTGTGTAAGCTTTAAATCTTTATGGTTTTGGGCCTTTAATTTTAAGTGCAATATAAATAATTTATTTTGCAAGCTTTAAGTATTTTATTTTGTATTACTTTTATCTTTTGAAGCACTCTATAATATATATAGTGCATACACTTTTTAAATGAGAGTAATTTTAAGTTGGTTTCACTAATTTCAAACACTTTCAGGTATCTGTTGATTTTTTTCTAGCTTTTCTCGCACTGAATATTGTAATGCAATACTACAATGCCAAATATCATATTATTATCAAGGAAAACCAGCAAAATTAATGCATTTATCAAAATTAAAACACTCACAACACAACCTACAGCAAAGCAAGGAATGAAATACAATCTGATTGTGAATCCGTATCCGTATCTGAATCTGTATCTGCTGGCGAGCACCGGGAGACTGAACGATTGAAAAAGAATTTTGGAATTGTGGCTGAATGTTGAGTTGGGAGACTTGGAGCACACCTGTGATGATTTACGACACAGTTTGAATCAGTTCGTTTCACTTTTGATTTGATGTGCACAATGCAGCTTAAATTGTTTCAATTTCGGCCGATAAGATACATATAGGTGTATAAATAGACGCCAAGTGTGTGTGCGAGTGTGTGGCTGGTTAAAAGATACACTTAAGTACTTGTGTCTGAGGATTAACTTGGGGCCTAACAACAATGTCTTTGCGGTGTTAGCGAAACGTCAACTAAGGATAAATATCGAAAAACGTGAACACCGAACACTGGACTTGCTCCTCTTACGCTCTCTAACGGTAACTTGATTGTGATTGATCACCCTGCGTGGAGACGCTGCCGTGAGTCGCGTTCAAATATCACGTATACGTACATCAATGCCAAATTGGTATAGCGAATACGTTTAAAGTTTAAACGGTTTCTATAAACGCCTCTCACCAACTGACAGCCAACTTCTCAGTCTCTCCGAGCGTTTTGCGGTATCGCTTATCGAAAATATAGCAACAACAATAACCGAGTGGTTTTCGGCCTTACACTTGGGAGCTTGAGCCCCGACTCAGTTTGTTTGTTAGTAAATAAATGCACTGAACTCGCTCACCAAAACTATCAGTTGCGGTTGTTCTCTTATCAAGATCAACACGTCGATCTATATTTAAATGACAAAGAAATTTACCACAACAAAGTGTATAAAGTACTCGGTAGTATTGTATCTTAAATAGAACTATTTTGTATCTATAGTTATAAATTGGAGTTTCTTTTGCAGAACACATGTGCGTAGTGGCACAACACTTGTTCATACACGCTAACCTGAAGAACAAGCTAACAAGATGGCCAATACCAGTTTTGTTAGAAATATATTCATAAATAGCTTTGAATTTTTGCTTGAGGCTAAACAAAAGCAAGTAAATAAAAAATAAACACATAAAGAAATATTCGACTTAAGACTGAAGGAAATAATTCTTGATATAACGTTACGTTACGCACTAAACGGCAATAAAAAAAAATATTTCAATTATAAAAATTGACACTCATAAATACATAGTTTGTAGTATAAAGAGATCTGTATATAGAGGTAGATATGGAGGACAAAAGCGCGACAACGAGCGAGTTCGTTCTTGCCTATTGAAAATTGACAAGTGCTGCTCGGAGTCGACTCGACTGTGGTTTGCCGGTGCTTTGAACTTGATTTGTGGTATCCGTCTGCGTATGTATTTGCTTATGTATCTTGAGAACCGACATCACACACACACAAACACAACACAATACAATTCGCACCGTGGCACTCACTTGACTGCTGCTAATGCGGAAATTTACGATTCCGTATGTCTTATCACGCCAGCAACTTTGCTCGATATGACGGCAAAGATGCGTTGCTTCTCGTTTATAATACTCTGTAATGCTACGATTTGCGCGCGGAGGGACTTCCAGCGGCCAGTAAATACAGTATATATAAATATGTCACTTTGATGAAACAGTTTGTTAACCACACACATATGTGTACTATATGCTGCTAGTATGCATTTAATAGTTGCACATGATTCAGCCTTTTGTGACTGCATTGATCAATTGTTTTCTACTTATAATGGCGCAGATTATTTTGCACGCTGCACTATGGCAGAATTTCAAATGGAGGAGAACAGAGTCACTTGAGCTATCTATCGAAACGTGCTTTTTACCAGCAAGTAAACTACATGAGAATGTGTCACTGGAACAACGACAAATGCAGCGTTACTCGGTTTGGTTTGTACTACATATAGACTCTGAACATATGTAATTATATACGCATATAAAAGCATTGTTTTATGCCTGTGTGGTAGCACGAAATCACAGTTGTTGTGTTGAAATGATAAGAGCGCAGAGCGCGTGAGTCGATCAGCTGTGCGATATATTTTAACAGAGAGCGGGAGAGAGACAAAGAGAGTGAACGACATTGAGAGCAAAAGTGGGAACATGGCGTCGTTCGCTGTTATTCCATATGTGCATTCATATGTGTTGACATACATACGTACATATGTACATATAAACATATGCATAACAATGTACAAACATACCGACAAGTGCATGTACAGACAGCCAACAACAAAGGATTGTGAAATAAGAAGTTTTTTCAATTGCAGTGACCCTTGGTTTATCCCAAAAAAATAAAAAAAATTATATATGCTGTACGGCGTAATCATCTGCTAGCCAAAAACCGGTTTACCAACAACAGCCTATTGTTTATTATTGCAGTCTTATCGTATTGATTATCAGCAAGACATTCGGCCATATTCGATTGTCGTTCAGCGCACAGATTCACTTTAACAACTTTAGTGCTGCTCGCAAAAATAACAACTATGGCTGCTGCCACCGACGATTTATTATTTATCACATACTTGAAGCATGTACATATGGTTTTATAAAAACAATATTGTTTGTAGGTGTAGGTTAGTTACGCAGTATTTCCGTCTTACCGTTGTTTTATTTGTGCAGGTTATTCACTCAACCGATTAGTACACCCCTGTTTGTTTTATGGCTTTTTTAAATGTTCCGTACTTCGAGGTATTCATAAAAATTTCTTTTTATCAAAGGCGCAAAAATGTCTTTGTTTTGTCGGTGCTAGACGAATATGCAAACAAAATTCTTAATGCGCAGTATCGATCAATTTTGCCAGGCGACTAATCTTCACTGAGACTGAGTATCTGGTTATTATTCGAGATGCTTACAAGCTTTGAGTTATTTTTATATCTTTTCAATTACACTTTTAGTAAAATTAACAGGATTTTGACCCAACTATTCAGCTTTCGAGATTGTTATCAACTTTTGTCTTTGCGTTGCGGGCTTTTACAGCTGAAATGAAACAGGTACGCTTGTGCGCGTACTTTTTGTTTTGTTTTGGGCCGTGCGGAAAAACAAACATGGCTTCACAAACAGCTGAGTAACAAGGGGACAAAAATACCAGTGCCAGTCATAATAGTGGGAAAATAACATATGTTGTCAGCTACAGTTTGTTGAATATGGTCACACTGAGAGTGGCAGTCCCAATAGCTGTTAACTGAAAACTGCAACACTATAAAAACAATTTAATAACTAATTTTTTATTACATTTTTTTATTTAAAATTTAATATCAAAATACCATTTAAATCGGCCAATAAACAAGGTTTGCTGTTATTAACATTACAGTAGCATGTTAAGTGGTCAAAACAAAATTATTAAGTGGGATGGGGCTGCCCGCATGCAACAGCTGTTTTAGTTGTCTTATAATTTTTGTGTCGTGCATTGTTTACGTTTTCGTGGTGCAATAAATAATTTGAAGTGCAGTTTAAATAATCTTGTTAATGTGCATTTTAGTGTATACTGTAAGCTGAGTGAAAGTGAATTAAGCTAGACGTAGAATGAGTACAGACGACTTGTTAGTGCGTCATGACAAAGGCGATGATTCGCCTGCAACATCGCCAGGAACGCCAACACCAACGTCTGCGCCCAGTTCATCACTGAATCGCCTGCGTGACACTTTTCGCCGCACAGAGAGCATATCGTCTCACATTTTTAATCATATATCAACGCAGTTCTCCAATGCCGCCGCCGCAGCGGCTGCATCTGAAATAATCGACGGCACAACCACGTATCCAGAGATGCCGCAGACTGTGGTGACACCCACAGAACCAATTCCAAAGCGCAGAAAGCCCGGTGAGTACAAATTTTTATTTATATCGCGTAAATTAACGCAAATCAAAATTGCAACATTTGAATTCGAATGCGTAGTTATTGTGAAGTTTGAAAATGTGCAAAATGTTATATTGGACACCCCCAATGAAAAGCTCTCAAAAAGCTTCGTTGCCAAGCGCGCTTGACAAATCAATAGGAGCTTTTGGCTCAGTCATACTTAACGCAACAACAGGATAACTCAACGCAGCGAACAAAAAACCAACAAATTGTCCATATTTTGTCATAAATTCATAGTACAAATAGTATAAAATATTCATAAAGTGTCTGCGAAACAACTGTGCTCAAAGGCACCACATCACACGCAGGAAATAACGCTGGAATAACAAAATTCATTCACGTATGTTGAGTGCAGTGTGTGGAACTGCGCCCACGCAGATTTTACAACATTTTTTTTTAGCCGTTTAATGCGCTCTTTTATGGAAATCTATTTTTAATTGCCTAACCTGAAACGGACGTATAGAGAGCAGAATGCGTGGACTAGTCGAGGATGCGAAAAAGACAAAATTGTCACAGGCCAACAACAACAACAACAGTGTGGCCAGTGGACGTGCAAAAGCAATGACATCGACGACAAGCGCTAGCACGTCCAGACAATTGAAGGGAGTCAACAAAGCAGCAACAACAACAACGACAACTACGTCGTCGGTTGGTGCAAAGAAAACGCCACAAAGTATGCAACAACAACAAGTCGGCAAGTCCACGAAGTCGGCTGCGTCATCAAATGCAGCTGCAACAACAGCAACAACAACAGCAAGCAGCTCAGGCGCAAAGTCATCAACAGCAAAAGCACAAAAGGGTCAGAATCAACCCCAACAAACTCAGCCAACGTCCGCAGTGACATCGACACCCACAGTTGCGCCCGTTCCCGCCGCCACCACCGCAGTTGTCGCCGCGCCAGTGTCGCAATCGCTGCAGCCGTACAACAACAACAGCAGCAACACAATTGCAATACCAAAAGCGTCGCACGCCAACACAAGCGAGGAGTTGGCTGGTGGTGTACAGGATACGATTTATCTCTGCAATTTCCGTGTCTCTGTCGATGGCGAATGGTTGTGTCTCAAGGAGCTGCAGGACATTGATGTGGCCGGTGGTGTGAAGACAGTTGGTGGCGGTGCTGCTGCCATAAATGTAACTTCTACTGGTGTTGGAGGAGGCGGTGGTGTAACTGGCGCCTCAACTGGCGGTGGTGGCTTTGTGCAGCATCGACAGCAGACAAATCATCAGTTTGGTCAGCGGAATAAACGCTTCTCGGGCTTATCGACGGCCAGCGGTGGCAGCACTCTCGAGGATAATGGTATTATGGCAATTGAAAATCTAATCGGTCGTCGTCTGTGCGACGTTGTCGGGCCAAATGCACTAGCGTCACCGCAACAGCAGCACAAGAATGTGGGCCTCATCGGTGGCACACTTGCTGAGTGGTCGCATCTCTGTAGGTTGCTTCTTGACCGTTCTTCATTTGCAAGCATTTATCATTTACCGTTTATTTATGTACTAGATAATCGTCTTCTTCTTTTTTGTAGTGTGTAGTTTATCGGCTGATTTATTGCTACTTTATTTACATTTGCACTAATTGAATGTCGTTTATTGTCATTGCCAGACTGCTACTCAGTCAGTTCAACGATCTGGCAACGTGCAAGCACGCTAAGTTGGCTGCACCTGTCTGTTGCATGCAACGAGGCTAAAATGTTTCTGTGCTTATGTTTTCGAGCTCACGACAGCATAATCTTTATTTATCTTACTGCTTTTCAACGCTTTGTGCACACTTTTGTCCCATCATCTCTCTTGTTCCAAGGATGCTTGTCCTAATCTTAGATCATTGTGTAGTCACAGCAATAGAAGAGCTTAAACATTCAATGAACTTTATTAAGCAAATATATATTTGAAAACAATGAAAATAGGGTAAAATAGGCGACAGATAAAAACACTTCACTTGCTGTCTTCCTCGTCTAGCGTTTCCCAGCTGGCCGCATTTGACGGCTATATAGGTCAATGGGATGATATGAAAATACTTGACTAGAGATTATATTGTAACCTTACCTCCTGGGGAGCACTTAATTGGCATGATGTAGATTGGGGCATCGATAAAATTTCCAAGTTGTTGTCTGTTAGAGGGTCAGAAATTGCTTGTGGAGGAGTAAATGTGGCATAAGAGCAGCTAGGATTATCCGCTGTAAGTGGACATAGGTTTAAGAGACTGTTAAGGAAAGGTTTAGGTGAGGACTAACTGCTTGGCTCAGATGGATCCCATCGCTTACTTGGACTAATTGGTTTGTCCTGGTTCTCCTGAGTCCTCTTTGGAACGATATAGGTTTGCTTACTCATTTCACTGTCCGCAGGTTTCATCTATCATGACTTTGGATAGGTCATTAGGTACTATTGATACAGTTTACATACCTCGCTTTCCGGTGTTAGGTTGGTCAGTCCACCTTCCTGTCTTTTGTGTTTCATTTGTGTATAGTGTTGTCGAACACCACCGTCCTCTTTAGCAGCTTCTTTTGAAGCCGCTTTCTTCTTATCCGGCAACTTCTCGTCGGCTGAAGTCGTGGGTTTCAGAGGCCTTCGCTCCTTTTCCCGCTCACGTTCCCGCTTAATAACGTAGCTCGCTTGTTTACTGGCGGGTTTGGAACGTTTTCTATCCGATTTAGGGCAATAATCATCCCGTTTCTCCCGACTGCATTTCAGGGGTATAAACTTTCTATTGAACTGATAACTCAATGATGAGTTCGAAGACAACGATTCTAGTTCAAAGCGATGCTCCGTAGTTGATCCTAAGTCATGCACATTAGGAATAAGGTTATAGTTATGATAGCTTCCTCTTACCTCTTTTGTGGCTTATGAACTTTTCTAAGTGGTTAAGTTTCATGGGATAGGAATCATAATCATGATTGCCTAATGGGCCTATGCCAGGACTTGGTATTAGATTGTTTTTAGGACCTTTCTTATGCTTGCGACTGCGGAATAGGTTGCTCCAGCAACTTTGATTGTCATCCGTTTTTGGAGGTGGTGGTGGTGGCGGTTGTGCTTCCACATCTGGTATATTTTTGTCTGATGATTTTTCCTTGGCTTTGTGATCTGCTTTTGTAGTCGTCTTTGGAGGAGGCGCAGAGTTGTGTAACTGCTTAGTACGAGAACGCAAGCAACAGCAGATAATCATGAGTAGAATTAATAGGAGCAGTGCCAAGAATGCCACAATGTAGACTATGTAGCTCTCATCGTCGCAATCGACACACTCCTCATTAGCTTCACTGGGCTCCTTGGCCTCATCGTCCTCCCTATTATGGGAAGCAGCGCGTGAACTGTGCAGTGCGGAAAGACCGTGTCGAGGAGAACGGCTCTCTTTACGAGATTCCTCCGTCTCAGTATCTTTTCTTGTTTTCTCAAAGACTTTGTCGCCTTCAGAGGAACTCGGATAGTCCTTGCAGTCATCTTCGCTCATTACTGGGTCATCGTTAGGCTCAGTTGGCTCCGATGACTTGGTCGGTGCAGCTAGTGCCTCGTAAATTTGTAGCACACCTCCGAGGCCAGGATAGAAAGCCTCATCCCGATAATGCAGTTGAAGACTATCTCGAATCCAGTTGCGTAGTTTGTGGTGGTAGGTCTTGGGACTAATGCCCTGAAAGCGATAGCAATTGTTCAGTGTCTTGAAGAACTTGACCAGAATAAAGGCTGCGTCGGAAGAGCGCAGATTGTAGATGCGCCGATGTTTGAATGGTAAAAAGATGTTGTTTAGGAATCCACTGCTATCTTCCGACTCCAAATGTGGCAGTGGGACTAACATTTGCTCCCTTTGAGCATCCTCGTTGACACAGCTCTGATCCAGTAGAGCACAACTAGAGGCATCGTTCTCACTGCTCTTTTCCCCGTTAAGCTCGATGGGTTTGATTTGCACGCTCTTCAGCTGACTCAGCACATCGGCTACTGGTGTCTTCCAGCCATTCCCATGGGTGTTAAGCACCAGCTGGCACTGGCGATACAGGGCCACCAGTCTCTCCACAGTGCAGAGCTTCAGACGACCAGCGTAGTAGGAAACCTGTGCTACTGGCACCAGGTAGAAGCGCAGGTAACCACCCAACGCATCGTAGAAGGCACGCTGAAGCAGACGTCTGGACTCCACGTCGGACGTTCGTTTGATCACCTGATTAACGCTGTTGAAGTACTTCATCAGTGTGTACACAATGCCGTCGTGGAGCAGACACTGTGGATACGATTTGGGTATGAGCATCTCAAAGTCTTTGCGTGCCGACATGAGGGCAATGTCCTCCGCGGAAAAGCATTTCTTTGGATAGTTCCCAAAGAGGTTTGTGCCCAGAAATGTAGCCTCATCGCTAGCACTTCGATAGACCTTGCTTGATTGAGGTTCAGTCTCCGGCTCGCGCTCATCTGCATAGCTTGTGGTCTCGCTACCACGGAGTAAATGCTCTAGACCCAGCGGATGAGCCAGCTCGAAGTGTTCAGCAGCTGTCAGCTCTTTAATGTTCGCATTCGAGTTTAGACGACTTCTGTACTGATGTAGCTCAGAGGATAGCATGGATTGGAGTGTCAGCTCGTTCTGAAAGTCGTTGGGCACCTCCAGGGTGGACAGGTCGATGCTATAGATGGGACAACCGCCGGGCGCCAGAAACAATAGCAACGAGAAAAGCACATAAATGTTCATAATTTCTATTGAGTTTTCATTGTTTTTGAAGCTAAATGCCCCGGTACGATAGAAACTTCGTTCCAAAATTCGAGTTCGCCATGTAGTTAAAAGTGTTAGCCCCGATCCTGACCAGAAACGTGACACTAAACCATCCTTTTGGGCCGAACGCTTCTCTTGCAGCACGTGACACGGCCGAAATCGAGCGAAGTAATCTGGTGAATATATGCAAACTGGTGGTTAAGGAACTCCTGGAGCAATCCTTGCGTTACGGTCGTATGCTGGACTCGGATCATCTGCCGTTGCAACATTTCTTCATTGTTATCGAGCATGTGCTGGGGCATGGACTCAGACCCAAGAAGGGCTTGCTGGGACCTCGCAAGGAGCTCTGGGATTTGCTGCAAAGCGTCGAAAACTATTGTCCCGAGGCCCAGGACATTACGGCCAGTGTGCGAGATCTGCCAACGGTGCGCACGCACATTGGACGAGCCCGTGCCTGGCTACGTATTGCCCTGATGCAAAAGAAGCTATCCGATTACCTGCAGGCTCTGATCGAGCATCGCGATGACTCACTCTACGACTACTATGAAACACATGCGCTCATGATGAGCGACGAGGTCGGTGTCCACTCCCCTACCCACTGCTGCGAACCCGATAAGTAACTCCTTCCTGTTGCCTTACAGATTGTTGTGATAATGGGTATTCTGGTGGGGCTTAATGTCATCGACTGCAATCTATGCGTTAAGGAGGAAGATCTGGACTCGCAGCAGGGTGTTATTGACTTTTCGCTCTATCTGCGCTCCAGTTCACGCAACGCAGAGGCAAATGAGGAGGCCAATGCCCCACCAGCTCCACTCGATGCCACTGGACAGGGCAACATGATTGCCGTGCTGGATCAAAAGAACTACATCGAGGAGCTGAATCGACATCTCAAGTGCGTCTAGGCGAACTTCCATTCGAAACTGGTGTCCAACTAAGTTATGTAATTTCAGCGCAACCGTTGCCAATCTGCAGGCCAAGGTCGAGTCCCTGACCACCACCAATGCCTTGATGAAGGAGGATCTGGCCATAGCACGCAACAGTCTACTGGCTCTGCAGGCAGAAAACCAAGCCATGCGACAGTCAGCCACTCAGGGTCAGTCGGAGAACAGCTCCACTGGCAGTGGCAGTGACAAGGAGAAGGAGAAACAGAAGGCACAACAGACGGAGACGGAGCTGGCCGAGGAGCGCAAGAAGAACGCGGAGCTGGACAAGGAACTGAAGCTGCAGGTATCGCTCAAGGCGGAGTCCGACATGGCCATGAAGCTGCTGGAGAAGGACATACATGAGAAACAGGATACGATTGTATCGCTGCGACGACAACTCGATGACATCAAGCAAATCAATCTGGAGATGTACCGTAAGCTGCAGGTGCGTATTCCCCTCCAGATCATCAGCATCCTTCATGACACAGCGACACAACTCAAACCAAATTCAAACTCATCCGATCACACTCACATTCATTCTCATGTACATGCTCATGCTCATATTCATCCTCAAATCATTTGGTCTCTAGTCATTGGTTTGTTTGCTGTCTTTGGTTTAATGTTACAACAAATTCGTTACAAATCGTAAGAAACTCTGTTATCCCATCCGCTTCCCCCTTTCCCCCCACTTCGTTTGAAAACTCCACTAGGAATGTGAAGATGAGCTCACACAGAAGGGCGAGATGGTCTCTCGCCTGCAAACGAAAGCCTCACAAATCGGTAACATTTTACAATCGCTAGAAAAGAAATACGAGTCAAAGCTCGTCGAGCAGCAACAGGTGAGCGGTAGTCATCATCCACTCTCGGACCGAGGCGGCGGCGACCGTTCCCCCAACACGCGACGTCAGCAGAATCTGCAAAAGTTCGAGGCACTCACCAAGAAACACAAACAGGACACTGGACCACCCATGAAGCGACTGCATCTCAAGATGGATGGCATTCCCCCATTCAATCCGAACAACTATCGCAAGTCACCGGCAAGCGCTGTGCCCTCATCCCAACTGACCGATGCTAGAGATAGTAGTGGTTCTACGGCTGCTGCTGCTGCCATACCGACGCCCACGTCCGCCAAATCCCTAAACGACGAGCTGGCCGAGGCAGCTGCCGCCGTCACGCAGCACTTTAAGATTGGCGGCGATGGTTCGCGCAGTGATTATGTGCTCTCACAGGAACAGGACACGCTAAACAATGCTTAAAGTCGCCAGAAGTAGCTTTAAACATGTTAAGCAGGCATTTATTTAAGTTCTACCAAAGGGTATTTAGTATAAAGAAGGATTTCTTATAAATCCTGTCAAAATCAATAGAGGAAATACAAATTCCCTTTAAAGTTAATAGAGCCGTCTTTATACCATGTTAAGTCTTTGGTTGTATCATCAAGGATCAAAGTTGGCTAACAATTGTGGGAACTGCAGCTAGAGATGTGTATATAGCCCTATATACGACTACTACATAATGGTTCCTGATGCGATCTGGCGACCTGTAGTGTTACAAAACAAACCAAATCGGAACTCAATGTGCAACTGCTAAACAATAAAAGTTATTAACTCGAGTCTATGTTTTATATACGATAAGTCCGATGCCTTCAATGCTTAAAGATCTCCCTAGTCATATATATATATATAGATATATACTACATAATCGTAGCAAGTTGTTGAAGATTCTACAAATTATAAGCTGTTAGCTAAATATCCTGTTTACGTCCCCCTTAAGCTCCCAACTCGATTGAAGAATTCCAAACTATATTATGATTGTAATGTATAGTATTAGATCGGAGTTATGATTAATGTATACCCGATACGCATATGTACTTTCAACTTGCTTTACCAACAATGTAATTAAATATGTATCTATACTATCATGTTAAAGGGACTACATACTAATACACATACTACTAATAACTCTAGCTAAACCAAAACATACCAAAGAAATAAAACTTATCTTAACTCTAGTCTTTCATTTCTTACTAATCCTCGAACAAGCTGCTCTACTAAGCTTGTTGAATTCTTGAAAAAGAAAACCGTACAAAAGATTTTCGCATCTTATTTTTATCGACAGGATTGTAATGCTTCCCTGAGCCACAAAACGGAGCTAATGAGCCAGTTAGAGTGCCAAAAGGAGGACATGGCGAGCACAATTGAACTTTTAGAGAAAAAGTAAGACGGAGTTCTTGGATTTTACCAGTTGAACTATGAACTTTGGTTGGGAAAATGTGGGAATATTTAGAGAATCAGACTATAAGAGATTACTAACTTATTTTGATCAACATTTTTTAAGGGAGCTTTGGAATGAAGTAATAGATGAGTCGAGATTTTAATGACATTTTCGCAATAAGTTGTAAGCGATTTAGAATTTAAAGCTTTTTTATAGCTGATAGAATTATTTTCTTTATAACTGATACTTAATTAGACTTTTTTAAATGTTATAGGAATATTTTGTAGCGATTTCATAAGATTTTTTAATTTCTCTGTTAAGGACTGCAAAAAGTTTTGTCAAGAAGTTTTTACAGAAACTTTCGTATTGGAATTTAGACTTTGAAACATTTTGGAATCTGTCCACAACCCATTTTAAATGGTTCAGTTTAAATGGAAAAGCTATTCAACTATTCTATAAATCCAAGAGTTGGGCAGTCAGCTAAAATAACTAGTATCTTGTTTTATTAAAGACGCCCCCAATAAACGCATATCTAACGAAACAAACAACGTTTCTCCCCTTTTCCCAGATGGACTAACGATAAGAGCAACCTGGGTGAGATACTCAAGAGCACCTCGCAAACCCTGTCCACCCAAGTGACGGCTAGCGAAGAGCGAGCCGCTCGAGCGGAGGCAGAGAGTCGAATTGAACGTGAGTGGCGTGTCTCGCTGCAGGAGAAAGAGCTGCGATTGAAGGATAAAATAGCAGATCTGCAGAACTGTGTCAAAGAGCTCAACGAGGAGAAGCAGAAGAGCGACAAGCTGAGGCTAGACTTGGAGAAGGTGCGCACTCAATGGTCGGAGGCACAGACAACACTCGAGGAACTTGGCATACAGTTGAGTGTGAGCAAACTGAAGATCTCCGAGTTCCAGGACAACGAGCGTAGGCAGCAACAGCTAATGTCCGGCTCATCGCAATCTCTGCAGACCATGCCCGAAACCTTGACGAGCCCAGGCATCTGGGCACCTGATTCGATTGCCACGCACTGCACAGCTTGCACGAGGGAATTCAATCTGACGCGACGCAAGCATCATTGTCGCAGTTGTGGCGAGATTTTCTGCAAGGCTTGCTCCGAGCACACACTGCCGCTGCTCAATGCCCAGGGACAGCCGGGAAGACCTGTGCGGGTTTGCAATGCCTGCTTTGCTTCCACTGGCAAATGATCAGTAATCATTTTATACATGTTGTTACAAATATATATTATATTGTTTTGAGTGCATGTCTACACTATCCATTTACAAGTTGCCGAACAAACACATTCCTAGTTGGCAATTAATTCGACTTGACTTTGTTATAAAACAAATTTAGTTTATTGCGATAACCTTGTTTAAAATTTAATAAATATTATACAAATTTAAAATTGACTTGTTTTGCTTATTTGTCTGCATGCAATTTCAACAGCTGTAAATGTTAAGTTTAGTCTGTTAACTTAACAGTTTCGGATTGGCGCACATTTACATTTGCGCATTTTGCTGGTATTTTTTTAAATGTATCGATATCGAGTTATCGGACTCTAGTGTGTTACTGCAGCCCTTATTTGTCCGCGGAAATTCAAATGATAACACGTTAAAGTTAAGCACTTTATAAAAACTTAATGGTTATATAAATAATTTAAGCGTTTTAAAAGTATTGTAACGACTGATAAAGAGTATTAACTGTACCTTAGTGCATACTACTAGTGAAAGTGAATATGTGTGAAAGATACACTTATTCCCACTAGAAATGCTCGCCAATTCGTCGGCCATTATGTATAGTTTTTTAATTAAATCAAATAAAATTCACAGCTGGCTGCGTCTATTACTAAATACAGCCCATGGCTCTTTCAGAGTTGTCATTAGCATAAATTGCGAGTGACAGAGAGAGTGATTATAAACCCGAAGTTTGGCTGGGAAACACGCGCCCTTCTCCACGTTCAGCTATATATATGTTTATGTACATATGTGCGGATTCAACTAATAACAGTTACCTCACCAAGTTGTCAAAGGGGCGTTATTTTCGAACCTTGCTAACTGAGGGTTAGATAACATTGTATAGGGTATATTTGGGTTGGGGTAGCTCGTCGAAATCGGAAACAGTGTTTGTAGGCAAACAATGGCCGAGAGTACGATTTTTTTTGAGAGCCATGCTAAAAGGGCATTATTAAAAAATTATACAAACTGTGTACAATATTGTGTTATTATATTAACACCCAGCACTGAGTGCGTGTCATTGCCAAAGTCAGCAATGAGCAGCCGTAGCCGTAAGGAGCTGAGTCCTTGTTTGGCCGTAATGTGGCCAGCTCAAATTACAGGGTATGGGTATGAGTAGGGGGTAGGGCGTATGGGCTCGTTGGCACGCACAGAAGGAAAATTCTAATCCCATCGTGCTGCCCTGCTAACGATCCTATAATAGACCATTTATGTGTCAAGGGTGTCAAGTTTTGAGTCTTTGCTGTTGTGCCGGAATTCGCAATAATGTATAAAATGTGTTTCTTGAGCCATTTGGCTGACACGGCAAATGTTTGAAATCTGAACTTCCGGTCTGCTCTATTCTGTTTTATTTTCGCATTTTTTGTGATTTTTGCACTGGCAATCTTGGTGCAAATTTCCAAGGAATGCTGCTGGCGTGTGTCAAATAACAGGGTATGGCAAATTACAAATTATAAATTCCCACTTCGATTACACTTACCAATAGACAGTACATAGGACTCATATAGTATCGCTAGGATCTGCATATGACACCAGAAAATCTTCAACCAGAGCAGAAATTCAGCCAACAACTTTTGGCTGGAAAAAAGCCAACAACAACAACAAATAAGCAAACAAACAAACACAAAAGTTTCTGTGAACTTTTAACAAAATTTCACGTTTCCTTGAATTCACAATATTCGAATACATATATATTTTGGCCAACGTACTTCGCACGTGGAACATGAAAATGGCTTCCACGGTACTTTCCCTGGCTGTTCCCCCACCCAAAATAAATTTTGTATTTATCGTGTAGAGGAAGCAGCAGAAGAGAAGCAAAATGTAATTTCATGGCTCGCTGAACGACGAGAAGCAGCATAATACTACAAGAGAGTTCAAAGTTTCAGCTTGTAGCAAAGGCAATGCACACACACATACATGCTGGCAGGTCCTGCGACTTGAAAGCGCCGGAAGTTATTTAATGAGATTCCTTTCTGTCAAAGATAAGTCGAAGAAACGATGTTCACAGTTTTGCAACTAAGAAAGCAAATGTTCTCGACGTGTAAAAACAATACACTGCAAGAAACCACAGTGGACTTCTGCTGAAACGAGGGTTGTGCGTGAGTGGGTGTGTGTGTGGGTGTGTCCTTTATTAACATGCTGCTGTAAAAGCCAAAGGATAAGCGCAGACCAACAATTGTTGCACACACTTCAAATTAAATTAACTTTTTTTTTACTTAACTTTTCTTTTATTTTTTTTTTGTTTGCTCGCTGCTGTCCGTCCTCTTGGCCACTTTGGAGTGTCTGCGTCCTCGCTTTGTTCCAGCGCCTGTGGCTGACAGTTCCAAATGGAAAGCGTTTTTTTGGTTGCAAAGGGGCAGAAGGGCAGTGGGAAAGGGGGTGTGGCTAGAGACTCGTCTCAAAAAAGAAGCAGCGAAAATAGAGACAATGTTTGGTGTGCCGTCTTCTGATGATTGCTCAAATATTGTCGTTGATAAGCAACACACAGCAGTCACTAGTAGTAATAATAATAATAATAATCATATAACGTAAAACAAACAAATCGCAAGCGGAATGAATGAATGAGGCAATGACGCAAGGAAATCTCATTAGCCGCGTGTCTTCAAGTTTCATTTTTAATTTTGTACAATTTTTTAAGGCTGCTGTTGCTGTTGTTGTGGTTGCTGTTGTTGTTGTTCAGCAGTACTCACACAAAGATCTCTGAGTACACATTGTTTTTTTCTTTCGATTGTCGTTTTTTCGGTGGTCTTGATCAAATAATTTTGCGGCCAATGCATGGCAAATATTTGTCAACATTTTAAGGCACTTTTCTTTTGTCTCTCAATCGTCTTTATCTTCCTCTTCTTCTTCTTTCAGAGCCCCCCTCCCAGCCCCTCTTCCTATCTCTTTTTTTGTATCTCTTACTGTCTCGACATCGACAACTTCATCCGAATCTGAATCAGAAGCAGTTCATCGTAACTCTCAGACTGCTGCTCAGTTGAGCACTTGAGTCGCGGTCTTCGCCCCGTCGGAGGCATCAAAAGCAAAGAGACATGGCCAACAGCGAACAGGCAACAGAGAACAGAGCACGTAAAACAGGCAACAGTAAACAGTCAACATTCAATACGAGTTGAGGGGCATGCAAAGTAGCAAGTAGCAATGATCTTCAAGTGATTCCAACATTCGTCACTAGCAATCAACCTTCTCCATGACCAATTCCAGCACTTTAAAGTTACAACAACTATAGCGACTACTAAATAAAAGTAACAGCTAGTTTGTGTTTTAATTACACTGAGGAAAATATAGTTTCTGAAAGGTAAAAGTCTTTAACTTGGTGTTGGAATTAGTCCTTAACGATACCAGATATAGAAATACTTTAAATACTTCATTAATGCTTTTAATATACAACTGTATTGCTATAACCGGCACAAAATAAAATTAATATTAAAATGTAAAACTACAGTTTTTTTTTTTTAATTTAGTTTTTACCGATTAGTCACATATCTTTTAATTTCATGACTCAAGAAATTCCACAAACTGAATGCGTACTAAGAAAACTAGGCTAAAGAAGGGAGTTTACAAATTAATTTTATTAAGATTTTTACTGTGTAATATGTAAAATATTTAAATTTTAACAAACTGAATTTAATGAACTTTAGATACACAAAATATGAAAGGAATAGGTAAGAAAGGCATTAGTCGATCGAGCCGACTGTTAAAGACCCCGTACTCCTTCTAGTGCGAATTTTCCCATGCAAATATGCAATTTTTGACCGATTTGTCTAATGGGAGTTAAAGCAAAAGTTGTCCGATCCGAGCCAAATTTTGATGAAAAATGATAATAATGGAATCATACAGATAACATGTCTTTATAGAAATGTCCCATTTGTTACCGATTTGCCCTATGGGAGCTATGGGTTATAGTTGTCCGATCCGAACCAAATTTGGTATGAATATTTATATCGGTATCATACACATAATTTGTGAATTTGGTTGCAATCACTCAACTAATGCTACATATCTTCATACTGAATTGGTCCAATAGGCGCTATGGGATATAGTTAACCGATCCGAAGAGCATAGTTTTGATGGTACCATTTAGATACTGTGTGAATTTATCCGCGATAACTCTTTTGTAGAGTACGTGGTCTAAAAATAAAATTGTATAAATGTATCTCAATCTAATTTCTGCGGTATGATTTTAGAAACAAATTTTTATTGAAATAATATTTATCTACTACAGTAAAATATATTATATGTATATAATATTTTATATAAATTATATATAATATATTTCTTCATAAAATGTTATGTATTCTAAATGAAATTGAGTTTAAGAAACTACTTTAAGGTGCTCAGTTTAGTACTTAGGCCATATCAGATTCATCGAGTCATTGTAAATATCTTTCAATTGTTGTTGTTATTCAAGTTACCATCGTTGTTGTTGTTGTAGTTGTTTATTGTTGTTAAGCACACTTTGTTGTTGTAGTGTATTGGCTACTGGTTACTGGTAGCTGATTGATGCCTTGACTGTGTTAGCTCATGATGATTACGAATACTGTTTGTATTGGCTCCCCGTGGATTCCCCCCGTGGCTCTAAGGCGGAGACGGAGACGTAGATGGAGACCAAGAGCAGCTCAAGCGTGAAGAGCGGCGACCAAAGTCGACGACATAATGGACATGTTTCAGCTTTTGTTGGTTGAAGAAGTTGTCAGTGCGGTCCAACTGATTTGCATATTTGGCCCCCAGTAAAAACACTTTTCAAGTGGCCACCCAGCGGCACACACACAAGCACGCAATTTTTTTCACTCGTGTATGTGTGTGTGGACTTTAAACAAAGTTATAATACGAGAAATAGGCTCCTCGCTAGCAACAAAAACAACAACAACGAGTTCTAGCTATTTACAGTTGCCATCGTCTATGTGTAGATGCGCGAGAGCAACAGCGAGAACGAGAGAGAACGTCTGTTGGTTGTCCTTGTGCCGCTCTCACACACACACACTCATGCACAAACATACAGCTTTGCGACTCCTCTCTTCAGTTTGGAAACTTGTTTCTTTTGGAACAGCTGGCAAATACAACATTGTAGCCGCTTTGTGTTTTCATTGTATGAGTGTGTGTATATATGCGTGCTTGTGTGTGTTTGCTATGACTCCGCCTCTGCGCGTAGGCGGAGTCTATGTGAAGAGCGCAAAATGTGCAGCGCGCAAAAGAGAACGAGAGAGCGCAGTGTGCGCAGAGCTATTAAAATGTCGCCGCTTCTGTCGCACACGTGACTTTTCGTTTTGTTTTTGTTGCTGTTTTCCGTGTTGTTGCTGATGCTGCTGGCGTCGCCGCCGCAGTTTGTTTCAATTGCAATAATTTTGTAACATTCTAATAGGCCAATACGACCCACTGGCGCCGCCATTGCAAACACACACACGCACAGCCCCTGCCAGACTTCTTATATACCATTTACGAGCAGCTTTAAGTACTTGATTTCGGCAGCTGTCCTGTTTCAATACGCGTATTAACAAAAATTGCAACATAATGTAACTTTTGTAAAACAAACAACGATCTTTAGTGAAAAACAAAATATAGGAATTAATAAATTGTTAACTTTTAAAATCTGTTTATTTTATTTGTATCTTAGCTCTTTCGAACTGAACGCTTCTTTCTGCTAATGTCTGCACATAAAATCTTTCATCTCTTTTTCATTTAACTAGTAGTTTTACTCACATTAAAACAGCAATTTCTTTTTATGCATTAGTTTTGAAGTCTTTTAGCCGTTTCGCTCGAGTGAACATTTCTTAATTATAAACAATAAACAATTATTTGCCCCCTTACTTTGATGCCATTTCTTATGAGCAGCTGGAAATGAAAAGCAAGTGGCAACATGCCAAAAACCCAAGCAGCTTTAAACATTGAGAGCAGCTGCACAATGATTCAGTCGTCCAGCAGTCGGTAACTTCCTTCCATTCGGCGGCAGCAGTTGACCTCCTAAGTTTCTCCATCCTCTCTCGCTCTTTTGGGCCTTTGTGCATATACATAAGCAAAGGAAACAACAAATACTGTATGCCAACTGTGTCAGTTGTGTCTTACAGAGCGTGTATGTGTGTGTGTGCGTGTGTGTTTGTGTGAGAGTGTATCGCCTACGCTGCCATGCCAACCAGCAGCGAGGTCGCATCGCTGCTGAGGCGCAACAACGTTTTTGGTTGGCTGTTCCATTAACGAAGCTCTCTCACACACACATACACACACAGCCAAAGCTAAATAACGATAAAAAAAAGAAATTGTGAAACAAAAGCAACAAAGAAAATGAAAGAAACCTCAAACAACCACCAGCGGCTAAAGCAGTGCTTACCACCACCACCACTACCATCACCAACAGCAGCGACGGCAGCAGCAGCACAGTCGACAAAAAAAACCACAGCCAACCACCAGACCCAGCGTCTGCCGCAGTTGCCGTCGCCGTTGCCGTTGATCTGCCTCGCCTCGAGTGCACAAATTTGTATACAGTACCAAATTAGATTTTGAAACTTTTTTCTTAATTGCTGCTGCTGACGTCGCAGTTGCTGTTGCTTCTCTGCTGCTACTGCTACTGAAGCTGTGCTGCCAACGCCGACGCAGGCAGCATACAAAAGGTGGTGGCAACACTCTCTGAATGTCCCATTTACGTGAGTGAATATGTGTATTTTGCAACCCTCGTTTTGCCTCTCCCCGACTTACGCTACGCGTGGTGTGTGTGTGTGTGCATTTGCGGCTTTTGTATTGGTAAATGTTGCTTCTTGCCGCCATTTGCCCTGACGCTGCTGTTGTCGCTGCCTTGGCTGCTGCCCGCTTTAGATTTATCCCAACTTGATTCAGTTGCAATCGAGTGCTCCGTGTGACATGGTCGTCAATGCGCACGTTATTATTCATCAGCCGTGATCGTGATCGTTACCGAAATCATTGTCGCTCTCCGTTAACCGTTAGAACAAATGAAATGCGCGTAAAGCATAAATTAAAAAATATCAAACGAAATTGCTTATGACAAAAAACAAAAGAGAATAGAAACAAAGATCACAAAACAGATCAAAGCAAAACTCTCAAAGAGTGTGCGTGCGTGAGTGTGTGTGTGTTATTTTGCATACCTTTGTGTGAGTGTGTACGTGTGTGTGGAGCATGAGTTTACCGTCGGGTGTGGATATGCAGAATCTAATGTCTCAGCATCCCGTGCTGGGCGCTTTGCCGCCCGCCTTCTTTCTGCGCGCCGCCTCCGAGCGCTATCAGCGCACTCCCAAATGTGCACGTTGTCGGAATCATGGCGTGGTGAGTCTACCTAATCCCTGCCAGCTCACCCTGGACTTCCACTCAAGCGCTCTTTGTCTGTTTTATAGGTTAGCGCCTTAAAGGGCCACAAACGCTATTGCCGCTGGCGGGATTGCGTCTGTGCCAAGTGTACGCTGATTGCGGAGCGTCAGCGGGTCATGGCCGCACAGGTGGGTGGCTAATGTTTGGGCCAAGCCGCATAGTCATCTAATCAGTTAGTTTTCTACTTCCATTGGTTTCCAGGTCGCCTTGCGACGTCAACAAGCCCAGGAGGAGAACGAGGCACGTGAACTGGGATTACTGTACACTTCAGTGCCCGGTTCGGGGCAACAGAATGGCAGCGACAGTGTCACGCCCACCTCACACAGTCCTCCACATGGAGGCGGCAGTGCATCCACAGGAGCTGGCAATGGGCCACCACAAAATGGTGTATTCCATGGCGGAATTCCATCGCCACCCAGCGACGGCTACGAGGCCAGCACCACGCCCAGTCACCATCAGTTGCAGCTCCAGCAGCAGCAACAGCATCAGCAGCAACAACAGCAGCGGCAGTCGTCACAGCATTACAATGGCAATGAATCGGACACGGATGGCCGCACACGATCCGAGCACCTCAGCGTTGGCTTCTCACCAACGCGCACCGAGCTGGACGAGAGTCCTGGTAAGTCCTGGCTAAATTGAAATTATTATATTTACGCCCTGTTGCTCGCGATGCACAAACAACGGGCACTTCAGCCCAGTGCAGCTGATGTGTGACATTCGCCTCTTCCTAACCTCCAAATTCCGTTCCTTCCTACGCCCCCACTACCACCCTCTCCCCTTCAAAGTCATCGGCAAAAAATACCACGCTTAAGAAAATACCAGCATAATTTTTATTTTCAATTGTCAAAAGCGCAACGGTGCAGAAACTGCCACACTCCCCGTCTACATGTGTGTGTATAGGTGTGGGTGTGTGTTCTTGACTGCTTAAGTGTGTGTGTATGAGTGTGAGTGTGGCTCTAGCTGTTGTCAACACAAAGGTTTCTCAGCCAAAGTGTTACCTTGCACCACAACGATTTTTAAACAGCAACAGCAACGTGTGTGTTTAAATGAGGGAAAAAAGCTGCAACAATTTAATAGAATCCTTGGCTTTTTAGCGGTGTTTTAAAGAACAGTTTTTAAAAATGTACTGCAAAGAATTAACTGCAATTAAAACTCTGTTAACTCATAATGGTTGACTTAAAAGTCTGTAAAAGCTCGTATGACTTAACAGTTTGCAATGGGCTTTCTTTTATGTGCTGTAAGTTTAACAGAAGCATGTAATGTTAACTTTGAACTTAGGCACTTTCTTATCTAATTTAAAGAAAGGGAATACAAAATGTTTGAAATGCAAATCGTTAAATAGTGCGCCATTGTTAAGTAAAGTTTCTTACATTCCCATTTGCTTAAGTTCTAGAAAATATTTAATATAAGGGATGAAATGATAGCACATCCTTCTTCCACATTTTCATTGACTTGATTTCTTGAACTCTTTGATCGCCTCACTTTCAAGTACATTCCCACTTTATGCGGGCTACAAGCTACATACTCCAAAGTTGACATCAATCTTTTGTGCTGTAATAAAACAATATGATCCGACGTTAAAGACGATATTAGCATCCTTTGGATATCAACCCTGTAAAGAGCTCAAAAAACATTTCAAATTGTTTCCAAAGCCTATCAATAGATCTTTGGGCAGTCAATTTGCTAATTTGTTTGTAGATTACATCGTCAGGTTGTAAGACAATTCCAACTGAGGGCGTAATACGAGATTTTCGACTACTTGCTGCTCCTTTTTCCCCCTCTATTGTTGCGAGAAAAGAAAACACACAGGGATTCTCACGCGAATCAATCGAACCTGTCCATTTAAGTAGTGCTGACTGTTTATTTGCACTGAAATTCAAGACGATTTCACGCTTGAATTTTTATCAAAAATAAAAAAAAGAGAAAACAGCACCAGGTGTCCCAGGCCATGTCCCAGTTCGTAGCAAGCGGAATGTATCTGTATCGGAATACCGGAGTATCTGAGGGTTACGAATCGACTTAATTAAATTTTCACTGCGGCTTCGTCAACGGCTAAATCAAATACATTCAAAAAAGAAAAAATATCGTATAACTTGTTTCAGTTCGGTGGTACAGGTTGCAGTCGCTGTAACCCCCGTACTGACTCATCCCATTGTCTCCACGGGGTTGGCATGTCAACGAACCTTCCCCGCCCTTCTCCTCAACTTCACTCCTCCACTCCTGCTTTTCTCCTGTCCTAGTCTCATTTGTGTTTGCGATTCCCGTGATTACATTTTGTTGATTTTTTCTTTCTTCTTTATTTTATTTGTATTTCAAAATTTCTCTTTTTCTATGTCCTCTGCGCACAATTCGATACTTTTATTTGTTGTTTGTGCTGTCAAGTGGAAAACCGCACTGTTTCCCACAACTACCTGCCTGATCTAACCTCGGCTCTGGCTCTGCGTTTCTTCTATTCAATTGCAGTTTCCAAACGCGGCGCAGCTCACTCCAATGAAACCGATCAGGATACGGGCTCCGAGTCTGGATCACCCAGCAGCCCTAGACCCAAAGTGGCCGGACTGTTCAATTTGACATCTAGCCTATCACCCGCTCGCACCGGTCCACCCAGTTCGCCAGAGTCCGATTTAGACGTGGATTCGGCACCAGACGAGGCCACACCCGAGAATCTCAGCCTGAAGAAGGAGGATAGCAACTCGCCGCCAAACACACCCGCCGAGAATCTTCACTTGCTGCGCTCCTTTGGCAACGGTCATGCTCAAGGCTTCATGCCGTACCATCACACGCAGTTCCTGGCCGCCGCTGGCATACCCGCCCACCATCATCCGGCAGCGCAGTCCCAGCTACAGCAGCAACACTTGGCGCAGCATCCTCAGGCCCAGCATCAGCTCCAGAATCAGCATCAGCAACAGCGCTCACCCATCGATGTACTCATGCGTGTGTTTCCCAACCGTCGGCGTAGTGATGTGGAGCAGATGATGCAACGCTTTCGTGGGGATGTGCTACAGGCCATGGAGTGCATGCTGGCTGGTGAGGATTTGACGCAAACGCCGACACCGCCGCAGGTACCACCATCACCGCCATTCCCCATGAAGTCCGCCTTCTCCCCGCTGGTGCCGCCCGCGGTCTTTGGATCACCCACACATCCGCATCGCTATCATCCGTTCATGCAGGCGCATGCCAAGCGTTTTCTTTCCGCTCCCTACGCCGGCACGGGATATCTACCCGGAGTGTTGAGCACTCCGGATATCGAGCAATCGGAATCAAATGGCGCCAGCGGCATTGCTATGGATCGCACAAGCAACGCAGGCGACTCTCAGGATTGAGGCTTCAATGGAATCGTCGTCTTCCGACCTTTTGAACCATAGCTTAAAGCCGTATCCGGAGTAGGTTTATCGTCAACATTCTTTTAGGGAAATTCCAGAAACGTAGCCTAGCATTTTGGTTACATTTTAGTTCGTAAGTTCCCGTAACTGTGGCTATACTCGTATCCTAGAAACTACATACCCCATAATACCCTCTATATGTGTACCCAGCGAATCATTGTAAATCACAAGTATTGTATTATATCATACGTTAAGCCTACGATTAGATCAAATTAAACTTATTGAGATTATTGTGTAAAGAACCATATAAAATATAATATAAAATAATAATAATAAATAATAATAATAATACATAAATATCTATTGAGATACCTATGTATATGTACCATATACCATATATACCGTACTATGTATTAGATAATACATTTCAAACACTGTGTTAAAGTATTTAATAAATTTAAAAACAAATTCAATAAATCATATTAAACGAAATTTCCTCCTTATGTGTTAATTTTTGGGAGTAATCATGGTTTTTTTTAGGGGGAACTAGACTACCATGTTTGGAAAAGTATTCAAATATTTAAGTCTGATTTTGTTATGCATCAGAATCTTACTTCATGGTTCAGGTTTCAAGATAAGTAGTGGAAACTTCTTCAATAAAGCTATTCCCTACAAAAATACAGATAGAAAATCAGACATTATTTTTGGTTCTTCCAATTCATAAGTAAGTTAACCATAAAGTACTAAAAAGATATTATTGTCCGATTTGTCTTACATATGATATTGTTGTACGATTCGAATCAAACTGGGTGAAGATAGTTTTAATCAAAATATATAAGTAATATACATATAAGTTTCCTGGTTTTGACCGATTTGTCCTATTGAAGCTATACATAGGCTATAGTTGTACGATTCGGAGCAAACTGATCAATATAGGCGGATTTTTTTTACAAATTTGGTAGCTTTGAGATTTAGTAGTTGGACGGTTGCATAGACGGACATAGCTCTGCTAAATTGACTCGGCTGATAATGCTGATAAAGAATAAATAAAGTATATGGGGTCGGTCAAACCTCCTTCTACATGTTACTCAAATTTTGCTTCTGGCAAATCTCATAGACCCCTGTACCATTTTTGAGTACGTGGTCTAAAAATAAATAAAGTTAATGGAAACAACTTTAAAGTGATGGCAAACTTTATTTATCCCATTTTATTTTTTAAATAATTTCCTTAAAGGATTTGGTATAGAGTATTTTAGCTACTCTTTATAATATTCCATTTTATAAATACATTTTATAAATTATGATACTAATTTAGTTCTTTTAATAAATCAAAGCTTCATACATTTTCTAACATCTTCCTGAAGTTCCTTATTTAGATACTAAAAGCTAAAGTCCCAGTTAAATAAATGCGTAGATAAATATATTTCCTAAAGGAAGACAAACTGGGCTAAACAAATGGCAAACCACAAATAACTCAGTCAAATCAAATCAAACCCCAATATTAATTTCAGACTGACAATTGCTCGTAATTGATTCATTAATCATATCAGATAGTATATTAAATTACGGATACTCGTAGTTCCCAAATAAATGCGGGAAAATTGCAAACAATTGAATGTGGGAATTTATATTTCGACTACGAAATCGGTAATGACAATTATTGGGCTTATAATTTGATGTGGAAGTGTTTTTATTGTGACGCGTTAAGCCATATAAATATTATCTATTTGACCACTATAAAGTGATATCAAACTAACGGCACACGACCCCAGGAAAAGCTAGGAAAACTGTTAACTGTAAACCACTCCATGTGTGTGTGAGTGTGTGTGTGGAAAAGTGTGAAAACCTTTTTCACACAAATGAATTCGCTTGTTTGCTGTTTGGACACACGACACATAAACAAATTATAATAAAACTAAAGCGGGATTAGGACAAGAGGTCAGAGGCGAGTTCAGAGACGGGTCAGAGGTCAGGGATGTGGGCTGCTGTTATAGTTCAGTCTGAGAGATACTTTACAATGGCCCAAAAGGGACGACAATAATATCGGTTACACGCATGCCAAAGTGCAAATTACAAAACTATTTTCCGACATGGAGCTCAAATGGATAACAAAATTAAATTATTGGATATCAATTTGTCCAATGTGTGTGTTGTGTGTGCCATTGTGTTCTATGCCAAACTCGAAAAGTCAAAACGACAACAACAATAAACAGAAGCACAGTAGTGTGTGTATATTTATGCCTCATGTGTGTGTGTGTGTGTTTTGCTGGCAACAGAGGAGCATACAATGCGCTCTATTTGTACCATTGTCAGGGCCTAACAATGACGGGGTGGACCACAGGACCACAGGACCATAGACCAGAGAACGGAGACCATAACATCCACCAATCGCTTCAGTGGACAATAGAACTACCAGTAAACTGCCTTGTGACTGCTACACTGAAAAAAAAACATTATCTAAATTAGTATATGTATTTCTACGAATGAAATTTGGGTTATCTTAAAAAAATGATCAGTAAGCACTGAAAAATAGAGAGTGAAATTATGAACTACTTTAAATATTTAAAGTTCTGTTTTGTGTTTGTAGTGTTCAGTATTTTTTATTTATACGTAAGTTTTATTATTTAAGAATTATGTTCCTAAATAAAAAAACCATGCTTTAATAAAGATATTGCAAATCGATTTAATTTTGGCATGCATTTTATATATATTTTTAAAATTATTTATATATTTTTATAAAAAAACACAGTTTTTCTGCCTTAAGGACCATTAAAATTTAATCTTAATTTTGCAGCGCTTAAATAAGTTGAGAATTATATCGTTTGAGAATTAAAAAACTTAATTTAAATCTGTATCCTTCAATTAAAGAGTACAATTTAAGAGATTGACTTTAAACACAAGCCTATTTTTTAGCAGTGTATGGCCTGATACCAGTTACTGTCGATTGGGCAGTCCGTCGTGAACCGGCCTGCTCTGACCTGGGCTTGTTATTGTCAATGGACGAGCTGTCGATAATATCTTAGAGTATCGGTCCATGTAGGCCAAACAATAGAGAGAGAGCAGGCAACATGCATGCTACTCCTGCTGCTGCTTCTGCTGCTGGAGTGGTCCACAAAATGCATACAATGTCAGGCAAGGAACTGTTTGATAATAGACAATGAATTAATAGCAGGCGATTACGCCAACTGAAGCCAAGCAAACAGGCAAACAAACAAACAAACAACAAACAATCGAATGAACAAACGAGCAAACGAGCGAGCAGACCAACAAATAGATATTTAGATACGATAGATAGATAGATAGTTGGATAGATAGCTTGATCTGGCTTGGAATTAACCCTCTGGGTGCATCTCTCCTGCTGCAGATGCCACACGGCTCTTGCGGCTTTCCATAAGTGCCGTCAATTAAAAATCTTTTGCTCTATCTCACTCTCTAAAGGAATGCCCTGAATGGAACACATCTTGAAGGACTTTGCTTTGGGCTGTTGTGGCGGCTGGCGGGGAAACTTGCCAAAAGGGTTACTTAACGGCTTAAATACCCAGCAGCCATATGTTTGCACGCCTTTGGCCTTTAGTCTAATAAAACGAGGGTGGTCCTAGAAACATTCAGCTCTGTCATGGCATTAGTTTCATTTATTTGTTATTATTTGTTTTGCCAGATTTCAAATGCGTTTTCCCCTCATTGTAATAACAAGACAAACATTAAAGACACAGCGGCTCATTGGGCCATTGGGTAACCCAATCTGCGGCTTGTCAAGCACCAGGTCATAAGGCTACATAGCAACTAATTTGGCAGGTTCCCTTCCCTTTCCATCCCGTTCATACAGTAAATAATGTTGTTTTGTTTTTCCAACACACAGACAGAGAAACACCAAAAAAACGAAAAGAAAAAAATATCGACGAAAAGACAACAAATGCCATTTCAAGTAGCCAACGTGTAAAGTAGGTGGCCCAGACCTTTTGCCGCACCAAGAGACACCGCCACCGACGCACAGTGTCACCACACATTGAACATTTAAGTGTGAAATACAAGATTGTAACAATTTCTATGCGGACTAAGCTTTAAAGAGTTTAATGTAAAATATTTAATATAATAAACTTTTTGTACGCTAGTGAAGGCATTTTTAAAGTCGCAACAGTGTAGTTTGATTAATTTGTCCAGCAATGAATCAATGTAACAATAAGTTGATAATATTTATTGCAATTTAAATGCCCAAGATCATTACGAATTTAATCAAATAATTTATTATACCAATATAAGTCTCAAGATACAAAATAGTATTAATAAAACAAGATTTTAATTGTATAAAGGAATTATATCTAACTGAGTTTTTGTGTTTTTTGACATTTATTGCCTTAAACTGTTAAGTATATAATCAATTATCCTGAATTTAAACACCAGACAATATATATCCAATTAAGAAATATATGTGTATAAGAAAAAAATATGATATTTAAGAACCATTTACATTTACTTAATTTAGATTGTATTAAGCCTTCTCTTCTCGCATCTTTTTGATGTACTTTTAACCACTGTGCGCTGCGACGACGACGCTAGTTCAGTGAGCTAATAAGCAAAGTGTCCATACATCACAAACTGGGAGTAGCAACCACGATGAGAAATCAATTTTGATGCCGCCCAAGCAGACAACAGATGATAGGACCCATCCCTATATGCTACATACGATATCTTCTCTGATTTAATACAGTAGCTGGGTTTCGTTAGCTAATGGCTGTTCTCCTACTCTGTTCTTTGATGCACTCTCTTTTGGCGTTGCGCTTTGTTTACACAAAATTCATAATTTACATATTGTTTTTTCGATTTTTTGGTTTTTTGTTTTTGGTAGTTTCTGTGTGTTGTCTTTCAAATGATTTTTTACATTTGTCGGGGCTGCTTTCTTTTTTCTTGTCTTTTTTTGTTGGGGAGCGAGCAGGAGGAAGCTGTTTGCTTCTTTTATCCCAGCCGACACGATGCGACGCGTCACTTTGATTATTTCATATTTGTGATGTTTGAATATGATTAAAGTAAATATGTACTTACTTGTATGTGTGTGTGTGTGTTTACGTGTTTTGGAACGTAACTGTACCCCATTCGTAATTTCTCATGTTTGTACTTATGCTAAACAAATGGTTATAGCAACAGCAGGAGTGTTAGGAGGGAGGGTGGCTTCCTTTGCTCATTGTTTTCCCATCAGCGTCCTCATCATTTGCATCAAACGTCGCCCGTCAAAGTCCTCGTGTTTTTTTTTAAACTCTGCTAAAAGTCACGTGTTGTCTCTGCGGTTGACATCGCCTGACCGTGAGAGGCTAGCTTGTGGAAGGGCGGGAGGCTGAATCGGGGGTGGGGGCACTAACATAGCTAAGTGCGATAAATATCTAAATGCAACGCGTTGCGCGGCGTTCATGTTTATCCAACAGTTGACTTGGGTGTGAGTTTTGCTTTGTGTGTATGTTTTGGGTTTGTATATGTGTGTGTGCGACACGTGGGCGTAGTGGCATTGTGTTAATTGGCACACGATTGCAGGGCCAATGCAAATTTAGTACTATTCATTGAGATGTCAAAAGTCATAAATGCGCCAAAAAATACCAAAGATCTGTGGCGGTTTATGCACCAACGATCAGTATTTTTGCACTTTCTCTTTTGTCCTTCAAGTTCGCCTGCAATCATAAAATGTTAAACACTAACAAGCAACAAAGGAACAACAACAACAAAAGTCTCCACTATTGGACACTTAAAGCACAAAGGAAACAACAAAAGGCGTGTAAAAAGGAAAAACACAAAATACAATATGCAAAATAAATGCTCAAATAATAAAGAGCGAAACGCACACAAAAATGGCAACGTAACTCAAGAGCTACTCCAAAAAAAGCGAACGAAAGAACAAAAGAGGAACGAGCAGCAGTCGTAGCAATGTACACTACATGCCAAAAGAGAGAGCTCTAGAGTGAGAGAGAGAGAGAGACAGAGAGGAAGAGAGTGTATTACAATACAGTTGAGAGCATGCAAAGTGATTTAAAAAGAAAAAATTGTAAATTTTATAAAAGCAATATTAAAATAAATGAAATCCAGCAAAGTCAAGCTGTTAAAAAAAATAGTCAAAGGAAGTAAACGAACGGACGATAGACCAGGATATGTATACTAAAAGTATTATAATTGGATGACAGGCGGCAGAGGAGAAAGGGTAAGATATTAAAGCTAAAATGAACAGAAATAAAATAAATACACTTATGTACATACACACTGAAGTATATGGAACAATGCAAGAAATACATTTCATTTCGCAGCTTTTTTTTGTACGGGACATGAACCAGAAGCCCTTTCAACCAACTCATCCCCCTGCCGCCGTGCCCGCGCTACAGTCACATTGACAGGCAGCGGAGAGAAATAAAGGATTCTCGTCGTCAGTTGTCCTTTGTGCGCATTGTTGATCGAGTAGTTTTTGTTTTATACTATTATTTTCATTTATCCGTGTGCTCT
Source organism: Drosophila dunni (assembly GCA_018152125.1). NCBI lineage: Eukaryota > Metazoa > Arthropoda > Insecta > Diptera > Drosophilidae > Drosophila > Drosophila dunni. Next base: position 1,365,003 of record JAECXC010000352.1, on the reverse strand, counting down.
GCGGCCTCAAAGGAAATACATTTTATACGGCTCGTATTGTATGCTTGTGTGAGTATTTCGTTTTCTTTTTTCATTTCTGCTTTTTTTCGGGAAGCGCAGCTACAAATAAAGTTTTAATCAAAATGTAGTTGAGTGTTGAAGGGTTGTTCTTCAGTTGCTCCGACTCTCCCTCCCAGCGAGTGTGTATGTGCGTGTGTGTGTGTGAGCGCGCGTATTTGAATTGTTTCTGTCAATCAGCAGCTCCTTTTGTTGCAGCTGAAGGATACAACGTGATATTGATTTCGAGTTGCGGCAATACAACAATGGCTGCGCGCTCATTTCAGAGGGGCGGTGACCGCAACCAATGGGAAAAGTTTCAAAGATACGAGTGTGCCTCACACACACACAGGCACACAAAAGCGCATGTGATATGCTTAACATTCATATACATATGTACATACATACGTACGCACGCACACACACACACACATCATACATTCATGCTCATTGCATAGTTTCATAATTACAAACTGCAATGGCGCAGGACGCAGTCCAGTGGGTAACCGAGTTCTGACCACTTGGCATTGCAACGCCCTCTGGCACTACACACGCAGACACACACACACACACTTTGCTTACAGTTGAATTTTACATGTTTTATGTGCCTTCAACTTAGCCTTGTGTACGGCATGCGACATATTCAGCTACGCAGCTCTATCTCCCTCTCTCTCTTTATTGCTCTCGGTCGCTCGCTTGGGATTCGCAGCTGGTGGCAAATTTCATTTAAATGTGGTTAAACGCTTGTTGGCATTGCACGTCAACGGGGGGTTAGCCCATCCCTTTTCTGCCCTTCCCTTCCCTTACCGGCTGCTCTTCATTCCTCCGGCCACTTCGTCCGTTTAAAACTCAATTAAAACGGCATTTAAACCATGCAAATTTCTCGTTTTCCGTTTGGAAAACGTTGCCATGAAATTCTTTGGCAACATCCCCTTCCATACCCCCTCCTTTGGGGGAATTCTGGTTCTCCTAACGTATTCAAACTTGGCGCTTGGGCTTTGGAATTGTTAACACTTTGTTATGACTCGTATCGAATCGGTAATCGGTAGGAATCAAGAAACTCGAGTAAAAAGTAATCGAATCAGTCCATCCGTTTGTTCAATTCGCAGCTCGCATGTCTGCAATTTACGCACATTTTTATTCAAATTTTGTGTAGTGTACAAATTGCTGTTGCAAATAGCAAATGTCCTCGATAACGCGTACAAAAAATGCCATATAAAAATTCAGCGGAAAATATACAAAATCGAGCACAACGAATTGGAAATACACTTAAACAATATTTACAGAAGTACCTACATATATCCATAATATTAAGGGGTAATACTTAGAGTAAAATATAATGAGTATATACTATATCAAAAATGTAAGGTTCCAGTATTTTTGCACGTCCAAAGAAGATGTCCGCTTAAAAGAATGGATTTGGAATGAAAATCATGCTAAAATATAAAATTTGTCTGGCTAAAAGCTGTCCGTCTGAGGGAGCTGTCTGCCTTCACTGTATCTAACTTTTATGTTTGATAAGATTATTTCGATATGATATATAATCTCTTTTAAATATATAGCTACTTATATACTCGTATGTAATGAGAAGGCTTAGAGTTATTGGAAGAAAGACGCTGGTTTATATTATAAATGTTAAAAATGTAGTCAAATTTTGGTTACATCGATCTCTTCTCTATCTAATGAAATTACATATAGCTCCATACATGAAATCTTAACTAGTTGATTAATTTGCAACGAATTTCCTTATTTTCTTCACTCTTTCTTAGCCTCCTTTTGAGCAAATCTTACAATACTGCCAGCATACCCTGTTTTTCAGATATCGTAAAAAGAAGCGCTATCATCTAGCACATTAACGACTTCATATCAAGTCGGCAACTATGCCGCAGTCACATTTGCATATTTATGTTTTTATTTTCCTATTTTTTTTTTTGTATTGTGCTTTTGTTCTTTTCACTCTGTTTTCGGTTAGAACATTAGCATTTCTGCAAAGGATAATGCGCGCTGAGTACCACACTCCCATACCCGTTGCCACGCCCCCAAAAAATAAAAGAGACAACTCGTCTCTTGATGCCTTTCAAGCCAAGTTGTTTGGCATTCTTTTGCTGACATATTCACGTACTTTTATACTCAACCATTTGTTGTACTAGATGTGTGTGTGGGTGTGTTCAAGTATGTGTGTGTGGGCGGTGGGGTGTGCGTGGCCTTAAGAGCCTCGTTAACAAAGTTATTTTGTCTTTTATAACTCACTATTCTGTTCAAGCTGTCAAACATAATTTGCCATGTGCCGAACGGACATTAAGTTATACAAATTACATACTTCGATTCGCTTGACGTCATAGCTATATAGTATGATAGTATGTGATGTGTGACACATATACATAGTTGTTGGCTGAACATACACGTACATTTTATATCATGTTCGAGTTAAACGTGTTGGCATCCACGGCGTATGAGCAATATTAATGGCCAACTCCATGGAAAATGGCAAATGTTTTTAGCTTTGTCATTCTGTTGCAGGCCGCAAATGTACAGAAATTTCTTTGTAGGTCTGACACGCTCCTACGCCCAACTAAACGGACAATTAATCTTTTGTCGAAGCACTTAATTGAATTAGTATTGTGGTCTATGCACTGCAAATATCAATTACAACTGCAATTATCGGAACAATAAGTACTCGAACCAGCGGTAGGAAGTACCAAGTGTTCCACTTTGGCATTCGCATTTAATTGAATTACAATTTCAGTAAGATTCGATCGCATTTCGTTGGAAAACCCAGAAATTACTGGGTGCAGGATGCGCTCACGGAAATCTTAGACGCCACGCGCATGCGCAGTTCGGGATCGAGGCAATCGGGGGCAGTGAGAGGGGACCTCAGTTTGAGGGATTTCGGGAATGCTTACAACTTTTTAACACATTGCACAATGGGAACAATGAAAGAAACGCTCAAACTTCGCTTTGTGATCCCCTCTCTCTCTTTTTGCTCTCTTCAAATGAGCCACTCGCGTGTTCATTGTACAATCTGTACATCTGTACATTGGGCATGGCACTGCCCCCGATTTAAACAACCCCAACCACCGTTTTGCGTAGTATATTGAAATGCGCACATAATGCCAACAATTGAAAGTTATGTGTAAAGTATACATATACAATATATACAATACATAAGTTTATATGTTCAAGTGATTCGCATCGGTTTCCATTCCTTTATGCCATTGTGCGCTTTAATTTCTCTTGAAACGATCGCTCTGCCGCAGTCGCAGTCGGCGTCAGCGTCAACGCTCTGCCTCGGCTACTGTTGACGCTGCCGTCGGCGTCGCAATGGCGTCCCTAACTAAAGCTTTTTGCCTGAGCAGAACCAAAAAAAAATATATATATAAATTCCACTTAATTCCAGGAAATTTAGTCTTTAAATGCTGCAAAAAATTGAACTCTTGAGCTTTGTGGCCACTCGGAATTGTTAAGTGACTCAAATCCTTCATACGGAAAAAGACGTTTATGTAGCCTAAAGAGTTAAATTTTGATTAAGTAAATAATAAAACAGTAGCAAAGATTTCTTTGTTAAGAAAAGAATGTTTTTTAGTTAAAATATTTTATTTTTCATCACTTCATTTATAAATAGAAGACATTAGTTACATATTTGTAAGTTAAGAAATCTCTTCTAAATACATTTATGATTTATGAGACTTTGATTTTAGTTAATAACTTTTCCAAGTTATAGTTCATTAATTTAAAAGTCAAGGAATGTGACTTACTATGGAATTATTTTACATCAATTAAGTGGGTAATTTTCTAAAAGAAATTTATACTAGATCACAAATTTCAGAATTCTTTTTATAATTATAATTAAAAGTTAAATAAATAAGTGCAAAGTAAATTATTCAATATTTATTACAATGTTTTTATTTAAAGTGAAGACACTTATAAGTCACAGAAGTCGGGCAAGCTGTAAATAATATAAAGAACTCATGTTTCACTTATTGGAGATTAGAAAGCTTGGGTATTACAAATTATTTATTTTGATTCATGTTTAATTTTTCTATAAATCCAAAGTGAAACCTCTACTCGCGGATAGCTCTCTTAGGTGAACGAATTAAAAGTAGTCCAGCATGATTTTCATACAAAATCCCTTCTCTTAGGCGGACATCTCCCTTGGGCGAACAAAAATACTGGAACCTCGGTTGTCCGGCCAAGATGTTTTCACTATGTTTATTAAAACAAATTTTTAAACATCTACAACGGCTATTATATTTGATATTCCAAAGCGAACAGAGATTTAAATAAATAAGCAAATAAAAAACTCTTTTAATATCTGACTGATTTTGGACCAGAAGGGTAGTACAGTCTTAATATTATAGTTAAATTCCTAAGAGATATTCTTAAACAAATATAAATATACAATTAAGTATTTCTTATACATCTCAGCTTGTCTAAAACATCGAAAGGTTCCTTCTCATAGCCGCAAATATTCTAAAAAAGTTATTTGTCTACAGTTAAGCAGACATTTAAATTCAATTTGCATAAATTAAACTTAGAAAAGATAAATTCCAGATATAACTTCAAACTTTCTCTTACAATTGTGTGCCATTGAAACGCAAAAACCACTGTCACAATTTCATACATCAATAGTCCAAATAGCATAAGATAATTTCTAATTTTCAATAAAATGTCACCAGCTGAAGTAAAGCGAGCACCCCAGCAGGAAAGTACCCGCTGCGGCTGTGGGGGAAGGAACACTTCAATATAATTCAAATGCCAGCAAAACATATTCTTCGTATTCCCCCCAACAAAAGGTCAAGGGACAAGGGGGAGGTGGGGGGGGGAGTGACGGGACGAGGGGCAATGCAAAAGCATTTCAAGCGAAATATCACACTTTGACATTGTCTGTGGGTTGTGGATACCCTGGAATCAGTGGAATCAGCCGGGGTTGTGTATACTGCCAATAAACATCGCGCCCCAAACCCGCCCTTTTTACTGAGTGAGGGCGTGTCGGGGGGAGGCAGCACGACGACGGCAGCGGGTGCACAAAACACTTTGTAATACATATTTATCCAAGCAAGGTGAGGAGTGCAAACGAGGGGGGCGGAGGGGGAGTGGCAGGGGCTTCGATCTGTGGCAACATCGCGTGTCAAAAGGCAAGTTAACAATGGGGTTGCTAACGGTTAGCCCTTGGCTGTTTTTCCCCCCACCACGACTGCTGACTGGTTGGCTGGCAGGGGAGGCACAGAAGGGTGTGTGGCGGGGACTGCGGACTGTGCGGCTGAATGATGTCTGTGTGTGACACTCCGCACACCCAATACAAATTTCATTTGCCAACTTTTGGCGCTCATCAACAAAATTTTAGACACGAAAAGTGTGTGAATAACTTCATAATGCTCGCATCAATTTGATTGAGTGCACGTTCTTGGCCAGGCCAAGAGGGCAAAAGGAGGGCCAGGTGTGCTTCAGTTACAAAATTGGTAATTAACATCTTTATAACAAACAGTTTAATTCAATTTGTTTCTTCACGCTCAAGCGATTCACCAAAAAAACTCAAAATCAAATATCAAATTGGGAAAAACTCTCGACTCTCGTTCCCGCAAACCGCATGAAACTCACAAAAGGATTCTGGGCATCATCATTGTGTGCTTACGCCCGACTGGCAAGGATAACTGTCTGTCTGTCTGCCTGTCTGCCTGGACGCTGGCAGGACAAATGGGGGTGCAAATCGTTTATGGCACTCACAACTCGCATTCGAATTTGGATTCGGATTCACATTCACTCATCACTGAACTGACTCAAGCTGTAACGGATGCATTTAATTTATTATTAGAATTATTTATGACAAACGACCGGGTTTGGGGTGATAGAAAGCCGTTATTGTTAAGTTTATTAGAGCAGCTAGGCGAGGGTCCGAAAGGGGTGTGACAGTGGTGCAAATAGACCTACTAAGTGCTCATAAATTGACTGCTCTCGAGAGCACACAGTAAACGCACAGTTATTTGTCAGTCTAAAGGCAAAGTAAAGGAGTCTATTTAAATAGTTTGCTTTTAAATATATGTTAAGCTCTATTTATATATTTATCAATAAAAAAAATAAAAAATAAGAATGTTTAAATTTATTCAATTTATGTATTATATTTTAATATTTTTGTAAATTGTAAATTAAATAAATATATATGATATTTAAGATAAAACTTAAAGAAAAGTAATATTAACAGAAAATTAAATTTCAAAACATATTATCTGTAAGAATCTGGTGTAATTTAGATAAATATAGTAATTATTATATTAAACGATTTTGAAAATTTGAAAAGCAAGAAAAAACGGTTATTTTCGGCTCACCAAAGCTTTAATACACTAGCAGTCATGCCAATTGCGTTAAGTTGGTTTAAATCACTTATTATTTCTATGGTAGCTATACGATTAAGTAGTTTGATTTGGAAGAAACGATTAGAAATGCATTCTGCGTGAAATTGGTTGAAATCGTTCAATAGAAACAGAACATGTTCATACTAAGCATTTCAACCGAATGTTCCTATGGTCCGATCTGGCCGATTTACACATATGTACTTCGTGTAGAGAGCATACAGATCTGAACCAAATTTCATCAGGATAGCTTTAAAACTGAGAGACTAGTTCGCAAAGAAACAGACGCACAGACGAACATTGCTTTACCGACTCGGCTGTTGATGCTGATCAAGAATATATATAATTTATTGTGTCGAAAAGGTCTCTTTTAATGCGTTACAAACTTCGTGACAGAAACATAATACCGTCTGCAAGGGTATGGTGAGGTTAAACTTTTTTTTCCCATAATTTTAAAGCACTAAAATGATATTTGCTCCACTGTAGCATTCCCATAAAGTTTCAAACTTTGAACGGGTGGCATTGACAAAAAAAGTAAGAAAAGGCAGAAAAACCAAAATTCAAATGCTGGCAAAAATGATCAAAAACAGCCAAAACGCATAATTCATGCATCAGCAACATGGCCGAGAGTCCTGACCGGAAAAAAAGGACACTTGAGATAAATTGCAGACCAGTCAACGATTGACCACAATGCGAATACAATAACATCTGAGACTACAGCACTGCACACTCACACACACACGCACACTTGAGCCCATAAAAGGATAACAATTTAAAGGACACACAAATATTTTTGTAACTTGCAGAAACTCCGAACTCAGAACTGAAAACTCGCAAGTTGACAATGGAAATGAAAAGGAAAATGAAAATTTGTTTTCAATTCGAAAGTGAAATATGTTTTGGTGACATTAAGCCGTCGGAATCAGGATTAGAAGCGGACGCCTGCAAGGACAATGGCAGAGGGAGACAGCACAGGACTAAGGTCTAGGCCACAGGACCAAGTGATTATGCACGGCACGTGCTCATCATTTTCATTGGATTTAATTTCGCGCTTACTTTATTTTTTAATAAGTAGCGAATTTTGTAAACATTTGGAAAAGTTGTTATCCCTGACAACCGAGGCGGGAGGAGGAAGGAGGGAGGCAGGGATACAAGGTGGGCGTGTCAATCGCATTTCATATAATTTCACTTTAAATTTAGTTTTTGGCTTTTGATGCTGCATGTGGATCTGAATCTGGTATTGGCATCTGTCATCATTTGCCTGCCAAAGGATTAGCGCTCTGCTGGTTATCCTTTTCGCTACCCAGCAAGGAGCAACTTTTCGTACGGCTACAAAAACAACTTGCCCAGGATACATATTTATGCAAATTTTTCTCATTACGTTCATTGTAATTGTTGTTGTTGTAGTTAGTTGTAGTAGTCTAGCTGTTGTTTAATTCAAAGTTATTTTCCAAGTGAATTTAATTAAATTAAATATTCAACACACGCTTGAGCGGAGAGCGAGTTACTCAAACTTCGGATCGCTCAGTTAACACTTTTCCTCTTTGGCTCTTTGGCACTTTGTCCTTTGGCACCTTTTTCGGGGCCTGATTTTATTTTATTTTAATTAATATTTATGCCCTCGAATATCTTGCAATTCTTACACGTTTCAGGAAGTTTCTTAAGCTGTTTGTAATTAAAAAGGAACTGCTTGAGTTTGGGGTATCTTACAAGGAAAGAAATAGACAAATTTGCATTTAAAGGCATACGGGGGTACAACACTTTTATATCATATTAATTTAACTAATACCTAGGACTGTTTTTACAGGTATTTATATAAGTTATGAGGCAACTATTTTCATCTATTTAGTATTAAACGTTATTTTCCAGTGTACTGTTACTAATTAGCAACTTTTACTGAAGTGTAGCTTTTTTAAAATTTACTTGACATTGCTATGTATCTTGAATTAGTATTTAGAATTGGAGAGTTATAGCTATAAAGTATACAAGTGATACGGGCGAGAGATGATGGTTCGCGGTCCGTATCCAGATTCGAACTCATCACAGCATGATAAGTTCTCATTGTGGCACGTCGGCTGATTATTACACTAAGCTATTGTTTGTTGTCATTTAGTTTTATGTATTTAAATTCCTACAATTAAAATAGCAGCGCCTAATAATGGATTTAAAAAGGCTAAAAACTGTAACATAATCATATACATGATCCGGTTGGGTTTTTCTCAACCCTTGCCACAAATGTTTGATCCATTTCTTAACTTTTTATACCCAGGTTAATGCATTAATTATTTACTTTTATAGTTTAAGATAACTTAAATTTTACTTAAGATACATTTTTTTAAAAGTCTTTTAAATAAAATATATGTAAATACGTCTTATTTATTAAAGAACTTAAAAACACAATTGAGACTAACAGAGACCATGAAAAATTAAATCTCAACAAATTAAATTGTAAGCGATCAGAGGTCAATCTACCAGGTAGTTGATCCAGGAAAGTTCTTTGCTTTTAGATAACTTAAATTTTTAATTTAATCGGTAATATTAAATTTATATCTAAATATATTTAATTATTTATTCAAATACTAGCAGACTGCTTTTAGTTTGCATAAATAAGTAAATATAATAAATAAATAAATAATACCTTAAAAGACCTAACACTTTCAACAAAACCCCTTCAAAAAGTACTGAGTTTTGTAAGTTATTTTTAATACAAGAACTGAGTGTCTTTGAGCCACGATTAGAGCACCTGCCAGCAGTGGCAACAGCTGCCTGCAATTTGGCCAAGAAACCACAAAGCCGCAAAAGAATTTTGGTTTATTTGACACAAGGGAATTTATTTTAAATACAAATAATAATGCACAAGGAGTGATAGAGAGGGAGTGAAAGGGAGATGGAGGTGCTGGGTAGGAAGGCGGCCATTTTGTTTATGCGCCGCACACAAAGGAAAGCAACAACAACAATAAAAGCCGCCGCAAGTCAAGAGGCGCCGGAAAAGCCCAAAGAGCAAAGGAATTGAAAGTGCAAGGAAAACACAGAGGGCAGTAGGAGTGAGGGAGGGGGTAAGGGGAGAGTGGAGGGGCAGTTTAAGGAGGTGGGGGCAATGCTATGCGTTTTTAGTGCGAAAATAATTGTGTAAACTGCAAAGGTTTTATATATTTTTACACAAAGGTAACACAATGGATGCTGCTCAGTCCCCCGCCCCTAGCCGTGCCACGCCCCGTTGCCCACACCCTCTTAAGCGGCTTTTGTGCGAAATTTGCCTCCTTGCCACACACAACAATCCACTTTGACGCTGTGTGTGGCAAAAATTGCAATTTAATTGCAGTTAAATTGCTGCCAGTTTTATTTTGGTTTCTTTTCCTTTTGGCCATAATCAAAATCAGGCAAATCAAAATAAATAGAAGTGGAGTGGGAATATCTATAGAAATGTGGAAAAATAAACGAATAAACTCAAGTAGTTTGTTGGTTGTCAGTTTCGCAGGCCAAGCGCTCAAGTGGAAAAAAGGTTCGGGAAATGTATCTAAAGGATACGCATGCTGTGTAGCTGTATCTTTAGCTGTAGCTGTATCTATAGCCCTGCATCTGTGCGGTGTGAGTATGTGGGAAAGCAGGTTGCACTCTTGGCAAACTCGAGTGCATGTCTATCTCATTATTTGTTTGCCATTTCGAGGGCAAAGCCTGAGAATGTCCTTGGGGCACTTATTTCTAGACGAACAAACGCAAATAAATAAATGCATATCAAAATCAAAAAGATGATAAAACTCAGCGAGACAATTTCAATACAAAATCAACAGAGAATTCACTCAAGTGTCTCTGTATTATTATGATTATTATTATTGTTGTTTGCACTCTTCAAATAAGCCTTTAGCAGGCCACAAATTATGCTGAGACGATAAGTATCTATTGCTTAGGCTAATTGCAGCTACTCTTTAAACTGCAGCTATACTCGTACTCGTCTAATCTTAACCCCTTGACGGCATCTGTCTGCGTTTCTTTTCTTTCTTTTGGCCCTGCGGCAAATGGGTTTTCTGCCTTTGGTTTTATGAGCCAGCTTTTTTATTGGCTGCATCACCTTGGTTATTTAATTTGGTTATTGTATTCATTGACACAAAAGCAAAGCAGTTGGTAGTCCTGCTGTGTATTTATACCCTTTCATAGAGTATCTACAAATGTTCACAAAGCTTGTGATTTAAAGGCGGAAGTGCAGGCCTCTCAAACTTTATTTATTCCTGATCAGCATGAATAGATAGTCGGTATAGCTTTATCCATTTGTACATAGAATTCTAAGCCAACTAATCTCTCAGTTTTGGATGCTTTCTTAATCAAACTTAAGTTAACTGTAACTTCTTTCTGTTAGCTGACTAGAAGCAAAAATCAGCCTTATCGTATTACTTTATTATTTAGTTTCTATAGGGAAACCAAGTCAAAGTCAGACAATAACGTATTGCTTTATTATTTGGTTTCTATAGGGAATTCAGTACAAAAACTTATATACAGTACCAACATAAAATCTATTTAAACTACAATCCAATCGTATTGCTTTAACATAGAATAAACATGTAAGGAAGGCTACCGAACCAATTGGGAAAGACTTATATTAGGTCCTACTAACTCTAATCGTTTCCAATAATAAAACATTTCGAAATAAACTTGAGCTGCTTACATCTAAGACGGACTTTCATTCCAAATTTGGTGGCTCTGCTCTTAAAGTCTGTGGGATCTGAGTAATCATACAGATGGACGGACAGACAGATGTACTGATTCTTTTGAGGCTCTTTGTCATGATTATATGAATGTATTTTATGGGGTCGGAAAAGCCTCCTTTTACTTGTTACTCAAATTTCGCTTCTGGTAGACCTAGTATTCTTTTTAAGTAGGCGTCTAAAAACTAATTAATTTATTAAGTTTTCTTAATCAAATTCACACATATAAACAACATCAAAACACTTAATACAACCCAAAGCTAACTTAGGAACTAAAGGAAGAACAATTTATTATTTAATGAATTAACTTAATCAAATTTACACAGCAAAAATATGTTGACAATTTTAATACAATGATTAAACATTGGAATATTTTACCATGTAGTCGATGTAATAACTTTAGAGGGAAATGAAGTATACATAATACTTCAAATATACAGAATGCATTTTAGTACAATCGTATTACTATAGAGTTAACATAAAAACTAAAAGATACAAATAAAGTTTTACTATAAACAAATGTGATAAATTAAGCTAATTAACATTGTCATTATAAATATGCTAACTGTTTTAAATTGGACTTCTATATTTTATACCTTATGTAGATACATTTATTGCCTGAAAGCAGAGTATTAAATCTTTGGCTTGCCAAGCATAGAATTCTCTCAGACTTTATGCTGGTCTACTGCCAACAACAATCGCGTTAAGTAATCCACCTTCGGGCCAAGTGGTGTGCCTATGTTTTAAGTCGAGTTTATGAATAAAATTACACGGGATTTGCAGAGAACTCCAGAGAGAGAAAGAGAGAGGGAGCTGTGCACATATCAACGCCAGCGAAGGATGAAGGATAATAATAAGCGTATCCACTTAATGGTTGCCAGGAGAGAGTGCCAAACACGCGGTCAAACAATGAATGAGAGACAAAAACACACACAGCTCCACCAAATCCATTTCTGCTTCCAGGATTGTGAATGTGGAGACCAGCAAATCCTTTGACTGCAATCAAGCGTAAAATAGTACAATGAATATATCTACAATAAATTTATAACAATGGCCAGCAAGCAGCGATCAGGGCGTGGGGACGACTCCCGTTTTGTCAGTTTGCCAAACAAAAGGATTTTCCAGCACACGCAGGTTAATGAGTTCAGCAAATAACCGAGTAGAAAGAGACAAAGAGAGAGAGGGAGAGAAAGAGAGGGAGAGTGTGTGTGTAGTGTGTGTAACTTGGCAATTGTCGATGCCAAGTGGGCGTGGGGCAGTGGGCTGTAGGCGGTGGGTGGCAGGTCACACATTGCTTACATGCAAAACAGATAAAAGTAACAAGAAGCAGACAGGACACAGCACAAAGGACACGCGAGTGAAGGGGAAAGCACGTGTATGCGAGTTGCCAAAAGAGAGGGTTGACTTAGAAGTTGCCCACAAATTGTAGCTCAGAAATGTATAATAAACAAGTAAGAAAGGCTACAGTCGAGCGAGCCCACTGTTTTCAATATACCTACATATATGAGACATTTTCAACCAATTTGACCTATGAGAGCTATAGCCTACAGTCGTCCGATACGGAATAAACCTAGTGAAGATAGTTATAATGGTACTATACACATAATGTATGAGTTTGGTTGCGATAGCTCAACTAAAACTATATGTCTTCACACAAATTTACTATTTTTTTCCGATTTGTCCTATGGGAGACATAGACTATATTTGTCCGATCCAGACCAAACTTGGTGAAATAGTTATCATACATTCCACACACATACTATTTAAATTTTGTCCTGATAGCTGTAGTCGTTTCCCAGCTATGTACAATTTGCGGGCGCTGTAGAGGGCGTGGCAAACATTTTAAATAAACTTGATCTGCCTGACATAAGGACGAACATTCATTTCAAATTTGGTGTCTCTAGCTCTTATAGTTAAGAAGCTCCAGGTATTAATCCGCACAGAGGACAGAACGGACATGTCTATATCGACTCGGCTGTTGATGCTGATCACGAATATATATACTTTATGGGGTCGAAAACGCTTCCTTCTGCCAGTTACGCACATTTCGCTTCTGACAATCTTAATAGACTCCTCCACTCTTTTTTAGAGCACAGGGTCTTATATATAAATTTGACTTTTAAACTGGTATTTTATTTTAAAATCAATTTTAATTTTTATGTCTGCTAGGCTATTTCTTAAAATTAATTGGAAACTTTATGTAAATATTCATTTTTTACTTCCTTTCACAGAATGAACACACAATTTATTCTATGCCGTCGAGTTGAACTTTTCGCGCAACCCTCGCGCATTGTAAAATGTCAATAAGTTGCAGACAGATTTGAGCCACGCCCAAAGCAGCAAACTTTTGTCTAAGTTGTCTCTTGTCTCCTGTCTCGCTCTGGCTGTGGTTCAGCCTCAGTCTCTCTGTCTCGTGCTGTGTGCACTTGACATTGCGCATACGCCGTGTGTGTGACCAGCAGTAATTGTTGCCTTTTGTGAGCAGAGATCTAGTTATAGATACTACAGAATTTTAAGAGATAAATGAAATAACGACTTAATTGCGACTAACAATGATAATTGATTAAGTTCCCTTAACCTATGGGACAAGTTTACCACTTGCTAATGGCTGTGGAGGCTGCTGACCACTAATGAGTGTAGGGAGCGTCTGTTGGAGTTTTGGACAACTGCAGCTGGACACGCCTTTAGCTGCCAACTGCCATTTGCGGCAACTAAGCGCAATTAATTAACGCTCCTCACTTGCCCACTTCAAAAGCAGAATAGAAAAAAATTATACAAAATGTAGGCACTTCAGAGAGTGAGGGAGAGAGAGACAGGGGCAGAGTGAGCCGAGTGGCCGCGAGTTGGCTAAAGAAATGCAGCTTAATGCTAAATTAATTCCAATTACCACGTTGTGGCTGTCCACTAAACCGCATGCAGTCAGTTCATTCGAGCCAGCTGCCACCCAAAGGACAAGTGGACACTCGACCGCAAGGCGCATGCCACCCACCAACCCACCAAGCTCCCACCTCCACCCCAACGCTAATGCGCGGACTGTGGTCAACAAAAGCCGCAGCACGCGCTGACTCCCATGCCAACCACTGAACAGTTTCAGACGCAATTCCAGACCCAAGTCGAGTTCGCATTTATAATATAAATTATTTGATTTTATTTCCTTTTTATTTTCATTTATTTACAGCAAGTCTGCAGTTGTTTGGCTTTATGCCTGTACGAAAGATTCGCTAATTAATTATTAATTAAGCTTACAAATTGCCATGCCCACAAGTCGAGTGTAAGCAGAAAAAAATAGAAAACTTATTGACTTTTGGAAAGTATTCCAATTCGCTGGGAGTTGCTTTACTTTTAAGAGCCCTGTGTGGAGACTAAAACGAGTTTGTTTAAAAGTTGTTAACAGTCAGAGAGATATTCCAGCTGTGATAAGAGGTAGAAGGAGGAGAAGCGTGACAGGCTCATAGCAGGCAGCGACACAGACTTAAGCACACACATAGCAAGCAGCTATGGGCCGTTAAGAGTTTCTAAAGTAGTAACATTAACAGTAACAATAGCAGTAACAGTAACAGTAGCATTAACAATAACAGTAACATTAACAGCAACAGTAACAGTAGCAGTAGCAGTAGCAGCAACATTAACATTAATATTAACATTAACATTAACATTAACATTAACATTAACAGTAACAGTAACAGTAGCAGTAGCAGTAACAGTAACAGTATCAATAGCAGTAACATTAACAGTAACATTAATAGATACAGTAGCAGTAACAGTAACTGTAACAGTAACATCAGTACAGCGTACATAACAGTCGATTACACTCTACTCTTCCTACTCACTTGACTCTGTAACTGCAGAAGTTGGCCAACAGAAGTTTTTGGCAGCACAACTTTTGGCACAATGTTTCGCCTACAACATGAGACACGCCCACTTTTCAGGCAGAGCTTAAAAAAGTTTTTACTGTCGCATTTGTTGGCCAAGTTGGCAAGTTGGCCAACTTGGCGCACTAAAATGCAGACACAGAATGTGCTGCACATGAGCCAGGAGTCGAGTCGAGTCCAGTCAGGTCGAGTGGAGTGGAGGCTTCGTTGGCAGATCCTTGAAAGGATTTCCCACTGAATGCAAAACAAAACACACGTGTGCCCGCTCCAGCTGACCTTTGGCCTGACCCACACCCAAAGTGTATACAGTTTTTTAGCCAACACTGTGAAAAAACTGAAACTGAAAAGCGCAAAACATTTTACATTTAATTGGAGAGTGTGTGTTGGGTGTGTGTTTGAGGTGTGTGCTCGTTTGGGGTGTACAGTGTACACCATCCAATTGAGTTTCAAAGTTGCAATTAGAGCAGCTGACCCATTGGGGCATGCAACGTTTCGTAGCACAATGGAAACAGTTGAGACTGGACTCGCCATAAAAAAATGAAAAAAAGAAAAGGACCGAGAACAGAGAACAGAAACAATGCGAATCAAAAGAAACATTGTGCAGACCATTAAACTCCAAAACGAACGTTTCATAAACATACACAAAAGAGTCCAGTTGTAATAAGTACCAAGGGGGAAAGATAGAGAGGGGGGGAGACAGGAAGACAGAGAGGGTAAGCTGTGGGGAGTGCGAGCGAGAGGATTGTATTAAAGCTGCAGCGAAATCTGTGCAACCAATTAAAAAGATCTCTTACAACATGCTCCGCCATAAGTATCTTCACGAACATTTATTGAAGGGTCAGGAGCACTCGACACTGACCGCATTTATTTGTTATACACTCACTTACTTTTTAATTTAATTTAATTTAATGCTTTTACTCATTAAATAGGTGTGTGCTCGTTTATTACAATGATAAATTTTAATAATTATTCAATTTTAAAGAGCTTAAAATCATTGTAATTATATGTGTGCACATAAGTTAAAGTAAACAATTAAGTAAGGCTACAGTCGAGCAAGAGGACTGTAAAATACCCCACACTTATTATTATACAAATAAGCCATTTTTGACCAATTTTTCCTATGCGAGCTATTGTTGGATATATTTGTCTGATCCGTTCCTAACGTTGTAAGGATAGTTATAAGGGTAACATACACATAATATGTAAATTTTGTCCTGATAGCGCTAATAGTCGCCAAGTTACGCGGTTATACAAATAGTATTTCACAATTTGAGAGGGCGGTAGGGGGCGTGGCAACAATTTAAAATAAACTTAATCTGCTCGCGAAGTAGACGGACTTTTATTCCAAATTTAGTGGCTCTATCTCTTATAGTCTCGGAGATCTAGGTGTTCATAAAGACAGACGGACATGGTTATATTGACTCAGCTGTTGATGCTAATCAAAAATGGTTATGTATATACTTTATGGAGCGTCCTTCTACCTGTTATGCACATTTCGCTTCTAACAAACCTAATATACACCTTTACACTTTTTGAGTACGGGGTCTAAAAGTGACACGTTTTTGCGCTGCATACCGAAAAGAGAAATATTGAAAAGTTTTTAAAGGTTTTTATTACATTTAAAATAATATCATATTTGGAAACCACATAATTTACAGCGGTTTAGAGCTTGCATTTGAAGCCTTATAAATACAATTCGATATTAAAAACAAAGTGAAAGCTTTCAATATTATATATTTTATAGATATTCTTTGTGTTCTATTAATAATATTGTTTGTACATGTAATGTCGTACTTTACTTTAAGTATAGTATGTTATATATATATTTACATGTGGTATGCATATGTGCGTATCTTATTTTATTAAAGGTTTTTTTTAACATTTTTATTCAGATGTATTTAATATATATATTTTATAGTTTACGTGGCCTTTTGAAATGTTTATATTTATATTTAACAAGAACATAATGTGTTCAGTCTTAAAATCGTCTTAGCTTAACCAGGTATTTCTTTAAAACAATTTCTAAGCTACAAGTAATACCCAATATATTAAGCTTATATCACAATATATCGTATTTAAATTACGTTTCTGAACAAATTCTTTTTTTTAAGTTTAACAAAACCTCTTTGACTTGGAACAAACGCATAGTTCTTTAGAACTAGTAAATTTACTACATGAAGAACGAAACGAACCGAAACGAACCGAAAGTCATAAAAAAAGAGAAGAAAATCGAATGAAAAATCAAATTGAATTCAGTTTTGGCTTTGACTCTGAGTACGGGTATAATACGCCCAAAGCACTGATGCCACGCCCTCGATACACCTAAAAGTGTCAAGTGTTTATAGCTGGAAGGATGACGACGACGACGGCGATGATGATGGTGGGGAGTAAAGTGGGAGGTGGAGGAGGGTGGAGGTGGAGGAGAAGTCAACGTTGATGATTTCTTTACACGACATTTAATTGAGAAATAATTGAATAGGTCGTGTGAAGTGTTTGTTTGGCGTTTGCGGTCTTACGTACCGGTAAACCCGGTTCGGTAAACCCGTCGCAATGAAATTAGCTTTGTCAAACGGCTCACACATATGTGTGCAAGTGTGTGTATGTGTGTGTGTGGATGTGTGCATGTATTTGAAATGGCTTCAAGTTGAATGATGCGGAAATACGTATTGCAGCGTGAAAACGACACAGCGAGTTGTTAATGAAGTAGTCACAGTCTGCGGTGAAAGTCTTCAAACAAAGTGAAATAAGTCAAATCTTCGTCAAAGGCCCAATACAAAATCAAATTCACGTTTCACTGCAAACTCAAATTGTGCAATCAATCGAATGCTTATAATTGCAGTTGCATTTTAGACTACTTATTATGATTGTGCCAAATGGTCTAGAAGTTGGCCAAAAGGGAGTGCAGAGCGTTTAAGCCAGAGTGAATTGATGCAGCTTACTGATTATGTATAATTCATATAAGATTTGTAGATTTGAAATTTTTAACTAACACCTAGTAAAAATTTTTTAATTTTTTTAATTTTTTTTTTTAAATAAACATAATACTTAGCATTATTTATGTAGTCTTGAGGAATTTAGTCAGTTTAAAAGTTGGACTTATTAGCCAGCTCTTATGTCTGAAATAATATAAGCGTTGTTCATTTGGACCACTGAAATAATATAATCCCTTTCAGGACCGCATTTTGAATGGAGAGTGCTAAAAAATATTTGATGGCATATTGTGACTAGCTACAAGTATTAACCGAAATTAATTCTCAGGTCCTAGGTGTCCTAGTTTGACTTACTGGTTTGACTCCTGACAGGGTTAAAGGAGCATTATGTGAGGTTCAAAAGTAGCTGGATTTCTCTGCTGAAAACTTCTCTGTTTTGCATTACGTTTTTTCAACCACATTTTTTTTGAATATCTATATTTAATCTAATTTATATTTTCCACAGGCAAAGTAGGTCAAAAATGGGTTATTAGTTTATTCATACCATATTTTAGAAAACCATTACTAAGATTAAATATTATAATGTATTATACTATGTTTATTATTCAGCTAAACAGTAAGTGTTTTTTAGAATTATTTGAACTACTCATTTAGGTACGCATGTACTTAGTTTGTTGACGTTAACAACATTTATAACACAGAACAAATTAAAAATGTTATTAACAATAACAATAACTAAGTAAAGCTATCTGGAGGCAAATCTTACTTAATGATAAACAACTTACGCGATCTAAAAACTGCGTACACTTCCTAAGCTAAAAGTTAGTGAAGAGCAGAGTGCAGTAGCTGACTACAAAATACCCTATAAACATTAGATTATTTTTAGATGATGCTTACTTTAAAAATATAAAAAATAAATATACAGTGAAAGCTCCCTTGGACGGACAGCCACGATTTCAGTATTTTTGTGCGCCCAAGGCAGATGTCCGCCTAGGAGAACGGATTTTGTAAGAAAATCATGCTAAAAACTATTAAATTCGTTAGGCTAAGGGAGCTGTCCACCTGAGGGAGCTGTCCACGTGAGGGAGCTGTCCGCGAGCATAGCTTTCACTGTATTATATTTGAATAACTCAATAATTGGTGCAATATTTTTAAAGCCTTTTTAGGCTATTTTTATTTAATTTACAAATTAAACAGTTTCACTTAATTTTATTAGTTATTCACTGCTTTACATCTGCGTTATTTACATGAATAAATACAAAAACTATAACAAATGGCAGTTTATTTAATTCAAATTACATACAACATAATCATAATTATGAATTATTAATTTATGTTTTCACTTTAGTTTCAAGTGGATTAACTATTAATTCACTAGTGTCCAAAACTATAGCATAAAATTCGTTTGTTAAAATACCACAAAATGTCAATACTTACCAACAATTTCTAATTTGTTGGCTTTTATACGATGCTAATACACCCGCTTATTGCCAAAAGTCACAGCATTTATGTCATGTCCAAGCTGAGCTTAGGTTTCGGGCCTAAGCACGAGTCAGAGCGAGTCACAGCCAAAGGTAATTAGAATCGCGGCTTGGACTTCCATGAATTCTAGGTTAATGTCAATGTCGACGCGTTAATCGAAACTGGTTAGTCAGCTGTCTATATACAGACTCTATATATATACGAGAGCCGTGTCGGCGACTCTGGACAGTTGCCTCAAAACGATGCATGGACTATGGTTGAATCTACTACTAATCTGCTGCTGTCTGCTAGGAGTCTGCTTTGGAGCTGCCTGGGAGCTGCCCACAGCGGATGAAATGCAGGACAGTCTGCAGCAGTGTCGCACCAAAGCAGCGGGAGAACAGGCCAACACACTGAGATGTCTGGTGGAGCGATTGGGACTGTGGACGGATGAGCTGGGCTACAATGGCAAGCGCATAGCAAAAATCTTTGCGGCACAACAACAAATGGAGGAACTCATGCTGGTCATTGAGTACTGTAATCAGAAGGAGCGACGTCCAGCGCAGCCGGCACAGTGGGCACTGGCGGCCTACAGATGTGCCACTTCGGGCAGATTTGGCAGATGGGTCAAGGATTATATGAAAGAGCAGCATCATCTGAATGAGACTTTCAAATAAACAAACTTTTTATTTATTTAAAACAAACAAAGTGAGTGTGCCGTTATCAGTGTGTTATCAGTGAAAGGTATCTCTCTCCAGCATCTCTAAGCCTTGACGCTGTGCTGCACCAGCTGCAGATTGGAGCGCATGAAGCACATGCCTCCACGATAGGCCCAAGTGCAGGCATCGCTGCCCTGAGAGTTGTTATCGGCACAGGCGGCAATCTTCTGGTGCGTCTCATCGGAGTGATCCACGGGGCTGCCAGCAGCCAGTTGCTCATGGATCTTGTGGACATCGAAGCCATGCTCGGCATCGAAGAGACCAAAGTGCTCAAAGACACACTTCAGGTAGCAACGGGTCTTCTCGTCATCAGCAAACTGCCACTTGGTGTACTTGGTCACATCCTCGGGTGTGGCATGAACCCGCTCGGAGCACACAGTGCGGAATCTTACCAAATCGTCATGGGTCTTCACAACATAACCAGCGCCGTGCTCATGATGATGATGATGATGCTCGTGCTCATCGGCCAGGGCCACGGCCAAAGTGAACAGCAGGACAAGGAACACTTTCATAGTGTCTGGTATTCAAATACAGTACGAGTACGAGAAAAGATGCTTCGATTGCAACTGCAATTTTTGCTGCAGTTGCATTAACATTTATAGGCCGAGGAGCAGACAAAAGCGTTGAGAAGTCACCTTCTAAGGTCTGAACATAAGTGATTGACTGCCTTATTGATTATACCTTATCTGGGGGCCAAGGGTTATTAAGTTATTGTGATGGTTCGTTGGCGACAACATCTGGACAAAGACAAATCTGTAAACAAAGGTAAACAAATTAAAGAATTATTGATAGCTAAGCCACAAAGCCGAATGAATCATATTTCCAGCTCTGTAGCGAAATCTATTAAATATACTGAACTCAAACACAATCACCTATTTATATATATTTTATAATTTGTTACAGTATTTCTGCTGATAAGAATTATTAGCTAACAATATAGCATGAAAGTGTTTACAACGCCATCTGTCGTTGAATAGCAACGAACGAAGCCATCTGTCGGTTAAATCACGCATGCTGGCAACTTTCGTTAAAATATCGTATACATTTTCGTTTAACTAAATTGCGTGTCGCCATCTAGCGTCGTAAGCAGAAAAATTACACGCAAACCAAAGCTGACTGCTTTGGCAGGCGCGCAATTAACCAACAAGAAAGAAAAGTACAGTCGAGCACGCCCAACCGTATAATACTCTCTGCATTTTTTTCACGGTTAAATTATTAAAATCGGTATCAAGATATTACAATGTATTGTACTTGCTTTAAAACACGTGGAAACAAAAACAATCTAAGCAAAATCACACATACATCTGTTTGTTTGTGTGCGAATACACATACGTTTGACATTATATGTGTTCTTACATATGTATGTGTGTATTTGGCGCTGCCAGCGACTGCGGGCTGCGCTGCCGCCACACAGACAGCGAAAACGTTTCTGTTTCGCTCGCACTCATTAGTGATATTGCGTTCAATTATCAATATTGTAACGCTTCTAGTTTTCTTGTTTATAGTCCGATTTTAATGCACCTTTCAGGAATAGTTTGAAATAGTTAGCCTCCACTCGAATTATGCAATTACAATGCTGTACTATATGAACCAATGCCTAAAAACGGAACGAAAGTTGTTTATGTATTTTGGGAAAAAGGGGAGTGGCAGTCCAAAATTTCAAATGCCAATGCATTAACGCTGTCGCTACGAACCTCCATACCAAAATTGGTGATCCTAGGTGCCATAGTTACTGAAATATTCTCCGGAAACACCGATTTTTTCCGAGGTGTGTCTAGTTTTTTGCTCATTGTGGGCGAATGGGGCGTGGCATCGAAAAAAAAAAAAGATTCTTGTATTGACTGACTAAATATGTGATCGATTGACACCAAGCTCGAACTTGTAGCTCTTACCATCTCTGAAATCTGTTTGTTCATACGGACAGACGGACAGACAGACAGACGGACAGACGGACAGACGGACATGGCTATATCGACTCGGCTTGTGACGCTGATCAAGAATATATATACTTTATGGGGTCTGCCACGCCTCCTTCTGCCTGTTACATACTTTGCACAAACCCAATATACTCTTGCAGAGAGTATAAAAAGTGCGCTAGAAATTTGAAATTTATTGTAAAACTGTAAGAACTAAATGCGACAGTATTAAATTCATTTATAAGAGAGTGAAGCATTTTCCAACCACTAGAAAAGCGTTTGCTCTTCAATCTATAATTTGTAATCAATCAGTAGAAAGCTTTGCTGCAGTAATTCATAGCACTTGAGTCGTCATGATAATATCCACCTGGAGCACAATAACAACAACTAATGAATACTACCTGAGAGAGCAAGATGCCATGATAAGTTCAAAGACTCATTATGCCAATCAAACAGGCAGCAAACGTAAAAAGGGAAAGCGAAAGTTCATGCAATAAAGAAAACGCAACAGGAGGCAGCAAGAGCAACAACAACAATAACAACACCTAACAACAACAAAAATACAAACTTCAAATTGTTGATTGACCCCAAGAGCTGTCGGCATATCTAGTCGACTCTAGCCGAGTGTGGGTGGGGAGCACAGCTGACAGACCGACACTTATCACTTCTGTCAGTGAACGTGACTCCAGCGGAGTTCGCGTTAAGGAAGTGTAACCAGACTAAAGTATACCCTGCACTAAGGATTGGCTTAAAATTCTACTAGCGTCTCTGCTGGCGCTCGCTTAACGAACTTTTCGGACAGCGAATTGGAGTGAGAGGCAAACAGTCGCTGGCCTAGCGTAGCGTAAGCTACCCACTCTGCTGCCTTCTCTGCTCTGTACACTATTCGAACAGTGCGTTAGTCTGTTGCTTGAGAGAGAGAAAAATTGTGTATAACAGTCGCTGTCCTGACGTAGCCTAAGCTTACAATTCTGTCGTTGGGTCTGCGGACGCATTGCGTACTCTTTATTAAGTGCGTTCGCCAATGAGAATGTCAAATTATAACAGTTTCTACGGCTTTCAATAAGGAGAGAGCTTTCGAGAGAGCACGATCTTTAATTTCTCTTTAAAATGTCGGTGCTTGAAATTATTCTTTCTCTTTAGGCGCAAGATAACAAATCGTCATAGTCCCAAAACAAACAGTTTACTTTCCTGCAAAACAATATGCCCTACTTGCTGCTCACAGGCAGCTAGGGTACAGCGATCATGAAAGAGCGCAAGCGTGCGGAGAGTGGGGCGAGATATAATAGCTGTTTTGGAGTTTGGAGCTTGGTATGGGGCGTGCGGTAACAGCGGGTAAACAACAGCTACAGAAATAACCACAATATGAAAAGCAGTTCTTGGACACTTGCAATGAAAGTGAAACTAAGCTAAGCTCATTTGTTATGGGCTAGAATCGAAGGCGTGACTGTTCGCGTCCGATCAATAGCTGCTCCGTCATTCAGACAGGCGGGCAGACACATAGACACACAGACAGACAGACAGACAGTCTCTCGCTCATTATTCTAGACGACTTTCGCTCAGTTTACTGCAGCCAATTGATTACGATGCCAGAGCAATTAAATCAGCAGTAATCAAAATGCAACAAAAGGTAGTTCAAAAGTTATATAGAGCAGACCACACTGAAGTCTCAATACCCTAGGAAATTACGGGTGAAAAGGGAAAGACCATCAACATTTTATTTTACTTTCTTTTAATTAACCAAGAACATGATTATTTACCTGATTTACATATGTATTTTAGTATAAATAAATTAATATTAATAATAGTTAATTTAAGCTTTTAATTCACTATTCAAATTTAAGCTAGCTACAAATATGCGAATATCCTTTTTGATTTCTTCCACAATTTATATATTATTATATGCCAAATCCTTGCTGTAGTCAAACCTAATACTCAAATCATTATACCCAACTCTGCGAAGGCTCACAAAACTGGGCCAACTAGGCAAAAAGTTCCTGCAGATCGTCATAAAGCTCCATTGCCAAAAGCAGCAGACATTTGCAGCTAAGCCGACGCAGACGCAGACGCTGACGTCGACGCGAGCGTCGCTGCTGCCGGTGAAGGTATAAAAGGTAGGAGATCGCCCAGTTGCTCGCTCAATTCCAATAAGAAACGCGCGTGCGCAGCCGTCGTCAGTTGAACGTCAGCAGCCAACGAGCAAACACTCGCGTATCTAACAACAAATCTAACTACAGAAACAAATAACAATCTATGTATCTAAGTAACTGAGTAACTGAGTACCTGAGTGGCAGCAGTTGTAGTACAGTGTACACTGTGCAGTGTGTGCGATTTCGACGGTTGCATTTAGTTTTTGCATGTGGAATATATCGCAATATAATTTATAGCAACTTGTTTTCAAAGTCATTACGTGTCGTGCGGCAGCGGCAGCGTCAACAAATTGTGCATTTTAAAACTGCAGCACAACAACAAATATTTAATACACATAATATAATAAAATAAACAAAAAATAAACCCAAAAAAAACCCAGTGCAATTGACAATTTATGCGTAATTTTTTTGCTGTTGTTGGTTTTCGGTTACTTCTTGAGCTTCCTGCAAGGCGCATATAATTTTTAAACACAACTTGCATACAAACTACAAGACTTCGATATGCAAATGACAAAGGTAAATGATGTCTTGATTGACTTGATTGATAAAGTTATTGGTGTTGGAATTAAAATTGAAATGGGACTGAAATGCAGGTGTTGGTGTGGTATTGGTCTGGTTTTTGGTTGATTTGTTTTAGATCCCACGCTCCCCATTTTAAATAACAGCACTTTCACTTTTTGTGTGGGGCCAGGTTTAAGGTTACATGAGTGACCATTTTATTGCCTTTGAACTGGTCTAAAACCTTTAGCCATGACTCTGTTTGGCCAAACTGACTCAGCGTCTCAGCATCTAACCTGCAAAAAGCTGACAAGCTAACAAACTCTCAAGCAAAGCCAAGCTTTAAACAAGATTAAGCCTGGCAGCAGACCACGCTGGTGACGAAAGCATACAACAATAATTAGTTAAGGTTTGAAGTGTATAGAGCTAGTCGTATACTGCAGTTTAAAGTGATCACGCCCACAATGTAAGACTGTTTAATCGGCAACTGAAGCTCTTTTAGCTTTTAAGCCTAAACACATCCAGGGCCAAGAGCGTGATCTTCAAAGGCGATCATCAATTTTCAGCTAACGTTTATGCTGTTGTTCATAAAACAAGTCACAAAACTCGTACTTTTTTGGCACTTAAGCTGCCCCAATTTCAAGCACTGAAGTGCACTTACACTTCATCATCATCATGACGATTATTATGATCATGATCATGCTCATGATCCGCTCATGATCGGCACGAGCTGAGCAATTGCTGCGGCTGCTGCTGCTCTGGTTGTTGTTGTTGTTGTTTTTCTGTGCTGTTTGTTGATTCGATTTCAAACAATTCGATTCATTTCACTGCCATGCACAAGAGCACAAAAGCCAAAAGGAAAAGCGTTGAAAATTGGTCTCTGATCTTTCAATTGATGCTCGCTTTGGCTCGATTTGAAAGCAAGACAGAGGAAGGAGACTGTCGGGGGGTGAGCAGCAGGCGCGTGGGCGGAGAATGCTTTTCTTTCTAGCCATGACCATGGGCCATGGCAAGGAAAGTCAAAGTGAAATGTATGGAAAGCAAAGCCAATTAAAGAAGTTTTAGGAGCACAGTAGGCGGGGGAGCGGAGCCAGCGAGCACTGAGCCCAGCATAAGTGTCTCTTGGTAATCTGAGCACAGACGATGCGGATTACAAAAGGCAAATTGAGAGTGGAAGGCGTGCTCAAATGCAAAGATCAAGATCAGTGGAAACTCGGTCACAGTGTGTGTGTGTGTGTGTTTGTAGGCACTCATACTCGTCACTTCATGGGCTGGCGCATTTCCATGCCAACTGGTCAACTGATCAACTAGCCAACTTGTTTAACCGGACCTATGACCAAAGCTCCGGATCACATGGAGCTGCCTAAGGAAAGGCTCAAAATTCCAAAGCTTCAAACACATGCCCCTCCCTAGCTCCCTCCCTACCGTTAGCTACGTTTGATCGGCTTCATAGTAATCCAATTAAAGGAACAATCTACATTTCAATTCAAAACTAATGAACTGTAGTTAATTCTTAACAATGAATAACACACTCACACACACACATACACACGTGTGTGTGTAAAGTATTTATTGATTTCAGTTGTTGTGAGTTTTTATTTAAGTTAAACTATTGGAGCACGTTTTGAATGCAATAGCCAGATACTTAGCGTAGCTTGGAGATCGTAGCGAATCGATCTCTGAATCGCTTAACTGGCATTTGAAAGTCATGAACACTTGGCGATGACGTCGAGAATTTCTATAGTATAGTATTACCACCACTAACACCACTAAAACACAGCTCGGCGCCGGCTTCCTTGTCCAGCAGTGCCGCCTCAGCCGCCCCTCCGCTCCCTAGCCAACCAGAGCGCCGACTTCCGTCAAGGTTGTGCCGCCCAAAAAACAGCCAACACAATTGTTAACAATTCATTGATTGATGATCGATATGGCGATCAATTAAACAGCGTTAAATGTCTTAGTGACAAATCATGGACTCCCAAACAATGCCACTGAAATCCAAGAAATGTAAACACACTTTTAACTTGACATCCACTCCGAACTTTGATCTCATTTGCAGAACGGACTTGGCGTATTGCTACTAGCGCTGGCTTTGTGCATCGGTTCCTGTACGGTACAGGGCGCTCGAAGACTGCGCAAGAAACCGAAGGTATATAATGCGCTTATCACCACCGACGACAACCTGACCTCAAGTCGCGCATACCCGGTCATACAGCCCACAATACACGAGCCGGGATATGCGCCCTTTGGGCCCTACAATCCCTTTGGCTTCTACAGTCCGCCGCTGGTGAGATTTGGTCAGCCCCTGGTGCCCGGACTGGCACCCAACGAGCGCGTAAGTTGTACTCAGTTTTAGTCCAAACCAAAATCAAACGATTCCTATTCCTTATAGCTACCATATCCACTGCCAACTGCTACACAATTTCCGCCCATCTACTCCGCCTATGATCCCAATCAGCCTCAAGTTGTGCCGGGGGAACGGCAGTCACCACCAGCACTACCACAGCCAGAGCTGACGCCTCAGTCCCCAGCAGGCGGTGAGCAGTCGGAGCCCAAGGAGATTTCGTCCAAAGAACAGTTGCCACTGCCGCTTAACGAACAGGGTCTGCCACCTGTGTTGATACCACTTAACTCCCCATATAATGGTCCATCCATGCACCTGCCACCCTATGCCTACAACCAATATCCGTATCCGTTAATCTATGATCAAGCGGGATTTGTGCGACCGCGCGAGAACTATTTGCCGCCCTACGATTACTACCCCAGCCAAGGTTATCCGACGCGTAGTCCGCCACCGATTGCACCACCGATGCAAGCAGCTCAGCCTGCCCAACAGGCGCAGCAGGAGGAAGTGGTGCAACCATTGCCACTGGACAGCTTGGACTCCACCCCCAGTTTTGAGGACATTCGAAATGGCTCCGAGAACAAGAACAGCGATGTGCCCGACGTACCGCCACCTCCAATACCCTCGGGTCCAAAGCGCCCCAGGAATGATAATTGAGGCGTCATTTGGACTTTTTGTCCCTTTCTTCGAAATATACACGTACACACGTATTTATTACCATTTTTCTTAAGCATTTCGATATGATGTCGTTTAACCCATAAGTTAAGTAAGTGTTCATCAAAGATAATAAATAATAAAAACAAATAAGAACGCTGCAGACGAGTTGCTCGACTTTCATACGCCCAGTGATCGAGCCAACATAGTTAGTTTTAGGACTTAAGGCGGATGATATTCAACTGCTGAAACAGCTAGACAAATTGAGTTACAAATGCATAACCTTATCAGTTCCCATTCGTTACTGGGCTAAATAAATAATTATCACAAATGCGGTGAATGAACTTGCTAGACTGGACCCTAGGGAAAGGGTTTGATGAGCTCTGAATTGCTTTCACTGGGGATTTAATTATCTTCTTCCTCAAATCAGCCTATAAATACTGCGAAATTTACCAGCAAAAGCACAGTTTGCATTCAGACCTTTGCAAAATGAAGCTGACTCTGCTGTTGATTCTCTGCTTTTGCCTATTAGGTTTGGGTAAGTGAAAAACAACAAAAACAAACTTTTCTGGCAATAAAATAAACATTTTGCCTAAAGCTTACGGCAACCCAATTATCGCCACCAAGCCGCCATTTGTGCGCAGCCGTTATAGTTTAAGATGGCGTAAAACTACAACAACAACAATCATTCCACTAAGCACTTCGGGTCAGGTGATGGATTTGGCAACATCTACACAGCATCCTAAGCATGGCACCTCAACGGCTAACCCTGACTATGATTACTATGGAAACGGCGAAACTGACAACTTGGTACATAAATAAATGACTTTGACAGAGCTCTATCAATATTTACAATATATTCAAACATGTAAACTTTATCAACTTTCAATAAAATATTCTAACTACCTTAGGAGAATGTGTTTGTAGTTTCCAAATTTCAAATTTAAATTCAAATTTATTCATTCAAATATCGGTTTTGGCGGTAACTGCGGATTTTGTAAGAAGAAGCAGCGAGTAACAGAGCACTGTTAGTTAACATAGACACTCTTGTGCGTAAGAAAGTAAGCAGCACTGTTCATAAAAAATTTACAAAAATTAAATAACAAAATTATTAATAAAAACATATTTTGTAACTCATATAGACAGGTTGAGTAAATTCCCAAAATAATATTATTATTGTTAGCTATCATTTTGTCCGCGTTTTCTCAGTTTTTGTGAGCAGCGTACTGTTTGCTCAGTGGTCATAACAGAACAAATACCGCTAACCAGTTTATCAGAATGGTATTAACAAATAAGTGTGCACAACATGGATTGGCTTTACAAAAAGTTGCAAGTCTACTTAATAAGCGAACATTTTCTTGGTTGGTAACTGGAGCCGGGCTAAAACCAGCAACAATAACATTGCAGCCTATCGGATGGAGAGAAGGGAGCAAACGATTGTGGTGGTGAGTAAAACCTGAGATTTACTCCAAGATTGAGTAGCTTTGATTGCGCGCAGCAGCAACAACAGCTCAGTTCTATACCCGACTTCAACGAGAGCAGCAGCAGCAACTGGTGTTAGCAACTGGTGGAATTATAGCAAACAACAATCGCGATTAATAACCACAACAGCAGCAACAAAACGCAAAATGGTGGTAAGTGAATATCTGGTTTAATGGTTTAATGAAATGTATCACCATATAATATAATAAAAACCCAAATATTTAAATACCTCCCTCGAGTTGAACATTATCGCTTTGGGGTTCAAGCGAGGTCACAACTTGAACGCAAGGGCAGCGAAAGTATCTCTGTTGTTGCAGTCCAAATACTTGTTGCTTACAAATACATGTGTACTTATGTTTTTTCATACTTTTAGGCCAAACTAAATGAACAAGAACGCAGCGAAAAACTGCAACCTTTGCTGGATGGAGGCTGGTGTATGGTCGAAGGACGTGATGCTATCTATAAGGAGTTCATGCTTAAGGACTTTAACCAAGCATTTAGCGTAATGACTGGTGTTGCCTTGTTGGCTGAGAAAATGAATCATCATCCTGAATGGTTTAACGTCTACAACAAAATCCAGGTCACTCTGAGCACCCACGATGTTGGGGGCATCAGTATCAACGATATTCGTATGGCCAAACACCTCGACGACCATGTCAAATTGTTGAAATAAACTGTTAAATAATATTTCTGTATAACCAGAATTAAGCATTAATGATTGTGTATTTCTCTTATAAATGAATAATTATTCCAACATGGATTTACTTAATATCAAATAGTCAGCCTTTTCTAAAATGTCTGGCGAGGTTTCATCTTTGACATAGCCGAGTGTGTTGAAAAAAATTTGCGAGCTTTCATTATTATTTAACACAGTGAGAATAACTTTCTCAAGTTTCCAATATTTTGCACACAATTCCAGCGCATTCATTATAAATTTTCCAAGTCCTTTACGCTGATACTCTGGCATAATTTGTATCTCATAGCTGACGGAAGAAAACATTTATTAGAAGAAATTTGGATTGCAATCATCGTGTTAGTATTTACCAGTAGAGCACACAAGCATCATTGTCCATATCAAAGCGGAACATTGAAAAAGCCACCGGTTTATTTTCCTGATTCAGTGCAACCAAATAACGTGCCCAATTCTTGTTGAGTTCCGCCTGTTTCATTTTGGGCTGCCATCCCATTTTCAGCTTCTTGTAAAAGGGTCCGACATTTTGTTCCGCCAATTTGAAGGCCCATTTCAGAGTTTTGGAATCCATGTCGGCTTTGGAGCGGCAATACAGTTTAAACTGCTCCGACGTTTTAGATTTAAAGCTATACCAATCATCCTCCAGTTTTTCAAGTGGGTTTTTCACACGTGAAGCTGCATCAATTAGTTTGTGCTTTTCGGAAGCACTGAGTTCATTCTGATATATCATTATTTTTATTTTAACTGTTAAAAAGCTAACCAATTTTGTCCATGCAATTGGCGCAGAATGCGTTTATTGCTAAAAAGCGGGAAACTAGTGTTAGTAAACATCGAACAAAAATGCAACTCTTGATTAATATAATTACCAAACACTGGACACACATCAACAAGTAAACAACGCATCAACATTAAAAAATTAATCAAAACAAAAATAAAGCAGAACATTACAAACAAATTCCAAGTCTAATTCGTCAGAAAGTTCTTTCATCAACACAACAGTGAAGAAATGTAAAATTAATCGTTACATATGTATGTATAAAACGACAAGACAGTTTGCTGACGTTATCGTCTGTTTTCAGTATAAAAGGCTAAGCAAATCAACATTTAACTGCAATGTTTAAAAAGTCGAAACCACAGGTGGCACCACCACCCACAGCACCCACAGTAGACGAAATGCTTGCTGATCTCGAAACATTTGAAATAAGTCAGCCAACTGGTAGTACAAACTTTAGTAGCAGTGCAGCTTTTGAACACGCACTGCTCACTGAACCCGAGAACTTGTCCCTCGAAACATGGTGGCAGGTGTTTGACGAATATGACCAAAAAGTTAAGAAACTAGAGACTATGGAGGGAACTTTGGACGCACATAAGGAAAAGTTACTTGAATCTAAACTAAATTTAGAGCAAAAAGCCAAAGTCCTGCGTGATGGAATAAATAAGCAACAGAATTTAATTAAAGAAGTAATTGATTGTTAACAAAATGAAAATGTTTATTTATCTTTTGGATACATGTAGATGTTTTAACTATCGATATTTCGATGAAACGACAATCGTTAGCAACACATACACAGCGCGTGCTATCGAGTATACAATTGGACTGCGCTTAGATAGTATCGATACTAGTTACCTGCAGCCGTTTTATATGTGGGGAAAATAAAATAATTGTTTTTAAGATCATTGCATTAAAATGTTAGTGTTCAATTGAATAAATTGTAAGTTACGTGAAACTTAGAAATACCATCGATGAAAACCATGAAAGTTCAGAAAGTTATATTTATTTTTGGCCTATGAATAAGCCAGGGAACAGGTTTAGGCCAGAAAAAAACTTGGCTGGCTTACCATTTACGCCACAGCGTTAATGGCAATACAACAACGAACGGAGGTCGATTGTTTTGTATGTGTGGCTGTGTGTGAGTGCTTGTGTATGTGGTTGCTTTAATATTTTGCCTGTGAGTTAGCCCAAATCCAATTACCAAAACGAAAAAGTGCAACAATTGTGGCATAAATAACCCTTGTGTTCAGACTAATTGAATTTGACGTATTTTATTTTCGGCTAAACTAATGCAACCAACAACAACAGTGAGCTCTCAGACTAGCTCTAGACACACACAGTCACAAACAAAAGCTTCTAGCAATGGATTATTAGACAATTAAACGGTTGTCAATAAAGAAAAAGAATGCAATTCATTTAATGACTAAATGGAAATGTGTTTAAAACAAAAACAACGATTAACAGTATATTTTCACGGGCACACAACACAAGCAATTCGTACGCGTAAAGTTGTGTATGTGTTGTTTATGCCTTTACTTTTGTGCATGTGTGTGTTTAGTGTGTGAGCTCTTACTTGAGCGTGCATGTGTGAGTGTGCGAGCAAAGTGCTAATGAGATGCTGATGCTGCGCTTCTTCTTGCTAGCAGTTTGTTGCTTTTGCCATTTATGCAAAAGTACGTAAATTTTGAACAAAAGATGCACACACACACACATATAAACATATTTTATTGTTTTGAACTGTTGCGAATTTCGCTTGCTAACGAACTCGCCGCAAAAGGTGAAAGCAACTTTTTTTGTGTTTGCTTTTTGCTGCTGTTGATGATATTGATGCTGTGAGATTCGTATGAATTAAATACATATATTTCAAAAGTGCAATCTCTTTGTTGATGTTCGCCATATAAAGCAACCGTTATTGCAATCAACTCGATTAAACTTATTCTTTCATTCTTCCACAACAGCTAAGCGTGAGGAGATGTCACGGCTGTAACGGATTTTTTCCCACTTTGGCGAAACAACAACCAACTGACTGCAATAATGTAATAGACGGAGGCCAACAAAGGTCAATCTAAGCCAACAAAACCCAGCCTAGAACTAGTTAGGTTTCCACACACACACACTCACACATACATACAAATACACGTAGTCAGATTAAGCATGAGTTGGTTAATAACACTCCTGACGTTGCTGCTTGCGATCAACGAGTTGCTGTCTGTACCAACTCCGCTCAAGCTACCAGGTGAGTCCAATCTGACTTTCGCTTGATAGTGTTAACTACAACATAAGATCTTTATGTTAATTAACAGGCTACACACACAAGCTGACGCCATACATTAAGCACTGGGAGGCAGCGAACTTCGATCGCTCAGTGCTTCAGGTGGCACAGCAGAGGCACTTGGAGCAGGCGCGTGCACGTCGGAAACGCCAAGTGGATCCCTCAAATGGGCTGGGACTGGCGCACACAATTCGATTGAATTTCTCTGCACACGACAGGTAAGTGTGGAGTGCGTTTGTTGTTGTCATTTCCCCCTTGCATACATACATATATTCACGTTCGCATTCTTTTGTTTACAGAGACTTTCTTTTGGTGCTGCGTCAGCAGCCAAATTCGGTGTTCGCAAATGATGTGGAAATCGAAAACACACTGGGACCCATCGATTACGATGTGTCACGGATTTACACTGGCGGCCTGGAGGATGATGAGACTGCCCATGTCCAGGCGATACTCACAAGTGATAATCTGCTGGATGGCACGATTGAGACGCAGGCTGAACACTATTATATAGAGCCAGCTCAGCGTTATTCACAGCAATTGGCCGAGAGTGGTGTCCATACAATTGTCTATAAGCTAAGTGATGTAAATATGCAGCAAAAGAATTCATTTGGAAGTGGTTTGTCATCACAATCGCCAATTAAGACGCATTGTGCCAGCGAGCGATTGCGACAGAAACGTTGGTTACCCGAAGAGGAGGAGGTAAGTGCATTAAATTAAATTCTAACTATAACTGTGCTAAAATTAATTCAATTATTTTATAGCATGTCACTGTGCCAACTTATAATCGGAATCCGCCTCTGCCGTTGGATTTGGAGGTGCCGTATAATGATGATTTTCGTGTTCTAGCCTCTGAGGAGGATCGTAGCGTTGAGGAATCGAAAAAATCCACAACAATGCGCAGCACAGAGAGTTTTCTAGCGACACTGACTAAACCCACACCCAATCGCAATATACTTGTAAATAACTATAATCCCTCCAATGTTGGCGATAGCAGTCGAAGCTACAATGGCAACAGCAATGCCAATTTAAATACCAATTCCAACAATAACAACAATGTGCGCAAATTGTACACGAAACATAAAAACATAATAGTTAGCACTTATAACCGGCCCATAGAGCCAGAGTTTGGTACACCCTACGAGGAGCCGAATGTCAACAATAGCAACAGCCTGCCAACTAATTTTTTTAATGCCAATTGGACGACACTCTCCATGGGTAACAGCAACGATCGTCCCAGCCATAAAACACATGTGGAGATCATCACCAAGAACGGTGCGACCAAGAAACCAAATATCATTGTCAGCAATTACAATCCAGAGATTATATTTGCACCCAATCCACACAATCCCAGCTTCAATACCATGCTGATGACGAATCTACTGAGTGGTCGTGGTGAGGAAGTACACAGTTCCCCACGTCTGCTCTACGATCGCAAGACCACGTGCATGCTTTACCTGCAAGCAGATCACACGTTCTTCCAGAAAATGGGCAGCGATGAGGCCTCTATTGAGGCCATCACACGTCACGTTCAACGTGCCAATTCAATTTATCGAAATACGGATTTTAACAACGATGGGAAGCCTGACAACATAACATTTATGATTAAACGTATTAAGGTCCACAATATGAACGCCATGAAAGATCCCAGTTATCGATTTCCTGGCAATTATGGCGTGGAAAAGTTTTTAGAGTTGTTCTCAGGTAAGTGCCCAAAATTCCTCTTATAAATTGTCATTAATGATAAACCATTTTGTACAGAGGAGGACTATGATGCCTTTTGTCTGGCTTATATGTTTACCTATCGCGATTTTGAGATGGGTACTTTGGGATTGGCTTGGACTGGTGATCTGAAGAATGCGGGTGGAGTTTGTGAGAAGAATGGTCACTATCGGGGATCTCTAAAATCCTTGAACACAGGCATTGTTACGCTCCTAAATTATGGCAAACATGTTCCACCCGCCGTTTCGCACGTGACGCTAGCTCACGAGATTGGCCACAACTTCGGTTCACCTGTAAGCAACTATTATATACATATTTTTAATTAAGCT
Organism: Drosophila dunni; assembly: GCA_018152125.1. Taxonomy (NCBI): domain Eukaryota; kingdom Metazoa; phylum Arthropoda; class Insecta; order Diptera; family Drosophilidae; genus Drosophila; species Drosophila dunni. The sequence continues at coordinate 1,330,114 of JAECXC010000352.1, read as the reverse complement.
AAATAATTTATTTTTATCAATAAGCACGACCCGGAGATGTGCACGCCAGGCGGTGAGGATGGCAACTTTATTATGTTCGCCCGAGCAACATCCGGTGACAAAAAGAACAATAACAAGTTCAGTGCCTGCTCATTGAAGTCCATTGAGCCAGTTTTAAATGCAAAGGCCCGATCGATGAAGGGATGCTTCACTGAACCACAGTCATCTATTTGTGGCAATGGTGTTGTGGAACCAGGCGAGCAGTGCGACTGCGGCTGGGAGGAGGACTGCAAGGATTCATGCTGTTTCCCCATGTCAAGAAATCCGCATTTGGATGAAACTCCCTGCACGCTGACTCCGCATGCACGTTGCAGTCCCTCGCAAGGACCATGCTGCACCACCGATTGCAAGGTCAAGTTTGGCGACAAGTGCCGCGATGACAACGGCTGTCGCGATCCTTCCTTCTGTGATGGACGTGTGCCTCAGTGTCCACCCTCGGTGAACAAACCAAACAAGACAATTTGCAACAAGGAATTCGTGTGTTATATGGGCGATTGCACGGGCAGCATTTGTTTGGCGTATGGCCTGGAATCGTGCCAGTGTATTCCTGGACCACAGGATGATCGCATCAAGTCATGCGAATTGTGCTGCAAGTTACCGGGCGAGAATAGTCCCTGCCGCAGCTCATTTGAATGGAACGAGGCGCCATTCGATGTACCCGACATGTACTCAAAGCCCGGTACACCCTGCAATGACTACAATGGGTATTATTAACAATTTTACAATTTTTAACTTTACTAAATCACCATATATTTACAGCTACTGCGATGTCTTTCAAAAGTGCCGTGAAGTCGATCCCTCTGGACCCTTGGCCACGCTACGGAAGCTGCTGCTCTCCGAGGAGAGCATAGCCACGTTTAAAAAGTGGATGCAGCATCATTGGTACACCGTGGCTCTGGCTGCCATAGGAGTCTTTATGTTGCTGGTATGTGTTCATTTTACCACAAAGAAACCTGATTTTGTTTTGAACTTAATTTTTTATGTGTTGAATGTTTTTTATGTACTTATTTTAATGATGTTTTGATTTGAAAGTTTATGCGTGTGATCACAAGTATGTTAAAGGACCAGTATGAGGCCAAATCTGAGGCCTCGGGTGATGGTGAGCCCTGTCACAAACCCAAACTCAGCCTAGTAACGATTCGCTTCATTAGCCAATTTGAAAAATTTATTTTAGATTGCTTTATGGCTTGACCCCATTATTTTCTAAATAAGAAACATTATGAATATATATCTAATTAATTGAATTATTATTCATCATAGGTACTGAGCACAAAGCTGTTGGCGAAGCGCTCGAATCTGAAGCTTAAGTCGGTGACCATCATTCACAGTGCCACAACGGAAACTGTGCGTCTGCCAGAGAACAACAATGGTGTCATAGTACACACCGCAGTGCGCAGCAAGGTGCCATTCAAGAAAAAGGTTCGTGGTGAACGTAGCAAGAAATCTGGAGCAGCTTTGGGAGCAACAGCAGCTGGAGTACGCTCAAGTGCCGTCGCCAAGGGAAGTGCCAATGCGGAGCCAAAGAAAACATCGCGATCACAGGCGCAGGCAACGAAAAAGAAGCTTAAAGCGACAGTGTCAGAGGAGGATCAGGCCAAGAAGTCCAATAAAAAACTGGGCAAGCATATGAAGGAAATTATTGATTATTCGCAGCGCAATAACAATGGTAATGGTGCCGATGATGGCTCCAATCTATCAACGACCAATAATCATACCAACACTTTTGGTAAAGTACAAAAGTGGCTATTGGAGTCACCAATTGTCGCACAACCATTGTCACACATCGAGCATAGCTCACGTGTGCGTAATGTGATGAGCAAATCGCAATCAACGCCCGAAAGACTTGTCCAGAAAGCACCACAGAAGACGAAGTCCATGGGCAATCTGTCCAACGAGAAGGTTAAGCTGCAGGTTGTCTACAAGCCACCATTCAAGTTCTCCCTGCGTCTCTCCAAGAAGCCCAAAGTGAAGACGCATGTGGTGGGCGTCAGCAGTGGTGCAGTGCGTCCAAAGCGTGCGCAGAAGAGCAATGCACGATCCAGTGGACAGGCGACTACGTCAAAAGGACCATACACGGAACGTGCTAAACGCACCGCATTGCTGCTCTGCAATGAGGCAGCGGATGATAATCAGATATTGACTCTTAACGAGCCCAATTATGAGACACTTAAGCCACCAAATCGCAGCAATGAACACTGCTATGAGAATGTCGAGTTGCCGAGCAACATTTGTGCTGGAAACGATGTTGCAGCTGCAGCAAAACCCAACGGCAGCAGTGGAGGCTCCAGTGGTGGCAAAATTGCACCCAGCTCAAATCGCGGTAGTCTGGAGGCCACAGCGGTACCTTCTTCTTCTGGAGGCCATAGGAGTTCCTATCGCCGCTCCAATTCACTGTCCACCCACAATCCATTTGCTGTGGCGCCGAGACGCAGCAGCAGCAAGGCGGGCAAGCAGGAGGCACAATCCTCCAACGGTTCCGTCAATTTAACGCGCAATTTTGGTAGCACCCAGAATCTTATTAACCTGAGCCAGAACATGGCCAAGTCGAAAAAGCGCAGCAGCCTGAATCTCAAAGCAAGTGCTGCCAAAAACGGCAAAGATCCGCCCACGACAACAACAACTGCACCAACGGCGACCCCACAGCGTCGATCTTCTTCAAATGCAAACCTGCGCAGGAATAGCAGTGTATCTAATTCAGCGCCACAGCAAACAGCACCGGTGCCGCCAATGCGCAACTCACGCAACAGCTTCAGTAACATTCCACGCGCCAGTCTTAATGGCCAGGGCAGCAGCTCCTCCTCCTCAGCAGCAGCAATAGCGGCGGCTGCAGCTGCAGCGTCAGCAGCGACGTCATCACTGGCGCCGCCAAGTTTCTCTCGTCAATCGTCGAGCAGCACAACGACGACATCGTCGAGTGTTGCGCCACCGTTGCAACAATCCGCTTCCACCAGCGCCATGGTAAGTCAACGACAAAGTGGACAACCCGTGCGACGCAGTCTACACAATTTCCGATCACGCTCAATGGCAGCAGGAGCAGCAGCAGCAGCGTTACCCACAACAACAACGACGATGTCAGTGGACAATGAACTGCCATCGGATCTGGAGGTTGTTGTCTCTGACGTTGAGAATCTGGTTAGCTAAGAGCAGCGTCAATATTTTTCATTTCAAACCAACCATGAGAAAGTGATAAGTCCTAAAATTAGTTATACAAATTGTCGCATAGGTTTAAATATATATTTATTTATATATATTCTGAAATATATATATATAAATTTAGATTTGTATATACATACTTATAAAAAAAATAATAATATACATACACTAAACATGTATGTATGTACTTTACACTGCCTTAAAACATGCCGTTTCTGCTGAATATGTGAAAGCCACGCCCACACACACCACCACGCACACCACTCCACATACCCACATACCAAAAATGGCCACAAAATCATAAAAAAAAGAAAACAACTAATTAATGCTAACCATATAATGCTCGTGCTTATGGCTACATCCTCCACATGCTCATCACTACCCACCCAAATGCCACCTCCACCACCGCACCTCCACCACCGCACTCACCGCACATTGTACCTTTTACTGTTTAACTGTTGTATTGTATTCGTGATCTGTAACTCTACTATCTTGTATCTAGCTGTATTTAAAACTAAACCGACTATGTCTAAATTGTGTTCACAACATTTTGGCTTGAAACTTGAGCTCCTATTGTATCTACAAATAGTCCAATCGATCAAATCAAATGCTGTACACAACCACACTATATTCTTATACTATTATTGGCCTGTTATCAGTTATCAGTTTGTTATCGTTTATCAGACTTTCTTAAACAACGACCATTGTCATATCTATAATCTTCAACACACAGAACAGAACAACAATACAAGGTGCTATTTTAGTAACAAATGTAAAAGAAACAAAAAGAACAACAAATTTTTAAACTCTTATGAATATTTTCCAAGAAGATCAAAAATGATATTAAGATTTGTAGCTGAGAATGGAATGAATGGATGGTGTTAGGCCAGTAGATAGACTGGGAATGCTGGGAGGGAGTCAGGGGAAATTAATAGAAAAAAAAAACAAACACAAAAATAAATATACTTAGTAACAATAAAAAATAACCAACGATAACTGTCAATAATAAATCAAAAGTAAAATGCATCGAACGTAGTTATACAATATAAAGTAAAAAGTAGTCGCAATAAAATCAAATAGAAAAGTTAATGCTGTGTTCACCCTAATCACACACCCCGGTTCCCCAATCACACCCCTAACCAACACAAACACCCACACACAACAAATGCCTGCGCCATTCTTAGTAGTAGTGTATATAAGAAAGCAAATTGAAATACACATGAATAGTTTTTATATGCAATAACAAATTAGAGCAATGAGTGATTGAATACGAATATGAATAAGAATATTCAAAACACTCGACACACCACAAACACACACACACTCGAATATAGTCACGAATATAGCGTATCAAATCACCAGAGCAAACGGCTTGCTAAAATAAACACTAATATTAATGATAGCGTAATCTAAGCTATAATTGGAATCTCTAAAATCGGCGTTTTAAGATTGCGTATAGTTCTGATATGTATGTATGGGTGGTATCAAAAAAGTAGTTACTTGGGAAGGGAGAGGAGTGCAATATTATGAGCATTTGTGTATATTTTTTTTTGGAATATACAATGCATTAATATATTTAGAGAACTACTAATGCTCAGCTCAAAAGATAAAAGACCGACCCACAATTTTGGGACAGACGACAGACAGTTAACGTTAACGCGTAGGCAAGCTATGAAACGGTAAATCCGGAAAACGAATTAAATGGAAAATCGAAAATTGAAAAACGATGAAAGTACGCGACAATCGCTTTGAAATGCTTAATTAACAAATGGGAAAACTCGAATTTTAGTTTGTAAGATCGTCTTAAAAAACAAAACATATGAATAAAGATAGAAATCCCTATGATAACTATTTAAATATGAAACTATACAAGGCGCAGATTCTTTTTTAACGTCTAATCTATCGGCAATATCATAAAACTTACCAAAAAAAAAAGAGTATAAAAATGAGGAAAATTGCCAATGTTTATGTACTGTATATAAAATAAATGCAAAGAATTATGATCTAAGCGATGGATCGATCGAGATCGGCTGATGGACCGAGAGAATGTATTTTAAAGCGCGGAAGAAAAGACTATTTATTGCGAAATTAAACAGTTTTGAGTATTGTATATAAGAAATTGAATTGATTTTTTAACTATATATCCACACACACATGAGGTGTGTGTGTGTGTTATAATTTAGTCGTAAAACTGCAAAACAGATTTTGAAATCTTTGTGTGTACCTCAATTGTAATTAATTTGTTTGTAAATTTCTTTTGAAAAAGGTTTTGCACTCACTACACCTGATTGATTACTGATTACAACGAACTATATATGGTATTTTTGTTGTATTATTTAGCTAAATGAATTTCAAGACGTATTCAAGCACCCTCGCAGTGATCCATTCCGTTCCCCTAGTTAATAACCGAGTTTTAAATGTTGTCAAAGACCGCCGTATCAAATATGAAGTATTTTGTCAATTAATAATACATAAATCAATGTCGAAAATTAATACATATGTACTCAAAATGAACAATAATTAAAACATATAAGTTTGTGAACAAAGTGAAACAGAAAACGAATTACTGTATGTGAAAACCTAAGTTGTAATTAATTTAATTGGTATACTTATAATAATTACTTATTTTATTTATTAATAATATTATTAACCGTTTATGCAAATGTAACTAATTTTTAACACTGCACATCGCAATATTTTACAATTTTTCATTTAATGCAAAATTCAGATAACAATAAAAACAAGAACATAAAAACTAAAACTATGCGAATAATTGAATGATAAATTAAGTTGATTTCTTAGCCGTCTTTTCAAGTTTCAATGCTCGTTTGGCCATAATCCAGAAATAGACGGACGGCAACAAATGACGTAAATAATAAGCAATCTTCGCTTGGATATCACTCACAATTATATCGGGTTCATTACGCATGATGCACTGTAAGATGCGTTCGGCCAACTTTTCCGGTGACATTCCCTTGGCCGTAGCTTCATCCATTTCTAAAACGAGTATTAAATCTGTCAGAATTTTGTTTTATTTTTAATCGAGGGTGTTTACTTACTGCCATAGCTATTGCCAGATCCTGTTAGAGCATTCAATGAGAGCTGAGTGCGAATGTAACCAGGACTGACGCAGGATACATTTATCTTATGACTTTTCACCTCGGCACGCAGAGAATCGGCAAAGGCCTGTAGCGCATGCTTGGATGCGGAATAAGCTGCCCGTTGTGGAATAGCAAACTTGCCTTGAACTGAGCTAATAAAGCAAATATGGCCAGTCTGGCGTTTAACCATGGAAGGCAAAAGCGCTAAAAGCAAAAAAAAAAAACATATTAATGAAGTGCTCTATCATTTCTTTATTGGAGAGCATACCTTTGGTGAGTGCCACAGTGCCAAAGTAGTTGACCAACATCACCTTAAGATCCACATCCACAGCAGTGGAAGCAACATCGGCTCGCACACTAATGCCACCATTATTGATCAAAATATCTACCTGGTTATATACAGCTAATGCTCGTGCTACAAAATCTGGTATGGAATTCAGTTCCGAGAGATCCAAGGCAAGAACTGTCGGCGGATATGCCGGGTCTACATCTAGCGCCAGTAAATCTTTCTTTACGCGCTCCAACTCTTGGACACGACGGGCGGCCAGAATAACTTTGCAGCCAGCACGATAAAAGACATGGGCAAGGGACTCGCCCAGACCCGAACTGGCGCCTGTGATAAGCACAACCTGTAAATAATGTATAAGAATATACAACCTGTTATGTTTTAAATTCACTTTTGTGCTCACCTTGCCGGGCAACTGATTACGGTACTTTTGAGCGCGAAAACGCTGCCATATATTGATGACGGCCAGTGGCAAAGCAACTGGCATTAGAATGCTGCCAAGCACCCAGTAAAGAACATTCCAATCACTGCTGGGTGCACATTTTTCCATTTCTTGTAACTTCATTTTAATTCTGGATTGACAAACACTGAGAACTTTGCCCTTTTATCGGCTGCACAGTAAAACAAAAACAAATGTTAAATTGCCACTCACAGAGAACAGCAAAACTGTTAAATTCTATTTGTCGGCGTGGCAGTGTGAATGTCAGCATGCCCAGCTGATATTGGTTACGTTGTTGCTCTCGCCGTTCGCAAATACAAATATAATAATTTATTTTAAAAGTATGTTAAAATGCACAGTTTAGTAAGACAAAGTAGCCGGTTAAGCTGCTGGCTACCAGCAGCTCGAATTCACACCTCTGCCGTTCAGCGTGCATTTTGGGAAAGGGAAAAGAAATCCGGCTATAAAACCAAACTCCCGGAGCCCTCCAAAAAAGAGCAGATTGTAAATGGATTCCGAGACTTAAAAGAGGAAATTAAACTGTGGCGCCAGGAGGTAAAGGAGAAGTTGGAAAGTGATCCCATATTGGTATTTAGACCCGGCGAAACAGACGTTGTATTTGATTTCAAAGCTCCTGACGCTCTTGACAAATGGACGGTGACAACGGATGCCGATCACGGTGAGGGCAAAAGCAACGCCAAGCTTGAATTAAGTTCAGCTGGAGCAGGACTTTTCCACGGCGAAGTAAACTCACAACACACGAAGGATGGTATCATCAAGCGAACGGGATATGCCAACATACGCACCAAGCGTGTTCGGGTTAGTAATTTTTTCCAATTAATTCTCAGATTGGTTGACAAAGGCAAAACTTTTGACAGAAATCATTTAAACGGGAGACAACCTACGACTGGACCCAGTACAATATGCTGGTGATGAAGGTGCGAGGAGACGGACGCAGCTACCTGATTAATTTGCACACGGAGGGATATTTCGATCTTATGTGGAACGATATCTATCATTATGTGCTTTACACCCGCGGTGGACCACATTGGCAAATAGCCAAAATACCATTCTCCAAGTTCTTTCTATCCTCAAAAGGACGTGTGCAAGATCGACAAAATGCCATTCACCTCAATTGTGTAACGCATTTTGGCTTCTCAGTGGCTGCCAAGAAGGGAATGGATGGTCCATTTGGCTTGGAAATCGACTATGTGGGCGTTGAATTCGATCCTAGTCATCATGAGGAATTCGCCTACGAAATGTACAAGACACCCAAGTATATTGTAGCGACGTAATGTAAATCAAATGTTATTTAATTATAAAGTAATGTGTAGCGTTTGAAATAAATGCACAACACTATTGTTTTAAATGGCTCTCTTTTGCGGCGCTCTCTTACTCTCTCTCTCACCCACCCTCTCGCTTTCTTGTATCAGCTGTTTCAATGTTTACATTCGCTCAATCGCCAGGGTCAGATATATGTATATTCTTTATTTTACAATTCGACAGATACTGTAATTCGCGTTTTGCTTTTAAATGTTTTTGTTGCATTCACTTTGAAAGGTGCTTCGGTGTGCCAACAGTTGCCAATTAGAAACTCACGAGCAATGTTCGCGTTTTTCTTCTGCCTTCAGTCTCAGTCTCGCTCTGTCTCTTGTTCCTGTAAGTTGTAGATAACGCAACCGGAATAGCTTCCGCCTAAACAGCGTGTGGTATAATTATCAAAAACGTAAATTTAAGATAAAAAGAAACATGGTGAGTTTGTTTGCTTTTTATATACAAATACATGGAAAATGGAATTCCAATAAGAAACAGCGTGCAACAAAAACACACAACGTGGCCATGTGATGGTTCAGTCACCAGCATTACCGGCTGTGACCTTGTGCGGACTGCGAAAATATAAATAATCCTGTGCGAAGCATAGACACAACAAACTAAAATCAATAATAAAGACTTTAACGCATTTTACCGGTTTGCGATTGACGTTGAAATTTATGCGCAAAAAAACATGTTACCACAAAAAGAAACCAGTCCAGTGGCCATCGAAAGTGATTCGAGTTGCATGAAACCAGTTACCAGTGTTCGTTCCTGTTAACAGTAGTAGCATATTTTTTTTTCTTGGCTATTTACCTGTCTGCGCCGCAGTTGTGCTCTTGACAGCGTCAACTGCTGACGTTGGCCCTTTTCCGAAATGGTGCAATTCACGGTAGCAACGAAATTTAGGCCAATTATAATTGATGTACTAATTAAATTGTTTTGTTTCTGGTCTGATTACAGCAAGAAACATATTTATATGATCCGAAAGTGCTGCTCCAGCTTGACTTTCATCGCAGTCCAGCCAAATTTCAACCCTTCATAACGGCTGCTAATCCTGGTGAGCCATGGATGAAGGTGCGACCACTTAAGGACACGGACTACGATCGTGGCTTCCTGCAGCTGTTATCGCAGCTCACCCATGTGGGCAATGTGACACGCACACAGTTCCTCAGTAAGTGACGTGGAGGAGTTATGTTTTCTTGCCAATCTGATCTCCATTTACATCTTGCAGCGCGATTCTCGCAGATGAAAGCCAGCGGGGATTACTATGTCACCGTCATTGAGGACACTCGCAAGGGGGAGATCATTGGTGCCGCTTCGCTGATCATCGAGCGCAAGTTTATACACAATTGTGCTGTGGTAAGTTGAGGAGTCTAAATTAGACATAAAGTACTTTATCGAGAACTTTTGTGGATTACAGCGTGGTCGTCTGGAGGATGTTGTGGTCAATGACACCTATCGCGGCAAGCAGCTAGGCAAGCTGTAAGTGGATTTATTTCAAAAAACTTTTTAAATCTTTAACTTTTCCCACTTAATGCTTGCTAGAATTGTGGTCACCGTGTCGCTGCTGGCAGAGGAACTGGGTTGCTACAAAATGTCCCTGGATTGCAAGGACAAACTTATTAAGTTCTACGAAACATTGGGCTACGTTCTAATACCCGGCAACTCCAACTCCATGACAATACGTTATGATGAGGCACCGACGAAAAGAAATGCTACCTCTACCGGCGCTATTACCGCTTCCGCCGGAAATGCTTGCCAAACTGTGAGCCTTGATTTTGCCTCTTGACAATTAGCCGCCAACGCTTCTCCAAAATCCAAGCTTTAGGTCAATACTTTGAACCTAAAGCCACAAACTGCGCAAGGCGCAATGTTAAAAAGAAGAAAAAACAATAACAAATGGACCCGAATAATACATCCATTTAATGCATTTACTAAAATCTATTGCAAAAAGAACAATTGCATTGCACTTGGCGCATGGATTTTTGGACAGCGCTGGCTGGCGGTGGTGTCCTTATGGGTTCCTATCCCCCCATAAGGACATACAATTAGTTACTTAACGGCTAAGGCAACCGCAATGGTTGTGTTCTATTTTTAATTCTTACAGAACTCTCAATTTTATAATTTTTTCTCTCCTTTCTGCTACTGAATGTGAGGCGCGTTCTTATAATTAAAATCAAAATAAATATAAAAGGTTGTTGTCATACTTCCCTTCAAGAGCACGTTCATCAAGTAGCTATAAAATTACTATGTTTATGTACAATGTTTGCTCTAATCAACAATTAAAATTTATTTTATGTACAACGCTGATTTTTTAGCTTTTGGGTAGCAAGCTATGAATTGGGATCACAATTGCAATTAATTTATTTTCAGTTCTATTAAGTGTGTGGAAACAGTTCCTCCTCGTATCACGTAAATGCACAGGCGTGTCCACATTTTGGGCATTTGTTGTGCTTGGCAAAGTATTGCTGCAGATGCTCGATATGCCCCCCGTGGGAGCAGCCTTGGCACCAAGCGTACACACCACGCACAATCAATCCACAGACGCAGCATTTGGACGACTGCATGGATTTGCATTTGTCACAATACCAGCCCACATTGCCACTGAGTGGACGACCACATTCGCCGCAATTCGTGTGCATCACAGTGGATTGCTGGTTTAATTGTCTCACCGAACGCATCCAGGAGCGGTTAATCACTTCACAGGCCTCGTTCCACAGCTCGTAACGATGCAGCTGCTCCACGTAGGTGTGAAACCAGTGTTCCTATTCGAGATTAGACATCAATAAAAGAAAAACCTTTTCTAATTTACGGGTAGACTTACAATTAAGGCATCCTCAATGGGCAACATTTTGCGAGCTTCACCTAGAACAATGAGCACGATTAATGAAGTTTGCACATCGCCCACATCGTTTTGCAGCATCAGCGAGTCTGCCACGAATTGATGTGGCTCCCACATGGGTATAGGTGGCACATGACTGACTTTCAGTATGCTAGGCACATGTGGTGGCTAACGAAATGATTTTGAAAGAAGTTAATAAATTAAACGCATTAAATTTTTGCCAAAAGTCTTACCGGTGACTTCTCATGCTCCGATTCCTTTAAGTCAATCTGTGGACGCGCTGCTTGCACGTCATGATGCAGCGCGGTGTCGGGAAAAGCCAAAGCTTTGGTTACATCAGCTGGACCCACGTATATAAACCCATTGCGCAATAGCTCAAAGTTATCAAACGTAATCTCACTAATGATTTGCGTCTCAGAGAGAATCACGGAGCTCGTTGGCGGTGGCTGTTGCTTCCCTCCACCACCCAATTCATCTCCATCTTCACTTGCATCGTCTGCTTCATTTGTCACCTCTGGACCATTGCCATTCACATCCTGTCCTTGATCATGTGGCGCCCAATCGCTTGCTACTTGTGTAGCACGACGCGAGCTCATTGGATTCTTTTGATTTGAGAAAGAGGAACGATGCTCAAAGGGTGGATCAAAGTGATTGCTGCCATAGAACAGCTTAACAAAGTTCCACAAGGTGGTGGCCTATAAAGGAGAGTACAGTTTATTTATGCTGTAGGTGAATTAAATTAAATGACTTACATTATGTTTGCCATACTTCTTGGACACAGCGGCATTGTGCTCGCAGAGTTCAGCCAACTTCTTGCCGCTCAGAAGCAGCTCCTTGGCACAGCCAATGAAGCATTCATGCACTCGCAGCTCAGTTGTGGTGTCATGCGCTGGATAGCCAGAGCCAGAGTCCATGTTCTATAAAAACAGATATTAATAAACTAAAAGACATTTCATTACAGAAAACTGTTACCATATTCTTGAGCATAAACATGACCATGTTGGAATGGTCCAAGTGAAATTGCATATTCCCGGGCACAGTAGATTTGCGTCGACTTCTAGATGATGAAAGCACAAAAATTAGCGGAGTTTAAAGAAATTAGCGACAACTTACATAAAATTTGAGGTTTTTGTGTTGGAGACACCACTAGTTTTGGCTGCATATTCCTTGATTTTGTTGGCAAATGAGATGTCGCCGTGCCTACCCAAACTTGCGCCTTGGGCATTGGCTTTTAGTGCCGGCCGAGTGGCATCTTTGAAGGCATGCTTATAAATGCTGGAATCCTTGCTGGTGGAGAGCAAACAATGCGAATCGCTTCCCTGCCATGCAATGCCTGTGGTAACGTTTGTGTGCTCATTAAACGAAGCAAATGGTATGTACGGACGTCGTATGTCCCACACATGGACGCTGTAGTCCACTACCAGAGCACAACTAGCTATGTGATAACTGCAAAATATGATTCATTAATATCTGAAAACAATTTTTTTAAAATCTCAAAACTCACGTGCGCTCTGGTCTCCATTTGACGCGTCCAACCACGGCTATGGTGTGAATGGTGTACTCCAGACTGGCACGTCCGTCCATGTTCCACACCTTGATCTGCTTGTCACGGCTGCCAGTCGCCAGCCAATTGCGTGTGGGATGCCAATCACAGGTGTATATGGGCCCGCTGTGCGCCGTAAATTGCACCATACATTTATCCCACTTTCGCATGTCCCAGAGCTGAACGGTGCCATTCTCTGACACGGCGGAGAACACGTTTTGGGAGTGGGGTGAGAACTTGAGATCGCGCACAGACTCCGAGTTACTAAAATATGTATTGACCGACTTGTCGGAGCGTATATCAAAGCACTTGATGGTGCCATCCTGTGAGCCGGATATTAATATATTTGGTTCACTGCTATGAAATGTGACTGTGTGTGCGGTACGCTCGTGCTCATTGTAGACCAGCAGCTGCTTTTGCCGCCCAAATTTGGAAAGATCCCACACGGAAACTACTCCATTTGTAGCCGCTGTGGCCAAAATATTGCTGTCCAGTGTGCTCCATGCAACGTCATTGGATGAGTAGCTGAGATTTTGGTTTTTGCCACCACGCATATTACAAACTTCCGTGAAGCCATCGTTATCGATGGAATAAACCTTGAGCACTAGAACGAATTATAAAACATTATTTGGAATCGCATTAAATCATGTTTCTGCTTACAGCTTCGCCCGGCAACGGCAATCTGATTGTGATCCTTGTTGAGGGCCAGTGCATTGGCGTGGCCTTCCAAACATATTCGTAGTGATATTGTGGAAGGGTCCGAATCCTCCAGAGAATCAGGCATTTTAAAAAAGTTTAAATCTGCTCAACTATAGTCGAACCAATTGCTTCTTCTTCTTCACCTTTGTAGCAAACAATAACATTACCAATAACATTGTTCTGCTGTTAACAGAGTTTTGTGTTGTCCTTTTAACAGAATAGCTCCTCACTTTACAGTTCATATCGCGCCATATGTACACTATACAGACTTGATATCGATCAATTTTGCGATAATTCTGTGTTATCAAAATTCCTCGAAAACAGATGACCGACAGCTTTGGGCAAAACGTATTCATGTAGAATTCTTTAAACGCTTTTAACAAAATGCCGGATATTAAAATAACACCATTGGGAGCCGGTCAAGATGTGGGTCGTAGTTGCCTGCTACTTTCAATGGGCGGCAAAAACATTATGCTCGATTGCGGCATGCACATGGGCTACAATGATGAAAGACGCTTTCCAGACTTCTCGTACATTGTTCCGGAAGGACCCATTACTAGCCACATTGATTGTGTGATCATATCTCACTTTCATCTGGGTATGTGTGTAATATATTTTATTAATAACAACTTTACTAACAATTGCTGTAAATTTAGATCATTGTGGTGCACTGCCGTACATGTCGGAGATCGTGGGGTATAACGGTCCCATTTACATGACTCATCCAACGAAGGCGATAGCTCCAATATTGCTAGAGGATATGCGTAAAGTAGCTGTTGAACGCAAAGGCGAATCGAATTTCTTTACAACGCAAATGATCAAGGACTGCATGAAGAAGGTAATACCGGTAACATTGCACCAGAGCATGATGGTCGATACAGATCTGGAGATTAAGGCATACTATGCTGGGCATGTGCTGGGGGCTGCTATGTTTTGGATCAAAGTTGGGTCCCAGAGTGTTGTTTACACTGGTGATTATAACATGACGCCGGATCGGCATTTGGGCGCTGCCTGGATAGATAAATGCCGGCCAGATTTGCTCATCACGGAGAGCACATATGCGACTACAATACGCGACTCTAAGCGGTGTCGTGAACGCGACTTCCTCAAGAAGGTGCACGAGTGTGTTGCCAAAGGTGGCAAGGTATTAATACCTGTATTTGCACTGGGACGAGCACAAGAGCTGTGCATCCTACTGGAAACGTATTGGGAGCGGATGAACCTGAAATATCCAATATATTTTGCACTGGGTCTAACTGAGAAGGCAAATACGTACTACAAAATGTTCATTACCTGGACAAACCAAAAGATTCGCAAAACATTTGTGCATCGCAACATGTTTGACTTCAAGCACATAAAACCCTTCGATAAGGCCTATATTGATAATCCTGGTGCGATGGTTGTATTCGCCACACCTGGCATGTTACATGCTGGCCTCTCTCTTCAAATCTTTAAGAAATGGGCTCCGAATGAGAACAACATGGTCATCATGCCTGGCTATTGTGTGCAGGGCACTGTTGGCAATAAGATTCTGAGCGGAGCCAAGAAAGTCGAATTCGAGAACCGCCAAGTAGTCGAGGTCAAAATGGCTGTGGAGTACATGAGCTTCTCCGCCCACGCCGATGCAAAAGGTAAGCAATAACAATATTTCATAACTATATAAAATACTTACAGTGAGCTCTTCTATCTTTGCAGGTATAATGCAGCTCATTCAGAATTGCGAACCTAAGAACGTGATGCTCGTTCACGGTGAAGCCGAAAAGATGAAATTCCTGCGTTCAAAGATTCGCGATGAGTTTAATCTGGAAACATATATGCCTGCAAATGGGGAGACTTGTGTAATTTCTACACCGGTCAAAATACCTGTCGATGCATCCATTTCGCTGCTTAAAGCGGAAGCGCGTTCTTACAATGCACAACCGCCGGATCCGAAACGTCGGCGTCTTATACATGGCGTCCTGGTAATGAAGGACAATCGAATTATGCTACAAAACCTAACGGATGCTCTCAAAGAGATCGGCATCAATCGTCATGTCATGCGTTTCACATCGAAAGTGAAAATGGATGATCCGGGACCAAAGCTTCGGACCATCGAGAAACTCAAACTGCTGATGGATGAAAAGCTAACCGGTTGGACAGTAAATTTGCAGGAGAGTGGCACCATAGCCATCGAGAGCGTTGAGATCAATGTGGAGGAGGACGAAAAGGATCCAAAGCATAAGACAGTACTGATTACATGGACCAACCAGGACGAAGATATTGGTGCCTACATTTTGAACGTCTTACAGAATATGTGCTAGGTCCAAGTATTGGTTCCGTTGGCACTAAAAGGTTCCAGGGCTTTTCTCTGGCACGATTCCATAGTTGTTAAGCAAAAAGTGTTGAATTAAATTGTGGCTATTAAAATTTTCTTTAAATACATTGGTAAATCTTTGAAATATTGTCTTTGATTCCAAACAGGGGAAACACTTATGAAACTAGGACTTTAGGAATTCGTTTTGAATGGAAATGGAAAAACTATTCCCAGAACAAACTTGAATTCGTTTCACGTTATTTATTCTGTATATTATATCAGATAATTATAACTTTTCTATTATTTAAATACGCAGCTCGGGCGTTATCGGATCGTAATGGTAGTTAGATTTCGGTAAATCAATTGTTTTGAACTGCGGCTCAAATTGGAGTGTTGGAGAGTACACTTCTTACTCCAAGGCAGCGGCACCAGAGATGATTTCAATCAGCTCACGGGTAATGACAGCCTGTCTGGTACGGTTGAATGTGAGGGTCAGCTTCTCAATCATTTCACCGGCGTTCTTCGAGGCGTTGTCCATGGCAGTCATACGGGACGATTGCTCAGAGCAAGCTCCCTCCTTCATGGTGTAGAAGATGAGCGAAGCCAGGGAGAACTCCAGATAGCTCTTGATGACATCGCTGTCAATTGAGTCGTAGACTGACAGCTTCTCCGACTTCTCAACAGTTGGGCCACTGTAAATGGGCAGTGCAGTGCACTGGTACGACACCACAGACTTGAACTTGTTGTAATAGATCTTGCCCTCGGTATATTCGTAACCGGTGGAGAGAACTTCATGGGCAATCTTCGATGCATCCAGGAAAGTTGGTGGGACACGTCCCAAATCATTTGCCACCATCAGGATATTCTTTCCATAAAGACGTGACAGAATGGCACGAGACTTATCACCAACACAGAAAATCTTGGTGTTTGAATCGTCCTGCTGCAACTCACCACGGATTTGACGTGCAACGCCGGTGTGAACAGCACCGCAGAGACCACGGTCCGAAGTCACGGCGATGAGAAGCTTCTTGGGCTCAGCGGCTCCGTCGGCTGTGATTTCAGTTTTCTCAAAGAATTGCTGAGCACCAACGCCATAGGGACGCGCTGCCTTCAACTCACGCTCGGCACGGGTGTATTTGGCCGCGGACACCATCTTCATTGATTGCGTAATTTTCTGAATATTCTT
The DNA here is from genome assembly GCA_018152125.1 of Drosophila dunni. Taxonomy (NCBI): domain Eukaryota; kingdom Metazoa; phylum Arthropoda; class Insecta; order Diptera; family Drosophilidae; genus Drosophila; species Drosophila dunni. The sequence goes on along the minus strand of JAECXC010000352.1, from coordinate 1,313,219 downwards.
CACAGATTTCAGACGCATGGAGATTGTCTTCAATGTAGCCATGCCACGTTGCTGCTGGGCCACAAAGGTGGCTTCAATAGCCAGAGGCAGCAAAAGCGTAGTACGTTGCATCATCATCCTGTGTTGAATTTCCTGCAAAATAAATTTAGCCCAAAATTCTACGAGCGAACGGCGAAAATTTACCTGCGTGAAGTTGGCAGCGAGACGAATGTTATAACACAGAGCAACGTTGCCACACTGTTCAACTGTCAAAAGCTTGTTGGGATGAGTGCGATTGCTGTGAATAGCACACTTACATATATTTTAAAAAAATTGCTTTAATCCCAAAATTCAGTTAATAAAATGCTCTTATTGAGAATGTGATCTCATAAATTAAACTAATTAGATTGTTTAGTTGTTCGATAACCAACCGATTGCACATTCCAAGTCAGCTGCTTATCTATTCGATTGTGCACCCCTTGATCGCGTGCCATCACTAAAGCAGCCAAAAGGAAGAAGAAGCAAAAGCTGACGTACTCGGGGAAAAGATTAGAAATAATAAAGAAATTATTTAACTTTTATTGGGCCCACAATACTAGCTATAATGTAACATTGTGTACTATCAAACGCGTTAGTCTTTAATTTCGTATTAAGCCTTAAAAACTTCGATTCAAAACCCGAAAGTATGTTGGAAAATTGTTGCTCGTGTGCATAGAAACAAAAGTATAGATTGAGAATCCGTGCAAAAAAGTAGAAGGCCAAGAGTGCAGCAGACAAGTGATTTGTTGATAAAATTGAATGCAGATAAATCTTAAGTGCAGCATCAGACACGTTAACAGCTGGCAAATAAAAGGAATACGATAAATACAAAACGGCTGAAAAGTAGGTAGAATGATAGTGATGGTGGTTGTGTACACGCATTAACGTTAAAGTCTCTCTCTCTCTCTCCCTCGCTCTCTTACACGTAGGCTTTAACGGCAGCGCATCTCCTCTACTGTGTTAAACAATAGTCAACAGCAACATAGCCAGCAACAGCTGTGTGCGTGTGTGTGTAAGCGAGTGTGCTAGGTTCGGAAGTGTGCGTGTGTGTGTGAGTTTGTCGCATTTCTGGTGTTTATCGGACGTAACAAAATATTGAGCCGTCGAGCAAAACACATGATGTGGTCGTTCTTCTCGCGCGACTCCTCCAAAGATTTTCCATATGAAATTGGCGAACCCGTTGCTGGCTTTGACAACTATTCCATATGGACACTCCACAAGGCCAAGCGCAAGGGCACCCTAGAAGAAGTCTCTGTCTTTGTTTACGATGTCCGCAGCGGCTCCGATACGAAATGTGAGCTTGCAAAAGCCTCATTAAAGCGCCTCAAGACGTTGCGTCATCCGAGCATACTTCAGTATCTGGATTCACTGGAAACTGATAAATTGCTCTACGTGGCCACCGAGGCGGTGGAACCACTGGGCACATATTTCACCAAACTTGCCACAGACAATTTACAAAAGGGCCTCTATTTGGCCTGGGGAATCTTCCAAATAACAGTGAGTATAGCGAATCATTTAGTTTATGTATTTATACTTATAACTCACTTGTTTACAGCGCGCGCTCTCTTTTCTAAACAACGATGGAAACTTGCGACACAACAATGTCTCCGCCTGGTCGGTGTTTGTAAATGCCTCTGGGGAGTGGAAGCTAGGCAGCTTGGAATATGTTGCCGCCGCTGATGGTAATCCCATGCCGCCAGTCAAGATTCCCGTCACGCTGGAAGTGTACGATTCGCCAGAGAAAAATGATCAGACCAAGCTAAAGGCAGCCACCAAATGGTATGTTAAACAGAATCCTTCTTACTTTGTGATGTACTAATTTTATTTCACTTTTTGACAGTTCTGTGGATATGTGGGGATTGGGCTGTCTCGTGTGGGAAGCCTTCAATGGCGTGTTGAAGCAACGCTCCAATCTTAAGGACATTGAACACATACCTAAATCGCTGCAGTCTTTATATTGCGAACTGGTGGGTGCATCGCCTTCAAATCGACCAAATCCGGCGGATATTATTACGCGCTGTCGCAAACCTGGAGGTTTCTTTAAGAATGATTTGGTGGACACACTGCTCTTCCTCGAGGAAATCCAAATTAAAGATAAGGCGGAGAAGAATCGTTTCTTCAGCGGCCTAACTACACACTTGGAGAACTTTCCGGATAACGTTTGCAAACACAAAATACTTCCACAACTGATAACCGCCTATGAATACGGAGACGCTGGCTCCGCGGTGCTGGCACCTATGTTTAAGGTAAAGTAACCAAATTATTGCTGTAGCTGTTTAATTAGAAATAATAATTATTGTTGTTCTAGCTGGGCAAACTGCTGGATGAAGTGGAGTATCAGAAACGCATTGTACCGTGCGTTGTGAAGCTCTTTGCCTCAACGGATCGTGTTACTCGGTCACGTCTGCTCCAGCAGTTGGAGCTGTTCATTGCACATCTGCAGCCACCCGTGGTCAATGAACAGATATTTCCACAAGTGGCACATGGCTTCCTGGACACAAATGCTACCATTCGCGAGCAAACAGTCAAGTCAATAATTCATTTGGCTCCCAAGCTCAACTACAATAATCTGAATGTGGAGGTGTTGCGTCACTTTGCGCGTTTACAGGCGCGCGATGATCAGGGTGGCATACGCACCAATACTACTGTATGCCTGGGCAAGATTGCACCACATCTGCATCCACAGGTGCGACAACGTGTACTTGTCTCTGCGTTTATACGCGCCATGCGGGATCCTTTTCCGCCGGCACGAGTGGCCGGCGTCTTGGCCCTGGCTGCTACACAGCAATATTTTCTGCTCAGTGAGGTGGCAAATCGTGTCTTACCATCGTTGTGTTCGCTAACTGTTGATCCAGAGAAAACAGTACGCGAGCCAGCCTTTAAAACAATACGTGGTTTTCTGGGCAAACTCGAAAAGGTCTCTGAAGATCCAAGTCTGCGCGAAACAATGGGTAAGTTGGCAATGAAACTTTGGAAAGGAACGCACCATTGAAATTTAAATTTTTATTTGAATTTGTAGAAGCGGATGTTCATACCGCGACGCCTTCAATTGGAAATGCAGCTGCCACCTGGGCGGGCTGGGCCGTAACAGCAGTAACTGCCAAGTTCTATCGCAGTCAAAGCGATTCATCCAGACCAAGACCGCCGTTGACAGGCCGGAATCTGTCGAAGCCAGCCTCACTTGGTAAGCGATCTATAATAAAGCTTGTAAAGCAGTTGGTTTATTTATGTATACCTTTGCTGCAGAGCAACCCTCGAGCAGCAGTTTATCGACGACTACAAGTAGTGTAACCTCCATGACATCGCTGGAGCACGAAAGTAATGATACATCCGCCTCGGCCTCTGACTATGGCAACAACGATTGGGATAACGAAAACTGGGGAGAAATGGATGTAAGTTGGCTAGAGTAAAAAGCGCTGCTAAACAAATTTAATTGAATGCATGCTTTGTAGACGTCACAGGACCCGAGCAGTCCGCTGGCAGCAAGTTCCAACAATGGCCAACTGGTTGCAGCCAATGCCTTAAACGAAGTACGCGATGGCTGGGACAACGAGGAGTGGGGCAGCCTGGAGGAGGATCCGGTAAGACATTTGTAAAATGTTAAGAGCTTTCAAGCAGCTTGACTAACTTTGTTTGCTTGCAGTGCGAGGAGGAGGAACAGGCGGAGCAGGAGCAGCAGCAGCAACAGATGGCCAGACAATCGATATCCTCAACGACATCATCGAGTCAGCAGCAGCAGCGACCATTGCTGCCGCATCAGCATCAACAGCAGCTGCAGCAGCACGAGCTCAACGATCTTATCGAGCCGCTGGCCAAGCTTAATACACACATCACCACATCGCCAGCGAGACAGCAGTCGACGCTGCGGCCAAAGGAGTTGGCCAATCTGTCAAGCAGTGCCACCACATCACCAACAACGCCGGGTGCATTGACCAACTGCAATAACATAAGTCCGCCTTCAACGCGTCTAAATAACTCGATGCATAATGCCAATTGGAATAGTGATTCCTGGGCCGACGGCGAGTTCGAGCCCTTTGATGAGCCGGGACTAGGTACGACTAAACGAACTACCTTAAGACTGCCTTTAGTTAAACTAATTATTTCTGTTTTAAACTAGGCAATAGCAAACTGGACGAGGCGCGACGCAAGCGCGAGGAGAAAAAGGTGCAACGTCAGCGGGAATTGGAGGCGCGACGAGCACAGCGTGCCACTGGCCCATTGAAATTGGGCGCCAAAAAGCTTTAAAAGGATTTGGAGATGAACCCAGCAAAAGTGCTTGCAATTAACTACCATTTGTATATTTATTAGCTCTTATTCCAAACAACAAATTGTAAGCCTAAAGTGTATGCATGTCTTTGTATATCAGTATGCGTGTGTTTCTCTATGTGTGCGTGTGTGTGTATCTGTGTGTGAATGTTTAGTGCAGTTTGCATTGAATGCAATCAAATCAAATTTCAATCTCCATTTCGATTATATCTTTTTGTTTTGCCCCTGGGCGCAATAAAAATTAAAACTTACGATATTTATGTTAAGCATTGACAGCAACTAAACTAAACTCAACTTATTTAACAACAGCAAATCCAATTAGCTAGTAAATAAACAGTTCTACCAGATAAATGTGGCAATTTCTTAAAGTTTTGAGTAATCTTCTTGTGTTTAACATAATAACTTAAAGCATTTGCTCTCTTTGTGTAACAATTTAAGCACTGAAATCAATTCGTTCGACGTGTGCATGTGTGTGTGTGTGTGTGTGTGTTGAAAGTTAATAAAAAAGTAAACAAAACACAAAAAGTCCCTAAGATATTTGCTCAGCCATTTCCAGAGTTTAAACGAATTAGTATTCCAGATTTGACTTTCTAGGCAACGCTGTACAACAACAATAACAAATGTCAACGTATAGCAAACAAAAATATGTGAATTTTAATATATATATATACACATACATATATATATTGTATTTTTATATAGTACCTAAACACATAAATTCGAAGAAAACAAAATAAGAACCGCAAGCAATTATCAAACGAAATAATTTGTAAGCTTTTTCATATTACAATTTGTACGTAGTAAAACTTGCACCTGTTAACACTTATGTTGCTTTATAGGAACAACAATCCAAAACCAAATCCAGATTTGGTCTAAAGAAAGAAAAAAACCAATTTTTAAATGTGAATTTTCCCACTAACAGCACCAAGCGCAAAAACATTTATTGCATCTCAAAGTTACATAAGAAATACCTTTACCTTACCTTATATACAAGCATATTTATACACACATACACGTACATAACATATACGCCGATTTTTTCCAATACCTCAATATCAGTGTACAATTTTTCCATATATATTTTTTAATACCCAAACGAAAAAAAGAAATGGAAAAAGATAACCGATAAAAAAAATCAAGAAAACAAAGAAACGTACGGAGAAATGTTGAATTTTGAAATCTGATTGTTGTCGCCGCGTCAGTTGTTTATAAATTGAAATTGAAATTGAAACAAATTGCAATTTATCTAGCAAAAAGTCAAAAAAACGAAAATAAAAATAAATAAAAACAAATGTAAAAAAGGTAATGCTACTTAGTCCTAGAGATTCGAGAATTTGTGGCATTCATTTTTAATAACATTTCTAGAAAATACAATTTTCAGAGCAACATAAAATTAGTGAATGAAATTTATGAAAACTAAAAATGAGAAAACATGAAAATTCATTGTTTAGACAAATTTTTAAGACTGCAAAGAATTCATTGAACGTGGTAATGAAAAACAAAAAAAAAGGAAGAAAACAAAAAATGAAAACAAAATTAAAAATTATTTAGTACTAATCATCAGTAAAAATACATTTTGAAAAATTTAACACATAATTATTGGAGTCTTTTACTAATTGGAAGTCAAGTAATTGCAGGTTAATACAATTTATTTTTTTGGAAAGCGACTTTACTTTTTATACCCTTGCAGAGGGTATATTGTTTTTGTCACGAAGTGTGTAACGCATTGAAGGAGGCGTTTCCGACCACATAGAGTATATATATTCTTGATCAGCATCAACAGCCGAGCCGATATAGCCATGTCCGTCTGTTTCTAATAGAAACTTTCTATGCGTACTAGTCTCTCAGTTTTAAAGCTATCGTAATGAAACTGGGTACAGATGTGTATTCTCTCTGCACGCAGATCATTTGTAAAAATCGGACAGATCGGACCACCATATCACATAACTCCCATAGGAACAATCGGTCGAACTTCATGCAAATGTATAAACATTTTCGGTGTCTATTGACCGATTTCAACCAAATTCACGCCATATGCATTTCTAATCGTTCTCCGACTGTTGACCAAATTTCATCCAAATCGGACTTCTAAATTATATAGCTAATATTATATAGCAAATGTATGAACATTTTCGGTGTCTATTGACCAATTTCAACGAAATTCACGCCATATTCATTTCTAATCGTTCTGTTGACCAAATTTCATCCAAATCGGACTACTGTATCGTAAAGCTCCCATAGGACCAATCGGTTGAAATGCTTAGTATGCAAATTTTCGGTGTCTATTGACCGATTTCAATGAAATTCACGGAGAATCAATTTATAATCGTGTCCCAACTGTTGACCAAACTTCATCCTAATCGGACTTCTATATCATATAGCTACCATAGCAATAATTAAGTGAAACCAAATTAACGCAATATTCATGACTGCAAGGGTATTTAATCTTCGGCGAGTCAAAGATAACCGTTTTTTCTTTTTACTTATATGTATATAAACTGTTAGCTAAGTGAATTTTCTTTTGTTTAAGCCACCCTCAAGACAAATGGTCAGTTAATTCTGCAAATTGGTTTCACAACTGTTTCTCATTCTTGGCTAATTGCAACAATTAAACCAACGGCTTTAACCGCTTCAGATACTGTACTTAAATGAGTGTTTAGACAGCTGTTTTTCAGCTTAGCCCCAAGGACTACAAAATAAGTGCCACACACGGAGATCACCAATTTGCCACAGTTGTTTCTTTATATAGTTTAACTTATTATTTATTGTAAAGTTAAACTTTAAGCTTATCGTCCATACTTACAAGAATGTTAAATTACATTATGCTGGCTTTTATGATCACAAGAGGGCATTGACATTGCTCAGATATGAGGGTAGCTGAAGGGGTTCCTATGTGAAAGTGCTTAGACTTAAAAAAAATATACAAGCGATTTGCTATTTGATTTTATGATTACAGTACAGAAATAACTTAATCGCAGACCACATAATAACCTCCTTAAAATAATTTTAAATTTATAGTTTAAAAATTCTATTTTTACAGGTTGAAAATCAGAAAAAAAATGAGTAATTTTTAGCAATTTAAATGGATTGGAAATAGCTCTTAAACTTTGTTAGAAAAGTAATGCTTAATTTAAAATTTAAAACGCCGGAAAAGTGGAGAATTTGAGAGAAGCAAAAATTTCCCAAGTTCAAGATTAGTTTGGAATTTTTGGAAGTCTGGGCTACAAATTCCAAGAAATGGTTTTGGCAACTAGTTAGTTAGAGATTAAATTTTTAAGTAAAAGTTGAAAGCTTGGAAGAATTCGGAGAATAAGTTGACGATAAAACAGAGAGTATAAAAAAATGTAGAACTCATGAAAATTTCCAGACTTGGTGCAAGATAAAAAACTGCCAAACATTTAAAACTTTTCAAGCTATTGATTTTGTTTCAGTGTATTAGGGAGTACTGACTACAGATCTACAGCGTCACGTCATTCTGGGGCGCTCCACTTACTTATTTATAGGTAAGACCAAGCCACTGAAGCCGTGATAATTTGATTGGCTGCTTTTCTCACGCGCTCGTTTCGGTTGCACTTGAATGTTGAGACTCTGCCCTTGCCATGAGTCAATTACTCATTATTACAAGCAGCACACTCGAGTCTTGCATATCCCCCTCCCCCCACATTTTTTTAGTGTTTTTTTTTTTTTGTTTTGTTTTCGGACTGGAAATAGTTTCGTTTTGCAAATCTGTCTAAAAATCTGTCTTTGGAGTGCTCGAGTATTTTTAGTTTGCTGAAGTCATTGCAAAGAGAACATTGCCGAACAATCTCCAAGGGGGAAGAGGGTGTTGTCGACAAGCGCAAAATGCAGCGAGTAAACAACAAGAAAGGAGTGTAGAGTGGAGCTCAAGCGACTGCAGCATACCCAGTGGCAGTGCGACTGCTAAAGGAAGGACTGGAGGTAATTCAATCAGGTTGGTAATGGGTAACTTTCTAAGTATTTAGTCTTTAAATGCACTTCTTCTTATGCCTCCCTTAACCCCCTAACACACCCACTACTCAACTTCACAACAAACCCAATACACTCCCTCCACTGGGTACTCAAAGAACAAAAATTGCAATAATCATAGCATTAACTAAGTGCGGCACTTGCATTACTCATACGCCCTGCCTTACCAGAGATCGCGTGTCTAATTGGTGCTGTGTGTGATAGTGTGTGTGTGTTTGTGTGTTGTTTGTCGCTGAATCGTATAATTAAATAGTTGGTCGTGATAAAGCTGTGCAAATATTGAGATCATTATGTTAATAATAAAGGCTGCCCTCAAGCGTCAGTCAAGCAACTCAGGCAGCATCTTGGCCAAAATCAAATGCCACCCATATTCAGCATTCAACTTGAAATCGTTTACTCTAAAGGTTTTTTTTATTTTTGTCACCGTTGCGGGCCAATTGGGCACGCAGGTGTGCGGTAATATGCCAACAATTTAGCAATTCCACAAAATGCACAATATTCACATCATTTTCTCGCTTTAAGCGTGCGCAAAATGCATTAAATGCTTTTCGTTGCTAATGTCACAGCAAACTGGGAACTTAGAGTGCTATGGCAACAAATACCCTGTAATTTGAAAAGTTGACAGTGTAAAAATAGCTATAAGAAGTCAAGAAACAAGTTGAGAAGGACATTTGACATTGAAATACCACGTAGTCAGCCTACCACGAGTCAGCCTAGTCAGTCAGATTAGTCCAATGGAAGCTATAGGCTAGAACTGTCAGAATCGGGTCAAACTTAGTAAGCATAGTAAGAATGGTACTATATCTTAGGTGTGTGAATTTAGTCACCATAGCTCTAGTTTTTGCCAAAGTTAGAGTGATGTGAAAATAGTAATTAGGTGGCGTGACAAAATTTTTAAATAAACTTAATCTGCATACACTAAAGACGGACATTTATTTCAAATGTGGTAGCAACAGCTCTTATAGTCCATGATGCTGATCAAGAATTTTTAAACATTATGGGTTCGGGACGCAGTCAAAAGCTCAGGCTACTAAGCTGCCGACTTGTCACAATGAGAACCTATCATGCTGTGATGAGTTCGAATCTGGATGTGGACCCTCATATCTCGCCCGTATGACTTATAACTTATAGTTATAGCTCTAATAGTAAATATTAATTCCTGACACATAGCAATGTCAACTAAATTTTAAATCTACACTCGAAAATGAATAATAAAATATTTAACGGAGTCGGAAACGTCTCCTTCAACCTTGTTACTTAGACCGCTCTACTTGCTTTGATTACGAAACTCAAAAGGACTAAATACCTTGTAAACTACAGAAAATAGTAATATTTTGGTACTTGATCGTCTGGTTATCGTCAGATTTGATTTAACACGATGAGAGCACAGTCAGAACACGTCTGCATCTCATCACGGTTACCGGAAGCAGAGAGGGAATCAAGATCAGTCTTATGCTAATGTCATTCTGTCAGCAGGTTCTTAACACTCGACAATAGATAATTATCCTAGACAACACTACTTAACCTATATACAACATTACTTGCTTAACGATCTATTGCCAATCACTTAACATTACATATATTATCGATATTCACATATTTATCTATTTCATCTTAAATCTTTTCTTTTGTAGAGAGTATCTTTGAGTCGAGCAGTGTCTTTAGCATTTCCTATGTTATTTAGCCATTTCAACTTCAACTTTTAAGTCAACGTTTCGCATTCAATTCAATTCAATCAAAGCGCAACGTGCCGCTGTTACTGCCGCTGTTGCTGCCGCTGTCGCTGCCTTTGGCTTTAGTTTTAGTTTTAGCTTTGGATTTGGATTCGCATTTGTTTTCGGCATCTTTTTGTTGTTGTTGTTGTAAAAATTGTTTAAAATTTCAAATTAGCTGCAGTTTGCATTGGTTTTTAATTTTCATGTTTTACGTTTCGTGTTTTGTATTTTCTAGGAGCGGTTTTTAAATATTCCGCAATTTGTTGTTCTTACTCATTAGACCCTGTAACTGAGCAGACTATTTATAATTTTCTCTAAGTTTATTTAAATATATTTAATTTAAAATATAATCGAGTAATCCTCAATAAAATCTGTTTTCGCTGAAAACTGTTTTAAATTGTGGTTTCTCACAAGTACAAATAAATAAAAATAAATTTAAATTAAATTTAATTAAAAAAAAAATTTTTTTCACTTTAAATATATTATTTTTAAAATAAACAAATACATTTTAAAACTCCAGACTTTTAAACTAAGGTTTTTTTTTGTAACTGCCATAAGTACAGGGTCTTTAAAGTCTAGCTACTTCTACATTCCTAACAGTCATTTCTAAAATAAACTAATTTCCATCTACAGCTTTTAATTTGTTTTTAAGTTGACCGAGATCTGTCGGTTATCTTCCCACATTTGCACCCAGTTTACACAATCTTGCAAGCTCCATAAAATATTTGCACAGTAAAATAAACTTTTCTTTTTATGGCATTACAGGGCGAGGCAGAAAGAATACTTCCTCCTTTGAGTTTACCGTCTATTTAGCTGGCAATACTAGCAGTACTTTTAAAGTATGTAGAACTTGGATGAAATGGGTAAATGATTACCAACTAACTAGACTCTATCAGCGCCTAAGGATTTTTTTTATTAGACCCCGTAATCTAAAAAAGATTAGAGGGGTCTATTAGGTTTGTCAGAAGCAAATTGTGCGTAACAGGCAGAAGGAAGCATTTCCGAACACATATAGTATATATATTCATGATTAACAACCTGATCTACAACTTTGAAACTTACTATTGTGACCTAATTCCCACAGTATGTGAATGTACCATTTTAACTATCTGGTTCAGATCGGAATACTATAGCCTATAGCTCGCATAGGACGAATCGGTCGAAAAGTACGACATTTGTAGGAAGACATGTAGGGTAAGTTGAGCTACCGCAAAAAAACTCACATATTACATATATATAGTTTACCATTACAACTGTGCTCACCAAGTTTGAACCGGATCGAACAACTATATAATATAGCTCTCACAGGACAGATCGGTCGAGCATTGTATACTTGTATGGAAAAATGAACTTAAAAAGAGTACGGGGTCTTCTACAGTCTTTCTTACTTGTTTATATAAAATTCATAACAAATTTCTTTTCTTTTGAATCAAAGTATAGTTAGTATAACCAACGCTAGTGACTAAAGCAGGTTCCTACAGCACGCGCTCTTATGCCAACGTCATAGCTGCAAAAACCCAAAGAAATTATTATTTTTTTTTTTAATTTTTATCTTAGAGTCTATATATGTATATAGTCTTTATAGCGAAGTATAGCTCATCGAAGGGATTTTCCCTCAGTGATGGTTCCATGCACATAAAGATATGTGCCGAGCATACTTATGATATGTGTACAAACATCTAAAACAAATTTTTTTTGTAGTTTCCGTTTTGTGCGTAAAAACCAAAATATAAGTATATCTGTTTGCGTATCTATATATACTTATTTCTGTATATGTCTGAATCGGGCCAGAACTCGAGCTTACATACAAGTTTCGCTGCTAAATGGACAAACCCCCAAAGCAAATAAGCGAAATAAACGTATGCAAATAAGAGTTTCAGCCATAATAATATTACTTACCTCCAACTTCCCCCACTTCAACCCCCTTCTTGGGCTTTGTTTCCCAAGCAACTGGATTGAGCTTAAATAGAAAAACCACGCAAAACCACAACCACAACCGATAAGCGCTAAAATATCGGACTGGGACTGGGACTCGTACTCGGACTCTGCCTCTATGCGTGCTGCTTAGTGGTATTATGATAATAAAGCCAATAACATGACATGAGAGATCTGGAAGCAGGCACCAAAGAGTAAAGAGTGGGGAGCGGAGAGCGGAGAGCAGCAAGCGACCACAACAAAGCCGACTTTGGACGATAATGAGTCATGCGGCGACGCGTGGACATTGAGACGTTCTGCAACTTTTGAGACTCCAAGTGTGCCACGACGAATGGCACGAGCGGCGGAAAGAAACCGCAGCAAGAGCGAGTAGCAGTGGCTGCAGTATACCCTGTAGTTATGATAAAACTAATAAAAATTTCTACGATATACATATATTAAAGATGAACCTTATTCGATTCTTACGCGAAATGAATTTGTTTTTAAGCTGTGATAATAAAATAATTTGTTAGACGATTTATGAAATTTTTAATTTGGACTTTTATTAATTTTTAATTTTGACTTTCGATAATTTAATTAATTTTAATTTTTAATTTAGATCTTGAATATGCCTGTACATGCGTATGTCCTAAAAGAGAGTCCAAGCAAATTTAAATCAAAAGCAATTCTTCGGAAAAGTGAAAATATTTTTTAGCAAAAAAAATTGGCATTAAAAATAAAATTTTTATTATTTTGCGATTTATGGTTTAAAAAATTGTTTGTAAATCTGCAGCTAAACTCTTTAGTTTTAAAACCGTTCACTCATAAAAATAAATTCTTATTTAGTTATTCATAAGAAGTTAGTCGAGTTTTTATATTTTTAACGACTTAAAAAAAACAGGCAATTTATTTTAAATAGTTTAATATAAAGCTCTGATTCTGGTGTTTAATAAAAACAGGACATATCACGCACGGACCTAATAGGATATGTTGAGACTTATTAACAATTCACTATGAACAATACTTGTACTTTTACTTGCCACGAATTTAATAGACTCTCTTAGCTTCAACTACCGGGTCTAAATACAAACAATATTTACAACTGTTGGCTTGACTCGCATGCAACAGTTGCCGATGAATGAAAAACGTGAAGACAAGCAATCGAGTGGAGCATGATGAGAGGGGTGGAAGGGGAAGGTGTAGGAGGAGGGGCAGTGGGTTATAGGGGTGGGGGATAGGTGAACACAGAGCACAATTAGAGCGCCTGCAAACAGGTTTCACCTCAAGCTGTGGGGCTTGGCTTGTTCGCACACGTGTTGAGTTTACTTGACTTAAGTTGAATTTGAGTCTTTTTTTGCGGCCAGTTTTGCAGTTGGCATTGCCAGACGCTGCATAAAGTTCATGCCTCGTGCCACCGCTGTCACTCCAAATCCCCTACTCCTCCACACCCCCTACAAACTGCAGTGCCGCTCAGCGCCTTCAGACACCCGCATCCTCGGCATGGGCAACTTTGTAAGTGGGTCAATTACAGGCTGCCATTGTCGCGCGACTTAAAAGGCGACATACAAAACTACAAACACACACACAGACACAGACCCACTCACACACGTGTGCGCAGTTACTTACGCATACACATGCACACACAAACGTACAAATTGCGAAATAATAAATTCAATTTCACAAAAATGAAATGAGCAAAAGAAACTAAACTAACCAGCAGCAGCCACAGCAATAAAAGTTACAACAACAACAACAATAACTACACACACATAATAACATCAGCAAATAAACAGTTAAAAACGCGTTGTATTGTGAAATTCTAGGAACTGTCGCCAACATCTCTGCCGACGTCGCTGTCGACGCCGCTGTCGACACGAGCGCTCGCGTTGAGCGCCTCAGTAGTCAAATTTTACGCTACATTTGTGTAGCAACAACAACAGATACAACAAAACCACACAGCTGTGTTCCAGGCTGCGTTGATCTTGGCTCCCATGTCCCCCACCCCTCTATTCACCTATATCTTTATCCTACTGTTCCTCTCCGTCTCTCCCTCTTTGCTCTTTCTACAACACCAATCTCCTTTCGGTGCCTGCAGCGACAGTTTTGTTGTTGATTTTACGGCGACAACAACGTCGGCGATGTTTTTATTTATGGTACATGTGCTCTCTTTGCTACACTTCCATTAGGCATAACAGTTATAACGTGAAGTAATTTAAATATTAAATATATTTATATTTGTATTTAAAATGCTTAAAATGAGTGCTAAATGAATGCAAAATAATTTTTTATTAAATCAAATCAGTAATTTTTATTTCTATATTTTTTCGAAAGTTTTTAAGTCATGAAGAGTATCAAAACTTCGAATTGGAAGCTAATTTTTTTTTTTTTTGCTTGTTTTCTTTAGTGTAGCCCTGTTATGGCCGACAAACTCACCATTTTTAAGGTGTGTGTTGTTATTTATTTATTTTTTTTTTTAATCTTTTATCTGCAATACATGCGCATTTTAAGCTTTCCTCTCTCACACACGCATTTCCTCTCGTTTAGGTTTCTGTATTGAAGTATGCACTATGATAAGTAATAAAATTTGTTTTTTTTCTTTGCCCAATAAGACTCCGAAATGTATGCTATAGGCAATTGTGTGATTTCCTGGGTAACATAAAACTCTGAACAATTTGTATTCCTTGTAAGAGTTACGAAAACATTAACATCATAGTAAATACTCTGTTCGCATGTCATCGTTACACTTATTTTATCTGTTTCGCAATACTACCATTTGTTTGCCAGCCCTCGTCGCAGATCATTCTTTATTGTTGAAGACCGCTCAGATTTGGGGGTCTGTTTGGAGTCTCTCGATTGTCTGTCCATGTACGCGACTCGCTGGCAGTGTCGATTAATTACTCGGGAACCGAGAATTGCCGCTTTGCTGATTTTTCAGATTTAGCTTTACGAGCCTTTTTCGCTTGACAAGTTGGAATTGAAATATGTGTATGCGTTGGAGTCGGACACTTTCGCGCAGAAGGCATAAAAATACCAGAGTTGGAGCTCCTCTGATTTTTTATTATAGTTCTCATTTTGTTTTTGTGCTTTTAATTTTTATTTCATTTATTTTTTTTAATTTTGGACAAAAGCATTTTATGTTGTGCTTTGTTTTGCCTGCTTGATTGGTCTTTTTTATGAGGTTGCTGCCCAAAGGCACACGAGTAATACAAATCGGTGAGAGAGCTTTTGAATTTTGTATTGAACAAGCATTTTCACACACTCACACGTTACGCATTTGTAGACCTAGGTCCGGTAGCAAAGCAGAGAGAGTGCGCGGCCCTAAGCGAATGAGAGGGAGTGAGAGTAAGCGAGAGAGCAGCGATAACAAATGTGAAGTGAGCTGCGCATACGACGTCGTTTAATGTGGGTTAGAAATCGAATCGACAAGCGTTGCGGGTGCTCTCCAGTGAGTCATGCCGCTGAAATACATATCAGTGAAGGCTGTTTATAGACTGTCCAGTTTGTAGAAATATTCAAAAAGACGTCACGCCACATATTTTTTTAACTTTTTTTTTGTATGCGATAAGGATGTCGAACACGTCATTTCCATGACGGTCCCAGTCAGGTCTACTGTGGTATGACAGTGGACTACAGAGTTCAACGTACAGGGCTACGTCAAATATGTGGGGCCACACCTGTTGCCGCCGAATCGCAACAAGAAAACTACAATAAAAAACTGCGACGCAGTTAAATGGCAACAACAATGGCAAAGCCGCAAGCACAACGCAGAAATCACGCTACGATCATAAAAACAAAACGTGCTAATAAAAACAAAAACAAAGAGACAACAACAAGCAAGCATTAAGGAAAAAACGGCAGCGGCAAAGCTCTAGAAACGGCTGCACTTTTATACATATGGAAATACAGAAGACACAGAAAATAAAAGCTCGTAACGCCTACGTTGCTGTGGAATGTCAATCATTTCCTCAAGCACTTAGGGTTGACCACGCCACGACAAGCACATCACCGAAAGTCTATAGACGAGTGTTAAGCACAGCGTCGAAATGGGGCCAAGGCAAACGACAGAGACACGACCTCTTCCCCGTCTTCTTCTTTTCTCTTCGCCGAAAGTAGTCGCACGATTCAAAATGCCTGCGGCGAAGTGACGGCGACTTCTGTTCTTTTGCCGCCAATTGCGTGTTTTTGCTTTTGTTTTGGTTCTACACATTCGCCATTTATCTTGATTGTGTGTGTGCGCAAGTAAACATACTTGCAATAAAAGGAAAAAGCTTTTGCTTTCCATGCTCGCGCGGATCGCCTCATTGCTTTTAACAATTTGGCCGGGCAACACAAAATTAGTTACAAGCGTTTTGTATCGCACGCGCATGCTTCGAGAGTTCACTGTACTCGTTACCTTTTTTAGCGGGCGAACAGCAGCACAAACGCAAACACACAAACAGTTGCATATATTATTAATTGAAATTTATTTTAATCCCTTTGTATGTACGTAATTATGTAAGTAAATACAACAATAAACACAAGTCGTACATCAAAATGCGTTTAAATCTCGCAAGCGTCAATGGAAATAATGCATTATTTACACAAACACACACACACACATACTTTGTGAACCGCGACCGCTCCCTTTGCCAAACGTGTGCGAGGAGAACAACAACAGTGATTTGTTGCTGGCAAAATCCTCGCCGCTCTCTTCTCACTGCTCCATTAATAAAGCGAAATGTTGCATCCGCCTTTGTTGTTGTTTTCGCTCGTACACGCATTATAAAAATGTCATTAACATGTCAACAGCGAGCAGCAAAGTTCACAATGTGGTTTTTGGGGGAGCGACTGTGATATGCGCTGAAAATAAATTTCGATAAATGCAAAGACGAACTTGTGATAAATCCCACTATTGTTAATTAACCAAGGCTGGGCGTGCAGGGATGGCAAGAGATCTGAAAGAATTTTTAGTAACTTTTGCAGCCCTGTGGGTTATGTATTTAAATACATTACATTATATAACTGGAATTTACATACATATATTTGTAATGGCGATATCCCCCCGCATACACACGCTGCTTTTGTTGTAGCGTATGCAAAAGCCCAGCAACAGCCACAGCAGCGGGCAAATTTAAAGGCCAGCCGAAAAATTAAAAACAAAAACAACATGAAGTGAGCAGCGGAGGCGGCAGCAGCGCCGCAACTCGAAGCAAAAGTCAATGATCGCCTCGCCGTCGCTGCGGCTGCTGTTGTTGTTGCTGTTGCTGTTCTTGCTGTTGTTGCTGTCATAATTAAACGCGACAAATACAAATACAATTTGAAGAAAAGAAAAAAGAGCCGCCGTCGCCGATGTCGTCGCCAGGCCAGCGCCAGCCATAAACACAACAACAATGAGACAACAATAAATTCTTCAATTAACATTTGTCCAGGTAAAAAGCGTCGAGTCGCGAGAGCAGGCGGCATGGCAAATTTCTATGTGTGTTTGTGTATTTTTTGAGAGCTAGCGTGAGAATGAGAGGGTGAGAGTAAGGCAAAGAGCGTGACAGTGAGTGTTTGTGTGTGTGTATGTGACTGTGTGCAAGGATCATTTGCATTTGAGGCGACGCAAGGTGTCGCAAAAACTGATTAAAATGCATTTACACAAACACACACAAAGCAAACACAAAGTTGCTCTTGTTGTTGCTCAAAAAAGTGGGCACGTCGCGCATATTTTTACAATTTTTTGTTGTTGCTGCATAGATTCTGAATCGACAAAAAACAAAAAAAAAAATAACGAAAAATAAAATTCAGCTCTTGGCAGGGCTCTCGCACTTGTTGTTGGTGCTGCTGTTGCTGCTGTTCTACATATTGTTTTTGTAGTTGGAGCTACAGCCGCGTGCCTGACTGCGTTAGTCATACTAGGCAACGCCGGCGTCGACGTCGCGACGTCAGCGTAAGCGTCATCGGCGAGCGACAGGCAATGGCAAAGCAGCCAAGAAGACGACAACGCGCTGTGAGTGATCTATGAGCCAGCAACGCGAACGGAACAAAACGGAACGCTTATGAGTTGGGTCTCCCCCCACCGCTCGCGCTAAATCGACCAAAAACGAAAATAAGCTGCCAATTGGTAAATTGGCGCCACAAAAAAAGGTGTTTGCAACATTTTTCTGGACATTGACGCGAGCGACCACCAAACGCGATTAGTCACAACAACAACAAAAAGAGAAATAAAACGCGACTTGTGTGTGTTTTTTATATATTTTTTTCGGCTTGTGCATTTTTGACAATTTTTCGCTCGCGCTTTTAGCCTTCCAGCGCAGTTTGAGCCCAGAACCCGGCCAGAGCAGTCCCAGACAGAGCCAGCCCAAAGCCCAAAAGGCAGCCGAAATAAAACGAAACGAAGCGAATTGAAAACGATCGCGAGGCGAAACCAAAACGAACACATTTGTTGTCGTCGTCTCTGTCGCCGTTGCTGTTCCGTCGTTGACGTCGCCGCCGCCGCTGCCGTCGCTGTCTGTGTCCGTGTCTCGTTCATGTGAGCATTTGTGCGTGTGTTTGTGTGTGCTGCTTTGCCTTTTGAGCGCAGGTTTATCAAAATTCGATTTTCATTTTGTGTTTTAATACAATTTGTGCCTTGCTGCCGTGTGGAAGTCGCAGGAGACGACCAATACAAAAAGTTATACATAAATCAAAGTAAGAAAAAGAAAATAAAACAAAACGAGTGCAATAATAAAGAATAATAATAATTTCAACAAAAGTAGAAACTTATTAAAAATAATAAACAATCCGCGTCTGCGTTCTGCCTGCCTGCCTGGCTGCCTTTTGTGAGTGTGCGTGTGTTTATTGCAAAGAATCACGTAATTTAATCCGTGCGCGCAGTGGAGGAGTCGTAAAAAAACGCGAATGAAAACACACAAACGTAGCAAATGAACAGAACAGCTCCCATCTGATCACCCCTCCCCCCAACCCAACGACCCCTTTCGCCATTCTGCTGTGCATGTTCATTTATTGCAGTTGTCGCCTGTTTGTTTGGTGTTTGTTTACGCGCCGTTTACCGCTACTCGTTTATGTTACCGTTACCGTCAGTTGCCTGACACGTGTGCGCCTCTAACCAGTCACCGACGAGGGGGTGGCGCTGCCTCTGCAGCCAGGGTTTGCGCTCTCTCTCTCTCTCTCTCCTGCTCTCCTCTCTTTGACTCTTTCGCGCACATGCAAATCTTTCGCGTTGCCAATGCAAACAAAAAAAAAAAGGGCATGAATATTGAAAAGAAAAAGAAAAGAAAACAACAACAAATTGAATAAAATATAATTTACATATTGCGCGAGCAACTAAAAAAAGTTCAGATACTACACACACACACACACGCACACAAACATACATGAATAAATAAATGCAGTGGATTATTAATAAGCGAGTCAAGTGAAAAGTTGAGTCACCGTTACAAACTTAAAATTTGTACTCTTTGTAGCGCACACAAAAAGTTACTTCAAGAAAAACTAAAAGTTAAAATAAATACTAGAACTTTCTTAGCAACACTCAAAAAATAAAAAACCCAAAAAAAATCACAACAAAAAATGCCAAACATCGTATAGTATTAAAAATTCTTGATTAAATTCTTCATGCAGAAAAAGTGGAGGAAGTCCCCGTCAAACCAAAAATAATTATAATAATAAGATTGTAAAATCACTCAGTGTATGTACTTGAAGACACAAATTATAAGCAAAAGAAACCTTGTGATAAACTCTGATAATTTGTAGTGTTTTGTTGATGATTGCCATAAAATCCATTAAAATGCAACACAACAGCAATCTGCAACAACAACAGCTGCAAATGCTGCAACAGCAGCAACATCAGCAGCAGCAGCAACAACAACAGCAGCAGTTACAACAGCAGCAGCAACAAAATTTGAGCGATAATTATGATGTTTGGGCCAATAACAACAGCAGCAGCAACAATACAATGCAATTGCAGCAACAACAACAACAACTAGCCTTATGGCTAGCAGAAAGTAACAAGCAACAACAACAACAGTGCCACAACAATAACAACAACAACAGCATTAATGTGAATTACAATCAGCACTTGTTGCAGCAGCAACAACAACAACAACAGCAGCCTTACATGCAACAAACCTACAACAACTACACGCAACAACAACAACAACAACTCACGCCAACAACAACTTCGCCTGTTAGTAGCTGCTATTATGCCAACCTGCAACAGCAGCAACAAACACAACAACAACAACAATTTCTGGCGCCAACGAATCGTCATTTACAGTTACAGGACACGGCGCTGAGAAGAAAATACGCACAGCAGCAAATCAATGTGAGTAAATTCAACAAATACTTAATTAATACAGGAGCGCATTCAGAAATTTTAGGTGAAATTTAAGCAAATATAAAAATTATTGAACTCAAAAAAAGGTATAAAAGTGATTTGAGGTATCCCTAGGACCAACCGTAGTACCCCTATAACTTAAAAAAGTATAAAACTTTATTAGAGTTGCTTGAAAATTTAAAAATTTTGAATGGGAACCCCTTTCGGCAACCTTTGCATAAAAAAAAACAAAATCCTACAACTGAAAAAAGTGTACAATTTTTAAGAGAGTTGAGTAAAAATAATAAATTCTCAAAGGGAACCCCTAGGAACAAACCTAGAACCCCTAGAAATTAAACAAGTGTAAAGTTTTATTAGAGTTGCTTGAAAATGATAAATTCATAAAGACAGCCTTCCCATTGGCCAACTTTTTCTTAAAAAATCAAAAAAATTGAGCTTAAAAAAGTGTAAAATTTGATTAGAGTTGCATAAAAATGATCAATTCTGAAAAATGATTAATTTTGGCCCCTTAGCTTAAAAAACATAAATCGTAGAACCAAAAAAAGTGTTAAATTTGTATAAGAGTTGCATAAAAGTGATAAATTCTGAAAGGGAACGCCTAGAATACCCTAGAACCGCGAGAACTTACAAAAGTGTAAAATTTGGTTAGAGTTGTATAAAAATTATAAAGGGGAACCTCTTTTAACCTCTTTTGAAATAAAAATCCTATAACTAATAAAAGTGTGCAATTTTAATAAGAGTTGCATAAAACTGATAAATGCTCAAAGGCCACCTCCATTTCGCCCCGCGTTGCGCTTAGCTGCGCCCCTGCCAAGTGCTATGCATCTTAATTGCAGCTTGCTGTCTCGCTTTATGCACTGATGCGCTGCTCTTCTTCCATGCGCATTCGGATTTGATTTGTTGCTTTGTGGCTGTCGCCTTTCATTTTGCGAGCTTGTGGGCGGCGCTTGCGTCAAGTCGAAGGTGGAGTTAATGTATTTGTAGCTGTAGCTGCGATATTTGAGCTTTTTTTGAAACATATTTTGTCAGCTGAGCACGGGGCGTATGCGCAATGTACTCGTACGCTAACACACATTACGCATACGCCGCGTTGCAATGCATTTGATGTCGCCCAAAATGAAAAAAGAAAATAAAATTTCAACGAATTGGAGCTGCAAATATTTGCAGTTCACGCGCCGTGGGAATGCCGCACCCCAACATTTATATGCTTTTTTTTTTTTTAAATAATTTAATTTGTTTCAACCGAGGGGGAAATTGATTAAAGCTTGTTGGATTGTTTGTTTAAATTAATCCAACAGACAGCTATAAAAATCAAGGTTTAATGCACTCTTTAGTTACGGACAACAGCAATACGTCATTCATTGGCTAACTTTAAAACTGTTATCGCCAACTAACAATTAACAATGGC
Organism: Drosophila dunni; assembly: GCA_018152125.1. Lineage (NCBI taxonomy): Eukaryota > Metazoa > Arthropoda > Insecta > Diptera > Drosophilidae > Drosophila > Drosophila dunni. Next base: position 1,291,612 of record JAECXC010000352.1, on the reverse strand, counting down.
CAAAATAGCTGCATGGCTTACTTAGATAATGTGCCCAATTGTCAAGTCACGCAGCGCCCTTCGTTCTGGCCAGGTTAGGGCAGGAAGTGGAAAGCTGTTAAATTGCGGTCGTCGAAAAAAGCGTAACGGAAATGCCAAAAACACAAGCGACGAGACATGCCCATATTTGACCAACTGAGCCATCAGACTCGCTTTCTTATCTCTCCATACACTTAGAGACATATGTACATACAGACAATTCGTAGCTGTCTCTAGACCTCAACATGAATGCTAAACACTCGTTGCAGTCTAGGCACGTTTAACTGGAGCAACAAAGGGGAAATATCACCATGTGCTATGTTTTACTGTATTTGTTTATTATTAAACATATATTGCACAAGGCTACAACATTACATAAAGAAAAGTTTAACAAAATGTTGCCGGAATTATGCCAAAAAGCTACAAAAGTTGATCAAGGTTGTGTTAAATAAATAGAGAATTAGTATTATACTTTTATGATAAATAAATACAATATTAATACTAAACTTTAATTTAATCATGTAACACTATAATGTTTTTAATTTCTGTGCATTTTAATTTATGATTAATGTGAATTACTTAAAAAACAAGTATGAAAGGCTACAGTCGAGCGAACGGACAGTAAAAGTCACCATACTCCTTCTAGTGCGCATTTTCCTTAGCTTTCGACTGGTATGCCCTGTGGGAGCTATATTATATGGTTGTCCGATCCTGATCAAACTTGCTGAGAATAGCTATAAAAGACCTATACACGTACTGAGTGAATTTGGTCACGATAGCTCTGATAGTTTCGAAGTTATAGGGTAATGAAAATAGTTCTTTACAATTTGCGGAGGCGGTAGTGGGCGTGGAAAAAGTTTGAAATAAGCTTAACCTGCATGACATTTAGACGGACTTTCATTCCAAGTTTAGTGGCTCTAGCTCTAGTAGTTTAAAATGTCCAGATGTTGATACGGACAGGCAGACAAACCGACGGACGAACGGACATGGCTATATCGACTCGGCTGTTGATGCTGATCAAGAATATATATGAGCAAAATATAATTATAACAAATACAGTGAAAACTCTACTCGCGGACGGCTCCCTCAAGCGGACAGCTCCGTTACCCGCACGAATTTTATAGTTTTTTGGCATGATTTTCATACAAAATGTGTTCTTTTAGGCGGACATATTCCTTGGGCAGACAGAAATACTGGAGCCGTGGCTGTACCTCCAAGGGAGCTTTCACTGTAAATAGTTTTAAAGTATTTACTACAAATTCTAAAACTGAATTTAAGCAGAATATTAGTAAATAACTCACTAATTTTTAGTTATTATTAATAATGACACCCGTTACAACTAATCGTCATCTTTTTTATATAATTTTAGATAGCTTGTTAGCTTGACTTTAGACTTTTCGATTAAAACTCTAATCAAATATTTGTGCTCTAAAGAAACGCGTTGACAGATAACTGATAACCCACTGAATGAATGTGAATGTGATAATAATCAAGGTGACCTTTTATTTGAAACAAATGAAAAGAAAGTGATTGAAAGCACACAATACAAAATTATTAATTTGCCTACTAACTTTGTATTTGAATTACTAAAACGAGTTTAATACAAACGAATCCAAAAAAGAGCAATTTAAACAGGAACTGCAGACTGTGGAGATTAAGTGTTAATTTTAACTTGTCACTGTGATTGTCACATTAATGAGCTGTTTAACTGCTTAAGGGTATTACCAATTTGATTAACTGTCAATAAAACAAACGTGTTGAGTTGTAGAATAAATGCAAATGAACTTGAACAAAAGAAAGTAATCAATTTTAGTATATGTATTTATATAAAGTTAATGTTAAACTGGATTGATTGAACAGGGGAAAGATTTATTTATTTAGCACAGCAGTTGGAATTTTTTTAAGTGTAATTTTAGGGGCAGTATACGTTGCTAATCCAAGTTAATCTAGCCTATCAGCGATCTCTTGTGAAAGGCTCTGTTAATGTTAATGTTAGTGTTAATGTTATGGTTACAGTTCCGCCTTGCATGCTAATTTTTAGCGAGCTTCTCTGTTAAGCGGTCTGTTGTGGTTCTGGTCCTTGAACTTTGTTGTTATTGTTGCTTTTGTGGTAACACTTACCTGGCTTTTGTTGTTAATTATTACAAAAACAATTAAGCGCTTGAAATGAACAACTTTAAATTGCAGTCGTTTAACTGTTTTTGTTGTTGTTTATTTGCTGTTATTATTTCGTATGCTTAATTTTAATGAGCGTCACATTTGAGTTGAGTTTTACTTTTGCTTTTGCTTTTGCCAATTGCCTCTTAGTGCAAAACGATTCTACAACAAACCCATTAAATTCGTTAATCATTTATTGCGTCTCAAAGTATTGCAGTCACGCCCAGCAGCGTTGCAAACCGCCCACTTTTTAGTGTAAAAAAAAAGCTAGAAAACTCAGCTGTTTTGGCGTCAAGGTCTTCAGCGTTAACATTTTAATTTCAAATTAAAATTCTCAATTTGAGTTTGTTTTTAATGGCTCTGCGAAAGTCTAAAGCAATTATAGCACTGCTCCATTTGTCCGTGAAATACATTTGGCTTTCAACCAATTTAAGCCAGAATATCGAAAAATCAACAGCAATTTATAGACTTTTCATTTAAACTTGACAAAAAGTTTTCTTTTCATCACAAGTGACTCATTCAATCTGATTGCAGCGGAAATACGCGACTAAAACAATAATTAATCGCGAATTAAATGTACTATTTTGCATATTTCTTTAGTATTTAAAGGGATTTGCTTAAACTGAAGCTAAACGAATTTACAAAAATCCCAACCAATGTCCGGAAATGCCTGTCGATGAAGACTTCAGAGTTCCGCGAAATTGTATAGAAATTCGTAGAAACTGTTGAGTTAATGCCTATATATTCATGTTTGTGTAAATATTGTTACTCACATTTGATTTCTTGTCGTGACGAGCAGGAAGTAAATTATTAAAAATATAAGATAGTGAAATCATATCTTTGAAATACGCTGTTTAATAAAAGTATCTCAAGAAATTATCACTTGAAAAAAAATCTACATGATTAATTTCGGTTATTTTTTTTTAGAAAACTCAAGTGTTCTGTAAAATAGTGTATTATTTATTGCGTGTATTCTAACTTAGATGAAAATATAAAGACAGTTTTTTAGATCACTTGTATAATTTATATTATTATTTTCTATACAGTTTATTGTACAGTAAATAAGAGTATCTCAACAAATTGTCTCTTGGGAAGAAAGAAATTTAACTTGATTAATTTCGGATTTTTTTAAATCTCAAGGTTTCTTGTGTCTTTTCTAACTAAGTATAAAATACAAAGAATGCTTTTTAGATCACTTGTAATATTTATTATTTTTATTTTTTATTATTTCTTGTCAGTCTATGAGTAGTCGACACAAAAAGAAAAATTAATTAATTTTATTATTAATTAAAATCACAAAATATTTTAAAAATAAGATTAAAATTAAATTTTAAAAAAGTTTTTAATTTTATAACCATTTAAATTTTAATGACATTAAAATTAAAATTTAATTAATTAATTAATATATGTATAAGGATTTAAGCTCCATAATCACTCAAGTCTCTAAACTGTTTTAATTAGTTGTTATACTATTTATTTATAATTATTATTACTTTCAAATCTCTAAATTTATTCAAACTCGACTTCATTAAAACAAACTTAGCACTAAGTATCTAAATACCTCTCAACTTTTATTAAGTATCTGAATCCGACATTTGCCATACGTTTTTCTTGCAATATTTCTATTATTAGGGCGAATATAGATTGCGAATTCAATGAGAAAACTGTATATATCAGTGGTTTACGTTTACTGCCGCTTATAAGTTTCTTCTGCTTTCTTGAAGATTTCCAAGAATAATTGCACGATACGGATACGTCCAGCGCTTCCTTATTCCGTTGAAAGTCGTGTTTTATCACCGTAGTTCCTATGTTTTGCCTTGAGGAAAGGGAAATAAGTATGTGTAAATGTATGTGAGTGTGTGTGTTGCGTATGCAAGTGTAGATAGGTCAATTTCCGTTCAAGTGAGCAAGAAACCCAGTTGAACTCAACCCTAATGCCAAGTGTAATGCTTTGAATCTCTAACCCAGTAGAATGTCGGTATGTGTGTGTGTGTGTGTGTGTTTGGTGTGTGTTACTTCGGGTAGCTGTGAGTAACCCTCGTTCTGGCGGCCTTGACACTGCTACTCTCTAAATTCTCGGCGATTGAGGGTTATCTAATTGAGTACGTTAAGGGCCAGACAATTGGAAGTGCCAGTGACGCCAGCGACGCCAGCGACACCAGCGACGTTTGCACTCAGATCGGCTTATCTCTGTCCTTTTCTCTAAATGTCATGCTGTCTCTGTCTGCCTCCTGGTGAGGCTGCTTAATGGCTGTTAAGATTTGCTACCTGACTTTCAGTGCAGTGCCTAATGGCCGGGGAACGACTAATAGGCGCATTTAGCACGCGTCAAAGTATCTGAAAGATACACAGTGAAATCAAAACTCAGAGCAAACCAAAATGGCTGCGCTAATATGCGCCAATCGAGAGTGCATGGAACCTGTCGGTGGCCAGGTGCCTCAAATCCATGCAGGGGGTCCCACAAGTGCGCGTGTATGTGTGTCTGTCCGTGTCCGCGTCCGTGTGTAGAAACCCCGATGAGTCATCGTCATCCCAGCGCTGAAGGTGCGTGGGCATACAAACATGCCTCAGCATATGCACAGTGTAACGAAAAGAGAGCAAGCGTGTGAGCGGGAGAGAGAGCAATGGAATCAAAACAAAACTCGGCCAAGTAGAAAATGTCAACAAACGAGTTGCCCGCCAAATTCACAATTTGAGACCAAACAATTTGAGCACTCAGCTAACACTCAACTTGAGTGTTAGAGACAAATAAAGAGCATGGGATTATTGCTTGACTCAATACATATATCGCATGCGAGAAATATATCTAAACAGAGTATTGACTACTCTTGCTACTGTTTGTGTGTTTCTCTCGCGCTCTCTCTTTTAAATTTGTATTTGTATGTGTGCATCAGCGCGCTCTCTTATTGCTGTCTGCCTTTTGTATCATTATTCTGACAGTCATTGTGCGCTCTGCTTGTGCGCAGTCATTCGTCAGGGTAGAACAACATTGTGAACACGCGAACACAGTACTGAGTGCAAAAATGAATTGGAACCACAAGTGGGATGCGAATAAATTAGAAATTCTATTACTAGAGTTTAACTTATTATTAAGTATTACTAGAATTAAATACATGGGAATGTAGTACTGAGCTTATTTCTTTTTTTTTAAATATATAAAAAATATTATAATACACTGTTTATTACTTTAGTATTTAAAATTACAGTGTAATTTTAATGAGTAGTATTCCCCTCTACTGTAAATCCATAAAATTACTGAGTTCATTAACTGAACATTTAATTAAAGACCAAGTTCAATATAAAACAAAGTTCTATAAATTTAAAAATTAATTTATTGAAATATTTATAGCAAAAGTTACTATATTTATTCTGAAAATATATAGAATTATTCATAACTTGTAAGGCTTAACACAGTGAAACTGGTTCCATTGCGGTATTCCAGCCCTGGTTATCAAAAGTCTTCAATTTCCAGCGTAAGCGCTGTCATGTGTGAGTATCTGTGCGTATCTGTGTGTGTCTGAACGCTACTGCACGTGTGTGTGTGTGCCTCGCTATGGCTAAAACGTCACGAGAGCGTATGGATGGATGACGATGGCGGGCTGGTTGGGAGCTACTAGCTCAGTTATTTTTCGCTTTTTGTTAAGGCAACGCGACTGCAACGGCAACGGAAAGCCACGCGGCTGCGTCCCCAGTCTCTGTCTCTGTCTCTCCGTGTAGTTACTCCCCCCTCAAAACGCTCGCTCTCTCTTTCGCTCACACACTCAGTTAATATTACACACAGCCGCCATCACCCCACTGTGACGAAGAAGAAGAAAGCGCGGAACCGCAGAACAGACAATTGTATTTGTTGTGAACTGTTCACGTTCATGTACTTGTTGTTGTTTTGTTCCTGTTCACGTACCCGTGCCCGTGCCCGTTTTTGTTACGTTTTTCACAAGTGCTTGCAAAACGCAACAGAATTAAACAAGAAAGAAACGTTTTTCCCCTTCTAAGTTATCCAGTAAGCAATAAGCAAAGTAAAAGTCATTGTATTCGTGTTGGTGTGCGCGTTTGCGTCTGTGTTTCTTATCGCCAATTTGTGACAACGTCAAACGTCACAAGAGTTGGTGTTAAATTGCGACATATTCAACAGCCGCCAGCAGACGAACGACGTTAACGTTTTGAAACTTTCAATTTGCTGTACGAAGTTCAGAGCGAAACAAAGTCATAAAAGACGACAGCTCGGTGCGGGTGTGAGTGCGGCGGGGCGTTGCCAGTTAATCTAGAAAATTCTGTGCTCGCAGTTAACAATTTTAACATTTACACACAGACAAATAACAGCGACAGCGGCAGCGTCGGCGACAGCGCAACAGCAACAATTTGACAGCTGGAAAAGTGAACTGCAAGCAGTACAACAACGTAAAACAAAAACGCAAAAGAGAGTGACAGACACACGTACACAAGAGAGAGAGAGTAAAAACAAGAGAGTGCAGCAGGTCTGTGTAATTGTAAACGAAAGAGAGTCAAAACGTCGGTCGCACATGTAAATTTTGTGTGCATTGTGTACGAAAAAACAAAACGAAACGAAATTAGTGCAAGTGTTTGCAGCCAACAACAATGAAAGTTAAAGTCGAACGCACAATTAAAACGGAACCAACAACAGTAGCAGCAGCAGCTGCTGCTGCAGCAACAACAACAGAAGCAACAGCGATACCAACAACGGCGGATGAAGAGGATGATGAGGTGACGACAATAACAACGACAACGGCGCAAGAATTGGACTTTTTGCCCGATATGTCGACAACGATATCGACAACGACAGCAACAATAACAACAACAGCGCAAGCAGCGCGCAATGTTATCGTAAGTGAGACTCTCGTTTTTTTATGATCGCCGTTAGCTGTTCATACGTGTGTGTGACTTTGTGAAAGTGTGCGTGTGTGTGTGTGTGTCTATGCAGTTGGTGGGGTGACAGAGGTGCACAGAAACAACGAATGCAATAAATTCCCCGCTGGTGTAATAACAAAAGCAAAGCAAAACAAAAAACGGTTCACTTAATTAATAGCAACAACAACCAAGGGGAACTTCAACTCGCTACAGTCCCCAGTTTCCGACGCAATATACTTTATTTTTTATAAGTAGCAACAAAGTCAAAAAACTTGTTTAAAATATATACATATTTATATGTTGTTTTGCGTGTATGTGTGAGTGTTTTTGTTGTTCGGCGAATTGTATTGTGCGCAATTTTATTGTATCTTTCCACTGTTGCTGTTGTTGTTCACAGTTTCAGTTTTGGTTTTGTTTTCGTGTTTTTTTTTTGTATTTGCGTTTATTTTGTCGACATCTTTGGAATTTCAATTCACACATTTGTTGTTGTTTTGTATTTGCCTTCAAACTTCGCGCTCACTCGCCCGCTCTCCGGCTCTCCCACTCACGCACACAGCCACACATGTTTAGGCACACAGATACGCACATGCTCTCGCACACGTACGCTTAAGTTTATCGCATGCGAGCGTTTCGTATCGCACAGTTGTCGCTCACTCATTTCACTCGCTCTCTTGCACTCACTTATTTGTTATTTCGCCAATTGCGGCAATTCCAAGGCTAGTTGCACATTTGATTCTGTTTGCCACTTTGCCGCTTCAGCATTTTCTTCTCAATGTGCTTTTCCTCACTTTCATGACGTTGCGTGGGCGTCGTTTCAGGCTGCCACTCGGTTGTCATTTGCAGCACGTGCAATTCCCGGTTTTTTTAGGTTTTTATTTATTATTTTTGTCAATTGTAGCGTCTACTCGTACTTAGCCACACATCGAGTGTGTGGTAAGGTCAAGGTTAACAATCAGATGCGCGGTATCCGCTGCTGATTTTTATTAACTCACAGCTGCTTAGTCATGCGACAGTAAAAGATACTTCTTAGTGTAGTTTCTAAATTGAAAAGTTTGGACTTTGTACGCCAATTCCATGAGCTCAAATAGAGTGAACTTTATAGAACGAAATACTTATAAGATAGTTTAAAATAGTGGAAGCTTGAAGCTTTGTTTATGTAGCTAACAGTTAGTTAAGATTAAGATTTGTATCTTTAAGTATGAGTTGTGAAATAACTAAAGATAAACCTTGGGATACGAAGGAAAAAGTCATTATGGTCCAGATATCAAATAACAAAGTTTGGCAAAATATACAGATTTCTTGAAAGCTGCTGTTTAAACAGTTTTCATTAAATAACTTTTATTAAAATGTACAGTTTATAAGCTAAACTAATTCTGTAAAGTTCTTATAACAAAAGTTGATTAATGAGCTGAAAGTTTTGTTCTTAAAGCTTGAAAGCTAAGCTTGAAACGGAGTTGGATTAAATAGATTTCATTAAAAGGTACAGTTTATAAGCTTAAACTACTTCTGTAAAGTTCTTTAAACAAAAGTTGATTAATGATCTGAAAGTTTTGTTCTGGAAGCTTGAAAGCTTAGCCTCAAGTGATTTGCTTTAATATTTCACAACAAAAGCTGAGTAGTGTTTTGAAAGCTAAGGCTAAAACGAAGATGCTTAATTATTTGAATAAACAAGTTGATTAATGAGCTGAAAGCTTTGTTCTAAAAGCTTGAAAGCTAAGCTTAAAAAGGAGTTGGATTAAGTAGATTCCATTAAAGAACTTGAATTAAAGGGTACAGTTTATAAGCTAAACTAATTCTGTAAAGTTCTTATAACAAAAGTTGATTAATGAGCTGAAAGTTTTGTTCTTAAAGCTTGAAAGCTAAGCTTGAAACGGAGTTGGATTAAATAGATTTCATTAAAAGGTACAGTTTATAAGCTTAAACTACTTCTGTAAAGTTCTTTAAACAAAAGTTGATTAATGATCTGAAAGTTTTGTTCTGGAAGCTTGAAAGCTTAGCCTCAAGTGATTTGCTTTAATATTTCACAACAAAAGCTGAGTAGTGTTTTGAAAGCTAAAGCTAAAACGAAGATGCTTAATTATTTGAATAAACAAGTTGATTAATGAGCTGAAAGCTTTGTTCTTAACGCTTAAAAGCTAAGCTTAAAAAGGAGTTGGATTAAGTAGATTCCATTAAAGAACTTGAATTAAAGGGTACAGTTTATAAGCTAAACTAATTCTGTAAAGTTCTTATAACAAAAGTTGATTAATGAGCTGAAAGTTTTGTTCTTAAAGCTTGAAAGCTAAGCTTGAAACGGAGTTGGATTAAATAGATTTCATTAAAAGGTACAGTTTATAAGCTTAAACTACTTCTGTAAAGTTCTTTAAACAAAAGTTGATTAATGATCTGAAAGTTTTGTTCTGGAAGCTTGAAAGCTTAGCCTCAAGTGATTTGCTTTAATATTTCACAACAAAAGCTGAGTAGTGTTTTGAAAGCTAAAGCTAAAACGAAGATGCTTAATTATTTGAATAAACAAGTTGATTAATGAGCTGAAAGCTTTGTTCTTAACGCTTAAAAGCTAAGCTTAAAAAGGAGTTGGATTAAGTAGATTCCATTAAAGAACTTTAATTAAAGGGTACAGTTTATAAGCTGAAACTACTTCTGTAAAGTTCTTATAACAAAAGTTGATTAATGATCTGAAAGCTTTGTTCTTAACGCTTGAAAGCTAAGCTTGAAACGGAGTTGCTTAATTATTTGACTACTCAATATTTTGTGGCTTTCGAACAATGCTGATTCCTATTATTAAACATTTATGTGTGTTACCATGAATTTCACAACAAAATTAAATACAATGCCAAGGTCGAATTGAGCACAGGTGTTGTTGCTGCAGCAGCAGTCCGCTGCCCCAGCCCCTGCCCCTACCTCTGCTCCCTGGCAATTCCAATTGGAATGTCAAACGTCTCACGCGTTTGTTGTCGTCGTTGGATTTGGAATTGTGAAGTTGAATTTGTTGGATGCGTCTCGCCAATAAGCCGTAAATGGCGAATTGCACTTGAACTGCACACAAATGGATATTTGAGATACCCATTGTTGTTGTTGTTGTTGCTGTTGCATAAAATATGCGGCATAAATATTGAAGCATTAAATGCGAGGAGCATTAAAAGTCAGTCCCACTCTCCCTAAGGTGATAATCTTTTGTTTTTTACGAGTGTCCCTTAATTTATTTCCATATTTTAAGCTCTACTAAATCTATAAATGCACAGATACAGATACATTTGTAGCCATAGCTAAAACAATTTTAATGCGCGCATTAACTAAAAATAAACAAAAACACTAACAATGCAGCGACTTGAACGTCGTGTTGGCCGTTTAGTTAACAATAAATATATACAATTAACAATTAATTGTTGGTGTTTATGTTGTTGTGCCTTTCAGCTTTTATGGCTGTGTATTAACTTTATGGCTGCCGTCCTCGTCCTATAAACTATGGAGGGTGTATTGTTTTATCAGAGAATCCAATTCCAGGAATCCTCTTCGATTTGGCACCAAGCTAAACGTGAACGTTCTTGCAATCTCGTGTTAGTTTTTGCTTTGTGCTGTTTGCCAAGAACTTAACTTTTGCATTCTAGTAAAGTCATCATTTATGGCAACAGAGCTTGAGTTATTTACATGCACAGCTGCGCTTATCAGCCAGGGTGTATGATAAGCGCTAGTTCAGAGCTAAAGATACAAGATACATTCGGGGAAATAACCAAATTAAGTTAATTTCTCTTTGAGATACATTTGGGGAAATACCCAACTTTATTTAGTTTCTTTGTGCGTTATAGCGGCTAACAACTGTACAGGCTGTACGCTGTCCATGACGTCAGTTGTAGATTGTCTAATGCCCTCGGCTTGAACGACATGTCGCGACGTGTTTAGTTTTTGATAAGCCGGTTTTTATTTGCGCTCAAAACGATCGTTTGGGTTTACCAAATTTGGTAGTAAATATGGTAGGCTGACGTCACAAGACGTAGCGGAGTGTGAGAGAGAGAGAGAGGGAGAGCGAGAACTGTGTGTTGCGTATACGCAGCGTTAGCCAAAACAAAAACCAAATTGTTGCTGGGAAAATGCTAAACATTCGAATTATGTCACGTTGTGCTTTCGACAGCCAGCAAAATGTCAAATGTTGCGTGTTTTCACTTTCGATTTTTCACCAGTGGAAAAGTGGGGGGAGGTACCCCGCTAGGGGGCGGGGCTGGCTAACAAATTCTGGGAATCCATTTTCGAATTTTTGCGTTTGTTGAACTCCCACCAAAAAGGTTAAAAGAGTATGAGTTTTTTGAGGCGTGGAGATGGCCAACTAAATGGCAGTTGTTGACGCTTCTCTGCAAATAAACGTTAATTGAGTTGTACATTTACATTTTGTTGGCTAATTTAATGCGGCGGAAATAGCCAAAGTGTGTGAAATGGGGGCATCATATAACATCTGGAAAGTGCTACGCTTACGAGATGTTCTATAGTTGTGCCAAGTGCAACTGAAAGATTTACACGCTAACGATACTTCTGTAGTCCTGTTGTTGTAGTTCTTGTTGTTGTAGTTCTTGTTGTTGTAGTTCTTGTTGTTGTAGTTGTTGTTGTTGTAGTTCTTCTTCTTGGCTCGTGCTGCGGGGATTTTGTGCGTCTTTCTCTGGGGATTATTTTGTGACGCGTCATGGCGCCGAATTCCAAGAAAGAGGCGCAGCATTCCGCACTGCAAGAAAGCATAAGATGCAAGAGCGTTTGTGTGTCGAGGCGCTGACTATAAAATACCCTGTTCTTTACTTAAGAGCTTAAGCTTAAATGTGTATATGCAGCTTTGGGGAAATTACCGCTAGCTTTAAAGCGCAGCTAAAGCATAAAAAGCTAAAACTTTTCAAGCGAATTTTAAACTAAATCAATCCAAGTAATGTCTAATTGGCTGGCTGTTAATTTAAGTTGCGGGTATGCATTCCAAAGAGAGCTATAAAATAAAAAAATCTAGAAGTTTCGAATTGCTACAAATTTGCCACAGACGAAAACCGAATGAAATTTTCATTAAAATATATAAAAATTTATAAAATGTAATAAATGAAGTAAATACAGTGAAAGCTGGTCGCACAGTCACGGTTCCAGTATTTTTGTCCGTCTGAAGGATATATACGCCTAAAAGAACCGATTTTGTATGAATATCATGCTAAAAAGCTATAAAATTCGTCCGGCTAAGGGAGCTGTCCACCTGATTGAGTTGTTCGCCTGAGGGAGATTTCTGCGAGTAGAGCTTTGACTGCTTACGTTCATTTTTGGAGCTAGTTTGAGGAATTCCATGAAATAATTTAAATTGACTTTGCACCAATTTATGCAAAATAATAAAATATTAAACTTTTCTGTATCGGTTCTTATTGGTTTATTCAAAACTGAACACTGGATTTTTAACGATTTTTTTACACATTTTTTTAAATTCCATATTTTGCAATCTATTTAAATATAAGCATTTATAGTGAAGACGTTTCTTGGAAGTGGCAAAAATAATTAATATGCGTAAGTCGCTTAAATATCAAAACCAACTACTCACCTTTGCTGCCCATAAATGTGCACCGATGCAGACACCTGGCATAAGCTAGCTCTTTAGCTGCCTAAACCAACAAAGTACATACCCTTACTCCGCACACCAAACGGGTATAAGCAGTGGCAAACCACTTGGAGAAGTGCGAAAAATGCCAATGCGAAGATAAGTAAGTGAAGCAATTGGGGGAGAAAAAGTTGAAGTTGCCACGCCAAGTGGCAGCATCCAATGAATGCGCCTCCAAATGGTGCATGACGTGGCGTGGCTCCTTCGACTTGCCGCTTGTTGTTGTTGCCTTGGCTTAAAATATGTTGGGGATTTCCGTCGATTGCCTGCTCGCTCTCACGCTCTGCACTTGCAGCAGCACGCGCTCTCTCAGCGCCCACACGCTCTTAATCCACTCACTCTCCCGCTCTCTCTTTTTATTTGCACTCTCTCTCTGAGCTTTGAGTGCTTTTCTGTTCAACTTGTTTTGAGTATTTGTGCTCTGCTCTGCCGTAGCGTAGGAGCTGCGCTGCCTTCCCCTCCCCTCCCCCTCTGCTCACCACTGCTAACTGGGCTTAAATAAGCGCTTGAATTTCTGACTAAATTGCGTATGAGTCATCACTTGAACGTAGTGGAATGGCGTCTAGTTGTAGCCACAATTCAATTCATTAATTTCACGCTCCAAGTTTTGTTCGTCGTATGAATGAATTTCACGTTGTTATCGCAGCTACTTAAACTAGACTATTTTCTTGTAGTTGTTATTCTTCTTCTTGTTGTTGCTGTTGTTGTTGTCACGGTTCATAGTCCCACAAATATTTACTCGGTTGTCAGGTGACAACATCAGCAAATTTGCGAATCTTCAACTGTCTTCACCATTATTTTGTTAACGTCAACTAAGAGTTGCTCGCAAACAAATTATTTAATGTTTTAAATGTTTATATTTTTTAATTTAATAATTGAAATTATTTCAATTCTATTTAAAAGTTAAAAATCTAGTGCCCTTTAAAAATAATATAAAATTTTAAATGCTTTGACATTTTTTTTTATTATATTTTACATTAAAAACATTGAATTCTACTGCACTAAAATGTATTAAATATAAATTTAATTAGTTTAAAGTTTTAAATAATCTTTTATTTTATAAATTTTGAAAGGTGTTTTAAATATGTGAATATCGATAATGCATGTAATGTTAAGTGATTGCCGATAGATCCTAAAGTAAGTAATGTATGATATCGATTAGGTAGTGTTGTCTAGTATAAGTATCTATTATCGAGTGTCAAGAACCGGCTGACAGGATGACATTAGGATAAGACTGATCTTGAATACCTCTCTTCTTCTGGTAACTGTGATGAGATGCAGACATGTTCTAACCCTGCTCTCATCTTGTGAAATAAAATCAGCCCATAACGAAGCAGTCAAATTCCAATATCATACAATTTTCTTAAGTTTACAATTGCAAATCGTTTTTTCTTATCGCAATGAAAATTGGAATTATTAAGAAAAATTCTTTTGCTCATATTAATCTTCAAAATTCTTGATCAAAGCATGATTTGACATTATATATTTTAGTTAAACTTTATTAAATAAATAATTAAACTTTGAATTAGTTAGTTATTTATTATTATTATGGATAAAGTTAGTAGTACAGTGTTGAAGAGTGAGGAAGAAAGTTTTTAGCGGGTGTGATCGGCTTATTAATTCGGCAAAATCAATTGCACCGTTGATTAGTATGTGTATGAAAACTACTCCGAACACAGTCCTACGATCTGACAAAGAAGGAAGTTTTATTTGTAAAAGTCTACTACGATAGAATGACACACACATATTAGTGTGCCGGTTGAGGGCCCTTAGAACAAAAAGAAGGAATTGTTTTTGTACAGATTCTATTCTATCATTAACCATAGAAGACATAGATGCATAAAACTCAAGATTTTTTTTAAAGCTAACGCTACTCATCTGTGCTGTGGTTAGTGATTCTATCTTGCTGAATACTGTATTGGGAAGACCAAATACAATCCATATTCAAGAATAGGTTTTACCAAGGTACTAAAAAGTGTTATTTTTTAGTAGGGATAGTTAAATTCTTTCGACCAGCGCTTTTTGAAGCCCAGGAGACCAAAAGCACGACAAATCAAACTTATCGAACTTGTTTAACTATAAATATAAAAGTCTTAGAAAGCGTACTGTGGAAAGAACTCGATTATACAGGGCCCTGTACTTATTCGCTACTTTCTACACTTTTAATCAATTATAAGAACATTTTTAGGTTAGTTCTTAGATACAGCTATTCATATATATTATGTGTATTTCTTTACTTTACATCAGTTAAAACATATACAAATTTAAAAACCTACAACCAAATTCATACAAAAACATCAATGGATATTACTAGGAGCCTTGTACAAATTTAGCCACTCACAAAACTGACATGGACATTTCTGGTCGTACCTCTGGGATTACATTTTGTATACTTTCACTTGGATTTGTGTATCGCGACGCTGGCCAGGATTAGAGTAATATCATCTGGCTTACCGCCGTTACCATAGTTGACATTGTTGGCTCTGGCCTTGAGTGAAAACGGGGACTGATAATTGGAGCTCTTAGAGAGATCGCTAGCCATGGCCACCAGATGGTTGGCAACCAGCTGCAGGTCCTCCTTCTGTGTCTCGCCGTGCACAGCCCTCAGATGGCGCACCAGCATGCTCTCGGGCACATTGTCGAAGAGTCCGTCGGTGGCGAGCAGCACGAGATCACCTTGCTGCAGTGCCAAGTGGGTGGATGTGGCCATTTCTGGCTCATCGCAGTGGCAAGTGGTATATCGCTCCTTTGGCGGCATTGCCAGCTGGAACGGTGTGTTGAAGCCATGATGCTGATCATCGGATCGCAGGAGTACCTTACCACCCCGCAGCACTAGGAACCCACTGTCGCCCAGATTGGCGGTGTGGAGCGTGCAGTCGGAACGTTTTAGTGCAATCAGACAGGCGGTACTGCTGCCTTGTACTCTACCCGCTCTCAGTCTCATCTGGTTGAAGCTATCAATGAGCAGTTGTCGTGGATTGCGGCCATCGAACTCCGCTCGCTGGGCATTGTTGGAGCAGCGGCACATCAGCTCCTTGGCAAAGATGCCGGCATCAATGCCCAACTTTCGCCAACCGCCTACGCCATCGGCCACGCCCATTACCTCCGCTTTGGGCGTGCTGCTGATGAACCAACTGTCCTCTCCATAACGATTGCCACCGCGCATACGCTGCTGCAGAAACTGCTGCTGCCTCGGATTCTTGGAGCTACCCTGTACCGCCTTGATCAAATACGGATACCTCGTGATTTTGGTTCCCGACCCAAACAGTCGCAGCTGAAAACTGACGCCCTTGGGACTGTGTGGGAGGCGTTGGACTGTAAAGAACATTTTCGAATTTTGTGGATTTTGTGGAAAGCGAATCCAATTTTGGCTATGGAATTGTGTGACTGTAAACGGACAGATGAAATGATTGAAAACTTGAACGGGCAAGTTGAAAGCAGAGCAACATAGTGGCAAAGTAACGGAAAGAGTCTGGGGAGCAAAAGCAAAGCGGTGAAAGGAAAGTCTGCAGGCACTGCAGGATTTCATTCTTGGATCAATAGATCAAATATTCTTAATCAAGTAAGAAAGGCTACAGCCAGGCGAACCGACTGTAGGAGACCCCGTACTCCTTTTGTGCGCATTATCCTTAACATTCGACCGGTATGCTCCATGGGAGCTATATTATATAGTTGTCCGATTCGGATTAAGCTAGGTAAGGATAGTTATAATGGTACTATACACGTACTGTGTGACCTTGGTCATGATAGCTTTGATAGGTTCCAAGTTGTAGTGTAATGAAAATAGTTTTTTTTACAATTCGCGTGGGCGGTAGGAGGTGTGGCATAAATTTGAAATAAACTGAACCTGCCTGCAAATTTGGTGTTCATATGGTCGAACGAACAGACAAACAGACAAGCAGTCAAACAGTCGGACAGACGGATATCGCTATATCGAATGCGCTTTTGATCAAGAATATATATACTTCATAGTGTCGGAAATGCTTCCTTCTGCCTGTTACTCACATTTCGCTTCTGACAAACTTAATAGACCCCTCTACACTTTTTTAGAGTACGGGGTCTAAAAAGGAATTCAAATACATGACATACCAAACAAATATCTCGAATATTCTACTAGAATTATTATGTACAGTGAAAGCCTCCTTGGCCGGACAGCCACGGTTTTATTTATTAATTTTTTTATGTATTTATGTTCGACCTGGGGAGATGTCTGCCTAAGAGAATGGATTTTGTGATTTACATCATGCTGAAAACTATAAAATTCGTCCGGCTAAGGGTGCTGTCCGTCTGAGTGAGCTGTCCGCGAGTAGAGCTTTCACTGTATTATGTAGGTTTGCTAAAACCCGGAAGTTCATACTTAAATATGATCATTTGTATCTAACAGATACGTAAATGAGTAATTACACCAGCTTGTTGCCAGCAGTGCCTCTATTGACTCCTTTGTCGTTTGCAGATACTTTTATATCTATGCATCATTGTACACACACACACACGTAGACCATTGACTTTGCTTATCAGCAGATTTTACAATTATAAACGCAATTTCTTAAGTATTTGATTAACTGTTGTGGACACGAACGTATTTTGCTTTGTTTTCCTTTTGAATAACACGTTCATTCAGTTGTATTCGCGGTTTGTCACCTTTTTTTAGCTGGGCAACTTCCTACCTTCCTGGTAATTTCATTGTTGGCACTGTGTAATCTTATCAGGCATTTCCATTTTTTAACTGGGCCTACGACACAGAGTCAATACATTTGGCACTTCTTATTATATAGTATAAATCATCACCGGAAGTACTGGACACGCTACGGATCCAATAAAAATCGCCTTATCGCACACAAAAACAGAAACAACAACCACAAAATAATAAAAAGCAAATAACAATAACAATTACACAAATGCATAATGCTGAATTTATTTTTAAACCACTGATGTAAACTTTTTTATAAAGCGCACGTATCAAAGTCTTATCAATCAAGTAAGGTGCGGTCCGTTAGATTCTCCAGAAATTGGCCATTATTCATTAACTGACAGTCGGACGGCATTCGATGAAGAAGCCTTGAAGCTCCAACTTCCTACATGTCTTTTACACTGAGAGAAAAGAGAAGAGAGTTGTAAAATGGTGCTTAAAATAACTACACGCTACACAAAATGTATTCAAACTGCAATATAAAGTAGTCTTATAAAGGATAGAATTTAGGATGAACTTAAGAAATCGGGTTTTTGTTTTAAAATAAAATTCTTGACTTTTTAAATTTTAGATTTGTAAACGGTCACACTGATTTAAGCATGCCATTCACCAGGGTAGTGGAGGGTAGATGGGCACACATTTATTTTTGGGAATAGAAGCACAAAAAGGGTAAAAGAAATCTGATTACATTAATCTATAAATAAATTATTAATCACACTGAATTTTAATACAAAAAAAGCAACGGCTATTACAGATTAGTAAAAAATAAGTACGATTTTTTTTAAGTAGAAGTTACTTATTTATAAACGTGGTAATCCACTCCAACCGGTTGACTAAGGGTCATAACTGGCCTATGCTCTGTCCCGCGAGGACGTCCGGCTAAACCTAACCTAACCTACTTAGTTATAAAACGATTTCTTTGAGTTTAGTTTTTGGGGATTTAAGATTTAATTTTTAAGATGCTGAAAGTTGCTTTTAAACATTCATATTACAGTGAAAGCTCTACTCGCGGACAGTGGCCTTTGAACATTCAAATTACATTTAAAACTCTACTCGCGGACAGCTCCCTTAGCCGGACGAATTTTATAGTTTTTCTTAGCATGATTTACATACAAAAATCGTTCTCTTAGGCGCACATCTCCCTTGGGCGGACAAAAATATCGGAACCATGGCTGTCCGGCCAAGGGAGCTTTAACTATATATTCCTTATGTGTCCTTCTATACCCTCACAAAGTATAAAAACTAATATTTTCTATACCAATTGAAAAAAAAACTAATCTATTAATGATTTCAAAACCTTTTTAACTTAACTTTACAAAGATACTACACATGATTGTTTTCAGTGCCTGCACGTCATTGAAATGAGCTATATATATACCTATATATATAATATAACATATACTTATACCACACATTTCGATAAACTGCACAAGTACTGCTGCTATACCCAGAATTTTGTGGTTTCTGAAATTAGATTTCCGACTTTCTTATCAGTATGTAATGACGCTATTTAGTTAGCCGATTTTAGTTAAATTCCTAGTCACTGTTGAGGACTCGGAATTGAAAACGTTATCAAAATCGAAATCGTAAACGGAACAATGTGGGTGCATTATATAAAGTTCCACAGGTCGGATTCTAAAAAAGAGACCCGCATTTTCTAGGGTCGTTTTACAGTTTTTGCTACCGCATAAACCTTAGTACTTGAGATTGCATTGGTCAATGTCTAATTTCGTTACAAATATGACGAACGTCGAATGTTTCCAAGTGTTGTACCCCTTAAAAACTGCATCGATGCGGGTGGATGGGCGATAACAGTAAACTAAACTAAATGGAAAATGAAATGAATATAAAAATAAATAAGTTCGGTTAGGGATCGATTTGTCGCACACTAAGCATTTATTTTTATACATTTTTTATTTTTATTGTAATAGTTATAGTTATTATTATTGTTTATATTACGACTCTAACCCCAATTTCTATTGTATTTATCTTTGCAGGTAAGTAAATCCAAGAATTACGGCAAATCAATTACCGCAAATGTTCAGTGTCACATGGCCCAGTTCCAGTTCAGTTCAGTTCCAGTTCCCTTTACCCCTTGACTTGAACAAGGTCAGTGCGGCCTTCGGTTACCCTGCAAGCTAAGAGAGAAGGGTATGCTGTAACCAAGTTGTAAGCTACAATTTATGTAAATATTTACTGCCATGCAACAGTTTTTGCTTCCATTACAGGGTATTAGTTGTGTTTGTGTAAGGGCATTTGGTTGTGATAAGGGCGGTAAACAAACACCTGCCTGCCTCACACCTGTGTTTAATGCCACACAAAATAAAACTATATCGAAATCGTATCGACCTATTTTGTGGTGCAATCCCAACCATTGATAAGACACGACCATCCAAAATTATCGGGTTGCTCTAAAGCTCCGTTTTCCCAATGTTGTTTTTCCATTCCATTTGGGGCACAAAGCCAAAGCATTGTAATTGTGTGAGTGTGTTAGTGTGTGTGTGCATATTGGGGAGAAGGTACTTTACCTAAGTCTTTAAATTTAGTTGCTTATGTCATAACCGAGGCATATTGTCTACCGATAAGATAACAAGTCATTCTGCTCGACGTCGCAAGTTGGCCAAGAAAATTGTTGGTCGCTTGTTTTGGGTGTGGGCACGTGAGTTGCTGCCGCTGCCGCTGTCTCTGTCGCTGCTGCCAAATGCAGTCCATAAGACACCGGGGGCTAAACCCACAATGCACTAATACAAGCAAGCAGACTCACATACACACTCCCTCTCTCACTCACTCTCTCTTTGAAGCCTTTGTGCTCAGCAAAGCTTCGCTCAGGAAATGCCAATCGGCAACAACAACAAATTAACAAAACTTTCGACTCACTCAATTCGCACACGCTCTCTTTGACTGTGGCTCTGCTTTGCCTTGGCTCTCACTGTGTTGTTGCTCTCTTGCTCGCTGCTCATTGCGCTCTGCTGCCGCTGGCTCTCTTGTGGCGCTGCTGTGGAATGCGATAAGCACTCAAAAGTCAACGGCGCTGCCAGCTGGCGTATAAAAAGTCGTCGGCGCAACGATGACGCATTTAGTTGAAACCCGTTGGTCGACAGTATCGTTTCGGCAAGTGCACACCAGTGTTGTAAGCGCGAAAAAAATATAAAATAAAACTGTAAAATCTGTTGAGCATTTTGCAAATAAAAATTCGGCGTGTGAAACGCAAATCGTATAAAATTGAGCAAGAGAACGTGAATAAATTCTCGGAAAAACCGAAAACAAACCACAAAAAAAAAAAATCGCACCATATAGAAGCGATTTAACAGACACAAAACAAATACAAAGACACAGCTAAAGATACAAATACAGATACATTTAAGTGCGCGCTAAATACAATAACAAATTTCAAAAATAAATAAAATAACGTAAAGCGAATTTCGCCAGAAATTTGCATTTGTCATCGCAGAGACGCTAACGCCAACGCCGACGTCGGACGTCGCTGCCTTTTGCGCGTCTTTAATAACAAATCGGCAATTGCTAAATAGCATAAATTTAAGATACATATCTAAATAAAACACAATCACTATGACGCTGGACAACTATAACATTTTTGGCGATGAATATCATCTGTTCATGCCGCTATCGCCATTGCCCAAAGTGGTAAGCATCCAATTATTTAAGTAATTCCCCCCGCAACTACAGATACATTTCTTAAAGATACAGTCGCTTATCGCCTGAAATTTCCAAGCAGTTATCGGCTTCACAGTTTTCACAACTGTTTTGGAAATACGCGCTTTGAGTACAACTGTATTTCTATCGCATTTTTTATACATTTTTTTCCATTATTTTTTTTAATATTGTGCATTGTGCGCTTATCGTCGCAAAATTCTTGGAATTTTGACTTGCAAACCCTTTGTGGCCCGTCTGCCACTACTTCCACTACCTCCCCTTGCCCCAAGAGCCCCTATCGCCCACATTGTGCGTTAAATATATCGTATTATATGTGATTTTGTTGTTTTGCAATTGAATTTGTTTGTTTAATGATTAAAGTGGCGGTGTCGCTTATCAGCGTTCCGATTTATGTGCAGCTTTGGTTTTTTCTACAACTTTACTTTTTTTTCCTATATTTTTACTAAATTTATAACGAGTTTCTCTCGTTTGTTTGTGTTCAGTATTTTGCGATAATAAAAATAATTATTGACTGTGGCATGTGCACACTCACACACACACACACACACACACAGTTTAGAGGCGTGTGTATCGTTATACCAAAGAAATATTTCAAATATTTGGCTTATTATGTTGACCTTCTACAACAAGACTGATATGAGGGTGGCACACACAAAAAAGTACCCACTAATTTATGCTTAACAATTATAGATTATGTTATCAGATATAAATGTATTTATACATTTTATACAAACATGATTGATTAAGCGAGAAACTTTTTTGTACCACTGTAAAAAATTGTTTTTTCTTTTATTTCGCAATGAATTTTGTCAAGTTTCATCAGTTTTTTTATGTGAAATATTCAGTTTAAGAACATAATCGCGTCACTCCCTCAAAAACCCAAAAAAAAATAAACAAACAGATGGCAAAAAATCACGTTGCCAACTCATGAAAAGCCAAAACAACCGTTATTCGTTAATACTTCTTGCTGTTTTTGGTGGTAAATTTTCGTGTTTTTTTTTTATTTTATTGTTTTTCTTATTTTTTTTTGCATTTTGCATTTCACAGTCCGGTGATCGCGGTGTCTGGAACCGGCGCCATTCAACGATAATCGCACACGTGCGATTTTCGTGGTAATTTATCAAGTTTTATGAGCAACTTTTTGTGTCTTACTGTCTTACTGTCACCGTTCAGTTTCGGGATAGACTGGGGGATACTGTACAAGTACATTAGGGTTCAATGTGCAATGTGGGCTCAAATACATGTAGTAGAAAGTGAATTTTAAATTTTACAACCTCAAAACATGACCCTTTCAACTGAACAGCGTTTGCCATTCGACATTCGCGTGACATTTGAAACTGTGCGCATACTTGGCCACATAAGTGTATGTGTGTGCATGTCTCGTCTATATACAATTTTTATATTGTGGTACATACTGCTAGTACTTATTATTATTATTAGGGCGGTTCAGAGTAACATGCTGCAAGTCAAACACTTTCGACTTTTGACATGAGCCACATAAACGCTCAAATTGTTTAATTAAAGCACGCTTAACTGCTTAATGCACTCGAAGAAATAGCCTATCAAGAAGCGTTGAAAGAGCCTAACTATAAAACAAATATTTAATTAAATTACTTGGAAGGAAATTTTTAACTATTTAAATTGGATTAAACCCCAATTTCTCCCAGTGCAAACACTCTACGCGCACTGCGAGGGAGTCACAAGGGCATTTGCGTTAAAAAACTCTTTCAACAAAATACACCCCCACAAAAAATAGTTCAACTTTCTTTGGACAGCACGAAAAAAATTGAAACACTTTTAATTAACTGAATTTGGACAGAGTGGGGGCATTTACATACATATATGTACAAATATATGCGATTGTTTTCTTATGAAATTTTTGATTTGTTTCACTTACTTGTGGTGGGTGGCAAAACGTGGGCCAGAAAGTAGAAAAGCACTTGACGTGAACGTGACAAGTTTGGGCCAAAAGAGGCGATCAATGAAACGCAACTACTACACAACTACACTGGGAAAAAACTATAGTTTAAGTTACTCGATTTTAACTAGAAACTATTTCATAAGCTAAAGAATTTCATCTGAAAATCGTTCATACAAAGTATTTCATTTCAGTGTACCTAAAAGTCTGCTTGAAAATTCTACACTTTTTACTATTTACACTTAATCAGTGGACCTTATTAATCCCAATTTGAACGCAAGCAGACGAGTGTTAAGCGCCGTTATAATTTCATTATGGCCAAGTTGGTGTTGTATTTCAGCCCAGTTAATTGCAGCGTGAAGTTGCACTTACTTAATTCATTTACGAGTTGCTTTTTTTTTGTTCGCTTGGCCATTGCAATTGCAGTCTGGGCAGTTATAGCTATATAGCTATAGCTATAGACTGCAGTCTGCTTCAATTACTGCTCAATTTGGCCAAGATAAATTTGATCAGACAGCGCTTGCTCTGGTCTGTCATTTGGCCCAAAATGAGCTGCATCAGTGTCCTTTCTGGTGTCTTTTATTTTTCCGTTTTCTTTGTATTTTGCTCTGTTCTGTCGAGCATAATTTCATGCTTGGCGTAATTGGATGAGGACACAGTGTAGAGCACATTTTCCAATCCATTTTGTGGCCGGCGTCGCATTGTCCTTATTCTTGGAAGTGACCAAGCCCAAGGACCCCCAAATTGACCAGTCCACAAGGCAAATGAAAAGTGAAAACAACTTTTACTACTGTTGTCTGTGTTCGTCCCAACTATCAGCCTTCCCTCCCACTCACTCACTAGCCCTTGCTCTGTCTGGCTTGTGCAGTGTTGCTTGCATTTTTCGCAGTGTCCTTTCGTCCTTTGCGTCCTCGACGGCGCCTTGCAGACGCGTCGTTTGTTTGCCATTTCCTTCTCGCACTGTAAAAAAGCAAAAACTTTGCCATAAATTCTGTAAAACTCCCCCAAATCGTTGTTATTGTTTTTATTGCTGATTGTTGTTGTTCCTGTTGTTGTTGCAGTCGTTGTTGCTTTAGCTGATTTGTTTTTGTTTTTGTTGCTCGTTGTCATGTCGCGACAAAATGCATTTAAATAAATTATACGTAGACCAATGTCGCGTCATTTTATTAGCCGCTTTTCTTTGCTTCGGGGATTTCCCCGTTTTATGTGTGTGTACTTTGGTGTGGGTGCTCACTGTACTAATTTAATTACAAGCTAATGACACTTGAATTTGAGTGCAATTCCAAAACTATTGCGAAAGTGTAAAGAGTTTGTTTAATAACTAATGACTGCTCATGACCATTCAACCAACTTATCAGGGCGCTTATCAGCTTGGCTTAATTGTTATCAATTTACGATATTCTTGTGAATTGCAGTGTGTATACGAGTACACGAATCGTTGGGCTAATATTTATTTATATCGCCAAAGAAATAAATGGCGTGCTTTCAAAATTTATATTTTTTAATTTGAAATCTATTAATTGCGTGCTTTCATTTGGAACATTCTGGGATTGGCCAGCTTTCTTATCTTTCTTACTTAACTCATTCAACTCTTTGCAAAACTCACACCTTAGTCAAATACTTTAAATAGGTGTGTTTACTACAAGTTACCCCCGTGTGTGTGTGTGTGTGTGTGAGTGTTTTAATACAATACAAGCATATTCATTAGCCAAGTTCAATGCACTGCATAAAAGCCACAAACAAAACGACACATAACCAAATATGTATATTCAGTTTCTGTCAGATTGTTGTTGTTTTAGTTGGGTTCACCCTAATGGCACAGACCCCGAACAAAGTCTGATTAATTTGACACTGAACCCAAAAGCCAGGCACGAAAGGAATCGCAATACGAAACTCCCTCGAAAAATAAAAAAATACAAATTTAAGAGACAAAAAACTGCATTAAAATTGACGCAAAATTTATATGCGAGCTGCGGTGATATTGGCATTTTTTTGGGTGTTTGCTGCACTTTTTGTTTTTGGGCAATTTTGAATTATGACTGCAAAATGTTTAATTCAATTGAGCGACAGAGCGACAGAGGGAGCAAGGCAGATGGACAGGGACGGGGACAGTCAGCTCGCGTGGGCGTTCCAAAAATGGACAAACACCAAGTGATTTTAATGGCTGCCAACGTTTTGCGCAAATATATGTATATTTATATATATGTATACATATTGTTATATAGCTGGATATATGGACATGTGTATGCTATATGGTCAAGCGGCGTTTGCGTGCCCAAAAAAAACAATATACAGCCGGCAAAACTTTGATGCTTCGTCGGACGTTGACTTTGCTTAAAACTCAGTCTGGGCAAATGAGGATTGGGCGCGGAAGCGCAACCGTGAAGGGGTGTGGGAGAAGAAAAGAGGCAGAGGAGAAAGATGGCGCGACTGAGGCAGCGACTGAGTTTTATCAAAAGACCGAGCACTCAGCAGCAGCAATCCACTCCATACAATTTCACTCTGGCATTGCGGTCACGTACTCCTTCCCAGCGCGAAATGGAAAGAAAAAAACAATAACAAAGAGCAAGAAGCTAAAGAAGAAGCAAACAAAAATAAGTCAAATGCGAAGACTGCGCAAAAATGATATTTTTGCTGCTCCTTTGCATTAATTGTTTTATTCGCAGAAAATTTGCTTATGCAAAGTATAAGAAAAATATGACAAGAAAAATATTATTTTAAAAGCCAGCATGCTTATGTGGGTGTGCGGGTGTGTGTGTGTGTGTGTGCGAGCTTATCGCAAAAGGGAAGTGCAAACTGTACGTAGATACGCGCCATGCACTTGGCAACTCTGCTCGCTCGGCTGGCCTACTAACAGAGCGCACTTGAACTTGTCAACTCTGGTGCTGACATTGCAACAACTTTGACTGCGCTCACGACAGCAATAACAACAAAGCAACAACAACAACAGTATAAATAAATGCCTATATACTCGTAGTAGTTGAGCGTGCTTCGCTTGTGACTCTTTGCCAATTAGAAATGAAAATTGCATTTTATTTGCAAATAATGCGCATTTCTAATAAGCCGACAAATCGGCAAACAATCAGCAATAAGGCTTTGGTAATAACCTTGTCCGTATCTGAATGTATTCAATTTATGCAATTGCTCATTGAAATAAATAAGTAAACGGCATTTAAATAAACTACTTCGCTAAAATGAGCGTTGAATTAAAATCGGCATTACTATTTCGTCGCTTAACCTGTAAAATGTGTAGTAAGTGAGCACAGGGTGCATTTTAACAGTCACTTAACAGATAACAGACACTTAACAGACGCCCCACAGTCTGAACATTGATCTTGCTGTTAACTAGGAGCAGAGCATTTTGGCGTTGTTCGCAACTTTTGATATAAACAATGAAATTGTCATCGTTTTTATCGTGCGATTGCTGCTGCCAAGTTGTTTTCATTTGTATTTGCTTCATTACGTCATTGTCTGGCTAAAATTGGCTTAAAAATAACCCAACACGTCAGCCATACACAGCAACAACAACTAAAATTCACGTCGTCGTTTCTGCTTTTTTTTTCTGTTTCTTTTAACATGTCGCCCCGCTGTCCGCCTACCGCTCGCTCTCTTAATCTTTCTCTCCTCTCTCCGTGTGCTCTCTTCTTATTATGGCAGTCCAAGTATTTGACAAATAAATACAGAGAAAACAGTGCGAATTCAATAAAGAGAACTAATTAAAGTCAAGGGCAACGCAACTTTCGCTTGCAACTACAACATAACATCGAGAATAAATTTATTCAATACATTAGTTAATTGAATTGTTTTAAAAATAAATGTGTTAATTTGTTGTGATTTAGTAATCAACATGTCTGTTATCAGGAATGCCTACTGTACTATCTGCTTTGCTTTGGAGCTGAGATGAATTTAAGTTTTGCTTATCAAGTGCAACTGAATAATCCAATTTTCTAGGGAACTTTGATATGCCAATTGACTTTGTCTCATTAGTCAACAACATGGTTAAAAGAAACTGGTGTGCTAGACGAGCAGATACCCTCTAAAGCGTAGTAGTACTTGGTAAGGCAACTTGCATGCACTGCACTCTAGTTCAGCTGTGCATACCCGCTGTAGTTACGCTTTAGAGGGTATGTACAGCACGTCAACTTGTCGACGTCAGTTTGGTTCATACAAACATTTGTATCTCGCACTCGACGTAGCTCAATTGACCCTCCAAACTGAACTTTGCCGCTCGCTGGCTGATAAGGCTGTGAGTGAGCTCGTTTCAATTTAGACAATTACACGCAAGTGTTCACTACACTATAGTATTATTATTATTATTACTATTTTTATTATTATATATTTTTAATTCAGCTAAATTGACTGATTCATCTCCGAGTTCTACGAAGCGTTTTTATTGTTTGCGTTGTTTTTTTTTTTTAATATTTTTAAAACACAACTGGGAAAGTGGGTTAAAACGAAAGTTTTCGAATGTGTTTAACCACTCGAGTCAACAATGGGGCGGTTAACATCAAACAGCCGGTATTTGTTAACAAATTTGCAAAGAATAAATTTGATTGTTTGTCGTCGTGTTGAATAATATGAGCAAATATCGTGTTAAGGAAACGCTCAGCGATAAGTCAAAGGATCAACGTCCCTCACATGTCATAATAAAGATAAAAAAACACCGTATAAATAAATACACACACACAGTGCCCCCAAATATCAAGCGAACAGAACAACAAATTGTTCAAAAGCACTTGAAAAATTAACGCATTTGCTAATTTCGCAGAGGCCAAAAATAAACATGAAACGAAAATGTCGAAAGGCGAATTTCGAATGCCGACTGCCGACTGGTCGTACGCCTAGTTGGCCAAAGAGTTTTGACAAAAAACAAGTCAAATAAAATAAAACAATTATTGTTATTGTTTATGGGCAATGTTAATTGTGGGCCATTGACAAGACACCTGCTCACAGATCCTCAAGAAACGATGTGTATCTGCAACTGTATTGCGAGCTTATGAAACGCTTGTGACTTGTTGGCTTTCTTCTCGGAACTGTGACAGCTCTCAGTGCTATAAATACGTTACATAGATACAACTGCATACAGCTACAGCTACGCACAGATACTTATAATCAGCCGTAACTCTTGCTAAATGCTCGCGGCTGACAGCCTGAAATAGGCGTATTGAGTTATTGGCTGATAATTTATGACAGAACGTACAGAACGAACATATGAATGGCAACAATAAAGCGTTTAAGCGTCTAAGGGGTAGAAAGTGCTACACGACTAGCAGATACGCTGCAAAGTTTTCAATTCTAATTGTAGCCTTATTGGACCTGCTCTAGTCTGCTAATCTGCAGCGTATAACTAGCTAGAAATTAGCTAGAATTTTTCGCTATACAAATTGTTTATGGCAAACTTATGGCAGCAACTGTTGCTGTTGGCGTGGGATGTTGCTGCTGCTGCTAGCTCTTCTCAATGTTGTTGGTGTTGCCTGTGTGGGTTGCTGGCTCAATTAAGAGCACGGGGCACATTTTTAATTTGATTCGATTTGCTTAGCAGCTAAAACGTTATTCTTGCCATTGTGTCGTGGTCGTCTAATTTGCTCCCAGCAAAACACACACTCAGTAGAATTACACTCACGCACGGTCGCTCTGCCTCTCTCAATATTGTTCTCTGGGTATTATTTCAATATATATACATATATAAATGTATCTAAAGCGAGCAAGCATCTTAAAAGTCGCTTGCCAATTTCAATTTCTTTCGCTCAGTCGCAAACGAACAACGAACCATCGAAGTTTAGAATTTGACAAATATAAACGCAAAGAAAAACTTCCGAGCGATCGCGCGCGCTGCCCGAAAATAAAAAAAAAAAAAAAAGAAAAACGATAATCGAAAACGAAAATAAATTGAAAATGAAAATAAAATAAAACGGAGGAAAGCAAAAGCAACGAAACGAAATTGCAAAAAAAGGAAAAGAAAAGCAAAGAAAATAGAAATATAAATAAAAATAAAAATAAAATAGTGTTTCTTGCTCAGCGCGTGCATTGCCAAAACGAATTTGAAACAACGAAAGCATCCAATAAAGCAAATAATAAAAAATAAAGCAGCAACAACAACAGCAACAACGACGCACACAGTTTTATTGTATTTTTTATGCTTAGATATTTTATATTTTAGTTGCAACCCGCGTGGACTTTAAGGCAAAACAGCGCAGCATTAAAAGATATAAATACATATAGACATATAAGTACTATATTTATATATATGTATGTGGCTGAATTAAAAGCGAATTGTTTGCCATTTAGAGGCGTTGCCGCTACTAAAAACTAAATCGTAAAAATTAATTAAACATAAATTAAGCACAAGTGTTATTATTATTATTGCTGGGCCAGCAAAACTAGCGCAAGGCAGCCTGTAAAATATGTTTGTATGTAGTGCAGCATAAGTACACACATAGATACTTACACAAACACACACACATGCATAATTATATAATCTGAGCAAATTTTCGCAATTAAAATAGTTTTGTTTTTCTTGTAGTGCACTCAGACCTTAGCAGTGTTTTAATTAATAGTTAACATTATAATTAATTTGCTGTTACTGTTTTGTTTTATTGTTATTATTAATACTATAACCGATTTTGTAGAGAACACGTGCGAATTTTAAAATTGCGACTATTCGATTCAATTTCGATCAATTTTATTATGTTTGCATTGACTGAGTTGCACTCACATTTCGAACTCTTGCGAAATTGGCAAACGCTGCTCGTCAAACGCTTGAAGAAGCCGCCGGAAGGTAGATAAATCGTCAGACAGACAGAGAGAGACCGCCGGAGAGTCAGACAGACAGTCAGACAGACAGGCAGAAGCAGCCAAAGGCAACGCATGAAACTAACGAATAGAAAGCCCGAAACGAACGAACAAAAACCAACGAAAGGCAAACAGCAAAAAAGAATCAAATAAAATACAAGCAAAAGCAGAAGCAAATGCGAAACGAACGAACTAAAAAGGAACAACAACTAAGACAAGCAACAACAAAATTCTCAACAACAACAACAACAACAACAACATCACTTAGCACACGGTGGAACTCAACGCCGCTGTGTTGTGAAAAACTGTGCAAAATTCTGCATCTTTTCCAAGAAAAGTTTGCTGTAAACATTTATTTATTTCGAATTTGTATTCGCCAACTTCCTGTTGTTAATTTTATATAAACTTCAAATTTATATACTTATATTTACTTTGACTATTTATCATTGTTGTCCAATTGTTTTGTTGTGTTTAGCAACGTAGGAAACTTTAATTTTAAGAGCCAAAACGAATTTAATACTAGTCAAAGTGAGACACAGAGCATAGGCTTTGTACGTATACGTAATAAACCAGTGCGTATACTTGATATTTGCATAGTCCAAGTTTATTAAGTAGTTTAT
Source organism: Drosophila dunni (assembly GCA_018152125.1). Taxonomy (NCBI): domain Eukaryota; kingdom Metazoa; phylum Arthropoda; class Insecta; order Diptera; family Drosophilidae; genus Drosophila; species Drosophila dunni. The sequence continues at coordinate 1,261,268 of JAECXC010000352.1, read as the reverse complement.
AAGCAACTCGCGTTATGATGAAAAATCTTAATGGTAGAGCGCATAATGCGTGCTACCATCCATATTATCAGCAACAGCTGCAACAACAGCGCCAACAGCAGCAGCAGCAGCAGTTGCAGCAGCAACAGCACCAGCAACTCCATCAGCAACAGCAACAACAGCAGCAACAACTACCACAGTTACCTTATGCAGCACAGTACAACCAGTTGCAGCAGCAACAGCAACAATTGCAGCAGCAGTACAACAATCAACAGTACTACAATCAACAGCTGCACCAAGAGCAATTGTTACGTCAACAGCAGCAACAGCAACAACAACAACCCACGCTGCCTGCCTACCAGCACCAACAACAGCAGCCTTCAAAGCAATCATATGGCAATAACAATAGCAATAACAGCAGCAACAACAGCAACAACAGCAACAACAACAATGCCGCCAACATGGCCATGTCTGCACGCAGCAACTTGCACGCAACAGTTGCTACTGTGGCTGCTAACAGTAATACCAACATCAGCAGCAACGCCAACACAGCGACAGCAGCAATGGCCGCCATGTGTCAAATGCAAAACTTTTTAAGTCAGCAGCAACAACAACAACAATACAACAATAATTGTGCTAATATTAATTATAATCAACAACAACTGCAGCAGCAGCAACAACAACAACAAGAAGTGCCAGCAGCAACTTCAACAAATGTTGACAAATTAGCATTGGACGCCAGCGAAATTGCAAATTTTTTGGCCAGTGAGCTATTTATGCAGCAGGTATAAATTCTTATTGGAATGGGGGAATGGTCTTGTTAGGTTTTTTAATAGGTCTTGTCTCAGTAACAGTTTGAAACTGTAGTAAGTGAACAGCACCATTTGAGCACAACCCAATCCTTGCTTGGCACATCGATAATAATCGAAAATCGTTCTTTATTCACAATCTGTTAAGTTGGCTGCGCTTTTTAAAATTCGTTATTTCTTCAGCTGGACTTTGTGTGTTTAATTGGGTTAATGATAGTATAATCTTGCTAATCAAACATGTTTAAGTAATATTTGTTAATTTGTATTTGTATTTTGTATGTGTATTTGCAGCTCGTTTCATTTGATGGCATGCAGAGTGTACCAACGCTGACAACGCCAACGCTGACGCCAACAACGCTGCGCACTATTGAGGAAACCATCTACGAGCTGACATCGGAACCACAGAATGTGCCATTCCAGGCCGGTTTCAAGCCACCGCCACTGACGCCAGTGAACAACAGTGGCAATAACAACAATAACACCAATAACAACAACAACACAGGCGCGCCCACCACAGCAGTTGCCACTTTGGCCGTGATCAATGCAAATTCGATTAATAGCCAACCGCCATACGATCTGATCAGTTCAAATTGTGGCAGCGTACCTGGCAGCGACTCCGAGGACTCTAATGGATCCTGGAATAATGATGGCCAGCTGAATGATGATCAAAGCACAACCGATACTTGTAAGTTAAATATAACAATTCCCACCAACAGTCTCCTCTAATCGTATTCTTCTTTTGTGAACTTTGCAGCAAGTGCCGCCACAGACAGCACCTCGTATCAGAATGGTGGTGGAATGCTAGGTAATGGCTCAAATGGTGTGGCCAATAACTTTAGCGCTGCACTCGCGGCTGTTAACAGCACCGGACGCAGTTCTGGCCAGGTCGGCAGCAACTCAAATACCTCAAACAGTGCCACGCCAGCGCGTCGTGGAGGTGGACGTCGACCAAATAAGGCCGCCAACATGTCACCCGAGGAGGAGGAGAAGCGTCGCATACGCCGGGAACGGAACAAATTGGCAGCGGCACGTTGTCGCAAGCGACGCGTTGATCAGACCAACGAGCTGACTGAAGAGGTCGAGAGCCTGCAAAAGAAGGGCGAGACACTGAAGAAGGAGATTGAGATGTTAAATGCCACCAAAAGTCAACTGGAGTATGTACTCCAGTCACACCGTCCCACATGCCAGAAGGTGCGCGATGATCTGCTCAATGTTTCCACCTTCAATGGACTTATTGGACCCGCGGCGCTGCTCAGCGCCAACAGCTGCAGCGGCAGCAGCCATCACAATAACAACAGCAATAGTAATGACAGCAGCAGCGGCACAATCACCGGCTTCGATGCCACGCTCAATTCCACCGGGCGCAGTAATTCACCGCTCGATCTCAAGCCAGTGCTCACCAATGAACAGCTGCTGCAGCACGTCAAGCACGAGCCACAAGACGGTGCCATTGATTCGGGCTCATCGCTGGATCAGGACGGACCGACGCCAGCCAAACGTTTTGCGCTGCCCAACATTGCCACACTGAATGCATCGCTGACGACACCGACTGGCCCTGTCTCTTGCTCCCTGAACACGCCCATCTCGGGTGCGCCGCCCTCTAGTTTTGCCGCCTTCGCCGGCAACATTTGCAATATCAGCAGCCCCACACTGAATGCCCTCAACAAGATGCCCAAGGCGCGACCAAACACACTGAATGTACAGCGGCCATTTGGTGCCCATCTGCAGGCAGGTGTGGACGGAAAGGCGCCCACACAGATACAGGGTGTGCCCATTCAGACGCCGTCGACGGGCACATTTAATTTTGATTCGTTGATGGATGGAGGCACTGGATTGACGCCAGTTTCGGGACCGCTGGTGCCTAACTGCTCGTCGCAGAACAAGCATCCCCTCGAGCTGCCAACGCCCACAAGTGAGCCGTCCAAGCTGGTCAGTTTATAACCAGTGTAGGGGGCGTGGCAGGATCGAAGTTGTAGGCGCAGATGGAAGCGCTCGCGCCAAGCGCTAAGAAAGTCAACATTACATTTAGTTTTATAGTACATAAATAACAAAGCAACAAGCAAACGTGCAACATGTAACGTGCAACAATGCAACAAATATGATTGCAAAGCGAACGCTAATTAATTCATTAATTGCTAAGATTTATACACAATGTTTTTTGCTCTTTTTGTAAACGATAATTTTGTAAATGTAAACAATTATGAAACTGGCTGCAACTCCACCCGCTCATTTGGGCACTCCACGCCCCTTGCTGGGCCAGTCGTGCGACGGTCTGGTCTGGTCAGGTCAGGTGTGGTGCGCTGCAGTGTGGCATGGTTTGGTGGTTGCAGCCACGATTTTAAATATTTTTATTTAATTTTATATTGTTTTCCGTTAAATGTAAAGCTTTTGTATTATTATCTCTATTACGTTTTAATTTATGATTTTGTATCATTTACTATACTCTATTATATAATCATATATCTTTATATATATGTAAATCAATCTGAACGATAGTTTACTTGTATTTTTGTGCAATTTTTAAACCATTTCATTTGCGTGCGTTATATTTTCTAAAAATATACATAGAACTATTTATGCCTTGACATTTTGCAACAAAGTGGAAAATGTTTAAGAAAATAATGAAAATGTGAATGTGAATGAAAGGACGTTGAATATGAAAGGATGCGTTGTGATATTTATTATTAAAAAACAAACAAAAAACAAACAAAAAGAATAAAAGTTAAATAAAACGTAATAAAAACATACAAATATTAACAGAGCGTGTAATGAAAGGAACTAAGACGGTTTTAAAATTGTACATTTAAACAAACTACATAAAATACAAAACTAAATACGATGCCTTGATTAAATGAGAAATGTTAGGGACACCATTAAGCGAGAGAGAGAATGTTAAATACTATAATTATACTATATACCATTTAAGCCGCAGTAGAAAACCCAAATATATTTTTACTAAACGCAAAATGCGCTATTTTCAAATATAACTTTTATAAGAAATGACAAAAACGCAAAGCAATTATTTAATATGTAATTACGTGTATTATGCAATAATAAAAATAATTACGATAAAACCTACGAAAAACTAAATCAAATCAGACAACCATATTTTGAAAGCCTTTCGATTCCTTCCCTTCCCGTAACAAAACTTCAACTGCTTATGCAAAACAGCAAAGTTATCAAAAAGATTATCAAATAAATGCGCAAAACAAATATTTAAACGAAATCAAAAGGCAAAAATCAACAAATTTGTAAAAAAGAAATTATGAAATTTAAATTACTGCACTTTGATTGGGCAACAAAAAGCCAAACTTGATAAACAGAAATAAATATAATACAGAACAACCGAAAACCAAAAAGCTTGTAGTAAATCTTGGAGAGAGAGATTATAGACACTACTCTGGGTGGGAGCTGTACCGATAGCTACCTGAGCTGGGGCACTAAAGGTGTGTGAAGCACTTAAAAATGTTTATTCTCACCAGTCCTTGCGTCAGTGCTGCCAATTTGGCTACTTTAAAGCTAGTTTATTAAGAGAAAAAAAGAAATTTGAGTTAGGAGCTATTCTTGGAGAGAGAATTTCATTGATGATTATGGACACAACTCTGGGTGGGAGCTGTACCGATAGCTACCTGAGCTGGGGCACTGAAGGTGTGTGAAGCACTTAAAAATGTTTATTCTCACCAGTCCTTGCGTCAGTGCTGCCAATTTGGCTACTTTAAAGCTAGTTTATTAAGAGAAAAAAAGAAATTTGAGTTAGGAGCTATGTTTAAGCTATTCTAATGCTTAAGTAATTAATTTGATTTATAAACAAAAATATTTTTTAAATTTTGTACTTTTTTTGAGCTGGTTTTAAAAAATCTGGCAATGCTACTTCCGGCGATAAGACCAGCAGGTAAATTAGGGTGGACCCAAACAGCATAGAGTATTCATCAAAAACACAATTTTTTATGGTTCAAGTTATTTTATGAGTTTCAGATTTCGTTTATATATTTGCAAATTGAGTAACAACAATCAAAAATGGCTACAATCGAGCGGGCCGACTGTAAAAGTCCCCGTACTTAAGCTGCCTGACTTATAGACGCACTTTCATTTCAAGTTTGGTGGCTCTAGCTCGTGTGGTTTAAAAGATCTAGGTGTTACAGACGAACTGACAGACAGACGGACGAACATAGACTCGGCTGATGATGCTGATTAAGAATATATATACTTCATGGGATCGGCAACGCCTCCTTCTGGTTGCTATGCACATTTCGCTTGTGATAATCTTATTGGACCCCTATACTCTTTTTTAGAGTACGGGGTCTAAAAACCAGACGAATTTGTTTTTGGCACCAGTCTAATCTGCAGGTAAGACTCAAAAGGTGGAAGAAACACTTACACACACATACACACACGCACACCTGAGTGCAGGGAATATGATCAGAATATGCACATAAAAACAGATAATACCCATGTATGTATGTATGCGTTTCGTATATACAGGTAGAAATTTAGACACCTTTGTTTTATATGCACATAAATAAATATGTATGTATAAAGGTATATGAGTGTGTGTGAGTGTGTGTACATGACAATTTGAATTTCGGGTTGGTTTTCCATCTTTCTTTTGGGGGCCTTGCTTTAGTTAATCTCGAACCTCCGATATGGGTAGCTATATTCAATTGTTGCGAGCTCTGAAGCGCACACTGGGATTAGGACGACGCCAACTGAAGGTGGATGGCCGTCATGTGGTGCTCGTCACCGGTTGTGATTCGGGTTTGGGGTAAGAAGATCATACTACCAATACGTTTATGGCTAACTTGGGTATCTTTGAACAGACACTCGTTGGCTGTTTACTGCTACAAAACACTCAATGTGACGGTGATCTCCTGCTGCCACAATTTGGAATCCAAAGGAGCAAAACTGCTACAGGAAATAAACGCTGGCGGGGATGACAGAATGCATACCTGGCAATTGGATTTACTGCAGCCCGAATCCATTGAGCAACTGCAGCAGAAACTTCAAGAATTGCTGCTAAATAATCGGGATTATCAGTTCCTCGCACTGATCAATAATGCGGGTGTCATGTGCTTCGGGGAATACGAGTGGCAACTGCCTTCCCAGATCGAGCTGCAGATCAACTGTAATCTGCTGGGCACCATGCGGCTCACGCATAAGTTGCTGCCTCTGCTCCGGCAGCATCGTGGACGTATCGTCAACGTGACCAGCCATTGTGGACTACAAGCGCTGCCAGCTCTGGCGCCCTATGCAGCCTCCAAGGCAGCGCTGCGATTCTGGAACGATGCACTGCGCATTGAGCTGCAGCAGTATGGCATGGAGGTGGTCAACTTTATACCCGGCTCCTTTGTCATGGACTCCAATATTGCGGCACGTCAACAGCAGCATGCCCAGCAAATGCTCGAATCCTTTAGTGAGGAGCAGTTGAATCATTATGGCAGCTACTTTCACCAGTTTAACGGGTATCTGAGTGTCTTGTCCGGTTTCAGGCCACCCAACAAGCTGAAGGATGAGCAATTGTTGTACAAATTCAGGGATGCCATCACAAGTAATCAACCCAAGGCACTCTACATACACGAGCCTTGGCGCTATAAGATCTATCGCTGGATGTTTGCCATCTGTCCGGCTCCTCTGAGGGATTGGCTGGCTGTCAGATTCTGTGCCATGCCCACCTACGAGTCCAGCAAAGCAGTGCAGCATTGATTCTGTTAGCATCTAAAAAGTCTATAGTTTTATTTGAATTTCATTGATATACATACAAATTTGGCTGTGGTTGCACAAACTGCTTCAGTGTTCCTTTTGAGTGGATAAATGTTTTAACGTCTGCAGTGGGAAACATTGGCTACAAAATGCACATCAGTTGGCTAATATTGGAAATCTTCAAAAGGAATCAGTGTCCCAACATTTCCATGTTTAACTTTTGATATATCTCTAAACCCTTTCTAAAGATATTTTAAGGATTTAACTAATTTACAATTTCGTCGCTTGATTTACAATTACCATTTCTGATTTATACAATGTCAGTGTGATAAATGGAATACTTAATGTTTCAGCGGGTTAAGGTATTTAAATTTAGTACTGGGAATTAATTTACAATTGGAAAAATTCAGTAGAAACACTGATCTTGGCACAAACTTAGACAAACACACATGAATCCATTTTACAAATTTACATATACATTAATTGAAGAAACATTTACAAGTTGGCAGATTGGGCAGTTAAAGAGTAGGTGGAACAGAGCAGTTTAGTAGCCAGTACTTCGGCATCTCTCGTACACAGCATCGTTGAGCAGCTGGAACCATTCCCGCGCATAGGTAGAGTCCTCTGCGGCACGGAATAGCAGCAGTTTATCCTGCGAGGACAGTGTGGCACACAGATAGTAACTGATAGCAGTCTCTGTTAGCTCTGCGTGATAGTTTTTTAGTGCCCACTCCAGCAAGCGCAGGCAGTTGTGCGAGTCGAGAAATTCAATAAGTCTTTCGTGCAGCATCGTCTCCAATTCGGGTATGATGTACACACGTGACATCTCGAACGCTTGCAACAGCGCCGCATAGTCGGGCATGCTTAGATGCCGTGCTTGGCAGGTAATCAGGTGCAGAAAGTATCTCAATCCACTGGCCGTGTAATCACGAAGCTGGATTTCCCCTTTGTGGCCTTCACGGAAGTCGCTGTTTAGCATTTTGTTGAAGACTTCGCTGGTATCACAGAGCAGCTGCTTGTTAAAGCCAATACTGAGAGTCTCCTCGGTATCTTTTTGTCCATCTTCCTCAACAGCAGGAGCAGCACTGTCAGTATCGCCATCATGTTCCCGATCCCTGTGGACCAAGAATCGCATATCGCAGTTTTCATGCATTGGCGACGCTGTCGCCTTCAACTGTGCTGTGCAGATGCTGGTGTTATCCTCCTCTGGCTCATGCTCAGGCAATGAGATGCCCAGCGTGAAGCGTGACATGGCCGTAAGTGCATCTGCAGCCTCATCGGCATAGAGATTGTCGCTCTTCTTGCGCAGCAGCATATCAAAGAGCAGAGTCAGAGCATTGCCATCGTACAGGAACTGGTAGAGCAATCGATGGCTTTTGATGATGTAAGCCACAGAAATAGCAGCACGTTGTTGGGCATTCAGATCCGCCTCGGAGCGCAGCAGACGAACTAGCTCCTCCTTGCCATAATTCGATTCACCCACATTGGTGAGCGTTTCCAGAAAAGCGAAGCCATCCTTGCGCATCTTTAAATATAAGAAACAATTAGTCATGACTTTGGTTTTTTGGACAGATGTGACCATTACTCACCTCTTCCATTTTGGTGAGCTGATAAAGCTGATGCACAACTCCATGCTTAATGATCTGGGCAAAGAACTGGCTTTCACTGCACAAAAGTGGCATTAGTTCGGAATTACAAAGACACCAAGTGCAAAATACTTACAGTAATATGTTAGTCAGAGCATTAGCGAAATTGTTGTTGGCTCCGAAGATATTGATGGCCCTTATGAGAGTGTCCAATGTCTCGGGTTTGCCCAGTTCTGGTCGCTTGTTGATCATTAGCGTTATTCGATAAATAAGATTCTCAATGACATCGATGGTGTCCCCGGCTTGATTGCGCAGCTGTTGCAGCTTTGGTGGCACATCTGAGCTAAGCTCATCCAAATCCTCCTTGTCGGACAAGGTGTCGTCAATGGTATCGGTGCCCTCATCGATCAGTTTCAATATGTCCATAACATTGGCAGGTTGAGCACGATTAGTGGCTATGCGAGACTCTCGGCTATCGCTGTTGCTTGTCATCGTTTTTAGCTCATCGTCATCGTCATCATCATCGCTGCAGGCTGGTGAATAGTTCTCATCGTCATCGTTGGCCAAGAGATTCGAGCAAACCGGGGACATGCTGCGTGAGCTGCACGGACTAGTGGTGCGATATGAGCGTGGTGAGCTGCTCGGCGAATCAAAGTCTGAACTAAGAGTATCCTGAGTCTTGGAGAACTACAACAAAAGTAGTTTCATTAATTAGTTAAGCTTTTTCCTTAATTTATTGCCTAATATTACCTTGGTCAACGTTTCTGGCGTTGTGGGATCGGCCAGCTTACGTTTTTTACCACCCTGCATGCGCTCCTCCCGCCGCCGTCGGTGATGATCCTCGTCGCTGGTGAGATAATCATTCAACTCACGCACAAGCATTGGAACCAGCCCCTCGTATAGGAGTAGCTCCATGCTAATGTTGTCATATTGAAAGTTGTTCAAAATGTGGAATAACTGAAAATAAAATAATACAAATGAAAATGGTATTGGTAATGGTAATGTGGGTGAAAATCTTTTTCGTTGGGCACGGCAGAAGACGAAATCTCGAAGTGGTTTTAGCGCTGTTTGTTTTATTTCACAACCTAAGTGAATACGTCCAACTTCATGTATCCTGAACTTGACAAAACGGTAAATATCAGCGTTACCAGATGGTTTTCAATGTGGGTTATGTTTACTCCAAGGAACTAAAACATGAACTGCTTAAGTTACACACATCTCTATTATCGACATGAACTACTCATGAACGACACATATCTAAGTCTATTTTTTCGAGCAATACGGATGCGAAGTTTTTTAAATTTAACCTATAAAATTTAAGTTCTTCCAACTTACCGAAGAACGTTCGCTCTGAGAGTGTGACTCGCGAATCATTGCGACAAGTTTGCGCAATGCACCGCAACGTCGGATTTTGGAACGACTGCAGGCATCGGCGGATAATGTGGATATAATATTGACACAATGACGGCATTCACTCTCCGAGAGCGGTTTGGCCATATTAACGGCCATGAGAAGTTCACAAGCAGCCACAATGGCGTCCGCAGTACTGAGCATGTAAAAGGCGCAGGGATCCTTGCAGAAGTTGGAGAGTATCTTGAGAGCCGATGCTCGTTGCTCGCCGTCCTCCTTCACGAAATACACAATCGGAGCAAACGAAGTGTTGCGCGAGAGATTCTACAAAAAAAATGATGCTATTACTCAGTAGTTAACACTTTTACAGCTTTTGCACATACCTCCCATGCTCTAACTCCTATTTGCTGTGCCGACAGCAGCATGAGACACTTTAATATCTCGGAGGCCAGCTCGATGGCCTCTTGCTCCTTGGGCAGCACGTACTCATTATTACGCGTTGAGTTCTTCAGCATTTGATAGTCGAAAATATCACTTCGCACCCCTTCGAGATTCCGTGCGACTTCCTCAAAGTATTTCTCCCGATGTTGATTCCGCTTGAGGCCAATCAAAGCTGATACTTCAATGTCTTGCGGGGTTTCCTTCGGTGCCTCATTGTTCTTCATGACTGCCACAAAGATGCGCATCAACTGCAGGAATCCATTGGAAGCCAGAAAGTGTTTATAGAATTGGCTACTGACCAAGAGAAAGCGACACACTCGAAATGCCATTATCCGCGTTTGCACCGCACTTGTAGACTCAATGATGTGACAAATGGCTGGAGCTATGGCGCTATAATGGACATTTAGAAAAAGCGATGCCTTCTTGCTTTTGGCCAGGTTACCCAACATGCGACAGGCACGACATTGTATCAATGAATTCGGTATTGTTTTTAAAATCGTCACCAAAGGTGCAATGACCTTACACTCGACGGCCTGTTAAATGGTAAAAATATCGGAATTTATGAATGCACTTCTGTAGACTGACCAACTTACCTCAATGCAAGCCTGCCCGTCCGTACAACAATTGCCCAATATGCTCAGAACAACCTCCATTATCTTTTCATTGAGTTTGGTAATCAGGCGAACCATCACCGGAACACCCCCCGCAGTACGAAACAATACAATGCCATCTTTATCTTTGACGATATCGGTGCGCAGCTTTACTAGGCATTTGTATATTACAGTTTTATCCGTTGAGGTTTTAAGGACACCCAGCATGCCCTCCACCTGTTCTCTTGACCAAAACATAATTCTAATTCAGTGTTTTTTACACACTTTTTTTGTTGCATTTGCAAACACAAAAGCAAAACCACAACAATAAGGTGACACTGTCAGCTGATAGCCGCACAATACCAAAAAATCCATTTTAAGTTGCTCACAAAAATACCATAATATACCAATGAAAAAAAATACTTGTTTTCATAAAGCTAAACCAGACTTGAAAATATTATATGCATAAATATTTCTGTATAACAATTTCTGTATAACTGAGATCTTAGCCAATGCACAAACCCATGCTAACACGTATAACACGAGTAGAATTTAAGCAAGAATCTTTAGCGTACACAAACTTTATTCAACTGAAAATATTGTTTGTTATCATCGGTCTTGCTTCGTAAATTTTGAAAAGACCTATACTACGTAATTTTATTTATGTTTTTAAGTATTCATAGCTTTTTTCCTTGGTATGTGACGTGTAAGCATAAATAATTTGTGACGTCACGCTCTCATATGTTTCTAGAAGTCCGACAGCCCTGCCAATTAGTGATGTGCACGTTTCGATACCGCTCACCACTACTGCCCATCACATGACAGTCAGAGCGTAGTAGGTTTTTCTCTGTGCAGTTTGTTCGTCATATGATTGAAAGCCTGGCAGAAAATTGAAAATGTTGCAAAAAGTGGTTATTTTCTCGCTATTTATAGCAGCAAGTAAGTAAATCCATTAAAAGTCATACAGCATACGAGTTGTGCATTGTGAAATGTATCAAATTTGTCCAAAAATGTTCTCTATCTTGGATTCTCATCGATTCTGCCATCGGGGGTGGTCTATAAAGGGCACTTGCTGCTCCTACATGCGCAGAATCTAAATTCACTCCAAAATAAAAAGTGTTTTTGAAACATAGGTAGTGTTTCGTATTAACTAATTTTGTGTTTCGTCAACAGTTTATGCCGATGGCGAGTTCACCGTGCTGAACAGCCCCAAGTCGATAAGCTTCAAGGGCAATGAGCCACTGAACAGTCAATATGTCGGTGATGTCTTGTTCGCTTCCATGGGCAACCCGGTTGTTGGCGACTGTGACTGGAAAGGTTTAAAATTCAACGATCCCTTCGGCCTGGCCAAGGGTGTGATTGTTTTTCACGTTGAGGGACTCAGTCATGTCACAACAGCTGGCAATGTCAAGTCGTACGAACTGGTTGGCTCCAACACTGATCGTTCCCTCAATGCCTTGGTCGCTGAGCTGGAAGCAGCCAACGAACCAGTTTGCGATATTAACTTCGATCAGTACGACGAGGGCGTAAGTTATGACGATATAATAAGCGATCAGTTACATAAATACGCTGTCTCTTTAAGGTCCAATCGTATGCTGCCTGCTTTGGTTCGTCTGATGCACCTGCTGCCAAGCCAACAAAGCATCTGAATCCCACTCTGCACAATGCTGACAAACAGTTCCTTCAGGAAATTGGACTTATTAACGCCGCCTCTGAGAACTTGGCTGTGATGCTGAAACCCTCAAACGTTTTGATCATCCGTCTCTCTGTCGATGGTATTGCCAAGGCTCATGGCGAGAAATCCGTCGCTTTGGATGAGGCCAACAAGTTGCTGTCCGCTGCCATTGCTCGTCTGCTAGCTGCCGCACAAAAGTCAAGCGATTCGGTGCTGTTTGTACAAACCACGGACAAGGATGCAGCGCTCGCACGCTCAAAGCGCGAAGTAGTTAGTCCTGATGATAACAATGCATTGAATCTTGCACTGTACTACAACGACGATTATCCAGTTATCTTCAACATTATTCTGTGGTTCATGGTCATCTTTGGCCTGTCCCTGCTGGCCATCTGCTATGCCATTGCGGCCATGGATCCTGGCAGAGATTCCATCATCTATCGCATGACATCCACAAGGATGAAGAAGGACAACTAAGTTGTTAAGTTATGCACAACACAATAGCAAAAAAAAAAACAACTTCTTTGTTATGTCGCCCCATTGTTTATGTAGCGAAGAGTCAACTAACTCTATATTATATAATATCCTGTTCTATTTCAAATCAGTTAGCGGAAAAATTGTGTGTGCGTGTGTGAACAGTGTGTAGTTGGCTTTATGACCGAACACCCATCCAAATAAGCTATAAATAAGTATTAAAAGAAAATTATTACTTTTAATTGCAGTTCAGTAATTCCATTATCAACTATAATAATTTGTTATATTTTGTGTTTGTTGAACTTTTTAGGTTTATATCAACTATTGTCAGTCATTTCTGTATCAAACTATGTAAATTAAATTACAAAATGTTAATAAATATAACCTAAAAAGTCAAAATGTTTTCCAAAAGAACTTACATATTTTGAGAAACTCTACAGTTTCCAATGAAAACACTCAAGTGTTCAAATACGATAATTGGAGAAACTTTAAAGTTTCCAATAAAATTTTATTCAAGTGTTCAAGTGTATATATTTTCGAAATTCAAAACAAAGCGTGAAGATTTCAACACAATTTTTAAGTTCTTTGGCAATTGAAGGCAAACTGTGTTGACCCACGACAACTACGTGTTCCAATGATCCTTGGGATTCGTTTCATAGGTGGGTGAGCTGCTGCTGCCACCGCTCCAATTGCATCCATTTTGAGAAGAAGTCGCCACCGAAGCACTATTTTCGTAGTCATAGTTCCCGGAGAGACTGTGGTGATGGGATTGACTCTCGTAGTGGATGGAACTAGTGCTGCATTTGAAGGAGGCGAGATCCGTTTCGGGCATAACGTGATTCTCTCGCAGCATGGCCTGCAGATGATTGATATAGTTGATGGCGATGCTGTAAATATAAACAGGGACATTAGAATCATGGACACAGTTTGCTGCAACGAGACTCACCGCAGGCTCTCGATCTTGGAGTACTTCTTGCCATTGGGCTTCGAAATGGGCAGCTTGGAGCGCAAGAGGTCGAAGGCTTTGTTCATGTCCCGCATTCTGGTGCGTTCCCGATCACAGGCTGTGCGCCGATAGTCCTTTTCCATTTGCAGAGCCTTCTCCCGCCACGCCGGATTGGGTTCCTTGCCAATCTCCACCTCAATGGCGCCCACACCACTATAGGTCATATATGTGGGCGGTGGCACCGAGACGAGCTCATTCCGCTTGGTGTCCACAATAGTGCCACCTCCATGCCACATGGATACAGTCTGTGGTATACTTATGCTATACGCCGGATTCCCAATGCTGCCGGGACCAATCAAACCCACACTGTGCGACGGATTCGCTGGCTTCTCATAGCCAGTTATTAAGGTGGGCGAGTACGAAATGCTGTGCGTATGTGGTCCAGCGTAGGACAACATGCCACCACCGTCTGGAGCCAGCGTATAATTGAGACTGGCAGCCGGCTGAGCAGCGCCAAGCTCTAGTAGCACCGGCTGCTCCGCGGGCTCAGCATCGACATAGGGACTGGCTAAGGCCACCGGTGTGGGTATTAGTGCCGGTGGATCCTCTGCAGCTGCACTCAACAGTTGATCACTCATCGTTAAGCCTAAGCCGATTGCGTTGAACGTTACGCCAGCACTTGCCGCTGGCCAATGAGCCACGGGTTAAAGCACTTTCGGTTTTCCCGTGTATTAATTTACCTGTTCACTTTTTTATTTATTGAATGCCTTTGATAAGTTTTTCCCTGTGGGGGAACGACTGATAAATGACTGGCATGCAGCATCTATTCATCATCAGCGGAGCAAGTGGTCATGGCGTCAGCTACGTTACAAGTGCCCTTTGTACGTGTGTCAACAAGGATCGTTCGAGCTGTCGATCGGTCGATCTGTCGGCTTTTCCTTTTCCCTTTGTATACCTGTGCGACAGCAACAACAACAACAGCGACAATAGTTTGATGACAATAACAAAAGGTGCTGCGGCTTAATTTCCTGCTATTGTAAGCGGGAGACGAAGATGTGCGCAAAGCGTGTGCAAAGTTGGAGTTGCGTTTGGCTTATGGTCTCTGCCTTGGATCGAGCTCATTGTCGTCGTCGTCGTCGCTGATCGCCACAACTTCAGTTTGAGTTTTTCTTTGGAGCAGCATTCTTCGTATGTTATACACAGTCGGGCTCAGTACATAGCAGCTACAGATACATGTGTGTGTGTGTTCATGTATACACCCACACCCACACACATGTACTATTTTCAACGCGTGTAAACACAAGTGTTTTGGGTTAATTAAAAAATATATATATATATGTATGTGTAGGTATATATATCAATAGCCAGTTTGGGCCTTAAAGGGTACGAGTGGCTGGGTGGCTGTGAGGGAGTTTCGTGTATTGGTTATAAAGTCTAGCTAAACTATTGTAATGCCATGAAATAATTTTCTGGCTTATTAAAAAAAACGCATACATACATATATATAGATTTCTATATAGACTTTTTGTCCAAAAATACTTGTAATGTAATGCAGTCAATCGTTTAGTGATCGGATTACACGGAAATTGTTACATTTTTGCGAAGTTACGTGTGGAAGACTTGTTGACTTAGCTGTATTTCCAGCTGCCTAGTCTAGTTGTCCAGAATGTCAAGTAAATAATAGTATATGCCGTGGCTTCTCAGTAGCGGCTAGTCGACCACTTAATAAAAATACAAATAAAATGCATTTAGATCTGACTCGAACGCCTCGGCGCATAGGCTTAAAAACAAAAGTTTTTACGGCATTTTTACAACGATTTCCGAGCCCGGGAAGTGGGTCAGACGTTAACAAGTTTAAAAATCTGAGCCGATTTTATTATTATTATTACTATTATTGTTTTTTGTTTGCTTTCGGTGCTTATAAAAATAATCAAACAATATTTTGTTGTATATTTTGTTATTGTAGTTTTGTTTTAGTAAATAAATAGCGAGCAGAACGCGACTTAAATGTGCAACAAGCTTTCAGCTGTGACAAATATAGCATACGAGGTATAGTACATAAATCCATAAATATTATATACCTAGTGTATACTTTTATTTATTTGTGTACATTTCACTTATGTACTCATTCTAGCTGCCAAATTTCAGAGCTCTCAGCTCAAAGTATTTGTCCAGCACTTCGTCCGTTACAAGCTTACGTGCTGCCTGATGCTGCTCCACAATGGGCGTGACAGTCTGCAGTTGATAGATAAGTGACAAGTTTGATAAGAAATCATATCGTTCGGGGCTTACTTCGTTTTCAAACTCACCTCAATAGCCAGTTTCTTGATTTCTCCCGTTAGCATTTCTCCTTTGCTGTAGGCCAAGCGCACGTCCTCCAGCTTTTGGTCGTCCTCTAGGAAGAACTTAAGTAGTTGATAGGCCACATCAATGTCTGGAATGCCGCCCAGTTTACGATGCTCCTCCACCGTGACGCGTCCGCCCGAAAATGCATATTTGTTAATTTTATTCTTGATCTGCTTGGGAGTGTCGGTCAGAAAGACTGCAGAGTTCTGTTCACTGGCCGACATCTTCGTCTTAGCACCCTGTAGGGCTGGGAAAAAGCTGGAGTGCATGAGCGCACACTTGGGGAATCCCAGGCGTGGGGCCACATCGCGAGTCATACGGAAATAGGGATCCTGATCAATGGCACAGGGTATGAGGCAGTGCACCTTCTTGTTGCCAAAGATAAACGGAAATGTGCTCGACAGCGCCGGCGCTGCTTGTGCGGCTGGAAAGCCGATCTTGCCAATAATATCCGAGTCACCAAAACCGAAAATGCCTTTCACCTGGTTGAAGGTGACACATCTTTGAATGCGAATTATGTTTTGATACATAGCCGGACACTTGCTGAAAGAAAAGTATTTAAATAAAGTAAAAATACACACCAAAGTAAGCAAATACAATTACCCCATAAACTCCAGATTATTAAATATGAATGTCTTGTTTAAGTCAAATCCCATTGCGACAATATCTTTAGCATTCTCGCGGGCCAATTTAATCGCTTCCTCGATTTTAAGATCCTTCCACAAGGTCTTCTCGTCGTCAGTGAGCTGAATGATCAGCGGTACATCGAAAGTTTCCTGCAGCCATTTGGTCATAATAAACGGCACCAAGTGACCAATGTGCAAGGATCCCGAGCTAGGGCCACGACCCGTGTACAGGTAAAACGGTTTGCCCTGCTCCCGCAGGGTCAGAATTGTGTGCAGGTCACGATGTGAGAAGAATATGCCGCGTCGGATAAAGTGATGAGCTGGCTTGCCAGTGATTTTTTCGAAACGTGCGATAAGCTCCTCATCGATTTTGCTTGAGCCGAAGCGTTCTGCAACGTGTCAATAGAAATACATAAATTTGCACCTGAATATTTTGCGCACTCAAATTATATTGAAGATTGTTGCATACTTATTAGCTTATTGTAGTCAACGCCTGCATCGTTGCTGCTTGCCACATTCCAGGGATCCACAACATCATCAGCGTTTGTTGTTGCTGTCTCACCCCCCGCTTCTTGTGCTTGTGCATCAGTTCCCGTTTCCACTGGGTCAGCATCTGGCTTCCCATTTAAGGTGAGAGCGTCGACGCCTTCAACAACCGTTTGCTTAACTTCCTCCATTTGATTATAATTTACTAATTGTTAGACTGTTAAGCGTAATTCTAAGTAAGTAATACTGGCTGTTGAAATCGGCCTTTCACATGTGCAAGACTCTGGCACTGCGATGGGTGTGGGGCTCACACACGACTTGACTTGCTGCCAATTAGTCGTTCACACACGTCAATTGTGCATTTCAAATACTAACTTACAAACTATATTTAAGAAATGAAGTGTATAATTATAACATAAAAACAATTGTTAAAGTAACAGCAATATTCTTCCAAATACCATAATATGGGAGTTAATAAATAAACTATCGGTAAAATCGCATCGTGTGTGGGCATCACGTTCAAAAAGTTGTCGCTGTGCAGTATTTTTTTTAAATTTAATTAAAAAGTGTAAGTTATAAGTAATAAGTTTGCATAAAATAAATATCATTTCAATTGACTATATATGTGGGGACAATTTATATAATTCTCAAATTACGCTGGTGGTGACAATATTCAGCGCCGAAAATTTAAACTAAATAGTGACTCAGTCGGTAAGTGACTAGTGATGAGTAACAGTTACTCTTGCACTTAGAACAGAAACAAAAGGAAAATGCACAGAGATTGTTTGTATTTTGTTGCGGTATCAATTTAGTTAAATAAAATCTTGGAAAAATGCCGATTATGTACAATACGGGCGAGTGGTTCAAGGTGCGACCGGACTACTACAGGTAACTATCCACAGCTCCAATTTGTGCAGGAAAAGAAAGTATACTGCAATTATTGCGGTTTTACGCCCACAGAAAAGTAGAGCTGCCGACACCCAATTGGCCATACGGTATTGATTTGGAGTATATGCAAGTGGTGGCTGCACCTTATGGCGGCCCATTGGCTGCTATACGTGATCCAACAAAAGTGGTTCCTGTCAAAGGTAGTTCCAGGCCCATGATACATATTTTTGATACCACAGGAAATGAGACGGGCCACATACTGGTAAGTGACTACACAAAAGTGAAATTAGAGAAAATAAATTTTAATTTGTGCAGTGGAACTATGGAAAACTTATATCGATGGGTTGGTCTGACAACGAGGAGCTCATCTGCGTGGTGGAGAACGCCAAAGTTTTTGTGTTCGATATGTTTGGCAATGAAAAAGAATCGTACTGCATTGACGGCGAGGCGAGCGTTACCAAGATCGTGGAAGCGAAAGTCTTTCAATCCGCTACCGGCACCGCTGTAGCAGTAATGACCACCTCCGGACGCGTCTTCCTCAAACAAAACAGCAACAAGGCAGCGCGAAAGCTTTGCGATGTACAAAGTAATAAAACACTCTATAGAATAAGCCAGTTTTATATACACAATTATCATCTTACGTTTTAGATTCTAGTGTGAATTGTTCCTGCTGGGAAATTGTTACTAAAAATGGTACTAGCTCCTGTCTACTGGGTCGCGAAAGGGAAGTTCACCAACTGGCGTATGGCCAAACTGTCGGCACCGTCACGGCAAACTTGTTTGAGAAACCACATGATCGAATTATAAAGATGTCCGTCTCCTACAACCATCATAACCTGGCACTGTATACGAATACCGGATTACTTTGGCTGGGCAGCGTCGATATGCGTCAGAAGTATTGTGAATTCGATACTGGACGCAAGGATATTCCACTGCAAATCGAATGGATTATGAACACACATAATTCCGATGCCGACGCAGTGGTCATTTCGTATCCTTCGTATCTGCTAATTGTCAATCGTAATGCAGATCGGAGTGAATTTCCCTATGATCAAATAATGTTTCTAGTTGCCGAAATGGATGGAGTCCGGATAATTACTCAGAGCTCACATGAAATGATTCAACGTTTGCCAAAATGTGTGGAGAATATTTTCGCGGTTAATAGTCAAGGGCCAGCGAGCTATCTATTTGAGGCGCAAAAGAAATTCGAAGAGAAATCCTATAAATCTGATGTATATCTGAGCATGTGCCGGTCAAAAATTGGACTGGCAGTAAATGAATGCATTGAAGCGGCTGCCTACGAGTTTTGTCCCGAAACGCAAAAAAGTCTAATGAGGGTAAGTCTGAAATATGAGGAACTTTTAATGCCCATAACTTACTTAAACTCTCTTTGCAGACAGCCTACTTTGGCAAAGGCTTCATACCCGGTCATAACCCGGAAGAATATATGCGTATCTTACGTATATTGAGAGTTTTGAATACATTGCGACACAAGAAAATAGCCATGCCCCTAACATATAAACAGTATGCTGTCTATACAATAAGTTTGTCATCATGTACTTAAGGCTATCATTACAGATTTACTCATCTTACTCCTGCACTAATACTGGGCCGTTTGGTCTTTCGTAAGCACTACGGCGTGGCCATCCAAGTGGCTAAGCATCTAAAGCTACCTGAATCTTGGATACTGGAAAATTGGGCTTATCATAAAGTCATGCATGACCAGAGTACGATTCTTCATGTTTTATTTGTTTAATAATTTATTACAATTATCCTTACTTACAGATGATAATGAAGTGGCGCGTAAGATCACGGAGAAGTTTAAGAACCCATCTATTGAGGGTATTTCCTACTGTAATATAGCAGAGAAGGCTCATCAAAGTGGACGCGATGAATTGGCTATTAAACTGCTGGACCTGGAGCCACGTGCTTCACTGCATGTGCCCTTGCTACTAAAAATGGGAAAGTTTGATCGTGCCGTGGCCAGTGCCACACAATCTGGAGACACTGAATTGGTTACATCGGTACTGCTGGAAATCAAGAAGAAAATGATGCTGTCCAATTTTCATGTATGTTTTGTTATACCCCTTTTGCATTATTTAGTTTAACAGTTTGATGCACAGATGACAATACGGGAGTACCCGTTGGCCTTGAATATGTACAAGAAGATTATGACAGAGTCCAGCCGGATGGCACTCTATGACATTTACAATACCGAGGATGATCACAAGTCCATTGCAGAGTACCATTTCTATAATGCTATCGAGGCCAAAGACCTCGAGTCAAATCTGTCCACGATTGGGAATAGCTACGCTCAGGGTAGATGCACCGTGGAAGCCGAATTGTGCGCGGATACATCACGCATCCTAAAGCATCAGAGAGCTTATTCGGACAAGCATAATGCTATATCAATAAACAAATTGTCCATTCACGATACTATACTTACTCTGCTACAAATTGGTGATCTAAAGGAGGCCGAAAAGATCAAAAACGATTACAAAGTGCCTGATCGTAGATTTTGGTGGATGCGTATACTAACCTTGGCCGAAAAGCTCAACTGGGTGGAGCTTGAAAAGTTATCCAAGAGCAAAAAGAGTCCAATTGGCTATCAACCCTTTGTTGAAGTTTGCATCCAGCAAGATAACATGGCAGAGGCACGAAAATATATCGTCCGCTGTCCGGAAAACCGCAGAGTGCATTGGTATGCGCGAGCAAAGTGAGTTTTAAAAACTTCTATCTATTAACTTTTATTAATTCTTGTCTTTAACTTTCAGTTTATTTGAAGAGGCCATTGACTGTGCCCAAAAGGATTTGCACAGTCTCTACGAATTGCAGGCGAAGATCCTGAATACAAAGGATCAGTATCTGATTAATAAGATTAGCAATTCCATAGCCATGCTTGAGGCAAGACGATAAACTAAACATTCCCCACTTAAATACATTTCTATTTATTGTTGTTATACAATTAATCGTATACCGATTGACCGCGACTCAAAATATCTAACCAAATAAATTATGAATTAATGTTGAATGATTAATTTATTATTTTTACGTGAATGTGTATATCTGAAAATATCTTGGGCATTCATCAGTGAGCAGAAAAAGTAAACAATTTTTTTCCAAGGACATTTTTTTATTGTACACATTGTATTTGACATACATATGTGTATGTAGTTATGTATATGTATAATAGATCACATAAAGCAAAAAGAGAATATTTTACTACTTGGTTTTTTCTTGTGTGTGGATGATGATGATGATTATGATAATGTGTATATGTTATGTAGTTAGGTTACTTGATTTTAAACCCGTTATATTTCAAGTCTCTACAACTTTAGCCCTTGTTATACAGTATATATAGTATATTTAAGTTGATTTGATGGTTACATACAAGTACGTGTATGCATCAACTAATTCTCTACATATACATTATGTATTTTAGTTAATTACAGTACAATATATTTGTTTTTATGTATATAGTATAGTACATAATCAATCGTATGCATATAGGTAGAGTATGAATACATTAATCTTAAATCATTTCATTTTTTTTTTACTTGTTTTTTCTTCATATGTGTATATGTATAATTTTTTTTTATTATTTGTTTGTTTTTCGTTAATTATAATATATATTAAATATATTTACGAACATAACAGCAGTCTTATATAAGATGAAATACATTTAAATATAGAAATAGGTATATTCAATTTATTGTTTTTCATTAGAGGGTTTGAGTTGATTTCCAAAGTTTAAATTTGCCTATTTCCACTTTCATTTTGTAGCGCAAAACTATTGGACTATTGTTTTTTTTTATAAAACCCCAGAAGATCTGTGTCAAATATATGTAGAGTTAAAGTTCAATCGGCTTTTATATTCTTGAACAGATCTGCCAGGGTACTCAAGTCTCGGCGAGCCGAGTTCATTTTTTTTAGTTGATATAAAAGTTGTTAGCTAAACTATGTCGGCACGTTGAAGCCGTGTAAGCGTGTGTTCTTAGAGATATATATCTATATATATGTATTATATAAGTTTAGGGGCGCACATTCATTCATTTAGTATTATTGTAGTCTAATTTTAGACGCTGGGCGTCTGCAAATGCGCTTCAAAATTTGTTTGGCGGTTGGCGGCTTTAGGTAAACTAATTATTATTTATTATATTTTATGTATGTAAATATACTATATGTATATTAATGTTTACTTTTGTATATGTAGTTTAGGTATGAATGTATATTAAAAATTTCAATTGTTTTGTTTGTTCTGTTTCGCTTTAAATCATTTCAATTTTATGCATTATTCGTACATAAGGAACCCAATTACATTTATTATTGTTTTTTATTTGTTTTTTTTTTTTATTTATTTTGTTTTTGTTGGGAGTGGTGGATTGTGGAAAGGGCTTTATGTAACGCTTCCATATTTTATAGTTTTCCACTTCATTTGATTTGTAATTTCTAATAGTTAATGTTAATTTTGTATGCATGCATAAAATACTTTGAATATGACTCACTTCATAGAAATAGAACATACGCTTATGTAATTGTTTATAATTATATTACAATTAAGGACGATCAAAATTTGAATTACTCAATATGCATATTATTATTAATTAATAATTATATATAATCGAACACACGCACAGATACAGATACAGATGCAGTTACAGACACACACGCACGCACATAAATAGAACAAATCTAATAAATTTGCAAATATAAATTAAATATACACATATATATCTATATATATTATTTCATATAATACTATAACTACTACAGAGTTATTGTGGGTTCTAAACGGAAACGGAAACATCGAAGCATTAAGACTTCTCTTCAATTTTGTATTCCTTCGTTTTAAAAAGTTAATTTTTTTCTTTTATATATTCTTTTCATTTTGTTTGTTAATTTTTGTAGCTAGCTAATACATTTGCCTGCATATTCGATTTAATTTTTTTTTGTTCCTTTTTTTTTTTTGCATTTTATTTTAAGTTACTTTCGACACGAGGAAAAAATTCGTATCTACCGAAAAATTTTGCTAATGTGAAGAACACGGTTTTGTTAAATGATTTCTTTCTTCCAATTAATGAATTTGTAATGAAAATTAAATTTTCCAACTACAACATACAATTTAAATATGTTCAAAGTAGTTGGCACTTAATTGTTTGATGCGTTTTTTGTAAATCAAAAATTTAATTTAACTACGATAATGACTAGTTTGAAGAAATACCTTCAACAATTTATTTACTAAATTTTATGGTTATTGTTAATGATTTTCTTGTTTTTTTTTTCTTTTCTTCTTTTTTGTTTTTTTTTTAGTATATTTTGTTTCTTTTTGCTTCGATTTCCATGTTTTTCTATGCAGTGTTCAGATAATCAGGATGGGCTTTATGTAGGATATATGCTGTCAATCGCAAAAACTTCTGTTTTAGTAATGGTTTGATTTGAAGATATGATACTTTTTTTTTTGAAATGTGTTGCATTTTAATTTATATATATAAATGGTATAAATTGTTTTTCTCTGTTGTTGTTTAGTGTGTTTTTTCTTCTTTCTGATTAAACTGCTACATTCTTGCGCTTTTGTCTTCTTTACTGCCTATTCCTCTTTCTCTCCAACTCTCTTTCGCTCTCTGTCTCTCATCTGCCATATTGACAAATCCTCTTGCTCCGCATCTCTAAGTGCTTCATACATTAACATACTTCATCACAGCCAACTCTATGCGCCACTGAGCGACCCATATCTAATCTCTCTCTTACTCTCAATCTCTTCTGTGATCGCTCTCTTAATTGATCGTTTTCTTAAAGAGATTTTGATGGATGTGCTCGTTCTGCAGAGCGCACATTTGACCCACAGCAACAGCACGCAACATGTTGCCAGCGTTGGTGCCACCGCTGCCAGTTGTATGTGTTGCATCTGCAATGCCAACTGATGCTGGCAGATTGTCACCATTGGACGCTGCTGATGCGGTTCTGGAAGCTCGCAGATTCGAAAAGAATTTCTCTTTGATGGCCAGGGCGGAATACTTGTGCTCAATAAATGTTGGCGATATTTGCATTGGCGTTGTCACCGACGGCTTCAAAGCATTTGTTGTGGCTGCCGTTGCCGATGCTGCAGTTGTTGCTGCCACTGTTGCTGTGGGCCTGGTGTACTTGGCTGCAGTTGACACGGTTGCTGCTGCGACTGCTGTGGCAGGTTGCTTGCTGCTGTCGCTGCTGTTGTTGCTACTGTTGCTGTTGCTGGTTTTGTTGATGTGTGAGCAGGAGTAAGAGGTTTCTGCAATAGGTAGAGAGAAAAGGAAAAGAAGTAACGAAATCATAAAAATAAAAAACAAAATTCTAACAAACCGAAAAGACAATAAACAAATTTTGCATAAAAAGATACACGAAGAAAAGAAAGTAATAATAATAAGAGTAATAAATAAACATATAATAAATATATTGCACAAGAGTGGAAAGAATTGAAATGCGATTGAGTTGAGTTTTGTTAAACTTATATATAATGAGAGAGGTTTGTGCCTAATTCTAAGTTCCAATGCTTAAGCTTAATTCTATTCAATTGGTTTATGTAAATGTAAAGTGTAAGTGTATGTAAATATGAAATTCATTTTTCTAAAGCTTAAATCATAAATAATACTTTTCTTTTGCAATTCCTTTTTGCCTCTGACAATAAAAGTTTCGTGTTCAAATTGAAAATTAAATTCACAAATGTACATTTTATTACAATTGTTGCATGCTCTTAGTCACTTCATATCTTCTCTTTGCCTGTTTCTTTGCATAGTTTGAATTTCGTTTCGTCTATGTATGATCTTAGCAATGTCTAATTAAATTAAGAGGAGATCAACTGTTAATCGCTAACTAAAAATGTTGTATACAAAATCATATTGCACAATCTTTTACGATTCGTGTTTTCATAATACATGTTAAGAGAAAAGTTTGATTCTCTGGTTTATAAGCAAAAAAGCAGTCTACAAAATGTTTTCCAATGGGTTTTGGTGAGTGACTCTGTCGTCGCCTCTGACAGACGAGGGCGTCTCTTAAACATAAATAAAACTATAAATAATATAGGAGTAAACTAAGCGGTAAGAGCTAACTTGTTCAATTACAGTATACAGCTAATTGTTAGAATGTTTCGTTTTGTCTGTTGATCGTATACGAAATACAACGCAGCGCGAGTTCATATCGACCGACAATTAAACCGGATCCGTTTCCAAAGCGCACTCTCGACGCATCAGTAGCTTTTTTAGTATAGGCTACGTTTCACTGTTCACCACACCAGCGCCAACAACTTCAATAGCCGCCACCGTGATTGTACCTGAAGTGACAGCAGCTGCAATGGAAGACGGTATATCCTTGCCATCAACTGTGGCACCAACAGCTGTGGCAAGACTGCCGTCAGACAATGTATCGCCGGTGGCCACAATCACAGGCATCTCATCTGTCTCCATTGGTTCCACGCTGCTAACACTTGTGGTCTTCAGGGTCATATTGTTGTTGACCATGACGTGCTTATGTTTCAAAGCAACCGTCGCGGAGCTTTTGGACATTTGTTGCTGATGATGCTGGTGCTGCTGCTGTTGTGGTTGCTGTTGAGTTGGTGTCGGTGAGCTGCTCTTGCTGCTGCCAATGCTGCTTGTGGGACTGATGGGCAACACATGTTGCTGCTGCTGTTGTTGCGGTGGCGATTGAATCAAATGAGTTGTAACCGTGTTTGGCTCCTGCAGCAGCAATATATTGGTCTTGGTAACATTGGGTAGCTTCTGCTGCTGCAGCATATTGCTCGTGAGCGAGGCAACCAGAGCCTGTTGTTGTTGCTGCTGCTGTTGAAGGTTACCGGCGGTCGTGGTGAAAGTCAATGTTTGTGTGTTCTTGGTGGGCGAGGTGGCCGGCGTTAGTATGCCAAGGTTAACTAAATTGGGCAGCGTGATTTTAGTGGGTGTGTTGTTACCAACGGTTGTTGTTGTTGCAACAGCTGCGGCATTGTTGCCGTTTGCCTTGGGCAAGTTGTCAACCAACTTGTGCTGCTGAGCAATGTCCATGCCGTTGGCCACATTTGTAGCCAGTTTGAGTATTTTGTTGGCCGTTGCATTGGCAGCTATTAAATTGCTAACGGACTTTGTATTGTTGTTGCTGCCAGCAACAGCGGCAACATTATTGTTGTTGTGGTGGTGGTTGTTGTTGTTGGCTTTAATGGATACTAAACCGAGTGTGCTGCGCATTAAACTGTTGTTGCTGTTACCTGTTGTTGTTGTGGTTGCTGTCGGTGCTGAATTTTGCGACTGTGTGCTGACGCTCATTTGCTGCTGCTGTAGTTGTTGCGACTGGTGTTGTTGCTGCGGCAGAGCTTGTTGCTGCTGTTGTTGTTGTTGCTGCTGCGGCACATTTGTCACGGTCACAATGTTGCCATTGCTTAACTGCTGCAACATGTTGCTGGCAGTGGCAGCATTGCCTGACAAACTATTGCTACCCAAACTGCCAGCACCGAGACCACTTGTGCTGGTGCTGCTCGACATGTTGCTGCTGGATGGGCTCAGCGAGCCCAATGACTGTGAAGGTGAATTGCTGCGCTGAATCAGACCGTTGCCATTGCTTGTGGCAGTGTTGCTTCCAACTAGACCACTATTGGCAGCAGGCTTGCAGCGTGTCACGGGTTCAGTGTCTGCTACAGTGCCTGCTGCCAAATTGGCCAGCTGCTGTGTGGTGAGAACGCTTTCCGGCTGTGTGTTGTGGGTGAGCAGCGCATGGTTTTTCAGGCCCTGTGCCGTCTTATAGCTCTTGCCGCAGTGGCACTTGTAGCCCTTACGCACTCTATAGAATTGATGAGGGGAATGAGTTTTGTGTGCTCAAAATTCATGCTGAAACTGATTGCTAACCTGCCGTCCTTTTTGTGTCCGTTTTTCGAATGATATTTGATACCATTCACGTTCTTGTAACGCTTCTTACACCCAGGCACCGGACATGCAAAGGGTTTCTCATTTCCTGGCGTGCCGTTGCTGCCCCCACCGGAATGCCTGCAACACAGAATCTTTAAAAATTGATCTCTAAAAAAGAAAAAGACTTAAAAACACACCTGCTGCCATAACGCATGATAAACTCCGAGCTAAACTCCTCGGTGGTCCAAGAGTCGTTGCTGTCTTCTGATTCGGTAACGACCATTTCATCCTCATCCATTTCACTGCCTGCAAAACAAAGTATTACATTTGAATATAGATATCAAAGAGTTGAATATACAAGAACCCTTACCAGTTGGCGTATTACTGCGATTGGACGATGACATGCTATAGCTATGATGCTTGATGGCCAATTTGCGTTTAAGCTCTGCATTGCCGGTGTTGCCGCTGCCGGTATTGGTAGCGGCATTGTTAGTGCTGCTGGTGTTGGACAAAAATGTGGGTGCATCCTTACGGGCATCATCGGAGATGAAGCGAAGCACGTAGCTCAACGGTAAGGATGCGGGCTGTGCCAGCTCCTTCTGCTCGACCACCTTAGGATCATAGTCTACAAAAGATGAAATGCATAAACCAAATAAATTATCATATTTAAGAATATTCAGTTCAACAGAGAATTAATTCTCTGACCCAATAATGCGGGCACGCACACAAATTAAATTGCAACAAAAATCTAAAATCACATCGAAAGGCCATAAATTATGTGCTTTTATAAATTTATTTATCTCTTAAATACGCATATAAATAATGCATGTACGATTCAAACAAGTTTAGTCAGTTCAAAGTCTGCGTTGGGGATGGGAGTTAGCTCCATTCGACACGACGCAACGGCGAATGTGTGAACAGCATGATAAAAGGGGCAGGAAAGGGTATCAATTGTTGTGTTCCGTCGTGCTAAACACGATGTGCATTCCATAAAAACAGCCGGAGGGAGGCACTGTCATCACTGACAGTATTTATTATTGAAATGTTAAAATAAAATAAATAAATAAATGTGAGCGTATGTATGTAAAACTGTTGTTTGTTGTCTGGCCTACAGCGTTTATACTGTGGTTGCTGACGCATTTTATAGGGGTCTTATGATTATATATGTATGTATGTATATAATTGTATATAGGGGTGTGTATAGGGATGGGGACAGCTCCATAGACGAGCACATGGCAACTCTATCTTATCGAGCGACAAACGACAAGCATAAGCTCAAAGCTTGCTTAATCAGTCAGTGCATAATAGCGGCGCACAGGTGATTACTGGGTTGGGTGAGATGTACTATGTACATGAGTCGTAAATACAAATGCACACACACACACACTCACACAAGTTGGTGTGCGTAACCTAACCTCCTCGCTAGTTACAAGCATGCACTAATTACTTTAAATGCAATCGATAGACGAGCAACAGGTAATCGAAATATCTGTACCATCTCTGCCCAGTGCAGTTGTCGTTACTGCAGATGGACTACGCACCCACCCAACATCCCCACCCACTTACTCACCGCACGATAACATACAAATGAATCGATAACAGCATACTGTTTTTACTGTGAATGCAAACAAAGAGAGATCGCAAATGGAAAACATATGCTGCAAATTAGAAATGGTATCAAAGCGTATATGTGTGTGTGTGTGTGCCTGCTTATTACACAAATCAGACCTTTTAATGTGCGTGTGTTATCAGCTGATAAACTAAAAATCACACTGCGTAGGAGCACTATGCAACCGATGACACATTCGCACGTACAAGCAATAATATTTTTAGAGTGTTATTCAATAATTTATTGCAAACTCAAACGTGTTTTGTCTGATGAAATATCTACGTACAACTATAACCTTATCACCATATGTCTCTCTGTCCGCCACCCACTGACTGTTGTTTGTTGTTACGGTCAACTCAGTTTTCAATACTTTTCACATTCATTATTATGATTTGTGATTGTTGTTGCCTGCTCTTGCCATAAATGATAACCTCAGGGAATGTCGCAGTTCTTGTTGCCCTTTAAATTCAGTCAGCCAGTCCGACTAGGTGACACCATTCACCGTTCAACTTGTTTATCATAAATTTAAGCACTTAATAAGTAACAGCAGTTGGTTTGTTTTAAAACAAATTTGATCTAGTCTTATTTACCTACACAGACACCGATACAGACAGACATACTGCAGACATCTATAATATATATCGCTCGAAATATTCAATGCATTCACATTTTAAAAACAAAATAAACAGAAAAATCGACGCTGCGTTGTTATTCCTGTTATTCTTATTGCTTTTGCGTTGTCATCTGAGTCATTCACTTGTTGCAGAATTTTTGTACCAGATAATAAAATATTCATACATACGTACATTCACACATACATGTGTATGTTTGCACATGTAGACAATATGTGTGTAAACAGTTCAGTTCAGATGTTGTTTTGAATGTTCAAAATATTCCAATCAAAAAGTCAACATATCGAAATTTGATAAAAGGGCCAAAATGTCATTGACTGACTGTCTGACTCGACGGACTCGAAAGAAATGTCAGCAACAATCAAATTTGTTAAAGTTTTGTATCGTGTTCGCCTAATCAAATTGCAAATATTACAGAGTATGGCAATTCGCAATGTCCACATGTTATCGATAAAATTACACCGATTGTGTAACTTTGCCCCTGTTTGAGTCCCTTTGTGTGTGTGTGTGTGCACAACAGGTGCCTGGCAACTGTGCAAAGGACAAATTTGAAGGTCTCGCTTCAACGTTGCCATGGCAGCTAAAGAAAACAGCGAAAGAAAAAACAGAAGCTTCCCATCTCCCGCTAACCAAATAAAGTGTAAGAAGGTTGGATGCGATAATCAGGAGATAACCAGGCAACTGGGACAGGCATACGTATAAATTACATATGTACAGATAAACATATAACACACATACAGCGGTGGGAAAAACAATAAGTACAGCATGGTCAAGCTTTTAAGGAAATTATGTATTATTAAGTAAAAGAGTATATTTATTGATCATTCTATTCCCTTTGAAATTGATTCAATGTCTCCTTTTATAAAAAAATCGTAGGGTAATAATAAAACAAAGTTATATTAATAAATTAACAACGACTATGACTAAATTCCTGTAGTTAAAATAACGAAAATAGCAAATTTTAGAAAGATATGATTATGTTTCGTTATCTTCTTGAAATACCCGATATTTTTTAGTCTATATTATATATATTTTTAAACTGGAAACTGCAACTGAAAGCCCAACAATTTTAAACTTTTTACTCCATACAGCAAAAACAATGCAAAATTGCTGATTAAATTTAAAGAAAAACGATATCAAATAATTCTGTTCGTATTATTTCACCCACATCTGTACCACGTTATGTACGTTTGTACATATGTACCAAGTAAATGCGCACGCACCACAAATCCTTCGAGATGATAAAATGTTGGGCAAAAGCTTATAGCTTCATTCTTACAAACAAACACATATATAGATATAGATATTGATGTACAAGAGCATTTCGTATGTGTGCGTGTGTGTGTGACTGTTGTTGCTATGGGCGCTTGGTAGGCGTAGAAGCCATTAGCAATGCCAACTTTATGTAATGTTATCCTCCCTACCTATCACCCCTCACAACGACGCCATTTACTGTTGACCGTTATCACTACAGCAGCAGGAACAGCAGCGACAACAAGAATAACAAACAGCTGCTAACGCACCACCAGCAACAACAATAATAACAACACCACCATCACCATCACCACCACCACCATTAGCACCACCCCAGTTGGAACATAACGCACACATACCACAGACCCAAAAACCCATCGCCAGAACATTTGAAGCAAAGTGGCAACACTGAGCTTAATTTTATTGATTTTCCACCCCTCCACACCCCCTCTCTGTGACGCTACTGACAACGATGCTGCTGACGCTGCTTGAGTACCTGGGCAAAGTGGCCATGCTAAAATTAGAAGCATTTGTTTTAGGAAGCCAAAGTTACACAGCATTGCAAGCTCCTCATTGACAGCCGGCTTTGGTTCACGTAACTTGATTAATTGGACAAACATTGGAGAAATGAAATAAATATATGTATGTACGTAATAGGACACGTGTATTAGACACAACTTTCGACAAGAATTGATTACAAATACCGTGCCTCATATATTTTGAGCCAAATAACACATGCCCACGCCAGCTGCACCTGCAAGAAACGCGCTAAAATCCCAAAAGCCGAGTAAGGTCAAAAGAAAAAAACAAAAAAAAAGGGCGCTCACTTGCTACTAGCCGGCTGTGGTACAGATGCTGCTTCGCTGGCGGCTTACCAACACATGCACAACTCACTCACGCACACATTCATACACTTGAGCCAACGTTTTCGTGTTGTTGTTGTTAAATGGATCACCGGCTTTTTACTTGTTCTTGTTGTTTTTGCTTTCCACGGTATTGCCCTCCCGCTCGCACTTGTTTCATTCGCCAATCTAAAGCAAACACATACATTTATGATGCCAGTGTATTTATGTATATTGTTGTGTAGAATGTATGCTGTACATGCTACGAATGAACCTTTCACGGTGTGCGTGTGTGTTTGTGTATGTTTGTATGTGTTTGAGCGAGCACAGGTAATTCAGCTTGGCTTGTCGCCTATTGTGAATGCGCTTGCTTGTTTCAATTGAAGGCGACGACGCGTACGCATTAAAACGTGCGTGCGTATTTAAGGCCTGGCCATATTGATTTTCCATGGCACACTTTAATATATTTTACTGCAGATTGCTTGCTAACTGCAGCACTAAAAAATATGTTTTTGAGCCAAAATTGATTTCAGGGCTGGGACGCTATAACGAATAACAACATCAATGTTATTCATATACAAATCGCTGCGTCTCACACTCACAAATTAACTTATTCATTAGCGTGATATGCCCACAGGTACAAATACATTCGTATGTGTATGTACATGCACATGTACATGTATATAAATAAAATAAACAAAACAGCGTACCGATGACAACGACGACGGCGTCGATGCCGCCCCGACATCACGCGACTAATTAATGTTGTTTGTCATTGATATTTTGATCACTATTGCACTTGTTTATAGGTCAATTTGTTATTTCTGCAGTACTTACCTATATGTGTGTCCTCAATGTGAGATATTAAGTCGCTTAGACTTGGAAACGTTTTAAAACAGCCATTAAATTTGCAGATGTTGATCAGAAACACGGCCATATCACTCGACGCACTCGACTGACTGACTACTGCGAGTTTATGTAATGTGTCACTGTTAGTTTAATGTTATGGTTTTGGCATCTAATTTAACAGATTTCTGAACTGTTATTAACAGCTAGCATTAATCTATTCCGGTGCTTTGTGGTTGTTCGCTGATAAATCAATGCATTAAAGTTGTTATTATGATAACGTTAAACTAACGGTTTACAAAACCTGATTAAGCCGGCATTACAAGTTAAAACATTGAGTGCTCAAAATTGAATTTAACATTGCTCCGAATCACTGTCTCTAGCTTCTGATAACAGAGATTGTGGTTATGTAAAGTTTGTTTAAACGAATACTGTTAACTATCGATATATAGTTGCAACCAAACAACTTTGCGGCGTCGGTAAAAATAAATGAATATTATTTTGCATTTGAAACCAACGAAAATGCAATGTGTGTATAGCGTTAATCGAATTTGATTCCTTTAATTTGTTTGATTGAAGAGCCAGCCGAATTGTGAAGCGTTACGCCGATTAGTATGTATTTGTGTGATTCCTCCCTGGCTTGACGACTCTCACACACACACTTATGCAAAAATGCTGTTATGTAATTGAGGGCTGCAATTATACATATTAGAAAAATTGGAAGGTCTATTTAATTTAGACTGCGTTGAGGTTGTTTATCACAATCAAAATAATTGTTTATACTACTTACAGCATCCTGTTTCGGTTGTGCTGGGTTAAAATTATCTTAAATTCCCAGACGATGTGACGACACGACGACGCGTGGCTGTATACGGACCAGGGCTGAATATCTATTCGATATACAATCGATAAATAAAGCGAATAAACATTTTTCTATGTAAATAATAACTAATTTAAAAAGTACAAATTTACTGAACACGAATTTTATTATTCTTTTTTGCACACATTTGTCCCTTGCAATGACAATTCTGATAATGATATTTAAATTACATAATTTTTAAATTTTCGCGCCTTCGTTTTACAATTCAACTCTACCTGTATCTAGTCTGACATTATAAGTTGTCAAATATATAGTTACAATTCTATTGTAAATGAAATCGAGCAGTTCAAGTTCCCAGTGCTTTTACGAAATATTTGTGGTTTTAAATAATAATAACTGAAAATTCGCGTATTCTGAGGTTGTTATATTAGCCGGCACAGATTTCCCAGTGTACTTCCAATTCACCACAGCGCAGGTTTGCATCAAAACCAAAATTTTATCGAAGATATAAACGGCAAGTATTTACCGAAATTTTGACATACAGCTAATTTATTTAAATATTGCCTTGAGCAGCTGATAATCGACTTCGAAAAATTTAATTTGCGGGTATTTAAGTTTAACTTTATTAAAACCAAATGTAAGCAATTATACACGTAGTATTTATATTTGGAATGTTTAAGAACCAAATATTATAATGAAATCGTTATTCTTAAGGAATAACTAAAAGAAATATGATCTTATCACCATACTACATAATAGGAATACCTTTATTTAAACTACCAATATAAAATACACAAAGTTATCGAGAAGCATTCATGCGCGCTGGATTCTTTCCAATTCACCACGAAGAGTCGACTTGCATGGCGATTGTAGGGTAAAGTAAAATTTCGCGTTTAATACGGTTCCACTGTTGTTAAGGGTTTGTTCGAAGTGAGTTCAACGGTAATCTTACGCTTACATGAAAAGTGTGGAGCACCCCCCCGCCTTGCCTGCTGCTGCCGTTGGTTGGATAATCAGTGCCCAATGAAAAATGCTGCGAAATTATTTTTCAATTACAAATTTTCAATTATGATAAAGTGAAAAGTGTGACCAATGGATAAACGAGTAAAAATATTATTTTCTCAAACGTGTTCAATGTCGCCATCTTGCGGCACTGCACACACATTCACATTAGATGTCACACGCCCGTGTCAAGAGAACTGTCAGTGTTACTTTGTGCCTTAGTGTGCGTTTGCAGATTCGTTGCGTCACTAGAAAATTTTTAACAGTTGAAAAAAATCGGTAAAAACTTTAACAAAAAGTGAAAAGTAAATAATATTTATTAAATATAATTAAAGAGCGCGTATATTTGATTGAAAACCTAATTTACGTGGTCAGACAACCATTTGGTAGTTACGTAACCAACAGCAATTTGCAGGCGGGCAGTAGCGGCTTTTGGAGAAAGAATTTGCAACAATTATCCATATATTTACAGCAAATCTTCATCTATTCTTTTGCAGAGCTACGTGCGCTTGCTTCAATTTTGTGCGAAACGCCGATTAAAATTCAATTAAAAATGTTCGTGTCGACAGTCTCTCGCATTGCCCCCGTTGCCAGGACCGTGGTAAGTACATAATTTATGTAGTTTTCAGTGAGATAAACTAAGATGTGTTTTGTGTCCCAATTAATTACATAATTTATATAGCCGCATTGATTTTTTGTTGCTTGTAAAAAAACCCAACGTCTATGGTGACTTGGAATTCCAATGGAAAACGCATACAGTTACATAAGTTGAAGGCGACTTTTGAGGTTATGTTTGACTGATAGTCGTCTTGCAATTATATTATCAATAAAATTGTAAGCAGTGTGAAACACGTTTAATTCTTTTTTAAAACTTTTCTTCATTTAATTTGTTAAACTAAAGCTAATTCGAAACTGTTGTAGACATTGTATAACCAGTCGCGTAAATGTTCTGCTCATTATTGAGGTTAGAACCGGTGAAAGCTTTCCAAGCCATTTTATGTATACATATTCACCATGGATCGGTGAACTATTTTTGTATATAAATGTAAAAGTTAGAGTTTAATATTTGTAATAATAGAAATTAAAAAGAAATGTGCTCGGTGCCGTTTAACAGTGACAACAACAACAAATACGATTGCCAAAAGGCACAAAGCCAAATTGCTTAACGCATTGCATAACTCTGAGATTGATGCAAATGTGTGTGTGAGCAAAAAACGCCTAATAGAATGCAAACAACTTTTATCTCACTTGAAACTCAATTGTCTTTCTTTAGTACATATTGCATAATTATTCTTTTTACTATTTCAGCTCCTCGCCAACTCCAAGCAGTACTTGCGACCATTGAGCAGCGCCGTCATCAGCCAGAGCCAAACTTTGGCTGCTCAGAACACAACCCCCGTAGCATTACTGCCACAGATCAGGTCATTCCAGACCTCGCCAGTCACACGTGACATTGATTCGGCTGCCAAATTCATTGGTGCTGGTGCTGCAACAGTCGGCGTCGCTGGTTCCGGTTCGTATTGGTTACATTTTAAAGCCTGCACCCTCATGTCCGTCTTTAAATTAATTTTTGTAAATGAATTGTTCAACAATATTTGCCAATCATCATCTTCAGTCAGTTACAATCTAGCATCTGGGGCACACACTACGAGTATCTGATTACTCCAAATTAAGCCCCGGGAAGGTCTGAGATTTGGTCAAAGCTCCTGTGTTGAAGAGCTTCATTTCCTAGCAGGAAACTTGTGTAATCACAAGGCGAAAGTACCAGAAATTCTGCAATGTTATCGTTGCATTGAAATCTTTCGTGACCAGCAATTTTAGTGCGATGTGCTTGCTGCAAACCTCAATGAGGTGCGCAGAACTCAATTCAGACTAATCTGTGACTGACTGGCTCCAAACCAAAAGATGATAGGCTCTTGGACAACAATTTGCAAAACTTAATTCCATTTCTAATGCTCATTGCAAACAGCTCATCCATCTACTGATATCTGGTGATGGGCTGCTTGCTTTCAATTCGGCAAATTGCCGAAGTTCATTAAAATACAACATAATACTTGTCTGTGCTGTTTGATTAACATATTGTCTTTTCTTATTCATTTCTATATTCGACTGTGCGCTGCGTTGACAATGACAACCAATACAACAGGTGCTGGTATTGGATCAGTATTCGGCTCCCTCATCATCGGTTATGCCAGAAACCCATCCTTGAAACAGCAGCTGTTCTCTTATGCCATCTTGGGTTTCGCCCTGTCTGAGGCTATGGGTCTGTTCTGTCTTATGATGGCTTTCCTGCTGCTCTTTGCCTTCTAAGCGTCGCTCCTCGTCCTTTTTGCGTGCAATTGTTTGCGGTTGTTTGTGTTTGTAAACCTCCTTGAAATATCATTTTAAGTAGGCTAACAGCATTTCGACCGTAATCAGGAGCAACAAGAAAGCAAACTATAGAAGAAACAACAAACAACCAACATCAACGTTCGTTTTTCGATTATTAATGATAAATGATTGATAGAAACCAACATCTTGTGTACTATCTAATTATAAAATAACAACAACATAATATATGTAATTTTGTTTTTAAAAAACATTCAAAACATTGTAGTGATCGCATAACCAAGCTACCCAATACCATCTCGGACGAAGAAAACACTTTATTTAAGTTTAAAACCAAAAAGGCAGCGACTTGCTGATAAACCCACTGGAAAAACACTCGGCTTAAAGTGGGTAGAAAATATACAAGGAAGAAAAACGATTCGAACGACATGTACTTAGAGCGAGAAGTTGTAAACAATTGTAAAGTTATAATTTAATTCAAGCAAGCTTTTAGGTTTACTCAGCCCCCAAAGAAAATCGACAATTAAAACTGACTGCCACCCGACGGACCCATAACGAAGTGGGAAGAATGTTGACCGTGTTATCCAACTCTCTCTCTCTCTCAAATTGCTTTGACAACAACAACAGTTAAGGCGGCAGATAGCACGTGCAACTTTCATACACAATCAACATCCTTGGGACCTAGGGCGCGTTTGCTTGTTTTTGCTAGTTTTGAGTTAATGTGGCACGTACTGATAACTTTTCTTTCTAATATTTAAAACAATATTTTCACATTTTATTGCCACTTAATATTTATTTTCGTGTTGAATAAAGTTGGGTGGTTTCTTGGCTAGAGCAACATAAAATAATGAATTTTAAAGATTGTGAAATAAAGGAAAAATGAATGCGTTAAGAAGAAAACTTTTGTTTTAATTTATAGAAATTAACAATGCATATATTTAAATTGTTTAATTATTAAGGTGATAGAATAAGATTCTATATTTTAAATTATGAGCTTTTAGCGCTCCGAAGTGCAACTCTGTGCTCTAGGGTCAGTTGTCTATGCAACTCTGTTCCGTGGTGCCATTCACACGTCTACGCAAATGTAACACGCTGTTAAGTTATCGATAATTTTAAACGTATGATAACTAAACAATATTCCATGCTCATAAATGGATTTTGCCAAAAAAATATTGGGTAAATATGGATGGAAAGAAGGTGACGGCTTGGGAAAGAACAACACAGGAATTGCTGCACCTCTAAAAGCCTGTTTAAAGTTTGATAATGCCGGTCTGGGCGTTGATCGGGCTACAGAATTCAATGATCATTGGTGGGAGCGTTGCTTCAACGAGGCAGCTTCAAACGTGACCGTGCAAGTGGAGAAAAATGGAGAAGTGAGCACAGCACGAAAATCTGGCGAAGATGCCGTTGAAATCTCCACGAAAGGCTACTCGGCGCGTAAGCTTAAAAAAGCCAAGGATCAACAGCGCGACGCTGAAGGTGGTGCAGTCTACGAACACTTTCTGAAGTCGGCGCTGCTCACACAAAGTGGAGGTGAAGTGGCTGACACAGAACGTATCAAGCCCGAAGACATTGCGGTGTCAAAGGTGCATGTTATGACGGACGAGGAATTGTTCAAGGCTTGCGGAGGTCGAACCGCTCACAAGGGGGCACGACATGGACTCAAGCTGAGTGGAAAACTTGCGCGTTTGGAGCAGCAAGAGCGTGAGATGCTCGCCAAGCTGCAGGCCAAACAAAATGAACCAGATGAGATTGAGCAGCCAACAAAGAGTAAAAAGAAGAAACATAAAAAGGACAGGAAAGAGGAGGAGCAAGAGGAAGTGTCTGAGCCAGTAGCAGATGAATCCGAATGCGCAACGGTCGAAGAAGTTGAGCAGCCAACAAAGAGCAAAAAGAAGAAACATAAAAAGGACAGGAAAGAGGAGGAGCAAGAGGAAGTGTCTGAGCCAGTAGCAGATGAATCCGAATCCACAACGGTCGAAGAAGTTGAGCAGCCAACAAAGAGCAAAAAGAAGAAACATAAAAAGGACAGGAAAGAGGAAGTGTCTGATCCAGTCGCACATGAATCCGAGTCTACAATGCCTGCTGAACCCAAAAAACGCAAGAAAGATGAAGCTGTCGAAGATGAAACTACGCTAACAGTCAAGTCCAAAAAGAAGAAAAAGAAGCACAAGGAAATGGAATAGAACATTTGTTTTTCATTGTTTTTTTTTTAGATGAACATACAAAATGTATTTAGTAATAATAAATCTATGTGGGCCATTTAAAAACTACTTGGGTCACTTAATCATAAGTCCAACATTATAATCTTTACTTTCTACCCTTGGCTTTCATGCGACGTGATTTACCCAATCGCTTGTTGACTGATGCGCCAGCTTTCACTCCTCGTTGGCGACGTGTAGACTTCTCTGACTCGAGTCCAGCCGCGGAGGCTTTAGTGTTGCGCTTGAGTCCCTTCTTTTTGCCACCGAATCCGAACTTTTTGTTGCGCATTTTGCGGCTATCGGCTGATTTCTTTTGCTTGGACTCCAGTGCCTTGGCATCCTCCAAAAAGTCTAGATTCTTCAGTTTGCCCTTGCGGAACTTCTTGAGCTTATCGAGCATTTCCTTCTTCTCAGCCTCACGCTGCACCTTCGTCTGTTTGGCCAACATTTTACCCATTTTACGCTGTTCACGAATCTGTTTGATACGCTCTGATTTGGCTTGTCCCTGCTGTTTGGCCATCAGATTGGCGCGCACTTTCTGCATGTGCTCGTCAGACTTGGCCATTTCAGCAAAATAGTCATCGGGTCGTCGCGTCTTAATGCCCATCTCGTGTAGACGCTGAATACCTTCAATCACAGCGCTTTGTGCTTGACGATGGAAAAGCATTTCCCTTTTGAAGTCATTCAGCACGGGATCCTCTTCAGGTCGCACATAAGGAATCTTGGCGTTACCTTTGAACTGATTGGCGCGTTTCTGTTCGTGTTTTTCCAGCTGCACAGCCAGCTCAGGGGCCAACGGTGCCAGGCTGTTAACCATGTCCAGGCGTTCCTCCCACGGCAGCTCCAAGTGTATGGCTTGTGCCTTGCCCAACAATGCGCTCTACAAGATCTGTTGTTAGCATGAAGGTTTCTTGAAAGAACTTGCTTTTACTTACTATGTCATTTATTTTTTCACGCTGTCCACTAAATTCAACATTTAGACCAGGTTTTAAGTCACCACGCTCAAATGCGGCTTGCAGCTGCGAAGAAATAAAGTATTTAATATTTTACTTATGGGTGCACCAGATTTACATACCTCAGCATCTGAATTGTCATCAGAGTCGAATTCTGAGCCACTTTCTTCTAATTCAAAGTCAGACATTCTGCTAAATTATTAATTAAAAGTATTTGGTCATATAAAAACAATGTCAACACGTGCGACTCGACCAAGTCTTTATCGATAACTTTTTAAATTACCACAGGGTGATTGTGAACATTGGGTTATGTATCAATCAGTTTTGGTATGTGGTGCTACTATTTCATTTGCCATTCTCACAAAAGAATAAACATTTGCTCTTTATCTCTTGATATCAGCTGTTAAATTCAAATAATTGCATTATTTGTAATTTGAAGCTCAAACAGACCAACATTTTGCAACAAACTCTTGTTTAAAATTTATTTACTGTATAACTCTAAAATCTTAACGTTTAATGGGTGCAGTTGCTGTTTCACAATGAAAATATTATTTCTGCTCGCTGCTAACAAGAGTTTAACATAATGTTATGTTTGAATGGCAAAATGCAATGATTTGAATGTAAAGAGGAAGAACTCCCGTTTGATTGCAAAAAGAATTTAATTTGATAATTTGTTTGCGGTTTAATTGAGTTTTATTTTGTGATTATTTATTGATATAATTTTTTTTGTCGACAATGTCCAATCTTGCAAATAAATACGCCGAATTGCTGCGCAAATATGGCGATAATTACACAATTACATATAGCGCGCCACCAAGCTATTTGGTTAAACTGATTGGCGCGCGCGAAGCTGGCAGCAAAATTATTTTCGTTTACCACGAAAATCGCAAAGGAGCGTCTTCAACCACGCCCACTAAACTATTATTGCGATCCGAACGAGGTTCTGCATCAAATGTAGACCTTGATAGGACAGGAAGTCCATTAAAGGATGATTGTATAGTGGATGCCATTGCCGATCTTTCGCTGGACTTGCATGTCGTATCAAGGAATCCTTATAAGCAGGACGAAGAGTATCATCGTGGGCAACTAGCTGACAAGGCTCGTGCCATCATCTGTACTGAGCAATTCCAGCAAGGCGATGGTCTGGGATCTGTGTGGTTCCTCTGCGATGGCAGTGATTTTGGACACACGCTTTTGTTGCAGTACGAGTTTAATCCGACGCACTTCTCCCGTGGCATGGTCACCTACTCAGGTGTGTTGCCTTCGTGTATGGTGACATCGCAATCCCTGGTGCGACAGCATGGCATGGCAGCGGGTGCTCCACTGGAGACAAACATTGAGAACTGCTACCAGGTTAATCCACACATGATGCTGCGCTTCAATTGGTCAACTTCTGCTCCGTTGCCTCTGCTCGTTGATCTCAGTGCCTGCAATGTGGTCCTGAATCAAACATTTCGAGTGGGTGATTGTGGGCCACTAACGAATGACTTTATGAATCAGTTGCGCCTCTTGGTCTACATTCGCGAAGACATTATTAACTACTATAA
Source organism: Drosophila dunni (assembly GCA_018152125.1). Lineage (NCBI taxonomy): Eukaryota > Metazoa > Arthropoda > Insecta > Diptera > Drosophilidae > Drosophila > Drosophila dunni. The sequence goes on along the minus strand of JAECXC010000352.1, from coordinate 1,220,480 downwards.
TGATGAGAAGTCAGGCGGTAATCGTGATCCAGTATATCGTTGTGGCAGTGGCATTGATATGGACGAACTGCGTGAATCCATTAACAAGACCATGACCGAGGTATCGGGCTTTACGGACGTTTTTACGGACGGACATGCCGAGAATGACATTGAAGAGATTGTGCATCAGGTCAAACTACGCAGAGTTACCGATTTAACCGACAAGCTATGGGAATTACTCAAATGTATGGAAATCAATTACTTGGTCGATGCTTTAAATTAATACTTTTCTTTTTCCCAAAGGTTGTTCCTCATACAAGGATCTTAAAATTGCATTCAATATGCTCTTTCAATGCGCCGTGCGTTGCAATATTGTGGTAAGCTTAAAAGTAGTCCCAGTCAAGTGTATTTTAATCTGTCTTACACTTTCTCTTTCTGCAGAACATGCCCACGAACAAGAATCGATTGGCGGAAATAATCTCGAATTTGGCCAACAACCGATTGGCTATGCCATGTCTGAGTGGTGCTGAGCCCTTGGAATTGCTGCTGGAGATTGGTCTCGAAAAGGTTTACAAGGACTACGAGTTCATCTTTACAGAGAGCAAAGTCTGCAGCACCAGTTTGCTTAAAGGCAGCGCCACAACAACAGCTCCTGATGCGTCCAACGATATACCGAAGCTGCGCAAATCCCTGCATAATGCTGTGCGTGGAGATGGTTCTGCTGGCCTGCGAAAGACCCTGTTGCATCATACTGCTGACAGTAAGCAAACAGGCACAAAGTTTCAGAATGGTGATGTAAATGGATTCAAGAACAGCAACTTTGATGAACACGACAGCATGATGTCAATATCCAAGCTGTTTCAAATACATTCCACCCTGGAGCACATTCTGATGATTCACATCAATTTGAATTTACCCAATGGTGAGTTGCAGTTAGGACTGGAAACTTTATTTCAGTTAAAGTAACTAATGTTCTTTCCATCAGTTTACGCCGATGTCTGCACTCAGCTGCTAAGTAAGCCACCTCGTCAACTGGAGTACATTGATGATCAGCTCAGCGATGAGGTGGACATACAGTTGTCGGCTCACTATGTGCGAGAACACCTGGACGGCAAGGACCCGCACTCGCGGCAAATAACAATGAAATCGCAAAGCAAATTTAGAGAACTCACAACTACATTCTACTTCAATCTGGAGAACATTTGTCCACCGGAGTTGGCGCAGTGCTTTCAATGTGATGGTAAGTTAAGAGCAATGCTTTTTTATTAATTTTAACTAGTTACTTTTGCAGACAAAGAGTTGGTCAAGGAGCGTACATATCATGCCTGGCTTTATCGTAAAATTCGCACACTAAAATAAAGCATTTTGTACATTGAGTACAGTTATAAAACAACTTATACACCAATTGTCAATGAGTTCTGCTTGTTTTACACAAACCGATTTTTCTTAAATCATGTCGAACGAATTCCTACAAGTTTTTAATCCATGCCGTTAAAGGGAACTCGTGTGCTCTGAATGCCTTGGATAGCCCAAGGCTTGGAATCTTTAGATTTGGTTAGTTAACCAATTAGCTAGTGTTTTGCTTTCCATATTCTAAACAAAATGTAAATGTAAAATGCAAGGAAATGAGCAGCCAACGAGGCGTATAGTAATGTTATAAATCGGGCCAACTGTGTGTGCCACCAATAACCAACAGAGAGGAAGAGAGAGACGACAAGAAAGAAAGGGAAAAACTCAAGATTTTTTGAAAGCAAACGCTAGCCTAATCATGGCAGTGATGTCATGTTTTTCGGAGCAAAAAAGCTAGATTAGTGAAAAAAACAAGCAAAAAAAAAGCGGAATCCTTAAAAAAAGGAGTAAGTAGTTTTTTTTACACAATTTTCCCATTGCACAAAGTGTTTTAAGACGGTCGGGAGCAAGTGTTCCCGTGGCGCTGCCGATTAGGTGCTCGACTCCCAGCCCTTCTGATTTAAAATTTGTTGAAAATAGTATTTATTAATAGTTATTATATAACTATTATTAAAATATTTTTTATTTAAAATCTATAAAATAAAAATTTGTATCTTGTAAAATAAGCAGCTTTAAAGCAATATAAATGTACAATTCCCAATGGGCAAGATCTCGGCAAGAACTCATGCACTCCGCTCAGCGACCAAGCACCTAATCAGCAGCGCCCCTGGAACACTTACTCGCGATCGGCTTAAAACAATACATTTCGCTAAATAATATTTATGGAAAACAACTTAATTTGGCCTTTAATTTGTGAATATTTCCCGCAATTTCACTTTAGAAAAAGCTAGATCTGACGGGAAAAAAGCGGAAACGGCAACACTGTCCATGAGTTGACTTGCGTTTGCTTTCAAAAAATCTATGGTTAGTGGTGCTGCTACATCCCAAAAATGTTACAATCCAATTAGTGTATTTACAGCACTTGTTTAACCCGATTGATTTTCAAGTCTCAGACGTGCGTGGAACGCGCTGCGGTTCGGACGTGTTTTATTTTCATTGCTGCTGCACAGGAATATTTTTCTAGCTTGGCCGCGCACGTTTGAAGCCCTTAAAGTGACGCACATCCTGTGCATGGATAAAGATTAAGCAAAATTTAGTCGCTGTCTTTAAACTAACTTAATTGAAGTTAACTTGTTTTCAAATGCCAATTATCGCCGCAGTTTAATCTAATTAACAAAATGGTGTGTGTCTGGCTTAAATTAAATAAGTGAAATATTTTTTAAGCTTAATATGGATTAAGGACATTCGATACTCCTAGAGTATAGCCCTAAAAGTGCTGGGGTTAAGATGAAGGAAAAGCCAAAGGAGTTATTGGCTGAAACCTTAGAAAAGTTTCTACCTTTTCAGCTTTTAACATTTCCTTTTTACTCACCTTCTTTGTGACCGGTTTTCCAGGGTCTAGAATTCTTCTTTAAGTTTGGCTATGCCTTCCTGACCATAACACTGATCATCATGATCTGGATGTCCCTGGCCCGTGCCTCGAAGTTCAGCAACGAGATGGAGGAGACACGAATTCCCCCGTGTACCTATAATGTAATGTGTACGTGCTCCAAGTCCTCCACAGATCTGGGCATTGTGCACTGCAGGAATGTGCCCTTTCCCGCACTGCCTCGCATGGTGAACCAGTCCAAGGTATGTAGAAGGAGTAGTCTTCCTACCTACTGAAGGAAATTCAGTGCAATGTCTGTATTTCCGTTAGGTTTTCATGCTGCACATGGAAAACACGGGACTGCGTGAAATCGAGCCGTATTTCCTGCAGTCGACGGGAATGTACCGTCTTAAGATCTCGGGCAATCACTTGACCGAGATCCCCGACGATGCCTTCACCGGCTTGGAGCGTTCGTTGTGGGAGTTAATACTGCCGCAGAATGATCTGGTTGAGATACCATCAAAATCGCTGCGACACCTGCAAAAGCTGCGCATTCTCGATCTCTCGGATAACCACATTACGACCGTGCAGCACGACTCCTTCCGGGGCCTGGAGGAATCCCTGCAAACGCTAAATCTGGGCGAGAATTGCATCTCAATGCTGCGGCCGCACAGTTTCACCGGTTTACTGAATCTCGAAACACTGGATCTGAGTGGAAACAGTCTGTTTGAGATAGATCCCAATGTGTTTAGCGATGGCATGCCGAGACTAAGTCGTCTGCTGCTCACCGATAACATACTGTCGGAGATACCCTACGATGCACTGGGTCCGTTGAAGAGCTTGCGCACACTGGACATTTCCCACAATGTTATCTGGTCACTTAGCGGCAACGAGACCTACGACATTAAGGCGAGTACAAAATTGAATCTGGATAATCTGCACATGGAATACAATCATATTGAAGTACTGCCACCGAATTCCTTCAAGTACTTCGATACAGTCAATCGCACCTTCTTCGATGGAAATCCCATTCATACCCTACGGGTAAATACAAGTAACTTGCTAATTAGTTTAACCATTTAAGACCTGAATCTTGTAGGATGATGCCTTTAAGCCCGCTCGCATACGAGAGATCTACATGCGCTACTGTGGACTGACCAATATTTCACCCATGGCCTTTGATAGTTTGGTGAATAGTTTGCAGATTTTGGATCTGTCCGGAAACAATTTGACGAAGTTACACCACAAGCTGTTCAATAATTTCGATGTCTTGAGGTAGGTGGTTCTAATCGGATCTGTTGACATGTGGGGCTTCTCCAAAGTGTGTGACCCGCTTTCAAAACGGAAACGTGACGAGGCGTGCTACAGAAATAAGCAGCTATTAAAGCCAACTAACCCTATGCCTATGCCACACTTCTCACCTCCCTACCTCCCTCCCTCTGGTTAACAGGGTCATCAGCATGCGTGACAATAAGATCAAAATCGCCAAGCCAACGGAAACCTTTAATGCGATGCACTATACACTACTCAAACTGGATCTGAGCGGGGATCGGAATGATCCGACTAATCTACAGACACTTCGCAAGTAAGTGACCCCAGCACAGTGCTCCTGTTTTCCCCCACACACACCCCTTATCCCAGCAAACTGTTTTGTATTTATTTTCAAAAAGTATGACCAGAATGCGGAACATGCGCTCGCTGTCGATCTCACGCATGGGCTCCTCCTCCGTGGGACCCGAGGACTTTAAGGACTTTGGCGTTGAACTGGAGGATCTGCAGATCACTCGGGGTGGACTCTCGGCCATACAATCGCATGCATTCAAGCATGTGCGCGGCCTGAAGCGTCTGGACTTTAGCGAGAACGGCATCTCCAATATTGAGAACGATGCTTTCCATGAAGTTGGTTGAACTGCTGCTGTTGTGCCGTACAGCATGTCTTAAAATGGGATTTTCTGTTGCAGATTGGTCACTCCTTGATTTCGTTGAAGATATCGCATGGTTACTCCGGCAGCGCCTTACCGGCGGAGGCTTTGCGTCACCTGACCTCGCTGCAGGAACTGGACTTTAGCAACAATCAAATCACCAGCATGAGTGATACCAGTTTTCACTTCCTGAAGAATCTGCGGCTCTTGGAACTGCACGATAATCGCATTGAGCAGGTGCTAAAGGGCACCTTCCAGGGTGACATACACTCCAAGCTGGAGGAGATCTCATTGCGTTTCAATCACCTGAACTCGATCTCGCAACACACCTTCTTCGATTTAGAAGCGCTAAGGAAACTGCAATTGGATGACAATAAAATTGATAAGGTTGAGCGTCGTGCCTTCATGAATCTGGATGAGTTGGAGTACCTCAGTTTGCGTGGCAATAAACTGAACAATCTGGCTGAGGAGTCCTTCCAGAATCTGCCCAAACTGGAGATACTCGACATGGCCTTCAATCAGTTGCCCAACTTTAACTTTGACTACTTTGATCAGGTCGGCACTCTGTCCAACTTGAATGTCAATGTTAGCCACAATCAGATTCGGCAGCTGATGTCCAATACCTCCTGGAGTGGACGCAATGAGCATGGTAACTGGAACTCTTCTCACGGTTACCATTTCCAGTTTTCTAATATGATTTGCTTTCAGGCGGCATGTATCACTCAAACATCAAGATCTTGGATCTGTCCCATAATAACATCTCCATTATCTATCCTGGCTACTTCCGACCCGCTGAGATCTCTCTGACCCACCTACACTTGGGCTACAACTCTCTTATGGTGTGTTTCTAAATTTAAATTAATTTAAGGCTTACTTAGTAGTTTTATCCTTTAGAATACAACTCGAGATGTGTTTGGAAATATGCCCCATCTGCAGTGGCTCGATCTGAGCCACAATTGGATACACGAGCTGGACTTTGATGCCTTTAAGAATACCAAAATGCTGCAGTTGATCAATTTCGAGCATAACTATCTAACCGATATACCACAGGACATCTTTAAGCCCGTGCAAGGATTGCGCATTGTGGACTTCTCCCACAACAAGCTGAGGGGTCTGCCCGATAATCTCTTCTACAACGGTGGCATGGAAAAGTTAGTTATGGTTAAACTTATGTATTATAAATTGTTTTGTTTATATATTTTTGTAATTTTTTTAGATTGGATGTCTCGCACAATATGATGTTGAAGATTCCCTCCTCTTCGCTCTCCAGTCTGGCTGCCTTGACACTTTGCGAACTGCATTTGTCCAACAACTTTATATCCACCATACACAGCATGGATCTGTCTAATAAGTTTAGGGTAAGTAATTTAAATAAAATTTATTTATACCCATTTAAAGGGTTCTTAAATCTATCAATTACTCATCTTAGAGACCATGAGAGTTAAGGTAACCAAAATGGTGGGTTTCATACTATATTAAAGGTGTCGAAGTCTTGTATCCGCCTTTATCGTACTTACTTGTCTCTCTCTCTCTTATCGTTATAGTCTCTGCGTTATCTGGATATTTCTTATAATTATTTGCTACGCATCGATGACGCTGTCTTTGCCACAATGCCCAAATTGGCCGTCTTGGATCTTTCACACAATCGTGATCTTAAAGTTATGGACAAGTCGTTTATGGGCTTGGAGAATTCACTGATTAAGCTGGGCTTGGAGAATGTGTCGCTTAGCACAGTGCCAGAGATACGTCTGAAGTATCTGCGAGAGTTCCGTTTGGGCTACAATGAACTGCCGTCCATTCCACAGGAGCTGGCTAATAACATGTCCAATCTGCGCATGTTGGATCTGTCCAATAATGACTTGACAAATGTACCTCTAATGACACAGTCGCTGCCACATTTGCGGTGAGTCTGCATGTCTTTGTTAAGTATCTCAACTTAATTAAGCTTTTCTTTTCTTTAGCCGCTTGATGCTCTCGGGAAATCCGATAACCTCGCTCAATAACAACAGTTTCGATGGGGTCAACGAAGACCTCGAAATGCTGGACATATCCAACTTCCGTTTGCACTACTTCGAATATGGTTGTCTTGACTCCTTGCCCCATCTGCGTTCGCTTAAACTAACTGCTTACTCGCATGTGGAGCACTTTAATATACCCCACTTGCTGCAGCATCATCACAATATACGGGAACTTTGGATCGAGGCACCGCAACCATTTACACGTATCGTCAAGAAGGGATCGGGACCAACACAGGAAATGCAGACGGTGCAGCTTGGCATGCCCACGGATCTGCAACGCGAAATGGAAGGACATCTGCCGTCCAAGCTGACCAACATCACGTTCAGTGGACCACAATTCACGAATCTGCACGAGCGCATTTTAAGGGTGAGTCTAGTTGATCTTAAGACAGCGAAAAATGTACTAATTGAAGGGCATAGAAATCATTTAGCCTAACTTAACTTCAGCCTAAGTTAATGCTTATTAAAATGGGTTCAGTAGGGGAAATATAACTCCTTTTCAAACTCCTCCCAACTTTTATCTACAGGGAATGCGTTCTCCTTACCTGTATATGCAACTGTTCAACACCTCGCTACAAGCATTGCCGCCAAACTTCTTTAAAAATATGGGCAGAGTACGAAATATATCACTGGACATACGTTACAATAATCACAACTTGAAGAAGATACCCAATCCCAATACTGGAGCTGTGCCTTATCTGCCAAATAGCGTATTCCTGACCGACCTCAAAATGTCACACACGGATCTCAACTGTGACTGCGATTTGGGGTGAGTTAAATAAAGCGATTTAAATTGTTTGAATATAAATATATTATTTTAGTTGGGTGGAGTTCTGGCAACGCAAGCGTAGGCAGTACATCTGCTCCTCGCAGACCTGGACCGATACGGTTTTCCGCACGTTTATGAACTCACCTTGCCAGGTTTACGGACGTCACAATTGCGATGATCACGACGACGATCTGCGCGAGACGCGTTGTGATAACAAAGGTGGACAGCAGCTGCTGGAGGTGAGTAAACTCAAGTCCTCTCATTACTCAAATCTCTAATAATTTATGTAACTCCTTTGCAGGCATTAAAGTTTGATCTGGAGTGCGGTTGGGATAATGCCAGTTGCAAGGAGACTGCTCTGGTTATAATAGCCGTGTGCTTGGGATTTGCATTCTGGATGTGACTTCTGTACTTTGCATATAAGACGTCCACCGAGTTTTACGATATTCTAGAGCGAGTCTATGGCAGGCCAGTCATCTAAGTGGGTTAGTTCCTTGCAACTGCCTAGTTTATCGACTGTGCCTGACCAGATCTAGAAATTAAGCGTGATGAGACTTTTTCTTACCTGTTTTTTTGTTTTGTGTTTTTTCGAATCCCTTTTCTTTTCTTACTTTCCAAACTTTAGAGTCCTTTGGTAACGCCTTATATGTAGGAATCCTCACCTCACCTCACCCCATACTCGTTTATGTATATCCACAACCATCACATAACTAGCACTTAGTTGAGTTGATACTGCTTAAATACTTGTATTTGCTTTCTTTTGTAGTTTATTGTTGACTTCTTTATATATTAATCCAACTATTTAATCCTCCGATTTATAACTATATACATACTTAAGTTAGGTCACATTCACCGCTTAAACAATTCCAATCGAAAGTCTGTAAAATGTTTCATAAACATAATAAATATTTACGGTAGGTTAAATTGACTTTTCCTTTCCTGCTTTTTATGGACCGGCTTTAAGAGGCCACAACATCGAATGATGGACTGGACACAGTGCCAGTAAACAATTAAAAACTTTGCCATCAACTTTTCCAGCTTTTCTTTTTTTTTTGTGTTTTTTTTTTGGCTCATACGAGAAATTATTATGTAATGCCACATGGAACTTTTTTCTGGCCGACTTTCAAGCCGTGTATCCACATTTGTTTTTCCTGTTTTTTCCGGGTCTTATTTTTCGGCATTTTTATTGAGCTAAAGTACTTTGTGATATATGATTTTGTAGGGGCGGAGGGGCATGGCGGGTTGTGTGGTGTACACTAAACTTCAAATGGGGCGGCGACCACTTCCTCGGCTTCCCGTCTATGCACTTTACCGATGCCCGTGGCTGGAGTTCCTGCCTCGCAGCGACCACAGTACTTGAGCTGTGGGTAGTGATGTTATGTATTGTTTTGGGACTGTGTGTGTGTGTTTATGTGTGTGTGGGTGTGGCACCTACCTGCTTGCCAATTAAATTTTCAAAGCGTGGCCGCACAAATGTCCAAGCTCCCATGTTGCGATGCTCCTCCTGACTCCACACGAAAGCTGTGCAAGTAAGATTTTAGTGTAGTGTAGTGTGGGGCAGTGTGGGGTGGTGTGGGGTAGTATGGGCTACTGTGGGTAGCATAACTTGTAAGTTTATGACGCGTACTTACATTGCACGTTGCCATATTGCGCCAGTTGTGCTTGTAGCTCCTGCACGGGGAAGGGGCACAGGGATTCCAGGCGCACAATTGCCGTATCGTTGGCCTGACGCTTCTGACGCTCCTCGGCTAGGTTGTAGTAGTGCTTGCCGCTGCACAGGATGACCTTGCGCACCTGTTCCGGCTGCACAGTGTTATCGCCTGAGAGAAGGAGGAAGTGAGTAAATAAAGGCAAGCATAACTGACAGTAAAAAGCTAAAGTGGACCCAGCTGGTCTGGTCCATCTGCTTGTAATACACTTTAGATTCTCGCCAAAGCTGGTACACCGCCTTACTCTACTTGAGTACAGGGTCTGACAGCGGAACTATAACACACCTAAAACATTGTAGAACATTGTGCCTGGTTGAAAGTCCTCGTGGGTTGAGGTTGCTGCGGAGAGACGTAGCAGCGTCTTGGGGCCCACCACCACCAAGGGTTTGCGGAAGTTTCTGGCCAGTTGGCGACGCAGTACATGATAGTATTGGGCTGGCGTGGTGGGATTAACCACATGCACATTGACCCCATCACCATCGGCCATTGTTTCCTTGGAGTCGCAGAGCTGCAGGAAGCGCTCGATGCGGCAAGAACTGTGCTCAGAGGCAACACCATCATAACCATGTGGCAGCAACATGACCAGTCCATTTGAGTCCATCCATTTTGCTAAAGGATTCAATGTAACAGTTTCAGCAAAGTCACTCGAGCATCATTGATTTCGGGTACTCACTTTCGCCGGAGACAATGAAGGTGTCAATAATGATTTGGGCACCATTGGCAAAATCGCCAAATTGAGCCTCCCAGATAATCAGATTCTTTGGATTATCTATGGCCATGCCGTACTCAAAGGCGAGCACAGCTTCCTCCGATAGAATACTTTGAGCCAGCTCCAGTTTGCCACCGTTTCCACCCTCCATGTGGTTGAGGGGAATGTGCATCTCGTTGGTCTGCTGATCCACCAACATGGCATGGCGATGGGAGAAGGTGCCACGACCCACATCTTCACCACTGATGCGCACATTATGGCCCTGATACAGCAGACTGCCAATAGCCATTGCCTCGGCTGTGGCCCAGTCAATTTTACTACCAGCTTCCAGTTTCTTAAGCCGTCCTTGGATGTGGGTCTTCAGCAGATGTGGATGCACGTTCTACTCCGGAAGGGAAAGAGACAATTGGTTTTGTTTTGGGCATGGGGCAATAGATGGTGCTACTCACAAAGTCAGCGGGGTAGGTCACACTTTGCTGTCCAATCCAGTGGAGCAGACTGTAATCCAAGCCAGTATCCCAGTAGGTTAGTTCATTAGACGGCGCCGAGGTGAGTCCAGCCCACTGCTGCTCGAAGTAGGAAGGAGGTGGCTGATAAGTGGCAGCCAGAGCCAATTCCTCACCCAGATGAGCTATGTATTTCTCTTTCAGATCAGCTGCTTGCTGGGCACTAAAAACTCCTTTGCTTGCCAGCTGGGCGGCATAGAGGTCAGGAACCGACTGACGGTTGTGTATGATTTGATATACCAAGGGATTGGTGAAGGTGGGATCGTCCAGCTCATTGTGACCCCAGCGACGGAAGCAGTTAAGGTCAATAAAAACATCCTTGTGGAATTCGCGTTGGTAGCGGAATGCCAAGTTGGTGACGCGAGTCACAGCCTCGGGATCATCGCCGTTGACGTGGAAAACTGGTGCTTGTATCGACTTGGCCAGATCAGAGGAATAGTTGCCGGAGCAGCCACGTTCCGCAGGTGTGGTAAAGCCCAACTGATTGTTCACAATGAGATGCACGCTGCCACCGACCTCAAAATGTGGCACATAGGCCATATTGAGGCACTCCTGATTGATGCCCTGTCCCGCAAAGGCTGCGTCTCCATGAAGTATCACATTAAGTATATGCTGGCCAAAGGGTTGGGCATTGGCTGCATCACTGGCGAAGGCGCCATCACCACGAGTCTGCTGCTTGGAACGTGTCTTTCCCATGGCCACAGGATTAGCTGCCTAAAAGCGTAAGGAGAATTGTTGAAATCCACTTTTGTACAATAGTTTTGAAAGAAAGTTTACGAAGGTTTACCTCGAGATGTGAGGGATTCCGAACCATGCTAAAGTTGATGCTCTTGCCAAGCACTTGCAGCTGCTCCGAAACATCTGTGTAAGATGTGGGTTTGATTAAATTACGCATACGCAGCGTGTGCCACCGCACCGCATCACACACCCAAATAGAAAAGAGTGAAAACTTTCACTTACTGAAATGACTTACGACGTCCGACATGGCCTCAACGTCCTCGGCGAACTCCGATGTGCCGCTTAGTTTGCGGAAAACTTTTGCCGGTCGCAGGTTAAACATTGCCGCTTGCAACGACGTGCGCCCCCGATGGTTCATGCCCAATACCACGTGCTCGATGTTTGCTATTTCCATTATAGCACATAGTTGTCGTTGTAGTTGTTGTTGTTATGGTCACCATAGGTGGTCATGCCAAGAAAGAGGAAAATGTTATAGAGAATTCACTGAAACAACTAGTTTACAGTGGCAAGAATGACTGGAAAGTTGAGTCGACATCGCTGTTGGTTGTCTCAAATTAGCAACTTGTGCATCGAATTAAAAAAAAAAATTTTCAATTGATGATATGTTAAATAAGTTATACTTGTGCTTATTTAATTTTTTAATATTTAATTAAAATTATTATGATTTTCTTAGATACTTTTATGTCTTTTTTAGACACGCTTAATATTTTGCTTAGATTCTTTTATGTCTTTTTTAGACACACTTGACTAAACTATCTTTGGGGAGTACCCTGATTACACCCCTAAGACCTAAGATTTTTGCTTGCTTAAACTACTTTATGAATTTGTAGACCCCGTACTCTAAAAAAGAGTAGAAGGGTCTATTAAGTTTGTAAGAAGCGAAATGTGCGAAAAACAGGCAGAAGTAGGTATAGTACATATATTCTAGATCAGCATCAACAGCCGAGTCGATATACCGATGTCCGTCTGTCTCACTGACTGTCTGTCTGTCTGTTCGTCTATCCGTCTGTCTGTCTGTCTGTATGTCTGTATGTCTGTATGTATGTCTGTATGTCTTTATGTATGTATGTATTTCCGTATGTCTGTATGTCTGTATGTCTGTCTGACTGTCTGTCTATCTGTCTGTCTGTCTGACTGTCCGTCTGTCTGTCTGTTTGTCTGGCTGACCGTCTGTCTGTCTGTCTATCTGTCCGTCTGCTTGTCTGTCTGTTTGTCTGTCTGTACACCTGCTTGAATTATTCATTTTAGTTGGCTAACTTAATTTAAATTGGTTTGTCAACCAATAAATACTAGATTAAATTATATTTTCTATGTACATCAATATTAATTTATGGCAATCGGAAAGAGTATGGGAGTAAGGGAAGTCAACTAGAGACTACCAATATTTCTTTACTTCTATTTAATCATTGTATGTTAGATAGCTTGAAAGGGACTTGAATTACTCATGCGATTACAAACAAATGTGGTCAGGCCACAAAACAACCATTTTCTAAAATCAAATTGTCCCAAATCCTGCTACTAATTTCTACTTAATTTGCTCCTATTTGGAGGACAACAAATTCTAGAAGCAACTAAATATTTTTCCGTTCGTGAAACTGGCGCTCTTTAAGAGCGGACTCACCTTGAACGCTGTCGCGCAGGAGTTGCCAGAAGAAGGCCAACATGGATTCGGCACCTTCGCCGCTGTACCTTTTGACCGTGGGAAATTTGAGGGCCATGAAATGATCCCATGCCTGTGACTTAATTAGCAGCTCGGCGATTTCGCAGCGCTCCGGCGATTGCAGCTGCTGTTCGTTGAGTGTCTCAAAGTTGTGGGCCAGCCACTCGCGCTCCTCGATATTCTACGGATAATGGGAATGGGAGTGGGAATGGGAGTTGGGTGTCAGCTATTTATGTGGCTATAATATGGCTTGGCTGCTGCTTACCTCGATATAGGCAAACTCAGCACTCGTTGTGTTGCCGCAGTAAATGTCCTTTAGCAGCTGCTCCAACTGTGCAACATTCTGGACAGCATTTTGGCCATCTCTTGGAGCACTTAAGAGGTTGTCGGTGCGCACCGCTTGCTGCGTCTGCAGTCCATAAAATGCGGGATTTAATTCCTGCAACTCGCTGTTGACAAAAGAACCAAAACGAACCAAAAAGAATAAGAGACACACAAAAAATATAAGTATAAATATAAATTATATGTTTTCAGCTGCTGGGATTGGGTGGGCTTGGTGGGCTTGGTGGGTGGGTCAATTGGGTGTCCTTGCGTTATTTACTTTTCGCTGTTGGGCTTTTTGATGCTGATGGGATTTACGGAGGCCAATTTGTGTCCGTGCTGGCGAAAGGCCTCGACCCAGCGATAGACATTTCCCTGTGAGTTTCTTGCCTCCTTCACCTCCTCGGCGACTGAAAAGAGTGGGAGCGGGAGGGGGAGCGTGAGACAGCGTGGAAAAACACATGCGTAAACAATATAAATTTTCTCTCGCCGTTATAAATTATTAAAAAATAAAAATAAAAATGGAGAAGAAACATTTCTTGTTGTGCATTGCCACATTGTGCGGCCTTTTGAATTTATTGGCATTTTACTTTTATGGCATACACTTTGGGTTTAGGTTCGCTGCTTGACCTCAAGCGCAGCGGGTATATTGCTACTTCCGGTGGGTTTGCCATACAAACTATATCTACATGTAAGTTAAAGTGTATAATTTCTAATAACTTTAGCTCTCATTTCTTATAAAATTATGAATTTAAGTTTCAGTAGTGTATTTTCTATTCGTAGTCATAAAAATATAGCTGATATGTGTGCTGTTTGTATGTGTGAATTATGGCCGTGTGCGTTTTATTGAGTTTTTTATGGCATTTTATTTTTTGGCCAAGCGGTTGATAGCCAAGTCGTTGCTGCTTAGGTGTTTATGCGCTCAAGTATTATCCTGCTTAAAGGATGTGCACACTCGATTAGGGTTTGCTCCTACACACGTCAGGATCATTGGCAGTTTCTTAGTCAGCTTACTTGAAAATGCATTAAAATCTGATTTGCTTAACAATTTATGCAATTCCTTTGACAATTTGTTTTCTTTACTTTTCTGTCTGTTTTTTTTTTGGTGATAAATCAATTTTGTCTCCCCGGGAATTGAGCTTGAGCAAAGGACACATGCAAGGAACGTAGGAATACACGGAATGATGAATTGTATTTATGGAGATATGGACATAAACATACATACATACGTATACTTCAAGTGAAGCGTGTAAATATTATTGGACCGGCGTCACAAATAGCCAAAGAATAATGGAGATTGGACAGTAATGCATGAGATTGGGACAGCAACGAAGGACTCTGTACAGGAAGGATGTGACTGAATTGAAATGATTGTTCGCTCTGCAGTTCGGGTCAATATCGGTTTGATTGGGATGTCAAGTGAATTAAAACGGAACAAAGGCACAGCAGCTCACAGAGTACACAATACACGGCTCACTGTGCACATCTGACGTCACACAACAACAATGACAACAAAAGTGAAGTGCTCAAAGGAATTGAAAAAACAAGTGAGTCAAAATCTCACCATAGGTGGCGCTTATTGCACGGCAACTGTGTCTTGCTTGCCGGCACTTTTTCCCTCCCTGTCTTACACACTCTGCATATTAAGCAGAATTGGCAGACTGCTTGCTGGCTGCAGATAAGGCCTATAAATGCATTTCTAATTTTTGTGCCTCTGTTTGCTTTTCTTTAGCATACAGGAGTGATTTCTGAATTTTTTAAGCCCATAGTTTTTCAACAGCTTCTCTCACTCCTCAAAAATTGCTTCAATCGAACAATATAAATGAAAGAGATTGCAAAGACAACTACAACAGGTTGCTTCACACACGTTGCAAGTGCGTATGAATGAAGTTAGACAGTTGCATGGTTCAAACATGTATGAGTTGGACTAATGCTTTTTGTTTTGTATTGTTGTTCGCAATAATTCATCTGTTTTTGTTGTTGCTTGTGTTGTTTTTTGTTTGTGGGTGAAGGGTTTGTGGCTTCACTCAAACACGCATTGATAAACTGCCACAGCGGCAACAGGAGTCGAGCATTTCGAGAGGTCAGTAGCAATGTTCTTGCTGTCTGCTTTTTTCATGTGTACATTGATTTACAGCTACACTTGTTTATTTGTGCTGCAAACGATTCCACTGTTTGCTCGCCTGTCATTCTACTTATCACAATTGTTTGATAATAATGATTGTTATCAAAAGTGGCAGGAAATTTTATAATGTAAGATTAAACTTGGCACAGATTAAACGACTAAATTTTAACATACAATCAACACTTTCAGGAATATGTTTTATTTTTGGAACACACTTGTTGCTGGCCTACCTTTGAAGACACGCTGTGCAACAGGTCGGTAGCCCCAGACACCTTTCTCGCTGTGATAGCCGCGTTGTGGGCGTGTCTGCATGCTAAGCAGGCCGGCTAATTTTCTTTCTGAACTCACAATGTGGCGTATCATTTTGTAATTGCTTGATTCGTTCTATATTATAATTGTTATTATTGTTATTATTATTATGTCACACACTCCGTCAGTCTACAACTCTTCCGTTGTCAACTGCAGCCGCTCGCGTTCGATCCACTACTGAAACTCATTCCAATCGGACCCCCTGCTTAGGAGAGCTGATAAGCAAACTGATCAGCAGACTGAGTTGAGACAAACGATCAGTTTCACTCAAACACAGACGCTCTCCCTATCTCGCTCTCTCTTTGGTTAGCTTTTCCCATTACTCTTCTGTTGACCCATTAAATAAATTGTATGAGCAAAAAATCATCTGTGTTCCAGTTCTTGTCGCGTATTGGAATGCGTGTGCAGATCTTCCTACTCACAGTCTGTTTCACTCATTCCTTAGTTTGAGCATATTTACAATCATACGTTGTTAGTTTTGTTCGATGCAACTTGTGTGTGTGTTTCATTTTAGTTACTTATCTTGTAGCATACTTTTAGGCTGTATCTATAATCTTGTCTCTTTAAATTGGTGTTGCCGTATCAAATGTGAAATGAGCAAATTTTTTAAAATCGTTAACTCAATTTGTTAACTGATAACAGTTCTCGTTGTGGTTGTTTTTTAAACTTTTTAAACTATTTAAATAGTTGGCAAATAAGCCAACTATAACATAATTAAATTTGTCAAGCGTGGAACGGAAATACATTTTCCAGGATTTCCAGGTTTATTCGCTTTCATTCGAATGCGAAATTTATGAGCTTGCTAATGAGATTTTCATAGTTTCTCGAAATGAGTTGAGTATTTTCAGGTGCTGTTTTCATTCATAAAACAAAAGCCAGAGCGGAAATACCGACTTGTTGCCAGTTATGGCTCATTGTCTATAATTATAATAGGGCCCTTTCCAGCCATTGAATTAACAAGGAAGAAGACTGGTGATTAACTGTAATGGAAATGAATCACAAATCGAAATGTCAACAAAAGCTGAAATCACAGAGAGCGGAAGAGAGGGAGAAAAGAGAGAGAGAGCGGGTTAAGAATTGAGAGAACATTGTACAAACATTTGGAAACTGGTATCTTGCACAATAAGTAAACCAAGTTAAATCGACGCGAGACCTGGCCAACAAAATGTGGAGCCAGAGAAGGAATGCGTTATCAGTGCGTGGTGCTTATCTGCTGATAAGATAATAGTGTAAAGCATAAAACAGATAACGGCAACATTTCACAATCGAAAACGGTGAAAATCGCTGACAGGTGAGGCAGTCGACAGGTTTTGGCAACGCCCCGACTTCAGTCCTAGCTGAGCGTGGCGCTGAATCGAACGTATTTTTCTGGCTTTTAAGGTTGGTACCAGGTACAGTGCTCAATTGAATGGTGAAGAAATCAACAGTGTCTACAGTGCGATAAGAGCAGTGATAAATGCTCAGAAATGCTGATAAGCTTAACGAATTGATGATGTCATCAAGTGAAAAACTAGTCAGTTTTCAGTGAAAAAATCAAAGGAAATTCAAAATTTAGTGCTAATTGCATTCTTTTCTTGTGCTATTTTACAGTGAGCTACGCAGAAATACGAAACGAATACGAATTAAGAATCGAAAGAAACCAAAAACGATATATTAGATATTAGGTATTAAGACAGGATAAGTGATAATGCGCTTTAAACTGTTTGTGGTTTGTGCGCTGGCCTGCGGCTTCATGGCCTATGTGCTGGCCAACGAGAATATATCAACGGAAGTGGAGGATCTAACCGAAAAGGTCGCGCCCGCGAATAAAGCATCTAAAATTGCACAGGCTGCCGAATTTGTGGAGATACCCGAGGAGCCCAAAACGCCACCCGCCGTCAAAAAGGTCGAAAAAGTCGCCGCCACCGCATCCGCATCCGCAGCTGCTTCCGCTGCCGCTGCCGGGCACGCACCCGCAGCCACAGTGACTAAGCCGAATCCAGCACCACCACCAAAGCCAATTGCGAAGCCAGTAGGTGCACAGTTATTGATGCCTGTGGCCTCAAGCCGTGGCACCGATGATATACTCACCGTGGCTGGACTAAAGCCTCAAGCGAAATCAGGTGCACTTGTTATGAATACATTTGATTACCTTGGGGAGCTGTACGATGTGGATAACAGTGGCTACAATTGGGGTAAGTTTTTACTAGGCTAGCGCTGAATCAGTTTACAAAAAAAATTACTCATACGCAGCGTTTGCTTATCTTATCAACGCGAGCTGGCTTGGCTTTGTCCGCTTACCAATATTTGCTCGATAACTTGTTCGACTTTTGGCGACGCAATCCAAGCAGGTGTGCGAGAGAGTGTATGAGTGTGTGGAGAGTTTACTTTACTCTCGCAACACTCACACACACTCACCCACAGCTCTGATAAGATAAAGCACACAACTCTGGTGTATTAAAAGCTAATTGTTTGTGCTTTTGCTTTTCAAACAAAACAAGTGACTGTTTTTATACTTACTCGATCATTGGAAGTATAGGCGTGTCCTCTATTTAGTTAACGGGTTTTATGATTTGCTTCCAATGCATGATTCAGTTTACAATACACTGATAAACACGCTGGAGCCTTGTAATCAACAAGAATGCTAAAAACCACAAACTGGGTATTCTTAGGGGCATTAGTCAGTGCGCTGATTACACACTTTGATTAAATTTATATATGTGTATGTTTATATCTATATGTTGTTATATAAATCAACAGACTGGAAAGCTGACCTTTTTAGCAGTTTATTTCTACTTTTGTTATCTATGAGAAACAATTTTGTTTGTCTTTTAAATAGAAACTTGATGTCCTTTAGTTGAGAATTAGTCAACGTCTAACTGACTCATGTTTTCTACAGCATTGCTCTGTAACTTCACATCGTAGATAACATTAACATTAACATTAACATTAACATTAACATTAACATTAACATTAACATTAACATTAACATTAACATTAACATTAACATTAACATTAACATTAACATTAACATTAACATTAACATTATTATTAACAACGTCTAACTGACTCATGTTTTATACAGCAGTGCTCTCTAATTTCATATTGTAGATAACATTTATTAACATTTACATTAACATTAACATTAACGTTAACATTAACATTAACATTAACATTAACATTAACATTAACATTAACATTAACATTAACATTAACATTAACATTAACATTAACATTAACATTAACATTAACATTAACATTAACATTAACATTAACATTAACATTAAAATTGCATATGAGAAGCTTAACTCCAATTGGTGAACTTCACAATGGGCGTCACCGCTGCAGTCGGCGTTACATTATTGCGGTCACGGTCCAGGCAGCGCAGCTCCTGATAAATGTGTGTATAGTGGGCTTGGAGCTGCTTCTGAGAACCCAAGACTTTGTCCATCTCGGCCCACCATTGACGCTTCTCCAGCTCGAGATTAATTCGAAAATTATCCTGTTTCTCACACATTTTGGCTATATCCCGGGCACATGTGGTGGACTCCTCGATCAGAGTGTCCAGTGTTTGTTGCGCCGGTTGTCCCTGATTCAGTTGCTGCAGTAATTCAATTACAGTTGCTCCTGTAGTTGCTGTTGTTTCTGCTGCTGGTGAAGTCCTCTGTGTGGCTTGTGCCGTGTACTGGTGCGTCTGCTGGCAAATCTCATTTAAATTGTCCAACTGTTGCTTAAGACGCGTGTAGCGTCCAAACGGCTCCTCCAAAACGGAGAGCTCCTTGCGCAGCTTGGCCAACTTATTGGTAAAAGCTTCAATCACATTATCAATGATCTTGTTCAACTGCTGCACCGGTTGCTCCGGTTTGTCCAGTTGCCGCTGTGTCTGCTCTGGTTGCATTTCTGTTTGCTGCTCCTGTTGATTCCTTTGCATCGCCTCCTGCTGCTTTGGTTGACTTTGGCTTGTGGTTGTCTTACAGATCTGGCGGCTGATGTTGTTGCATTCAATTATATGATCCTTCACATTGATTTCAAGCTGAAAATAAGATAGGTATAGGTATCGGTATAGGTATAGGTATAGGTATAGGTATAGGTATAGGTATAGGTATAGGTATAGGTATAGGTATAGGTATAGGTATAGGTATAGGTATAGGTATAGGTATAGGTATAGGTATAGGTATAGGTATAGGTATAGGTATAGGTATAGGTATAGGTATAGGTATATGTATAGGTATAGGTATAGGTATAGGTATAGGTATAGGTATAGGTATAGGTATAGGTATATTCTTGATGCGTCTGTTCGTTCGTCTGGATCTCAGAGACTATAAGCAGAACACTATAGTACATGGTGACTACATTTAGACTGAGTACGGGGTCTTTTACAGTTGGCTCGCCCAGCTGTAGCCTTTCTTGTGTTTGCTTTAACTAATAAGTAGTGACTCACATGCGCCTCCCTGAGCTGCGACCTGAGTAAAGATAAATCCCAGTTGCGCTCGCGAACCTCCCACTCGCTGTCCTCCAACTGGTGACGCAGTGCAGCCATCGCCTGGTGAGCCTCTTTCAGCTGGCAATTGAAGTCGTGGGTGGAGCACTGCAGTTTGTGCTCAGAGTTTTTGAGGCTTTTCTTGCTGGTATATCTGGTGTAATCCAGTTGTTGTTGCAGCTTCTGAAGCTGCTCGGTTTGGCGGATTTTCTGCTGTATCAATTGGACCTGCTGTGTGGTCAGCAGTCGCTCCATTTTCCTTAATTTCAACTGATACTCGCGCTGCTGGCTCTCATAGAAGAGCTTTAGGCGCTGTGTCTCGTGCCGCCAAAACATCTCCCTCTCCTGTGGATAAGACAGAGTCAAAGGAAGAAAAAAAGGGTATAAGTGGGGCTGAATGGTGGGTAACTTTGCTATTTAACCTGTTGGACTTTGAAAATTACTTTCTCATTCTGTTCCATTGCCTGCCGCAGATACGATAGCTCTGAGTCCCGATCTTTGAGTGCCGCCTCCAGTTCCGATATGCAAGAGTCCGAGGGTCAACAAAATAGTTTATTAAAGATCAGAATATAATTTTGCTTCAACTGAATACAGTACTATAATATTATTTGTTATGTGCCGATATCGAATCAAAATCAACTAAAAGGAGCATCAGCTTACTTCGATTTTGTAACTGTAGTTGAATCTTTTAATTTGAGGTTAGGACTTGCACCTATCGCCCCGAGAAAAGAATTTCAAGCCATCATAGCTTGAAAACTACTTGAGCTATCCTGACCAAATTTACACATTATATTATATTAAGTGTAACATTGTTACCCACCAAGTTTGATACAGATCGGACAACTATAGCCTGTAGCTCCCATAGGACAAATCGGTCGAAAAGTTGGAAATTTGTAGTGTTAGTTGAGCTACCTCTACCAAACTCGCATATTGTGTGTATGTCATCATTATAGCTATATGATATAGTGGTCCGATCTGTCCGATTTTTACAAATGAACTGCGTGCAGAGAGAATACACATCTGTACCAAGTTTCATTAAGATAGCTTTAAAACTGAGAGACTATTTCGCATAGAAACAGACGGACAGACGGACATGGCTTTATCGACTCGGCTCTTGATGCTGATCAAGAATATATATACTTTGTGTCGGAAACGCCTCCTTCAATGCGTTACAAACTTCGTGACAAAAAGAATATACCCTCTGCAAGGGTATAAAAATGATTAAGACGACTCAGAGAGACTTTTGTTCATTGTCCAAAGCCCCTTAAATACGAGTATAGCTAAAAATTTAAAACACTCTTTGGATTATATAGTAAATTTCCTTTTATTTATATTGAATTAAAGTTACAGCTGTTAAACATGGCCTATGACTAAGATGACTATATGACTAACATGACTATATGACTAACATGACTATATGACTAATCGCTTAGTGGGTTAGGGTATCCTTGGGAGCTAGCACAAATTCGTCAAGTTTCCGATTGAATTTTGAATGTGGAATGTGGAATTGTTCACGTTGATTGCATTAGTACGGACTATGCACTCATTGAAATGCGTTGCTCGTACTCGGCAATTCGGAGTCGCACGGGCACAACAAGGCTCAAATCCTCCATCATGGCATGACGTTGTGGTCTAATGGATGCATTGGAATTTTGTCGTGCGATGGTGGCTCGCGATTTCTCCATTGATGGCTTACGGCGCAATGAGCATTTCCGTTGAATTGTGCTGTTGTTGCTGCCGCCACTGCAGCTGCCACTGCCACCGCCTGTGGCCGCTTTGGGTTGGGGCGTGGCAAACTGATGGGGCTCCAGCATGGGTGTGGCAGCCAGGCGTTTGGGTTTCGGTGGCGGCATTTGACCGTTGGCTGCTGTGGATGCCACACTCATGGGTCGACTGGAGCGTAACAGGGAAATGAATCGATTGTTATTGCTGGGGTTCTGGCCAAGACTGCGAGCGGATTCATAGGTATTGGTTAGCTTGTTGAAGAAGTTGATTTTGTCGCTAACACTGCGTGTGGTCTCATCACCGATAGCAGTCACAAAGGCTTCCTTGCTAGTGCCACAGCTACTGCTGTTGTGGTTGCTGCTCGTGAATGTGGCATCCAGTGGTTGCTCCTCTGCATCGGATGCATTGTTCCTCTTCGACATCTCTATCACTTTTTCACGCAGCTCCATGGACCAACGCTTCTGAGTCTTGTGCAGTTGTGGGCGCAATGCCATTGGCTTTGTGCTC
Source organism: Drosophila dunni (assembly GCA_018152125.1). Classification (NCBI taxonomy): domain Eukaryota; kingdom Metazoa; phylum Arthropoda; class Insecta; order Diptera; family Drosophilidae; genus Drosophila; species Drosophila dunni. The sequence goes on along the minus strand of JAECXC010000352.1, from coordinate 1,198,146 downwards.
TGGGCCAGACACTGGCTCTGACTCTGCTGCTGTTTCTGCACATCGGGATTGCTTACCGCCAATGCCACTTCGCTGCTGAAGCGTGGCAACGCTTGTTGCTTGGCCGCCGGCAAGCGTATGGGCGTCGAAGTGATGGGTGTATCTGAGCCAGACATTTCCTCATCGATGTCCATTTCGAGTTCACTGAAGCTGGTGGCAGGCATTACCGGCACTGCTGCTGGCAACTTGTAGTTGTAGAATTGAAAGTTGAAAGTGCGAATGCTCATTTTGAGTTCTGTACGTGTGCGTTGTTGCAAACTGACTGTGCCGTCTTCGGATGCGTCCTGCAGTTTATATAGGAAGACACCAGCTACCTGTCTACCTGCAGAGTCCTACCTGCCCTCCCCTTGCCAGCTGCCAGCTCGCAGGTAGCTGCCAATGCCGTTGCGGTGGCCTAAAAAGCAGCCCAGATTAATGCGACACAAATCCTTGCCCATAACTTGACTCGTGACCAAATGACACATAAATTCCAAGAATTGCGTGTAGGTCGCTGAAAAAAGCGAAGGTAGCACAACTGTTAACGGAATATATGAATTTCCCGCGAATTGCAACCCGAGCACGCGAATTTTGCGTATTTTCCGCGCACCAATTTTACCCGAATCATAAATCAGTCTAATTCCAAGCGGCCTAATCCCTCGCGAGTCTCATATTCTCAGTTTTTGGTAAACCTCTCACATTATGCCGTGTTATCCATAAAGGATTAGCGGTGCTGCGATAATATTTTATGGTCTGACAACTCGACACTGATTCATAAATAGATTATAAACTCAAAAACTGATCCACACTGCGACAGCTGTTCCAAATTATAAGAAAAAACGGCTAAAGGTTTTACGAGTGCTGCAGTCGATTTAGAAAATCAATCGACTATTAATTAGCCAACGGCTGTCAACGGCAATTATGGCGCATTATTGAGACTCGGAATACGTAATTGAAAAGCATTGAAAAGCACTCTTAATTGTTGAAAAAAAAGAGTAGTTCGGTATAATGTATAAAAATAAAAAAATTGTTGCCTCATTGCAAATTGATGCATTAATTGCCGCCTGGATGGACGTGGCATTGTCATAGCGCTTTTAATCAAGTATTAAGTGCTCAATTAAATCATAACATTACGTTATCTGACTGCACATATTTTTATATTCAGCTTACAGTAAGCTCAGCTCATAATTGATGCACTTAAAAGCATATTAAAAATTCTTTCATAGAAGAGGGTAAACAATGGCCAAGATTTATAATGAAAATTCATTAAATGACATAGTTTTGCATTTAAATTTTAAGTATTTTAACTAGTGCTTAGTAAGGAATTTAAAGGAATTTCAATAAATTCTTACTAAAAACCATTTGATAAAGGAAAAAATTCAAAATTTTTAATACAAATTAATTAAAGGACATAGTTTTGCATTTAAATTTGAAGTCCTTTAACTAGTGCTTAATACGGAAATTTAAAATGGAAATTTAATAAAAACTTTTTAAAGAAATTCTATAACAATTAAGGGGGGTTTCTGCATTGTAGACCTTAAAGACGACTTTTTTTGCAGACTCTTTTTTTTGGCGAAACTATAATAGATAAGTAGTTGAAACTTTTGGTATCTAGTTAATCATAGCTTATTATTTATTTTAAAAATATTTTTAAATTACAAAACGAAAAAGGGGTGAAAGGGGGCGTTACAAAATGGCGACGCATCGGTCATAGTATGTCTCGCTGATGGAAGTCCTCCCGTTCTGTAGCATAATTTAGACCTCTACTATAAAAAAACTTGAAAAATGCAAAAGTTATTAACATTTGAACATTGAAGTCAAATTTTTGAAATTTTTCGACTTAGTAATTATTTTTTATAGACCACAATTTTAAATATTTTTCATGATCAAGGTCTACATTTTTTACTTTTGCGCCACTTATACCTTCCATCAGGTCGAAAAAATCTTTTTCGAGAAAATTGATTAGAAAAACGTTCGAGCGCGCGTTTTCTTATAGGGGATATCTTCCGCAATTCAAAAGATATAGTCATAAAATTTGATTTTTTGGACCCAACAAAGCAGCAACCTACCTTAAAGTATTTTAATTAGGGTTTCTAAACAAATGTAAAGCATTACTTGATATACATTAAACACCATTTAAACTGCACTTGAAATCAGCAGTACTCAGTAGCTTTGTGCATTTGTGGCTTAAACGCGTTCATTGGTCACTTTAAATTGGCCTTAAAAAGCTAAAGCCACAAGCAGCAACAACAAAAGGAAATTAGTAAGAAAAATGTGTGTTTAACAAAGAGTAGAAAAAAAGGAAAAAACGAGAAAAAATGCAGCAGAAGCGAGCAAGAAGAAGAGCACACGGAAAATTGTAGTTGGCAGAACTGAAATGAATATTAACTGTGACCTTTAATGGCTAAAAGTGCAAGAGCAAGGCAGTGGGTGGGCCAAGGGGCACAAGTGGGCAGGGCCGAGTGCGAAGTTGCAGCAATTTTGTAAGTGAGTCAGCAGGAAGCTGCAGCTACTAAGGAGAGGGGAGCAGTAGAGTCGTGAGGGAGGAAAGGGCCAACGGGACTGAGCTGAGGCGAAGATGGCAAAGTTTTAAGTTTATGTGCAGCGTGCATCCGGCCTAAATTGAAATGTGCCGAGAAAGAAAAAAGCATAAAACTAGAAGCCTCGTACTGAGCGGCTTCTTTGCGGAATTGAATGCGTAATCTCTGAGGATTAGGTGTTGAAATCTGAAATTATTATAATTGTGCTTTGACTTGGCCAACACTAAGTTGATTTGAATTTAATGTGTCTGTATGTGTGTGTGTACTTATACGTCTACGTGTTCTGAACAGATCCCAACAACAATGTGGCGCCACCGGATACGCCCTCGACCGCAGCTGGTGGCTATACAATTACCCCCGCCCGTCTCGCCGAGCTGCGCAGCAATTTCATGTACTGGTTCTACGACAAGGACAACTACGGCGGTCGTGGTGACTATCAGTTCGACATTCATGCCTCGATGACGCAGCTCCACAAGAATTTGAACTTTCAGATGCCCTTCTATGGCTTCCGTTTCAACTACACACGCGTATGTCTAGACCAAGATGTCTTTAAATCACTGCGTCTGATGACTCACTAAATCGTTGATTTTAATTACAGTTATCGCTGAATGGTTACTTGGAGTTCTCAGATCCACCAGAGTATCTTACCTATCCATTGGTGTTTCCCATCAAGGACTGGCCAGTTAAACGGGATCCCTCCTTCATGGGCATCTTCTTCAGCAAGTGCCGTGTGGGCAGAATATATCCCTCCGATTTGGATCAGCGTACGCCTGGCGTCTATTTCCGGTAAGTTGGATTACGAATTTCAATGTGTTTCCGTTGAAATCACTATTATTGTTTACTTCTTTTGTCGGCTGCATATTTAAAATCACTTTCAGGCTCATTGTTTGCTTGGCATTTTTAGACCCCGTACTCTAAAAAAGAGTAGAGGGGTCTATTAGGATTGTCAGAAGCGAAATGTGCGTAACAGGCAGAAGAAAGCGTTGCCGACCCCATAAAGTATATATATTCTTGATCAGCATCAACAGCCGAGTCGATATAGCAATGTCCGTCTGTCTGTCTGTCTGCTGCCCGGATGAACACCTGGATCTTCTAAACTATAAGAGCTAGAGACACCAAATGTGGGATGAAAGTCCGTCTGTATGTCAGGCAGGTTAAGTTTTTTTCCTCACCAAATTTGATCTGGATCGGACGACTATAGCATAAAACTCTCATAGGACAAATAGGTTATGTATGGAAAACCTCGTAGTACGGGGTCTTTTATGGTCGACTCGCTTGACTATAGCCTTTCTTACTTGTTTTTATAAATTTTGCCCGCCATGTTTGCGTTGGTCGAGCTCCATTTCCGCTTGCACATTGTGTGCATTTTCACGTTCACGTTGTTATTGTTTTCTAACTAGTTACTGTCATTTATGGCCATAGAATTTTCGCATTGTTTCCACCACTGCCCCCCCCCCAGACTTTGGCTCTGTGTTCGATGCTCCGTGCGCTGTTCTCTGTTCCGCTATCTGACTCACATTTGTTACCCACTGAACTGTCAGTGTTGCTGATTTCAGCACAGCAGTCATTTATGCGTGCATCCATTTCAAAATGGCGCCGACAAAGTCCCCAGGTGTGACAGCCCACAGAGTTGACAAGCCAACAGCCAAAAATGGCTATTGAAAGTGTAGTAACATTTTTAAGAAAAAGTCAAACAGTTGGCGACAATGGAGTATTTTTGTACAGTGAAAGCTCCCTCAGGTGGACAGTTTCCTCAGGCGGAAAACTTTCTCAAGCGGACAACTTCCTCAAGCGGACAGCTTCCTTAGCCGGTCGAATTTTATAGTTTTTTAGCATGATTTTCATATAAAATCCATTTTCTTAGGCCGACATTCCCTTGGGCGAACAAAAATATTGGAACCTTGGCTGTCCGGCCAAGGGAGCTTTCACTGTATAAGTTTTATTCATTGAAAATACATAGCTATTTTATAAGAGAGCATAGAAATAATTGGTACTTTATTTATTTACATTTGAAAGTCTAGACAAATGGTTAAGCATATTTTGTTAATTAATCGTCTTAAAAGTTAGCATTTATAAAAGCAGTTTTATTCAATCAATGGCCCAAAATGTAGCTAAGTTATGACAGTTAAAAATAAGTTAAAGCAGCTTTTAAACATCCTCTTTTAATTGGACTTTACTTTGTTATTTTTGCACACAAGTGTGCAAAAGTTTTTTTTTCTTCAAATTTTTGCTTTGCATGCTTTTAGTATGCACACAGTAATTATTTATTATTAAAAAACCAAAAATAAATAACTTTTATTTTTTCAATTTTGCAAACATTTCGTTAGAAATTTATTAAGAGTCCTTAAAATCAGCAGCTCACAAATTGGTCTAATACTTGGTATGTGGAGAACAATTCAACTTTCTTATAGCTTTTATTATATAATTTATATTTGATATATTTTTAAACTGTTTGAAATTGCACAGACTACTATAATGGTCTTATTTGTTTTATTTAAACATGTAAAATTCAACAGTCTTGGGTTTCAAATTCATTAAAGTGACAGAACAAAGTCTGTTGCAGTATTTTCCAAGACCTGCAAAGCTTTAAAAGGCTAAATTTAGCTTAAGTAAATACGTCTGTGCATCACCTGTGCTGCTGTCAACTGATATTGATGTGAGCCCGAGTCCATCACGTAGTTTGAGTACTCGTACACAACATGGCAATTTCATTATGTTGACGCCAACGGGGACTTTGGTTGTAGTTAAGGCTTCGAATCGAAATCAGGATCAGGCTCAGGCTTGGGCTCTGGTAGAGACTGTGGCTGGGGCTATTGCATTTTTCATGGCCATGAAACTGGAGCATCATTGGCACAACAAATGGTAGACTAAATTGGGTATCCAGTGTGTCATTGAGTCGTTTTGCCACTTCCACACCATCCACTCTTCATTCTTTATTCTCCTTGCTACATTGTTATGGATTCCACATGCAGGTCTAGTTGGATATAATTTACATAAAGCTCATTTGATATTTTGTTTTCACTAATTTCGGAATAATTAAATTCACTTGTGACTGCACATTTTCTAAAACTTTTCATGCCACATGCACAAAATTATGCGTTCAACTTTCGTTGCTGCTGTTTATGCAAATGAATATTCCGTTTTGCGTTTTCCGCTTTACTATGGCATTGTTCGGCACACATTAAAAATAACCCCTCACACACACACACACACACACACACACACACACACTCACACACACTCACACACACACAAGTATTTATGTAACTTTTAGCATTCGCAGAGCTTTGTATTGTAATTACTGGCACACAAAAAAAACAGGCACTTGAAGGGAGTTTCCAGGGTATATATTGCATTAATTAGCCGCAAAGTTGTTGGCAATTAAAATTCGCTTTAAGTTGGCCTAGACAATTCCCATTTGTAGCCTGTTTCTTTTGACTTTCTGCTTGAGAGCATACCCCATTTCTGACCTGACTCCAAAATCATAAATAATTTCTACAGGGGCATAAACTGCAGTGCGCTTAAAAGAAATTAGCAATCAACAAAATTTTTCTTAGCGTAAAATTGTTTGAAATAAAAACTAAAATTAATCCGCTTTAGGTTGAATTTTTGTTATTTATTCCGACACCTTTGTATAACTAAATAATCTCTACCATAACGTGTTCATCTCTAGCTTTTCATTTCCTCTTGTCCTGCCCAAGTGCCAACTTGGCCAAGAGGCTGTCCCGTGGATGACAAATTGGTGTGACAAAGCAATTAACGGGCTGTAAAGCGCATTTTGTTGAGAGAATGCAATTTAGTAATAAAAAAGTCAAAAGGACACAAAACGACAATAGTAGTAGCAGTTTTATTAGTGTTAGTAAACGCTCGTATTCACTGTTTTTTTATTTTCCTTTTCACTTTCAATGGCTCGGAGTTTTCATTTAGATGTGAACAATATGTCAAACTCGTCAACGTTTAAAGGGCAAACGGGAATTGGGATGTTTAAAGGTTTGAGTTGACCAGTTTGGCTGGGCTGTGGACGGGTTCACATTCTGACATTTAATTGTCTTGGCAAAAATGCTGGTCGAAACTTCGAGGGGTGTGTGTACAGTTGTGTGGTTGTGTGTGCGTGGGCTGGAATTTAATTTAAATAACTTTGCATGGGAATTCGCAGAGCGAAACTGCGTAATGGAAGCTGTGTAAATTCCAGTTGCCTTACAGAGTTTTCCCCACACATCTATTAAATTACACGCTGATTGTTAACACTGCATACGGGATTAGCCCAAGTTCTCAAAGTGGCCAAGAGTTAATTGTTAGCTGCATTACGCATACGGCACGTGGCTCTACATGGCTTGACCATTAAAGTTGTGATAAACGCACGATTAATTATATTACACACGCCTGCGAAATAAAAGGAAGCAGCAAATTAAAGCAAGACGAAGAGTAGATACTCTTATATTTTGCTTGATTTATTTGCAGTGGAAAATAAATAAAATAACTGGTAAATTTCAATGGATTCCAGTTCATAGCTTTTTCTGCCAACCAATTTAATTTGTGGCCCATTGTTTGGCTTTTTTAGGCTACCCGCTTGGCAAGTGTAGGCCAAATTATTGCCTTTGCCTGCAAAACTTGCTCAAAAGTGTTTGTTGAGCGTTCAAGTGTGTAAATCAGCGGCGTTGAGCTTTTAATTGTTGTTTGCCAAGGGCAAACGAAATAACTACGCGAGTATTTCAAGTGGGCGTGCAATTGTAATGGGCGTGGTCCTATTAAAACCCTGTGTCGATGGGCGTTCCACGTTAATTCAACTTAATGTTGGACTGACCAACTGAGTTTGGCTCCTACTCAAATCATGTCATCTGTACGAATTTGAACTTTCCACGTCTGCAACTTTTTAAAGTTGAACGCTCGATTCGAGTAACACTCAAGTTGATCAACTTTCAACTATCTGTGTGTGTCTGCTGTTGGCCCATTTGTGTGTTGAACTATTTTCTTTTACGATTGCGAGTAGCAGTAGCAGTCGAAGTCGAAGCGAAGCATTCTTGCAACGTACATGCAATTTTCGCCATTTTCTTTAAGTATTCCCATTGTTTCACTTTCATTTAAACACACACACATTTATACACAGACACAAACAGCCAGATGAAATTGGGGCAGCAGCAAAAGGAAAAAAGTTAGACTGAGACGTCGGATGTCGGAGTGTTTTCATGCAAAACTGTGAAAAAGGCATTTTAACCCAAAATGCAGACAAAACTTGCGGCGGTCGCGGCGTCAACGGCGCCCGAATGTATGCAATAAAGTACATAATGGCGTAGTTCAAGAACTGGCACGCCAAATACAAGCAGGGCGGGGGTGCGAGAGGGGTAGGGGAGGGGGGTGAGAGGAGGTGTAGGAAGCCAGTGAAGGTGGCTGCCTGTAAGAGACGCTGCCTGACGACTGCTGAAACGAGCAGCTCGACATGGTTATATATGAGCCTTGTGAATTTCCATTGCTTTTGTTACACTGTTCTCTGTGTGTGACTGTATGTATATTTGTACCCTGTGCGAGGGTGTGCTCAGTTTGTTAAAGATACGTTCCTACTGTAAGTAGAAAGCTTAGAAATCATTAATTATTGCTATGCTTGAGCTGCTTTAAAGCTAAACACATTTAGTTAGACAGCTTAAGAGCTGTCATAGCCAAGCGTTACCTGTGCGAGGGTATACAGCGTTTTATTAAAGTAAGGCACGGGAAATGTATTTATGTTAATTTACACCTGATCTGCGTTGAACTAAATGGGTATACAGCCATGTATCTGCAGGGACTACAACAACGTAAAACATATTTATTTATACTGCTGATCAGCAATGTACACCTTTCACAGGCAGATGCTTTGAAATTGGGCATAAAAACACTCTGACCAACAACTGTCAAAATGAATAAAATAAAAAAAAGACGCTTGTGTGAGTGTCTGTCTATGTGTGTGAGTATATTTAGCTTTTAGCTTACTTACACGTGGAACTCATTGCTTTGCCTTGGCTGCTGCGCGCGCATTTATAGGCAGAGTGACAATTTTTCCATTTACTTTTTTCTGTCTGTCCTTTTTTTCTTTTTTGACTATTTTAGCTTGAATGTCAATTGCAGACATTTAAAGTTTCATGGCAAAGGCAGCTAAGAGAGAGATAGAGAGAGAGGGAGGGAGGGAGAACGGTGGATGGGGCAGCCCAAATGATAAACTATGCAAGTGCATGTGCACGTGTGTGTGCACAGTTGTCTCCTTGTGGCAGGAGGTTTTTACTGTGCGGTTAGCATGCTTGCACTTTGTTAACACATTAATACCCTCTAAAGCAAGACTTAAGTAAACTGTGTTGCATTTTTAATTTAGCTCAATAATAATAATCAATGAACTAATAGATTTAAAATAACTACGATACAACTCCAGAACTCCAGAGCATACAGGATATTTTAGGTTCCATAACTGCTCATTGTTTGTGCTGTGTGGCTTCCATTTTAGCATCATGCTGGCACATTTTTTTGTGGCCCTGTGTGTTGGCCTTTTTTGGCTGTTGGTTGTTGCTTGTTCCAACAACGTGGACAGCATGTGTTTTTAGTCAGTTGAGGCTAAAATGCAATTTATTTTCGATTGCCAGCTGCTGTCAGTTATAATTTATGAGAGCCCTAATTGCATCAAACTACAGCTGAAGTAGGAGTTGTGGGCAGTTGCAGAAAAACGAGTCTAACAGACAAGTATTTGCACTCGTATTCAATTTAGAAAATAATAAAATGCCAATTTGTAAATTATGTGCATTAATTGCAACCACTTTGGCGCGTTGAATTGTAAATAAATAAATGTTGCTCATACGCCCCGTTCGTGTGCAATGCCACAGCTGTGTGTTAAATGCACAAATTCATGAATACACTCAAAATGCAACCCGTTGGCTGTTTGGGGGAATGAAAAATGTGTATTGTTGCATGGCTGCATAAATGCAAATAACGCATACACATTTATCAAAAGTTGCAGCTTCGGATTGAGAGAACAAACATTTCGATTTTTCCATTCGCTTCGTTTGCAATCAATATTTGCAATTTCATTTTGAGAGCGCAGCCAGTCTTTAAATAAATCTAATAAATATTTCAACAACACAATTACCATTCACTATAAACAAGTAAGAGTATTTAAATGCTGCTCAAATGTTATTTAAATACACAGTTGGACTTATCACACTCTAATTGATTGTTGTTCATAAGTAGTTTAATCCGAACATCTTAAGCATACACAAGTGCTGCAACTTGACTTTAATTTCTATGGCCAGAAGCCTTTGAAGTTATCACATGAAATTTAAATTGAAAATTGAGTAAGAGCAGCAAACACAACAAAGACACAAGCACTTTTTGGATGTGGCTTTGTTTAATGAATAATTAAAGCATATAAATCATACGCCACGTTGCCAGCAACCACTGGAAAGTGCGCACACAGTACAGGCGGGGAAAAATCGTAAAATAAATATATAAATTCTGCATTATAATATGGTGAAAAACATGACTCAAAATCAGCAGTCTGGCCGTGTACTGATTTATATGCCAAGCACCAAATTCATTTATCTTCATACAGTGAACTCTGTGCCATTGATTTGACTCATTTTTGGACTTATCTACATTTTTGGCATCTGCATACTTACAGTGTGGTACGTGATCTGATGGGACGTACCGACCGCTTCGGTGTGGAGGTAAGGGAGCGCACCATGTGGGATATTCGCACTGGAGTCGTGGGTGCCGATACGTTTGTGCCCAAGCACGTTGTGATCGCTACCTGGAAGAACGTTTCCTTTGCCGGTGGCATTGACAACTCACTCTTTACGGTAAGTTTTTGTAATATAGTGAGCGTGTGGTTTTCTTTACACTCAATTTATTTGCTCAATTCTCTACGACTACAGACAAACACCTTTCAAATGGTTTTGGCCACCGATGAGGTCTACACTTATGCTATCTGGAACTATGCGGTGCTTAATTGGTTGTCCCACACTGAGGCTGGCGGTGATACGACGAAGGGCGAGGGCGGCACTCCGGCATACGTAAGTTTGAGTCTTAATTAAACACTTTAGACAAAGGGAAATTTACGCACATCCACACACACGCACTCGCAACTTTCATTAATTTTAAAGTCAAAGCAAAAGTTTTCATTGCATTTAAAAGTTGTGTGTTTTTGTATCACTTTCACTTTTGGAACTATAATTTGAATTCAACAAACTGCATGACAAAAATATAAAATGCAGTTGCCAAGTGTCTAAAAAGGCCGAGCGAACATTTAAAGGGTATTTTTTAGTTGAGCTATCTACAGACTCACAATTTATTGCTAGTTTACATTTTGCTTATTGCAACTTATATTAATTAAGCGACCAGTTTAGAACTTTGCCTACATGATGCCGAAATAGTTATGCAAATTAAATTCTGTTTGAATTTAGTGCATTAGGTCGAAAGTTGCAAATTGCCTAAACCAGACGCTTGTTTGGAAATTAGTTTAAGCCCAAATTTATAACATATGCAATTAGACAGCAGAGATAGAGATAGAAAGAGAGACTGTGTCACAGATAATAAACAGTTAATATTTTATTTGTAGGTTGGTTTCAATGCTGGCAACGGCACACAAGCCTATGAGTACACGCCCTACAGCCAGAACATGGTAATACGAGACTTGGCCAATCGCGGTTGGGGCAATGGTTTTCCCGGTCGACACATTTTCCGCATTGATGAACAGATTCTCATTGGATCATGCAACAAGGATATAGGTGCGTATACATGATTGTTTTCACTTTCAATATTTTTATTGTAAACATTTTAACAATTTATTTGATAGACGCTGCATTGTTGCCACTCACTTTCGCTCCTGAGTCCGGTAATATGTTGGGTGGTCAGGTCGTGAACATAACGGGACCCTGTTTCGATCCGAATATACGCGTTACCTGCCACTTTGATACGGAATCTGTGCTGGGCACATATGTGGATCGGAATCGTGTGATCTGCGTGCAGCCGTTCCTCAAGGCCGAGGGTTATATACGCTTCCAGATCTCAGTGGGCACACAGCGCTTCAAATGGCGTGGCAAGTACTTTGTGGAGACACCAGCAGCAGCCACCGAGAAGATTTTCTTTGCCACCGAAGATGTGCACAAGAAGAATCCCAGTGAGATTCGCATTACATGGAATGCCTTCAATTTGACGTCCAATTTGAATGCCAATGTCATGATTTCGCTGTGGGGCTATCGCGAGACCAAAATCGAACCGCAACTACAGTATATTGATGTTATCGAGGCCAGTTTAACCAACACGGGCAGCTATGTGATCACGCCCTCGAATTATCTCAATCGCCACAATATCAACAACGACATGCAGTTTGGTTTCCTGCAGATAAATTTGACTCAACCCGATCAATATTCCAATTTGGCAATCAGTCCGTAAGTGCAAAAAAGTGCTGATGTTATCCATTATATGCCACGTTGTCCACTGTCCACAGTCTACTATCCCATACCCACTATCCACTGTCCACTGTCCATTATCCTTTGTCCACTGTCCAGTGTTTATTATGTTTTAATTGACTTTTAGTTGTGTCAGCTGCCCCGGTCCTTCCCTTGTGCTCTTCATATTTTTATTCAATTTGCAACAGCAATTTCAAAGAGTTGCCTGTGTCAACTCTGTGTATCGACCCTGCTGCCTTGGGGGACCAATCAGTTTGCCCTGACTCCAACTCTGGTTCCGGCTCGGGCTACAGCTCTAGCTCCGGCTTCTGCTTCTACTCCTGCTCCGGTTCTTGACAGTTTGTAATTACAGGCATTGGCTAATCAATAGCTTAGCGAAATGTGTTTTCAATGGCCACATCTACTTGCCATTTAACTCGAGGTGTTGCCTCTCATTTGCATAGATTGGCACAAGTCCCTTGCTTCACTTACTTTTTTAAAGAGTGTCTCAAGCCAACTTCTCCTCTTAAATTATCTTTGTTTCTAATTTAACTTGTAGACGCAATTAATTCTTTCCTTAAGACTTCTTTATTTCACCAGTGCGTGCGTCCGCGTCTCTTTTCAGTTGATATTTTTTTTGTCTCTTCTTTAAACAAGCTCTGTCCTTCATTCTCAAGCATTCTCATATTAGCAAGAGCGAGATCACTATGTTATTTATGTAAACTCATAAAGGCACTGTTAATCCTAGTGATGACACTGTTAGTGGTTAACTAGCAGAGGTATGCCATACACTTTTAGTTTAAAGTGAATGTTACCTGTTGCTTACATATTTTACTCCTTTCGGTAATTATTTCGCACTTTAGCTTGAAGTATTTGTAACTGCTAACGGTATATATAGACGCGCTGTAATCAAATTGCAGCCAACTGAAAGAATTTCATCTCGTACTACGACGCATAATTAAAATAGCTTGCAATTTTTTTAATTTGCCGTATAATCGAGTGGCTGGCTAAAAGTTGGCTGAATTTTTAATGCTACTTTCCAGACTTTTATTAAGTTTGGTATTAAAAGTGGCAGAATTTAAATTCGCATGGAATTCGCTGTGAAATATTGGCCCAATTGGCAGCTGTGTGCATGTTTTCAGCGAGCTAAAACTCTGATGCCTGGGATTTGAGTTTATTATACCTTTGGGTGTCGTTACTTTTACATCGAGCCACGTGGCCTGCACCAATGTGTGTGTTGGTACAAACATAAAATATCAGTTTTAGAATTTAATTTGTGTTTGATGTGAAACATGCGCAGTTTTTGAATTAGATTCCCGATAGACTTTGTATTTTTTTATAGAACGAATATTAGTTAGTGGGCGTACGTGGCGTATGATTGATGTGTGTGTATAGATTTGATTATAGCTAAGGTATAATTGAATACAACTGCTGTTTGTGTAAGCTTTTAAGCAAACATGCAGTGTGATTGTTTTTACAAAATTTAATTAGAGTTCTACTTGTATTACAGAGTGTTGTGGTCACGCCCCATTCCTTTGGCCTGGTATATGGCGCCTCAATGGGAACAGAAACACGGCAAACGCTGGCCTCGTGCTCTATGCGATAATTGGATACGCGCCGACCGATTCCTCAGGTAAGTCACGGCCTTGAAGCCAACGTGGCTTTAACTGCATTAACATTTCTGTGCTAATTAAAAGCTGTCTAATTAGACAGAAATATGAAGCTAGCCGTTTGAACAGCCTCTAACCAAATAATCCAACTAATGCCAATTTATAATACAGAAACTTTGCTGCCGACTTGCCGCTCTGTCCCTGCACCCTGCAGCAGGCTGTGCTGGACAAGGGACGCTTCCGACCGGATCGTGAGTGCGACAAGGACTCCAATCCCAGCTGCTTACGTCACCGTGGTGCTATTCATTGCGTGGTCAGCGGAACGCCAGTGTAAGCACAAAATCAGCTTTAAAATTTAACCGTTTTTGATTTAATACCTTTCTTATGCTTTACAGTGCACAGGGCGCTGAGCAGCAGTGTTGCTACGATCGCTATGGCTTCTTGATGCTGACCTATGATCAGATGTGGGGCTCACGTCCTCGTCGTATTCACAATCTGGGCAAGATGCCGTGGAACGAAGCCAGCAAGGTGCCCTCGTTGTCCATGTGGTTCCATGATATGCGTCCCTTCTACTCCTGCTGCTTCTGGCAGGAGGAACAGGCGGTGGGTTGTGAAACCTATCGCTTTGAGCGTCGTCCCACACAGGATTGTGTTGCCTATCAGGCACCAGGTATTGCCGGTGTATTTGGTGATCCCCATTTGATAACATTCGATGGCAGTGCTTATACTTTCAATGGTTTGGGTGAGTTCGTTTTGGCTCGCAGCACGGATCAAAGTGAACGCTTTGAGGTGCAGGGACGTTTCCAGCAGATGCCACCCAATTATTATGGCCAGGTGATGGCCACCCAGCTGACTTCGGTGGCCATGAGAGGCAATACCACCACCACAATTGAGGTGCGTCTGCGTCCGCTACACGCCCGCTGGCGTTATCGTCTGGATGTCTTGGCCGATGGACGTAAGGTTTACTTTGATCGCGAGAGCTTGAAGTTCCAGCACTTTGATGGAGTCACTGTATATACTCCCACCTATCTGCTGAATCAGAGTCAGGTAGTGGTGCAGTTTGATGCTGGCATTGGTGTGGAAATTGTGGAGAACGAGGGCTTCATGACTGGACGTGTATTCCTGCCTTGGAAATTTATTGTAAGTTTAAGTACCAAGTTCTCTGAGCTTTTCTAAGTTCTTTGATTGCAGAATAAAACGGCTGGATTGTTTGGCAACTGGAGCTTCAATCCCCTGGATGACTTTACGCTGCCCAATGGCCAAGTGGCTTCCATTAATCTCAATGATATGCGCAGTCTGTACAATAACTTTGGCCTTAAATGGATGCTCACGGACCGAGATGTGCCCAATGTGGGCGCTGCTCTCTTTACTCGAGAATTTGGTCGCATGGCCAGCTATTATTCGAACTCATCATTCTTGCCCAACTTTGTTATGGATCCTTCCGATTTCCTGCCCGCCAATCGCTCCTACGATCTCGAGCGTGCTGAAGAACTATGCGGCGAGTGTACGCAGTGTCAATATGATTATGCTATGACCCTCAATCGAGATTTGGCGCACTTTACCAAGAATTATTACGACAGTTTGGTCAACATGCAGGCGGAGAATGCAGAGTAAGTAGAAGAGTAGGAAAATGGCCAAACAGGCGAGCTAATCGACTAAAAACATAGATTTCTTATTTAGATCTCAATATATAGAATATTCATATATATATATATATATATATATATATATATATATATATATATATATATATAACCTCAATTGACACTAGAGTTTTTAATCTCTTAAAGTTTACCCCTATGGAAGCTTTATATTATCCGGTTCTAGCCATAATTATTTTATATACAAAATATCATATGTAGCAGGCTACATAGCAGGAATACCAATAATGTTAAGTTTACAGTAGTTTAACAGGAGAAGCATAACATAAATATAAACAGGGGGTATCGATATTGCAGATATTGATAAGAAAAAGAAGCTAGTTCTTAAGAAAGAGAATAAAGAGTGAGGCGCAAAAAGAACAATTAGAGAGAGAGAGACAGAGAGAGAGAGAGAGAGAGAGAGGGAGAGAGGGAGAGAGAGATTTTAATATGAAAGGCCGTCCACACATATCAAGAAGATAATGAGAGATTGTGGTAAGGAAGTCTTAAGTTTTACATTAAATTTACTTATTTTCTATCAGTGTTTTTCTTAAAAATGATCAGCTTTTATTGTTTGATCCTGATCAAATTTAGTGAGTTCTCAAATAATTCTATGAAAAATATAACTTGTGTAAATTTTGTTGAGATAACTCTATTACTTCTCAAGCTGTAGAGTTTTAAAGGCGTTTGTGTTGAAATAGAAAATTTTAATAGGAGCCGATAAATCAGAGAATTAAATAATTTCACAATCGAATCAGAGAATTAAACATTTTTCCAATCCAATCTTAGCTTTGTATCGTATTCTTGAATGACGTTCTAATTCTAAATATTTGTCTTTCTTCAGACGAGTTGTGTCCTGCGGTGTCCTGCAAACTCCGCGCTTTGGTCGCAAACTAAGCTTTGATTTCATGCCTGGAGCGAAGGTGGCATTTGAGTGCAACGAAGGATTCATTTTGGTGGGTGATCAGCGTCGTGAATGTCTGTCGAATGGTCTGTGGAATCTACCAGAATATGGTTACACCGAGTGTCTGCGTAAGTTGAATCCTTGTATTTGTATAAATTGCTGTGTCCTTTGCCTTTGCTCACCGTCAGCTTCTGTGCTGCTGTTGCTCTTTGACCTCGTACAGGTGAAGTTTATTACACGCGTCGGGTCGCTTTCATTGCAATTGGCATTATCGTACTTGTTATATGCCCATTGATGCTGTGCATCGTTTGTGGCGTCTATCGCTATCGTCAGAAGCAACTGAAGGAGGATCCCCATTGGCAGATGCCCGTATTGCCCCGTTCACGTGCCGGCTCGTCGCGCAATTTGCGCACCCTGAACTATGACCCCGAGGACGATAGCGATACCGATGCGAGCACGCTGAAAAAAAGTAGGTCCTACGATAAAGTATATCGCACGAACGAACCATTACCGGGCAAACCGCAAATTGATTTTCCAGCTAAGAAATGGGATCTGGATCCGCACGATGAGGATGTGACATCATCGGAAGGTAGTGATAATAGAACAAGCACAAAACGTGCCACGGACATTTCCTACATTAATAACACTAACGTTGCCCATGCATCAGGTGAGAAACCCCGACAGACTGGACGTCGCTCCCTACGCTCTGGCTCCACAACCGAACTGGATCACGATGGTACGGCCGTAGATGATCACCATCCCGCAGAGGACGATGATTTCGATGAGGGCGATATACATACGGGCACACTCCATCCAGCTGGCTACCATCAACCCTTGTCGCCCGAGGAGGCCGATCATCTGCATCAACAGCAATACAGTCCAACATTCAGTGGTGTCGATAGTCGTACCAGTGCGGGTAGCTCCATCAACTATAGCCCTCAGGCGGCGGGACAGAATCGTTTTGGAGGCGTTCCCGTGTTGCCCAATAACACGCAATACTACAATAGGCCGCCATCGGGTGTGCCTCAGCCTGCAATGGCCACGTCGGGTGCCACGCCTCTGCGCATTGCGCCCACTCTGCCTGCCACACAGCTGACGCAAACAAGCGGGTTGCCTTCCAGCTCACCTCCACCACCACTGGCAACATCGCCAACGCCATCGGTGCAAAAGTCCACAGAGGTTTAGGACTTGACATTTAGCATGCACCAACTCACAAACACACACAGTCATACACACACACACACACACACACACGAACACTTTTCATTTACCACCTACATTTATTTGCCTAATATGCACAGGCTTCAAAGTTCAAATTTGTATAACTAATGTCACACACACACACGTACACACACACACACACACACATACATGTATCTATTATACTTAATAATTATTGTTTAACTTTGCTAATTGCCCACCTGTCATTGTAATTTGTACTCGTAATTGTTGTTGCGTTACTCGCCCATGACTTTTGCAGTTATCACCTGTTACCAAACTCTACATAGTCATATTTAAATAAAAATATATCATGAATATAGCCCGGATATAAGTATGTACAAATCAAATACTAATATTTAATCAACATTTACATTTTGTATATTTTGACCCGCTGCTTACGAGTTCACAGATTTCACCTTTTCAATTGTAAAGTCAATCATTTAATAAATAAATATTTTTGTTAATACTATAAAAACCAAATCGACATGTGTTCAATGCGCAAGAAACCATTTTCAGCGTGCTCGGATAATGCCAATTGTTACATGAAAGTTGACACTTCGCTCAATTTTAATGCCACGTAAATTGAAAGTATTTGCACAGAACCTGCCTTAGAGATAACCAGCGATTGCCTGTCAATTTTCTGTAATGATTTGCATAACGAGCGAAACCAGAATTGCATTCACAATTTTTACACTGTCTAACAAGTTTGAGTCAAGCCACTGTTGGCGTACTAATACTGTGTGCTAATTAACTGTAACGATATTTTAACAAGGAAAAATATTTTTCATTAGTCTAATTAAATAACGTAGCTTTCTAAATTTATTTGAAGTTTTTTTTTGAATAATTTTCATATTACTAGTTGGAGAATCAACTTACAATACAATTAGTCATATCTTCAACTCATATTTAAACAGATCAAATAATTTTTGTTGACGAAAACATAAATAAAATAAATAGAAATTTTAATTTATTTACCGCACATATTTTCCAAAGCTACAAATATAAATATTTTTTACAAAAATAATAATATTTTCTTAAAAGAAAACGCAAATCGCTTAAGTTCCAACTGATATCTGAGTTACTTGGCTACAGTTCCCTTGGTTTGTTGCACAGTGTAATGTGCAATGCAGTGCAAAGTAAATGCCACGAGATGTATGAGTATAAGTAAGCAATTGGGCCAAAGCCAGAGACATTAATCTTGAGCTAACTGTCACGTGGACACGCCCCTTTCGTTGTGGCACGCCTTGGGAGCAGAGCAAATGTATTGTGTGCATTACGCTGTTGTCAATCAATCTTGAGCAAATTGATGGACAAGTTGCTGTTACTTGTGTGTGAGAGCGGGTGGGTGTGTGTGTGTGAGTTTGGGCGTGTGTATGTGTCTGCGTCTGACATTGTCTTTCAGGGTTCGAAACTCTCGCAAAAATAGCGATGCGCTCGAAAGTAGGCAACACTAGTTTTCTAGCTCGAATCGTTTGATTAATTTATGAATATAATTTTTCAAATAGCAAAATACGTGGTCGCATTTCCATTTACTTTGCCAGTTTTTGTCAATGCCAAACCTTTATGCACCTTTATCACCTTTAACGCCCATTTGCAGGTCACGAAGAGCACTCGGCACGCGTGGCGAGCATTTCCCTGGGAATGGTGCTACTCATTGTGATTCCTTGCCTGCTGCTGCTCGTGTGCGGTGCAAATTATTGGATACGCGAGCGAATTGCCAAGGAGGAGGCCGAAGCAGCCGCAGCGCTGCTGCCGAAGCGCAAATGGAAGCGACCTCAATGAGAGCAGGGGAGGAGTGAGTTGAGAGGGAGAAACTGAACATTTGATTATCATGTTAATGAGGCGAATAGTGTGAATCATTTGATGGGATTTAACTGTGTGGTTGTGAGACCCGCTCGTAGTTCTAAGCTAAATTTAACTGCAGTTAAATATTTATTACACATAAATAGACAGTAAACCAAATTTCTATAATAAAAGCAAAGACAATCCCGAGTCAGGGTTCAATAAGATATTTTTATTTATTTATACTTTTTAGGTTACATATATGTTCATGTATATAGTTATATTTTATATTATTAACATTTACATATTATATAGAGTAGGACAGAGAGAAAGTTAGAGAGAGTTAAAGCGAAAGTGTGAAAGAGAACTGAGTACAGCTTATCTGCGTACACATAATTTACATTAAATCTCATGAACTCTCAATCTGCTCCACTCCATGCTATAAACACATTTAACTGATATTATCCAACTATGCAAATTTTGCATCTTAAGCTAAAACACACATACGTGACTTACAAGAACTTTCAGCTGAACAGTTAATTATCTAATAGATTGCAATTATCGTATTTGTATCTCATTTTGGGTGTCTCCTTTATAGATACTTTTGCGCATATTTATATTGTGTGGTTATAATGCTTTACGGTTTATCATCTGCTGAAATGTGATGGCTTAAGAACTATAAAGCTATTTTCAGTTTAAGTACAGATTTGTCTTCATATCTTTTATATGTTTATATTGCCAATAGATTAGATTTAGTTTCACAAGCAAATAGTTTGTCTTGTTGTTGGTTTGGGATGAGCTTAATATAGTTGCTGTAGACATTATTACAATTTTTACTTTGGTTCAGATATACATGTATATACTGTACATATATATTTGATATTCATTAGGTTACTCGATTATCTGGTTATTTTTGCTTGTTTAAGAGTACTTCTTGGTGCATTTGGGTAGCTAACATTTCCATTTGTTTGTTGTGGTCAATTGCCCTGTATATTAATTAGTTGTGCAAATCTGATCTGCGTTTAGCTAGAGGTAGGTCAACCTCTTGCCACAATCTACTTACTCATACATATACAAATCTGTGTGTTTTTTCGTGGTTTAGTACTTAGGTGTAGTTACAAGTTCAGCTTAATTAAGTAAGTATTTACCAAAAACTTTGTGGATTAGAATATTTGCCTTACATTGTTTGCTCATAGATATTTGTACAGTTCTTGTTCATATGAGTACAATTTGTTTTTTTTGGAAAGAATCATTAGTGTTTTATGAGCACATAATAGTTGTATAATTAGAATTATGTGTGTAGTGCCTACATAAATTACATCTATAGTACAAAGCACAAAAAGTTCAGCCTAAGAAACCATCACAAAGTAGAAAAATAAATATTAACACATTTATTTTATTTTGTTATTTTTATTCACAAACACTCGGAAAGCTTGACGAATAACCATTTAAACTCATTAATTTTCTTCTTTTTTTATACAGGTGAGACATTCATATTCACAATCATTAAACTTTCTTTTCTACATACTAAGTACAACATACGAGTAGTTACAGCTTGGAAATCCTTTTTAATCGGTTGCATTTCTGATTACTGCAAATGAAAGAGAGAACGAGCATTTCGGTATTAGAAGAAGGTATTTATAAAATTATTAATTTAGTTATTAAATAGTAAGAAAAGCAACAGTCGAGCGAGCCGACCGTAAAAGGCCCGTACTCTTTCGAATTTTGCAATACATATGAGAAATTTTTAACCGATTTGTCCTATGTGAGTTATTGGCTATAGTTGTCCGATCCAGATCAAACTTGGTTAGGATAGTTATCTTAGTACCACTCACATAATGTGTGAATTTGGTCCTGGAAGCTGTAGTCGTTTCCAAGTTATGTCGTTTTTCACAATATGCGGGAGTGGCAGGGGGGTGCCAAAAATTTGAAATAATTCTGCCTGACAGTCGGACTTTCATTCCAAATTTGGTGTCTCTAGCTCTTATAGCTAAGGAGATCCAGTTGTTCATCCGGACAGCGGACAGACGGAAAAACGAACAGACGGACATCGCTATATCGACTCGTCTGTTGATGCTGATCAAGAATATATATACTTTGTGGGGTCGGAAAAGCTTCCATCTGGCTGTTACGCACATTTCGCTTCTGACAAACCTAATAGACCCCTCTACTCTTTTTTAGAGTACAGGGTCTAAAAATGCCAACCAAAAGAAATCATAGTTTTGGTTTTGTCGTAGTTAATAAGTTAAGTTTTTTCAATAAAAAACTAGAAAGAATCCTTATAATATTTAATTGTGGATTTAGAAATGACTATTCGCTATTAAAAGTTTGAAGCTTTAAAGTTAAGGAGAGCAAAGTAGTAAACTATGAATTGAGCATTATGTAAATGAAAGTACATTGGGTCTTCAGCTTGAATATCTTGGAATCTGTCATAAAATGCGGTTAAATAAAAAATCACAGCCCGGAGACTTTGCCGCCTTACAGTTGCGCACCATTGAGTTTGTTTGTTTTGGTTTTGGTTTCGGTTTTGTGTTGTCTATTCTATTATTTTTTTGTTTTTTTAATTTTTTTTCTGGTGCATGCAATTCAATTTGAACCCTTTACGGGCAATTACGTTGCCAAGCCGAGCTGGCTGGCCTGCTGACTGGCTGACTGGCTAACAGTGTCAATGTCAAAGTTGAAACCTGGCCGCAATGTGGCAACTTTTGGTTGCCTCGTTTTATATGCCAACTGCGTGGGCCGACTGGACGAAAAAAAAAAAAAAAAAAAAAAACAAACTACAAAGGCGCAAAACAACTTTTGATTGCCAAAAACCAACTCATCGTTATCTGCTCTTTGGGTATCTTTTGGTTTGGCATAGAAAATTAAAAATTGCAATCACGTAAACATCTAGAAAGCTCAAAGGTCTGCCAAAGAACGATTATTTATAACGCAAACCTGAGTTGGAGATGTTTATGGGTTCTCCGTTTCTCGATTCTCCTGTCTCGTGTCTCTGTTGTGAGGCTTGAGGGGCCAAAAGTTAAATACGAACTGCATTTAAATTCAATTTGCTATAAAGCATACAAGAGGGAGCACCTACACACATACATATATATTTAAGTAGATGTGTAATAAATAACTTATTCCAAGCTTGACAATGGCTAGCATTGAAATTTGGATGCAACGTGTGGACAGGAAGTTGGAGAGAGGTGTATTTTGATCGTAATTGCACATGCATGTAAACCGTAAGCCGTTGACAGGAACCCAACCACGTTACACATACATACACCCCCCCACACACACACACAGAGAGACCCACTCATAGTGACACGCTAAGCAATTTAACAATTTTACAGACAATTAAACAACAACATGTTGTACGGCAGTGGACAGTGTAAACTCGTACTTTATATGCTGTCTGAAACTGTCATTGAATTGGCTGCTGCTCAGCAAAATAGCTTAAATGTACTTGCCGCTTAAGCTCGGTCTCAACATAAACTATCGATTAGTTTAATGTTCAAAAATACGAGTAAACTTGAAGCTTATATGCCCCTCTTGTGGGCGGTCTTCTTGTGTCGCTGGTTGAGACAGTCCGGTTCAGAGTTTGCACAGAGTGTAGTACAAATTGAATTGAAATTGTAAATATCACAACAATCGGGCGCGAACTTTATGGCCCACAAATCAAATGCACAGAGCTGTAACTACATTGGGCGTTAGCTATGCCAAATGTTCCCCATACGCTCCGTTGGCCAGCGCAACTGGACTCGACTGTGTTTGGTTTGGCAGCATTGTGTATGTGCTGATAAAATGTGGCGTAAAAGGACAATAACAACAACAGCAAAAACTGATGACTTGATGCTGGGGGCGTATAGATGCAATTTGTTTTTGTTTTTCGCTTTCATCTTTCATTGTTTGCGGCCCTGAAACTATGGAGACAATCCAGTTTGTGGCAAATATTCGAAATTATTGTATTGTTTGACTAACCGTTGGCAATTTGAAACAAGTTTCGATAAACATAAATGCAATAAAAGCAAACCCGTATTTTGTAATTAAACAGCAAGAGTAGTTGACCAATTTTGTTTCTATTTGGACACTGAAAATGCACAGAAAGACGGATTTAAAAAAGGTTTGTTGAATAAATAACAATTAGAATGGAACCTGTGAATGATTTAAATGAAAAAAGTATCAGAGAGTCGCTCATTTTTCATACACTTATATTATTTGTTAAGTCTTCGCATTTCTTGTTATATAGAACTTTATAATAAAAGTTATTATTTATATTTTTTAAAAGTTTTCTTAACATATTAACAGAATACTTAAAAACTTGTAGGTCTAATAATATGTATGTTCAATAAGTGAACTCTTGTCCTAAAAATTAAACACAAATTTGACTTTGTGTAGAAATTTTCATATACAAAGTTCTAGTTTTTAACTGTAGTTTTCAGTGTAGCAGAGTGTAATGCCTATGCGTATTGGACAGAGTCAACAACAAATTGCATCAGAGCCCAATTTAATATGCTAAGCTCGATTCGAATTGATTTGTTGTAGGCGACATTTGTGGCATTAGGAGCAACTGCAGCTGTGGCTGCATCAAGTGGTGGCAAGTGGCATGTATGCACATAGATTTACCCAAGGTTGAGTGCAGTGTATGCCCTGCAATGTATGCAAATGAAAGGCGTCTGTTTGCCAACGATGTCATCTGTCTTTCTGTCTGTTTGTTTGTCTGTCGAGGCGGTTGGGAGGAGGAGTTTAGTTAATGTTCTTGTTAAATTGTGCATTGTGGGCTTTTGTTTGTGTTCAGAGGCGTTTCCACTATTAAGTGAAATTACAGCTGAATTTTCGATTAAGACCTTAACAGTCTGTTTAGCGAAGAAGCCAAGTTTGGCAGAGACAAATGTTTGTCGATTGCGGCTTCATTTCGATTCAGGTAATTTAGTGGGCAATTACTTTGGGGACTAGGGAACTTGGAATCCCCTTCGGTGACAGTATATGATACAGGTATCATTTATTAATAATACAGCTGAGACCAGAAAACTTTGTAGGCAACTAAAAAAAGAGATCAAATAGTAAAAGTTATGTGATGCTCGAGCTTTAAAACTATCCAGGTTGCGCCAAAGTTTTTGGCAAAAGGGACAAGCTCTTTGTCATGTGTGGAAATAACCCTTGGAGCCTTTGGTTTGTAGCTTGTGCAAACAAGGTAAGCAACAGCTACTGGCTAAAATAATTCAATAACACACACGAAAAAAAGTTTCTTTCAAACTGCTGTGTGTAGCTTGTGACCTTAGCATTTGATGTGTGCCAACGTGCGAGTAATTTCTATTAAAATGCGCAACACATGTTAGAGAAGTTTGTCGCCACTTTGCAGAGGCAAAAAACCCTTTCAGAGGGCATCATAACTAATTTTGCATTACAAACACGACGTATGCGTAATTTTTTCCAGTTTCCTGCTGACATATAACATGTCACGCCAGAAAGTATGCAGCACCGGAAGCAACAGCGGCCAGGCACAATGCGATTATCATCATCATTTGCATTGGCGTTGTCATCAGCATTAACGTTAGACGTATTATTATCTAGCTAAACTTTTTGCCTTCTCATTTTTTTCTTTCGCACACGACTTTTTTTTTGCCATCTGTCACAAGCTTTGAGTGTACAACGAGCCTATTGGCTATGTAAATTATAAAGATTACAGGGCAGCACAGTTTCCTTCCCTAAGAGTTGTCATAACAAATTATTGCTTTAAAATGAAGTCAAAAAAATCTGCTTTACTTTTAGTTTTAGTTGTTTAAATGTAATTAACTTTAGGGCATCTACTTTTCGGCTTGATGAACTAAGCATTTTGTTATCTTGCCCGGGTTGTTGGGGCTTGTCTAGCGATATGAGCTTACGACTAGCGGCATCAAGGCTTTCCCTCTGACTTTTTGTCGTCGACGGCTCATCGCAATCATAATTTCCATCTTTATGAATTTTTAATGAGAAAAAACCAACTCGCACTGGAAGAAGCCGCTTAGCACAACAGAGACCAGAGCAGAGCAGAGTAAGAGCCGAACAGTGCCTGTCACTTGCAATTCCAACTAAATTTTTTATAAGGCTGACACGCAATGGCCTTGAAAAGGACAGGAAGCCCAGACATAGACCCGAACCTCATCCTTGTCCCTGTCTCCATATCCGTCCCACAATCAGGCTCAGTCACAGATCCAGGTCACGCCTTAAGCCTGTACAACCAAGAGCATCAAGTTTATTTTGTATTTAGTTAGGCAAATATTTATTTGATTGGTTTTGCGTTTTTGCGATTTACGATTTGCATTTGCGATGCGAAACGAAAAGGAAATTGTGCGAGGACAAATGAAAATAAAATGAAAAGAAAATATACTTGTATAATATATATTGATGGATCTGCTTGAATTAGGTGTAAGCAACGCTGGCTTTGGAAATGTCAAGAAAAACAACATAAAAAAAAAACAGACAGAAAATGATTGAATGAGGCGCCACATGATAAATTATCCAAAATCAAAGTTGGGGAAACGTTACAAGAACGCAGGAAAACTCTTTAATCAGCGCAAGCAAGCAGACCTAATTAAGTGCTCATTACAGTTGATTCAAATGAATAATTATTGGGCAACCTGAATGCATTCACTGCCGTTAATTAAGTCCTCGACGTTATAGTGTGGGAAAGGTGTACTCGCCACAATTAAATGTATACTTTAATGATCACACGACCAACAACTGTAATTATGCCTCAAATATCCAGTGAAAATCCCTTATTAAAGCCTCTAGCAACTTGAATTTAAAAGTAGATACTTGTATTGAAAAAAAACAATCGGAGCTGGAGAATAAAAAGGCAAGAAACCTGCAGCAACATCCTGTACAAATAAACCGGATGCGAAGAATGAATAAAAGCTAAATAGAAGAAATGAAGAAAAATTATATGCTAAATACGGAGTAGGAGACGGAAAGAGATAGATATGCAAACAGAAAAGGGAGAGAGAGAGAGGGGAGACTGGACACCGGATGCCTCCAGCAGACTGTGGCGAAAGTGTTGCCGGAACTTGACCAAACCAGCAAGGCATACTCGTTTTTAATTTTGTCTCTGCAAGGGACAGCGCAATGTGATGCCAACAATAACTCTGTAATGACCCTAATATCTTGGCGTTCGTTATAAATTCAAATCAGCTGCTAGCCAGAAAAAAATGTGATTTATTTAAATTTGCACAAAGCGAAAACGGTGCCTAACAAACACTTTGTTTTCTACCCTTTTAATTTCGGGCTGAAATGTGATCACATTTGGCCATAAAGAGTTTTAGCGACAGCTAATCAATGCTAATCCATTTCTAACGAGCAATCGTTAAGTCCAACATTCATACAGACCCCGACTTGCACTTGAATGGCATCATCATCAAAATGCCTTCCAACTTTCAAGTCATCAAATTGCAATATTGTTATTATTCTTGTTGTTGTTATTGTTATTGGCTGGCATTGTTGGCATTTAACGATAATGTGCACATATCGAGGCCATAAACAGACATTGAGAGCCAATATAAAATGTCTGCCAAGCGGGGCCCAAAATCCAAGCCAAACAAAATCTGTATGCAAGTCTACAAGTCTCACTGAATTTGTGTATCTCTTTCTGAATTTGTATCTGTATCTGGCTTTGTATATGTATCTATATTAGTATCTGTGCTTGGGTCGAGTCGCTGTGTGTGTGGGCGTTTAATGCGATTCGTTATGCCTCAATGTCATATACATTAACAAAGTTTTGGGCTAAAGATAAACTTGAGTTACATTCATTCGAGGGTCAGTTCAAAAGTTTGGCCAGTGGAAAGAAAACTTTGCAAAAACTACAAATAAACAAGTAGGTTACAAAGGTCAAGCGAGACGACTGTAAAAGACCTCGTATCATTCCAGTGCGCAAGTTTCCATACAAATTTTTATTTTCGGCCGATTTTACCTATGGAAGCAGTAGGCTATAGTTGCCCGATCAGGACTAAACTTGGAAAGGCCACAAAATTTTTATTTTTGACCGTTTTGTCATATGAGAGCTATATAGCTGTTCTACCTGTTTCAAACCTATAATATATATAATAATATACACATAATGTGGGAGTTTTGTCTAGTGGTTTCGATGTTATGATGATTTGATCATAGTTTTTGGTGAGCTGACTACAGTTTTTTTAAATTTTGCGGGGTGTTAAAGGGCGTGGCAACAATTTGAAATAATCTTGATCTGCCTGACTTAAGGACGGAGTTTTATTCCGAATTTGCTTTCTCTAGGTCTTGTATTTTATAAGATTCAGGTGTTCATACGGACAGATGGACATTGCTATATTGATTCTGGTCAGGCACATTTATACTTGAGAAGGTCGAAACCGCCTCCTTCTGCCTGTTACACACAATTGCCTTCTGACAAAATTATAAGACCCTTCTAGTCTTCTAGGCAAACACATAGCTCACTTAAAAAGGCTTCATTTTGAGAGACAAGCTTTGACTGACAATTTACTTTTAAAATAATAGTCAAATTAATACCAAGGTTTAAAGTAGGCTTAAGAACACTGACTGCATTTTCTTATCAAAGCAGCAGAGTTTCTAGCCATTTTCTGTTTGGTCTATCTCTCATAGTTCTCAATCTACCCTCGCATTTGACTGGAAGCTTTTCTGTTTCTGCGGTTGTTTGTTTATGCCAAATATTTGATACGAAAATATGTGTTAAATTCCAGCTTTTGTTCCCTTTTTCTTCCGTTCAGCACTCTTCATATTATTCAGCTCAGTTCGTTGTGGTCTCAGAAATATATATATGTATATACTTAAGTACATATATATATGTGGATAACTGGCTTGCAGCAGCTCGGCTAGCCAAAAGTTTTGTAAACAAAAAGAACACACACAAAATAAATGCAAACATTTCACTCGGCACCAAGCGGCTTGTGAGCTGTTGACAATCCTTTTGCAGCCCAACAAAGTATGCTACAAAATGTTGGACAAAATGTGTGAGTTGAGGGAAGTAGCGGGAGTGGGCTTAGATGTTGGTCTGCTGCTGCGGTGGCTGTGGCTGCTGAGACTGCTGAGGCTGCCGAAGGAGATATATATTTAACTGTTTGCCATATTATGGCTTTTATATTGAGTTGTTTTGGACTTATCTAGTTTACTGTCAACTGAGAGGATTGTGCAAACATCGTGCAAGTGGCATGAAATCTTCAACAAGAGCCTTTATTTTTTTATGACTGATATGAAATCTTGTTTGGAGTTTTAACACGAGCATGAGAACGACACTCAGCCTAATGGCGCTGCCTAGCAAAAAGGGGGGAATAAAAATCAAACATAATGCTAATTTTACACAGCACACTGATACAGATAGACATTGACTTTGATTTATGCAGTACAAATAAGCGTAGTAAATATGCCATAAATTACGTAAGCGCAACGTAATAGCTGAAGAAATGTAAATCATTTGTAAAATAACTTAGACAAGTGTGGGACTAGAACGTTTGCAGCGAACAAAAGTCACTTGAGCGCCGACTGAGTGGTTACAGATAGAAAAGCATTAACATAAATTACCTTGCACAAAGATCCAACGATGCTGATGCCAACTCCGACCGCACACACACACACGCAGGCAGAGCAAATGCAGGCCAAGATAGGACAAATACATAGTCATAGCAATGAAGTGGTTAAGTGGCCAACTCACACACACACAAACACACAGACAGTCAGGAGCGTAACTTTACAGTATTTTTGAACAGCAGCCAGTCGAATCCTCCGGCGGTTTCTATGCATCTAATGGAGCCTTCGAGCCCGTTGCAGTTCCTGTCCCAGTCCCAGTCCCTGCACTGCTGCTGGCACCCGCTGAGGAGGTACGTGAGACGCTGACATGTCCCATTCCCATGGCCAGACGCTGTGTGGCTGTCGGCGTTGTTGGTTGCAACAGCGGCGAATCGAGGCTGCCATTACCGCTGGCATTTGCCACACTGGTGGCACGTGTCACGAACCAGCAGTCCATGGGCGTTGGCTTGCCTTTCATAATAACTGGGCCGCGATACTCCAAGTGAAATGAATCGTCCTGGTTGATCTCTTGGCACAGCAGGCTGTAAAAAGTGCAAAAAAAAGAAGCAAAAACAGAATAAGTACGAGTATATTTCCACTTGAGTATGATTTAAGACTGTTGTCTGTTGCTGGCGGCAAGTGCACACAGCGATATGAATTATGAGCAATTCGAATTGACAAACAAACAATGGCATGAAATACGCTATTCAATATTTATAGAGTTGTGCTCGAGCCAAACTTAAATTAATGTCTTTATCAGAGTAGGCTAAGAGCTGATTTTATAGTTTTCAATTTAATTATGTTTCTGTGCCCTGTACTCAAAAAGGGTTCACCTTTCATCTGTGAATAATGGTTTATTTATATGACATTTCTTTAATAGTCCTTTTACAGTTTTTAATAGTTTAATCCTTTTCGTTAGGGATTTCTGAAGCCAACCACAAATTAAGTCGTTAATAATTACATTGCATGCAATCAAAATAAATATGAATTCGTTTATAATTTATAAGCTTTTTAAAAAATGGCCCTTAGTATACACAATATATTTCGCTATAAATGAAAATAAATTCAGGCGTGTGTATTCATTCAATATTCTTTAAAAAAATGTGTGTGTTGTTGTGCGTCATGAACTATAACTGTTTGAATTGACAATTTAAAAATATTTAAAAGTTTTTCCACAATTTCCATTTATACCTGTTTACTGTGCAAATTGAGTAAATATCTGCACTGTATGTTTTGCAATCAACTGTTTCACACATTGTGCGTGCTTTGTATTTTTTCAGAAAATCATATTAAATTTGTGTGCTTGCACCCCGATGCGCTGCGCTTGTTGCGGTCGCATTTCCGTTTCCGCTTCGTGGTGCCACAACACTTTAATAAATATGCTATTCATTTCATGTGTGTGTGGATCATGCACTAGATGGCAATATTCAGTTACTGATTACATATACATTTAACTCAATTTATTCGCCATTTTGCCCAGAGCTTTACCTGCATGCTGGCCACAATATTGATACAAAATGGCCGGTCATTTTAATTAGCATTGAAAATATGAGATGCCCTCAGTTTTCGAATTAAATTACGATTTTTTTCGCTTTTTTATTGATCCCCTTAAATGCTAATTAGCTTCCACTCTGTTGTTTATTGTTTAAGCGATTGATTAAAGAGATGCATTCAACCGAAAACTGAGGTTAATGTGTTTAATTAATGTCTTCAATCTACTGTTAACCAACTCACTGAATAATTGCCGAGGAAAACATTTAAGACATTGTTCAAATATCACACCAGTTCCATGAATATTTAAACATTCAACAAATGTGTTTTCCAGGAAAAGGCATATTGTATCAGCCGGTGAACAATTTAACGAGCATAAAATTTTATACAATGGAAATAAGCGTAATTGGATGCACGCATCTGCCTCGCAATCGCTGAACAATAAAAGCTTTAAATAAATCTTGAAATTATGATTATAACACTCATGTAAATTACATAAATAAAATATTATTTTCTTTTGAATGCATTAATTTTAAGAAATTTATGATTTTAATGCATAAATATTCAACACTTCCAATCAGATAACTTAATGTTTTTTAATTATGACCAGATTTCGTTTTGTAAATTTAAATTAATATAAAATCGTTATCTTTGAATAATTTAACTTTAGTTTTATGTATAGATTTCCATTGAGATTACTTGTGTACTTAAATAAATATTAATTATGAAAAAAAAATAATCTGTAGGTAAACATTTAAATTCATATAAATCTTCCATTTATGCGACAATTCCCCACATAATTAAATTAAATTCTTTGAGTCAGCTGTTTCGTCTCCAACTGAGTAAATTCGTTCATACTGTGTCAAAATATCAAGAGAGCGCTCAAAAATGCGACCGAGTGTGGGAGAGAGCTGAGCGAAATGTAGATATTGAGTGGATGATAACAAGACGGAAAGAGAGAAAGCCGATACAGGTAAACAGCTGAGTGCGTTCTTTGAAAATTTTGCTGTTTTATTTGGCTTCTCAGTTGCCTCACAGCGTTTGAACAGCGCGTGATTTTCTGAATTAATGTTTGTGGTTAAAGAGTGCTATTTAATTAAAACCAATAAGCAGTAATAAATAGTGTTAATTAAGTACAAGTTCAGCTAAAAGAATCTACTAAAGTAGCTACAAATGAGTTGAATTGTCAACTGTTTATACTAGCAGACACCTGTTTGCTAATAGTAATAAAAAACTTACTGAAAGTAAGCGCAGCATAAATTATTTTATACTCATAAATAAATGCATTTTTAAATTGAATTTGTAGTCAGTAAATTAATTAAAAGCAAATATTGTTTGCTGTTTGTTTACAATTTTTCATTTATATTATTCATTCGAGTACTTCAATGTTTTGTTTTGCCTCGCATTGTTGCCAGCATGAAAAAATCAATAACGAAGAGCGCAAAGAAAGAGCGTACGTTCTCTCCTTCTTCCCACTCTCTTTCGGTCTTACTCTCTGCGCTGCTCACCCTGTATCGCTTGAGCAGTTTGCACTGATGGTCACAATTCAGTTACAGCCTTCGCGCCAAACTCTGTTTAACTTTGTTCCTTGTGTTGATTTAAATATTTTTTTTACTCTCTGTATAAATAATTTACGGTTATATTTATAAACATTGTTTTTTGTTTGATATATTGAGAATTGCATTGTAAAATGTTTTTGCAGTTGCTGGAAGCGTTGCAGCGACTTGTAAGTCAATTAAAAAAGCAATTGGCAACGGTTCTGTGGCTGTCATTGCCACAACACTTGTACGGCTTTCGGCCATTGCACGGACCACGCGACATCAGCCGTGCTAGCTTCCAACGCTGTGGACGAGCACCACGTCGCCAATTGGTCATGGACTACATATTCGAGTGCTTCTTCAATGACACCTTCGAGCATATAACACGAAATGGTTTGCAGGATCGGCAATCGCGTAGGGATATACTCGATCACCTGAGTGCGATCATCAAAGGCTGCAGTGAAGGTCAAAACGTGCAGACCGATGAGGTGGCCAGTTTGGCCGTAGTCGCCGCAATGCGTTACCACCGCCTTGCCAAGGAGGGCAACGGAAAGGTAAAGATTATTAGAAAATTCATGGCTTAACTTTTACTTTTACATTTTTGACTTTCGCATAATCTCATCAAGGCTAGGCTAGGATTTAATTTAAATTTCAATATGCATGGTTTATGTCTGAAACCTTTGCAATGCGGTACACTGATAAAAAAAATTGTTTTTAAGGAATATTTGGCTTAAGAGCTTCAGTTTAAAATAATGAAATGCTATAACTGAATTTAAAAACAGAAAAGAATTCCATTCATGTGCTCAATTATGGTCTTGAATATGCAAAAATGTTTGTTTTCGCAATTAAGAATTTTAATGAATTTTTAAATATTTTTAAAGCCAAATTATATTAGTTTTGGCATAAAATTCTTTATTTAAAAACTTGAACAGTGCATGTGAGTTATATATGTACATATATCTACCACACAGGTTTGCCTCATGGGGAAGTATCACAACATTTTGTATATTGCACTGCGTACCTGCTGGGATTGGGGAGTACGCGACTCCGAGGTGGTCGTTCAACTGTTGGGTAAGTCAAAGGCAAAAACTTAATAATTTAATACCCAAAACATGCACATGCGTGTGTGTGAGTGTGTGTGTGTGGGTATGTGTCTGTGTGTGTGCTTTTGGGGCATGGCCTTTTGTTTTGCATATTTTAATGAATTTTATGACATCGCATTAGATTATAACGCCCCTCTAAGCAAGGCGGGATTCAAGATCTCATTTAATCACGTGTTTCTGCTAATTGCCAGGATAAAATTACGTTAACGGAAGACGAGTAAAAGTGTTGGCAAATGCTGTTGCTAATGCTGTTGAAAAGTATATAGTTCTCCTGGTTGCATCGTAAAATGTGAAACTTGTAAAGTGCCTTAAAGTGTTGCATGTTATTTGGGCCATGGCTCAGAGCACTCGTTTGGCTGCCTGTGTTGCGTGTTGCCTCTAATTAAAATGCTGCGTAAATTTTGCCAGTCTGAAGACTGAGTTTAACGGTATGTCAAGCTTGTGTCTGTGTGCTAGTGAGTCTACATATTTTCTCACTTTTTGTCGGTATTTGTGCGTGTTAAAAATTCGGTTTTTTTGATCGTCAGAATTTCAGCTCAGTTGCCTTACACTTTTTAGCTCCCTTATATGCCAGTTATGAGTGCCAACAACAGAGCCAGTTCACTACTCGCTTTAAAACCCAATTTTTGGCTGCTGACAATTTGCAAGCTTCCGTTTCCCGTCATCGCGGCGAAGACTCCATTTTGTGGCATGCGCTAACGCTGCAGGCAGTCAAAAGTGTTGCCAAAAACGCTAGCAAACGCACAGAATGATGGCAACAAGTGTAGTGTAGTGTAGCGAGTGCAGCCAGCCTAATTGGCTGTCTTTTTTGATATTTATGAACTATTTTCAAGTGTCTAAATTAAGTTTTTTCTTCGCAGTGGCGATTTTCGAGTGCGAAAAGACGTTCGAGCGTATTTTTCTGGGCGCTTTGTTTGGGCCACATGCGCCGCACTTTATTGCAGGCTGGCGTAGTGACTTTCAGGATCAAGTAAGCTGCATGATAATACTTAAAGGCGGTCAAAGCAAGACAAGCTATTTGCTCTTTCTGTCGTTTTAGCACGAAAATGTTCGCGCCATGGTCTACTTTCTGAAGCATGCAACGCGCGAACAGCTCAAACTGCCCGTGTGGATACCACGCTTCGAACAGGAGCGCCAGCTCAGGTGAGTTGACAGCAGACCGAATTTATGGCTGACAGTGTGCATGCCAAAATACGGTGCTCAGGGTGTGACGTCAAGTGGTGTAGAAGACAACAACATTTGCTTGTTAATACTGGTATATTTCATTTTTCGATTGCCTGCGGCTTTAAAAGTTGTGACACATGCAGTCAAAGCTAATTGGAAAGCCAACCAAACCCGCCTCAATATCGTCTATTTGAAAAGCAGACGAGAAAAACAAATTGACATTCTATAAAAAGTTCTCACAATACAGAATTTTGTATAAAATTTAATAAGTTTTAAGTAGAGTGCGAAGATAACCCTGAGAGAAATGTAATACATTTAGTTGTGGAAACTCTGGGGAAATTATGAGAGCAACAGGAAAGCAGAGAAAATGCTAAATAAAAGGATTTTAATTAAATTAATACATATGTGCATTGTTTGTTCGCTTTGCCTGTTTGTCAGACATAATTGAGTAAAAGATGGTGACACTTTACAAGTAAACAGAGGGAGACAAAGACGAGTGAGAGGGAGATACGCATACATTCATTTAAACAATGGCCGCTGCGGCTTTCAATCTCAGCTGTTGTGTGTTCCTTGGGTTGTTGGTGATGTCATGTATAATTAAGAGTTTCACTTCTAACACGAGCTCAGTTCGTTGCTTGTCTCATTTTTTAGCTTGCCCGGAGATTTATGAACACGTGTGTGTGTGTGTGAGTATGTGTCAGTGAGTGTGTTTTTTACAGTATGTTTGTGTGCATATTGCGATAAGCTGAATACCAACAGGCAGCGATGTAAACCTTTGTTATTTTGGCTTTGTTTGCCAGCACTTCGGAGGATTAAAGTCAAAAATGCGTGTAATAAGCGCACAAAGCTGTTGCCTGGCTAAAACTCAAGCACTGATACATACTTCCACAAACACCCACACACACACACACACACTCCTTGGTAGCATAAAAAAGGGTTTCTGACAAACATTAGGGGTACATTTATGACGCCCTTTCACTTGACGCACTGTCTTCAGACACGGCAGCACAAATGAATGAGCATTAATAGCTGCAAGTGTGTAGCATACATATGTGCATGTAGTATATAAAAAAGTGTAGTAAGTAAAAGTATTAACTAAAACACAGCTGAGCGCCAGAAACTCTCAGTTTGCGCTGCAAGTACTTAAAATCTTACACTAATGAACAAACAAGCTTCGCATATCAGGAAGTGTGTCTTAAAAGCAGTGCATTTAAGACATCTTAACTGAAAAGTAACCTTTGAGCGCTAAAAATATTTTATAGATCTGTTCTAATAATAGACTTTTAAACACTTTTTTATCAAAAAGTGTTCAATATTGATTTAAAGAGTATGTAATAAGCAGACGCAGCTATATTTCGAGTTCTTTATCAGCGTCAAATGTCTGTTTATATAAATCTCTACAAATTAACAGATATCTGAGACTTGTAAGATGACTTCAACCGAACTAATGCAGTTGACGTTCCACTTTAATATTCTTGGTATTTCAGAGTATAAAAGCGCTTATCATGACGTGGTACTTATAAATCTGTTAAAGGATTTTACAGCTAGACTAAGCTCAACTTGGCATAAACTGAGAATTTACAATTTAATTTGAATTTCGAGTTGATTTGAGTCAAGTGCAGAGAAGAGAGTTCTGTCGTATTATAACTAATGAAATGTTTATGCGTGCTTTAGATTATAGTTGTGAATAAACGACGTAACTGACAATTTACGAGTAAGTGGACTTGCAATTGTTGACATAAATTATCTAATAAACTGTAAATTAATTTGTCAGAAATTTACAACAGGACTTGAAAATGCGCTTATAAGCGGCAAAGTGTGTGAGCAAATTACCTGCCTATGAATGTGCGTGGGTGTTGCTCTGTATGTGTGTGTTTGTGTGGGCTGTGTGTACTGTGTGTGGCTAGATGTGTCGCTTTATTGTGGTTTCTGGGCTTTTATTTGCTTACTTTTATGCGTTGACATAAAAACCAGCAGTACCACAAACAATGACACACTCCTCTGCATACATCTTAATACGCAGTTACGCATGTGTGTGTGTGTATGTGTACTTCTGGGCTTGTCATTGTCTCGGACGTGCTGCAAAGCGATTCAAGTGCATGCTGTGTACATGCTAATGCCTCAATGGAGGTATATGCCTAACAACTCTGTGTATACGTAATATTGAAGTTCTCGTTCTCTCTACTTTTTGCTTGAAACAAGGCTTATGGCTTAGCAAAGCAAAAAAAGACAGACAAACAGTCAAGCAACAAGCAAAAAGCAACAAGCAAGTTGGTTCATATGGTTTTGGCACAATTTGTCCAACTCTCGACTCCAGTCCCCCGGATTGCCTTCAACTCTTTGCCCTCGGCTAATGTAGCCTTGTCATTTGGTCGCCAGTTAAGGACAGCTCAGTGGGCGTCCATTAAAGCAACAAAGTGTGGCCTAAAAGCTAGCATACACTCACTGACAACTTTTCACATTTACCAAAAATACTTAACCCACTTAGTCACCCTGTACTATCTGTCTAACAATTTATCTGTCTCATTATGCCATTTTGCAGATTCATTGATGTGCCCATCGAGTCCTGCGGTTACTCCTCACCGCTACGCATAGCACTGCAAGCGAATGCTCCCGAATTGCTGCTAATTCTACTCAGGTGAGAACTGTGGGGGAATGAGGGCGTTACTTGGTAGGTGCCAGGCACTTCAATTAGTGCAGAAAACTATGTAAAACGACAGGCACTTGGCGGCGACGCCATAATGTATGCAACATAAAACTCTGCGCAGCGCTTAGCATAATCAAGAGGTCCGCCTGACAATGTCACGCCCACCCACCCCCTGCGAGTGTTACACCCACAATGCCGCATCTCTCGGCTGGCTCTTGAGCGACGCAAATATTAACATTAAATATGAAAGTCGCTGCCAAAGCGAATTTGCATGACAAGGCGACGTCTCCACTGTGTCTCATGGTCGCCAAGCAGCTTGACACAACTTATGAGTATGCACTCAGCAGCAACAACAACAACTACTACTACTACGACTACTGCAACTACAACAATGACTAAAATTCATAAAATTTATATGTAAACGCTTGCAGTTTCCAATAGTTTTCAACCACTCAGTCACCGTCCTTGGTTCTGTAGCTTTCTCTGCGGTCGGCAATTTATTGTTTTATAACTTGATATTGCTCCGATGTGCTTTTCCTATGCATAGTCTATATATATTATGTATTAGTGTTTGTGTTTGTGTGGTTTGCCACCACGGCTCATTGCCTGCAAAGCTTTTTTTGGCAACACTGCAGCGCTTTCAATTCTTGATGCAGCGCCAGAAAGTAAACTTTGCATTAAATGTGAATATTGATTGCTAGCCAAGAAATGGCGATTCCAATCAAATCACAAAATTGAAGAAAACTAAAATCTAAGAGCTGAGCATGAGAGGTTTCTTACAAAAGTTTTAAAAAAGCTGGCATTTCAGACCCTTAAGAGTTAGTTGAGTTTGATCATGGGAAAATGTGTAGTAAAGTTTTAAGTGACTTTAAAGCCGAGTGTCACATTGTAAATAAAGGTATTTTTACAATCAGTATAAAGTAGCATAATACACGTTTTAAATGTGCTCGGAGCCCAGCAAACTGCAGTTGAAATACTTTTAAGCTGCGCCAGCTGCGCCGTTTAAAATTGAAAAAGATACAATCGATAGGTGAGCAGTTGGCAAGTGATGGCCAACAGAGCTGGCTAAGAGAAAAGTCGGTTCAGTCTCCCCTTGGGATGGTTGTCAGTCGTTGTTTCTGTTGTTGTTGCCTTTGCTGCATCGTCGCCTTGTTGCCTGATTGCCGATTGATTTCGCTGCTGATGCGGCCATAAATTGTCGATATTGTATTTTGCTTTTGATTTGAGTTTGGTTATTTTTTCGCTTTGTTGCACTCTCATTTAAAATTGGCCATAAAATATGCAAATTGTGTCGGTGGTATGAATTACTTATTTGGTGTACATACTATGTTCATATATATATATTTTTTTGTATTTACTCGCGCATCATTTCGGTACCATATTCGGGGCAAATTACACCGCTAAAGGCGAAGTCGTTTGGATGGGTACTTTTATCAGAGTGAAATGCAAATAGAACGCGATATGCAAAGCAATTGAAATGTATATACTTTCCGGCAAACATTTTCAATTTAAATTGTGACAACGCAGATGCCGTTTGCCATTTGCCATTTACCATTTACCACTTGACATCATCTAAGGTTGCCTGCTACAATTTGCACTTCATTTGCAAATTCACCACACACACACATGGTCATCGTGCATGTGGGTTTGTGCATGTGTGTGAGAGAGTGCGAGTGTGTTGTGTGTGCTTATGACAGGACGTCATATACCGCGACCCGTGTTCTGTTCATTATTTCATTTGCACAATGTGTTTATCAGCGCCTCAAACATTTGTTATACCGCTTACAAGCCCACTGCTGTCAGAGCAGTCTTCCCTGTCTTCCAAACTCTGCCCAGACTCCCAGTACTCTCTCTCTCCCCGTTTAATTCAAACCCAACTCACATTTGGGCGCAGCCTCAGCAATGTCGTCTACAAATTACTGTTAACAACCGCAGAACATTTGTCCAGCTCTCTCTCTCTCTCTCTCCCTCCCACAACCGCTACCTTAGCTCACCCTCATTCTGTCTCTACGACCGCAAGCTAACCAACTACGTGCTTCAGCAGCAGCTGGTTGCAAGCATCTGGCAACTGGCAGCTGGTAACTGGCAGCTCGTTGCACGTAGTCAACAGTTAGCCGCATTCGTGACCGCTTATCGTTGCAGATATGGTGCAGCACCACAACCGCCTGATGGAGGCACCTCCGTGATTATTGCACTGCTCGACAAACTCATTGAAAATGGACGCAATTACAGCTATGAGCTGGTACTCTGTCTCAAGATAATGCTGCAAAATGTGGCTATGATCGAAATGCCTTTCAAAGTAAGTAACAATTTATCTGCCAGGCCTTATTTACAAAAGCAATCGTTTGTGTTGTACTAATGCACAGCATAATAAAACTGTGTATTAAAATAAGTCGAATAGTTACAGTGAAAACTGTTGGATTCAAATAAAGTTGAAGTGTAAAAACTTTTGTTAAACTATAATATTATTTTAATACATTATTTGATAAAATCCGACCACAGTGTTAATACTGTAAACGCAATTAATTCTTTCTTTAAGACTTCCTTATTTCACTAGTGCTTTTGTCAGCGTCTCTTCATTAATTGATCTTTTCTTATGTATCTTCTTAAAACTAGCTCTGTCCTTCTATTTCTTATTAGTAAGAGCGAGATCAATATATTATTTATGTAAACTCATAAAGGCACTGTTAATCCTAGTGATGGCGCTGTTAGTGGTTAACTAGTAGAGGTATGCCATAAGCCTACTATGTACAATACCATATCATATGATTTCCCCAAATTCTGCATAAACTTTGTTTAAAAGGTAATATAATATTTATCAATTAAACTAATTGACTTAAATTTCCTATGGACTCCCGCAAGAATGTCAAATCTTTGGCGTGCCAAAGAAAAACTTCCCATTTCACTCACTCTTACTCTAATTTTCACTTTTTTGCAGCCCATTGTGTATGCAACGCGTCGTGAAATGTTCTTCGAACGATACGGACGCTTGTTAATGGATAAAATTATTGGAAAGGAACAGGTCTATGGTGTGCCGAGTCTGCGACATTTGTGCCGGTAATTATCAACTCTAAAACTTTTTCGCTTAAGTCAGCTGTCCACTTGCCTTTGATGTCGACAATGAGACAATGAAGGGGCTACACTGAAGATGATAGGATGATAGAAAGTTGTATAGATCTAGGGGAAAGAGGACGGTTGTGGATGAAATGTTGGTTGGGGGCTTACTGTCATCGTATGACAGGCAAAGCACATGGCTGCTGACGTTGCCAACAAGTTAAACTTTTTTTATTCAATTACTTTGGCTAAGATTGCTGCTGGTTCGCAACGCTTGCTTGACTCTCTACGGGTCTTTCCTCGCTTTCTGATAAGCCGGAAAATTTAATAAGTATAAAAGTCGCAGCAACTCTCTGTCTAACTGAGTGTCTTACTGTCTTACTGTCT
This sequence comes from Drosophila dunni, assembly GCA_018152125.1. NCBI lineage: Eukaryota > Metazoa > Arthropoda > Insecta > Diptera > Drosophilidae > Drosophila > Drosophila dunni. The sequence continues at coordinate 1,158,130 of JAECXC010000352.1, read as the reverse complement.
GTCTGCGTGTTGGCCCAAATGTCAGTCTGTCTGATTGACAAGACAGTTTGACAGAACATTTTGGTTGACGCTTCTGTTGTGGCAACTGGAAACTGCCTTCAATTTTGTGTTGGCTTTTTGTTTTGGCCATGCCACGCCACACCATGCCGTTGCTTTTATTATTATGTGGCTTAGTGTCTTTTGTGGCCCTTTTGTGCCACTGTCTAGGCTGCCATTTAACTATGTCACAGTTTAAGCAAATGTTGGGTATCAAATATCTAAACGCTCGGTGCGAAAGGTCAACTTCAGCAGCTGTTGGCTTAATTTAATTGAATTTCTTATAAATTTGATTAGTGCTCGAATTTAATCGATAAGCCGTCAGGCTATTGACTAATTTGATAAGTTAGCCAAAAGTTTGCGTATGTGTGGTTTCCAATGCGGGTACCACTTTGCTCTGATAGGGTTTCAGATGGTAACCCAACTTGTTGTGCTATTTGCTTCGCATGTTTGCCGTTTGCCGACTCACGTGTCACATAAAATCGCAACGACTTTGTACGGAGCACACTCAACTTGTGTACCAAATACCCTGCTAAAGTACTAGCAGGGCATGTGGTTGAGTTAACCTAAGAAACAAAAGTTCTACACAAACTTTCCAACTGAAATATCTCAGTGTGTTTATTACCATACTTTATTCATAGGGTATTTTGCCGTCAAGCATTGCTGCTTACTCCATTTATTTGCTCGCTTCCCAGCTTGTTTTTCTTGAGCCAATGTTAGTTTAACCGCGCACTTGCATATCAGAGCGCAACTGGACGCAAATATATAGAGTGTATAGTGTATATAGCATTTACAAATACTCCAGTATGTTCTTCGAATAAATAAATATTCGAATGTAATTGCATTGATGCCCACATAAAGGTCTTGCAAACTTTTGCGATAGCCAATCTAAAATCGATTTCAGTGCTCGCCTTGCATTTTATTTGTGCATATTTTTGTAATGGAATTTTTCTTTGACATTGGCATTTATTAGTTTTTCCTCTGTGATTGAAATTTGCTCTTATTAATGTCACTCAAGCTGATATTGCGCATACGCCAAGTGGCCGTCACAGCAATAGGCAGTGCTCGTTTTTTGTTGATTTTTTTTGCTTTTATGGCTTGCTCGTTCAGTAGCTGGTGCTTTGGGAATTGCTTCATTGATTGATGAACTGCCGCGGAGAGTCATAAAGCAGGCGAAACAAAAGCGCACTTCATTTGCCACCTCAAAATAATGTTGACAAGGCAAATTAACAAGAGCATAAAAAAGTTGTCTCAAGTGCAACTGTTGAGTGCTGTGGGCAGCTTAAACGGCAGATTAGCATTTTGTGGAAGCCAATTTACTCTGAGGGAATGTTTCAGTTTAGAATTCGCTTCGCAGACACATGAATTTATTCGGAAGTATTATAAACTTTTTCCGTCCAGGTCCAATAAGTGAATCTTTCACTCACACACAGTTGATTGCTTGCGATACAAGATGAAAAGTAGGTTTAAAAGAAGAGAAAAGAATGAAAATCTGCTCACAATTTCCGGCACTTGAACTTCTTTACTGGGTTTTTTGTCTTGCTTTGCCGCTTGCCGTTTGCCGAGTGCCGCAAAAAGCGTAACTTTGAGTAAAAGTAAAGTTTATAGAAATTTTCTTACAACAAAAGTTTTAAGCACATGAACTTTGCTGCATTGTTGTTTTTTTTTTTTCTCTTTTTTTTGTATCTTTTTTTCTCCGCTTCGATGTGAGCTTATTATGGGAAACTTAAATTAATTTATGAAATATGTTGTAAGGATTGACAGACTGGATGGTTTAAGCTTGGCATGAAAGAGGGCAACTTTCTTGCCAGAAAGTATTTTAAATATATAAAGATTTGTATCTAATATGAATTTTTATCTTGTCGCACAGCTGCCGCATTCGTGATATACTACGAGAGCATAATCAGTTGCCCAATGGGATCGATACGCTGAGGTTGCCCAAACGCCTGCAGCGCTACATTGACCTCACTGAAGAGCTGGAGGGGCCTGAATTGCAGCATCAGCATCAAAATCAACATCAAAATCAGCTGCCACAATCAACAGAGAAGCCAATACAGAGACTGACAAGTGCCATGCAGAGACTGGATACGATAAAAAGCGGGGAAAGCGAAAGTGAGAGCGAGAGTGAAAGCGAGGACGAGAGTGACAACCAAATGCAACTTTTCGAGGCTGTAACGGATGCTGAAAAGGCGGCAGTTGCAGCCTTTGTTGAAACTGGCAATGGCGCCATAACCGAGGAGGCCAAACAGGCGGCCATTGCCGCTTTTATAAGCGCTAGTGAAAGCACCAACAATCCCAGTCCATCCGAGCATTCCCCATTTAAATTTAGTTAGCTATTAAGTGTTACACTCACCGATAGGTCTCCTCGCTGATGTTGATGCGACCGGGCACACCCGTGGTTTCAGTGCGACTCGTCAGATTCACCGTGTTGCCAAAGAGGCAATAACGGGGCACACGATTGCCAATAACACCGGTGACTACCTCGCCCGAATGGATGCCGATGGTGATTTGCTGTGGAAATCAAAAAATAAGCTCATGAATTTCTAGTGTAACAGTTTATTAGCTTAATAAAATGAGTTAGTTTAAAAATTAATTACAAGAAATCCAAATTAAATACTGTAGACGCATTAATTCTTTCTTTAAGTCTTCTTTATTTCACTTGTGCTTTTGTCAGCGTCTCTTCTTTGATTGATCTTTCTTATGTCTCTTCTTTAATCTAGCGCTGTCCTTCTATCTCTTATAAGTAAGAGCGAGATCAATATATTATTTATGTAAACTCATAAAGGCACTGTTAAACTCATAAAGGCACTGTTAATAAGCGTATACCAGATCAACTATCAAATAGCTTATAATTCAACATTTAAAGTACAACACGTTCCACAAACATTCAGACAAACCAAGCGAATATGCTCTGTTATGTGCTTAACTACAGGGTATGTGAAACAAAACTAAAAGTTACAAAAAATCTACTCTCACTCAACACAGATTACAAGAGTCCAACACTTCATTGTGCTAATAAACTTTGCGTGCTAAGTAACCTCGGCAAAGAGGCCAAAGCCAAGTTCTAAAACCTAGCAAGTTGCCAGTTTTCAGTTGCCAGTTTCAAGTTGGTAGCCAAACCGAGAAAAAGTTGCCACAATTACTTTGAAAAAGTTGCAGTTGCTGCTTCTGCTGCTGCTGCGGTAGCCAAAAACTTTTCTTTAATTAAATTTAAAACGAAATGAGCTGCGGTTGCGGCTAAAGAATATAATGCAACTTTCGGCAGGGACTGAAAGCCAAAAGGCGACAATCCCTAATAGCTGATACTAGCAGCGTGTGACAGCAACACACACACATACAAACATGCATGTGTGTCAATGGCTAAGACTAAGCTGCTAAAAATAGTTGGCTTTCAACAGTTACTACATTTTATACAGGAAACTGAGTTGAAAATAGCCCAATCTTTGTAGTACAGTATATACCCTCTGCCATACAACACTACAGGTCATAACGGTTCGCTAATTGCATATTTTTGTCTCACTTTCACTCGAGGTCATATTGTAGCATTTATTTGGACAGCTAATGGAAAAATACATCAATAAGTTATTTTTGGGCGTGGGTGTTTTTATTTAGTCGGAAAACTGCAACAACATCAATGCCAAACTGTGGTCTTTTTCGATTTTTAATTTTTACAAACTGTACTTTCTACTTTCCTGACCAAAATAGCTCTTGGACCAAGTTGATGCTACGAAAGTTTAGGGAAAATATGCATAAGAAGTTTGTTTGAACAATTGTGGGAATATTTATTGATTGCAGCGCTAAATTCCAGTCCAGAGAGGAAAATAACGAGACGGAGAAAAACTTTTGGCTTGGAAAATTACAGTGCATAATTGGCAACATGAAGTGGCAATGAGTATGGGAAGGAATGTAGCAGGGAATGTGCTGGTTTTTCTATTTTTGTGTTTTTTTGTTGTTATTATCAGCAGATAATGAAGCGTGAAATGGCAACGGAATACGTCTGTATCGATGTCAGTGACGTTTTTGTTAATTGCATTTCGAACCATCTGTCAAGTTGCGGTTGCCCGCAGCCTTCTTGCCTGTGGCATGGCAAACGAGATCTGTCCTTGTCTATTTCTGTTGTCTGTATCTCGTATATTTTTTTTTGTAAGTCATTCGTGCACATCAGGAGGTTGCACATGCATCAAAGTTTACGTGCATCGTACTTTGAGTCCATATTGTCTGTCTCACTCCAACCCTCTCCCTCTCTCTTTCCCTATCGGTGATGACAACGCGTGCAACCAAAAAGGAACAGATACAGGACGATGGATCAGAATCAAAAACTGTACGTGTTTCCGGCTACATTACCAAAAGCAATCAGTCAAATATGAAATACTGGCAGCCACAGTAGTTGACTGCATGCAATGTAAAGGAGAGTGAGATGAATGAATGGCTTAAGACACTGTTGCCCCTTAAAATATTGTGTGTGGCATGAGGTACAAAGACGAAATAGCAATGGCATTCGAGCAAAAACAACTTTGACAATAAAGCCAGGCGACATGAGCTGAGCATTCGAGGACGAGCTGCTCCCTTGCTCACTCTGTCCCTTTATTCCATTCTTCTCAGTTGCTCTCTGTCATTATACCTGTTACACTCACAGTTGGGGTATGCAGTATTCAATAAAAAGAGGCCAAGAAGATTGGTAAAAAATTATGTCTTTATGGGTGGGAGTAAAAAGCGCCGCATAAAAGTATGCAATAGTTTTTGTTGGGTATTGAAATGTAAATTTCCAAGCCAAACTTGCCTAACAGGTAGCTCGTGGTCGGTACTTTGGCTACGGTATTCTTACTTCCTTTGTTTGTATATGTAGTTATGGCTTGTTGCACACACTCACACACACACACTTACACACAGTCATATACAATGTGACTGACAAGCCACAAGCATTGTCCACATGAAGTACAACGTTGATGACGCCCACGTCGACGCCAACGTCGACGCCTGACGCTGGCTTTGCGTCGCCGCTGTAATTGTGAAGGATGCCATAAAGTGGGCAACCCCATGATATGTCTGTGCATGTATGTGAATCAAGTAAGAGTATATGTATACATGTATACATATAAATATATATATCTGTCGTATATTTTAAGCTCAAGCACTCAAAGCCAAAGTGTTTAAGCCCAAGAAGAGAGTGAGACGGAGGGAAGAAAAGCATCCACAGCAGGCTGCCTTACCGCCTGACTAACTGTGTGAGCCTAGCAGGAAGGCTGAAGCCACCAAGCCGCAGCCCGACGGCTCAGCTGACGGTTGATGGTCAAGTAGCTAGGAAGCCAAGGTCCGCAACGAGAGCGAGTGAATGAGGACGTAAGTGAGAGAGACAGCTGCTGAAGGCAGCTCGTCATGCAGCTTCATGCTCGTCCTTTTTGCTATCGTGTCAACAATTTCGATTTAATTTTAGCAATTTTCACAAAGTTGCTCAAGTTTCAGTTTTTTAGTCTTTTTTTGTGAATTGGTGCTGCAACTTTGACAAGAGTTTCAGTTGAGCACAACTAGATTTTTGTGCACAGTTGTTAATAATTTACGTATTTCCAGTTGCCAGTTGTCAGTTGTTAGTTGACAGCGAGTCTATGATTCAATGTTGTCTACGGCCCATTGATGTTTACACACCATTGAGCCGTTGTTGCCACTATTCGCTGCTTAAATGCATTCAGCAACAAATTGCGCGAACTTGTTCAAGTTGCAGCTTCACACGAATGCACACGGGAGTGATGCGGAAAGGTGGAACTGGTATGGAACTGGTATGAGAATGGGTTATGGGACAACTTTCAACTGCTTTCATTGCACACAATTTGAAGAGTGGCTTGAGAGGGACATTTGGGTAATGGGAGGGAGCATGAGCAGCTAACTGCCATTAGCAAAAGTTGTGCCCCCCGTGCAACCTCGTGAAAAACTTGTACATTAGTTGTGCATACAATTTTCAGCATTCATTTAATACTGTCAAGTCAGGGCAAGTGTGCAGCAGACAGAACATTACACAGAATAGAAAACGCTTCACTTTAATTAAAATTTATGTGCTTGGACTTGTAATGTAAATTGTGTTAACTTAAAAATTAAGTTAAATGCAAACTTTGACTCACCACTGGATTTGAACCCATTTTAACATTCTTGGCCATGTCCATCATATCCAGAGCCACACGCACCATACACTTGGCATGATCCTCACATGGGTCTGGCAGACCTGAGACAGCCATATACTTATCGCCAACGGTTTCCACCTGTCGAAAGTAGAATCAAAATATTAACTTTTGTAGACATGTAAGGTGTGGTGTAGTCAGCCAGTTTGACAGCTGACCTATAAAGCCAAATTGTGGCCAAGCCAAAAATTTGTAATTAAGTTGCAAGCTGATGGCTACGTTTTGACAGGCATTAAGGTGATTACTAATAATTTATTAATTTAGCATAGAGAGTTATTTGCACACACACACACCTTGTAGACGTTTAGGTTGCGTTTGGAGTCGGTGAGAGCATCGAAGACCGTGTAGAGTTCGTTAAGCATTTTAACAATTTTCATGGCCCCCTCGGGATCCGTATTGGCCGCACAATATTGCCCAAAGCCGACAATGCCGGAGAACATAAGCGTTACGGAGTCATAGCTGTCAAAATATGTACAATAAATAATTGTACAAATAGCAAATTGTTTATATTTATGGCCTTTGGGATCATAGCTATGACCAAATGGCTATAACTGTGGCTTTGGCCACAGCTTCGGCTTTAACTTACCGTTTTGGTGGCACTGGACGCTGATGTCGTAACTCATTTGCCACAGACTTGGGCAGTACTGAGTACAGCAGCCTGCTCGCAGTAGGTGTGTGCAGAGCAATGAGAATGAATGACAAACAAATGGAAAGAAAATGTTCGAGTTATTTTAATTTCGCGCCTGAAAGCATGCAACGATTTTTCTGTTTGTCCTCCATTTTTTTTTCGCTTTAACAGAGAATGCTGCCAGATTCGAGTCGTGTCGACTTGTGTCGAGTCGAGCCTTAATGTGTTTCTATTTTTGTATTTGCTTTTACATCATTTTTCTTACCTGTCTGTTTTCTGCTTCTCACTCTCCAGATCTCGAAACGTTTGCTGCAGCTTATCCGTGAGCATTTCCAGATTCTTGGTCAACTTATATTCTGCCTCGAATTTTTCAGATAACAGCACCAAGTCCCTGGCCGCATCGTGTAGCGGCACATCGGAAATGTAGAGTCCCTTCCTGGAGTGTATAGTGTGAGATGTTGAAGGGGCGACAAAAAAAGAGAAATGACAAGCATTTCATTTTACTTAAGTCTATTTAAATTTTACTTGGCTTCTGAACCAACGAAAGAGCAAATAGAATAAAATATGTATACATTCCACCTGATGGGTGGGTAAAGTGGTGCGTCTAAGCTTTCTTTGCCCAGGTGTGGCAAAAACATTTTTACTGTCACCAATAAATTTTAGCTGGATATTTGCAATTTCTTTCAATTTATATGCAGAAATAATAAACAGCAGCCCGTAAACACTCTAAAACTCTACATTGAAATGTGCGACCGTTGGTAGAGTTTTTAGCATAGATTTCACACTCACTTGGTTAGATCATCCAAATTCATGACACTGGGATAGCATTGGAACAGTATGCGATCGGTTTCTGGTATGTACATCATTTGGCCCTTAAAGCATGAACAAAAAACATACGTATATATATGAGTAAAGAGATAATGCTAAGCGAAGCGTTTACAATTATAATAAAGTTGGTTTTTATACCACGTTTTTGTGGCAATCCACATTAAATTTTATGCACAATTTCAATTCCAAACCCGATGGCAGCGGCTGTGCGTAATCGGCCATTTTCTTTATTCATTTCATTATGTTGTATGAGTGTGTGTTACTTGGCCACATATTGAAATCAATGCGGCTGATTGCAGACAGACAAAGCAAGACAGTTTGCTAGCCAAGACATGGAAAGAAAACTTACCTTCAGTCTCAGAAAACGTTGCTCATGTCGACAACTCATGGCGCCCTGTCTCGTCTGTAGGACATAGATGGTGTTTATGTGTGACAGAATATTCTCAAATGTTAGCTGAAGGTGTGGTCTGATGGCCTCAACCACCTCTATCAGTGAACAGTTCTCCTCGGCGACTCTGAAAGGTAGCCAAAATCAAATGGTTAGCTGTCCCGAAGAACTGCCATAATGGCTAATGGCTAACAGCAAGAGGAAAAGGGAAAATAAAAGAAAAACCCACCTGGGTATTACGCGGGATACAGCCTTGCCGGCCTGCACGATTTTCATTTGTCTGTCGAACATTAAATGGAAGGGAAACACCTTGCAGAACGTGGCTGGCGAGATGAGGGGCGCTGTAAGAGAAACGTTAACGGATTTAGCTGGCAATTAGCCAAATTAATGCCGCTTTAGTTTTTTTGGTTTCTTTGTTACCTTCGCACAGAAACTCCATGTCATCAGTGGCAGCCGCTTGCTCATCCTTCTTGGCATCCAGCTGGGATTTGGCAGCCACATTGATTTCACGTATCACAAACTGCACATGGTCGTATCGCTCGATGTCATCGCTTTTGTTTTTCAAAAGGCGCAGACATTTCTGCTCCTTGTCGCCATCGCAGTCAAAGCTATCCTGTACAAGCGGTCCACCGGGTGTGCCCTTCGATGTGGCCGGCAATTGCTCGACTGAAAAAAACAGAGAAAGCGACGCAAGTAAGAAGGAGATTACAATTGCAGATTAACAGCACAAGAAGGAGAAAGGCAGTAATAACACTTCCCACACAAGGCTCAGAGGCTCAGGTTGTTATACAAATCCCTAAAGTCTGATTCTGATTGGTTTACCATTGGCTGGGAACTTGTTAGATTTTATAACTGGCAACAGATACTAGCCGCTTAGTATTCATAAACTTGAAGATACACTGTTCCAAAAAATGGTTACATAATATTTGGAATTTTAGTTAATACAAAGAAATCGATAAAAATGTTTGAAAGATTGTTGGTAGTTCAGAATTATTTACAATTTTAGATTAATTAAAAAGGTGGTTTTTTTCCTATAGTTTGAAATATAGTATGAAAGTTGGTCAACAGATGGGACACGATTAGAAATTGATTCTCCGTGATTTTCGTTGAAATCGGTCAATAGACACCGAATATTTTCATACTAAGCATTTCAAACGAATGTTCTTATGGAAGCTATATGATATAGTTGTCAGATCTGTCCGATTTTTATAAATGACCTGCGTGCAGAGAGAATACACATCTGTATCTAGTTCGCATAGAAACAGACGGACAGACAGACGGACAGACATATCGACTCGGCTGTTGATGCTGATCAAGAATATATATACTTTATAGTGTCGGAAACGCCTCCTTCAATGCGTTACAAACTTCGTGACAAGACCAATATACCTTCTGCAAGGGTATAAAAAGCATTTTATCGATTTAAAAACACACTTCGATCTGTTTGTTGAAGCTACTAAACACTAAATATTTTTAAACTACCCACAAATTATTTCTCACAGTGTATTCAACTTTACCTTAAGCTTAATAGCATTTTGACTGAGAAAGTGATTATGCTCATGTGGTAATAGGGTGTATTTGGTAAACGTAATGAGCCTAAAGCAATTTGTTTGCCTCAATTGATGCTTACCCAGCTCACTGGCAATCTGTTGACCATCGTTGTTGTTATTGTTGTTGGTGAGATTGTTGCTGCGGATGCCATTGTTGTTGCTCGCATTGTGATTATTGTTCTGCTCGGACCTTGTGGATGTGGATGCGGAAGCGGGTGCAGTTACGGATACGCCTGTGGATGTGGATGTCGTGCCACAAGGTAAAACTGAAGCAGGACAAGAATCCAGACCCACAAATGTCGTCGTCTCTGTCGTCTCCAGTTCGAGCTGTTCGCGTGCCAATGCGCGTTCCTTTTCAGCCTCATCGATAGGTTCACCTTTGCGCTTTACAATCTCGATTTCCACCTCGACTCCATGCAATTTCGATGCAACGGCCTGTAAATGATAAGAGCCGGCTATCGTGGTATGTAGGTTGAAGTTAAACCACAACGTTTACCTTGACGATACCGATGACAATGTGCTCGAGGCCCGGACGTTCTGAGTAGTAATGCAGCAACAATTCGCCATCTTTCTCTGTGCAACGAAATGAGGGAGCTCGCATGCCTGGATACAGGGTGCCCAGATGGTCGTGTAAGGCGTCCAGATTCTTTAACGTTGTTCATTTGCGGCATTGTTGTTATTGTTGTTGGTGGTTTTTCATTTGTATTCAATGGAAATGCAGCAAAAATTCAATTTCATTTTTCATTATGACTTAGGAATGAGACAGGAATGAATGACGATGTGGATTGTGATGACGATGGTGATGCTGATGACGATGATGATGTAGACGTTGATGGTGTGTGTGGTGAAAAGTGTGGAAAATTGAAAATAAATCGAATGTGAGTGCAACAAAAGACAGAGTACAGCAACCGCATTTAAGTGGGCGGCAACTGGGCGTGTGAGAGCGTGTGTGTGCATTCAAGCAAAATAATGCTTATCAATGTGAACGGTAAGGCAGAGAGAAGGAAACATAGAATGCGAAAGGGAGAAAGAGACAGAGACAGAGAGGGGGAAAGAGAATGCGAATGAAGGCGATTCGATGGCAACATGAAAAATGACTCAGTGTGAAATTGGCAAATGGCAAAAGCTCGACGTTTCGATGCTCGGTGCCGCTCGAAGCTGCTTTGCGATGCATGTGAAATGAGCGTGAAATGCGAAATGTGCTTTAATTAAAAAAATGATTGAGTCTATAGTCTTGGCTTACCTGCAAAAAGTCACGGGGCGTTGCACCCAATACCTGAAGTATTTTATCATACCCCGAATCCTGGCAGAACTCAAAGAATGTCTTGCCAAACAGCTCCAGTATATCATCGGCAGGTATGTCTACAGAAAGAAAAGGAATGTACATGGGTGTATATGGAATGTTAATGCTCCATTTGTTTTTTATGAGGCAAAGCAACAAAAAATAGCATGTGCACACCGCACTACAAGCTACTTACTGAGTATCTCAACAGCTGCTCCAATTAGATTATATGTTATTTCGTCATCGTAAATTTGTCGCACCAGAAACTGTCCTTCCATGCTGACCATGGCCTTTTTTCTGTTTGTGTTTCATTGTTGTTTTTGGTTTCATTTTGGAAAAATATAAGTATCGCAATGTGGATGCAGCATCAACGTCAACGCGTAGAGAGCGTGGGAGCAACAGGAGAAAAGGAGCAGAAAATACATACATTAATTTTAATTAAATTGCTTTTGTGCTTCAATTTATGAGTGTGTGTGTATAAGTGTGTGTTTGCTGTTCGTTGTACAAATGAACATTTGTTTGTTTATGTGTATTTTTGACTTGAAGCTGCCATAAAGCGAAATGTTCCGCACATGGCGTTGTTTTCCTCCTTTTATATCCATCAAGAGATCTTACAAAGTATTCGGCATATTTACTCTATAGATTATTTCCCATACTGCAGAAATCTTCAGACTGATAACAGGGCAAACAAAGTATGGAGTGTTTTTACTGCGTATGATTAAATAAACATTTTGAGTGGTTTTAAAGCTGCTTTAAGACTTATTTGCATTGCATAAGAAAGGCGAAATCAACTCAGTTGGTTGTAGAGCGTACAAATCAACTTTATTATTTAATAGAACTTGTGCCAAGCTGTTGCCAAAACAAATTGAATACAAGGAACACAAAAAATGCAAACGTCGCGAAACTGAACCGAATTGTTGAGCATAGAAATAGGAAAAAACACAGCAAAACAGACCAGAAATCAGATAGAAAAAAGTAATAGAAAAGTAGATGTTATACGTGCGAAAGTTTTTCCATTTTCTCATTTTCCCAAGCGTACGAGTTTACCTGGTCTCACCCAAGGCCCAGCTCATATCTTAGCACCAACACCAGAGAGGGAGAGAAAGGAAGACAGAGCAGCTGTGTCTGTTGTACCGTATTTGTATTTGAGGTGGCCAACTCCTCGACAAGGGGCATGTCAACGAGGGTGGCAACAACACTTCATTATTGCTCATTTCAAATGTGCGTGGAGCTGCAGTAAAAACAGCTGTCATATTGCAAATTGCAAATGATATCAACAGCTGACACTGCCCAATGCGATTAAATGAAATAAACTATACACTTGATTGGATTTCATTGATTTAGCAGAGTATTGGCTATCGTCTAGCAATTGCATTTTATTTGATTAAACTCTTAAGTTTCAGAATGGACCAAAAAAACAGGTAAGTGTTAAGTTGATTTGCCGTGAGGAATTTATGCACAGTTTGTAGTGTCTACGCACGAAATGGAAATTGATTTTTAGCTGAAATTTAATATTCTATGAAATATGGCATGTGGTTATGTGTGTGGCTAAGGAAATTTTAAATTAAAATGGAATTTATGAAGGTGACGTTGTGCTTAGGTGTTGTACTAGCTCTCAGTTGATTTAAGTTGCATAGTTTAAATAATTGCTTAAAATTTTTGTTTGCTTTAATGTTTCCTTTTGGGTTCATTCTAATTTCTGTTTTGCAGCTCGAAGCCAGCAAAGTGTCTATCGTTTTTGGATTGTGAACCGACAAATTTTGGCGTAAATTAAATTAAGCCCACACACATTTTCGGGGCTATACCTGTCAGTGCTGCGTATGATTGATTTTTATTGATTTAAATGGGTATACGAGCGTGTGTGTGTGTGTGTGTTGGTGTGTCTGTGTGCGGTACCTTTTGATCGACAACTTAATTGAAAAAGTTAATGTGTGCACGCACGTAACAAAGTAAGATATTAAATTGCCCATTTGATTTTGATTCTTTTTTTTTACGAGTTTATCATCTAATCAAAAATGTTGTATTAAATAAAAAAAGTTTCTTTTCCTGCCACTGGCTAAGGCAAACATTAATTTTCGGCAGTCTCGACTGCGTTTAAGCTAATTTATTCTGTACAAATTAATTATACAGCAGGCAATTTATCACCTTGTTATTTGCAGCTCCTCATGACATTAAGTATACGCCATGTAAGCGGAGCGTAACAAATGCAAGGCGACATTTAGAAGCGCTTTCTTTTCTTTCCCACTCTCTCTCTCTCTCCCTCTCTCTCTTTCTCTTCGGACTATCTTCTTAGCCGCTTTTCGCTGTTTACAAATTCAATTTCCGCTCGCTGAAATATTTTTGTCTCTTTCTCCGCCTCCTGCCTGTGTTGTTTTCGCTCATTTGAATATTGTGTGAGCGTCCGGACACGGGACAGTGGATGGCCAGCTAAGTGGCCTAATCTGGCAAATGGCGTTGGCCATTGCCCGGCTAATAGTATGAAAACATTTCGCGGCCAAATGGCCTCAACCAATAGCCTGGCAATAATGTACTATTTGATTTTTTTTTGCTTTTGCTTTTTGTGTTTGTTTTCGTTCCCACCTGTTATCTAGTTGCACGTGCATAGAGTAAGAAATTTTTTTTAGCTCAATTTCAACCATTTGGAAATTAGATATTTGCAGTCTGTAGAGCCTAAGGTAGTTTAGGTTCGATTTCGTTATTGACGCTCTCGCGTATAAATATTATTGTTTAATATGCCATAAGGCAAACCTTTTATTCACAAATACACAAACACGCTCGTTCCCAACACACAAACACAAACATCAACACAAACACGTACTCCACATGTGTGAGAACACTGAAAATGCGCAGTCCGGGGATTTTATTTGCCTCAGACACGCAGCACCGGGGCTCTGACTCCGGGTCCTGTCATGTGGGGAGGCTCTCAATTTAATAGCGAAACCACAAAATCTCTTTATTATGAACTACTTGTTGGCTTTTGGCCGCTCCAACTTTAAGTTGGCTTACGAAAGTTTTTCACTATGCGAACCACAATTGATATAAAATCAATTAACTAATTTGATGTGCACTTTGTGGCTTTTTTCCCAGCATTCTGGCCATCAACAAAATATTTGTGGTGAAACTTTAATGAGTTGGTTGAATAGCTCAGCGGATTTTATTCTGTGACAGCATTAAATTTGTGTCAGTCGGTTCAATTTGATTTTTGGGATTTAACAATCCCTCTGCTGCTTTGGCTATACAGGCCATGGCTTATGAACTTTCGTGTCGTGCCACAAAGTTTGTTCGTTTTGTAGACGGCTCAAAACTTAAGACTCAAATGTGTTTCGCTTTTATCTCTTCGCAGAGACACACTCGCACACACACAGTCAAAGCAAAAGTGGCGCATTTCAATGGCTGGGCACTTAGCTAAAGAGCGCGCCGACTCGGCACTGCTCTGCGCTGCTAAATGCGGTATATAAATATGTATAAAAAACACACACACACGGTTTATCTGTGCAAGGTATTTTAGTTTCATAGCACCACCTGTAATCTATGTAATAAATGCTTTTTTTTTAAATAAGCAAATTCAAACAAAAATCAGCTTAAGTTTGTTTTAAACTTGCTTATATTTCATTTACTTATTTTGGGTTGGAATATATAAGGCAGGACTTTAGTTAGTCGCCTACGCTTGCATGCAGTTGTCCTCACTGTGTCTCTAAGTGGTAACTGCCTTAGCTGCGACCTCCCGCAGCACAAGTGCAAAGCTGCAGCGAAGAAACGGAAACGAAATAAGGTTAAAAGCCACTTAAGACTTGTGCAAGTTAATGTGGCACATAACTCAAGTGAGTCACATATTTTATTGTGCGCACAGAGAAGCAGAAACAACGTGAAAACATTGCACATACACACGCACAGCCACACGCACACACTGTATCTAAATTTTGTGTCTGTGTGTGAGCCAAAGTTGGGCCATGGCCAGGGGCAGGTCTTACATTAGCATTGGCCATAAGAAACGCATTCTTGGCTGCTCTAATTTCAGTTAGCAATGTCAGCAAGAAGGCAACGCAAAGGCAAAGCCAATCGAATAAAACTCGTAATGATACAATCGATAATACTTACGGAGGCAATTGAGATAAGATTGCAAAACGATTTTTAAGAGTCTGTTTGGTGGCCCAAATAGCTGCATTTGGCCATAAACGCTGACCACACTAAAATGGCCAACAAATTAACGTTGAAATAACATTAAGTATAGAGTATACTTATTGCTGTTATTTGCAATAATCGTTGCTCGGAATTGGATATTAAAGTGGGCAGACGGACGTGATCATTAGTACACTGTTCAAAAATAGCTAGGTCTTCTAAGAAAATACTACAAAAGAATAATAAACTTTATAGGAACTTTATATTTCTTTCTGATTAATGTTTATTAATATTTATAAACCTAATGAAAATATCTTTTAAAACAGTTTCTTATATCAATGATTTAAAATGTATTTAAGCCCTTATTTCTAGATAGAATTAAGAATTCCTAATAAGACTTGAAAACAATATTAATTTTCCACTGAAATTATTACCTAAGATCTGTTATTCCCCTGGGCTGCTGTTAAAACTAATCATTTAATCTGGTTTCTTGGCTGCCTGAGCTCTGTGAACTGTATGAATTATATGATTAGTATTAAATCGTTGCAGAGCATCAACTGGCGAACGTGATATTCTTATTTAATGATAAAGAGGGCTGTAATAGTCTATGCCTTTGCTCTATTACCAACACCACCATCATCATCATTATTATCTTCATTATTTCCATGATGATTGTCAATGTCATTGTCATAGCGATTAGCTGAGCGAAGTCAATTTAGTTGTGGCTTAGTAATTTAACTGTCGTCGAGTTACCATGGCCACGGGGCGTATTATTAACCTTTAACGCTGCCTGAAGTGTGTGTGCTGCAAGAGCAGAACTTAATCTGTATCTGCAACTCAAAAGAAGCGATAAAAAATCAAGCAGCAAAACAGTTGCTCAACTTGTTGTCATTGTTGTTGTTGCTGCTGTGCTGTAGCTGTTGGTCAACTAAATTAATGAATCCCACTTTTGTCCGAGCTCATTAATAACTGTCCACATGCGTGGGAAGCGCAACTTTGTCACGGGAATCAGCCCCGGAGCAACCAAATCGAAAGCGTTCTCCCATTATTTATGCCACCAAGTGAAGCATTTTGTGGCTGCTCATCGATTGAGCTTCTTCTTCAGTGTCTTGTCCTTTCGTTTATTTTTTCTTGGGGTTTTTCTGTTTTTGCTGTTTCCACTGCCTGCCAAATTTATCTATGCGCGCACTGTGACATCTTGAAATTAGGACATCATTAGCAACTGTCGATGAGCGTTGATAAATGCGGTACACGGCCTTTTCCCGTGGCTGCCAATCGATGCCCCAAAGGATGTATGGTATTTGCGGTTGACTGGCTCTGAATGTCTGCTGAGCCTTTAATTTATGTTTAGTTTTTAAAGCATTAATGACTCAACTTGTAATCCAGAATTTCTATGCAAATTGGTTTCAAATTGAAATATTATTGAGAGCTGTCTATACTTCTGCCCACTGGGCACCTCTTAGATAAACACTCCCCACTTGTTTATGTGTCTATCAAAAAATCTACTTAATTGGATATAAAATGCGACAAATAAATCTCTGTTACGCTTGTTACACTTGTAACTCGTAAGTTTAGTTCCGCACTGACGCCTGCAGCAATAAGAATTCCACAGAAAAAACAAACCGACAGTAGGAATATACTACAGCTAAGTTGGATGACCAATAAGTTAAACTAACTATGGCAGACTGTAGTATATTTGTAGTTATGCGACTTAAGTTAGTCACTTATACTTATGAAATTGTTGTTTGTTTTCATAGGGTATTCAATTGTTTGCAATGCCGTTATATTTAATGATGCCCAACGGCGAGTTCGACTCATGCACACACATAGACACACAAAGGCGATATTTGAAGTGACATAAACGAGGCAGCAACAAAATGTCGCAAATTGACAGTGGCACAAGGCAAACACTTCCGGTCTGACATGCCACTGCAGTTGGCAGTGCTACAGTTGCAACGACCCCAAAGGCAGTTGTCCTCGCTGCTGTCGTTTGTCGTTGTTCCTGTCGCCCTCTGTGCGCTGTAAGGGGCGGAAATAAACACTCGCCGATATGTTCGCCAATGTCTTGTTGGCTCTATGCAAATCAGTTGAAATTCAGAGAAATTCTTTCAGAGATTTACAGCAGGCGGCCAAACAAACTCATCGATTTGCATGGCATCAGTTGGTAGATGGTAGAGAAAGAGGAAATATGTTGACTGCAGACTGGCTTGAATTTGGTTTAAATTTGTTGGAACAGTTGCAGATGCAATCTGTTCGCTGTTCGCTGCACGCGGCACAAATTGTGAATAAAAAGTTTTCTTTGTTGTAATTTTGGCAGTGCGAAATGACAGCTTCAATGCGATTTGAATTAAGTTTGTTGAGCAATTTTCTAACGAGAATTCAGTTAAATTTCCAACCCAAAGAGAAAGGAGTGGAAGCAACGCTTCGCTGATTTGCAACACGCGAACAAAATAAATTGCATTTTAGCATTGGCTAAAGGCAAAAGGAACATGGAACATGGAATTCTCAAATGCAATTAATGTGAATTTCATTCACACAAACTGAGTGAGTTCTTTTATACAGCCAGAAACAAAGTGAAATTTTTGAGCACACTGAGCGTATGATTAATGGGATGGGCACTGTACACAGTACACGCCCCAGTTGTGAGCCTACACTTCGACCAGCATATTTAACTTATTTAATTAATATTTGTTGCCGTTCCCCTAGCGACACGACCAAAAGTGAACTGTCCAAATAGCGGGGAGAACAGTTGTTTGGATTGTATCAAGTTATTATTATGAATTAATGGGCTTTGTGTGGTCTTTAGTTTGGCACAAAAGTCGATAAATTTATAATTAGCTTTTGGCGTTTAATGAGATGAAAATAAGTTAAGAGTCCCGCGCTTCAAGGCTTTCACTTTATTCTCGCTCAACTTTAATTTACAAGAGCGCAGTCAGCTGGAGCTCAGGCTTAGTTACTCTCAACTTGAATAAACTTCGATTTGCTTAGAGCTCTACAGTTGTTTGAAATGTGAGCCCAGCTAAGCTGAGCCCCAGGCTAAAGCCAGTGAGTATTAGATTATACAAATACTTGTTCATCTATTGGTTAATGTAATTAATGAAACGGTTTCTTCCTGAGAGAGTTCGTCTGACAATTGCTTAATGTGGCAATTACTTCATTAAAGTTGAACGCACGAACCAACACTTGAGAAGCAATATAATATTTGATATTGTGAGCAGTGCAAGAGGAACTGAGTTGTTTAGCATTATGTATACGCGCCGTTTGCCAGTTGCCAGCACGCACGCAACGCGTAATTCATAAAGCGAAAAAACAGCTGAACATAAAACGCGAACTTACCCACATAAAATGTGGGCGTTGGACAAGGGGCGGGACCTGCTGCTTGTATAGGAAATGTAAGAATATGAAGCAATCAAACGCACAATAAGTGAAGTAACCAAAAGAGGAGTCGCCAAAAGGAAATGCAATCAATGCTAAAAGTAATCTCAGCGATAAGTGCGAAAACGTGTCAACTGATAAGGTATCAAAGGGGGAGGGTTCTGCTTAAGGGAAACTTAGGGCAACTGCCTGCATATGACACTCGATATGTGTGTGTATTGAAATGTCGAAAACAATTGACAAACAGCCGGCGACAGTTTGAGCAAAGATATGAAAATATGACACATTCTCGGAGTCGTAAATGCAAAAAGTTGAAAACAAACTAACATCATTTGAATTCATTTTTTGTTTGTGTTTTGTTTGTTATTGCTCTGGGGGGCAACCTTACGCTTGTTTGTTTGTCTTAGTAAGCGACACACACAAGCACGCAGGCACACACGCACACCCCGACACACACACACAACACTGTAGGTACACCGCAGACAACTTTGTGGATGTCTCTGACTCAAAAACTAGAAGAAAGAAATGAACGCCTTTTGCTGGGATTGAAACTTTAGACGCATCAACGCACATTTGTTGACGCATTCCCAAACACACACACTTGCACACACACTTGCACACACACACTCAACTCGTTACATGCCTGAGAAATGCCATTTCCGACACTCACACAGACAAACACTTGAAAAGCGACTCGAATTTCCATAATGTCTGCCATGAAAATACGATCGATTTTCGTGTGGTACAACACGAAAAAAACCAAAAAAAAAAAAAAATAAGGAAAACAGAAAAAAAAACGTTGGCATAATGCTGCGGGCGAGGCTGTGGTGTGAGACAAGATGGCTGTGTATATACCTACAAACGCATAGGGTGTGTGTGTGTGTATGAATTTCTAAAGAGTAGCAAGAGAGAGCCACAAATGGTAAGCTAAAATAAAACCAGTAACATGAAGCTTGGACATGGGAAAGGGAAAGGGAAAGGGAAAGGGGCTTGAGTATAAATCCACAATCTAATGGCCCAAAGCGACCCCAGAAATTGTTGTGCGCGGGTTTTTAAAGCGGCACTTAGTGAACGGCTTCTGAATTAACATGAACATCAAAATGCGTTTTTAATGGCAGTTAGTGCGTTCCAACACATTTCACAGCCCTCAACTCCAACTTCAACTCCAACTCGCTGCCAAATAAAATCTGTGCCTAGTCCTGTTTGCTTGAGTGACAAAACGTTCGCTGATAGCGGTTTTTTCAATGTTCCTCCTTCACTCCTAGCCGCATTCTACCAGCTCAAGCTGAGCCAGACGCAATGAAGATTGATGAGTCCTTTGCATTTGTCAGCAGTTGCCTCAGCTGCTTGTATTCAAAGTTAATAAGTCGCAAAATGTTTTCCCTATTCTTTGGTACGTGTTCTGCAAAATTCGCACAAATTTGCATTTAATATGCCCAACAAGCAGCAGCTCTGTACGTTGCGGCGTATGCGCAATAAGTGAAGTGAAAATTCGAAGGCGTGTGCAGCTGTATAGCTGTATAGCTAATCCTATGCTCGTCGCCGTCAATATCCATCACATTTTCCATTCCACTAGAGCTATGCTCCATTGATGTTGGGGCGTATCAGACCAAAATTAAGGCCATTCGACTTTTAAAGGGCTTGATAAAAAGTCTAAACAAATTCTGGCCAAAAGTTCACATTTTCATATTTATGTACATATTTATTATTAGTTTTCTGCTGAAACCAATTTAGGTGCAGCATGTGTTGTGGCTGAAAAAGTTCAAAAACTACGCTGTGGTCAAAGTAAATTCCAGTTACCAAATTTATATGAATGAGAAGATTTAATCGATAAAGTTGTTGGACAAAAATTAAATTTTTTGAAGCAATAAAACTTGTTTCCTTTGATATGAATAGTTTTGTTTGTCAGTTTCTTCAGAACTAAGTTAAAATGGATCAACCATTTTAAACAACTTCACATTTTATGGCCAGCCCCTCTTAACAATGGGTACATAATCAATGCTTAATATGGCGATATGTCGTGGGCAACAGAGCATTAAGAGTGAATTTGTTGTTTTGGTAGTAAATGTAACAGATTAGACGAAACGTACATATAAACTATATGTTAGGTGTGAGAGCTGACTGACATATTGACATACAGGCAAGTGGACAGGCTGATGGACGGACAGCTGTGGGTGAAAGCCTTGAGGTTTAGATGCCAAGCCAACACATGCATGCTGCCCTTATTGTGGTCTGTGTGTGTGCGAGTGTATGTGTGTGCCAGTGTGTGATGTAAAACATTTTATAGGCAAATCGATTTTTGTCTAAAGTGCCACAAACACGCACAGTGGCAGCAGCAACAACAACGCAACAACAGCGATAACAATAACAAGGACTTTCGCAACAATAACAATAAAGCGGCACTGCGACAGCGCCGACATAGAGATAAACAGAGGGACTCCTGCGGAGGGGGGTACATTTCCGGTCTGTGTATTAGTAACAACAACAAGAACAAGTATACCCAGCACAATTACTGACACATTGACCGTGGCCAACTGTGTCTCAAGAGTTAATGTCAAGTGTTTCAGCCTCCATTTTTGTTGATATCGAATCTGATCCTTGCCGCACATCAAAGTCAATGTCAAGCCACAAGCACAAAATATATAAAAAACGAAAATAAGCCAAGAAATTCATACATAAATTGCCAGGCAGCTTTAAGCCCTAATACACTGCTATTTTGGGGGCAGATTAATGAAGCTCATTTGCAGATTGATGTGCTGCAATTATGCGGCATCAACAACAACAACAACAAGAACAACATAAAACACTTAGCGCACAGATTCTGATTAAGTGACGGCAAACACGAGCAGCAACTGAAGTGAAGGAAAAGTGAGGTAAGAGTAAAGTAAACTTGGCCTTAAAGCAGAGCAAAAGTAACTGCTTTAAAAAGTAATCAATTTGCTGTGGGGAGACAAGTTTCATGGGCATTTATACGTATTGCGGTCAGCAGTGTGTCAATCAAGGCAAATACCATTGCCATTCATATTGAAGGCAGCGAACGAAAAGCAGACTGACAGGCAGACAGACAGACAGAGAGAGAGAGAGGGAGAGGGAGTGACTGAGAGACAGAGCGGAGACAAAGGCAGACAGAGTAAAGGCACGCACGGCTATATGCGTCGTCTGCTCGTATCCTGTCAATGGTCTTGTCTTCTTTTTAATGAACGCTTTGACAATGCCTTCGAGTGCAACTGAACGAGAGGCTAACGAGGACAATTGCCGTCTCCGTCTTGGTCTGGCTGTGTGTGTGTGTGTGTGTATTTAAGGCTCACGTGTGGGCCAACGTCAATGCCAATGCCTGGTCGACTCAAGTGGAAGGATAATGAGTGTTTCTCTTGCCATTTGCCACTACTACTGCCACTTGCAACGCCACCGCCACTGCCACCGCCATTGCACTGATTGCTCACTGTCAATGCCAACTAACAATGTGTTGCAATGTAATTAAAGTCATGTCATTGGCAGCTTCATTGGCTGTGCAAAACTAGGGTCAAGTTGAAGAATCCATTCGTTATATCGCCTTCTGCCATTGCTACAACAGCACAACTAATAATGAGAAAAGTTGCTATACAAAAAGCTATGTAGTAGATAATTAAAAGGGTTCCTTTCGTGCACATCTGGTAAAGTTAATGCTCGACTTTTTGGCAGCTGACTTGCGGTTGAGCAATCAAAAAACATAAATCATGGTCAATTAGTGAAAACAGCTCTGACGTCATGGTAGCCCAGAGTTGCCAGGGTAGCCTGGTATCCCAGAGTTGTCTGTGGATTGGATAGGGGGCATAGGGAGCATGAGGAGTACAACTACAAATGATGGTTAAGCAAATACACACGCAATATCAATAACTTAATTAAGATAAATGCGAATTGTATTTAGTCCTAGAACACACACATACAGCCAGAGACTAAGCACACACTCCCACACTCTCACACACTCGGAAGGGGACACGTGCCGGTTGCCATTTTGGGTATTTTTGCCCGGATATCCGTTAATTCTTGCTCTGCATTTGGTATGGGCGCAAAACTCGGAGACAGAGAAATCTTTGTTAACATTAATACGACGCGTGTTTTGCTTGTTTATGTGCCACTAACATTACACACACACACGCACAATTAATTTATGTACTTTTTGGGGCGTACCCCAGTGGGCGTGGCTGTGCGTGCCAATGTGAAAAATGGATAATTAGTTAATTGCAGTCAGCGTCAATTGCCGTGACAGGCGAGTGTGCATAAATGTGTACAGTTCTATGTGTTTTAGTTATTAACTAAGTGCGGCACATCGTTAAATCGCCAAGCAACTGCAGTTGAAATCGGGGCAGATAAAAAAATATACTAAATTGTTTTTTAGTTGAGAAAATCTCAGGTTTATAGCTTCGCTACTTACTTGATTTTCTCCCATATTTCCTCGCCGAAATGCTTGAGCACCAGCAGCTCCAAGGCGTAGTTAACAAAGCCATACTGAAATTAAAACGAATGATGCTGTGATTAGTTTATGGATTTAAGAGTATCAATTTTATTGTAATTATATTCCATTTAAGTTTTATCTTTTATTTAGCTCTTTTTGTTACAAAAGCAAATTCCTTGAAGTGGCCGAGCGGCAATTACAGAAACAATTTTATGACCACTCAAATGAATTCATAAAAACGACAACGAAATTGAATGCTCGCACATTTTAATTACATTCGCAGACGCAATACGAGTGCGGGTAAGTGATAATAAAATCGACTCCAGTATCGGTTGTCTGTAATGCTGAGGAAAACAGTTTTTCCCTCGCTTTTTTTTGAGCAGCTGCATTCAAGTTTTATGCGAGTATTTGTAAATGTGAAAAATGTGAAATCAATAACGATTGCGCATTTCATTTTTTGTTCAAATGTATCCTATAAGCAATCAATTTGATTTGTTATGCGAAATCAAACCCAAGCACACACACACACATGCACACACATAACAGACACTTGAATGCCCATAGAGCTCGCCTGCAAGATGGCGCACAATCAATCGTTTCCGCCGGAAGTAATACTAAACAAGCAAAATACTTGAAATATATTTACATACATTACGCATACGTCTAGTGGCCTCCACCTGCTATTGCTGGTTTTAGATCTTCCTCCCTTACTACCAATTCGGCTGCCTGATGAAGATGTATCTAACAGATACTTGATGTTTATTGCCTTTGTGTTGGGCACATTGAAATGTTGCAACAACAATCAAAGCTCTTCCTCACTCCTTTAAAGGCAATTTCAAAACAGCAAAACATTCGAAAATCTCAATGATTAGATAAACATTTCATATGTGTACTCGTACGTAAAACGTGAAAAATTCGTCCTTGGACCAAACGATTTTACTTTTTCAATTTATGGTTGCTCCAGCAGTTGCCTCTTTGAATTATGTGCTAAACTGCCTATTAAATTATTACCGAGTTCTTACATTTTTCTCATAAATCTATCTCTACTTTATTTATGTGTGTTTTTGAGTTGTCGTATTTATTTTTCATTTAGTGTACGACATGAGCGTTTTTCAATGAATTTGTAATTTATCAAAGATAATATTTTGATTTATACTTGAATTTATTTTTCAGCTGTCTATATTTCAATTTAACTTACCATTTTTGATGCTTTTTTGTGTCTGTTGAATGAAATACGTTGATAAAGTTTAAAACCACTTTCACATATGTATACAATACTTTTTCGATCAGATCATAGCTTTGAAATTGATTTGAATATTTAATCTCGTTGCATTTTTAGTTTGACATTTTCATAGATTGATTAGTTTGTTTTACACGATTGAAGTTAAGCTTGCAGCTTTACACAGCAAAAAAGAGAAAATAAATATTAAATAAGCAAAACTATTACAAATATCAAAAGCGTCTGAATTGTGTTCTCTATTTGTTTGTTCGTTCGTCCTCCCACCGTTGCCATCGACGGCGAATCAAAAAATCCACAAAGGACATGAATATTTCATGAGTTTTTACATTGAAATCAGCTTAACGTGGTTTCCATCTCCACACTCTCGTTCGTGTTTTCCTTTAAAATCTCCAGCACTTGGCTTTTATTTAAATTTGTATGGCAGCAGCCTGGTTTAGAGGTACTACTACTGCTAGTCAAATGGGAGCTAGTCAAGTAGGAGCATGTGCTTCAAGGAGCTGCTAGTATTTGTCCAATAGTTGCAGCCATTTGCTGGTGCCTTATTGCAGCTGTTATTGCCAACTTGCATGTTTGTTGCATGCCACATGCAACACGTGCAAAAGCCAAAGGCAGATTTCCCAACACACACAACTGGGTCACAAACGAGGCAGCTAAACTGGCAGCAAAAACAAAGCGGCACAAAGCCTGCATAAAGCCTGGTTAATTACATACACTTGTGCCTGCACGTGCATCTGTGTGTTACAGTCCAAATTTATGCGCCTAGCTGAGTGTGCACCAATTAAGACGCTGCCATTTCGAAGTCAGCGCCATAACGAGCGCTTTTGACTACAAACTCGGACTGCAAATTGTTACCGGCTGTGGAGCACAAAAAACAGTACGAATTTGGGGTCAAGTCAGCTAAGCTTTCGCTTGAGACAAACATTTCTTGGAGCTGCCACAAGTTTTTAAAGCCTCGTGAACCCAACTTAGTTATCGATTTTTAGCTCACAGGTGTATGTGTGTGCATGCCACACTTGTATATACATATTTCTGTATAGAATATTTAAGCATATACAACTGTGACATTGCTTAACTTTTGCCACGGCCAGTCGCATTTATCGCTTATCGCTGTCAACCTCCATCGCTTTGTGTTTGTTTAGAGCTTTTCCCTCCAACAGATTTTCCACTTATTGCATATTAAACAGTCGTATTTAGCTGATAAATAAACTAACAGAGGTCGCCTCAGGTGGCCAACTCTGTGTTTCAAGTGGCTTTCAATTCAACGAATTTTAATTACGTGCAACATTTGACATTTGGGTAATGGGTCTGGTTTCTTCTTTTTCGTGGCCCGTCTCCTACCGCCTCCTACCGTCTCCTACCGTTCGCTTTTCGCACAAAGTGTAAATAAGGGTCGAGGGTGAAAGTGCGATTCACACGCTGTTTGCTGGTGGCTTAAGCTACAATGTTTGTTTAAGGCAACGCTCGCTATTCATGACCTTAATGAACATTTGTCATGTCGTGCAAAGGCAATTTCTTAATGGCAACAGTGACAAAATGTTTGCCAGTTATCTGAACTGAAAACTAAATGATATTTACTCATTACTCGTTTTGGTGTGTGCACAAATTGACTGTCAATTTGGCACTAAACGTACAATAACTAAGTAAATGATGAGTCGGTCATTAAGTGGGCTCATAGTCATTTCATAATGAGCCACCAAATGTCCGCAAATTGTGCAAATGTATATTCAACTCGGCAACTGGCTAGTCGGCCGGTCACATTTATCAAATATAATGGACATATACCATTGTCCAGCCAAAAGACAAAAGACAAAAAAAGACATAAAACACGAAGCCATCAGCTGCAGCAACTAGAACAACTCTGAACAACTGTTCGCAAATTGCCGTGGGCACGCAAAGCCAAATGTCTAATAAACTTTGACATATTGAGGCAAATATTTCTATCTGCTGGTTTGCCCCCTTCAGACACCCGCTATTGCCATCAGTTAACAAGTAGTTTTTTCATTCATGCCGTTTGCGAGTATTGTAATTTTTTTGCAAACACCAAAAACCGAAATCATAAATTATTGCACACCCTTGAGATAGAGAAAGGACGAGACAATAACGACGACAAAATATGCGCACCGAAATAAATTAGAGCCCTCAAAAGTATGCTTTAATTTTTTGTGTGTGAAGTGTTCAAAGCGTTGCGCATACGCCGCATTGTCCGTCCAGCTGTCCAACTTGACTTGGCGGGTTTCTTCTTATTTTGGCAAAACGTTTGTTTTGAACACAAGATTGTTTTTATTGAGCATTGGGATCTTTTTTCATATATTTTTGTTGCCTTTATGTATTTATACGTGGTTGTTTTTGTTGCTTTATTTCTGGCGTGTGATTTATTTTCTTTGTATATATTTTTTAGATTTAACTTTCACTTCAGTTTCACTAACAACATCCTGGCAAAAACACCAACACACACACACACACTCTCTCACTCACACACACTTTCGAATGACGGCCAAATTTGTGATAAGCGTTGGGAAGTGAAGCGCGCGCGATTCCACTTCAAAGTCTCGGTTTAATGTGTGAACAGTTCGCTTGCGAGTGCCATCGACGACTAAACAAGTAGCGTTGCGTGCTTCTTGTATTATTATCGGAAAAAGGACACAGTTACCGACAGGACACTTGTGTGCGCTTTCCTTTCTGCCACTGGCTGGCTGTGGCAGCTCCTGTCGCCTTTCTGCTGCCAGTTGCCAGCTGCCAGGCGATTGGCAAGCGGCTCAGCTGTTGTTTGCCCAAAAAGCTGTGAGCAAAAGCTCTCTCTCGCGCTCTCTGTGCTTTTGCGTAGAGTGCAGCTACTGCTCAATAGATGGCAGTAGAGCTGCTAAGATTAGATTGATATCAAATTTCTTGCAGCCTATTCACTATAGCCTATATGCAAACTAGTTCCAATTGTGTATTTCTTAGTTTTGATAAGATGAACTAGAGTGGATTGCCAAATGATTGAGAGCTGTTGCTAAACTTTCCATAGCTGCATGTTGAATTTATCCTTGAAGTACGTGCTCCAATCAATTGTTATTAAAATCTTTTATTTATTTGAGCGCCTGTCCAACAATAGCAAAATTTAATGCCTTGTGGCATCTGCTATTGTGACAATGTTATTTTTGTTTAATTCAACTTTTATTTGACTCACGGTCAAAGGCTGAAAGTGCAGCCACGTCAAAAACTACAAATACACAAACAATTCTGCAGTATTCGCTGATAAATGTCAGTTTTGGGGCCAGCGTGGGCAACTGACGCTGACAGCTCGACAATGTGCCTGACACTGATGGAATGGGCGTTGGAGGAATCGTAATGGAAGAGAAAAGGGGCAATCAGAAAGGTAACAGACAGCGCCCGAAGCAAATGGCAGACTATTAAAATCACAGCCGTCCGACCACGCACAAATAATAAAATGCAAGAAACAGTATTTAACCAGCAAACACCCTCACTTCCAGCAGCATAGACAAATGGAAATGCATAGCAGATATACCCCACGGTGAAAAGTAGAGGTAAAAAGTATTTGGCGAATGAAATAGAGCATTTGGGTCTTGGGGTTTCTAATCAACTTCGTTGCTCACAGATGACTATCGGGCTGACATTTAATTAACAAGCGAGTAAAGAGGTTCCAGCGAGCAGAGTAACTTCCACACAAACACAAGTGCAATTTCAAATTCAATGGAAATAGAACAGATAGTCAGAGTCAGAGTCGGAGTGGCAGCTTACATCGAAACAAAGGACAAGTGCAGCAGGATAATCGCATCACACTTGAGTAAATAACTTCCTGAAGTGGAAGCAACTAAACAGAAAGCGTACTTCACAGCAACCAAACTTGTTTCCAGCTGTCTAGCTGAGATGCAGGGCCTAACAGACGGACTCATAAGGAGGACTAAAGTAGGGATAGCTAATGAGAAAATATATAGAAGAAAGATATAGTAAAATGCAGTTCGAGTTAAAGAAAACTTTACTTTGTGTTTCAAGTTTCACTTCAATGCCTTGTCTATTGTGTCCATAATTTCAATGTTTAATCATACAATTTGCTGCCCAACCTTAAATCCCAAAATATCCATTGAACGGTTTTGTGTAATCAATCAATCAAATAGAAGTAACCTCTACAAAAATGACTACAATGGAATCTTCCCACAATTGGGAAAATAGGGAAGGGAGGAATTCATATTGATTGGCACTTGCTACGCCAATTATGACATTCAAATACACAGTCTGAATGGTGTTGGGATATTCAAAGCTGTTAAATATTATTCAACAGCTTTAAGACGACTCTAGGAATTTAAAAAAAAGTTTTAAAGTGAGCAAAATTTATTAATTTTAAATAAATTTGTATATTTATGTTAACTACTTGATTGACTATGATTGTATATTTTTAGCTGTTGAATTTAACTTTGTTATGAATTGAATAAAATTCAAATATTACCACAAATTTTAAAAACATAAATTTGTGTTTATTAAATTATAGCACTATTATAAAATTTAAGCAGTGTAAATTGCATTCAAATTGCAGTCATTTCCACACTACAATAAAACGAAGGTATTTTCATTCAGTTTGTTGTGCGTCATCAGCAAATGTCTTCTCTATTTTTATTGGAATTTAATGCTCACCTTTTGCGCTTTTATAGCTTTGAATTGTATAAATATTTGAATAGCAATGCGAATTTTACATTCCAAGGACACATATTGATCTCAAAGGCAGCCCAGGGAGCGGAAATGGATAACAACTGCAGTTGACCGACAAAATTCAACACAACATAGACGTTTCTGCATTGACAGCATTTGCAGCACAGTAGCCAAAAGGCAATAAGAGTCAAGTACAACAAAGCAATGTGTATCATTATTTTATGGCAACGTGCAACATGGCTCAGATGAGCATGACATTCAATTTAACAAACTGCGTAGCTTGTGACTTTTGGTAAGAAAAGAGTTGGCTAAGTTTATAAAATTTATGAGTACATTAAAATTTCACTTGAATAATTTTCATCAATAAAAAAATAAAGTACTTTAAATAAAATAAATAGAATTTGTCATCTTAAGCTTGCTTTAACAATGAACTAATAATCGAAACTAACTTATATTTCAACCAATTTATATTCAATTAATTTTGACTAATGTTAAACAAATAAACACTCACATTAATTTAATTACTATTATTTAACGACTGTCCACTTTTCTTTTGTTAAACTTCGCTGCTCCGCACCTGTTTGAAGTGTCTTTTTAAATCTCTTAACAATTTAACCATTTAAACATGTAGTTTGATCAAATCACTTGACCATCACACATTGCCAATCTTTCAATAGAAATATATAAAATTAAAACCGAATTTATCTCGGCTGACAGGCAGCACAACGCGCGAGTCTCGAGAGGTATTCGAAGTGTATGAAAAGGTTGTCGACAACTTCAGACGGCGAACCCGTTTCTCATTATACAAAATGATTGTTAATCGACAGATAATTACTTATGGGGCAAACGGGAAAACGAAGAGAAGGAAAGTTTTGCTGGGCCAGAGTTAATTGTCTTGACATAGAACAGCTACTGACTGATCTTGCACTTGAGAAAAACTTGCATATCATTTATTATACCTTTGCAGAGGGTATATTGTTTTTGTCACGAAGTTTGTAGCGCATTAAAGGAAGGGGTTTCCGACACCACAAATATATATTGTTGATCAGCATCAAGAGCCCAGTCGATATAGCCTTGTCCGTCTATCTGTCCGTCTGTTTCTATTGGAACTAGTATCTCAGTCTTAAAGCCATCTTGATGCAACTTGGTATAGATGTGTATTCTCTTTACACATAGATCATTTGTAATAACCGGACAGATCGGACCACTTTATCATATAGCTCTCATAGGAACAATCGGTTGAAATGCATGCAAATGTATGAACATTTTCGATGTCTATTGACCGATTTCAACCAAACTCACGGCAAATGCATTTCTTATCGTTCCATATCATTTGACCAAATTTCATCCAAATCGGACTTCTAAATCATATAGCTACCATAGAAACCAAATCAGCGCAATATGCATGACTGCTAGGGTATTTAATCTTCGGCGAGTCGAAGATAACAGTTTTTTCTTGTTATTTAATATTTTTATTTTTATTGGTTTATAATAATTTTTTTTATGAATGAGCTGCTGAGCAGTTACGTAAGTCAAACAAGCGCATCTTTGATAAATACAAGTATTTATTGCTTGTCGGTTCAAACTGATTGCCTCTAAATTGAAGCCGACAGTCGAGCGTGGAACTTGTTGAGGCAACAACGTGTCGAATAAACAGATTAACGGATTAAGCAATGATTTCAATTATTAAATCATGGTGATAAAAGCATTAATAATGCACTGTCTAATATGGTTAATAGTTGCTTATTGGCCGGGTCAGCATATTCTGGCCCATGTCAGACACGCCGAAATGTCGAGTACGACCTGGAGAAATGTACAATTGTTTCCACAAGTGCAATGGCATGTTAGGAATACCAGTACAGCAAATCCCCTAAC
Source organism: Drosophila dunni (assembly GCA_018152125.1). Classification (NCBI taxonomy): domain Eukaryota; kingdom Metazoa; phylum Arthropoda; class Insecta; order Diptera; family Drosophilidae; genus Drosophila; species Drosophila dunni. Next base: position 1,127,557 of record JAECXC010000352.1, on the reverse strand, counting down.
AATCAATCAGTACATGCAGTTGGACTTGGTGAACTACAATCAACTGGATGTCTATTGCGAAGCAGAGGATTTTGAGCATTATTACGAGTTGGATGCGGGAAATGAAATGCATACGAATCACTTTAAACGTACCAAAGTGGGAGAATTTGCCACAATGCGAGATCTCTGCTTGGATAACAATAGGTTACCAGTGCGAAGATTGTGTTTAGCGCATAAAAACAATGCAACTGCCAGTTGGGAGCAGCTAGAGAATGTAACTTGTCGATCGGGAAACAAACTGAGCACAGGGCTCAACCAGCTGCGAGAGGAGTTGCTTGTAGATGCGGCGAGCAAACCGGTCATCTTGACCAAGCTCAGCAACCTGTTGAGCCAAGCTCATGGTCAGCTGGCACCGGTTGATGTTTACACTACGGCACAAGTGTTCACACTACTCGTGGATCAGCAAACTACTGATAGCGAGGCAGCGCTGAGTGCGAATCTGATCAACATATGTGCCGAGATCATGTCCAGCGATAAACAAGTGCTTCGTTTATCTGCCAAACTCAATGCTACCAACTGTTTACTACAAAAGTTTGAAGACTATATGGATGCACTGTCTCAGCAATTCGTGCCACAAGCAAAGTGTGGAGTGGAGGTTGATCCACCGGCAGCAGAAGAAAGTCCCAACGCCAAACTTAAAGTGGCAACTGGTAACTTTGCCAAGATTGGAGTGCAGGCTTTGATGAGCAGTAATCTGAGCGTGTTCTATGTGAATCCCAAGTGTCGGAACATTACCGGCATGGCCATTTACACAGCAGCTGCTGCAGATCGTATTTATTCCGGCAGCGACTTTTGGTATCGCTTTCTCTACGCCAACGAGAGTGTGGAGCAGCTAAGTGAGCAGTTGGATCTGGAGACGGCGACATTTGTGCCACAGCAGTTGTGGCAACAACTGGCAGTACGAGGAGCAACCTATTTGGTACTCAAGATCTATGCAACTGATGCGCTCTTTGTGGAGACTTCACAGCAGCGCAATCGACAGCCAGGTGGTAAAGTGTTGGCCATAACCATACCAGGATTTGAAGGTGAGCTCGAACTTTGTCTCAAATTTATATCAAGTAGTTAAACTCCAGCTTGTAGGTAGTGAATTGCCTGGAACTTTGCCTTTTCTGCTGCACAAGTCACTCGGCTCGCAAGGTAACTGTGGCTACTGGAACTATGACACCTGGTTGGACACGGGCATCACAACTCACAGCAGCAGAAAGCGTCAGAATACGGTGCTTTGCCAAGCCCAACATCTGACACAATTCTCTTTTCTAATTGGTGGTAATTCTTTGCAAGGAGCGCAGGACTTGCAGCTACAGGCCCATGAGCAACTGCTGGATATAATCACACTGGTGGGTTGTGGTCTATCGCTCTTTGGACTGTTGGCCATCTTCTTAACTGCGGCTTTGGTCAAGAAGTGGCGAGATCAAGCTTCTACAAAGGTGCTACTTCATCTGTGTCTGGCGCTGTCGCTGCAGTTGGTTCTGTTTGCCTTCCTCGGTGGCAGCAATTGGTCGCAGCAAGTATCTGTGGAACGGAACTGGAATCTTTGTTTGATTTCTGGTGCAGCGCTGCAATACTCTGTGCTGGTCATCTTCAGTTGGATGCTCATCATAGCTTTTCTACAGTTTCAGCGTTATGTTACTGTAATAGGCGTGGCTCGCCCACAACACTATATTTTGATATCAGCGGTTGTGGCCTGGACTTTACCGCTAATTCCCACTCTATTGGTCGTGCTGCTGGACGATGAATCGTTTAAACCTTCGGAATATCAGCAGAATTCTCAGACCGCCTTATGCTACCCCTCGGGTCAAGGCTTGGCTTTGGGCGTTGTATTGCCCATTGCTTTGGTAACTATTGTCAACTGTCTCATGATGATTTGCATTGTGTATAGCATCTATCAAGCTCTGCATCCACGTCGTCAGTTAATTGTACAGCAGCTGCGTCTCTCTGTGCTGCTCTTCTTTCTGCTCGGACTCACTTGGATCTTTGGTCTTTGCAGCTATTTGCACCTTAGTATAGTATTTTCGTATCTTTTCTGTCTTACGGCAACCCTCCAAGGCTTTGTGCTGTTTGTCTACTTTGTGTTGTTGAATAACTCCAATAGACATGCTTGGCTGGCACTCATATACCCCAGCCGGAGGGAGATGTACGTACCGAGGCGTTCAACGGAATTGACCACGTCCTCAACTAGTTTTTCCAAACGAACATAGTTTATATTATGTTGTACAACACAAGTTAAAATATATATAGTTAAAATAACGAATTGAATATTTATTTTGTCAAAAGCGTGCTTGAATTTAACATAGTTCAAATTTTGAATAAAACATAGTTCAAATTTTACGACAGTTGCACTGCTGTCTGCTTTACTTAAACTGCTTGGTAATGTTTGCACTGCTTGGCGTTTAGCAAAGACACACAGTTGAATATGTACTGAACAGTTGCCTCAAAACTGTGAGCATATTAGTCATGACTTAAACCGTATTAGTATTCTAAGCAAAGACACGAACTCATGAACCGGTTTATGGTTTGGAACCGCTACCAAAACTTTTTATTACGAGAAACCTACACGATTAAAAACTTTACATAATCAATAAATAAGAAATAAATTAAATTAATTATGTTTAGGCATGAAAACGACTCAAAGCTAAGCTTAATGTTTTCAACATAAAACAACAGCTAAATTTATCTTTGCAGAGTTGCTCGCAAGAGATAGTTGTTGAATAAAACCAGATTAAAAAGGAAATTTCGACTATAAAATATGTGTAACACTTAAATAAAGCGGCTGCTGGTCTTGATGTTTTGCCTACGTTTTGGTGTGTCTGACCTTTAACGGCAATTTAGTGCAATTCTGAGCTAGGCTTGTTTTGCCGCTTGTCCGGTTGCTCGTATCGTTTTCCGTGGCTTTTAATTTATAGCTTCTAAATTATGTAAATTAGATGACAAAGTTAATTTTTAGTGAATGTGTTTCTGTAGATCTTGAATAGTCTGCGAACATTACGAGTTGGTGCGTGGCATTAAATTTTTGGTTCTCCCTCTCATTCCGCTGCTTCGAGGCTGAAACTAAAAAGGCCGTAACTCAAAGTGTTTTTTCGTACATTTGTGTATTTGTGTGTGTGTGTCTGTGTGTGTGTGGCACAAATTAGCTTAAACTTAAATTAGAATACCGACTGTTATGCTAAGACTTTATCGTATAATGAAGAATTAAAATATCATTAAATTATATTATATAACCAGCGGTAGGATTTTAACAAATTAAACTCATTTACTGGTTGTTGCTGCCGCTCACCGAGAACGGCATTCCGCAAATTCGAATCTCCTCATTTGAATAACAGACGATGCCGATGCCGATTCCGATGCTGATTCCGATTCCAAATCGGATTTCGTTGCCGCTGCTGATTGACGTCGCCTCGGAATATCAACGTATTAACAACAATCGCAGCGGGATATACGAGGTTCCGGGTGCTACATCCCTGCCTTCCGGTAGAAAATTCATTGCATAATTCTTTGGTGTAGGCGTGTTTGGTGGTATTGCGTACTCCAGACTGTTCTGCGAAGCTGCAGCCACCGGTTGTCGATAGTGTGGTCGCTGCACTTCCACAACGCCATTCATAAGAGCGCGTTGTCTGTCCGCTTGCTCGAAACGCTGCAAGTGTCCCAAAACAATGCGACGCAGTGCCAGCATAGTACTTGAATTGGGTGCATTATAGTAATATGCCTGTCCCTGTGAACTGGTCTGAACTTGTTTCTGGGACTGCGTGTGGCGTGGCAAGTAGCTTAGATTGGCAGCACAGACAGCGCTCAGCAGAGATATCAACTAAATAAAAAGACAAATTGCAGTCCATCGAAGTGACAAATTGTAGAACAGATCGTTACACAACTTACACAAAAGCACGTTCTATACATGATTCACTCGGGGTGGTATTTTTTTGTTATGATTCACAAAAGTGTGGAGCACGCGGCGCTCGACATTCGACAACAGACAACGCTCGACACTCACTGCTCGGAGATGCTCGACAATCGACACACGTTCTCCCAAACCGCTAACTCGCTGGCTCAAACGACGTTGGGTGACTGAAGCATTGGCTCCGGATGCCAACTCGTTTCAAGTTCAGGGGCTCGGAGCAGCGGCAAATGCATTTACATAAATTTCTAAACTGGCCAGTACTAGACACCAGCCATCTCCATCTCCAGCGCCATCACCAACTGTATCTTAAAGTTGTTCAGATAGTTGCTGTCGCTTTATTTTTAAAAGCTAATTCTTTTTCTTGAGCTGCCAACGCTTCACGTGATTTATGCAAATATTCATCTCAAGTTCATTTTAAGAGTGGCTAGTTTTATTTTTTTTGCTATTTTGGTCTTGTTTTTGTTTTGCCATTTATTTTTATTACTCTGACTTTATCAATTGAATTTAATCGATGAATGCGCGTTGCTAATTCCCAGGTTCACAAAACAAAAACCCATAACAATGACAGTCTCCGAAATTTCACAGCTAATGTGTTTAGATTTTGGTCAGATTTGCCAAGATTACCCGCACTATAGCAGTCGTAACTATGATTTTTTCAGTGAGCTTAGACAACGAGGCGACGGCATTATAATTATGCAAATAGATCTTGTTGTCTCGGCATATATCATTTTAGCGACTTGGTGTCTTTATAACCGCCCATGTACGTATTAATTTTCAACATTTAATTTACATAATATTCAGTTTATTGCCAACTGACGTGTGTCTAGAGAGGTTAACACTCCCTTTGTCGCTGCACAATGGCAATCGATCGATGAACAAACACATGTATTTTTATATTGATTTTTAATCGCTGCTTCTTTTATATTGTCCAGCAAACAATAAAGTTTCAATCGATTCCGATTTGAAAACTATATTTGTATCTCCAATTCGACGTATCCCATTCACTATAGTCACTCAACGACTGAGTTGTCATTTGAGACGTCAGTTGCTTGACAACTCAACTAAATTATTATTGTGATTTTTTACCAAATTTGTTTATAACTTGATAATCATATGCCAAATACAAATAGATATTTATTTCTACCGAGTTTGCTTAAAGTTTGTAGTCTGAAGTAGGCCAAATATGTAAATGTTCCTCTATTCAGTCTAATGAAATTTGATATTAATTGTTTAAGCCATTGTTAAAAGTGTAATTTATTTAAAATGCAGCAAATTAGAGTTAAGTGATCATTATTTGCTAATCATTTGTCTTAAGTTGGTGTAGCCAAATGGTTATTGATTAGTTGGCTTTTAGCAATCGGATTTGCATTTATTGATATCACACCTTAGAAAGTACAACTACCTTCTATTATTTGTCTCAGCTGAAAGCAATCTGTTCGAGTATTTCCTCTGCATCTTTGCCATTGTTGGCTTAGAAACGAGTACCCGCAAATGAGTTCTATTGATTGTGGCAAACACTTTGTCAGTCCATCAGTTTGTCAGTTTGTCAGTTTTTCCATTTGTCCATCGACTCATTGTTTCGGTTCTTTCTTGGTAACTCATTAACTGATGCAGACTCAGTTTCAATTTCGTGGCCAGAGCTGAAAAACGATTGGTAAAAGTCAAGCAGAAAACAGGCGATGGGAAAGTTATAGGGAAACGGAAAGTGGAAAGCGGAAAACTGAAAGCGGAAATGATGCGCAACGTTGGCGTCAGACATGACACTTAATTAAAGCGTTGCATTGGAATTGATTTAAGCAAGAGTATCGCATCGTAATTAGAATTTGCCATCATCTAGATAGACTTTCGTTTAACATGCAAACTACTTTTCCACTCGTGTAAGCATGCAGTGAGTTGTGTGTGGCAAATGTTGTGAAAAGCGATGAAACGCACTTAATTACTATGTTAATTATTTGTGCAATTAATTAGAGCAGCCACAGCCACTAAGCAGTCATCGTCTCGTCCTGCGTGTCAAATTGATAAGGGTCCTTAACAGCTTAGGTGTCTAGCAATGACCAAGTGTATATATATATTTCATATGATACATCATCATAAGCATCATAAAGCCGTAGCTGTCTGTTGCAATTATGTAGGCTCTGGCTTTCGTTTTCCATTTCAATGGGATCTTGGCCAAAAATGGCCTCAACTGTAATGAGTTTAATGGGCTTTTGAAGCAAAGCCAATTGAGGAAAGGCATACGGATTTGCCCCAAATGATGAGAGCCTTAAAGATAAAGTGGCGAACGTATGAGAGGAAGAACAAAAAAATAAATAAAATGAAGAAAAAAAGAAAAAAAAAAGGAAATTTAGTTATGCCTGACAGGCAAGTTCAGCACGCTCATATTTTATGCATGACCAGTTCTTCAGTCATTTGTGGACTGAGCGAATTGCTTTCCAATTGACTAAGCACACTACTCATCCAAGTGCTCACGTGCAAAGACTTCTTCTTCAGACTTCAGACTTCAGGCTAAGAGGCAAACGCCTGTCTAGCTGGTCAAAAGGACAACTGCACAGTGGAGCAACTGGGCGCGGTCAAATTGCGTTTGCCATTTGTTTGGGAGCGCCAGGACGCGTCCCAATAAACTTCAAGTTATCGGGTTAATCAAATGGATCATCGATTTTATGTTACAACGGCACGGAATCCTGACACAGACAAAACTCATTACTCTCCAAGGTAGACAAATAATTTAAAGAAATACAAATAAAAAGGTCCAACGAAGACCCAAACGAAATGTGAATCAATTCTGAAAAGTCGACTAAAGGTAGGCCAATTAAAATTATTAATTATTTTTTTACTACATGCAGGATTTCGGCTGCTGCAAAATTTCGGAAATTTTATTCAATTAAAGTTATACTTAAAGTAAATAAGTACAAAGCTAAATAATAACGATAATATGCCGTTTGTGCCTGTGCGATTTGGAGAACTCCGTCTGCGTATATATATTCAGTGGCGCGGATAACGGCCTGTCCAAGGTTATTGCCAAATATTTGCAACTTGAGGTAAACATCAACGATATCATATCGAACAGACTGTGCACAGAATACTGGCGAAATTTAACAGAATTCGAGCACTTCTGTGCTATGGTCGCCGAGAAGCAACAGATGCTGCTTAAAACCGAACCAGAACCACCTCCAGAGCCAGCTGTTGTTGTGTGGAACACAGAGTCACCAATCGAATCGAAGCTGGTCTTTGATGAGCACAGCGATGATATCAAGGATCACATATTATGCGAGCCAGACAGCCGAACGATAAATAATCATTTCAAAGATCACAGCAGCGACAGTAGCAAGAGCTGTGAGGCTCTGAGGGTTCCGTCGAGAAGGTGCAATGTCATCTATGCAGTCGATGGCTGCGCGATGAGCGCAGTCTTCGCAAGCATCTCGCTCGTCACGATGATCGCGAGGGCAACAATAAATATCGATGTGTCCTCTGCAGTGCCGAAAAGTCCTCCCATCACTCCTCCAAGCGGCACAGCTGCACCTTGTGTGGCAAGGAGTTCAAGCTGTCCCGTGCACTAGCTGAACACATGGCCACGCATACTGGCATAGATCTGTATTCATGTCAATTTTGTGCACGAACTTTCAAGTCGCATGCCAACATGCACAATCACAAGAAAAAAATGCATCCTAATGAATGGGTGCGAAAATACACACAGCAAACTGGTGTGGCGCCCAACGGTGCAGCTGGAGGAGGAACCGAAGCAGCTGCTGCTGCAACTAAATGTTGCTGCAGTGAAAATGTTGACGTCGCTTTGGATTAACCGCTGGAGTTTATTGAGGAGGGAACACAGCATACAATATCGGATGCATCCGGAAATTATCAGTACATTAGCAACGGTTCCGTCTGTCCCATATGAGTTGGATGCACACATTGACACATCCACAATTTGCTCCCTTCATTCCGTTCGCAGATCGTCTAATTGTATATAATTTATTGGCAAAATGTTTTGTGGATGATGTATAATGATAAGTCAACATTGATGCAGACAAATCGAATTAGCTTTACAATTAAAACTTAAATTGTGTTATCTGCCTCGTTTTCGGCCAGTATTGTGCGAATTTTCATAAGCAATTCCTTTTTCACTGCGTCGGGGACCAGTGTGCGCGCTTTGGGCGTCACTTCTGAGATGAGTTGTTCCACTGTGACGCTGTTGCCACTCTTTTCAAGCAATATACTCCGGCAAAGTAATCGCACCTCGTCCCGCCAGCCGCACTCCGTTAGACGATTGCAGAGGAGATCTTTTATCTTTGACCGTTCTCCAGACATAATAGTATATTGGTCCACGGTATTCGATACGGTCATCGCTTTTTTCCTATATTTTTTTGTCGGCTTGGTTTACTTCTCCAAGTCAATCGTCGCAGCTGTTCAGAACTGGGACTTATATCGATTCCGCAGGCAAAGCATCGATACTTTACCATAAACGTGATTCATCGATAGACCTTTTTAAGTATCGAAGAAACTGTTGTTGAGTTGGCATGTTTATTATGTATATTTTATTTATTAAAGATTCAAATGATTTTTGAAAAGTTGCCACAGCGAAATCGGATAACTGAGCAAGTGCCCTACGGCGCAGTTTAACCTTTGACCTTTCGACAGGCGAATAATTAACGATGTTTCACAGGTAAACATCATTCATCATAACTTTACGCGAACTTTAAGCCAATCTCTCTCGACATTTTCATTTCGAGTGTCTGGCGAATTTCGCGAGAGTTACGTGCAATTTTTAGGGTATATACATATATATAAATATGAATATTACGCTAGTCTCTGCTGATGTATGCAAATGCTGCTCATTCACATTGACGCAATTCCCAAGGGTCATGTTAATGCGGCATTTGTTCCCCGGCTCAAAGCACTCACTTGGCTTTTAGCGACTCTCGACTCTCGACACTCTGCTCTCATTTCTCTCAACTCCTCGCCCAGCTTATGCATAAATACATGAAATATGCAAATCTCGCATACAGTGACTCAGAGTTGTGTTTATCCACTATGTGCTGCATATCATGTACTATTTTGGCAACTCTTAAAGCATACATCAAACTGAGCAGTAGATATTTCTGTTATCTTCGAGCTACTCACAAAATTCCACAAGTTGATGAACCTCTTGTGTATTTGGATTTGTGTGTTAGTTTGTTGCAAAACTTGTCCAGCTGAAATTGCAAAAGTTTCGCAACGAATGTAATAAAGTTTTTCACGTGTCTTTGTTGTGCACACCTGAGATAGTTCTGGCTACGATAGGAGTGCACACAGTTACACACTGATCAACTATTGTTTTTGCCAGATTAAAGTGCACAAAGAGAATGAGAAGCTTGGCTGCATGTTTAAACAGGTCAATCGATATAGATTGTGCTCCAAACAAGACTTCTTACAGGAAAACAGGGTATGAAATTGCCATCATTGTGCCTGTGTTATGTACTAACGCATTTGGCACATTGTTTGAATTTCAATTGAGTTGAAAGCAGACAATACACAAAGCTGCCAAGAATTAAAAGTCAATTTGAAGAGCAATGCACTTTGAATGAAATTGAAATAAGCCAGAGCAGAGTTTCGATTGTTTATTTATAGACTGTGTCCGAACTTTGATTAAAGATTAAGTAGGAAGGATTTAATTTGGATGGTAAATTTACATAAAATTCCAACGACTCTTGGCAACTCTAACAACTTGGCCGTAATTATCATCTATACAGTGGCGCATAAAAGTAGGCAACTCTGGACTCGAGTGTAATCAAATTAATATTATGCTCGCACTTCAGCAAATAACAGTAATATGCTATTGCTGCCTCTTCATTCTCACTTCCTACCCCACTGACTCCCTCTATCTTGAAATTATAGCACTTATGAAGCACCACTTTGGCAGACAGTCCAGCAAAGAGGGAGACCGCTAGACAGGCCGAGGGGCAGACTGGCAGCAGGCTATCCTTTTCTTTTTGTAATATGTATTTATCTCGTGCTGAAAACCTCATCAGGCTTAAGCACAGCGCTTAATTACCCACAACCACAGCAGAGGCATCAGTAACACTAGCGTGTGTCCTTCCAGCCTCGTGTGTGTGTGCCCTCCCTCCTCTCTGTCTGTCTCTCACTCTCACACTGTGTTTGTGTGTGTGCGTGCTGTATTACTTCATTTGCCTACCCATCCGTCACGTAGACAAACAAACGTAAAAGATGCCACAAGAACCGCAACGACACAAGCGCTAGATTCGAAAAATAACCACAACAAAAAAGTTAAACAAGCAAACCAAAAAAAATTTATTAAATTAATTAATATTATGAACTGTTTCGCCCGAAGGCTGCGTTAAACCAATGCTGCTCTGCTTATGAAAGAATGCGAATTAAAACATATTTTCAGACAGCTTTGCTCTAATTAAAGCGTATGTGCCTGATACAACTTTTAAGCTGAAAGAATCTTTTTTGCCTAAGGCAGCTTTGCTCATCTTCAAGATATAAGTATCTGATGAGTTATCTTACTTACTTAAAAAAAAATTGTTTGCTGTAAGTTATGTTTAATTAATTTTGAAGCAAGTCGGAATATAAAGCTGATAATCTGAAAAATGCAATGGGTTTTCAAAACACTATAGTAATTTTTCTTATCTTATCCGCTTAAAGATTTTTCATCTGCCAATCAGTTAATGAACTTGTCTGCTTAAGTAAATATTTCAAGAAAGATATTGTTCCCTTAAAGACATATTTAATTAGGCTTTATATGACTCCGTTTACTTTATAATATAGTAAGAGTTTTGCAAACTTAAAGCGCATAAAAAAGATGTAAATAAATGTTAAAAGCTATTTAAGCTCCGCTTAAATAGTTTCCATTTCGATATCCGTCTAAGTCAACTCCATAGACATCTAATTTTAGTCTTAAAAACTATTTAATTATACTTTATATGACTCCATTTAGTACATAGTAGGAATTTCAGTAACTTAAAGCGTACAGAAAAGAACTAAATAAATTTGTAATGCAGATATACCTTACCATACCTATCCGCTTAAAGAGTTCCCATTTCGATATCCGTTTAAGCCAACTCCATAGATATCTAATTTAGGTCTTGAGCATATAACGTGTCTGAGGCCCATTAATAGACCCATTTTATTTTGGTTAGCATCGCGTGCATAATTAAACCGCTGACATTTTGAATGCCAGGTGCAAAATAAAGGCATCGCCATTATACTTTTTTTTTTTCAGTGGCAACTCTAGACTATTTTTAGCAGTCTGCTCAGGTCATTGCTTATATCCAAGCTCCTGCTGAGCTATGTAAATTCTGTTGCTGCTCTCCTACTCCTTCCATGGAAAAGAAGATAAAACATTTTTATGCGATTTCTTGGTGTTGACCCTTGGCATAAGCCATTTACCTTGAGTTAACTTTAGCTTTTTAATTGGTGCAACAGCTGGCTAAGAAATTCTTGCTTTATGGCATTTTTATATCAAATGTGCATAAATTCCAGCTCACAAAATGAAAGAAGATTGAAAAATGCAGTAACTCTGTACGCATTGAACAGATTTTCAGGCAGCAATTTTGGGCCGAATTTTTATTTGGCTCTAAGGAATTCAATGAATCGCAGCAGGTGACATTTTTATTAAATAACTGTAAATTAACATATATCGGTATGAGTGAGGAGATGTGTGTGTGTGTGTGTGTGTTTGTCGTTCTTTGATCAATAATGGCGGGAACAACACACATTTCGTACGCATACCCGTAAAGTGCTTATGGCTGACGAAGCGTTTAAGTGCTTAAAAGTCAACGTAACTTTTCCAATTTTTATCAAGCAAATAAAATGTGTTTGTTGTGTGTGTCTTGTGTGTGTGTCGGTGTGTGCTTTATATAAATGTTATGCATGTGTGTGTGCTTGTGTCTGAGTTTGAGTTTGAGTCGTTAAAAGTGCTTAAATATCGATACGGATCATTGAATAATGCCTGTGACAGTTTAATTTAAACCGTGTTCAGTCTCCAGAACATTGTCGTTTTGTTCAACTCGGCTGTTATATTTGCTGGAACTCAGCACTTGACATCCGACACTCGACACCCAGTGCCCGGTACACGGTACCCGGCATTCAAAACGGGGTATTCGTATTTACTTACAGCTCCGAGTCCTATTGAAAATCAACCCTAATCACATTTACTCGGCCATCTAGACCTAGACAAGCTTTTAGCCTTGTCACGACGGCATTGCAACAATGCAGTAACTCAGTCTACGTTGCGGTTAAGTGCTCTGGGATATTTATTACTGTCAAACCCCCCGCGACCTGACCCCCCCACAAACCGTGAGCCTGCAACAGTCGGAGGTTTGTTGAGTGATTTCCTTGGTCGCGTAACATCAACTTGTTTGCGCTACGTAAATGAACAGAGCACAGTGAGTTTTGCGGAAAGTTCTACCGCATACTTGTTGCTGCCACTGTAGGACCTGGGTTATGGTTACGGGTTATGGGTTATGGGTTACGGGCTAAGGACTATGACCAAAAGAATTTAATAAATGAAAGTCGTCATACTTTGTTGACTCGCTGGCTAAGCCAGTTCAAAGTTATCGCCTATTGTTGCACTCACTAATTGGCATTTGGCTGCCTTAATTGCAAATTTACTTATCGACACTGAGGCTGACATGGGCAGAATTATCTTAGGATACTTTCTGTACAGGTCAAAACAGTAGTTAAAATTAATTATATTTCTTTTTGTAGAGAAAAAACTTAAGACACTAAATATTAGATCACGACTGATTTATTTCTTATTTAAGCACCTTTTTAAATCACAGAAAATATTAAAGAATTATTTAAAAAATTTAAATTAAATAATATAATATAAAATATTATAAGAAAATATTTATTTGAAATTTTAATAAAGCCTATTCTCTATATAGAAAATAATTTGTTAGTTTTTGCTTGAGAGTAAAATTTAAAAAATACTCGAAAAAAATATTTAAAATTTATTAGTAAAGATTATAAAATTCTTTTAAAGAATCTTATGGACTATGAAAAAAATACTCGAAGTAATTATTAAAAATTTATTACTTTAGATTCTAAAACTCTTATAGAGACTTTTATGATTTTGAACAGTGTTTATGACTGTTATATTCAACTTATTAAAAATATTTAAATTCATATACATGCCTATGCCTGGAAGCCATTTGGTTTGAAGTGAGTGAAGCCACAGAATTAAATAATTCACATCGCTTTTGCACGTCTGTCACGTGGCAATATTCTCAGTGTGTCAGCAATAAAGCAATAAAGAAAAAGTGAAAATGCCAAGCAATGAATGTGACACTTTTGATTGAAAGCAAGGACATGTATACAATGTGCAGAGTGTGTAAAGTCTGTGAGTGTGAGTGTGAGTTCGAGTGTGATGTGAAGGTGAAAAGTGTGCACCTCAATCAAATTCATACTCGCAAAAGTGTACACATAGAGTACACAAGAGTTTATACAAATAAAGCATAGAATACACTACTAGACTCGAAGAGATCGTCAACGGCATTTGATTGATAATTGAAAACGTGTCAACAAGTTAACAAGCTCCGCACATAGAAAACTCTCTACACAGCTTTTATGTCCTTGAGAAAAACGTGCCACGGGAGAGTGTCATAAAGATTACTGAGCGTTTGCTCCATCTCCATCTCCGCATTTTTCTATTTCTTCCAAGAATAAAAGTGAATTTTCTTGTCTAACAAATGCAAAAATATGATTGAACCACTGGAAAGCATCAAGCAGTAAATGTTTTTCACAAGAGTATTTTAAGACCCTGTTCTTAAATGAAATAAATGGGTGTATATGCTCTGTCGGGAAAATAAGTTGCTAGACAGTTAACAGTAGCTTAAGAACATGTGTATTTAGTTTATAGTTTTTATATTTATCAATTGTTATAATAAGTTCTTGTTTTATTCATACAACTCTCTACATATCTATATCTTCATTAAACTCACAAATTGCTAATATAAACTGATTAAATATGTTGAATAAACATAACTAAAATCAGATTACTACAAAAAAAGTTTTCATAGAACCCATTGCTTAAAAATCTGTTATTACTTCAACACCTGTTCAAATACAGGGTCTGCTGCAGTCGTCTCTAACTGACCCCATTATTTATTTAATCTGCGCAAGTAGCGTTCTATTTAAAGAAAATGTTTTATATTAAATAGAAACTCAGCTGTGATTTTGCATTTGTCATGTGTGAATTCTGATGTTTAAGTCAACTTTTTGTTCCCTCCACTCCTAGGAAACTTACTGTTTGCTCTACGTAATTTACGGTATTGTGTTAATGATAAATCAAACAAACCATTCACAGTCTTGGGAAGTTCAAACGTAACGAACGTTATCGCCGGTATAGATAGTACCAAAACCTACGACATTTGTTGTATTAAATTAGTAATGCTGGAAAGTATTAGGGTCCGAGCACGATAAGTGATCGGTTTGCACGTTGATAACAACAAATCAACAAAAAACGATACTCGCTACGGTGAACGACTCGAGGAGAGCTTCACAGTTTTACTTGAAATTCGAAGAGAATCGGACGCGATTTGATTAGTTGTGACTGAAAAATTCTAGAGAACTGAGTCATGAATTTTGTATTTTTCGCAACGTTTATAACGTTATGGGCACTAACATTGCAGGCTAAATTTGAATCATACAATACAACTACTGCAAGTCCGGAAATTAACGAAAGATCAATAAGTTTACGAAGTGCTGACAGTTCAGAGAGCGCAGACAGCGATGAGAATCTGGCAGGTTGTCCAAAGGAGCAAATGCTCTGCAGTCTGCGTGGAAATAGAAGTCATCCAGTGCGTTGTGTAGAAGAACGATTCAGATCAGCTATATCTGGGTTGGCTTACTGCAAACACATGCACTGTGAACCGGAAGAATTCGTGCATGATTACCTAGCAATCTATCATGATCAGACGCCGCACAAAAACAAGTGGAAACGAGCGAGAATTGGCGAATCGGCGACTCTGTACGATGTGTGCGTGCGTGATAACGGTATGCCCGTGACACGAAAGTGTCTAGTGAAATCGATGCGTGCTGAATGGGAGTCGATTAAGCAGTGGCCAACGGTTGTTTGCCTACGCAGATTCCGAGAGAATTCAATTAGCGATCAACTAAACAATCTACACGATGACATTTTGGAGGGTAGACGTCGCACCGACGATACCCAGGGACGTCGTAGCACTACAGCACTCATGAGAAACATATTTCGACAACGGAACAGAACTGTGCTCCCCACAGACATACATGTCACCGGTCAGGTGTTCACTGAGCTCATGGAACAGCCCAAAGACGGAGCGTTGAGCGTGGATTTGCTGAGCATTTGCCGTGAGATCATGTCCAGTGATCAGCAAGTATTACGTTTATCGGCCCAACTCAATGCCACCAATTGTCTGCTCAATAAATTTGAAGACTATATGGATGCACTACCTCAGCAATTTGTGCCCCGCGAGAGTTGTGGCAAAGCGGTGATACATGCGGCCAGTGAGGGAGCTGCGTCAGCCGAAGCGGGAGTGGAGATTATAAATATGGCAAATATTGGTGTACAGGCGCTGATAAGCAGCAATCTGAGTGTTTTCTATATTAATCCCAGTTGTGAGCGCATCACCGGCTTGGCGATTTACTCCGCTGCAGCTACAAACCGGAAGCTATCTGGCAACGGATTCTGGTATCGCTTCCTCAACGACAACGAGAATGTGGAGCAGTTGAGACGGGAATCTGATCTGGAAACTGCTACGTTTATACCAGATTATTTGTGGCAGCAGTTGAGAGGCACAGGCGCCTCTTACCTCATACTCAAAATCTACGGCCACGATGGACTCTTCGTGGAGACTACAGAGCAACGCAGTCGTCGGCCACGCAGCAAAGTGCTCTCTATATCTATACCTGGACTGAGTGGTGAGTAAATCAATGATTTCATTTCCAAGATTGTTATTCATCAGTAATTCTTGTCAGCTGGAATTTTACCTGCTGCCATCCCCTTTCTGCTGCGCAATGAGAATCACCGACAACCGGATGGCAGAGCAATTAAATCGGGGAGTGGATGTGGCTATTGGAACTATCAGACGTGGCTGAGTGACGGGATAACGACTAGCGAGACAAGCGATATGCTGCGAGATCCAATTATAGTATGTCAAACGCGACATTTGACGCAGTTCTCGTATCTGGTGGGTGGCAGCTATCGGACCGATGACCTTGGTAACGAAGTGCTGCTCAGTCCCACCAATGAGCGTGTGCTCGACATCATATCCATCGTGGGCTGTTCCCTGTCACTCTTTGGTGTCTTTGGCATCTTTCTGACTGCCGCTTTATTCAAGACCTGGCGCAGTCAGGCATCCACAAAGGTGTTATTGCATCTCTGTCTGGCAATGACTTTGCAAATGGTTTTATTTGTGTTCATCAACACAGATGACCTATCCGAGCAGCTGGTTTCGCTGGGTAATAACACGCCGTGCGTTATCCTAGGTGCGCTACTTCAGTACTCCATACTGGTACTGTTCAGTTGGATGCTCATCATTGCGTTCCTGCAATTCCAACGCTATGTCACAGTGATTGGCATCGATAGACCCAGTCATTATATACTCAAAGCAGCTTTAGTAGCCTGGCTGTTACCTTTGCTGCCCACACTGCTGGTGGCCTGCATTGATCCGGAATCATATTTGCCAACTAAGGCTCAGCTTGAGACAGATACGGGAATTTGTTATCCCTCTGGCTATGGACTCACATTCGGTGTTGTACTGCCAATCACGCTTATAACGGTTGCCAATCTCGTCATATTCGTCTATGTGTTCTATAGTATTTCCCACTCTCTAAACCAAAGCATACATCGTACCGAGCGGAAAATGGTTAACAAACAGATTCGCCTTTCAGTATTGTTATTTTTCCTACTGGGTCTCTCGTGGATCTTTGGCATTTTTGCCTTTATGCGAGCGGGCGTAGCCTTCTCCTATCTCTTCTGTCTCACTGCCACAATGCAGGGATTCGTTTTGTTCATTTACTTTGTTGTAATCGATGAGGCAAATCGCAAGGCCTGGTTGGCATTGATTTGCCCAACTAGAATGAAAATGGATGTACAAAAGCGCACAACGGAGCTGCAATCAATGACCACAAGTTCAACCAACTATTCAACACGAGCAGCTAATTAGCTAATTTCGATTTTAATTTTACATATCGAACAAAGTTGGCTTTAAAGTATTAGTAGACTATTTTGTAGTATTTAATATAGCCCTTAATATAAGTTAAATAAAGCTTAAAGATTTAATTAAACTAGGCATGAAGTCATGTATTCTTGCAATGCTTTCTGTTTGATTAGTTGAATGAGAAATGTTCGAACCGTAGCTGATTGATTGTCACTTGTCATGGGCAGTGGAAGGGGACAAAGTCAATAAGGGAACATGCGAAAGTGAGCAGTGGAAATATTTAATATTTCACTCCCTACGTGTCGGTCGGGAGGGAGGAGCAGAAGGACAGAGTGAGAGTGAGAAAGAGGACACGTCAGACACGCTGTTAGCAAAACATGAAAAGCACATTTAATGCACTTTCGTAAACTTTCCTTTTGACAAATGCGAATATCTTATCTTTCTACCAAGGCTAACATATGGAGGACGACTATATATATGTTGTGTTAGATGGCAACGAAAACAGGCAACAGACTGTTAAATGTTTATTTTAATGTGTGTCTTAAAATTACCTGCTATTTGTGTTTCAAAAGCAGTTTAAAGTCGTTTTGTGTGATTGTGTGTTGGCATCTTGGTTTATGGGATTTTTGAAGGACCAGAAATGTCAACAAACTCAACTACAAAAGAGGAGAGACAACATCCAAGTCAAGTCGAGCAAAAATTGGGCAACAAGTCAACAGCGAACAACAAACAATGTCTTAGATGTATGCATTAAAAGTCAACGACTCGGCAAATGAATTGCAGGCGAAGCAAATTAAATTTACCCTGAAATAGCAACATAGCAACAAACAGCAACAAGCTAAACAGGCCAACTCATGCCAGCAAGCCAACAAACCAACAAGCCAACAAACTTTCCCTGAAGTCACAATCTTTTGCTATCTAATTACATTTCATTTTGATGGCGTACCGTGCTAAACGCTGCGTATGAGTTATTTTCTGACGACAAGGCGTATTTTATTATTATCAGGCTAAGTTGTGACTTGCCATTTCAATGGCTTTTTTGCAGGTTATTTCTTGACGTTCGCTCACATTAATTTTGCTAATTATGCGATTTAAGCCTCATTTTGGGCTTGGACCCAACACTTTGATTAACTCTCTACCTATAAATGTGACGGTATTTACTGCTCGTTCGTGTATCGGCTTAATTTGTCAATTAATATAAATAATTTCGCAGATACTACTTCTTCTTCTTCGATGGCAAACCAAAATTGATTACATAGTTTTTGGCATAAACTTGGAGCATTAAATATGAATGCTGCTCCCACGAAGTTTCCAACTTTATTTTTAGAGCTCTGTAACAGACAGTTTGATATTTGATACTTGAGTTATGCTCCTTTGGGTGAAAAAACAAGTCAAAGCTTTAATTCAAATTTATTTTCAACGCCGCCCATAACATAGATATGTGGGAAGTCCCCGTGGAAGTCTCAAATCGCAGAGTTGTGCAAGCATCTTAATTGCACCTTTGAGTCTAAGCGTGCCTGCTCACGTATGAAAATGTAGCACTTGCCCGCAAAGTTGGCCTTACGCTTGTTTTTTCCAACCAAAATCAACTGATTACAATTTCAAATTTCTTAAGAGAGTAACAACAAGTGAGAGAGCGAAAGAGGGACAGAGAGAGAGCGCAATGTTTATTTACTAATTGGCGATGTTTTTGCTTCTCTGCGCATGTGCGGTGACTCTCTTAAAGTTTTTTATGCCCCGCCTGCATTCGATTACGTTAAAGTCTTACGTCAAGCTGTCGGTGAAGAGCAAACACATTTCCACGGTACTCAAAACGGAAGTGCGAGCTTCAATCAAGTCAAATCAGGGAGACAGACAAGAGTCAGAGAAGCAGAAGAAAATGCGAACTAGAATCTTAAATTGAAGTGACTGATGCTGTCTTTGTTCTAAGGTCAGCTAATGGCACGACTTAATGGCTTTCTATTTGTATACCTAGATGCAATAATTTAGCAAGTCATGAATGATTTCAAGACGTCCTTCTTTTACCAATATAAATTGCTCTAGACGTCGTTTTAATGTCCTCACAAATTCCTCAATTAGTCCCTTACCGCTCAGCTTGTACTTTGAGCCGATTTCACTGAAAAGCCACACCAAACAAACATTAAACCGCACATTAAACCATGTCAGCATTCACAACCGACATTTTGTTGCTTTCTCCATGTCAATTGCAGTTAAGGAATTTGTTTTAACCTGCGGCTAAGTTAAATTGAAATTTTTTAGACGGCATCGCTTTAGATGCCTGCTCAGACAACAGGTTGCTGGAATTTAATGAAATTATGTATCTTTTGTAGCAGATTCTGTAGCAGATGCTCTCACATATACATACATACTCGCTTCATATGCTTACAGGGCTATGCATAAGTAAACAGATAAACAAACCCATAAGCTGACTACTCGTATATACAGCTCAGACAGTAATTTTTTGTGTTTTTTTTGTGTTACTTACAAATTTGCAGTAACCTTTGGCAACACTTCTGACAAGTCAAACACCTTTTCTGACAGGTTTTGGCATCAAGTATTTAAAACTACTTATTAGTATCACATCGTATGCTTATGAATAAGAAATTGACTTAGTTTGACTATGATTTGTGTGTCAACTTTTGACATTTTCACTTTTGATACGCATTCTTAATCAGTCCCAAGTGTTCGTAGCTAAAAATGTGTGTATTTTTAGACCAGAAATTATGAAAATTTATGGATTTGCGTCAGTTCATTTATGTGACTCCCCGTAGCAAATTATTAGTTTATTGTGTTTGTGCTTTATATGTTTTTGAGCCACCCTGTATAAATGTGGAATTATCTTTACATGGATTTTAAAATTGTGTAGCTGCTTTAACATAGCACAATTTGCATGGCAACCGACTTTATTTACACACATGAAACGCGAACTTTGACACAGAAGCAGCAGCAGCAGCAGGAGGTCAAATCGAAAGGGGGAACCCAATAGATGGTAGAAAGCTGAAAAGCACACATGCGGCTAGTCAGCCACTAGGTTCTGCTCCAAAATATGTGTGTGGAAGGGTGTGTGTGTGTATTTTGGTAAGAGTTGTGCCAACTTTATACAGTTTAATTTAATTAGAGCGGCTGCTTCAGCTCCGACAGACAGAATCTAATTTCATTTGATAAAGAGACTAAGCCCAGCAACAGCTGACTGACGACTACCGACTACCGACTGACGACTCCTTTCACTGACAGACTGACTGACTAAACTGACTGACATGTGATGCTGTTTGCATAAAGTCTTAACTGGATTAGCCAGCTTATTTGAACTGCAGGGGCTGCAAGCCGCAACATTTGCATAAACTTGACTGCTGCTTTTGATTTATGAGCTGCTTAAGTTATATTCCATTCAAGTTTTTCATTTCAGCCTGCAGTTCTCGGTACACACACACACGCAACTCCTCTGGCATTTGCAGAACGTATTTCTAAAGATGTATCTTACGGGAATAGTGCCTGATTGAAATGGGAATTCAGTGCCATGACGTTTGTATAATTCTCTGCAAATTTAATTAATTTTCAGTGGCCTTGAACAGTTCAACAGTCATTCGCATATCACATGCTCTAAAATCTGAACAAAAAGATTCAATTACAAATTCGTTTTTGTGAGCTTTCTCTAACAATTTCAATTTGAAACTGCAAAACAAAGTTGCAGTACACAAAAAAAACAAGTTCGACAACAAAATGCGCTGATAATGCAGCAGAAACATTTGAAATGAAAAACCACTTAGACCATGGCAAAACAAAATCTTTTGAAGAAGAATAGTGCAATGCGGCAAAGATAAGTTGAAGCTTCTTTAAGGGTTTGACTGTCTAATGGCAAAATGAAAGCCATCTAGACTTAAACCCAAGGATAAACTTTGATGGCTGCACATGCATTTTGTAGCTTGTTTAACGACAGAAAAATAGGTGAAACGAGCAATTGTAGATTGATACGTGCGGTCACGTACTCAGATTTACAATTTGTTGTGCCCACAAGACGTAAGCCTTGGACATTAAGTTCTCAACACAGTGGTACATCACAACAGTTGAATCTAAGCCATTAAATCTTATCATGAGTTGTTCCTTCAAATATGAAGCTTAGTTTTACATTAAGCATTTTAAATGTGCACAATTATGTTGCTGCTAATTGTGAGCTCAACCAGTCGTTAAAGGCAGGCACTACTGTACATACTTTCCTTTTTTTGCCTACGTGACGTTATTTTACGATGTTGCGTTGCTTGTTCTACACGTTTCTTGTTGAACTTATTTTTACTTTGCTTACATGTCGTATGCGTAATGCGATTCCTGTTGCACATCGTTTGAGTATATATGTATTCCGCAATCATTTGATGACTCTTTTATGACTGATGATGGCCAATTAAATATCAATGATATACTGTAAATAAAATTACACATACGCTGCTCTGATCAATTGTGTTTGTTCATGGACAATTTTTTTAATTATGAAGGGAAAGTAACAATAATACACCGCAACTGTGAACGACAATAATTGACACGTGTCGTGGGCTTAATTGCCACAGAATAAAATGTTTAATGACAGAGTACCAAAGAGTCACTGCGTAATTAAATTGACAAAAGGGGTAGGATTTAATTTTAAAATTTAAACGAAATACTTTTATTTTAAAATTCTATTTAAAAACTTACAAATTTACAGGACTGAAACTACTTATTTTATTTTGTAAGTTTTTACAAACATTAATTTTAAAAGCAACTAAAATTCAATTTACTCTTAATTTAAAATAAACACCACATTTCTGTTGCAAGCCCACAATCCGAAAATTAATTTATACGAGTCCCTGGAAGGACCTTAAAATTAAATGCCAAATTGAGCAGTTGAAAGTGGTGGAAACATACTCGTAAAGTCTTAAGAGCCTTTTGCACTCCGGATAAACTTTGACTGCCCTGCAACAAGTTACAAGCAGTTGATGCATTTTTAATGTTAAATCATTTTATGGTGTAAGAGTGTGTGTGTGTGTTGGTACAACGTGTGTATAACTTTTATCACTTCTTTGTCTCACATTTTACGATTGTTTAAAAATGCGATGTAAGAGGCCAAAGTAAAATAGATGACAAGGTACAAATGAGAGCATCTTGTGTTCTCAAAGTGGAACTGCTGCAAAGGTAATACTTTCCACCACACACAGCTCTTTGCTCATTTTCATCCCTACTAATTGGCTGTTTTACTAATTAGACACCCTTTGTCCGATGCATGTCAAATTAAAATGACCCAATAGAACACTACAGCCGATGTGTTTGTAAAGCTTTTGCAGAAAATTCATTATGTAAAAATCGCTACTTTTATTACAAGCACATGTTCAGAATCTGGACTGCAGATACCATAACAAAGTTTGGGAAAAATGCGAAAATGGCCATTACTTAATCAAATGAATGACTATTTTGGCAATTTAAAGCAGCACGCAGAGCACACACATTGGTTCATAGGTCAAAATAGCAATCATGGCATTCTACATATAAACTATGCGCTGTGATGTGGTGTTATTTATATACAAGAGAGTACAAACGAGTATATGTGATTGTGTGCTGCACGTAGTTGGTCTGGCCATAGTTTTCCAAATAGAATTTGTGTGGCATTTGCAATGGCTGCCACATATAGAAATTCGCATTCACATGGCGTATGCTTCATAGAAATGATTTGCCCAATTATTTGAATGCTTTGCCAGTTTCGTAAGTGCACAAACAAGTATCAAATATTAGAAATATATGAATTATGGAACTAGTTATATTTGGGGAATTCAACTTTGAATAAAATATCAATTTAAGCCAAAACATGCCTTTGGAATTGTTGTCGATATTTAGTTTAATAAAGTAATGCTTAAGATATGAATAATTTCCGTCTATTCAACTGACTGGCTCGTTTGAAAAGGGGCCACAATATTGTGTATGTCTAAAGTTGGTTGAAATTTGCGTAAGTTGCTCAATTTCAAATGGCAATTTTGGGCAAACACTTTGCTCCGACAGGCACAACTTTGAAATGTCAATCCTTTTTATGAACGAGGACATTCCGGCATGAAACAACAGTTGGTTCATTAATTTTTGAGCACTTTTTCGCCTTTTGACTTGCGGCATGACAAAACAAGTTCCTCTCGTAACACGTTACAGCAAATGGCAAAAAGAGGGAAAAATATATATGCACTTCAGTTTTTTGTGTGCCAAATTGACTCAAACTTAGTAAGGCTAATGTAATGGGGTTGATAAGGGTTGTTTAAGCTGAAATACTGGAAATTGATGTACTCAAGGCGTTTAGACGAGAATAAATATTAGTTCAATCGTTTAATATTGAGCATATAATAAAGAGCGTAACATCATACAGGGTATCTGTTAGACCAGCACACTTTCCGTGCTTTTCAGCAACTTTTATGCTTACATTACGTATACGCCATGCATGCCAAGTTCTTTCCGCCTCTCGTTTTACATTCAACTTCCAGTACATGGCTTTGTTTTTGTCGGGCCTGTAGACAAACGGGGAACCCAAAACAACTCTGCATTCATTTTGTTTTCAACTGTGCTCCTGCGGCTGCTTTAGACAAACATTTCCGAGTAGGTTAGAGCTTATGCTCTGCTCTCCACTGCTTTTTGCATTCTGCACTGTGTTTCGGGGAATTCATTTCAGTTTCGACATTCAGTTTTTTAACTGCATGCCCCAACAGTGTAGCATTCACATATTGATTCTGTTCGTAGTTTAGCACAAGGACCACACACAATAGAAGCCAGCGATAATTGCTTGACTTTTTTACTCGGTTGTGTGTTCTGCAATTGAACAGATAAATCCTTTCAAGGCGCATGCCAATGCCAAGCCGAATGAGATTTGCGGCAGGCCAAGTTACACAATGTGAATCCAATTCGCTTTCAATAGCATTGAGCTCAGCACACAATTGAACTCTGCTGACAGTGCGAATGACAATTCGAAAGCCACAATATTCCGTATGCAATATGCGAACAATGCAGGTGACTACGGACGGAAACACAAGCGGAAATGTAACCGGAAATGGCGAACACTTAACATGAATTGCACTCAATTCGTAAGCGGCTGAGCTTGGATTTTGTGGTTGACCAAAAGGTGGCTTTGCATATTTGATCAGCACTTAAATACTAAATCCAAATGTGTATCGGACCTACTCCTTTGTGTTGACCAATGCGTAATTGCCATTAAACACTTTGTTGTGTCGCCTTATGATCGCCTGAGCCTTGAAATTCGTTGCTTGTTTGTTAACAAATAGAATTATTTTGGGAACAAGCTTTAAGCGCTTAAACGCAATTGTCACAGGTCACGAAAGCGTTTGCACAGCTGTTGTCTGTTTGGTCAATACCCAATTGTGCCAGCTGCAAACCTGTCATATAAACTTGGCTTCTTTGCGCCTTTGCGTGTCTGTCAAATGGCCGTCACGCCCAGAGGTTAAGCTGCAAATCTGTCACCTGACTTTCCTCAAGTCGAAATAAACTTGTGGTATTTTATTTTTATTTATTCTATTTATTTTCGCTTTTATTATTATGATTTCGTTCACAGGGGTGGATAACGCTTAATGTTGCGTGAAAAGCGCGTGAAAGCAAATGAATGGCAGAAAAATCAACTTGCAAAATGCTTTTCTCTCGATGGCTTTGACAGCATCATTTGCACATCTCACTGGGCCGCATCAATAATTCAGCCGATAATTTATTTTTTCTCGTTTCTCGCTTTTCGCTTTCACGTCTCTCCCCATTTCTCTTTCCATAGAAAATTGGCTTTTAATTTGACATGGCAACTTTTTCCCCAACGTAAATTTGTTGCCTTTTTACCTTACTGAATAAATCAACAATTTGCTGACCAACTAGCACAAAATTCCAATTAATATGCAAATGATAATGCTTCTTTCTGCCAGATACCAAATAACTTCCATTTAAAGTTTCATTTTGTACTTACCAAGCACTCTGCGTTCTCAGCTCATTAGAGAAAAAGGTAACTGACTGCATACCGTACGTATACGTGATGCAGCAATAATTTTGACACTTCTGCCAAGGCATTTTAGGTAAGTTATTGAATCCCAATGCAGCAATAAATCATGACATCGCCTTGACCTTGACCTATAAGTAAATTTGTTTTCTTTGCGGTACAATTTTTGCATGTCTAGGTGGAACCTTCGTGTAACTAAATTTCAATATCGAATGAGATATGGCATTGAAATAAATGAACTGCATAAAACAATTAGCATAATAGTTTGAAGGACAGCAAATCAGATGTCACGACCAGATAATTTCAGTCAGTCGAGCTGAAAGAGCACCATGGAAACATGCAAACCGCAAGCCCAAATAAACTCGAAGTAATTTCCTTTTATCGCCCACATTTTCAATTACGTCGAGTGGTGAACACACACAGAGAGAACAGAAAAATCGTGGGCTCTGTGGAAATCTTTATTTGCAATAAGTCTCGACAGCACCCGAAAAATCGAAGTCGTGACAAATGTCTGTGGCGGCATTGAAATAGATTTCCATGGTCGTTTATCAAAAACAAAAGGCGCAGCGGCTGACTGCTGGTACCTGAAATGACAAGGCGATAAGCTGCCAATGCCACGCCCCTTACCCAATCACGGTACCCTCCATTCAATGTAGCCATTTTTTAGGCATCCCTTTGTGGCAGCTTTATGCTGACTTTCGCATTCACATAGGTCACTTTATTGTTGTCCATTTGGGCTTCACCGAAATCAGTATGTTGTGCATATTTAATGTATTATGCAAATGCAAAGGGATCCATGTGAAAGGCTTATTTATTTATTTACTTTTACATGAGGATGACAATACCAAAATATTCTTAGCTGCGCACTTTGTTCGCATTTTTGAATACGAGACCAAGTTGAAAGTTCACCCTAATCGTGGGGGTCTCCAGGAATATCTACAGAAAAGGGCAACCTTTTTGCCATAGACATTTATTTCGCATTGATTAGGAATAAGGCTAAACTTAAAGACTTGAGCTCTTGAAACGAATTGCGCTTTTGGGTTGACAAACGAGATGTTCCATCTCATAATAGACGGATGGGGCTTCTTAGTGGCCTTTTTGATATCAAAGCGAGTCTCAGTTACACCAAGGGATAAGCCGCTTTTTACCCTCGCACAAGAGTCTTCTCTCATTTAAAATGCGAATGTGAATTTCTATCAAATTACACGAATATTGCCTGTAGCAGAAACTTGATATTTAAGCTACGAACTCGAATCATTTGGCTCACTTGCAATTAAGTCAAGTGAACAAATTCAAAACCGACAAGAAAAAAAACAACCGTCGGCTCTTGAAATCAATCGATACGAATTTTCGACAAACAAACTCTCCACACGGAATTTACAGTTTAAATAAATTAATTGATTTTCTCTCATGGAAAACAGACGCACGCACACATAAGCATTGCCATCGCTATCAATCAGTAGTAAAAGAGAACTCACTCAGGAACTGACAACTAAAGAAGTTTGCATCCTGAAACAAAACCCCAAGGCCATGTCCGGGGCAAACTGCAAAAGCAATGCGGGCAAATGAAATTTGAGTGCTTCGATATCTTCTCTCAAGTCCCACAAGCTTCTTCCGCCTGCACTTGATGCAATAAATTCTATTGACATTGACTCTGACTCTTGCTAAAGTGCACAAAGCATATTCTCAATATTGCTGCTTACCTGGTAGCTTCCAGCAGCCAGCAAAAACTTTAACTGATAACCAACACTGAACATTGAATTTTACTTAAATGTTGAGCAAAAGCTGAACTTAAAGTTTAGTTTAAAATTTAATAGAATTATTTTGTAGTTTTTGGGGCGCAATTTGCTGTATTTCTTATTTATTTGTCTGAAGGTTAGTTTGCAAGTGAAATGAACTGAATGAGAGTGCTAGTTGTTATTTGACCCCTTGATGTGCTGGTTTAGTGGCAAGTGGTGCTCGACAATCCTAATCCATTTGCAACAGCAAATTGCACTCCCGGTTGAGCTCTTAAGCCTCTTACATTGAGCACAAAAATGTAGCATACTTTTCAGCGTGCGCCATTTCATGTTTTACAGCTAAGAGTTGCGGCAAATAGGAGTGAATCGAGAATTGAACCATCATTGAATCATTGCTTTCTTCCCTTTCATCGCAGAAAAATGAAACGCAATAAAATAACACACGAACTTTCATAAAAAAAAATGTATAAAAACTGTACTTTGTTCAGAATATCAAATAAAAATGTGCTAGAAAAAGTATTTGCTTGTTTACCACATTTCGCGAAATATTTTACAGTTCGAAAACGTGGAAAAAATTTTTGGCATTACCTAGGTATAGGTAAGTGTACGTTTGGCAGATATTTTGTACGTGCTCTCACAACATAAACTCATAAATATGTATTGATTTTCCATTCGCCAATTTCTTTTCAAGTCCCATTTAAACGAACACAGAGTGAAGCTCGTGCGGTAAGTGCTTTCACGTGCTGGGGATATCGGCAAGAAGCATATGAAATTGAACACAGCATGAGATGCCAGACAATAGAAATAAATAATGCCAGCCAAATACGACAGAGTTATGATTATGAAAAGTTTATAACGCAGCAGAAATGTTGTTTCAAAACTCACACACGTACACATGTAAATTTGTACGTTCGTAAATGCAAAACAAATACGATGGATTTGCCGCAACTTGCGACGCATTGCAGAGTCACTGAACTGTTTAAATGTTATTTATAAATTTATTATCACAGTTCACTGTGAGTAACTACAAACTGAAGTGGCAAATTGCAACGAGACATGCAAACAAAATGCAGCAAACTGTGAAAACTTCCTCATAAAAGAGAAGAATAGCAAAAGGAAAACATACAACAATAATAAATAAATAGAATAACTAAGAATAATGACCCCTAATAACACTGAGACATGTTTACATCACGAGTTCATTAATTCACGCTAAATAAATATATATTTATATGCATTGTCTAAAACACATACTCCCATACATGTTTCTGTCATATTTGTCTTGAGTAATGAGCAGCCAGAGAGTTGTGCGTGTGCAATCCGACAAAAATTGTGAAAAACTCTCCTAACAAATGCGCTAAATGTGCGGAAATTTGTCAGACTAAAATTCACAAGCAACAAGAAGTGTGTCTTTTCATCCAGATACCAAGTAATTTTCAGACTGTAAACATAACATTCAGTTTATACAGGGTATAAGCAAGACAGCCAGCTCCAAATACAACTCTCTAATGAACTCCCACAAGACGTAATGACTTGATTAAAGCATAAGTCAGCTTTCAGTGTAATTAATCAAAATTCGGCATAATTTATATGTCTGTCTGTGTTCTGCCCTGTTTAGCATGCATATGCAAACAAGTTTATTTAAATCTTGTTATTGATATTTTGCTTTGTTCATACTCATTAATTTTGGGCACCCTTCGACGCCGCTAATGGCGGCAAGCATTTAAGCCACCGCAAAGTGCAGCTGGCAATTTTGGGTAGTCATTTATTGAGCTTACTGGTCGCATTCTGTGGCCCAATTCAACAATTAGCTAACAAAATCAAAAACAGTAACAAAAAAATAAACAAAAGGGCGACTCGTGGCAAACACTCGAACAGCAACAAAGTGGGCCACGTGCCAATTAAAAAGGCAACCGATTATTAAATGGGTTTGGGTGCTGAATTCAAAATTTATAATTCAATGGAAACGGAGCAGCTGCAATGGCTTAAAGCGGCTTATAAACTTTGAGTCTGTTGATCCCATTGTGCTAATTGCAAAATATTCACTGGAAATCCCGCTTTAAAAGGGTTTCCAATGTTTTAAATTGGCAAACAAAAAAAAGTAATGGTATGACAACTCTAATTTGCGATTGTTGCTGTTGGCAATTTAATTATTTAAATGCACTTTAATGTGTCCTTAAAATAAACAACAAAAGGGTATACAACAAATTGTGCTAAAAAGTAGGTTCCTTTTCTTTTGTATGATAAACTGTCGAGCAACCACAATTAACGTCCCTAAGTAGGCTGTCATCAGTTAACTAGACTGTGGCTTTGTCTTACACTGTTGGCTTGGTGAAAGGATGTAGACTTCACAGGCTAATCTTGCAGTATGCTATGTGACATAAAAGCATGATAAAATGATAAGAATGTGAATGTGAAAAAAGAAAGTATAATACATAAACTCAAAGGGATACCCGCCTCGTGTTATTTACGGTCTGCCTAACGACGGAAAGGGGATTTTAATTTAAATTCTAAAGCAGGTACCCAGCCAAAGTAAAGAAAGGGAGTGGAGAAAAAAGTATAACTAAACAATTGACGGCCACTTTTTGCACTTGTGGCCTTTTCGTCATTTCAGTTCGAAATAATTAAGGCTAACAAAAATGAATTTAGGCACGTGCTGAGCTAAAGAAATTACTTTTCTTCGTTCCTTTTGCCACTTGACTCTTTTCGTCTTTGACCTTTTGTGTTGTGCATGTCTTTTTGTTTCAATACGCACCGACCATGGAAGGGTTAAAAAGGGTATGCATGATCTTAAAAAAGGGGCAGTATGCACTTAAAGGGTATCTCTCAATCATGCAACACATACTATTTACTTGTTTTGTTTACTTTACTCATGCCATTTTGACTGTTTCTGTTCTCGACTTGTGTCAACAGCACAAAAGCCACACACAGGGCCAACATTTGCCATGAAACATTTCAGTTTTATGCTGTTCAACGACAACCAAAAGACAAGTACTTGTTAGACAATGGCTGCTGCATGAACTTGTTTCATATCTGCATCATATATTTTGCTTAAATACCGAGAAAATCCTTTAAAATACCAACTTTTGTTCAAGTGGGCTCTTTCCACCCCTTTTGTTAGTCAGACACAATGGAAAGCTGGCGGAAAAGTTTACAATTAGCTTGTCAACAAATGGGGCCAGCATACGCTGCGTATGCTTTATGTGCGCCTTGTCTCCCTTGTGGCAAACAATCTTGCAAATTATAACAACTATGCAAGAAGCAGTTCATAAAAACCTCAATTCAGTAATGAGATATCTTCATCATTACTGTCAATTCACCGCAACTTTTAGCCCTAAGACCACAATCAGCAAGCCAAAAATCTAACCAAAAGATGAAAGTCAAGAAAAAAGTTGAATTTGCCAAACTGTTAGCCACAATACAAGTGAAGAATTCAAGTGGCTGGAAAAGCACTTAAATCAGTAATTAATATTTTACATTTTCGTTTGTAGCAGAATGTTAAGTGGGTGTGGCAGTTGCGGTTATCTGTGCTAAGACGTTTGTTTAAATGGTTAGCAAAACTGTTGCTCATAGGCATTGAGTATTTGTTTATTAAAAATTCAATAAACTCACAAATTCCTGAGGAAAATATTATTCTAATCATGCCACTGGTTTGTGGGGAGGAATATGCGGAAGAATTAAACTCTTTCGTTCTTTAATCATATAATATTTTGTTAGAAATTTAAACTTAGCATGTTAAAAATGACAATTAGTGCACACTGCCTGAATGTGGCAAATATAACTATGTAAACAAAGCTATGTGATGTAGGGATCCCACCTACATTACAAACTTCGTGACAAAACTATAACAACTGTCTAAAAACCTAACATGCAAAACTAAAACTTAAACACAGAGTAGTTAACATTCTAGCAGGCACTGTTCATTAAGTTTAACTATTAAATATGTATAATTGAATGATTTTGGCAAAAATACTATAGCAACCGACTACTGGGAATTCCCATTCTACCACTTAAAGCATCTCTATCTAAATTACACGTCGCACAGATAGTAGCAAAACTTGTTCTCCAAACTTACAGCTAACTGGAGCCTATAAAAGCTGATAAATGCTATTGGGTTTAGTAAATAAACGTGATGCTATTATTATGTTGGATTTACGTGAATTTTAGAAAATTTAAACAATTGAAAATATAAATAAATAAATAAATAAATTTGCTTATCATACATGATTTACTGCCTGTAGATACTTGCCAGCTCATTTGCCACTTTAACAATAATAACAATCATTTTCAGTAACGTGACTGCAGCAAAGCTTCCCATCAGAACCACTGGAATTTTGTTATATAGAAGTCGAGTTAAAGCCCAAGCTGTTCAGTCCGTAATTTCAACTTCATCGAGCTAGTCGGTGATCAGTTGTCGGTGTTTTGTGTGCTGGGTTCGTGACAAAACTAGTGATTAATTTGTGGGGGAAGCAAGCGGAACAAGTTAGTTGATCTAACGAACCGACACAATAATTATAAAACCTGACTACTATTTTCAAATAATTAGATTTAGTTTTTAGTTGGCCACCTGTCGATGTCTAATTATTTGCAGATAAAATTCAGCCAAGGTCATAAAACAAAACAAATTGCAAACTAGTTTTCTCAAAACTGTAATAAAAATCAGTTTGTTGTTTAAATATACAACAGTAATAAAATGGTGGTGAAAAAAACAGTTACTGGTGCTATAGAGCGTCTGAAGGGTCTGCCGTGGCATCAGCTATTCTATATGTTCTATATAGAACCGATTGTCTTTACACTCATATTTTCGCACTTGTTGTCAGGTAAGAACACAATAACTGCAGAGAATAAATGTGAATTTTATTTATATTTCTGGATTACAGGTACTGTCATGCGAAATGAGATTATTTATCAGACATGTAAGGTGATTTTCCATTACAATGAGACCGATTGCCGGCAGTTGGATAATAAGGAAGCCAGTCCAGAGATACATGTACGTACTCATTGTCGGGTGGAAAACAACCCATGCGTGAAAATTATTTAAATTTCATTAGGTTTCCAGGCCATTGAAACTGAGATACAGTCGTACGTCGCCGATATGTTTCTCACACGCACTCTGATGGAGAGTATTGTGCCAGCCATCTGTGGATTATTTTCAGGATCATGGTCGGATCATTATGGACGCAAACCGTTGCTCATAGTCGCAATGATTGGTATGTAGAAATGACTTTGAAATTAATTTCAATATGTGAATAATCAATTTATTTAATTGCTGTGTAGGTTTTACGGGCTCAGCGGTTATATCAACGATTATTTGTGCTTTATCTAGTATTTATGTTATTAATCCCTGGTGGTATACACTGGCTGCACTGCCACACTCGTTACTCGGTGGCATGTGTGTCTTTTCAGTGGCTGCCTTTTGCTTTTTATCGGACATAACGGATGTCAAGACAAGACCCTACAGGTGGGCAATGATTAGACAGACTTTAACTTTCTATTAAAACGATTGCTTGCAGAATGATTTTCATGGAGATGGTGGTGTTTATAGCCCTTAGCAGTGGCTCCCTCTTGTCCAGCTATGTGTATGCAGCTACAAGTGCGGCAGTTACCCAGGGAATATCTGCTGTACTTACTTTAATCATTACAATATTTGTCATTTGCTGTTTGCCAGAGAGTTTGCATATACGACAGGAACAAGATGCTAAAGATGCCGAGGAAAATGCTAAAAAAGATGTAACCATAACGGCCACTGATGTCCAACTAAAATGTGTGTCCTTAGATTGTGGCAACAAAGCAGCTACTGAAAAAGAGCATGAGAAATCAGCGATTGAACTGGGGAATACCGCAATAAACTTGAACGATACAAAAGATTCAAAGGAAAAGTCTGAACAGACTGAGCAGTCTGAGCAGTCCGAGAAGCAGATGGCGAGTCTCTTTAGTCTGGTACACTTGAAGGACATGGTTGTTACTTGTTGTAAGCCTCGTGAAAATCATGCACGCGAAATTATCTGGCTGGTAACTTTGGCCATGTTTTTAACCTGGTTCGTAGTGGGTGAGTTGAGTGTAAGCCTAACAATTTATACAACTATACTAAACAACAATAATTGTAGATGGTGCCATGACGGTCATGTATTTGTTTGTGCGCCAAAAGTTTCATTGGTCCGTGAGAGAATTTTCATTCTTTGAAACTGTCAGCCAATTTATACCCATGTTGGGCGCCCTCATAGGGTTTCTTGTGCTACGCAAGGTAATTATTTAATCCATTTGCCTACAACTTTTTTATGATATGCCAAATTTATAGGTTTTCGGGTTATCTGTGGTCGTGTTGGCACTTTTATCCATCTTCTCGGAAATTTTGAGTAATATTGTCAGAGGGGTTGCCGAGTTACCATGGCACCTGTATCTTTCGGTGGTCGTTGGTGTTTTTCGTTCCATCGGAGCACCAATGTGTCGAACTATTGTCTCGAATATTGTCCCAGCCTCGGATATGGGTAAATAATTGTGAACCCACGCAGTTGAACTATAATTAATTTGTGCAATTTATATTTTTGCAGGTAAAATATTCTCCCTCAAGAATGTTCTGCAATCGTTTGCCCCTTTTGGTATGACGCTTTAAGTATAGGTTAATATTATTGAATTGTAATTAATTTGTTTAATTTAAATAGTTGCTGCTCCTCTCTACACTTACATCTATCAGAGTTCTTTGGCATATTACCCAGGTTTATTCAACTTACTCAGTGCAGCTCTTTTCGTCGTGGTTTTCATCTGCATCGCGTGAGTTTCAAAATATCTTTCAAAAAATCTACCAACTAATGTGATGCTCTATTTTCCAACAGCTGGGTCCTGCGTATCAAGCAAATCCACAAACAGCATTATGCGGAATTACTTAAGTAATCCTTTAATTTGTTAAGCGATGTATTAATAATTTTAAATAAAAAATATATGAAGCTTTGAACTTATTGCTTTATATACCTTTGCTGACAGTTTAATAAGTTTATTAATGGAGACAGCATCGCTCTATAGAAATTACCAACTTTAAGAAATAAGTTTCCAATCATAACCAATTTAAATATAGCCTCTCAAGCATTGCTAAATTTTTAAAATTTCTTCAATGTCACAATATAATAATAAATGGGATAATTTTATAGACCTTTAGAAAAGTTTCTTATACGATGTAAAAAAGAATTTATTGACCTAGAGGCATACGTGAACGGAATACTCGCTTGAAGACAACATTAGAGAAAATTAGAGAATGAAAGTGAAAAGCTTCTTTACGCACACCCAGACGTTACCTGGTTGGTATCGGTATGGAGCGGACTGTATATTTTCAGACTAGAAAAGCGACACGTTTCATTCACGATACAATAATCTATTCTTCTCGCTTGAATAATTATTACGCTTGCTCTTGAATAGCGTATGAACTCCCCAATTATTATGCCAAATCGAATTATTTTTGTGGATGATCTTATCACTTAAGTCCAAAGTTCATAGTCATTGAAGCGTTTGAAAAAATAACATGGAAAAATATTTTTGATTTTTCGAACACCATGTAAAGAAACCAATAGTTTCAGTTGTAGGTTAATATTCACCTTTCGATTTGTTTACGAATTGTACTGAAAGTATACTCATGTTATTTAAGGCATGGCGAACCACAACGAGTACAGGATCCTTTAGTCCACGAAAAACAGTCACACCCATACAATGAGTTAATGAAAGATTTGGATGCTTTTGAAATCCAGTTTCGGGGCCTTCAGAAATTATTTCTCTATTATGCACAGCAAAACTGAAGGGCCAATATTGAATCCTTCCACAGCCGTCAAGTCTTCATTTAATATGATGATAAGCTTGAACAGTACAATATGATCTAATTTCGAAATTATTCTTAGTATATCTTTAATTTCCTTGTTGTTATTCTCAATGAACTTGATAACCGTGGTTATAACGCAGTAGAACCAGAGAATAAAGCTAACACACCTCATAATTCCCCCTTTCCAACTTGGTCAAGAAAATCTGTGTGATTTTAAGCATTTCTTGTTGTCACAGTCATTACAGGACATTAAAGAGAAACTAATACTATACCCCAGCGATGCCTCAAATATGTATAATAAGCCATCAATTTCCATTGCTGGCAGTCCGACATAGAATTTCCAAGTTAATATTTACAAAAGAAGTGAGAAAGTTAGTACAAATTAAATATTCCCTAGTCAATATTCAGATGAAGAATTTAATTGACTTTCTGCAGTTTACTAATTATTATTACAGTGTGTAAGCAATTTATCGACAATAAAAGATTAGAGTTTAAAAATTGCTTAATTGTAATAATAATTAGTAAACTGCAGAAAGTCAATTAAATGAGAAACTAAAATTAGTTTAAGCTCAGAGCAAGTGAAATTGGTTAGTGATTGCTATAAATGACTTTAGTCGAAACGCATAAAATATTTAACACTAGATACCGTTGCACGTGATAAATAAATATTTTATGTATCCAATGTCGAATTCATGGTAATATAAATTGCCAATTAGCAAATGATTGGATAAATATTTAACGCATGATTTGTTATGTTCAAACTAATTTAATCGAATACTGTCAAATATTCGCAATATTTTATGTGTTCAAATATTAAAGGAATCATTGATTGCAGTTTTATTTGATTATGAGATGGTGAGGGGTGTAAACACACGTATGGACTGTCTGGCTCGTAAGCTGGTTGACCAAAATGCGAATCACATTTTCAAAGTATCAAGTTACCTTGTGCTATTTAGCCGTGGAAGTGCAAACAAATCGCAGTCTGTCATCAGTGTGTTGGGTGAACATAGTTAACAATTTCCAGAGGTTACCTACTAATTTGTGCAGCGGTCGCTTATGTGCAATGTGTGTAGAGTGCAGTCAAAGGGTGCAAAATGTCAGAAACCTGCAGTAACCATTACTTCTGGTAAATATGCAACCGCTTTGTGTATATGTTAGCGTTGTCATCGGTTAAGTTTTATGAGGAAACGGCGCTTAGAGATATGATGGGCGTGGCATTGGTACGTGGCGAATAGACAACTTTAAGCGCTGTAGACGGCAATATCCGTCCTTTCGTTCCATGATTGATGGGTATTTTAGTGCAGACGGTTGAGTTTAAAGCTCCATTAAACCAAATTTTCACGCAGCGCGCGAATACACAGACATTTGGGGGAATTGAGGATAGTAAAGAAATGAAGAAACTCGAAGGCAACAAGCTTCAACACAATGAAAACATGCAACTGTTGTTGGCGAAGGTCAAGTTCAGCATTTAGCATACGAGCACAAGCTGCAGCAAGTGGTAAAAGTGTCGACTACTCACTAAATGAACAGTTCATCGCGTTACGTTACGTTACATTTCTCTGCTTTAACGCAAGGCTCGCTCTCACAGGCGCGCTCTCTTTTGGTTGCTCTCTTTGTCTCTCAGTTGGTTACACTGCATGGACTATAAAACAGCAGTGGCAACGTCGGAGTCAGTCAGTTGGCTGCAGACGACGCGACGCGACGTTACGGAACAGTTGAACAGCGCCTTTTATCCTTGTCGCTCTCGTACTCATTCGCGCTGCTATCGTTGTGTTTGCTTTTCGTTTGTTCGTTCGCCTAACGGTTAATCGTGTATTTTTGTTGCCTTCTTATCAGCAGAAGCGTTGAAATGCCGTCGCTGCATTAAAAAGACTCTTAACATATCAAAACACATCAAAACAAAATCACAACAAATTAAAAAGGATTTTTAACATGTTTTGGATTTTACGTCGCACTGGCGCTGCCAATTTTTTTAATTCCTTGAACAATAATTGCAGCTTTAGCAAAGCCAACAGCAATGGAGGCACCGGCGGCAATGGCAACCACAGTAACAGCACCCAGGGTAAGTTTAGGACCTTCAGGTGGCAATTATATTATTATATTTCTGCACAAGGCAGTAGTAATTGATTGGGTTGTCTAATTAGCGAAACATGACTCAGCACCAATGTGCTTTAATTAATGCCCAAGTTTTCTCTTATCACAGAGCACTAGTAAAGTGAAGCCTGTGTTTGACAGAGTTCATATGGAAGACAACAATTTATTAATCAAAGTTTTATTGCACCATCTATGAATGGTCTTAGCAGGATTAATATTTGTGCACAGATTCTAAGAAACAAAGTTTGCTCATTCCCTGTCTCTCTTATCAAAATAAAACACCTTTTGGTGTCACATGCCATACCACAAATTGTGCAACGCGCTATCAAAATCAGTTAATTAAAATTCCCATAATAGTACATAACAATAAATTGTATAGACTCAAGTACACACACGCACACACTCACTCGCATTGTTTGCTCAAAGTCCTGTGGCATATGGCGCGCTGATGTCGATGCCTGATGGGATAAATGCTAGCATGTTAAAGTAAAGCAAATAGAAGCATTGAGCTCCTGCAGCCTCTCTTAATAATAAGCTCGTCCTTATGTCTGTGCTGTTCTGTTTGTTCGTATGTGTGTCTACGTGTCTCCGCGTAGGATTGTGTGTGTGTTTGGGTGTAAACGTGCCACGGATGCGACTGTCGAAAAAAACACTTAAGGCGTTGTCCCAAGATGCTTTTGTCTAAGCGCTAAGCCTCGCGCCTGTTCCGACGCCAGCAAATCGTGATAAAGTGAGAAGCAAAAGGATGTCCAAGGCGGAAAACTTGAGATAACAGTAAAGTACCATAGTTGTTGCCATTGTTGTTGTAGGTAACAATTGGTATTCATACACATGTCTCGCTAGTATGCAGCTCTACAGAGAAACTCACTCAAATTATTAATTTAATTAAAGAAATGTACATCAAAATAGCAAACTTAATTTTCTAGCAATTTTCCAACTGAAAATTTAATGTGTAAACACAACAATTGCATTAAAACCAATTACCATTTTGCATTTTAATTTCTGTATAGATTAACTAACAAAAGGGTGTACTGAGTTACTAATTAGTTAGCGTAAAAAATATAAACGCAAATTGCTAATTTATGCTGTTTGTAATGGCATTTATCCATAAAGGGTCTTCATTTATTTTGCTAACAAAAAATATGAAAACTCATTTAAATGATGCAAAACTTTGTTAACAAAACATAACCACATGAAAAAATTACGAATATTTTCTTTTATTTTCGTAAAAAATACATATTAATAGCGTTTAATATTTAATATGTTTTTTTTGCTGATATTTAATTTATTACTATATAAATCCTCTTAGCCATTGCAGTGTTTGTGCACTGTACACACACAACCACATATGTGCACAATTGATTATGCAAATGGAACATATGTCAACAGTGTTAACCGATAATTGTGACAGTAATTTGTCATTGATAATTACACTTTGCATATGGTACGCAATTTACAGCGATTCTACATCTGCACAGGCAATTAAACAAACATTTAAAAACCACATAAGCTTCTCACTAAATTATTGAGTTGAAGCTTTGCAAACTTTTATATTCAATGGGCTTCTAATACGACTAACTTTAGTTACAACAACAGATAGAATGAAAGCAAATAATAGACCAAGAAGATTTGATGCCATCATAATAAATTATGATTTGGCGCATTCCCATTTGGCACAATGTGATTGGGAAAAAAAATTGGGATATTTTTTGCCGCTAGAACATGGCAAATTATTGGGCGTTCATTGGGCGTGTTAATAAGCCCGCCCATTTGACCAGACTCTGCTGGCTGCTGTTGACCATGATTTATGTTTATGTAACCGAACAAGTTGTCAGCCGCCGGCACATCATTTGTAATAATTTGTAGACGTAATCCTAAAGTACATTTTGCGAAAAACTTTATCTTTGAATCATTTTGAGTCGCGTGTCGAAACTAAACTAAATTTAACAAGGTTTACTTGTTCTGGTTTTTCCACTTTGCTTTCGGTGCCATAAATTTCAATATGTGCATAGAAGAAATGTAGAAAAAAAGGTGGAAAAGCCACGCCCACATATCACACACATTCATAGTTAAATGCTTTGGTGTTGAACTTCTTGTTGCATACTTTTTGGCGCGTTGGACACACACATTTTAGCTATAAAATTGAGTTTTATTTTGCTTCACGCTCTGTCGCGCGCCTTCACAGCTCTACGCACACACTCACACACTCACACAAACACACTCTCACACACAATTTTTTGCATTTGCCCGCAGCTTTAGTGAAAGAGTCATGTGTGTGTGTGAGTGTAGACTGTGCATGTGTGTGGGAGTTTGCTTTGTTTTTAATATTCATGCTCGACTTTATTTGGCTTGCTTTGCTTTGCCAGCAAACAGAAAACTCTGTGAATAACCTTTGACATTTTCTCTTTCCACACTTGTACGTGTGCATATTTTATAGCAAACTAAAGCGTGATTGGCTTTGAAATCAAACAATGCCTAGTCAACTTAAAAATAGTCCCAGAATAGCACAATTTTTTACCTCTACTCTCATTGCAATTAGCAAAGTGTTTCAGTGGTAAATCTACGACTCTTCGAGTTGAAATGAATCTCAATCAATTGTTTATAAATTCCATTACCTGTTTGCGGCCCATTTAATACCCCAAAGTCTACCTTTTTCCTTTTTGTGTAATGAGCGCTTAAAAGCAAACTTGGCCAAATAAATTGAGGCAATGGGCAAACGAAATGCCATAAATTTGGATCGTAAATAAAGGTTTTATAGAATTTTATAGGCAGCGTCTATTTGTTGTAATCCTTGGCAGACCTACACACACACACACACACTACGGCAATGGGCACAATAAATCTCATTTTATCACTTCACGGCTCGAGGATGGGACTGCAAAAGTTTTGTTCGCAGCGGTCGCAAGACAAAAACCTGAGCAACGAAACAATGCCTGAAGGCGGCACAAAGACACATCCATAAATTGTCAGTTGCAGTGGAAAAGAACATTTTTTAATTTCGATGTTGCTAAAAGTTTTCCAAAGAAAATTCAAACACACACACACACATTGCGACATTGAAAGTAGACAAATGAAAGTGTGGGGCTCTGTAACTTAAAGTTGCTGGCAATTATGACCCAAAATGTTTGCCCAAAAATTGATGTCACTAATGAAATTCCTGCATTGTTACTCACACCCACACACACACACATCTACGCAGACAAATACGTCAAAAGGCCACCCCGCAAGGCGTATGGCAGGCTCAGTGCCGAGGCCGATGATGCCGTGTCACTGGGCCATAAAATCGATGATCCGTTCGATGAGCTAGACGATTTTGAAATGCTGGCACCAGGTGCCAGCAACAGCAACACCAACGGCAACAACGGTAACCACAACCATAAACACAACAACAACAGCAACACGAACGGAAACAACAACAGCAGCAACAACCTGAACAGCAACTCCAACACCAACATTAATGGCAATGCCAATGACGAGGCCAATGGCAATGAGAAGAGCCTGGAGCTGTTGCCATGTACGAACGCTGATTGCCAGGGTAACTTTGTGGTGGAAAACGCACTCTGTGAACTGGGGCTATGTCAGTCTAAAGCCAAATCATCAAAGGAACTGTCCACATCCAAGCAGATTAACGAGAGCACAATAAGTCGTCTACACGCATTGGCCATGGCTGATGATGACGATGACTATGGTGAGTAGAAAACTGTTTGTTGTTACTGACACTGCAGAGAACTCATTAAAGCAGCCAAGTTCTGGTTGGCGTTGTACAATGGGCAATATCTTTAACTTAAAGTTCTAAAAACTGTTAACCTTATCTTCAAAAAATTTACTACAACTCTACTATGTAATTTTATCTTTGTCGTTAAATTTATCTTCTTTAAGACGGCAAATTTAAAATTCGATTATTTTTTCCTGCCCAATATAGCCCCAAATTACTTTTAGCCCATTGCGTATTTGACATTGGTTTAGACTTTACTAATGACCATGTTTAAATTTCAGATGAGTCGCTTACCTGCAATGTTTGTGATCGGTCCTTCCACTGCCATCGGCAGTTGGCTTCACATCAGCAAAAGAAACGACATTTTGGGTAATGAAATGTGCTTAATTTGTGGATTTTTACCTTATACTCTTGTCATACTTCTCCTACTTCCCTTCCTTCTGTACAACAGCTGCAGTGGTTGCGATAGTTTGTTTCC
Organism: Drosophila dunni; assembly: GCA_018152125.1. NCBI lineage: Eukaryota > Metazoa > Arthropoda > Insecta > Diptera > Drosophilidae > Drosophila > Drosophila dunni. The sequence goes on along the minus strand of JAECXC010000352.1, from coordinate 1,086,670 downwards.
ATCGCTAATGCTGCTGGAGCACCACAAGGAGGAGTTTGAGCACTGGAGCGATGAGGAGATTGGCAGGCGGGTTTGTTGCCGTCGTAATCGATGTGATGACGATTACTTTACGGACACGGACTCCTACATCAGTGATGCCGAGAGCGAGGACCTCGAGAGGTTGTTGTAAACTTGCAGCACAGCTGTTGCTGTCCAAAGAGGAGAGCGTGTGATGATGGTGCGTACAAAGATTCTCGGAAACATACACTGATAAAAACACAAGTTTTTTTTAAATTATAAATATAATGCTACCAAAATATACAATTTTTTATGGTAATCAATCATTTCCAAACACTTTTAATTCAAAAACACTTTGTTTTGATTTAAAATTTTAATTATGTAAACCTTTTCTAGCAGTGTACTTTAAAGCTCTGCTTAAATCACCGAAAATTTAATAACGTATAATGAAAACTTGCTCAATGAACTTCCATTGTGTTACAGCTAAAGGCAAAGCCTTTGGGAGCTGACATATTTGTGGCAACGAGCGGCGTCAATTGTAAGGACTAACACAGACTGGAAAACGACGACGACGACGACGTACCGGAAATTGCCGAGAGTACCGAGTGAATGTGGCCATAATGAAAATAGATTAAACCGGTTGACAATGAAAGGTCTGCATAACAATGAAAAATGAATGGCCAGCCAGTCGAACGCAGCAGCTGCTTCAAAGCCCAGTCGAAGGAATTTACTTACTCGACCCAGTATTGAATTGTATAAATGAGAAACCAAGCATATTGTACTTTTAGAGTTTAACTGCAGACCTTTAGGAATGGTCTTAAAACATAAACTAAAACAAAACCAAAATGGAAATACAAATAAAACTCGAACTCGAACAAATATAAATATTAAAATAGTCAAATATGCAAATACTTGTGTACTTGCATGTATGAACATTTATTTATAACATAAAAAGTATTTGTGTAAAAAGTGAAAAGTGTAAAAGTGCTTTAACAAAAGCCCACAAAATGAATTCATATCATACAATGCATATGTGTCAGGCAAAGTGAAATTAACTATGTACGAATCTGAATCTGAATCTGAATGTGCAGCTGACAGAAACAAAGAAATATTTTTAAATACTCAAATAAATGTGTAAATCTTTCAATTTGCTTTTACTCTTGTTTTGGCTGTCGCTTTTATCAAGTGCTCACTGTATTTTTGCATTTCGCGCCTAAGTTAATACACAATCAACGAGCGGAAGAGCAGAACATAAAGTATATCCCTACGGACATTTGTTAAATTATTCAACAGGGCGGACTAAATGTCCCCGTCATTAAAACTTGATTGACTTCATAAACTTGTCAATGGAATGGCAAAAATAACATTGAACGTTGGCAAAAGTTTTTCCCAGTCCTGGGGCTATTTTCTTCTCTGAACAAACGGTTCGAAATTTATGCCAGAATGGACTTTAAATTGCGCCAGGTAAATTTAATTTTTTCCACTAAGCGTAATAAGAACTGACAAATTTGTTTTTTTCATGCAAAATGCAACAAATTTACCAGTTGGGGCTGGCATTCGATTAAAGCAAAAATTTACAAATTGACATTAATTGACAAATGTTTAATTAAATATTGTATCTAAAAATATTTGCTGTACACAGCAACCCTTTGGCCAAGTTTAGAAGTCCTTGCACTTAAATAAAACACGGAAAATAACATTTTTTACATCCTGTTCAGAGTGCCAGGCAAATACCGGAAACGGGCAAAAAGATTTATAGTAAAAGTAAAGGAGAAAAGAGGACCGAGAAAACTGTTTACTCAGTCCTTTTAATTTTATTTTTTTTGTATTAATGCGTACACATATTTTGTTGTGAGTAAACATCCGGTTTCATTAGCAAGATGAATACGAAATGACAGCGTTGCAAGCTGTTACATGGATTAGGCAAATCGCTGTATTGTTGTATTGTGTTGTCTGCCCGACAAGAGACCTGCAAATTCATTTCACGTAATTCATATCCCGATTGCACAAAGGCACTGGGTGACATTGCCTTTTGATGGATGCGTATAATACCAGCAAAATCCCTCTGGCCTGAAGTGGAAAGCGGACACTGCAGGCGAGTCGCCACCGAATTTTGCACCAAGTGTCCTGCTGCGGACAGCTCATTTGACAATTTGATAGATGCAGGCGCATAAAGCCTTATGCGTTATATTCACTACTCGGGTGGCATTGAGTGACAAACTGGACAACACTGGCCACACACCGAGAGTTCAGGACGAGAGTACAGGACATTAAATTTTGTTTTGATTTTATTATGGCACTCGTAAACACAAACATTTTATGTGTACATCATACGCCCCGTTGGACAGGCGCCCATTTACATAAAAGCCGGAGAGCAAAAGAGCAGCCAATAGACAAACGGGACTGTGAATTGTTTATGTGTATCGCATTAAGAGCCGCTTTCAGAAAGCAATTCAAAAGCCCATTTACATATTTATCATTAAATTGTCCATTGTGTTGGCCAACAACATATGGTCGACTCAAGGTCATTGGTTAAAATGCTGAAAACAATTTGCTTGTCTTGTTGGAAATTGTTGATTTTGATTCATTGTCCAAATGTCACTGTTATTGTACACTTGCGATAACAGACAGGACATGAAAACTGCCAAGTTAAGAAACTGATCGCTTTTCAAAGCTGCCCTTTTGTTTCTGGCTCTGTTGGAAACATATTTAAATTGCACAAAAAGGACAAACATGTTTCATTACTAAGTGATGAAAATGCACAGGGCTTAAAATGACATTAAGGCCCTGACAAGCAGCCAGGTTGATGCTGCATATTGCATGTCAATCAGGCCAATTTCTGAGCACGAAGCACGAACAAATTGAGTTTTCCGTTTGGTTGGCAATAAGAACAAAGTCTAAGCCCACTTTCGTGACTGTCGAACGGTGTGACATCCATAAGCCATTAGTTAATTATACCGGAATCGAGAAAAAATTGCTACCAAAAGGGCTAAAAAAAGCAAAACATTCACACTTTACACTGAGCACCTGACAGCAGAAAGAACAAAACTTGAAACTTTTACAACCCACAAAATGCACTCAAGAAATAAACCTAATAAGCGTTAGCTTAATTACAATTAAACCATAGTTTTGCCCACTTGGGGGACTTTTCCGTTGTCTTTCTGAATTTCATCCTGTTTAGCATTAATTAAAATTTTCTTGTTATTACATTGTAAATAAATTTGAAGCCCTCTGTGTTGTAAAGAACACCACAAGCACGCATCTGGATGTTTAATTAATGTTTCAATTAAACTTCTGGCAACGTAGGACTGAATGACTTAATTAAAAAACCGCTGACTAATGTCGGCATTTTGTCAGGACAAATACCAGTATACTTATTATTTATGTTAATGAATTTATTGTATGCATGAATTCAAATACAAGCCAAGTCTACAGTGGAAACAATTGTTTAAATTTGTAAATGATATAAAAAGAAATTTATCTGTGGGAGTTTCTTTACTCTCTGCCTTTCATTGACATTGACAGACCGATAAAAACTTTTATTTGCTAACCTGGTAGCTGACAAGCTGCCTGCTCAGCCAAATGTGTATACATTGTCAAGTAAGTAAGTAGTTTGTATACCCATTAAAGAGCAGTTTATAAGGTGTATACACTTGTGGTTAAATTGTTTTATATAAAATGTATTGGCTGCAGGCACAGGGTACACAGTAGGTGGGCTTTTACCTATCTCTATTGTCATTCATGACTTTCCAGTGCATACGTGCCTCAAAGTTTAGACCTCAAACACGTGGAGCACTTCTTAGCCCAAGCCATTACAAGCTAAAGTTGATAAGCACAACTACCCCAGACACACACCTATATGTAGCTGGTGCAAGCACCTGCTAACCCACCCACAGTTTTATACACTGTCCTAAGGAGCTGTGCGTGCCTTGACGTAGTTGGATAAATGAAAACAAGGTAGCAAAACCAGTTGCAAGAAGTTAGTCAAGCAATCAATTCCGCAGCTGACGATACAGTTGATAATGATAAAGTTACAATTTCTCTATATATGCGAATGCTCACAGTTATTTTCATTTAACAATATCTTTTTTTTACTTTTAAAACTTTACCAACTACAGTTTTTGATCGAAAGAACACTTTGTGTTTTAAATTTTCACCCAATCAGTTCTTGACAGCGCGCAAACTTTAAATTTAGTTTTTGTTAACAAATTTATTGAATCCTTCCTTCACTTAAGTTTTAAACTGGCTTTAAAACTGAATTTTAGCAACAAAATAAAACTCAAAACAATCTATAGAAACTTTAATAGCGATAATCAGGCGCAGTAATCAAAGCTGGTATAATGTTTTTAATCGAAAAACTTTTGGTTGGTCTTATCTTATTACCTGCAGTGTAAGCCCTTGTTTGGCAGCATGGCACTTTTAGTATTCATTGCATCATTAATTAATCCAACTATTTTACGCTACAAACTAATTAATTGCTGGTCAAGTGCTGGCAAAATGGTCAAAGTGGAATCTGCAATATGTGAATATTGTAGCTCCTTTGTTGTGGGTACTTTTCCACTTACGCGTGCATTTTACAACGTCAAATTCTCCACATAAAAGGCAACTATATAATTGGCATGTATTCATTAAATTTACAAAGCCATGAAAACTATCGCAATACCGGTAGATTTTAAAGCTTTTCAATTTAATTCAATTTAATAATTTATAAAAGTACAAAGAATTTATCGTAAATAAAAGTGGTTACAGGGTAGTTGTTAGTCAGTAAAATTATAGTTCTTTATTAGCATGTTTTTGGCACGATGCTCAGCAACCGCACCGCATATTTTGTCATTTTACTTGGCATTTACCGCATGACAGCAAAGTTATTGACAAATAATATCAATTTCGATCCAAGGCAGCACCAAGGAGAGTAATGTTTTTAGCCACAAACATTATTATATGATGTAAGAATGGATAAGCATCAGCTTGACACTGACTGATGCTGATGGATGGCAACAGCGGATGCTCTCAGTTGGCTAAGTTAACTACACAAGCCACCAGCATTTGAATTTTTTGGATTTAAAAATATATATGAACAATTTTCAAGTGTCTCTCAAATTTAAGGCACTCGTGCTTTCCACACATTTTTCTGCTTTTTAATTCCGTTCGGACTGTTGCCAACTAAAGTATGCTCATGTCACACAAGTACACAATTCAACCACATAATTGAAGCAATTTAGCTTAACCATAGTGACATAATAAATTTGACATGTGGTGTACTAAATTTGTGGTCACGCATTGGAATTTAATGCGGCCGCCTAAAAGTATGCACCAGATATTTGATACAAAATTTAATTCAAATGGAATATGTAATTTGGAATTATTAGCGTAACTTTAATGTTTATAGCTAAGATATATGCATATTTCATAAGTTAATTACAATTTAATGTGGTGCCCTAAACCCGAATAAATTTCCTTGCTAACGGTTTTAGAAATGGACTAGCAGCTGGCACAATGATCATTTTTGTGAACGAAATTTAAATTACGCAATTTTTTGTAGCATCCTTGCTAGTCGTTTAATTTCGGTTGCTTCTGCCATTTCTCTTTTAAGTTATATTAAAAAACCGTAATATTTAATATATCTCTACTATGTTTTGGCCAACACAGCACACGCAAACAACAGAAAAGCAAGCAACGAACACAGCACACCCTTAGCAGAGCAGTAGGTCAACTACTAATAGAGCAGTGTAACTCGACTAAAAAAGTACTAAGCATATTCGTTTCTAGCCAAGTTTGTTGTGTTACTAAACTTTTACGAGTTTTGCGTGAGTTTTACAATCATTGCAACTGTTTCCTTCTATGAGTTTTTGGCATACAACCAAGTTTTATGAAAGAGTATAGTGCAAAAGGCACGGGAAATTTCAATTTAGCCGAGACGCAGCGTAGCTGCTGTGGCTTTTACATTACATTTAACTTTTCTCGCCTTATATTTTATTCAAATGTTTTTTTTTTGGTTTGTTCCCCCGCAGATAAGTTTGCCGCTGAGTGTCTGACGTTTTCACTTTGCTGCCGTAAAAAATGTCAAAGGAAAGCGAAAGAAAATTGTGTGTTCCATTACTGCCCAAACACCCACTCCATTGTCCATGGCCCAAAACTTGACACTTTGTTTGTGCCAGGTCCCGCCTCGTCGCGTCTTCAATTTGAATTTTTATGCTTCACTATTTATGGGTCAACGACGTTGAGCAGCGTGTGAAATGTGCGGCGTAAAATTCTCAATGACCATTATAGAGGGTTCTTCAAGACGCAAATTTGAAAATTTTGCAAAACATTTTCGTTTCTTTAGCCTAAGCCCTCGGCAGGTGCTAAGCCCAAGCTGCTGGTCAGCCTAATGAGTAGAAACTTCATAAATGAATTTAAAGCGAGCCCACATAAAGTTTGAACCTGTTTCCTGGGCCCTGATAGCGCTACACTCTCGTATATTAATTGAGTTATTAAAGCACAAAGCAGACCGAAATTCCATTACGCATACGACCCATCACATGGGCAGCTAAAAGAAAGCCAAACGAGAGTTGTTGCTGATGTCAAGCAAAGTTTTCCGTAAACGTCATTAGTTTTAATAACATTTTCACAATACATACACACACACAAACCACAAAGTTAGCACATGAAGGAAGACATTTTGTTGACACTGTGCTCGTCACGGTATAAACTAATCCAGCTAAGAACATTTATTGCCCTCGTTCCACAAATTTCATTTGGTATCACTTTAATCGAGATCCAACACCTCCTAATTGACTTAAAGATGGACCCAACTGCTGATTGAATCATTTTTTTGTGGCTGCGAGTCAACACAAAATTGCATAATTGTTGTTTACAGCACTTTTTCCTAATAATTGAGAAAGCGCAAAGAAAATAAAACAAATACTTTAAATAAACAGGAGGCCGGAAATGTGTTAATTTGGCTAAACAAATCGTTTGCTGAATTTGTTTTTCAACTTTCTAAATGAGTGTAAACATTCACACGTATTAAATTATGTTTATAATTTTTATACTCTAGGTATAGGCCTTTAAAATATTATGTTTTATACTTAACAAGCAAATATATTTTATTTTTTGTTAGGGTATTTGCTTGTCTGCCCTATCTTTTGCTACATTTTTCGTTATACTTCGTCAACGGCCATTTTGTGTCTTGGCCGTTTGCCATTGGTTTTGGTATCGCTAATTCCCATTTTCATTTGTTTTCTCGCTGTTTGCGCTTCAATTAACAACAACTTGTTACATGCGCAAATTGAACTAAGCTTTGAAAAGCAAAAAGAAACATATAAAATATATATACATAAATAAATAAATAAATGCGCTAAGTGAACAAAATATAAGCTGTCGACGAGGCTCCACCCCAGAGCTGCGTAAGGTTTACATTTTGGGATTTTATTTCTTTCAGAGGAGGCAGATGTGGACAACAACAGTAAATGGCCCATTTGGGAGGCCGGTGTTAATTTCATTGGAATTTATTTGGGATTTTATGAAATTTACAGATGTTGTTACCCACACACACACACATGAACAGGGGGTAGTGTGTGTATGTCTTGCGGTTTTGGTGGGAAAATATTTAGAGACATGTGAGCTAAAGCTGCAGTTTATAATTTATTAAATAGTTTTAAGATACATATGTTTACATAAATACAGTATTTAATATACATAATACACACAAGTTCAATAGGTATAGAAAGTTAAAAGAAATCCAAATTACGATATCAAAAACTTAATTCAACTAAACTTTTAACTACAGATCAGCCAATTATTAAGCTATAAGTAAATACATGTATTTTTCAATAGGAATTGAATTTAGGACACCCAAGTTAAGAATAAATTAACAATGAACATGCTGCGACATGTCGAAATGCCGCTTAATAATCGATGCTCGTCTCCGCCATCGAATTGAAAATGTTTGAACTCCCTTGTCACATTGGCGAGTTGCATGTTGAATGGCAATGGATTTGTGGGATTGCCTGAATGCTGCATCGATGGCATTCCCATAAACGAAAATCGCAGCGATTAGCTTAAATTGCACAATATGGACAAGTGACCCTCGAGCAAAATGTTCCTGTCCCGCACACACACACACACCCACACACCCACACACACCAACACACATTTCCACCCACACAGACAATAAACCAATAAACGAAAGACATCGACTGTCGCATAAAGGTCAAAGGGAAACTGGAGACGGGTTGAGCTTAAGGATGGGGCCATAAGAGCCATAAGGACAAATGCGCAAATTAAGTAGCTTAGGGATTCACATAAGTGCTCCAAAGATGATGATGCTGTTGCTGGTGATTCAGTTGTTGTTGCTGCTGTTGCTGCTGCTGCTGATGCTGCTGATGCTGTTGCTGCGATGCATCACTCAGATTGGCATACTGTGCTGTTGTTGTATACCCGGTATTGTTTTGTGCCTGCGTCGGGTAGCTCATGTGATGCTCATAGTAGGCGGTGGGCGAGGCCAGGCAGTCAACGGGCTGGGAGCTGGCACTGGAGCAGGCCGAGGATAGCGAGGCGGATGAATTGAGGGGCGGCGAGTGATGGGCGGCCACCACAACAGTGGGCACATGATGCGTTATGGGCAGCATTTGATCCATGAGATACTGGTCGATTTCCTTGGGATCAATGTCGGCAGCCGACTTGCCCAAGTAATTTAGCGCTCCATTGGCGTGTGACGCACTTGTGGCCGCACCAGTCGAAGAAGAAGAGCTCGACGTTGTGGCCACAGATGACACAACAGCAGCAGCTCCAGCAACAGCACCAGCCCCAGCTCCAGCAACACTTCCCGCCCCATGTTCTGCGAAATTAGCATAACCATAGCCATTGTAGCTGACACGTGTGGCACTGTTCGCATAACCATAGCCATTGATACTCTCCAGGAAATCCAGTTCCTGTCCACCAACTACCCCAGCTCCCTGTGCATTGTAATTAAGTTCACCGAGTGCTATATACTCCCGCCCAGCGTCGAGCAAGACACCGTAATCATTGCTGCCGGAGACAGCAACACCAGCGCTGTTCGGCTCGCTCAGTTGTCGCAGCAACAGGCTAGAGTTGGGCAGCGTTGCCAACGACTGCTTGCTGCCACTCGCTCCACTATAGGGCGTGGCCGGAGGCGTGAGCGATGACAGTGAACTGGTGGTGGAGCAGGGCGAATCGAGCAGACCACGCTCCGTCTCGCTGCCCAGTGAGAGTCCTTGCTCCAAGAGGCTGGCGGCACAGGCGCTGTTCAGGGACTTCATGAATGCCTCATTACTGAAAACATCCGGACTGGAGCTGCTGTTGGTGCAGGGATTGCTGCTGTTGCTGCTCGAGGCATTGCAGTTGCCGTTGCTGTTGCTGCTGTTGTTGCTGGACTTTGTTGATCGCCGCTGTCCATTTGAGTTGGAGTTGGAGACATTGCTGCGTCGCTGTGTTGGAATTGCTGTTGTTGCATCTGTTGCTGTCGCTGCTGCCGTTGTAGCTGCCGCCTCCGTTTGCTGCATAATTCGCGCCTTCTTGCGTCGGGGCTGATACTTGTAGTCGGGATGCTCCTGCTTGTGTGTCATACGCAGCTTTTCCGCAAATTCCATAAACGGTTTCTTATCACTGTCCTTTAGATTTCTGCGTAGCAAAACAAAAAGACAAATAAAATATTATTTATGGCTCTGTGCGCAGTCAAATGATTGCTTATTTATTGGTCTACAATTTGTTCGAACTGATTGGTCTTCATAATTAAACTCTGAGGCGGATGCTTAGCATCTGCTTATCAGCACATTCTCAAGACTTCAAGCTCTTATCTCTCTCTCACTGAACTGTGAATTTTTAATTTCAAAACTCACTGTATTTTATTACAAACAATATGAAGATGTCGCCGCAAGTGTAGCTTAAGAAACTTTTTTATTCTGTTGTCTTTCATGGAAGTTGAAATGCGCAGAAAGTTTTCTTTGTGGCATAGCAAAGAGAAAATCGGATTTATTTCGAAACAATTTTAAGACTGAAAAGTTGTGGCAACAAAAATTGAAACTATTTAAAAATTAGCAAAAAACTCTGACTAGTTTTAACTTGTATATTTTAAAGTTGTACTTTATTCTCATTTATACTCTCTCATTCTCTGCGTTGTTAATTTCAATCTTTAATTTATACGTAGACCAATAAATGTTTACTGAAATGTCAACTTAAAATTCATGAAATGAATTCATATGTATTAATTTTCTCCCCGTTTTCCCACACTTTTTTTCAGTGTACTTACTTCCACAGCTTTCCCAGCGACTTGCTCAACTCGGAGTTCTGTAGGTGAGGATATTGTTTTGACATGACACGACGAGCTGCCTGGGCCCACACCATGAATGCATTCATTGGCCGCTTGATGTGCTCCTTTTTCCGATCGGAGGGTGCTCTGTACACAAAGATACAAAAACATAAACAAAAGTGAATACAGATACATATATAATAACTGACTTTTTCAATGAGCAATTTGCTACTACGCCCCCTTTGACCGCTTTTCACTTGACATTAATTACAAAAAGGCGTTGGAACACTTTGCTGTTGGTTTTTCCCCAGAAAATGCCGTTGGCAATGTGAAATTCGCGAATTATGTCAAACTGAAAATTGCAATTAAAACTTTTATTTGTCAGCGAGGGAAAAAAGGAATGAAAACTACGCCAGAGGCTTAAAAAGTTCAAGATTGCAGACGCAACTTTGTTTTTGTCGAAACTAAAAATTATGGAAAAACAACATCAAAAGAAATTCAGGAAAAGAGCTGATGGAAAATGCTGAAATGATTAAAGCATTTTAAATGTATACGAATCATAACATTTCGCATAATTCTGCAAACAGAACGTAAAAATATTATACTATACTATACTATACTATACTATACTATACTATACTATAACGTATTACACAAATGACCTTTTATTTTTGTATAAACACTTCTATTTATCTATTTATTAATTTGAAGACAAATTAGATAATAATGCTACTGATTAACTTTGAGAAAAAAAAAAAATCGTTCAGGTATTTGTAGGAAAATATAATTACATATTACAAAAATAGTAGTAGATTTAATAAAAATAGTAGTAGATTTTTTAAAAATAGTAGTAGCAAAGGTGAAAAGAGTAGATAATATGAAAATGGAAATTGAATGGCGTATTACAGGGTATCTAAGAGCGGATGCACCGTGTATCTTGCACTCCAACAGACACGATTAAACATTTCTTCCTATTCTCTTTGTATCTTATAATAACAAACTACAAGAATAATAGTAGAATTTTTAAATAATAGTATTAGTTGTAGTAATGGAAAGGAAATGCCATATGGCAGTGTATCTAAGAGCGCCGTGTATCCTGCACTCGATCAGATACGATTGAAAATTGCATCCTATTCTCGTTGTATCTCATAATAACAAACAACTAAAATAGTAGTAGATTTAAAAAATAGTAGTAGTAATAATAATGTAAAAGCAATGTCGTAAGGCAGGGTATCTAAGAGCGTAGGCATCGTGTATCTTGCACTCGAACAGACACGATTGAAAATTTCTTCCTCTGCTCTTTGTAACTCAGAAATTCAAATGAATAGACAAGGCGTAGGATAATAGAATTTCCCATGAGTGTCTTCAGTTATATACAGAAAATCTCACATTGTCACATTCTCAAACAAGTGAATATTCATACCCCTTAAAACACACAAAATAAAGTCTATCAGACGAGTTAATTCAACACATTGCTAACATATCTTTTTCATTACTTAAATAATTAATATCTATAAGTAACTAAAAATATAGATGTATCTAAAAAGCACGTTTCGCACAGCTTAAAGGGTGTCTAGTAGTCGAGTAATCGCTTTAGATTTTATTCAACATTGTTAAGCGAAAAAGAAAACACTCAGACACAAATTCAATCAAAGACAAGGGCGTGGCAAGTGGGCGTTAGATAAAGGTTTCGTTCCATTCGGATTACTTTTATATACTCGTTTCTTGTATATTGAATTATTTATCCTAAATAAACATGAGCTGGGAACAGATTTTCCAAATAAGGCAATGAATTTCGATTCAGGTGAAAGTGAAAGGGTGTCACTTGAAGTCAAAGTGTATGTGTGTGTGCTGGTATGTGTACATAGGTGTCCACACAGCTGCCAATTTGTACCTTGGAATATCTATTGTCTGCATCAATTGGCTTTTATCGATTCAATTCAATAAAATAACAAATCAGCACATATAAACTATCACTTAAAATATAAAATAAACAAGAGTCAAGACAGAATTTAAATTGAGCCAATTTTCAACCAAGTCGCATAACTTGAGAGGAATTAAATAAAATTTCTGGAATTTCTGGAATACTTTAAGTGTGTGTAAAAAGTTGCTCTCAAATTTTACATTAATAAACTTTCAAAATGTTGTAATACAGTAGTTTGCGAAACTTGGCAACACTAAACACGCCCATTCAAGGAATTTAAGTACAACAAGATGTGGGTATCGAGAAAATGCCGAAAAGCAAAAGTTCTCAAACATTTTTCATTGTAATTAGAGTAGCAGAATCCTTTGTTATTGGCATGTCACACCTGGAGGAATGTTTCTGGAATTTATTTAGCAATAAAAGCATTTTAATGTATTTTATGTTAAAGTCATTTAACTGCAGGCAGACAGTTTAGCAGCAGCAAATCTGTAATCCTTGGAATCAACTTAAGCTCTAACAACTCATTAATATTTATCAGTTTATTTTTCTGTCGATGTGTGTGTGTGTGTGTCTGCCTGCGACTAATTACAACTCAAGCTCGAGTTCGAGCTTATTAAGCGATAAAAAAAAGACGAGCGCAGATCGTGAACGGACATGAACGAACGGCTTATCTACATGTTGGAATCGTCGCTGCACGTCAAACATGACGCACAGCAAGTGCAAGTGTGTGTGCGTGTGGGTATGTGTGTGATGCTGTGTGTGAGTGTGTGTATGTGTGTTCGTACTCAGCTCTCACGCTTGACAGCACGCTAATCAGAATCAAGTGATGTTCGTTTTGCAGCATGACCAGCGAAAGGCGGGGCTGCAAGGGGGCTGTGCACAGTGGACACGGGGAAGGCGGGGACAGGAGTGTGAGGCAGTCCCCCAATGGCAGTTGCAAGCACTTGGCAACTCGAGCACGTCTTCATTATACGTTGTTGTGGTTGCTCTTGTTGTGGTTGTTGTTGTTGCTGTCTTTATTGTTGTTGCATTGAGAGATGCGCAAATCTCATTAAGTGATATCTTCAAGTGGCCGTTAGCTACGAGTTGTATATGAAAAATGTGAATTTTCTTTCTGTTTTAATTTTTTTTCCTCTTTTTTTTTGCATACATGCCAAAGTGGTTGCATCTTTTTTTCTGTTTATCAGCAATGGGCCATTTGGCGCTTTTGTTATTAAATACAGCGCAACAAATTTGAAATTGTGAAGGCAAAATGCTTGAGTTGACTGCCATACCAAATATTTACAGTTTACAGTTTACAGTCTACAGTCTGCTTTACTCACTCCCAAGTTTTCCATCATTTTGAACTTTTACAATTTTTCCAATTTGTGGACGCATGTAAAGTTGAGTACAAATGCTGCCAATTAGCAGCGGCAACGTCTCAATGATTTTCACAAGTTCAGTTTACAAACGTATGAAATGTATCTTACAGATGCGCGTGTAAACAAATTACAATCACCTTGCCACACTGTGGCAACAACTGCGCTTTGTGGCTGCAATCGCCTGTTTGCTTAGGCAGCGCTGCTCACAAATTTCCCACGCCAGCGACGACTTTTTACGACTTTACGACACTTTTCATTTTGGTTTGCTCGAACATTTCTCACTTTATTTTTTAGTCTTTTTTTTTTGGGCGCTTTTGCGCCACATTCAAATGCTCAACGGATGCGCTGCTGCGGCTCCCCCTTTTCCGCTTGCCCCGTTGTCTGTTTGCTTACGTCTGCTGCTCTCTTTTTTCGCTCGAAAAAAAGCAGTAGAAGTTGGTCAAATACAGCGAGCCCACTGATAAGCCGATAAGAAAACAGTTGCCCATTTGGTGGTGCAGCTACCGTGAGAGTTGCATGCGAGCTCGAGATGTGTGCACGGAATTTGCTCAGCTTTTGTTGTGACAACCAGAGCAAGGACAACAACAACAAGAGTAGTTATTTCCAAGGCCTTTGTTGTTGGCGGTAATTGTGACCTCGCTCCTTGTTGACTTTGCCTGATGTTCCAAGAATACTGTCGACGTCTTGAGGCAGGTTAAGGAAGCAGCTGAGGAGCACGAGTTGAAATTCATTTGAAATTGAAATTCAAGCAACAGCGAAGTGGAAACAAACAATTTTCCATTTTCATTTAAATTCAATTTAAAACAATAGAAATTCTGTGAATTTAAATAGCTTATGAAAAATGCAGCGAAATAAAATTAAATAAAATTGTATTGCTAAATTAAAAATTTCATGCAAAACAAGTACTAACTATGGTAGATTCCTTAAGGGGTTTTCAACTATTCAAATAAGTTAATGCTACAATAATTTCAAATATAACAAGTAAGAAAGGCTACAGTCGAGCGAGCCGACCGTAAAAGACCCCATACTCTTTCGCATGTGAGGTTTTCCATACATTTGAGCAATTTTTAACCGATTTGTCCTATGAGTGTTATAGGTTATAGTCGACCGATCCAGATCAAATTTGGTAAGGATAGTTATAATGATACCATACACATAATGTAGGAGTTTGGTTGCCATAGCTCAACTAAAACTACATGTCTTCATGCAAATTTTCTATTTTTTTCCGATTTGTACTATGGGAGCCATAGGCTATAGTTGTACGATCCGGATCAAATTTGGTGAGGATAGTTATAATGATACTGTACACATAATGTAGGAGTTTGGTTGCCATAGCTCAACTTAAACCACATGTCCTCATACAAATTTTCCATTAATTTCCCATTTGTCCTATGGGGGCCATAAGCTATAGTTGTCCGATGCGGATCAAATTTGGTGAGGATAGTTACCATAGCACCACTCACATGCTGTGTGAATTTGGTACTGATAGACAGACGAACATCGCTATATAGACTCTGCCTGTTAGGCACAAACCTTATAGACCACTCTACTCTTTTTTAGAGTACGGCGTCTAAAAAAAACTCTGTTCAACCCGCTAAATAACTAATATTTGCTTAACTATGCGTATTTATTCCATGGAAAAGGCAAACTTACTCTTAAAACTATTTTAACAAAGGCAACTCAACGGTTATACGCTTTTAAATTGAAATTTTGATGGCTATCTGAGGAGAATCCGCTAAAGCTGGCCTTGAACCATATCAAACAATTCATTTCCATTCCATTCCATATCATTGAGTCAGAAGCCAATATTCTTAGATTTAATTCCAGCAGCTTTTACTTTTCATATACTCAATGGTTAAGCTCCCACTCAGTCCTCCCACTCCGACGGCACTTTATACGCACTTCATGGTCCGATTTATTTTTTTTTTTGCTTTTTCGCTGCTTCTGAAATTTTCTCTTTTTTTTTTCAATTTCCAAGTCAATTTATTTTTACAGTCAGTCCAGCGTCCAACGCCGCACTTGACTCGACAAAAAAGCCCGAGCAACGAGTGACTAGCGCCGAGCACTGAACACTGAGCATCGAGTACCGAGTGTCGAGCGTCGAGTGTCGAGCCGGAAAGCCGCCCAAGAGGATGTGGCCATCAGTGACCAGACCACGCATAGAAAAACCAACCAACTGGGCTTTGTGTATGCTGGAGTCGGAGGTGAGAAGCACTCTCGATGTGCCACTCTCAACCACGCAATGAAGAGCGACACTTTAAGTGCCCGAGTTCAGGCCGAAAGTCGAGCAAACTTGTTAAATGTTCTTGTTCTTCTTCTGGTCATTGTTGTTGTTGTTTTTGCTGATGCTGTTGTTGCTGCGGCTTCAATCATTTGGCAAGTGTTGAATCAATGATATGCGATACGGCCGTATGTGTCTCTGACATTGATGTTGCTGGAACTGGTGACGCAAGGACAACACTAGACAACAAGACAAACACTTCTGCACACTAGTAGGTAAGTCGTACCGACGGTTAAAGACACCACATTTGTACTAAAGAAACTATATGCAGTACTAATACATCAGCTTAGTTTATATATATAATATATCTATCTTAATATATCTAATAATTTAAGTACCATTTTAAAAGTTAGGTTAGGTTAGGTTAAGCCGGACGCAGTTCATAGGCTATGGCTTGAAGTCGGTTAGGTTGCGGGAGCGCTTTGCAAAGGCTAGCAGTTCCACTAGTGCCCTTTTTGAAGCAACTTCCATCGAGTAGAGTTGTGGTGCCCCAAGGCAACTTAATCTAATTTTATAGGTTAACAATTCTTCAAACTGTTTTATTTAAACTAAATGATTTTTGAGTCAAGATATCTCAGGATAAGTCAAGATACCTGATTAGCCAATATGATTTGGATCAGTATACGATACGACAAGTGTAAGGGTTCAAAAAACATACTTTATAATCAAAGTTTTTGACTAAATCAATCATAGACACCTATCGAAGCAGCTGCCTAACTTTAACTTAAGTTTATTTCACAAACCTTACCTATTTCTGTAGCAGAGTGTAATACACACACACATAGTGTTAGAATATAGTATGTTAATGGAACTTTGGCATTCAGTTTTGCCGCTTGAAATGCTTGTAACCGGAATGACATTCGCATGTTTAGGTCGGACTTGGACTTGGACTTGGGTAGAACATGGCCATGTCATTGGAAACTGCGACATGGCCAATATTTGATGTTAACCAAATATCCACTAGGCCCACTCAACCCACACTCAACTCTCTCTCTCCCTCTCTTAGCCGTGCCATAATTCGAGCTGTGCGCTCGACACTTTGCCCTTTTCAAATGGCGTATTGAGAGGATTTTCTGGGCATGTGCTTAATGCAAAACCTTTTGCCTGATAAAAAGATACGCCCCCGCACGCCGCACATTTTATGTGCACATTTTGTAAAACATTTTATGAAATGCCAAAAACAGGGACAGAGAGGGGGGAAAAGTGTACAAAATGTTGAAAATTTCTTGTCAACTCAATATTTCACTTCATTTCCGGCCGTGTGGCAGCTGGATTTGGTTGAGTATCGTGTCAATGTGCGTGCCTGCTTTTAGGTAAATACTTCTGTACATATACAAGTATATGTATATAGGATTCGGTCCATATGTACGTGGTACTGCGTATATTTGGCCAACGTTTATTGCCCGGCACCGACCATTGTCACGCACCTGTATCTGGCCATAAAACCGCCATCGTTTTGACAAGCTACCCACGGGCCGAGTCAAAGGCAGCTGCGGGAAGGATTTTTACTGGCGACTTGCAAACAATTCAATGTTCAATGGGGGCAGGGGCAAAGGGTGGGGGGTGGGTGGTGCCGTGTGTCTAGCTGGGGTCCAGTAAAGTATGCAAAAATCTAGACAGACACGATGAAACGTGGGCTCGAAACTTTCTGCAGCGACTGTTGTGGTTATGGACAATGGCGGGGAGGAAAGCCAAGAGCCAACAGCATTACCAGCAGCAGCAGCAACAGCAACATACCCACCAATACCAGCAACATCCTTACAACAAACATGGACAACATCAGCAGCACAACAGCAACAACTGCAGTAAAATCAATATTTGTCTTGTAAGCCGCACGTATGGCTCTAGTTGTTGTTGCTGTTGTTGTTATTGTGGGTGTTGTTAGTGGTACAAAGTGGTGGAGGCAACCTGTAAGCAATACAACCATGAAACATGTTCCTCGACATGTCAGCATTGGCACAAATTTCCCCGAGCACACACTGCACTGAATATTCTAACCTAACAGATGAAAATTTGAATAGGTAAATTTCATTTTGGCATTAATACAAATATTAGTGCTGCATCTCGAGAAACAGACTAGATCAAAATTTAATTTTTTTGTTATATTTATTATTTGTATGTTTTAAAATTGTGTATACAAAAATTTAGTTTGCTTCATTTAAATATTCAAGGACTTTTAATTTATTCTGTACTGAACAATAACTGATTCTAAAACTTTTTTTTTTTTTTATGAATTTTATTTCGATAAATTTTTTTTGTCATACTTTTATTTTTATGTTTTTCAGTTTGACTACTGTTTTAAAAACTCTTTTTGCTCTACTTTAAAGAAAACAAATTTATTAATTCTCTCCATTTTTATTTTATTTGATGTACTCGCGAATTTATTATTATTTTATTCTTACTTAATTCTCAAATCTCTTTACTTTAATTGTCTTGTTTAATTCTTGACTGCTGTTCCTAAAATTTCCCAAATCTTCTTTTAATTATTTACCTTATTTATTATTAAGCCTTTATTCTAATCCCCCCATATCCCTTTACTTTAATTGTCTTATTAATTTCTGGATTCCTTTTCTTAAATGATCCCAATTATTTTTTAAGAAATTTACCTTATTTCTTATTATTATTTTATTACTTATTATCTCTCAAATCTTTGTGCTTTTATGAACTTTTTAATTACTTGACTCCTGTTCGTAAATTATTTGAAGTCTTTTTTATAGAAATTTATTTGGTGTTATTATTTTATTCCTACTAATCCCTTAAATCTCTTTACTTGAATTTTTCCTAAACTTTCCCAAGTCTTCTTTAAGAAATTTACCTTATTTAATATTATATTTTATTCCTTCCTTTCTCTTAAAGGTTTTTACATTTATTGCCTTTAATTTCTTGACTCCTGTTCTTAAATTTTCTCACTTCTTGAAGAAAAATACATTATTTATTATTATGATTTTATTTCTGCTCATCTCTCAATATCTCAAATCTTTTTACTTGAATTGCCATTTTAATTTCTTGACTCCTGTTCTAAAATTATCCCAAGTCTTCTTTAAGAAATATACCTTATTTATTATTATTATTTTCTTCCTACTAATTTTGAAAATCTCAATACTTTAATTGTCTTTAACTTATTGACACCATTTCCTAAATTTTCCCAGATATTTTTTAAGAAATTTTTTTATTATTATTATTTTGTTCCCACTCATATCTCTAATCTCTTAACTTTGATTGACTTTTAAATTTCTTGACTTCTGTTCCTAAGCTTCCCAAGTCTTCTTAAAGAAATTTATCTTAATTTCCCTAATATATGTTTCCTTTTTCCCCTTAATTTATATAAAAAACTTGTCTGGTTGCCTCTAGTTCAAAATGGAAATTTACATTTACCACTCAATAAATGATAGATCATTTTGCAGACTACGTGGGAGAATCGAAGCTTTTTTGAATGATAATTGTGTCAATGTACGATGTGCGATGGATGGAATTGAGTATTTATGGGTCGTATTGGTCGTGCCCATTTTTGGGTCACACACTCGGTCGAGTGTTGGTTTAGGCAAACCGAGATCCGATGTCGGGGCATGTAAATTGTCTGCACACCCCAAAAAAAAAAGAAGAAGGAAAAGAAAACTTTAGTCCACCTTCGATGATATCAGATTTGTCACCCCACCTGGTGGTTGCTTTGATAACCAACAGAACGAGACCGAGAACCAGATAAGCAATAAATTATTGATAACGTCGCCGAAGTCTTCTCGCAGTCGGTAAATGTACATCTTATCTAATCGTCGAGTAAATACTTAGAGCTGAAGCTATTTCCCCCAGAAAAAGGGGTTCAAATCCATCCAGCACAAATGTTGGCTCCCAATGGGGTGAATGGGGTGTATGGTGTGATATGCTAGGAAGTGCTATACATATTCATATACTATATACCTCTGCAGACCACTATTTAAAGGTATGCAGAAATTGCGCTTTTGTGATAACAGCAAGCGCCAATCGACAAGCTCCTCAAGTAATTGTCGCGATTTCTTGTTTTTGTAGTTTCTGTTGTTGCTTCTCGCTATTTATTATACGTTTTATTGGCTTTATTTTTATGTTTCCATTGGATTGAGTCATGCCTAATTGATTCAACTAAATTGAATAAATATTTTTTGACACAAATTTTGAGCTGCGCGTTCGGAAAGCCATAAAAGTCATCGAGGTGTTTATATTTTATAGCATTTACATTTAAAGCTGTGGACTGGAAAACGATAAATGTTTTATATAATTTAGGCCCACATTTTCGACGTTTATTAAGGGGGTTAGCTAAGTGTATAAAAGATAGTTTGATAGGCATATGTAAAGCAATTAATGCTTACTCAAAGTAGTATAACAGATAAAGTATCAAATTTCTTTAAATATTTTTTAACATTTTATGTTAACTCGTCGAAGAGAGTTTGAATGAAATAAGTTAATGAATTTTCTTTAAATATTTTTTTGTGTCTTTCTTTTAAAATTATCTTAAGTATTTTATACTGTAACAATTTTATTCTTTTTATTTATATAAAATTGAGATTTTAATATTTTAAGCTGTACGTTTTTGTGTACTCTCTGCTAACAAGTTGAGCCCTTTTTCTGCTTTCTAAAATATTTTTCCTGCGACTCATGGATATTTTGTCCTCTTTTCTGTTAACTTTGTTTAATTGAATTTGTTTTTAACTTAATTAAGAGTTTTATTAACTGCTAACAAGTTTCATAGCTATCAAAGGATAACATTTAATTTAAAGTTGTTGAGCTCATGAAATAAATATTGTAAACTTTAAGTTGTAATTTAATATTTATTTTATAGATTTAATAAGTAAATTTAATTGAAGGGGAATAAATGTAGAATATAAAATATATTATTGTATATTTAAAAAAGGTTTTATATTCAATAAGTAAATTTAATCGATGGGATATATGGATATATTTACAATATTTAATATATTAAATACTTTATAAATATATTCCCTATCAATTAAATTTACTAAATAGAGCTAAAACACAGTTTAAATATACGAGTAATATTATATTTTAATGTGATTTATTCCATATAATTCGACTTGATTTTGTCATAAACTTTAAACTATCAGAAACATTCAGATAACTTTAAGAAGATTACACAAATTGTTGGAAACTGTTGGCACAAGTTGTGATTCTCACCGGATACACGTTAGTCCCGCCACACACCCCTCCGCACCCTCCTCCTCTGACTCTCTAAGGAGGGTGTTTTTGTAGCGATTTAAAGCGTCCACAATAAACTGGCACATAAAGCGCTAGGTAAACAGGGTCTAGTGTTTATACACACTTATACATAAACATGTGGACGAGTGTGCAAAGTACGCGAGAGTGTTGGGCAGAGGGAGGAGGGTGGGAAGGGGGTGTGCGAGTAACCCTGGAGCCACTGCGATGTGAAGATAAAGGAAATGCTGCTCATATCCTTGTGCAAACACACACGTGTTCTTGACAGCAATTGCGCTTTTTCCAACAACAACAACAACAATAACAACAAAAGCAATGACAACAACAACAAGAGCAATCAACATAACTCGGTCCAAGGATGTTTGTCTGTGCTCTCGCTCGCTGATAAGCTGCAAAAGGCCGAGTTTAATTACACGGCGAATGGTGGAAAGGTGCGAAAAGGGTTGAGCTACACGCCAAAGTTTTTATTACAAACTTGACAATTTTAATTTGAGAAAACAAGACGGGATTTCCGAATCAAATCAATCCACAATTTTATCGTCTTAACCTGCATTACCCTTTGCCAAGTTTGGAAATGGAAATGGTAACTACAGACTTTAGTTAGCAAATATTCTGGTTATCGAGGGCAGTAAAAAGAGTTATTACCTAGTAAAAGATATATTGAATGCGTACTTATTAGAAGCTGTACTCTTAAAGAGAGTAGAGGAGTCCATTAAGTTTGTGCAAACCGAAATGTGCTTAACAGGCAGAGGAAGGCATTGTCGACCCCATCAAGTATGTACTATATATTCTTGATCAGCATCAACAGTCGAGTCGATATAGCGATGTCCGTCCGTCTGTCCGTCCGTCCGTATGAACACTTGGATCTTTTAAACTACAAGAGCTAGAATCACCAAATTTGGAATGAAAATCCGTCAATATGTCAGGTAGGTTATGTTTATTTAAAATTTTTGAAACAGCCCCTACCTCCCCCACAAATTGTAAAAAACTAATTTCAAAACTATTAGAGCTATATTGACCAAATGTACACATTATAAAAATTTTTGATTTTTGATAGCCTATTGCTCCCATAGGACAAATCGGTCGAAAGTTGCATATTTGTATGGAAAAATTCAGCTTAGTCTGCCCGAACGCCTTTGTTGCTCTGGCTTAAAACAAAATTGTTATTTTTGAATTATTTCTCTGTAACAATTAAATAAATAAATAAATAATTCTGCTTAGAAGGAGTACATGTCGCTTTTCCTTCTTAAATTCTTATGATTCTTGACCAATTTTATACATTATGTGTATGTCACCAGTACAACTAACTATCCAAACAACTGTTTAGAACAAATCGAAGAACTATAAAAGCTATATAATAGCTCGCTAAGACCAAAATGTTTAGTTATAGCTTTCTTTTATAAAAACGTTGCTCTAGAATGAGTACTGCTCGTTTTGAGTACAGTCAGCTCACTCGACTGCTGTCTCTCCTACCAGTATTATCTTAAGAAACTAACTCTTAATTTTAAATAATTATATATTAAATTTCACCAATATGTACGCAGTTAGTGCCTTAAAAATCCCAGCTTAAAGCAAAACTTTTCTGGCTTATAATATTGTGGCTTGCTGTCTGCTGACCATTGGCTTAAAGGATCAGCGGGATCAATAGAGTTGCCGCCGTTGTCTTTCTCACGACTTGTGAGCTTTTTGTGGCGCCAACTTGTCAACTTTGTTGTGCTTGCTGTGGTTGTTGTTGTTGTTGTTGTTGTGCCTGCCACAAGTCAAGTGTCAATGAGCTTTGAGATCTCTGCTGACGGTTGCAAGTATTTTAACTGGATTTTGATATTTTTTTCTCTGATTTCTGTTTTCACACACGTCTACACCTGTGAAACAACTGTCCAAGTCAGGCAGCCCCCTCGTCCCCGCTCAAACGCCCCCCAATTCCCCCACCCCGACTTTCCCTACACTTCCCCTGACTCCCCCGCCGTCTACGCAGCTTGTTAGCAGTTAACATCTTTATGCTAAAAACATATTTATTCGCTTTTTATGCCTGAATTGATTTGTCGTCGTCGTCTTCATTTTGAGCGTGTTTCTCTGCACATTTATTGTAGCTTGTCTCATGTGCTCGACGTATTTGTATCTTATTCTCTACGAATTGTTGTTGCTATACATTTGTATCTTTGTATCTTTTTGTGCTGCACGCTTTATAGTACGCCACACTCAGCTGGCGGCTTTGAGCGATTTGTTTGTCTCTCAATCTCTAGATACATATGTCTACGTATTCGTATCTGTATCTGTATCTATAGGTATGTGCGTATGTGTCAAAATGTGTAAATTCTGTTATATTTACATATGCCACAGTATTACCAATCGCTCTGTGTTTTGTGTTTTGTGTTCTACTCCCGCTTCATTCACTCGTTTACTTATTTATTTCATTTCTTTTTGCGGTTAGCCAAGTTTGTTTATCCATTTAGAATAAAAACAACAACAATTGTGTTAATGAGCGGGGCAGGCAGGCGCCACACGCTTAGTCATTCACAAACAAAGTGCGAAGATCCAAAGGGCTCCCAAAGGACAAATAGTTTAGCTACTTCTTTCCAATTACCAGCGTTTTCAGTTTAAACAACTTTTTCAGTTTAAACAACTTTTTAAACTGCATCTGGATAAAACTTTGCCGTTTAATATACTATTCATTCTTAGACTCCCAAGTGTGATTTTGACCTGTGTTTAGTTTCTATAAAGTATTAAGTATTTTCTATCAGTCGTAGGTTTTTTTTTTAGTAAGAAATTTTTGGTTTCTCTGTTTGTTCCTTTAAAGAAAAGAATAGTAAGAATATTTTAATTTCCCTCTTATAACAGTCACAGATAATCTTAGCCGTGCTTGTAAGTTCTAATAAATAAAACACTTTAATAAAAATGAATGTCTTATCAAAAATTTTCCTTTATCCAAGTGTTTTAAATAAATATTTTCTTCCATTTATGGATTTATAAAATAAACTCTCTTTTTAAAAAATATAATTTATTAGGAATACATTCAATAGACTACACTAAAAGCATTATTAATAAATGTCTTATCAAAAATGTTCCTTTATCCTCGTTTGTTCAGTGAATAGTTTTTCTTCTGTTAATGGATTCTATTTTTTGAAAATATAATAAGTTTTGAATTCATTCCATATACCTCACTAAGAAGATTATTTAATATTGTCATTTAAATTTTACTTTTGTTCGAAGGTAATAAAACACTCAAGAGATAATAAGTGTGTTATTACTGAAATAAAGGAGTTTTCTAATTATAAAATCACAATAAAATACTTGAAAATATTTCTTAAAAATATTTTTAAGAAAATGTTAATTAATTTTAAGGTGATTTGAATACTTATAACCAAATTATTTATTAAAGAAAAATAATTGAACTGATATTAAAATATAATTTTAAATGTAAGGCATTAAACAAAAATTCGCTACATTTTAAATATTCCACATTTTAAGCATCTGCTAGAAAGAGTAGAATAATCTGAAGTTTATATTATAAAGTCTACGCTTGACTACTTTAAAATCCAGTAAAAATAGATTCAGAATTGGCCTAAATTTAAAAATTCAGCTTTAAATTATTTAGAATCAAATCTACTAAAGAATATCCTTCAAACTTCTTAATCATTTTAATTCATTGGAAATTTCAATAGATGATATAAATATAAATCTAAGTAGTGTGGTCTAAAAGAAACCCAATAAATCTGGAAAGGGGTTCTACTATTATTTAATTTACTACTCCTGTTTATTCAACTTGAATACCTTGTTGCACAAACTTTAAGGTATTTGCCACCTCCTCCCTTTGGGCCACAAATAACTTACTTGGCAGATGCTTGAACCAGATTCCAGTCATAACCCTCTAACACCTTCATCACGGCACTGGTGATGCGTTCGTCCTCCTTGCGACCTCCTTGGCCTGCGGCGCGCTTCTGTTCGGCCTTCAAGGCATAGTTGGCCAACACCAGGGTCTCCACCGGCTTGGCACGCTCGGTGTTATTCAAATTTTCGCTCATTTTGGATGCAAAACACTTGCAAGTCTTAGTCTAAGTGCCGACGGTAGAGTCGGTGTAACAATTGCAGTTATGATTCAGTTAATAACTGAGAATGTTAAAGTTGTTCACACACACAAACACACTCCCACACACACACATATACACAGAGCTGTTGAGACGACGCGACGAGGCTGACAAGCAAACTGCGACTGATCTGAGCTGATCGGTGAAATGGAAACAGCGCTCGGTTTTTGGATTGCTCGGTCGGTCCGTTTGGTCGGTCGGTCGTCAGTGCGATCGGCAAGATAAGCTCAAGACGTCGCTGGTTGGCTGTCTTCAGTCTATCTAGAACTGG
Organism: Drosophila dunni; assembly: GCA_018152125.1. Taxonomy (NCBI): domain Eukaryota; kingdom Metazoa; phylum Arthropoda; class Insecta; order Diptera; family Drosophilidae; genus Drosophila; species Drosophila dunni. Next base: position 1,061,297 of record JAECXC010000352.1, on the reverse strand, counting down.
GGCTGACGATCCGCTGCGGGGGTGAACATAAAAATCGCGGTACGCGTGTAAACATTAACATGTTCATGTGAAATTAGTTTGCTCCGACTGTGCTGTGGGGGGTGGGGGTGTGGGGACGATCGGGTGACAGTAGAGAGCGGAGAGACAGAAAATCAGTAACACTTTACAGCCACATGTGGATTTATTACACCTCATACCTCCACCTCCACTGAAGGGGGTGGTAGCTGTACCCCCAAAACACTCAAAGAAAAGAAATAAAATAAAATTTAAAAAAAAACTACTTGCAACAACACACACAGAGCTGCCACTTGTTGCAGCTGTATTTCGATGGTTGATGGGGATCGATAAGATAGCGCTTAATTCTAACGAGGGTTCAATCGTTTAAGGAGCAGGGGAAAATGAAGGATCGAAGACAAGTAGCTGATAACAAGGATGATAAGCTTGGTATGATAAATAGGCTAATTTTTAATCACTGTTTAACCAATTAACTATAATCGTGGTAAACTTTGTCACAACAAATATTCAAATTAAAGATTAACATCTATTTTTATTTATGAGACCTTGCTTTTAGTTCATTTTTAAAAAGTTTGCTAAACAAATCATTTAATATCTAATAAGTTATAGGTAAATATTTTAAACATCAGAAGTCGTCTAAGAGTTTAATAGCTAAAATAAATTAATTAATCATATTTTTAAACTTTAATTATACCAAGCATAAACATGATTTACTTAGAATAATGAGAAATTTTCTATCAATATTTTATTTATTTATTTAACATAATTATTTAATATTTTTAATAAAAATAATACACTTTTTTTATAATATTTAAAACTGGTCATTTTTGGCTTGAGTTTTTATTAGTTTGTTTGCTTTGTAGTAGATTACAACTGAAATTTAAAAAGTCTCAAAATTAAAATTTTAAAACTACAAAGCCGTATTAATGTGTTTTAATGCAATCAACTGATATACAAAAAATATCATATTTAAAAAAAAATGTATTTAATAAAATAATACTGTATAATGCTTTTAAAAAAATAAAATTGTGTTTTTTTAAACAGCATTAACTTTATATACAGGGTGCGCCAACTAAATGTGGTCAATGAAATATGGAATAACTTGAACAGTTCTTAATAGTTTTTGAAAAACTAATTTAAAGCCCTATATTTTTTTTCATTTAGTTTAAATTCATAATACTTCTCAATTAAGTTCCACTGATGTTTAGTTGCTGAGACCGGCGGTGGCATGAGACATTTGCAAAACTCCTTTAAATAGCTTCAAATTTTTCATCGTCAAGGAGTTGGTCAATTTTAATGTGAACGCTCCTCTACAGACCCGTAATTCTCATTAGAACTCATGGTTAAAATTGTAATGCACTGACCTTTTAAATTGATGGCAATCTTATAAAAGCTGTCAAAGCTGTTCAATATTTCTATGGACCCCATTAGGATGGCGCATCCTGTATAAAATTAATATTTTAAAAAATGTTGTACGATAAGAAGTCGTCTACAAGTTTAAAAATTGAAATAAATTAATCAACCAATTAATCAATTTGTAAAATATTTAATATTTGAAATTTCTAATATTTTATATATATGTTTATGTTTTTTTAAAGCGTTAAATTAAAATTATATAAAAAAAAAATTTGAAGAATATGTAATTTTTAGTTTTTTAAAACCATATTTTGAAAAACTACAAATTATTAGAATTTCAAGGGATCTTAATACACCAACAGTTACTAATTTAAAAATAGTTTTAAGTAAGTTAATTCACGTTTTAAGCTCAAATTCTCGGAATTCCTTTCACAATCGATCCTAAACTCGGTCATAGAATTGATGATCATAAAAATTGAAATATTAAATCTTAAGAAAAACTGAAACGAAACTAGACGCTATTCATTTCATGGCAATAAAAAAAATATCGACTCGTGTTTATGTTTGGGATTTTTTTCTTTCAGTTTTTTGTTTTTTTAGCTGGTTCCAACTGGATGTAATTGGAAAACCAAAATGTGACTTTTACTCGGCATTTGCTTAGCCTGCTTCATCTTCTTCGTCATCTTCTACGTCTACCGCTTGTTGATTTTTACAACTTTATAATTTTAACAACTCAATTAACTTTTAACTAAAACGCCGCCGGCACACATACGTCTGGAGTCACAAAAAACCGTCGAAATGATCAAAAATTTAAACAATAAAACACGAAAAATGCATAAACGGAATCATAAATACCTACTAGGTTCTGTGACGATCCAAGACGCTTGCCAGATGAGCGTTTTATGTGGTAAAAAGAAAAGAAACAAAATAAAAACAAAACTCAAGTGTCATAAAAGGCATCAAAATGGAAATTATACTCAATACGACTCCCCACCCCACCTCACTCGCTCTCCCGCTCTCTCAGTGAAAATGTGAACCGATTCTAGCAATTTAATGGCAGCATCTAACAAGTTGCTATCGCCCATCCCCCACCCCTCCATATTTCCCTGTCGGCAAACTTCAAAGCGTGACTTGTTGATAAACAAAACGCGCACTGCAAAGCAACAACAAAAATATTGAATTAATTAAAAATATTTTTGCATTTTATAGAAAAACTCAAATGCAAATTGTTTTTTCGCTGATTTCCAATTTGATCATAATTTTTATTCCTTTTTGTTTTTATAATTTTTTTTCTTGTTTGGTAATCAAAGTGGAGCAGCGGCGAAAGGTCGCGGAAAAATGCAACGGTTAACGGATGCGACGACCGCTTGACAATTTGCGACTTGGCATGAAATCAAATTATTTGATCTAAGCCGCCGCCGGCAGTGCGGAAGAAAGAGACAGTCACAGCTGTGGGGCAAGTCCATCGCAGCTTAAAAGGGCAGAGGAGGTGGGGGCGCTCCCTCGCTCGACGCTAAACGAAACCAAATGGTGCGTTCGTCGGCAAAGACGAAGCTAGCGATGACGATGTTAGAAATCGACCCACCTCCACTTTCGTCTCTCTTTCTCATCTCTTGGTTTGGAGTCAGCGCCAGCCGTGCGACATGTGTTGCGGAAATATTTACCAAACCAGAGTCAGGAAATACTTTCATATCTATCTCGCTCGCACGCCGCTCATTTGCATGCACGCGCAAGCAAGAGAGCATAAGCAACGAGACCAAAAACAAAGCATACGCTGCTCCGTCATTTTGTTTTATTGTTTCTCACCTGATTCCCGTTCGTGCGTGTTGTCTGTAGTTCGTTTGACCATCGGCTCGGGCTGCGATTCGCCGATCGTTAATTGCACCAGCGCGAGCGTCTGTGTGTGTGTGTACGCGTGTGAGTTAATGCGCGTCAGTTTGAGAGCTGCTTTAGCGTAGATCGCAACCGTTTTTTATATGCCTTGTCTTTTCGCAGCCAATCGACGTTTCAAGGGGCGTGCACAACTTAATTAATCGTTTTATTGGCATGTTAAGTAGAAAATATTTTTAGCACAAACTAACAAGTAACATATGTATAATAATATTATAACCGTACATAATTAAGTTAAACATCAATTTAAAAAGCATTTGTTGTTAAAGATTTAAATTTTTAACTCCTTTTCTTACGGCCCTTCGTTTTTCATCAGCAGTTACAATATACTGGTTTTCTGAGTTGTATTCAAATGGTTGAAGACTTCGCTAAACACTCCCTTCAAAGCTGAATGTTACAAATGCTTATTAGATTATTTCCGACCGGTATAACTTATCGTTTTACAACCATGTTTATTATTTTATTATTTTTATTTTGTGTATGATTAATTATGAACGAAACTTTATATATATATAAATACTATATGATCAATTAAAGGCAAATAGAAATACAAAGTCCAATTCTTTTATTATTGTACCTATATTTGTACCTTTTTATACCTTAAGCTACTTCTTCTATTTAAATCGATTTCTAAATTTGTAATCGATACATCGTGACTACAATAAAACATCGATTCATACGTTGTGGAATCGATTTTAGTTCCAGCTCTATGTTGTTGGTGTTGTTGTATTGCAAAGATTTATTCTAGCAAATTTTATAAAAGAAATTTAACAATTTATGTTAAATTGCGAGCCAAATCATTACAAAAAATCATAAAAAGTAAGTTGGTGATAAATATGTATAAAATTGCGACGTGCGCGTGATAAATAGTGAAAATTGTGCGTAACTAAAAGTCAAAGAGACTGCTTTGGCCAGTGCCAGCAGTGGTGGCTACTTTTTTCGTCTCGCTTTATGTGTGCTTCGTCGTCGTATTCGTATTGTTTCTTTGTTTGATGGTATTGGTGTGAAAACGCTGAAACAGTCAGGCTAGCAACGTGCTTACTGTAAAAAGAAAGGCGGTGCAAGCGAGACGACTATATTGATAACTGCGTGCACGTATGTGTGCATGAGTGCCAGGGCAAACGACTCGCTTGTATTTTTTGTGTGTCGCCGTCAACGTCGTCGTCTCTGTTTTAGTTGCCTCAACAAAATCTTAACAATTTAAAACACATATTTGTGTGTTTTTGGCGGTTCTCGTTGGCGCAAATATAATTTTTGGATAATGCCAAAAACTGTTCGTATCTAAAACACATTTCGTGCACGGCCGTACGGACAAATTCACAAAAAACCCAACTGTCAAACAAACGAAAAAGAAAAATCTTTAAAAAATACATAATTACCAAATGGCCAAAATGGCCCTGGCTTAAGGTGCTAACTAATGCATTAACCAATTGTGTCTGACGTAGTGAACGTGAGTGAGCGTGTGTTTATTCAAGCAATCAGAGAAACAACCAAAGAATTTATAAATAAATTTTTCCTTGTTTCCTCTTATCATATGACGTTGCTGAAGCGCCGTCATTGTTGATGTTCTTGTGAAATAGAAATGAAATCCAATTAAACGTTGTGCACTATGTTATGTATATATGTTTCAGCTGGAAAATTTAAGCAAAAATTCAAGTGCAATCAGCAGCTACGCCAGCAGCGACGGCAGCAGCAGCAGCGGAGCAGCCTGGTAAAACAGTGACTCCCAAACCCGCCAAGGTAGGAAAAACACCCCAATCCACCACACACGTCTCTTTATCAAGCAGACTACATCCAGACAGCCATTATACAAAAAAAAAAGAGTAAAAAAAAAAAGAAAATAACAAAAACAAAACGAATGAAATTTAACGTTAGGTCGCCTCGTCCTCGAGAGCGAGGCCAATGACTGCAGCAGCGACGCCGTCGTCATCGTTGTTGTAGATGTATTTGTTGCAGTTGTTGTTGTAGTTGACTTCTAAATTAATTGCATAGATTGTTTTATTATCCATGCATTTTTCGTCTTTCACTTCGAATGTGTGTGTGTGTGAGTGTGTTGGTGTACATAGCAATACTGTTGGTTACACGCTTATTGGACTGATGTTTGAGCAACTGTTTTTTTTATTGCTTCTTCTTCGTTTTTCGTTGTTGCCTTTGTTTCGACGGCTCTGTTTTACGGAAGTCTTTTTTAGCGCCCGCCAACGCAACGTGCCGCTGTTTTTCCCTAGTTGTTGTATAAACGCAACAGAAAACGTTGCATGTATAATATATACATACATACGTACACATACAAACGTACATATGGAAATGCGTGCTTGTGCATGTGTGCACATCACTTGTCTGTCCATACCGGAACAAGGAGTTCGAACCAGAACAACAATAAGAAGCCGTTGACTGCACTCCCACCACGATCAGCTGTTGCTCTCACACAACAACAAACACCCACACATAAACACATATACATACATATATGCTGCTCTTACTGTCTCACTTGCGCACCTGCCAAACGACGAGAGCAACAAAACTAGAACGTGCATTAAAATTGGCAGCGAAAACGAACGGTAAACTAAAAATTTTTTTCACTTTGGATAATCGAAACGACGGACTATGGCGACATGAGTAGAGTGTTAATAAATCAGTATGAGCGAAGAAAGCGAACAACAATTACAAAAGAAACTGAGTGTATGTGTGTAGAAACATATATACATACACGCATACTTGCATTCTTGCATACGTATGTATGTGAATTTATAAAGCCCGACAAGTTTGAGGTTAGAATTGGCCCAGCTTCATAGGTCAAAAGCGCACACACACACATATCTACGGATACATATGTATTCTCCGTTGCTGTAAGTGCGTGTTGGTTACCCACACACGCACACACATCAAAAGAAAGCGCAGCAAAATAGAGAGAAGCAGACAAAACATAGAATAGTGCATGGTATCCCAAGCAGCAACATCGACTCTCGGTCGCCATCATCATAATAGCAGGTACAACAATGCATAATTATCTTCTGTTTGAAGAAAGCAAAACCAACAATAACAAAACACAATTTTTGTCATTTATTTCGAGAGCAAACAAGTGAAAATTTCTACCGTTTCAAGATTTAAGTTCGTTCGCTGAAGAGCAGCGCGACTCCATTTTGTTGTGCGTGTGTTTGTGTGTTGTGCTTTTCACCACTGAAAGTGTCATTTAAATAGCATTTTTTTGTTTGTTGCTTCTTTTCTTTGGCCCCTTCATCTCTAATTGTTTACATACACTAACACACGTGCACGTCTACATACCCAAGCAATGGCTTTATCGGCGCTGCCAGTAGCAGGTTATTGTTAGGGATTTTTATTTTTCTCTTTTTTTTTTTTTTTTTGTTTTACCGCCTTGCAACTTTTTGAGCTGATTCATCGTTTAATGCTAATGTCGTCATGTCTCGATGTGCTGTTTGTGTTATTTTTAGATAGTATGTGGTTACGCAGAATTGGCGCCGTAAGCTCCATTATAAAAGCGCTGAGCGTCGTATAACAGATCTTGATATGGAATCAGTGATGGAAAAGACAAATTCATGTAGGTGGGGGTGGGGTTGGCGAAAAGGGTTCGACGGGGGCTCAAAAATGGTTGAATACTTGCAGCAGCGCTTAGTTGCATTTGTTGTATTTACATAAATAAACTACGTGATCTTCTCTTTGCATTCTTATCTAAGTGACACATCATTCGCACGTCGTCGTCAGTGCTCACAAGGCCGCTTATCAGCATCTCTCATTGTTTTTCCCTTCATAAATTTACAGCTACAGCAGAATCGATAACTGTCACAGGTTTTTATCGATAAGAGCACAAGAACAAAATAACTTTATAAAATTTGTGTAAAGTGTGTGTATGTGCCATTTTGACAAAGCGATTACAGCCACTATTTACTCGAAACAGAAAATAACGCATAAGAAAGAAACAAACCGAAACAATAACAATAATAACTAAAGTATTTTTATTTCTTGCATTCCAGCAGCCGCAGCTCTTCGCGACTGGCCCGAAAACGCCAGAGAGCTCTTTTAAATCGAATTCGAGTTCGAAAACCTGAAGTACTAAGGAAGCGGAAGTAACAAAAATCGAGTAATCGAACAAAAATAAAAAAAGGAGATCGCAAGGTTTTTACATTCGCTCATTTGTTGTTGATATGAGTGCAAATTTGAATTACGTGCAAATAATTAATATAATTTTCTTTCATGCAGGCCCCGTCACACACAGACACACACATAAATCGTCCTACAAATCCACAGATAAACAGACAAAATGGAGCTGCGTGTTGGGAACAAATATCGATTGGGCCGTAAAATTGGATCCGGCTCATTTGGCGACATCTATCTTGGCACAACAATCAACACCGGGGAGGAAGTGGCAATAAAACTGGAATGCATACGCACCAAACATCCACAGCTGCACATCGAGTCCAAGTTCTATAAGACAATGCAAGGTGGCATTGGTATACCGAACATCATTTGGTGCGGCAGTGAAGGTGATTACAATGTGATGGTCATGGAGCTGCTTGGACCATCGTTGGAGGATTTGTTTAATTTCTGCTCGCGTCGCTTTTCGCTAAAAACAGTGCTATTGCTTGCCGATCAGATGATATCGCGCATTGACTATATACACTCGCGTGATTTCATCCATCGCGACATTAAGCCGGATAACTTCCTGATGGGTCTCGGCAAGAAGGGTAATCTCGTGTACATAATTGACTTTGGATTGGCCAAAAAGTTTCGTGACGGCCGCTCCTTGAAGCACATACCATATCGGGAAAACAAGAATCTGACGGGCACCGCACGCTACGCCTCGATTAACACACATCTGGGCATTGAGCAGTCGCGACGCGACGATCTTGAATCACTTGGTTATGTCCTAATGTACTTCAATCTGGGTGCACTGCCCTGGCAGGGACTAAAGGCGGCCAATAAGCGACAGAAATACGAGCGCATATCTGAAAAGAAACTGTCCACATCGATAATGGTGCTCTGCAAGGGCTTCCCCAGTGAGTTTGTCAATTATCTGAACTTCTGTCGACAGATGCACTTTGACCAGCGTCCCGATTACTGCCACTTGCGTAAATTGTTTCGCAATCTATTTCATCGCCTGGGCTTCACCTATGACTATGTCTTCGACTGGAATTTGCTCAAATTTGGCGGACCACGCAATCCTCAGGTCATACAACAGGCACAGGATGGCACCGATGGTCAAGGCCAGGATGCAGCCGCTGCCGCAGCAGCTGTTGCAGCAGCCTCATCGCATCAGCAACATCAGCAGCACAAGGTTAATACGACAATGGCCACCGCCGGTGGCAGCACACAACAAATGCTTGGCAATAGCTCAGCAGCTGGACAAACGCTGGCCATGCTGGGTGGCGGTAACGGCGGTGCCGGTGGCCAGCTTATTGGTAACGGTGGTCTCAACATGGATGACTCAATGGCGGCCACCAATTCATCAAGACAGCCCTACGATACGCCCGAGCGGCGTCCATCGATACGGATGCGTCAAGGTGGCGGCTTACAGGCTGGAGGTGTCGTTGGCGATGTACGAAATGCTAAATAATATTTTATTGTTTAAATGCTGTGCGTGGATATTCACACATTTTACCACAACCACCAACAACAACAGCAGCAGCAGCAGCTAACACAGCCACTCTACAAAACACATACACACATTTAGTATATATTACGCTGTATAGTACATACATATATATATAGAGATACAAACATACATATATGTTTATACATGTAATTACATAACATGTTATATGTAAAGAATAGTTAGCGACTTGGTCGCTGGCAACATGTTGCAGTAGCAAAACGCAAAACGACCACAAACCAACACACACAGACACCCACTTACTAATCCAGACACAGAACTACACGCAATATGAAGCAAATAGCTGCGCTTTTCTTTTGTATATTTTTGTTTTTTTTTTTATGTAGTGTATAGTTTATATACATTTATATTAATTTGCGTTTCCTTCAAATGCTTCTGCTGGATGTTGCAAACAAGCAAAACAAAACAAAACAACACAACATAAAGAAACAAAACTTATTATTAACTTATGCTTAACTTAATTTAATTTATAATTTTAGTTGATAAACAATTGCAACTCGGCGATAAAAAAGAAAAAATATGCACTATTGTTAAATGAAGCCACAGATCGAACTGCAAAATGTCGTAATGCGTTAATTTTAGGCAGAGATGATGTTAAACAACAGATGACAGACGACAGTAACAAGGGTGGGACGGTGCGGGACATGTCTGAGAGAGTTGTACAGTTATTGGGATGCAAGACGATGGGACAGCAACAATAAACAAAAATAATTAATTAAGAACCATCACAGAACAATAGATATATTCATTTTGGACACACTCCGGTCCCCTCTCTTGCACTGTAAGTTTTGCATTTACACTGCTGAACAAGAACATTTACTTTTGGTTATAAAGGCATTTCGTAGATGAGGAAGCAACAAAACAACAACATCAACAGAAATTGATCAACCAAACTCAACTGAACAAAACGGCAAATTTATATTAAATGAAGGGTATATACAATTATTTAAATATTGCATTACAAATAATCTGAATGTACGTCGTAAGCTTCAGTGTATTGTAAAAAAAACAAGGAAACAAATAAATTGGGACACATTGTGTGCCAGTGTCTCTAACTTTTAGTGTAGAAACTTAGCATTAATACAAATTACCGAGTAATGAAAGTTGACATAAAAAGGAGTTTTTTTTTTTTCATTATAATTGTCATCAAAAAACAAATTAAAAAAGAAACTCCCCATAAAAAATACACACTCAAATACACACACCCACACAATCAATACACATTTACGATTAAGTGTAGAAATCATTACAAAAATTAAATAATTAATGCGAGCCAGAAATGATTTTGAATGCAGCGTAGTAAATGTAACCCTTACTTCGTTTCCTTTCTCTCCAACCCTGCTGCGACCCCTTAGCTTTAAACACATGTCAAACAGCAAAACTTGAATTTAATTATCATAATTTGTAACTTTGCTTTGCGATTGGACGACTTTAATGATAAATGTACGTTGTATTGTGTTCATTATGATTTCTTTCTTAATAATGCAAAAACAAACAAACAAACAAAAATAATTGTAACTAATAAACTTGATGAATAACATATAAATATATACGATACACACTACATAACAAATGTACTTTGCATTAAACATTATATATATAATTATTATTATATATTTTCAATTAGTTTATTAAGTTGTTAAGGGGCGTGAGCTGCGAGCGCGCATTAAAATTAACGCTAGCTAATAAATTGTAGCTATAATATGAAATTTGTGTATAAGTAATACCAAACCGTAAAGAATAAAAACAAAAACACAACAGCAAACCATATAATTCTAATTGTGCAAGTCAAAAACATAAAAAAAGAAATACAAAAAATAAAGTAAAACCACAAAATGAATAAAATCGAACGAAGTAAGAAATTTGTGCAAAAATAAAAAAGTTTATCTTATGAAATGCATATGGAAACAACACATAATATTATGTAAAACTCTACAAAACGCGCCAATATAAATACTTATATATACGCCGTTTATATAGCAGTAAACTATGAATAAAAAAAGTATAAAACCATATAACATATAGTGAGATATGTTCGAAAGCGAGTAAAAACTTAAAAGTAAAATCGGAAAGTTAAATAAAAAATGCATTACGTGATATTTCTTACAAATTGTTTTATTTCCTTGCGTTCATTAAATTTTAGTTTATTTAACAATTTTTGTACACTTTTAATCACAATTGGAATGGAGTTTCGATATCAATCCAAAGTTTTTGGACCTTAAAGTTGGCTCCAAAAATCGCACGCCTTGTGACTTGACCAAATACAAGTACTAAACCTAAATACACAACAACAACTAACTAAGGATCGCAAAAAGTCCCCTAGATAGAGCCTATAAAATCCCTAAAGCTGAACTGTTCGCAAGAGTTACACAAAACTAAACTAAAAAAAAAAAAAAATACAAAATGTAAATAGGAATAAAAAAAAAACCTTGTGTGATTTTCCTTTTAACAAACAAATGAAAATAAATTAGCAACTTATGGGAAAACTAACTTAAATATAATAAATAACTTATTAAAATGAATCGAAATGAAACTAAACTAAATGATTTAGATGGAATAATAGGAATATATGTGTATGAGAAGTCCATACGTCATAAGTAACAAATTGAAAATTAATCGAAGTTTGGGGAAAGTTTTTGTAAAATTAAATGTATATGTACTATATGAGAATAGAAGTTTTGACCTAATTAAAATATGAATATGAACATTAACAAACCACCAACAGTGATATGAAATACAAAATAACCAAGCTAAAGTTCGTAAACAAAATAAAGAAACAAAACAAAAAAACAAAAATAAAATTAATCACGCAACAACAATAAAAAGATAAAGTAGAAAAGGAAGCAAAAAAGTTTCTATAACTGAAATATTTATTCTAAATGTATATTATATTAATTAACATATTTCAATTGATCAGAAATTTCGAAAAATCAGCTAAAGAAATGAGTGCGAATATGTAGAATTTCATTATTTATCACACACTTAAGCAAACTAAGTTCAATAAATAAAAATAAACATTTAAAAATATACACAAAAGAACAACTCATACACCTAAATGATTATAATAAAAAGTAATTCATTTATTGAGTGTATTTAAGTCGTACTAGAAGCAAAAAGGGTAAAAGTATAAATATATAAATATTAAGACATCTGCATATTAACAAATTGCAACAATATTAGATACAAACAAATAAACAAATACTTGAAAGTAATGACACAATAAAATGAGCAAATGATAATTACTCGTAATTGTATTGTAATTAATTGTCTACAAGAAAAACACGGGAAAACGCTAAAAATGAATAAAATCTATGATTTTGAAAACAGTTTTGAAAAGTTTGTTTAATTGGTGGAAATTTAAGTGCTTTTGTTTAAAACACTTTTGACTAATTATTTCACACAAAAAGGAATTACTAATTAGGCTAATTTCCAATGCGAAAAGTTTGTCTGCTTAAAATTTTCCGAAGACAAGTATATAAAGAATTTTCCTACTTAATTTCGCACAATTGTAAATCGAATTCGTATCTAAATAGTTTCTACGATGCGGTATCAGCCACGGCTCAAAAACGGCGAACTGGTGAAATTGTCCTGGTCCTTGGCATTGTTTAGGCGCACAAATCCTGCAATGTGGCCACTGGAGGATAATGTTACTCACTGGGATCGCTATTTGGATCGAGTTCTAGTAGTGTCTGCATTTCTAGCCTTTTGCATGCAGGCGCTTGGAGGCATTCACTACTTATTCAATCACATTTGGGATATTGAGAATTTCTTTGCAGCTTTATCACCAGCTCTACTGCAGTCCGAATTGATTATACGTTTCATTCACATGGCAATGAACAAGGAGAAACTGAAGTTGCTTCTAAGACATTTCTACGCGGAGATATATGTAACACCGAAAACGGATGCTGGCAGTTTCAAGAGGATTAAACGACAACTCAGTGGACCGCAAATGATAACAATTTTCTATTTGACAACTTTGATTAATTACTTCTATGAGTTTGGCATGAATATTGCGGCTGGACGTCGGGAAATGCTTTTCAAGCAGGCATTTTTCTTCGATCACAGGAAAATGCCGATTTATATAATACTGATCAGCATTAACTTCTGGGCAAGTTGGCTGATTGCCACGATGACGTTCATAGATCTCAATCTGCTTGGAGAACTCTTGATGCATCTGAATGTCTGCTATCTAAAGCTTGGCAAGGACTTGCGCTTGACGGCTGCCCAATTTCTGGAGTCGGAAGATAATACGAATATTGCCAGAAACTATCGTCGAAAGCTTGTTGGTGTGCTCACTCGCAATAAAAATCTGAATCAATTTGCCAAGGAGATCGAGATACATTTCACTTTTCGTCTCTTTATTACCTTCAGCATTAGTTCCATTATTCTCTGTGTGTTGCTGATCAAATCCTACAAAGTTTGTTTCACTAAATTTAATTTAATTTATTTAGTATAATATTAGCACTTACTTTCAGAATCCTGTGGAAAATATGATTTTTATTTTTTGGTTCATGGCCAAATTTATTGAGCAACTCTCGTTTGGCTATCTTGGATCCATTGTCTATCAAACGGTAAGTCATTCCAAACTTTTTTTTATAAAATTTAATATTTTTAAGCTTTAACAGACTAACGAACTGGATGTCATGTATTATTACGGAGAATGGGAGCAGATCGTTTTTCGCTCTTCAAATGTCAAGGAGAATGTGAAACTCATGAAACTTATTGTATTATCCATTGAGTTAAACTCGAGACCCTTTTTCCTCACAGGTCTCAACTACTTTCGTGTTACTTTACAAGCTGTCATTAAGGTAGGTCAGCATTAAACATGTTATTTATATATTTCTAATTATTTTTATATTTTCTAGATTTTACAGGGTGCCTTTTCGTATTTTACTTTCTTGGCCTCAATGCGGTAAAGTTTGTAAAGTCGTCAGAAAATGTTGACCAGTAAACTATTTTGGAAAATGTGATGTTAAAGCTTACAGCTTACAGCTTCTAACAGTTATATATCGATAATTAATATTAGCGCAATACTGCACGCAAGATGCTATCGATTACTTGCACTCTGTTAGAGTTCTGTTATGTTTATGGTAATTCCATTAACGCGCGAATCTGGTAGTTTAAAATTGAATTTTAATCAATAAAATGAAAATGCAAATTAACCATAAATAAAATACAGTATGCATTAGAGGGAAAATACAAATGTTACTGGCGGTGAGTATATAAATTTATAAATATATTTTTATTTTAACGTATTTACAATGTGTCCACATACACATAAACATTCATCGAAATCGAAAGATGTGGCTAATATATTTTTTTATCATGCTCTAAGACATACTCCAAGATTAACAAAAATATATTAAAAATTTTATGTTGGTAAACATTTATTCTTCAAATTAAATCGATTCCTTAAATTTGAATCAATGTATCGCAATTGTAAGTTATCGATGTATCGATGCCGGAATCGATTGAAATTCCAGCTCTACGATTGATTCGAGAACGAAGCATTGCGAACGAAAAGGTTTCTATTTATTATTATTTAACAAGTGCAAATTATGCTTAACCAGAGATACACAGAATGTTATTAAACTCAAATTTATCAACTGTTCTGCAGGCTTCGCCAAAAAGAGGGCCATCCACGATAACAACAGCAGCATAACAACATGGGAGCAAAACAGTCGCGTGAGCCACGTTCCGTCTCAATGGAGAATCCTGCAAGCGTCCTCGACATATCCGACGACGTGGTCAAGCGCCTGAAGCAGGGTATCTCACAACAGGGTAATGTTTAAAACAAGACAAAGACAGGCACTTGCAAATCATCAAAAAATCATTTGACCAAGTGTTATGCAACAATTGTCAATTTGCGATTATTTGCGTGTGAAGAATGTAAATTAACAGAATCTCTTTTGTTTGCAGCTCGTGAAAATGCCGCCGCTGCAGAGGAGTCCAAACCGGCGGCGAAGCCACAACAGCCGGCAAAGAAAGCGCCAGTAAAAGCGGCTGACGGTGCACCGGCTGCTGCTACTGTCGTGCCACCGCCAACAATTGTTTATCAAGCACCCACGCCCATTTATGTGCAGGGTGGTGGACACACCATCAGTGCCGCAGAGGTGCAGCGTCAAATGAACCAGGAGCTGCACAAGAACGATGAGCTGTGGAGACAGCGCATGGCACAGCTGGAGGAGAATCTAAAGAAGACCAACACCATCATGGAGAAGGAGTATGCGAATGCTGTGGAAGGTGTACATAAGCGATTTGTAAGCACAGCAGCAGCACATAAGACACCCCCATGCCAGGACCTGAAAGGAAAGCTACTAGCCTGCTATCGTGCAAATCCCGGTGAGACACTCAGATGCATGGATGAAGTGGCACAGTTCAAGCAGTGCGTGGACATGCATCGCATCCAAAAGCTAGACAGTCAAGCCGAAACGCCCAAGGCGCCAGCTGACAGCAAGGCAGCAGTTCCCGTCGCCAAAGCTGGTTAAAAACTCGTGTTGACTTATTTTGATTTGTTTAATTATTTGATTGCTCTTGGGCATTCAAAAGCCTTCAAAGATCTGCTATGAAACGAGCGTGTAATTGTGAACAATAGTGAATTAATTTAATATAAAATGAACTTGTGCTTAATTATGTTTTCTAATCGTTTACTTAGAGCATAGTTTGTTGGTTTGTTTTAGCTCCTGCTCCTTGGCACCTTTGAAAGCGTATGTATTAGTTAATAAGTAACTCTTCATTTGTTTAACTAAATATTTTTATTAGCTTATATCTTAGACAAAACGTTAAGCAAGTTAACTACAAAACCGTAAATACTAAACAACAACGCACACGCATCTTAGGAATGGTGAGAGTTCAACGCGAGTTTAAGAGTCCCATTGCAATCAGCGAGGTGATTGGAAGTAACAGATTAATGGCATTACTTTCGGCACTATTGTTGGCATGTGTCAAGCGCCTATTGCAGGACTCGTCAAAGTTCTTAGCGGGACCCATGCAGCCAGCATAACTCATCACATAGGCCAAGTAGTTCTGCTCGAAGGCCCCTCGGACCAAACTGGAACCAGGACCGCTGGCAAAAACAATCACATCCTCACCGCCGTGGGTTTCGTCCTTGAGCGGCAGAGTAGCCATGTGACGGTAGGTGGGTGACTCCATGGCTTTCGCGCTGAACTGCTTGAGTGCCAACCACACATTGGAGCTGTTCTCGGGCTTCGACGCGTTCGCCAAATGCTCAAAGTAACCGGGTCCATTCGCATAAGTAATCGTCTCGTAGACCATGGGATCATTGGGCTTGTGCAGATTGGCAGCTCCCAGTATATCCGATCCACGCTTGGGATATCCATTAAAAGTGACCGAATGTGAGTGATCAGCGGTGACTATAATAAGCGTCTCAGAGGCGTCAGTCATCTTGAGTGCCGCCTGTACAGCCAAGTCCAGTTCGTAGACCTCGTGGAGTGCGGCGCGTGCATAATTCTGATGATGGCCCTGATCGATACGTCCACCCTCAACCATAAGCACATATCCCGCCGACTGCTGACCCCGTTCCAGCACACCAATGGCCGCCTCGGTCATCTCCTGGAGCGATGGCTCGCCCTCCTCACGGGCTATCGAATAGGTTATGTGATTGTTGCGGAACAGACCCATCAGATGATCCACCTGCTTGACATTTACTTTCATCAGATCCTCGCGAGTCTTGACCAGCGCTGCAGCCATACTGTCATTCACATGGTTCTGTAGCCATTCCTCGGCAAGATTACGCTGATCACCACGTGCACAGATCGTCTCGGTGCCGCCCTCGAAGTTAACGGTGCGCACTTCACTTTTGTTAAGCGCTCCCATTGGAGAGAGACCACCGCCGAGGATAACATTGAGCTTATTTCCAGGTGCATTCTCTACCAGCTGACGGGCTATGTCCGCATGGATGCCAATCGACTCCTTGGGCACCTCCGTGTCGCACTCCCAGTCACGATGATAGACACGGGCATAAGTAGACGCCGGCGTAGCATGGGTTATACGTGTAGTTGTCACCACTCCGGTGCGTTTGCCTACGCTTTGTGCCCAGTCCAATATGGAGTCGAGTCGTCCCTGGCTGGCATTGACCTTGGAACGAGTGGTGTCCATGCCAATGGCACCGTAGTCACTCTTAACACCTGTAAATATGGCTGTGGCCGTACCCGCCGAGTCCGGCACTTGTTTGTCCACATTGTAGGTCTGTCAAGTAAATAATTTGTTAGCTGACTATTGAACTGCATCGAACTTGTTATCGCTTGATTGCGTACCTTGGCCAAACCGGTGTAGGGGAAGTCGTCGAATGAAAGTGTCTCCTCCTCGCCATGACCGTGCTTCAGGTACTGTCCCTTGTAGATGCGTCCAGCGCTGATTGTTGACAGTCCCATGCCATCGCCAATAAAGATAATAATATTCTTAGCCTTCCTTTGATAAGAATTCTCTTGGGCCATTTTGGCCTGGTCAACGATCTTCTTGAGCTGCTTTAGACCCACTTGTCGCCAGTATTGTGCATCTGTGGAAGTAGTATTGAGTTAGTCATGAATTACTGCTAGTTTAAGGGGGTTTACTAAGCTAGGTGTAGTAAAACTTGTCGCTTTTTAATTATATCTAGTGAGACCCACTTGACACACGTTCCAATTGCTGATCGGTACTAGTATTAACCGCTCTTGCTAATTATTTTTATTTTTCCCGACGCAAATCTCTAGAAGTCGCTCGTTGAGCACACAAGCCCCATTAGTAACGTTTTCATAAGCCTCTAGCGGCCCTATGAGCAATCTTAGCTTAAATCTATTCTATATTTAAGTTGGGAATTTACTGAGCTTTAATTTGCTTAAATTATGCAAGTTTTCCGCGCAGTTTAATAATCGTCTGGCAAATGACATTTCTATATATTTACTGCTATTATTATTGCTTTTTTGTTGTTGTTGTTTCGAGGTGTTATAACAAAAGTTTCTTAGCTACTTTGAACTTTTCAAGTGTAATAAAATTAATATTTAAAAATCTATATAAATTAATTAATGCATTTTATAATCTCATGAGATCAGCTAATCATAAGATGCTGTGCTATTCCGATTAGACAATTCATTCCTTAAAAACTGAAAAGCACAATTATAATTTCAGTGTCTATTAATTGAAAATATTTAAAATTTTGTTTAATTATAATAATAAATACTTTGAATTTTATTTTTAAAAATAACTATCTAAATAACTAATAAAAGTTATACTTTTTTAATTTCTGTATATGAAATATGGGGAACATTTTTAATGGTTAAGTGCCTTGACTTTCCAAGAAAATATTTAAATGAATTTAAAATTTATTTATATTGAATGGGTTTTTAAGTTTCTGTTTAAGTTTAGTATATGTTCTTCTATATTCTGTGCTCTATATATTTGTAATTTCACTCCTTTAATTTTTCAAAAACATTTGGACTAAAAAATGTTTTTGTTTTTCAATTCTGGGTTAAAAATTAAATTAAACTGTAGGTATACACCCTAAGCCTATTATCTAGATTTTATCATAAAGTAATTAAAGTTTATTTCGAGTTTCTGACCTTTTAAATAATTTAAGGGATAATCAGTTAAATTAATTTTAATGTGTTACAAAAATGATTACTATTTTAATGTCACTGTATTACATTTGGCGATAGCAATAACACTAACATAACAGCTTATCAAACTCATCATCAATTAATCAACGCGTTATAATTTAGTTATATATTTTTGTCGGACGATTATAAAACTTCTTCATTAGCATTCAGCTGACGTCGTAATCCCCCCGGTTCAGCCAAAAACCTCGACACTGACGCGGGTTACTGTTATGTCGCGTTGACGGACTGTTAATTTGCATTGTCAATGAAAACGAAATAAATAATAATTAGAGGCTTTTCAGATACACATTTATTCTAACCGATTGCTACGTTCTTACAATTAGCAGAGTAATTGTTAGATTCGATTTCACCTGCGGGAATTTAACACCTGTGAAACTGTTTAAAGTGTTCTAATTAATTGCCCTTTGTACTATTTGATTGCCAAAATTTTTGTCATTTGGTTAACACGCCGCTCTCAGTTTTTTTTTGTGTCTTAATTAGAAATTGTTGTTGCCAAATTGAAATGAAATTTCGACTTGTTGTGACAACACGTAATCATTAAATGCCATTGTAATTGAAGCTCTCACATCTAGTTAAGGGAGTAATGTACTCGTACTAGCTCTTTTAATTTATGCCCGATTTAATTTTATAACGACGCGACGTTCAAAGGGATTCCCCGCAATTGCTTATCGACTGTAAACGTGAAAAACGAGTCGATTTATTAACTAAGTAAATATTTAGCTAGGTTCGAGCGGGAGGGCTTTATATTGTTTCTAATGTACTACTAATTATTTTAAATTAAAATTTTCATTGTGATTTTGATAGTTAAAATATTTATGTATTTAAAATTCTGTACTTTAATCAAATATTTTATAATATATTTGATTAAAATTGTGTACTTTAATCAAAATATTTGATTAATCAAAATCAGAATATAAATTGTCTATTTAAAATAATTAGTTAATCTAATATTTTAATATAAATATCAAATATTTTAATATATTAAAATTCTGTACTTTAATCAAATATATTTTAAAATATTTGATTTTATTCTTTATTATTAGTTAATCAGTACAGAATTTTAATCAAATATATTATAAAATATTTGATTAACTAATTATTTCAAATAGAAAATTTATATTCTGATTTTGATAGTTTGAAAATTTATGCATATAAAATTCTGTACCTTAATCAAATATTTTATAATATATTTGATTAAAATTCTGTATATATTTATAATATTTTTCATTAAAGTACAGAATTTTAAATACACAAATATTTTAACTTGCGAATATTTTAAATTAAACTGCTTCTGAAATTGTTCAATTACTTCAAGCTGGATTTTGTTGTGCACCTACTAACATGTTATATAAACCACTAATTAACTGTAAACTGTAAATCTTTAAGTAAAATCTAACACGTGCTTACTATTTTCAGCTTCACTACTGTTTAATTACCGAAAAAGACAATTCGATCAACAATAAATCTAAACTTTTTCAACTTAAAGATCTGCACTTGACACGAGTTTTTCACTTAAAACAGACCTTGACAAATATTTCAAAGTAGTAGCATTTTAGTAGCGGTTACACAAAAAACAAAAAAAAATCCGTTGACTGTGCGGTTGCATAATTGAATCCAAGTCGAACGAACACGTAGTTGCGACACATGTAATGCGTTCTATTTTTAAAGCGCTCGTGGCGCGCGATAAGAATGGGATGAGGAATTCCGTTAATTACCTTCCAGCCCGGTGGCCTTATCCTGCCCATCTTGGCCGAGTTTAAATTCCGGTCCAATGTCGCCGCCAGCACTGAGTGTCTGAATCAGTGGCGGAGGCTGCACTGTAGCCGCCCAGGAGCCGATTACAAGTCCTGATATAAACAAGAGTACAACCGACTGCATCTTGATGTACTTAGCGTTAAATTGGGTATTGCGACCGACTTGAGTTATATATTTATATCACAGATTTGCTTTGTGGAACTGTTGGAAACGCTGGACGCTTTTAGCAGTCCATTAAATTGAGTGCAAGTATTTTTTTTTTTTACTGAAACGTTTCGCGGATTAGCGTGTTACTGACTTGTACGATGGCTTGTCACAATTAGCGACTGACGTCTCAGTAAGCCCTGAAGCGCCGTTATATGGAAGCACGATCTGTTTGCTACCCACCTACGATCATCGGCTGTGCACGAAGTAGTCACACGACCCGAATCAGCAGCAGCAGTAAGTCTGGGTGTAATAGGTTTACCCACATTTCGAATTGCAGCCGAGATAAAGCCATCAAACAGCAAGTTATCTTCTCGTACATTGAATGGCGAAGCTCATAAAGCATCGTTCGTTTTTTCAGAAATATATCTTTATACGATGTTTGAATGCTTTACGATTTCATGTCATTTCTTCTCAGTTTTGAGCATGTGCCAATCCGCTGAAATTACGTTTTCAATTGCACGTGAATCTGTTGTCGTCGGCTGCTGCCCGTTGACTGATTTCTGGTATGTTTGTGTATCTGTGTGTTTTTTAAATTTAGTTATTTATCATACACCCAGCGGATGTCGTATCTCTCATTCGTGATGCAGATGAGTTTATGACGAGTAAGTCATGATTTGTTTAGTTCTTGAATTGATAAAAATAAAATATACTTTGCTACACCACAGTGCGTATGCGTATTGTTTGTATTATTTGTGTATCTTTGGCTTATCTCTGTCTGCAGACTAAATTCAAAGAATTTCTAAATACCTCGGTCAGGCTCGGTCAATGTCAACCAATTGTTATTCGTTTAAGGGGCGCCAAAAGTGACTTTGACTTCAATCGCAATAATACAATAAAAGTTGTGTTTTAATTTGTTATTTTTACTTTTTTATTTTGTCAACAAATATAGCGTAGTGGAAGACTTTTGTTTGAGTAGTTACTTACTCATAAATCGCTCATTTTAGAAGTTTATTTAGTTTGCTACCAAACGTGATGTTTAAGCATTATAATTATGTTGTTTTGGGGCTTATCTTGTTGCATAGAAAATACGCTTTAAATGTGGGCAAATATTTTGAACTTTTTACTGACTGGAAGTTTATTCAGCCCACTTGTTTTGGGCCTTATTAATTAATTAATTCTACAGCCCAGTTCCGTGTTTAGCTTACCACTCTGGTGACCTTTGACAAGTATAATTAATAACTATTTGTAAAGTTTAATAAAAAACTTTCTTTACTCGAAGTTGTAACAAGTTGAAGTTCGCCAGTGCTTACTGTAGTTTGTTTATTGTTCTGATTGCGTAGGTTTTTAACGAGCCTTGTAAAAGCCAAGTTAACACAGCGCTACACAAAAACGTGAAGTAATAACTTTAGTTCGAATTAACGTTTAGTAGTGATTATAGTATAATTATGATTGTCATTTGCTCTGGGTTAATTATTACTGTGTACTTTTTATGACTCGCGTTTTTTTTGCTCTCTTCTGGCTGATCAGTTGCGCTTGACTTGTGCTGCTCTGCCTGCTAACTGTTAAGTTGACAGCTGTGTTTGGCATTGAATTGTCTCGCTGAACACCTCCCTCAACCCACAACCCACAACCCTCAACCCTTGAGCATTCAATTCAAATACACAACAAAAAAGGTAACAAATAAGTCCCCACTTTGTATTGTGTTAGCACCGGTGCGGGGTTTGTTTAAGAGCTGTTTAAATATATATTTTTAGCGCTATTTGCTGTCGGGTTTATTAAAATGTAAATTCATGTCACGTAAAAATTTTCACTAGTATATGTATGTATTGCATGCGGCTTAACACTTGCAAATTCCACAAAAGTTCTACAATTTTTCACTAGAGCATTACAAAATAAATGGGGGTATAAAATTGGAGCTAAAACAAAAACAGCTAAAATGAAAGGTAAGAGAAAACAATTATGAGCAATACAGAAAATAAATTCATGGAAATTAAACTAAAGTCAAAACTAATTAAAATCGAGTTCTCCATTTGTTGCCGACTATGAAAATCGTTTGGATGTGTAGCCACTGCGCACGTTGCTCGTTGTGGCCGATCTAACGGTAGTTCTGCTCGATTTTGTCAGGGTGGCATCGCTGCTAGCAGTGCTGCCATTGCTGCTGCTGTTGTTTTTGTTAGCTGTGGTGCTGCTGTTGTTGTTGTTGTTGCTGGTGGTGCTGCTGCTAATTGTGGTGATGCTGCTGCTGCTGGCACTCATCGTCAGTGGTCGACGTGGTGGCATGCGCTCATTGACTGCATCCAAGCCCTTTGCCTCGGCGAAGGAGTGGATCTGTGAGGCGGCCGTCAGTCCTTGCAGAGCTACAGTAGTTGATATTTATATAAATTCAGTTTTATATTCAACTGGGCGTCACTTACCCTCCTTGAGTGAGTCACGCCCACGAGAGAGTGCGCCCACTGGCAATGCGCCCGTTGGCGTCAGACCCTTCAGCTGCAGCACGCTCTCCGATTCTTCCCTGCAACAGTCAAGTGTTTATGCATCTTAAAGATACTATTTAAATGATTGAATCTGTGCTCACCTTAGCACTGAAAACACACGTGACATTTTGCCAATGGCACGTATTTTATTACGAATTATCTCCTTGCGCAGCGCCGACATGGAAGCTGTGAATTTAGAAAACTCAATTAGTGGCGGGTTTTCAATGTTTGACTAGCTGGCAACGCTGGCTGAAACGTATTTAAGGCAAAGCTTTGCAGCGCCAAAGCTGATCAAAGCTGTGCAAAGCTCTCGTTAAGCTCTAACTACGGCGGTGGCGGTGGCGGTGACTACGACTGTGGTTCAACACTGAGCTTACCTGGCTTACTGGGCGTATTATTGTTATTGTTATTATTCACGTTCGCCGGCACGAGCACAATTTTCTTGCGCAATTCTATTACGCTCCATCAGAGGTGGGGCGTGGTGTATTTTATTTTGGTTTGTTTGTGTGTTGTTGTGTTTGTGTTATTACATATTTTGTGTGTGTGCAGATTTAGAAAATAGTAAGTCGTTTTAATACAAGATTAAGTTGTAATTCTGTGTGTTGTACTCTTGTTACGCATACGACACCAATACACACATTGACAGAATGACTTTATATACGTGTATAATTTATACATACCTTCCTCCAGCTCATCATCGGGTCCCGCCACAAGCTCGTCATCAGAGCAAATGTTCAGCACATTTACCAACATTTCAGTCACCTATAGATAGTGATTTAGTCAATGAAGTTAACAGCTTGGGTGTTGGGGTGCTTGGCCATTTGGCTGTTACCTTTTCGCCCACAAAGGGCAATGACCAGGTGAAGACATCCATGAAATTTGGCAACCAGTAGGGATGTGGCGAGCAGTTGAATTGTCTTATGTTCATCACGTTGTTCTCGTACTTGAGCACAGCTGCCTTTTGTCAAATGTTTCAAAATTGGGTTTTGACAATAATTCGTGCGCATCGGCAATGGCGGCAGCAAAGTATGAAAAAAAGATGGCCAAAAGAAATATTTACGGAAAAATACAAGTTGGCTAAAATTGTGTTCGTTATGAGAAGGCGCTGTGCAATTGTTGCAGCCAAAGAATTGCGTATGAGTTTTAAAAATAGATAATCGCGAATATAGTTCAATATACAAATGTGGGCAAAAGTAGTGTTGATCGCATTGGCCAACTCATACCTTGTTGTTGTAAACATCCAAATAGTTTGGCGCCGAAAAGATGGTGATCAGTGAGGGAAAGCCAGTAACCTGATTCTTGCGATACATGCGATAGCTGAAATAACATATTAAAATTGTAATCAAATGGCAAATAATTTGAAAGGACTTGAGCTTACCCCGCATCCTGTGCCTCATGTGCTCGCACTATGGACAGCAGATTATTTTTTTGCAGAAACTCACAGCAGGCTGCATAGCTGAAGAAGTAGGAGCAGCCACGCACCGAGTTGTGTGAGAAGAAATCGTTACTCTTCTCATTACCGAAATCCTCTAGCGGATCTGACCACAGCAGATCACACATGGGCCCATAGGCGGGTGGCTCCCTGAAGCGATTCAGCTGCCAAACAAACAGAGCCAAAAATGAAAGCCAAAACAAAACAGAAAACCAAAAAAAAGAGAGAAAGAGAAAAAACATTGACAGTAGATTGTAAACATTTCAGCAAGACATTCGCCTGCCAAATTTATTACCGTCTTGATGTCGTCGAGTGTGAAAATCTCTGGCGATAGCCCGCCGTGAATGCACAGAAACTGTTGGTTGAGCAGCGCGGCGAGGGGCAGGCAGTCGAAGGCTTCCATGCAGGCATCGTAAATACTTTCCGAGTATTTAATAATGCCTGCAACAGATACACAGAGTGCAAGAGATACACAGAGAACCAGAGAGATAGAGAGTGAGAAAGTGAAAGAAATCGAAAGATAAACAGAGAAGAAAGGCAGAGTGGGATAAGAAACGGAATGAAATCAAAATAAAGAAACCGAAAAAAGGTGGTTGCATTTTATGCACTTTGTTGCGGTCTTTAAGATAACCCTAAACAGATGATTATCAAATGAATGACTTATTCTTAAGCATAGATAAGTTAAATTGTTATAAATTTACTTTTTTAAACACTGCTGATTTGAAAGAAGTTCGAACAGGTGAGTATCGAGTGATTAACTAATTTTTAAGCATAGACCGTTTACATATATCATAATTATCCTCTTAGCTATAAATTATTAAAATTAAATCGACTTTTTCAAATACTGCTGAGAAGAAGCTAGACCAGATGATTTTCACCTGAATGACTTATTTTAAAGCACAGATAAGTAATATCACTATTGTAGTTTTAACTATGAATTATTAAAATTAAATTGACTTTCAAATACTGAAGAATAAAATGAAAATTGAACAAATGAAAGACTTTTTTTTATCACTTAGATAAATAATAATATTGTTTTGCTTTCAATTATAATTATTAAAAAATTATTTATCTGAATTTTTGCTGTTTTTACTTTAGAAAATCTTCGATGTTAAGAAGGATATTCTACAATTTCTTTATCCACATTCTTGCTCATATTAAGATAAAAGCTGGCTTACACACTAAATTCTAATTTGGTTACAAAAGGATATTTGTATGTATATATTTAAACCTTAAAATATAGGCTGCCTATAGGGTCAAAGCAGAATATCTAGTTCTCTATAATAAAGAACTATTTTTAAAGTAACGGAAACTTTTCATGAATGACAAATCAAAGTATGGAAATAATGAAATTCAGCAGAAACATATTAATTAATTGTTATCAACTATTATTGATTTTAAATAACATTTACAAATTCATTTTTAGTTGCAAAATAAATTACTATTCTACCTGTCAGAACTATGTATAAAAGTATAATTACCTAAACTTTAACTGCTGAGAGTTTAATTAAATTATCCGACTTGAAAACCCAACTTAAGCCCATATAATATATGTTTATTTAAAAGAAATGCTTCTTACACTCCTGTTTAAAGGTGAAGTATTCCGTCAGGTGACGACACTCGTGATTGCCGCGCAACAACGACAAGGTGTCGGGATACGTGATCTTCAGGGACCACAGATAGAGCACGCACTGCACATGAAATTATAGATGGTTGAGAGTATGTGTTAAGTCGTGTAATTCAGACGCACTCACTTACCTCTATACTGAAGTAGCCTCTGTCCACATAATCGCCCAAAAAGAGATAACGTGTTGTGGCTGGGGGACCGCCCACTTCGAAGAGTTTAACCAGATCGAAGAACTGTCCATGAATATCACCGCACACTGTAATCGGTGCCTCCACATCAATCATGTTCTTCTCCTCGCGCAGCAAATTGGCGCCTTCCTCGATGATGCGCAGGGCAACGGATTCCTCAATGCGACCCTCGA